>JAPQWV010000076.1:0-2400000 GCA_027422505.1 Craterostigma plantagineum
CTTAGTAGGATTGTTGAAAAAATGGTAATGGTGATCGTGTAACTAATTTGTAAGTTTTGACTGACCACTGCCCGTTTGGCTTTGCATTTGACTTTGAAATATAATTCAAGTGATGTCATGGTGTTCTAATATCTGAACTTATTACATATGCATCAGCATCATCATAGGATATTGCGAACCCACCGGAACTGATTATCGATGGATACAAGTGAGTTCAAACACTAATTACTATTTTTACACACCAATACATAAATGGGTCAATACGAAATTAGGCTCCATTAAGGGTTTGATTTCGAATTCAGGCCCTTGATTCATTTTGTGTGGTCTAAAAAAGTGGTATAAAAGATATATGAACCGGTATTGAATGATCGTTTTGTGTTACAAACTTTCAACATATTGGTATGTCAGAGCAATGAAGTGGCCAGAAAATGAATTGGTATCAGATGATCATAAACTGGTACCTGACTATGTTTCTGTGTTACAAAAGTTCAACATACTGGTATGTCAGAGCAATGAAGTTGTACTGCATAAAATGGATCCTTAAAACTAATTTTTTTGCTAACAGGGCCTGAATCCTAAATGATACTTACGTGGGGGCCCGAAATGAAAATACCCCTACATAAATCTCTCTCTCTCTCCCTCCTCTCCTCTTTAAATTACGCCTCAATTGAAGCCGTGTTGACCAGCCGACGCACGTTGGTCAACTGCATTTTGTATGTTTGACTGTTCACTTGGCATTGAAGATTAGAAACTCGAAACATGTTATATATGTTTATATGTATGTATAGATAGGTCCACATCTTTGTATGTCCGGAGAAAAGAATTTCCGAATGGGTTGTCTTTTATTCCTTTTCTTGATAAGTATTAGGCTTAAACCCACGTGTACTATATTTAATGTGGAGAGAGAGAGAGAGAAGAGAGAGAGAGGGTTAATAATCGTCTTCTCCAACATAATAATACTTTTTAATCCAATAAGCATCTTAAACAACAATACTATATTGACGGCAATTGAGACCAAAATTGTAATTACGAATCAGCTTAGCAACTTTTCGTGCTTGGGCTTTCCAAAGCAGAGTGTCTCGCCTTATTAAGCAAGCTGCACACGGCATGACGCATGGAATGTCGTGTTCATATTTAGACATGTTAAGTTTATTATTAATACTTTATCACACCATTGTCGCATTATTACTTTGCAGTTCTTATGATGCCTACTTTTGAAACTTAGAGAAATAAATGGCTGCTTTTGCATAATATATAATCATATCTGCCAAGCTCAAACAAGAGACATATATAATGATAAGATAAAGGCCATACATATAGATGGGAAACAAAAACTATCACATCAAACATGCGATGAGGCACTTGATAAGGCCATATTACAAGTCAATGACTTGTTAAAACATGACACCATTATTACTCCAATATAGAGATGTAGGAAAAGAAAATAAAGTCTCAATATATATTGAAAAAGATAGCCAGTCCAGTGCACCTGGACCCATGGTATTAATTACTATATTGTTCATCAATAATTAAAAACTAGTTTCAACAAAGACTTTGGCTCGTATGTATTAGCGAGTAGTGACTGCTAAGCTAGTCATCTCCGTCACGTTAATGTAATAAAAATCTTGATATTTGGTATTCGTACGATGTATAGTTTAGTTTGCTGAAATATGATTACAGACGTCAATAGACAGAGAAAATAAAGCTTATATGATTATGTATTAACTTGCTGAATCTAGACATGATCAAGAAACCCTTCTAATATATGTTAGCAATTTAAGAGCAAAATCTATTCTGTTTTAAGAATAAATAGAATAGAAGTATAAATTAGCACCATCCACATTATGATATGATATAAAAATAGGATGAATACAATATACACGAATGTAATGTGCACGCCATTTTACTCTTTATCCTTTGGCTTCTCGCTCGTTTTTTCGTACTTTGCTGCTCGGACAAATTCCCACGAATTACAAGTACTAATCTAATATATTCGTTAACTATCAATATAATATTACTTGGGATCATAATTGCTTGCAACCCTATTTCTAAAGTAGAGAATTGTTTAACTCTGTTTCATTGGGAGGAGAGAATAACTAATATATAATTAGAGAAGAATTGCATTCAACGAACATTAAGTCATACCTTACATAATTATCCCAAATTAAACATAAATAGTTCCGCTACTTGCGACTTTTCGCGTACATATAAGGCCAATGAATTTGGTAATAACTCATAAGAAAAGTTGTACAAAACCCATTTACATTTAAATATTTATGCGTGTCGATAGACATGTATAGTATATACATTTATGAATACGAAGAAACCCTTTACGGTCAGAAATAGCATATGACGATTATGACTAATAAGTCCTCTTCGATATTTAAGTCAAAGACGCATCTTCGTGTAGATTAGACGACTAACTGTTGCAAATTAGAATATCAAACCATGTTTAAGTCTTTTCAGCGTAATCAAGAATAATTTATGCATGCTCAAGATATATAATAAGGTTCTGAGCACCTCGTAACTCTAATACTTAATAAATTAATGTATAGTATCGTCAACATTAAACATGCATGCATTTGGTCGTCCATCATTATTGTAAGGGCTCTCGCCAATCGATGAGTCTGAAACAACATATTTATTCCATTCTTGATGCTGTGTGTGTATGTTGAATTTTAGATGATTAAAACTAACATATAGTAAAGTCGAATATAGTTGAAAATATAGAACTTTACTTAACCTACCACCAATTCGATCGCCTAAAAAGTTTCTGCTTGGGATGAATACATTATATAATTATGTGTGTGTGTGTGTGTGAGTTATGCCTAAAAGACTAGAAACCTGGGAAGTTATGAGTTATGACAACCTTGTTCATGTAAGTGGAAGGAGTTTTCATTAAACAGATACTAAGATGTGACAGCAAGAACTATCGAATAATCAATTACAATATAGCTAAACGTCTTTTATTCGATCAAGCAAAAGATCTTCGTATATAAAAGGAGAACGATCAACTTAGATTAGACAGATCAGCTTGATGCCAAGAGCTTATTGAATGGTGCCAGCAATGACCTAAATAGGATTGAGTCAACTTAAATAGAGTAGTTAATGAAATCACATTATATTGAATGGAAATAACGGAGAATCATTGTTAGTCTACAGATGTAATCAGGCTGCTCATATAGTAATTATATATATATATATAATAACATGTCATATGTTAAACAGCGAAATCCTATAAATAAAACCCTAGTTAAGACTTTATGATAATATATATCATTTAGTTTCTAGGCCTAGCAGGCTCCTCTTATAGTCGTATGATATTATCAAAGTGAGGATACAAACGCTCAACTATTTCTTTGATAACGAATATATTCAATTTAAAGGAGACGTAGGTTTAGTGGAAGGTATATAGGGTACTAGGTACCTAGGGAAACTTTTTTTCTTTTCGTTTTTCTTTTCGATAAATACAAAATATATGGCTAGGATAGGATACAGTTCCTTAACTATTCATGATATTAATCTTATTAAATTTATATTATTCTCTAACGTTATTTCTGATATGTGTTAAGCTTGATGAACTGGGTTGAGTGGCAAATAGGTGATGTGATATACATGTCCATATGTAAAGGCACAAACAGGGTCATGACTGCACAAGTAGTGACAGATAGAAAAGAATTTCGATCTCACAAGAAAGAAACATATATACATATATATAAATAGAAGAAATTGGGACACGTAGAATTTTTTGCCTCATTGTGCATATAGTCTTGATTTGCTTTTCACCATCAAGTTCCCCCTGGGGGAGTATGTGTAAGGAACATATTCTTGTAATTAAATATGCAAATTTCTATATAAGAACTAACAGCATTCATTTGCCATAAATCCTTTGTGAGCTTTTGCTAGGTTAATCCACTACTGATTGAACGCAATAGGAGAAGCGAGATCGATATAGATTATTAGATAGGATCACTTTATTAGATATAATAATATTAATGATTGCAAGAATATATTCTGCTAATTTTAAAAACTTTCCGTGCAAGTATATATGCAATGACGTTATCGAGTTTCTAGATACCCAACCATTTTTATCAAGGCGATCACATAAGCTTGATCACGTCACAATTCATTATTCATCACTTAGGCAACTGTTTTTTATGTGCTCAATTATTCATATTTATGACGACTTAGGATAAATTGTTAACATAATTGTAGGAAACGCTGTAATTTGATGTGTATGCATGAATTTCATAGAGCGTTATATGTTCCGCCTAGAATATTTCTATTAGATACGAGGTGGGGCTTCCATGTAATGACATATATAGATAGATTTATATCTCCCAAATACATCTCCAAATGTTTCTTTTGTCATTTTCTGTTACCTCAATAATATTCTTATTACGACGGCAGTACATAGAGAACGTATATAGTGGAACTTCGCACCAACACGTCCCAACTTAGTGATGAAGTCAAAAAATATCAATCTCAAGGGAATATAATATATATGTTTTTATATAATGAAAAACTATTATATGATAAAAAAGAAATGAAGCTAGAGAGCAGAGCATCCATTTCAACACGGTGAAGTAAGAAAGTCAAAGTGTCAAACTTCAAAGCGCTCACTGGGTAATGAAAAGAAAATAATAATAATATTGCTTCAAAGCTTTAAAAGTGCGTGCGTGCTTATTAGTACATAAAAAATTTGCATATTATATAGTTAACTGAAACTGCTATTATTCTCATCTCTCTCTCTCTCCACCATTTTCAAACATCTCTGTCTCTCTCTCCATCTCTCTATGCTCTCCCTCTCTCCATTTTCCCATCTATATAAAGCCCCACACTCACAATAATCCTTCTCCTTAATAATCTATCTCATCTCCCCATCCATGAAAAGCTTCCAACCTTATAAGGCATCAGCTTTTTTCTTGTCCTTTTTTATATCTCTTAAATCTTTATACTATTATTCAAGAAGAAGAAAATACAGACATGAACCAACAGCAGGTTAAAGTTTCCAAGAACAACAAGCAAGTTAATAACTGTGAAGACGATGATGATTCTTCGGACCTCAGAAGAGGACCTTGGACTGTTGATGAAGACTTCACACTCATCAACTACATCGCTCACCATGGCGAAGGAAGATGGAACTCTCTTGCACGTTTCGCTGGTATAATAATACATATTTATATTACATGTATATACACAGAGAGAGAGAGAGAGAGAGAGAGAGAGAGAAGAGTAGTGCATGGATATGGATCCTATTTCCTTTGTCCGTATTGAAAAAGAGAAAAAGGAAAAAGAACACAAACTCAATGATAAAAGTGATCAAGTGGCTTATGAGAAAAAAGGTCTAAAGGAAAATCTTATTTTTTTTTTTTTTTAATTTCTACTAATCTTTTGATCGATCGCAGGCCTGAAACGAACTGGAAAGAGCTGCAGATTGAGATGGTTAAACTACTTGAGACCCGACGTTCGTCGAGGAAATATCACACTCGAAGAACAGCTTCTCATTCTTGAACTCCATTCACGTTGGGGCAATAGTAATATACACATGTCATAACATACTTACTGTAATAACATATGATCAAAAGAAAATTAATCTTCACAACGAATTAAATCCATAGGTGGTCGAAGATTGCCCAACATTTGCCTGGAAGGACGGACAATGAGATAAAGAACTACTGGAGAACAAGGGTCCAAAAACATGCCAAACAGCTAAAGTGCGACGTCAACAGCAAACAGTTCAAAGACACCATGAGATACCTTTGGATGCCAAGATTGGTCGAGAGGATCCAAGCTTCCGCCACCACCGACGACGGAGCACCGCCGGCGGTGGCCTCCTCGCCGTCGTCCGCCATGAATACAGCCTGCTACAGCGCTGCCATGGCTGCAGGCGATCACCGTCGTCAGTTTATGCTGATGCCACAGTATTACGCGACGACGACGACGACCCACAATAATTCGATGATCGCCCAAGAAAATTCGAGCACCGTGGCCTCGTCGGAATCTTTTGGCAGTCTTTCTTCTGAACTAACGGCGGAGGCCAACTACGCTAACTATCACCGAGTAATCAACGGCGCCGATCACCAACAGATTGACTCCTCGACGACTTCCTATGGTTGGCAGAACTGCGCGGTCGGAAATAATGGAAATTCCGACCAATTAGGGATGGGTTTTGCGGATGATCGGCGGAGCAATGAACAGTGGATGATGATGACGGACGACGTCGTCGATAATGGTGGATCGTCGGATCAAGACAACAACTTGTGGAATGTGGATGACGTGTGGTTCTTACAACAGTTCAGCAGCTGCTTTTAGATATACGAAATAGAACCACATTCAAGGGACGTACGTTATGATTGAATATTTAATGATCAATTACTATACATGGTTTAATTATTTAATAAATCAAAAACCCTAGAAGTGAAATAGATGTAATATTCTTGAAAAAAAAAAAAAACTTTTTGTAAGCACGTGTTTTTATTTTTCTTTCTTCTTATTACTTGGTATAATTTGATAGAATGAAAACTGAATAAGATATATATACCTCACGTCGACGGAGAAAATTATGGCGAATAGTTTTAGGGTTTATTTGAGTATAATAATATATGTTGGAGATGGAAGCGCATAATAATTGATTCCACCAGCTTTGTATAATAGTCTTTGTTGCTTGTTATTTTAATATATATTCGCTACTTTGTGGAATTTTGGAAACATAATTGGGGAATGAACCACGTTAAAGCTAAGCTTCACATCGTTTTAATTCTAGATTAAGCGAAAAAGGTAATCAAGCAATTATTTAAGGGCTTAGAATATTCTCAGTTTTATGTAATTAATTACTATTTCTTCAGTAGATGCACTAAACCTTATCATATCGATATTAATAAAGAAATCCCACGTGAGTGGCTTACAAGTTCGCACGCAAACAAAAACTAGTAGCTCCATTATCTCTCAACAGTACAATTATTCTTTAATTTCAATTATTTTAAGACCTCGAGTAGTTTAAACCATTACATTAAACTGTTAAAAAAATAGCTATTTTCTGATCGAGAATAGCTTATGTATGAATCTCATGTACACACCTACACATGTTACGAGATTATACAAAGATAGTATCATTTCCTTTTGTTTTTTATGTATAAATATAATCTTCGTGCGAATGTGTTTCTGTATATATAATAATATGCGGGACGCAGTGTTTGAATACGTGATAAAGGAGAAAAAAGAAGCACGGCTTATATTCTTTAATCAAATGATCATAAATAAGAGAAGATCAATTTGAACTGGTCCCATAAGTTTTAATTGTGTTTTAGCAGCTTCCACGCTTACACTTATTATTTATATATGTAACTTAATTAGGCTTCCCAGCCAGAAGCATTAAGTGCCGCAACCATTGAAATAATTCCCAATCCATTGAAAGTTCAGTTGGTATTTATTAAATATTTGTATGTATTTTCTAACAAACTTCGGAGTTTTATTATAAGTCACCTTACTCATCTTTCATGATTGAAAAAAAAAAATGGGTAGGGTTTACCATTAAATGGGGCCAAGATCATCTGTGGTCAGTACGACTTGCAAACAGTGCCACGTGGATATTTACGGTCTAACACAAAGTGGGTCCCAAGAATTTAGTCTCATCCTGGACTTAACTTAGGTTTCTGTCAATGATTTGATACATAGAACAGTAAATTATTAAAATTATTAAACCCTAACCAATGAAAAGCGTTAGTGTCATTCAAAGATTAGACCTTTCATAGCCATTGAATGACTAACAAAGGAACAATCTCGAGACCCCATTCACTGCATGAAGTAAGGCCTAATTGGTCAAATCACATCGCGAAATCGTTACATAGACAACTCAAATAAATGTTTGCATTCTCATTTTCTTCGTTCTTTTCTTTCCTTTTATGGAGCATCTTATTTTATAAACAACTCATATGTTTGAAGGGAGATTTGTTAGGATATCAAACTCAATCGGTGAACTGTATAGCCTAAGTGGAATATTTCATCTCTTGCCAGTAATAGTTTTAACAACAAAGTCGAATATAAATAGGGGAAATGATAGTAATACGTCAGGATTAGTTGGAGGAATACAAAGTGAGATTACAGAAAAAAAAAAAAAGGCTTGTTACAATCCTAATCAATGGAATTTTTCGATAAGAAAGAAAATAAAGCATGCAAGTTCTTAAAAAAGGAAGATAGATACACACACGATGAATTGCGTATGATATATATTATATATTAGGTAACTCAAGCTTTCACAATGACTCAAATAGAAATCCCAAATAGACTTATGTAAACTCGCCAAGGAACATCATCGTTTCCCATCCTTTTTTTAATTTACGTGAGGGAATTCGTTCTCCAAGTTTGATATTGATCAATTGAACTGCCTCTTTTTTCATGAGTACGTGGTAATAATAACGATAAAGCAATGGTCCTCATAAGCATTTTGTCATTGCTTGTATAGAATTAATTGCCCATACGAGAAAAAATCTGCATTGCTAGTTATAATATGCCACCATTAGCCATGATATTATGTTTGCGGTCGCAATCGATCTACGCTAATTCAAATATTTGTGTATACATTCAAAATTAGTTCATCATGTTTTCCAATTATATTTTTCTCGCGTGTATGTGTGAGTAACGTGCCATGTCGGGTCATCTATATATAACTAGATGAATTTAGTGCAAGTGATGAAAGCGTTTCTCCGACCATTCCGTATATAATCCTGCTTTAGAGTCACATCGACGACGAAGCATTGGTTACGTTAATTAATTAATATTGTCATTGAGACAACGAAACATACGTAAAGCCTAGTTGTTCATTGACGATTTCATATTAATATATTATAAGTTATGTAACTCACCCCCTCCCCGTAAACGGATTTTAAGCTTCGGTACTATTTAGCGCGACGATTTTGACTAAAATATGACGGTATTTATGGAATCGTAGCAACTCCTAAGTAATATAATAGCGTAGTTTCATAATTATTGCAGATGATATAATAACCAAAACATAGTGAACCTTCCATCTAAGAGAACGGCTGGTTATGAGAAAAACAATTAACTCACAATTAGCATGTATTTATCCACTTAACATAAGCATGAAAAAAGTATGGGTTATTATTTATCTTGTTTTATTTTAGTGATGGAATATGATTCGAGTTGTGACCATTGAGCGGGTGATATTTTATTTAATATGCACCTTATGGGCTTTAATATTTGGGCCTATTGTAAAATGGGCCTACGTTTGGGCCAACTGCGATAAAAAAACCCACTCATTAATGAAGCTTTGGGAGGTAGGAACACGCACAAAGCACGCAATGATGGTGGCTAAAATCAATGTATTGTTCTCCAAGGATTCGATCGAAATCTCTGATAGTCGTTGTGTATTCTAGCTGTTTCCTATCAGTAAAGCTTCGGCGCTCTTCTGTTTGATGGGGTAAGTGCTTTCATTTTATCGGATCATTACCCCCTATTCCCCTATTTTATCGGGGAAATCGCTCGATGAATTCGGAATTTGGGGTTTTCCCCGATGAAGTTGTGCTTCAGATTCTTGCAAGACTCCCTGTTAAATCCCTGTATAGGACCAAATGCGTGTGTAAGAGATGGTCCCTTCTGATATCCGATAAGTATTTTGCTAGGCTGTACAATGAAATGTCTGCTAGGAACCCTAACGTCCTCGTAGAAATATACATCCCTTCGCTGGTATCAAGGTCGAGTTTGATCCTTGCTGATAGCACGAGGGTGTGTTTGAGTGCTCGTTAGATTTCATGGCAGATAGAGTTAAGGTTAGAGCATCTTCCAACGGTCTGCTGTGTTGCTCTAGCATACCCGAGAAGGGAGTTTATTACGTTTGTAATCCAATGACTAAGGAATACAGATTGCTTCCTAAAAGTCGTGAGAGGGCAGTGACTAGATTTAACCCCGATGGTGAAGCTGCACTCGTGGGCTTGGCTTATAATGTTCTTACACAGAGGTTTAAGGTGGTCTTGGCTGGGTACCATCGGTGGTTCGGGCGTAGGCCCGAGAAGAATTTCGTATGCATGGTGTATGATTCTGAGTCTAACAAGTGGAGAAAGTTTGTTTCTTTGCAAGATGATCATTTCTCCCACATAAGTAGGAATCAGTCAGTGTTTGCAAACGGCTCCTTGCATTGGCTAACGTTTAGTTGTTCTTCCATCCTCGTTCTTGACCTAGAATCAGAAACATGGAGGAAAATCCCATTGCCCCACCATTTAAAACTGGGAAATGGGAATAGGGTCTATCTGTTGGAATCAGATGGAAGGCTGTCGTTGGTCGAAATATCTGACGTGTGGATGAGTATTTGGATGGTTGAAGACTGCGAGACACAAGCGTGGAACTTGGTTGATAGGGTGAGTCTTCGCTGCATCAAGGGGATGGTTCCTGGGATTTTCCCGATAGCCCAAAGCGATCGCTATGTTATCCTCGTGACTCACAAGCAGATATTGCTGTATCAGAGGAGTAGCAGGGTATGGACGGAGATTTACTCTGTGAAGAACGGGGCGACAATGCCTTTGTGGCTCTCTGCTCATGCCTTTCGAAGTACCATTTTTAAATGCAAGGCCTGCCTAGCTTCATTGTCTTGACTCTTTTACGTTATAAAACATCTGCACATAGATCTTTTTCAGTAGCATGTTAAATTGATGGGTTTGTGTTGTCTAGTGACTTGAAAGCGTTGCCATTTATATCATATTTCTTGTTTGTCCCTAGAGCATTTCATTTAGTATGTATTTTGCATATTCTGGTGCAAGAGACGAGTAGTGCTCTACAACAACGCAAATTCAACATTGAAAAACCACATTTACTTCAACATATTGATCTTCAGTTTCAATATATACACAGATTATGCAAGGGCCATCATTCTCATGTCTGTGAAATCTTGCCTTTCATCTGAGTAGAAGCTTCTCCCCTTTCGTCTGTACTGTCTGAACCTTGAACAAGTTCCCTTATGCTGCAAAACCAAATCAAGAAAATGGGCTACATTGGTAGGCGACTGAACTCAGAATCTATTCGTACCAAGAAAATCAAGACATGATATACTTGGGAGATGCAATGCTGGTTAATGGCATGCCATTCGAAACAGATGATCCATGCCATCGGGAAGAATGACAACCTAACAATAAATTTTCCCAGTCAGGAAATTAAAAGAACAGTAAAGCGACGTTGGCCTGAGATTTCCAATTCATCAGAATGAATACCTTGCAGAATGAAAAGAACGCACAGGGCTATCGTAGACAAGATCGCTACTAAGCTGCAGCCCGACGATGTAGAGATTGAAGCCTTATTAGCTGCTTTCATCTTCTTCAAAGCCTTAATTCGTTCGATCCTTGCACGTTTGATCATGGCCAGCTCTGCGATCTCTTTGATGAGCTTTTGATCTGCTGCGTCCAATGATAAACCTCTAGGAGGACGTGGAGGTTTAGGAGGCTTTTTGTTTTTAGCATTCTTCGGGCATTTCTTGGTTTTGTTCTTCTTATCAGATTCATTAGGGAGCTCCGTGACAGTAAATGTAGGAGAAGTGAGATGACCATCTTTCGCTACGTTTTCTGCAGATTATTCGTATGCTGCGTCTCCTTTGCTCGTATGTAAGCAGCAATGTCGATCACCGTGTCTCTTTCTTCCACCTGATTAGGTTCCATTGTATCGATCTTTTTTGCTCCTCAATATCTCAGCAGTGATTGCTTAGACAAAATCTGTCATATATTTTCCTGAGTAAAGCAAAGGATTGATGGTGATTTTCAAGAACAAAAGTCCAATCCATACAAGTATTGTTGATGTGGTAGAAACATACCAAGCAAGCGGTAAGTTCAACATACAGACAAATAAGGACCAATCCAAGTTCTTTTCTTCTTCTTTGAAAGTGCATTGGAGAGAAAAGAAACAAAACAATTCAAACTTGATAATATATACATAAAATCAACTGACCCTTTGTTACTTCAAGAACAGCGAGCCTCTGCGTACGTGTTCGCTCGCACGTGGAACAACTAGGAAAGAAAGTGCGGTAATACTTATTATAGGGATCTTCTGTTCAGTGCTTAAAACCTACGTAATTATTTACTGCATCAAATAGAAATAGGTAAAAGGAATCCCATCAGCAATTTAAAATTTAATGCATTGAACTGATAGACAGAATGATATCTCTCTCATTTTTCCCACAGACGCATACATATAATATCTACCGTGTAGTCAAACCATTTTCTCAATCTCGTATGATTGATGTTTATCCACTAATATATCATTCGCACGCATATATGTTTTAAGTATGATACGACATAATAAGTACCATAGGTCCATCCATTTCATCTCCATGGACGCCACCAGGCATGAAGGGTTTGACGTTGAAAGACTTAAAATATTAATTTGATTAGCTTCTAGAGAGAGAGGGGGATTTAAGGGGAGAGATTCAATATGTCATTACAATAGATAGCCCCATCTTATATTATATCGAAGGTAAGAAGATATTTTATGAGCAACCACAAATTTAAGAAAGGGTTAACTTAACAATAAGATGCATGCTGCTGCGCGGGTAGGGAACTGATTGGGTCCATATCTTCCAATTGATTGTGTGATCGAGCAAATTCGTTTCCTAAGTTAATGGGCCTACATGGGCTTCATGCTGTTGATCTTGTTAATGGGCCTCACTGGCCTTAGTTGGCCCATCAGTTATGAAGTTGTCTTTGGCAATGCATTTGTTGGTGGACTTTTTTACTTTTGAGATTTTCTTTTACGGTCTCGGGGTATCCCCAGACAGCCCGACTATGTACTAACAGTTAAATCCTTTGTAAGTAGAAAAAAGAGCAACGTTCGTGTTTGATGTCCATTCGTCACCTCTCACTTCACGAGGTTAATTGGGTTTGCATTATCTTTTAAATCGACTTAAAAAAATATATTCCATAGGTTCCCCAAAATTCAAGCTGCCCATGTGCTAAACTGCTTTTTGATTGATCAACGCACTATGTAGTATTAATATTACATTGCTGTTGGTTGGTTTATATCCCTACAATATAATAATCTAATTGTGATGATTAAGCTAATAGTATGTCGTTAGGATCATGTGGGATTGCGGGCCTCAAAGCGAATATTTTAAATTAAATTGATTATTATATCTTATCTTCGACTTAAACATAATACATCATTTGTTACCAAGAAGCTAATGTTAGAACCATCCATTAAGGTTCCTTCAACTTCAAACCCAGCAAATGTCATTAACTATTTCGACGATAGTTGGCAAAACCTTAAAACAAATGATATCTACCATCCATCGAAGGCATGTACAGCTATGTACAATAACTAACTCTCCGACATAGAAGTATGTAGTAATAATGCAATGTGTACCAGCTCGGTATCCAAAAATTATATTGAAACTACTCATTATTTATGACCAAATAAGAATAAATAGAGGGTAAAAAACAAGAAGTGAATCGTCGAAAAAGTGAAAGGGGAAAAAAGGGTTGGGATTTTAACGAGGCACATGGCTTATGGAGTGAAGGTGCATCTTTTTCACATCAATAGTGCGGTGTCAAGATTTGATTTTTATTTTTTATTTTGGTGATGACGATAAAGAACAGAAGATTTCATTCACAAAATTTAAAGATAATCGAAAGGTTCAAGAATATATATATCGACATCGCTGGAAAATAGAAAATGCAACCTATAGCTAACTGCTAATGATCACTGTTGTACTGAGCTGCTGTCGAGCCATGGGAAGAAGACGACGGCGGCTCAGAAACAGAAAGCAAATCGGCTAATCGGCTCATGGCTCGAACCTGCAAAAATCCGTAGAACTTGTAAATCTTCATATCCCAAGAATAGCCATTGTAAGATAAAGAGATTAAACGCTATATGCCCACTTCAAAAATAGAAATAAAATCAGTCAATTTTTTGTTCATCTTAACCTGCATTTCAAGGGCGGCTATGTAATCGGAAGCTTCCTCTAACACAACGTCCAACGGCTGTTTCCGACAACCTGGGACCAACCCGCCCAAAACCTTACCCTTCCTCTGAACCGCCGGCAAATCCTTGCCCTTCAGCCTCACGCCGCCGCCCTTGGACCTCTGCCGCGACCGGCAAATCATCACCCTCCTCTGTTGTTTGACAGCGCTGTTCTTCCTCCTCATAACCTTGAGCCCTCCGCCGCCCGTCAGTATGGCTCGGCTCCACCTTGACCGGCCTTTAGCCGTAAAGGCGAGAACGCGGTCGGCGGTCCGTCGGACTTGGATCGGATCCGGCGGAGATGCGGAGGATGTTCCGCCGCCGCTGATCTGCGCTCGGCGGAGGGCGTGGAGAAGCTTCTTAGAGTAGAGCTGCTGCTGGGAATGGGATTTCCATTGGATTGCTTCGTTTTGAGGAGATGGGGTGCTCTCGCCGCCGTCCATCGCCGCCTTCTTTCGTCCTCTTTTTCTTGTTCTAGTGTCAGAATTTATTACAGATGGGCTCGATGACGATGACGCCATGATTGTGATTCTTTCTGCATCAGAAACGAAGAAAGCAGATATAGGTAAATGGGATCGAAAAGGCGAAGGCTTGGGAATATGGAAATAAATAATGGAGAAAAATCAGATCCTCTACGATTATTACGGAATAAAACATTGAAGAAGAGATACTTACCCGAAGGAGAAGACGACCAAAATACAACACGTGAAAGATGGAAGCTTTGGTGCGACTTTTTATATTTTGCTTTGGCTAAATGAATGAGAATGAATTGAATGGTGTTGGATAGTGAGTGGAGAGAAGAAATGGTGGAGGATAAAAGAAAGAAAGAAAGTTTTTTTTTTAAAGAGTCTATACACATAATTACCTATTTGGATAAAACTTGTAATTTAGTACTCTGTTAGGATTTTTTTATATGTAGGTACCTAACAGAATAAATTTTTTACACATATGTACCCGATCCCCGAAAGTACACCATACAATACATTTGGATACCTATATAACAGAAAATGATACGTCGTATGCTATATGTAGGTACACCCTATGTAACAGACATGTATGTCGTAGGTACGGCGTATGCTATATTTAGGTACCATATATCAACGTGTTATGGTACGCAATATACACACAGGAAGGTACGATATGACTAGAGAAACTGGTAAAAATTATATCGGGTACCTATCTGTAAACTTTTCTGACATGGGTACCTATGTGTAAAATTTTATCCAATTGTGTATTTTTGTATAGATTCACCTTTTTTTAATATGTACAATAACAATTCCTATATTAAATATGAGAATATAGAAAATGAGGAATCATTGAATCAAATGCGAATATAGATTTTATTTAGACGAATTAATTCCATAATTAATATTACCTTTTAGTAAATATTGATGTGAGGATAAATAAATCTAAAGAGTGTTTTTTTGGTGGCTTGAAATTGGGATTTTGGTGGAGCCCACGTGTTTCGTAATGGCCCGCACGTGGTTAGGACCCATGAACCCATGTGCGTGTTTCCCCGGCCAACCCAAGCTCTTGTCGTTTTCTTTCTTCTTTCTTTCTTTCTTTCTTTCTTTCTTCTTCTTTCTTTCATCTATTATGTAATTAAATAGTAAAGAGAAAAAAGATGATGAAAGAAAATACTAAAAAAAACACGTGGCTGTATACAAGTCGAGTAAAGCAGTGGATTGTCTCTTATGATCTCACCACGTTATTTTCACAGCAGAAAGGAATCGTTCTCATGTCTCGACCATATAATATTATATTATCTCTACTATCATATAATTGGTCTAGGTGGATATAAACCGGTATGTCAATTTATTACTTATTAGCAACTTAGCCCTCTTGTAATTTATAAGTTAAACAATTTTCATATCACTTTTAAGTTTTTGATTTATATAATTATGCCTCTAGACATTATTTTTCTTTTTATATTTAATTCACCTTAAACAATAAAAATTATAAATTTCAAAATTTAAATTAATCTCAATATAATATATTTTGCGGAAAAGCAAGAGACTTTTGTCGTCTAGTTGGGGCTTGGGGTTTTGGGGGACAAACAGATGCTTATTTTCTTGTGTTGGCTCTTAATACATAATTAAATTTATAAGAAAAAACATATTAAAAATGTTAATAAATACATAAATGAAGGGCAAGGCAACCCACATAGAAACCCTGGGGTGTCAGGCTCGTTCCGTAATATGTTCTCAAAGTAAATGAGTGACTTTTGTTTTTTACTCAATGACAAGAAGAAAGCGTTACATATGTATAATAATGGAGGGGCACACTTCTTTAATAATAATAAGAATTATAATAATAATAATAATAATAATAATAATAATAGTAATAATAATGATGATGATGATAAATCGTAATAGAGACAAATGCATGTGGTTGTACATCTGGCAGCTTGGATCATCTGCATCTATGTCTGTCTTGTGTTGTCTGTAAAAAATAGTATATAGGTTAACAATACGTATGAATATTTGGAGCAAGTATTTGGAATTATTCTAAGGTGTTGTAGGTAGTAAGTGTGAATTATCCAGTAGAAAGAAAAGATATATTCTTTGGTTATTATGCATGCCAGATTTAGTTGTGGTATGGTACATGCTTCACTTTGAGATTCTGACTATCCATCCTATATGGTTAATATTTGTTTTTCATATTCATTACACTAAGGATCGTTTCATACGTGTGTATGGGTGTGTATGGGTGTGTATAGGATGTGTATGAATAAGTTGTGTCGTGTTTGATATCTGTGTATAGCCATACATGCTTTGTATGGCTATACACGTCTATTACAATGTTTTTGATTATAGGCCTTGTATATCCATATCTACCTCTAATGTGGTTATGCGGTGTGTATCACTAATCCATACACACATATACACATCTATCAAACACAATTTATATTATTACCCAAATAATTAATACAAACATATCAAACACGTTAAAACACAACATCAACAAAATCCTTGTATAGTTATACACAAATAACTTATACCCATGTAATCCCTAGACACTGATATCAAACGAGGCCTAAGGATCGTTTCATACTTGAGTATGAGTGGGTGTAGATCGTTATGATATATGAAAGTTACATCGTGTTTGTTATATGTGTATAGCAACGCACGCCTTATATGGATATACACGTCTATTACATAAATTTTGGTTATAAGCCTTGTATATACATACTCACCTTTAAGGTAGTTGTGAGGTGTGTATCCTAATTCGTACATACCTCAATCATATCTATCAAACACAATTTATATCATTACACAAATAATTACTACACACATATCAAACATGTGAAAATACATATATCAACAAAATCTTTGTATATCCATACACTAATAACTTATACCTATGTAATCTATAACATGGATGTCAACGGGACTTAGCCCTAAATGAAAACGGCTTTTAATATATAGATATTGTCATGAATAGGTGGTTTCGATCATTGGACCGGGCCATGAAGCGGCCCAATGATCCCCCTAGAAGACAAGAAACAACGTTCTCCAATCCAATTTGAAGTGTAATCTGGTTCCTCTTCTTCAACGATGAACATATAAAAAAAAAATGGCCGAAGAAGTTTTGCCAGCCACTTAGAGCAATGTGTACTTACGACTACTTGGCTTCCATCAAAATAATAATTCGGTAAAATACTTGCTACCTTGGTATCGTACAGCAGTCTATAAACTTATAAATGCATATTGGCGTTGCAGAATCTATTGAAACTAACGATTGATCGATAGAAGGAGACTCAAGAATCAGTACTCAGTAAAAGAAACACTTCAATACCTTTATCATCTGTTAAGAAAGTCAAAAAAAAAAAAAGGAAGAGCAGAAGCAAACAATAATATAACATGGAAAATCTCAATTCGTCGTCGTCATCATCGCTCGCGCCTGCCTTTTTTCACACAGCCAAAATCTTGATCAGCCCCTCCAAAGTAACGCCTCCATTTTCATCTCCGCCACCCAATCCAATCATGGCCTTGAGATCGTCGTCGTCGTCGCCGCCCTCGAAGCCAGCCCATTTCATGTAACCCCTCAAATCCTCGAGCCCAACTCTTCCATCTCCGTCCCTGTCCATAACCCTAAAGGCCTCCTCCATTAAAGTAGCTCTTCCATTTCTCTGACGAGGACTCTTCTTCTTCTTTCCGTTCAGAACCAGAACCTTCTCAAACTCTTCGTATTCCACGTACCCATCCTTGTTCGAATCTGCCGCGCTCATCATCGACCCTATGACGTCGTCGTCCTCGGCCGATGTTATAAGGCTCCAAATCCCGCCGTAGGATGTTCTTAGGTCGTCGTAGCTGATTTTACCGTCGGCGTCGGCGTCGAGGACATCGAACGCCGAACGTAGTCTCGACTTTTGGATGGCCTTTTTTGTGTCATTTTGATCCGTGGGACACATTCTGACTTCTCCTTCTGTTCTGGGTGGGAATTGGTCTTCGAAAAGTATGAGATGGAAGAGAAGGGCTATTGCACGTTTTATAATAGGGCTTTCCTTGTTCTTGGGCAATCTCGAGAAAGATTGGCCGCCAAGTTTCTATTATTTATTATTAGTTTGTTGATTTGGGCTTATAATTTTCCGCGTATTTGTAGACGTATGTAGTGACGCCATTAGAGAATCAAAAGGCATGCTCCGAGTTGTTTGCGATCTTTTACGTGGTGGGCATGTGGCCTTTATTGCCCCTTGCTTCCTTTCAGTTAGACTTTTTCTTTTTCTACAAAAAAAAAAGATTTTTATTGGCACCTAATGCAAGTTTTTTTTGTCGATCGTTCTCGGCGTCGGAGGTCGTCAATTTCATTTGGTGATCACACAAAAATGAAAAAAAGAAAAACACTAGTGACAACTTACGATATCTTAGCAGATGAAAACTTCACTATTGAGTGGAAGCTCTCCTATCAATAGTGCTCAGCACGCACTAAAACGTCTTGCAAGTTCATTGATTATGGAAAATTACGTACTATTACTGGAAATTAAAAGTTTATGCAGGTCATACAGAACTAAATAAGAAGCGGAAAAAGGTAGTCGGTAAAAAAAAAGCTATCGTGCAGGCGAGGCGAAGAATATAACTGCGAAATAAACAAAAAAGCCGGCAAGAAGGATACCTGCATAGATGTAGTTTTGGGAAGAGTGGGTGGGGAATTTGTATTCCACGGTGCAGCATTTCATTTTCTCCCTCTCCGTCTCCAAGACATGATCCACGTAGCTGCAGGCGGCGCATCAACGTTAATAATAAGAATAACGCCTCGAGAAAGAGAAACTTAAGAAGCAGAATTATGGAGTCGAAGGGAAGTGAAATAACCGCTGAGTGAACATAGAGCTCTGAAGAATCTCTGAGCTGTTCGAGTGTGCTTCTTGCAGCCTATGATCGTATAGTAAAGCAGACAACTCCACGAGCTGTTCCTCGAGGTTCTGAGAGTGAAGGCAATAATAACAATGAGATATATATATATATATATATATTATATATATATAGAATGAGAAGAAAGAGACTTACATCCAAATACTTCTCTAGTCGTTCAACTAGCTCGTGGGGGAATGGTTCGGGTAAGTTGGTTTTCTTCTTGTAGAACTTCTCCAGCCAAAGCTCGGTGCTGGTCTTGTTCTTCTTGCCCTTCACTGGTTCCCCGAGTGGAGTTTTGAGGTGTTCCGTCGCAAAGGCTTGGACAGCCTGGAGAAGAAACACGAGCATCATCAAAGAGGGTAAAAGAAAAGAAAACTATATGCTGCAATACGATTAAAAAATTACCTCCGATGATTCTCTGATTCGGCGTAGCGCAGAATCAACACGAGCATATATTGTGTTCCTCTGGAAAGTAGGATGTCAAATAAAACATTTTTTTATCTATGAGCTATATGCCGACCCAATATATGGTCCAGATGACCAGCAAGGTTTTGAACTTCAGCTTCAACTCGAAAAATAAATAAGGTAGGGAAGGGGGTATGTAGTATGTACCAGTGCCACATCATGAAGCATTTGACTTATTTGAGAAGTGTTTGAGAATGGTCCGAATGGATGACACCCAGCTGCCAAGAGCCAATTAACCACAGGTCTCTCGTGAACGTGAGAAGCTTTTTCAAAAGGCGCACTTAATCCGCCCACAACAGAAGCCAGGCCGGACAATATATGCCGCTGAGCTTGTGAAGGGATGGCATGTCTTCTTTCCAACTCAGAGACATAACTGTCCAATGGAGAACAGGAAGTTAAAGAACGCTAATCATAGGTTACTAACTAGGTGATGAAGAGAATTGGATGCCAGGTTTAAGCTTTTCAAGATAAATTTACCTTAAGGGTATCTTCTCATTTGGATGCTGAAGCACAATGACTACATCATTGCTCGTCCAGACAAGGGTATCATCCTCCATCATAAGGTGTTCATCCACATCGGCCAATGAGAGAACGAAACTGCAATGGTAGACATCAGCTCAGCTATCATCTATCTTGCTGACAAATTTTAGACAATCGCTGAGGAGAAGACAATCATGGTGCATCCTAATCGAAGATGACAGATCATTATCAAAGAATCTATAAAGTGAGCAACCCAAGTGTACATATTTACACTGGAACAACTCTAGTTCCATAAGTTCGGTACAGGTCCCCTTGTTTCTTCCTTTGTTGTCTCCACTTATCCTTTCGACGGTTTGAACCATGAGATGCCCAAATCGGTTTATGCTTTAGTATGGAATCCTCATTTGCATCTGTCTGATCCATCCATGTCTGAAGAGGAGAAGCAAACCTCAGAATTACCATCATACAAGACAAGCTTGATAAAATCTAACTTGGAAACTTTCTTTACTCATATGTTGCTCAATGCACGAGATTTCAATTGATTGTCAGTGCAACTAACCTGGCGAAGGAAAAATTTATTCGAAAGTTCTGGGTCAGACATTTCCAGTAGACCCGCTGCAAGAACATCAGCGGATCGTTCCATTTCCTGCAATCAGTATGTTAGAAATTAAATAAGGATTAAAATGCACATATGTTCATCTAAAAACGATTATTAAATACATAACTCGAAGGGTTTTAGACAACAATTTAACAGATGGAATACCAAGAATATAATGTGGAAGTTTATCGAAATCATGCACACATAAGAATTTAATCCGATGGCAGAATATATCAGCTACATAAAATGAAAAACCAAGAGACCAACCTCCTTCAAAATAGCTCCATCCAAATATGTCTTTGTATGCACATGAAAACGCCCATCTTTCTTGGTTTCTTGAAGTGAATGACCCCTCATTGCTTTCGAAACAGCAATTGCCAGCTTTTCATGGCGATGCAGAGCATGCGTACCCCCAATGATTACTACATCTTGCCCCTGGTGGACCATTTTCCGGACCTGAAAATCAACCAACAACATAGAGTTACCATGTGACTTCTGCAGCACATGCATAACTAGCTTACAAGGAAATGCAAATTCCGAGGTGTGAATTCATTTTGGGAACTAACTGGTAGGGTAAAATCTACCTCAGCCTCAATAGCTTCAACATCAATGGAGTAATTGTGGCCCTTTGCCATGATATTGTATCTATTGTGGTTATGAAGGACGATAATGGGAATAAGTATCCTGGTAGCCATCTCAACATTTTCATACCTGTACAACAGAAAATCAGACTTGTCCATCTAAAAATACAACCGGTGTGTAGCACTAAAAGGTTAAAAACATATATTTAAAATGAAATAGCAGTATCAACTAACTTTACATCTGGAGCAATAACATGCTCTACAGTAGTTGCAATAAGAGCAGCCAGTCGCCCAATAAACTTATCATGAGTAGACTGACTGCTGCCTGTCCCCGTACTGGAAAACAAAACATGCTGTAGCCGAGGTAGTGTTTTAGGATTCACGCTTCCTTCTTCAGTTTCTATCTTACCATATGTGCAAGGCCCAGCAGAAAGGTCAATCACCACAAACCTGGGATGATGATGACACAGTAACATCAGAAATTACAAAATAGAATATATATATAGCTGTGACTGAAGTGGAAAAGAACTTATCCAGTTGGAGAAATATCACATGAAGCATAATTAACAGCTAACATTGACATCAAAACACAGAATCCTCGGACTCTGACCCCTGAATTACATGTACCTGCCAGATCCTAGCCAAACTTGAGATGCACCTCCACCATTATATCGATAACGGTATATGTAATCGCCCTCTTGTTTCTTCATATCTTCCTCATTCAGATGCGGAATCTTTCCATACATTAAACTGTCAAGATCTGTATCCGTGTTTCTAGGATCTACCCTTACCTGTACAAATTTACGACTCAGAATGCATATACTACATAGGTGCAGGCCAGTTATTGCTGCACAATTGAAAAAATATTACTTCTTTTCATTTTATAGAATTTTTCCAGGAGAACGTAAGTTACGACCACACCTTATCAAAGTTAACCACAAAAATGGCAGTTGGCTTAGGTCTGTTTATTTCTTCAACCGGAAATCCTGTATCTTCAAAGTCAAAGAGGTAAGAGTAAAGCTTCTGAAATTCTGGTTCAACTGCTGTTGCTTCCACCTCAAAGAGAGGAACTTCCCTTCCAAAAGTTTCCTGAAAGAAGTAGATTTTTGTTTATATATAACAGAGTCTAATGAGAGAGATAAGTTCAGCGAATGAAACCAAAACTAAGCATGATATCACCTCTCTTGCAGTGCCAGCTGGTACCAAGGATGCCTTCAGAGCTTTCTCTAGCGCTATCAACTCTGGTTGTCCAGCCTGTGCAATAATAAGCACGATTATAACAAAATAAGGCGAAAGCTCAGCCGTAAACATTAGCATCTTATTAAATTTGTCGCAAGCAAGTGACGTCAGATGCGTTATATTATCTAGGCAAAGATAGTTGACTGTGAAACAATGGCAGAAAACAGAGATACTTACAGGAAATGCATTGAAGACTATGTGATGCTCTATGTCAAGTGGTTTTCCAGTCTCCAAGCATGAAGGTCTATGAGAAGGAAATCCAACTCTCAAAAATTCCCCCAACTTATGGGAATCCACGGTGTATCTATAGCCTCCATCACCACTGAAGCCAACCAAAACGACGTTCACTTCAAGAGGGACTTGAAATGGAACCTGAACAAGAGCTATGGACATGAGTGGAGTCAAAGCAATTTATACATCCGGCAACCAAACATTCCGATTATTTAGAAATCAGGAAAACAAGCCCAAGGACCAATAAAAGGCTTACAGACAGGAAACATATGTTTATCATCTGGCACAACTGTAAACAAAACCTCATATATAATCATCAAGAAATAAAATGAAATCCAATAATCTCATCCACATATTCTGCAATTGTACATGATTTTCGGCATAACTCTGTAGTTTGAGCTCCGAGGTCACAGAACACCATATCTAATGAATAAATTGAAACGGAAGCAAACTTGACAGACCATATCCAAGAACAAGGATACGCCGAGGTACTCCAAACTTCATCAACAATATCGAACAACCGATAAACAGCTCTAGCAGCAAACAGATATAGATGATATAACATTCCGTGGTTTTGTGTGTGTGAGTGCGTATTTGATCTGGTACCTCAGCTCGAGAGTGCAGCATTTGACGAACATCGGATCGAACAGAGTCTTTAACATCCTGAAACACCCCATGGTGCCACGTCGGATGCCCCGGGTCCCTCCGATACGCCTGCGGCGCACACTCAACCGATACCAAAAAACTCAACACAGTTCCTAATAAACAGCAGAGTACTTTGATCCGCTTCATGCCTACACTAACAACAAGATATAATTCAAAAAGAAATCCGCAGCAGCTATAGCCTTGACGCGATTCTGCTCGCTTATAGCTATTTTCGCAAAATCTTCGCAGTCGTCGATGATGAAGCTGAATTGACTGAGGTCCGAGAAAGAGAAGTGAAATCACCCAAGTACCCCCCTGCGTTGCTGTCTTCCCCTTATGCGTTGCTAGCAACAGTAAGCTTCGTCAACTCCATTTGGGCCCAAAATGGCCTTATAAGGGTTGTGGGCCTTACGATTCTTAGATTTGCTAGACTATCCTCTACAGCCCAACAGTTCCATTTTTCCCTTTTTTTTGGGCAACAAAGTATCGCGAGGACCATCTCCAATCAATATCAATAATCGAACGAAAACATAAAAAATACTCCAAACAACACTCAAATGCATACTCAAAAGGGGCTTTATGTCATCTTCTCTATCCTATTAACGCATACATATGTTTTCATTTGACATCAACGCATAAATTTTTATCTCTCACAAAATAACACATACTAAAGTTAGTATTTAACTTTTATTACATAAATTAGCCTTTTATGTAATTGTTTTTGTTAATATACCACATGAAAAATGTTCAAAATATTTAAACTATTTTATTAAAAAATTTAGTCTAAGAAAATATCATTTATTTAATTATTATTTAGGTAATATTAAAAAATTATAACATATGCGGGTCGTATTGTTGTAAAAGTTGATGTGAAATATAATATTGGAAAAATATCATTTTGAGTTTGTAAATGAGTTTAATGGTTGGAGAAGAATGACTACATTTTGAGTTTGGAATGAGTTTGCGTTTGAGAATGAGTTTTCGGTTGGGGATGACCTAAGACCATCTCCAACCGAGAAACGCATTCTCAAACACAAATGACTATTTCGTAATATTCACTTTCACAACAATTTTCAAAAGTTCAATACCACCCCACATTTTTACAACTTTACGAGTTAAATTACAAATATTATTTTAGATTTGATCACAAAAAAGCTAAATGAAAAATAAGCCAACTAAGCAAGAACCCTTAGATTTACACTCGTTTAGGTTTACATGTATTCTTCACGTCCGCTCACAGATCCATTTCCACTCACATTGGTCCTGACCATCTCATTCCAGTCTCGCTAAGCTTTGAATTGTATGAAAAGTGACAAATCATTTTGGCTTTTGTATGCTCTCGGAAGATTCTCAACAACTGTTCTTTTCTTCGTACTTCGTGTTCTTTCTTTAGCCTTAAAGCTTTTGTCTGTTTGCTGTTTAGAACAATTACGACTTCCATATTCTACCAGAATAATAATTATTAATTTAAGAGGGTCACTTTGTAATATTTAGAAGGAAATGCGTTGGACCAAATATAAAACGCAAATATGCGTTGGAAGGAGGGAGAAATTGGCCTAATCCCATTTTGGGTATGCGAATTGGTCTTGGTTGAGTAATTTTTTGTATTTTGCGATGTAAAATGAGTGTCCATTGGAGATGCTTGGAGATGCTGTACGTTGACACTGCGTATTAGTATTTGTATTCGACTTTTATTCTAATCGAGAAACAATTCATTTGCAACCCTAATTTGTGAAACTAACACCCGAGATCAGATGTGCATTGCCAAGCCAACCCAACAATGATAATTAATGTCCCAAAGTGAAATCGAATCAGAGACTATCCAACGAAGTACCTCGTACGGTATCATAATTGACAACTAAATGGGAAAATGTCACTGAAAATTAAATCATTTGACGCCTTGTAGTCGATTCTAACTTGCTTTTGTTTTGATTTGTATCGAATCGTCATGCTTGCGGGGTCGGTCTCGAGCCATATGCAGCGACAAAGTCGAAGAAAAACGCCAGATATTTTCCAACAATGATGAAGTTACAGAATCAAGAACAAACAAAACCGCAGTTTCGACAGTAGCAGAGCGATCGAGAGTTTCTGAATCACAAATTTTGGCAAACATAACTCAACATCAATAGCTAATAAAGGGGCCGTGATTTTCTTGGCCTACCTACTCGAGTGCGTAGAGTTATCGCATGAGCTTACGAACAGCAAAAGGGTGTTGTATTTGCTCACTATGTCTTAACTCAGTTCTACGAAATCAATGCTTCCCTTTACGTATTCAAATCATGTGGATCAGCAACAAAGTATATTAACACGACAACCTTCAACACAACACCTTGCCGACCCATGCGTCAATTTATTCAGCTGAAAGATGAGCACACAAAAAACCTTATAACTTCGACGGTGGCTTCTTCGATCCCCGACCCGCTATGAATTCCTGCATCTTCTTGAACTGATCCTTTGTCATCCCATCATAGTACTCATGGGCTCTTTCCTGCAATAAGATGAGCAGATATAAGCGAAGTGCAGCGAAACAAGAGAAGAAACAATGGGTTTTTACCTTCTCCAAGGAAAGTGCACGGCCAAGATCGAGCTTAAACCCATCGTTTATGACTGCTTTGTATCTTACCACCAAGTCTTGGTTGTTCTTAACTATGGATTCTGCGATTTGCCGTGCTTTCTTCAACAGCTGAGGTCCTTCCACGACGTGGCTAACCAAACCCCATTTCTCCGCTTGCTCGGAAGTAATCGGAGCTGCAGTAAGAGATGCTTCGCGGGCCCGATTGGGTCCTATGATGCGAGAAAGCTTCTGCGATAGACCCCATGAAGGAAATATGCCAAACCTGCCCCAATCGAAGATTCAATTTTTTGGCCCACAATCAATTAGATTAATCATATCAACAAGCATGATTTGAATTGGGCTGTGGCGTGCTGAATTGAACTACAGTAGGAGGAAAGTGCAAATAAGCTGTGTTTGCCCTAGTCCATCAACTCAAAGCTCAATCAGTGTCGATTTATGGATCGATTCGAAATTATGACGAACAAGTTCAAATCATCGTTGATCTAATCGAAAAAGGAACAACGGTAGAAGCAAATTCCAAAATGCCCAATTAAGCATGATCGACTGAAAAAAAAAAAAAGGAATTCAAAATTCAACCTAGCATGAGTGTCCATAAACTTGGCCTCCTTCGACGCCACAAGGACATCGCACGCCAAGGCGATCTCGAATCCAGCCGTGACGGCGAAGCCGTTGATCGCGCCGATTATGGGCTTCTTACACCGCTCCATCTGCGCCACTGTGTCCGTCTCAACGTCCTTCACGTCCCCCTTGAACACGTCCTCTGCCGCCGTCAGGTCCACGCCGGAGCAAAACGCGCGGCCCGCACCGGTCAGAACGATGACCCGAATCGAGTCGTCGGCAGCCATGGCCTTGATCTCACGGGCAAGGTCAGTCATCATGGGCTTGGTCAGCGAGTTCAAGGACTTGGGCCGGTTTATGACGATGTATCCGACGCCGTTTGGTTCACGGTGGACGAAGATGAGCTTCTCCGGCGGCGGAGGCGGGATTATGCCGTCGTTCATCTTTGATTTTCCAGCTCGGTGGAGTTCTCTTGTCCGCACTCTGTTTCGTGTCTATACAAGTCTGTTTAAAAGTCGTTGGAAAGTGTGCTTCTTGATAAGCTTACTGATACAGGAAATGACATTAATACCCTTATATCCATTCATTAATTGTCTTTCGATCATCCACTTATTTATTACAAAAACATTCAATTGAGCCCACAAAAGGAAGCAAATATCGTTGACGACTCATTCGTACAAACTAATCCAACGAATTACACGTCTTCCTTACAACGCCCTTACTTCCTGTAAGAACACGAGAAGAGGAAAGCTTGACGAAAGCAGAAGCAAACGCCTTGAAGAACGCCTCTCCATCGCCGGCGAACCTACGCACATGAGCCGCCGTCCTCGAATCGACGGCCATCTCGGCGTCCGCCCTCAGCAGCCCCCGGCCGTTCAACGCGTCCACAAAGTACCGATTGTCGAAAACCGCCGGCGTGAGGTCGTTCTCAACGAAGCTGATCTTATTGGAAGGTAATAACGATCCCTTGGGACACTTTAGCTTCAACATATCCTCGAATAGAGGGTTCATCTTCGCACGCCCACTCAAATTGTACAAACGGTTTTCAAGATTGACGCAGTGCGTGGTTCCGAGCGTATGAGCACCTGAAAATTATAGAAACAGATTAACGGGTCGGGTCAAGAACGGTCTCGGATAGTTCGAAAAGATCTGATTTTGTTGCTGCATTCTTACCTAAAATTGCAACGGTTTCTTCAACAGTCATGCCCTTGCCGGCAAAGAGCTGAATCACGGCGTCAACTCCGACGTCTGCCGATGGGAGAGAGGCGTCCGCCGCCTTGGAGCTCGGCGGGGTTGAAGAGTCTCTCCGGCCTAAAGGGACGTCGATTCTCGGCCCGCCCGACAAGGAGACTGCCTCGCGGGCAGCTAGTACGAGGATGTCCGAACAAGAAACCTGCTTCGGGCAAACTGCTTCAGCTGCCGATTTCAGAAGATCTACGGCGCCCCTCTTTCTGACTCCAAAGTTCTTGGCGGAAGCCATTTCCGAGGACTGAGCTGTGCCACCGCCGTCCAGAAGAATCGAAGCATCGCAGCCCTGACAATGAAAGATAGCACATTTCAGAGATTTTTAACTCATCGTCAAAGTAAGTATTATATGCGTACACAGACAATAATAAAATGATGTGCCAAAAGAGAGACCTGAACTTGGCAGTCATGGAACATGAGCCTTAGCATGGCAGCAGGCGTGGATGGATCGGCGAGTGAGATGGATTCCATGCCAGCCCTGATGATGTACTCGAGTTTCGGGCAAGTTTTGCTGTAATGGTCATAGGTTAACAATCCTTTGACTTGAGCAGCGCCAAGACAACAACAGACTAGTACTTGTAGTAGTAATAAAGTAACTCCAATGTGTTTATTGAGGATTTCCATTTTCTTAACCATGCATTGTACTCCTCATGCCCTGACAATCTATCGATCTATACTATCTATATGTATATATACATAGAATAGAAAGGGCTGGCTTTGTCTTTGTGGAGCCAAGCCAACTGAAGGAGTCAACATTTAGTTGGGAAGCTTGGAAGAAGCACTAAAGGCGCCGCCTGAAAGCGAACCTAACGTTTAAGGCTCACAGTTGAAAGCTCTGCTGACACTGTGTTCCTTTTTCTTTTTTCTTTTTCGCAGTAAATAAATCATCAAGAAAATGCCTGAACTACTCGGCCAAATATGAGGACGTGAAGAAGATACATCACGTGCATGTAATAAAGGATTTTCGATCAAGCTTTCCTTTCTTTCTTCTTTTGGAGCAGATTACTAACTAACTGCGTTGGGATTATTACTGGTTTTGCCTGGAGAACTAATTCTAGGGAGTTTAGAAGCGTGGGATGCATGTGGGCTTCATCGCCATAATATTGATATGGATTAAATAGGTCACATGAATCGAAAAATTAAATATTTATTATTGGAGACCGCTTGCTTTTTCTTAAATTATTATGATGAACTGATGATGGCTTCGCTGTCCTTGACCCGATGCTTCATCTCATCAATCATCAACCTATAGTCAAGTGTAAAGTATTTTTCAAATCATATGGTTGTGTTACACTTCATTTACTGCTGATAGCTACTGCCTATCTCTCTTGTCTAATCAATTATATGGAGTACAGTCCAATATTTTTAAATAATAACATTGTGAACATTAAACTTTAAAGTATTAGTTTAGAAACCATACTAATCATCTATCAATAAATTAAATATTTATTAAAAGAGAAAATGGAAGTTTTTAAATGGGCTTTAACAGCTTAAAGCCCATAAAACGGCCCATTAACATACTTCCGTTTTCGTATATTTAACAGTATGGAATGGAATTAATAAGCTGGGAAGAATTTGGGAGGCGAACCAAGGGTTTGGGGGAAATCGGAAGAAGCAGCGGAAAAATGGAGGGCGGAGACGAAGGAGTAGAGATCGTCATGGATTCGAAGGACATGCAACAGCAGAACAAAGCCCTGGACAAGCTCACCGATCGAGTCGAGGATCGGCAGCTCAACTCCACTCGAGTTCAGGAGGTTGGTGGTTATTTGTGCCGTCTTTCATGATTCTAGCTAGCCATTTTGTAGTTACGCGACATTTAGGGTATGAATTATGCGTTTTATGGATCAAATTCTGCTGATTTACACTGTGAATTATTTATTGCTTTCAGGCCATGGCTTCGATTTCTGCGTCCAAGGAAGCTGACCTTCAAGCTGCCAGATTGAGGTTTGATTTCTAATCCGTGGTTTCTTTTCTCTCAGTTCGAACAAGATGTCAATGATCAGTTATTTTTAGGGTTTGCGACGCACCCTTAGATTCTTGATAGCTAATTGCTATATCACTTCGAAATGTAAAATCTTGAAATTTCCAAGAAGAAACGTGTTTCAAGAATCATTTGGCAAGATTCGTGATACTTGAGGAGTATAGCCCGGCTTAGTTCAACGTATGACAAACAGATATTGTTGTTGTTGGATTTTTATGACAGGGAAAAAGAATTGGCTGCAGTCAAGATCAACTCCGCAGATGTCGACGTCATCGCTGGTGAATTGGAGGTACTTGGCTATGAAATCATCTCATTCATCAAAAAACATGTTGCAGTTTATTGTTGTTTAGGAATGGACTGTTGTAATGAATCATTGTATGTGGTTTGGCATTTGCATTGGCCTCTTACGAGTCGAACTTTGTTAAAAACAGCTGGACAAGAAGTTAGCCGAAAGAACACTGAGGGAGCATAAGGGTGATGCTGTTGCTGCCATTCGATCCCTCCTCCACTGAGAATAAGTGATGGGGAAATCGTAGGCAAGCTTTGATCTTTTTTTTTTGTTTTTGCTACTCTCTCGGCTCGAAAATGTAAACGCAGTTTTGTTTTTACTTGCATTTTCACACTAACAAGTATCAAGTGCAATCACCATAAAGGAATGGAATCCAATTAAGAGCTAGGTATAAAGTGATAGCCCCGTGGCATTACTGAGTAACATATGCTTCGCTCCCCAAAGATATGTGTAAAGTGCATCCATGATTCATACAGATAACTTAAGCAGACAGACAAAGAAAAAGTAAAACTAGAAAAACAGCGATGGAGCTTGTAAGGTTGTGACTTGTGTAATGTGATATGGATATGATTGAGAAGCCCTACTTGGTGTAGAGCACATCTTCCCATGGATGTCGATACAGTGGCTGTTTCAATCTCTTCTGGTCGAACGTATGCCTGACATATCGGAAGTTCATTCAGATGCAGCTTTGTATGACAAAAATTTTCACTTGTAAGAAGGGATAGCGAAATCTGTAAAAATTAATTCTTACCCGATGAGACCAACGGAGCGGGCGAGAACAAAGAGGCCGTTCAAGTAGCCAATCCCGACGATCTCGTCGATCTCTTGCTTGGTGAACATTCCACTGCCAGCGAGGAGATCCAAGAAGAGGGAGCCAATGGCACCGTCCACGTTGAGCACTAAGTTGTTTGCTTTCGAGAGAGTGTAGGTCTCGACCTCGACCGCGTACTCCATGTACTTCACCGAGGGGAAGTTTTCGCGCGCAAAGCGCTGCAGTAATTCGACTCTCTTGTCTCTGTTGTCGCCCCTCTTGATCCTAATTTCGACGAAAGTGTTTCATGGTTGAGTTTTTGGTGACGGGCTAAGAGACAGAAATATTGCGAAGAGTTCTATTTTATTTCAAGGTTTTCGAAACTGAGCAATGTCGTTTACCTGTGCCCGATTCCAGGGACACGGATGCCCTTCTTTTTCATGCTTTCCACAAACTCGTAAGGTGTAAGTCCCTGAAGAGAAATCATGTGACTCCACTTAGTATTCGATGAGATCGATGTTTCAGTAGAATTGACAGATGATATATCTCATCGACTAACCCTATCGTAGGCATCCTTGAAGTATCGAGCGGCATCATCAATAGCCCCTCCAAACCGGGGACCAATCGTCAGCAAACCTAATTAATTTGACAAGGAAAAGAAAAGATTTTGTTACTATGAGTATGTTCTACTTAATTACTTCTATATCCTTTTAAAGGATCATTGTTTTAGTAGTGAGCTTATTGTAGAAGTAGAAACATTTAGGTATAATGATACCTGAAACAAGACTAGAGACGAGGTCTTTCCCAGCTCTAGCGGTTACGATGGTGTTGTGGGCACCAGAGACACAAGGACCATGGTCAGCGCACAGCATAACGCAAATCTGGCAATTAAAGCAGCATTGAGAAAACAGTAGTTGCATTCTCTTACAAAAACTACCATTAACGTTTAAGCTTAAAGTCAAATAGAAATCTCAGGATGAAAGCGAGAGGCAAATGAGTAAAATCACCTCAATAAAACGTGTGCAATAACGAGGAAGGCTCCGTTTGAACCACAATAGAGAAATGACATCACCCACACCTAAACCCTGTTCAACAATTGAGGACATAGGGACACCAGCATATGTTGGCTCCTCGCCTGCCAATCGCAGAAGAAAGGGTTAAACAAAACTGGACCAGTTCATCCAATGGACAAAATGCATGAGGAGTAAAACAAGCGATACCCCTATCGTCAGATATGGTCGAAATTATGTGCGTTGGAGCCCGAACTTTCCCGCTCTTGATAGCTGTGTTAAGATCCTCGGGAATAGGAGGAGGTACTACTTCCTTCACTGGTGTAATTTTACCTTCTGCAACCTAACAAACGTGACCAGTAACCACAATTAGACGAGTATTAATGGTATTTAGCATATACACAATTTCTTACCAGTTTTTCAAATGCTTCCTTGATTGAATCCTCAAATGCTTCATAAGAAGTGGGAACAACAGCTCCAGCATCCTTTAATGCTTGATTTTTGGCTTGTGCAGATTCCATTTCTCCACCACTCTTGGCTCCCTGAAGATAGGGAATGAAATAGATTCAAGATTAACAAGTGTCACATACTACTCTAACACAGGGTAATTGCACTTCAGATTTAAAGGGAATAGCTTACCGCATGACCAAATTGTACTTCTGATTTGAAGAGTCTGGCACAAGTTCCACTAACCCAGGCAACAACAGGCTTGTTAATTTTCCCCTGTTTAAGGGCCTCAACAAGGGAATACTCATCACGGCCTCCAAGTTCGCCTAGAACAACAATCATTTTAACCTGGTTTTGAAGCCAAAAGAATGAGTGAAGAATTAGAACCCAGAAGTTCTGGCATGTTCAGCTGAGAGTATAATGGTTAAGGACCCCTATCCAGAAGTCAAGTACAGTTTGATACCTGAGGTATGTTATTGAACCGAAGAACATGATCAGAAAGTGTTGACCCAGGAAACACATCTCCCCCAATTGCAATGCCTGCACAAGTCAGAACAACTCGAAAAATAAGAGGCAGCGCTATGGGAAGAGAGATTGAATATGGTTGCAATCTCTGATTGTCCAACCTTCATATATTCCATCAGTTACACGAGCAATTGTGTTGTACATCTCATTAGACATACCGCCCTGAAATTAAGACATATTAGGACAGGTATAGGAAGTTAGAAGATATTATATTAAACATCATAAACGAACATTCCTGATGACTATATCACATAGTTTTCGTAAAGTAAATGCAATTAGCATAAAGGATGTTCAACGACTTTAACAATGGCTACGTACAGATTTAGAGACAAAGCCAACAGATCCGGGCCTGTACAGCTTGCATTGGATTATATTATCGATTGTTCCGGCAGTATCACCGATCTTAAATGCTCCAGCTTGAACACCACCAACAGTAGCTGGACCGATAACGACCTATGATCAAATACAAGATAGCAAAATGAATATTGTCGAAATTCAAGCAAGTAGCGTGCAGTTGAAAACTACAACTCATTAGAATCACTGACCTTGTTGTTTGCTTTTGCATAAGCAATCAACTGTTTGGTGTCATATTCAGGGACACCTTCTGCTATGATAGCCACAACTCTAATGGTTGCCTGCTTGAGAGCAGCCATTGACGAAGCAGCAGCACTGGAAAATGGAATTATGTCGTCAGCCACAAAAATTGGAGCTGCAGATGATATATTCACATAAACAAAAGTCAACCTTCTGAAGGATGCAAAGTTAATGAAAACATCAGCCGTAGGATGAGCAGCACAAGCAGCTTCAATTCTGCAAAACCGGAGAATATTCCAAATAAATGGTAAGATAGTATCTACTCAGTTTTATACAGGGAATTAATCTCTTTGGAGCTTGTTAATCAGTTATCAAAGTTCATTTCTGGAATAACATTCATTGAGGAATCAGAATTTTCTACCAAAAGTTAATCAATCTGAAGGTAACTCTTAGCCTTAGGCATCTCAAAATCAAAACTACGGTTAAGAAAGGAAACAAGGTGAGAAAGAGAACAGAACATACGTTGAATGAACTGGGATGGCTATTTCCTCCTGACCAAAAAATAGTTTCTGGAAGCCCTCAGAACCGGGATTAATGATTCCAGCAACCGAAGGTGTTTCTCTGCCTTCATTGTTAGAAACATAAATTCTTGTAAGCATTGGGAGAACAGAAAAGTATTATCTAGGTGCACCTGCCACGGTATCAATATAATCATAAGAGAAACACAATTTCTTTCATATATTTTACCACAAAGGAAATCAAAATCAAGCATTCGCTGGATGGGCAGTTGCTTGTAATTGTAAAACAGTGCCTGTGTTGTTTTTGAAAAAAGTTGTCCAGTTGCCATCGTGCTGCTTGAAGCACCCTGCACGCAAATAAAACATAATCATGTAACCTCAAAATGAAACAATCCCACCAAGAAGTAACTGAAGCTGCAGCGCTAAAAGATTCCTCTGTTGACACCTATTTAGGAAAACTAACATAAACTAATTCAGTTTCTCGCTTTATGCCAAGAAAATTATCAGCTAATGCACATTTGGTACTGTAATTCGTAAAATCCGTGACGATCGTAGTATGAAAACGTAAGAAATGACCGCAAAACTCGCACCACGGCATTCCTAAACCACCACCATGTTGCATCTGAAAAGACTAAATAATAGGGAACTGCATATGCTTTTCACCAGAAATCAAACCAAGCGAGACAAAGTAAAGAACAAATCAAAGACATTTGCTCGAAATCACTGAACTGAGATAAACACGACAGTACGACACAGCGGAACAGAGATCCAGTGATTCATAACACCTCTCCCAACAACAAAACCAAACAAGAAGGAATCAAGGATCGAAAACTAACAAAACGTGGAAATCAAACAGATCTAGATCACACAGATCAAACCAAAACCACACCAATACAATGCCAATCAAGTGACGACTGGATATGCATACCTGAATACGATTACCAATCAACAAAAATGAAGCACCTTAGATACGCTATAAGTGCTCTAAGGACGACGATTCATATGACGTTGGAAACGAGATGGAGCTGATTCGTATCTATTTATATAGGGACGGAGGTGTGTGTGCCGTGGGCGTGCTTGTCAATCTGAGGAAAATATTAATAATTTCGTTCCACTGACCACTGTAATAAGGAAAAAATGCAATAATAGAAAAAAAAATATTTAAGTTATATGTTAGCTGAAAATGGTTGGTCACGTGGGAATTGGCAGTTAGCTGGCTCACGAGTGATGACTGTGTGTGGGTTTCTTTCTTCACATCGATTAATACCTAATTTTTTTTATTTGATTGAAATACCGAATTTTCGTAAATTGTTTTTTGGTCAAATTCTAACATTTCATACTTGTCGCATAAGTCAACTTTTAGTACTTCAAAAGTCGACGACGACGCTTTTTTATTTTATAGGTCAAAGTCCACTATCGGAATTGCTTGTGGAACCAACCCAACTACAATGTGCTAGTGACTCGTTCAAAAATAGTGCTAATTTATAATTATTTTGACCTTTTTTCGTTCCCAAGTGATTCGTATCTATGTATAATTTATTTGAGCCTTTTTTTCTCACTATGTTGGTTGGTTTTTGTTCTCTAGTCAATTTGCCTCAATGGTAGGTAATATGAATTCTCATACTTTCTAATAGTTGAGTGAGGCACGCCTGCCTCCATTTATAGATTGATTTAAGGTTTTCGTTCCCATTAAAAGTCGATCTTTTAATCATGTGAATTTGGAACAGATGATGCAAACTAATGAAAGTAATCATTTTTTCCATGATGAATTACAATATTGACCTACATACGAGGGTAATATAAAAGCCCAAAAGCCCACCATTAATTATTTAGTATGAGTCAATCATAAGTTATCTTGGTCTGATAAATTAGTTTATTTGTACCGGGTTTGTACTCTAATATCGGGCTGAAATATAAATATCGGGCTGCAATTTTAAAACCAAACACTATTATTTAATATTATCTGTTATATCTGCAGTTATAAATATCGGGCTGCAATTAGCGTAGATTGCTATTTGGGCCATAACAAATGGACCTGGTCCATCATACTGGCCCAATTAATAAACTACGACCTCTGTTATATAACCAACTATAATATTATTAATCATGATTACTAAGGCAACTAAAACATAGTTAACTCTCAGACAAGCAACCTTTGTTTTTAACTTTGAAAACGATTCTAATGTGCTTTGCTTCGTAAGACCACATAAACATCCTCAGACAAAGGATGTTCTCTTGCTCGCCCTCTCCAAGAAACCTATTATTCTCATTAGCTTTCATGGCTTTTATATATCGCCTTCAAGCAAATTTATTACTGCCACTCTGTTTTCTGGTAAGAAGAAGTAGAATCGATGGAAAGCCTTTCCATCGAAATCCTAAACGAGGACCACTGCCATCTCATGTCCTCCATCAGAGGAAAAATGGAAGGTATTTCTTCATCGTACTGCGTCTGCAAAGTCCCCCAAGAACTAACCCGAGGATGCGAAGAGCATTACTTCCCCCGCTCGGTCTCTATCGGCCCTCACCACCACGGCCAAGAGAATCTCAAGACCATGGAAGATCGAAAATGGAGGTTCCTCAGCACATTGCTGAATCGAAAGCCAAACGCCGAAGAAGTGCTGAACGACTCCATCGCATCACTGAGGCAAGACGAACGAAAGGCTAGAAATTTCTACTGCGAGTCCACCGAACACAAAATGGGGAGCGATCAGTTCGTAGAGATGCTGCTATTAGACGGCTGTTTCTTGATAGAGCTTTTTCTCGAGTACGCATTCAAGACTTTGAGGCGAAGGGACGATCCATGCTTTGGAACTGTAAATGCTGTACAGCAGCTGAGGAAAGACTTGGTGCTTCTAGAAAATCAGATTGTTAGAGATTAATTTAATTGTGTTCATTTAATTATTAGTCTAATGTTCTGTAATTTAATTACGCCCTAGGACTTAATTGTAAATATATCCGACTTGTGGATATATTAGTAATATTGGGCCCGTTAGCCCATTAGGGCATTGTATAAATACCCTAAACACATTAGTGTTTAGGGTTGCTGAATCATATTTGAGTTGACGACTTTTCTGAAGAACTCGCGCGCTCTCTCGTTCCAACTCTACAATTCGTCTACGGTATTACTTCGTTTATTGCTTCCGTAAATCATCGTATCAGGTAATACTAATCCATTGATTCAGTACAAGGTTGGATAAAATCGGCCTAACAAGTGGTATCAGAGCCGAATTCGTGGATCAAAAACTCATTGAAGCTTCGTTGATATCGCTCACTCGTCCCATCTCTTTTCGTCAGATCTTATCGAGGATTGTTCCTTGTTAATTCGTTATTTCTATCTCGCTCACGAAATTCTAACGATTCATTTTCATCTAATTTCCCAGATTATCTCTCGGCTGAAGATTGTATAATCTGCTTCTTTTTTTTTTTCGATAATTTCTTTTCCCAGCCAAAGAACAAATCGTGGCGGCGACGTGAGCAAGATTCTCCTAACGTATCGAGATTTTGACCTATCCAAGCATTCGACTTCTTTCTCGATTTTTTTGCTCATCTCGACATCTTACTATGGAATAAGGGTCTCGACATCTAGCTCGACTTTTTGCTTCATCACGACTTTTGGAGCCCTCGACATTTCTTTCGCAATACTCTGGCTCGACATTTTCTTAAACATCTCGACTTTTGCTTACCTCGACATCTTTCTCGATCTTTATTCTTTTAGGAAATGAGGGACTCGACATCTTACTCGAAATAGCCATCTCGACATTCGAAGCTATCGACTTTTGTGCGTATCGATATTTGAACTCCTTTGAAGCTCTCGACATTTTACTCAAAAATAAGGGACTCGACATTTTTTTCTTTTCTCGACATTTGGCACGGACCTCGACATTTGGAAGCCCTCGACATTTGTGGTTGTCGATATTTGAAATCAATTAAAGGACTCGACAATTCCATATCGACAATTCTATCCCCTTTCGACATTTACTTCGACTTCCTATCGTGACATCTACCTCGACATTTATTTCGACTTTTATATAAATATCGATCTCGACATCTATCACGACATCCTTTAATTCATCCCGACGATATTTTGCTGGGAAAGGAAGATCTCGACATTTTATTCGAAGTATTTGCTCAAAATCGAACTCGACATCCACCTCGACATCTTAACAAAGGACTCGACATCTTCCATACTATATCACTCGACTTTTACATCGACCTCTCATCTCGACTCCTTAAAAGATCTCGACATTCCTATTCGACATATTCTCATCTCGATTTCTACTTCGATTTCCTACTTCGACATTTTAAACATTATTCCCACTCGACATTTAGATCGATCTTTTATTTCGACAAAAGGACTTCGATATTCTACTCTAATTAATTCTCGACATTTGTCCCGACATTCTACTAAGTGTTCAATATCGACTTTTTTATTATTATTTCAACATCTAAAATAAAGAAAAATAAAAAATTATATATATATATATATAATATTTTCGATTTCAAATCAACTCTTGTGCTTATATTATTTCATATATTTCTCTAACCTTATCTGCCTTCTTTGAGTTTACGATTTTAGTTGATCAACACGATAAAGATCCACATCCAACCTATCGCAATGGACCTCTACTCACTTGGAAACGACTCGAGACCTCCCATCCTCAAGAGGGACGAGTACACAGCATGGACACTCAGGTTCATGAATTTCATCGAAAGCAAGGAGAACGGCGACCTAATGTACGAATCTCTCACCGAAGGGCCAGCTCAATTTTGGATTACAATTCCTGGCAATCCAGACAATACACCACCTGTTCCAGAAACAAGGGAACTCAAAGCTCTCTCAGCTTACACTGAGACTGAAAAACTCCGAGCTCGAGCAGACCGTCAAGCCAAAACTTATCTTGGTCAAGGCATCCCAAATGACATTTACATGCAGGTTAATAGCTTGCCAACTGCCAAGGAAATGTGGGATGAGATTAGCAAAATGATGCAACGAACTGAATCTGGGTACAAGGCAAAGAAATCCAACGTCCTCACTGCTTATGACTCATTCAAAGCCAAAGATGGAGAAGAACTATATGAGACCTATCAACGATTTCTGACCCTAGTGAATGAGATGAGAAAGATAAATGTAACCAGAACTGGTGAGGAAATTAACATACGCTTTCTCTCAGCACTGCAGCCAGAATGGAGGAAAGTAGCCAGCAATATCCGCCAGAACAAGGATCTAGAAGAGATGGACATTCACTGCCTCTACGACAGCCTCGCCCAGCACATTGAAGACATTAATGAGATTCAGAAAGCATCAAAGGAAAGGACCGCCATGGAGACACTTGCTCTAATCAGCCATCGAAAATCAAAAAAGAATCCAAAACCTGTGCAGAACCCTAGCTCATCTGAAGAAGACAATGAGAACACCAATGCAGAGATGGACCCTGAGCTAGCAGAGATTACAAAACAGATGGCCTTGATCACCAAGCGCTTCAATTCCTACACACAGAACCGATCCTCAAATCGACTCAGGACTAGCTCCTCCAAGAAGCGGGACCGGAAGAATGAAGAAGGTGAGACTAAGCCCTCCATGAAAGATCAGAAGTGCTTCAACTGCGGCAAACCAGGACACTTTGCTCGAGACTGCTTCCTGCCCAAGACCAAAGATGTTGACTACTACACCAAAAAGGCACAGCTTCTCAAACAAAAACAGTCCGGTGTGGTACTCATGGCTGAACAAGAATCATGGCTCGAGGATACCTCTGAAAGTGAGGATGAAAATCTGGCACTCATGGCAAACGTTGAAACCGACACTGAGGATGAGGGACACAATACTGCAGCCACCCCCTCAACCGACTCATCTTCAGAGACTGAGGTACACGAATCTTACTCCAATCTACATGAACAATTATGCCTTCTTCAGGATAGACTAACATCCATGTCTAGAGAGAACCAATCATTAAGAGAACTAGAATCTAGGTTAGCTAACAATGAAAAGGTTCTACGAACAGAACTAGTAGAAAAGGCTAGGTTAACCTCGTTTCTAGAACAAGCTCGAGACACATCCCTTAGACATGAGACTAAGATAAGAGACTTAGAAGATAAACTTCTCAAAAAGGAAAACGATCTCCAAAAGAGTGAGGTAGAGCGAAACACGATATCCCAACAATATGAATTTCTGACTAAGGAACGAAATCGTCTATATTCGAAAATAAAGAAACTTGAGGATCTTCTGAACAGTAGAATACAAACAGATAAAATGATCCTATTAAATAGTGCTAGAGACACAGAATTTTATGATCCCCGTAGCGGCATAGGATGTACTCCAGATTCCGTGCACTCAGTAAAGAAACCTCTTCCCCTTTATGATATCAAGCTCTCAGGCTTAAAAATTCCTTGTCTTATGTCTTTCACTAGCTCATCTCCGCTTGATAAGTTAGAACACAAAAAGAGAGACAAAAAGGATAGGGCTGAAATTCCAATTGACTATGAGGAACTGGAAAAAAGTTACAAAACCAGAAAAATTGATCTATCCGATGACTACTATTCTTTATATCCACCAGAAGAAGTAGATCCCCAAAAGGCAAGTACCTCTAGTACATATATCCCTCCAATGATTAAAGAAATCGGTGATCTACATTCGACCATTGAGCTCGAGAAGATTGCCTCTCAAGTGGAAATGGACGTACTCCTGACAATCATCTCTTCACTCGAAAAACAAGTCAACAACCACATAGCTTCCTCCGCACTATTGAATTCGGCTAAGTCTAAGATAGAAACATCACTCCACAAGAACACTAAAGGGAAAGAAATAGCCAAAAGACATGAACTGCTATTTGAAAACTACGCATCTCCTTCAAATCACTACTATTCCTACGACGATGCACTTGCCTTGAATTCTCGTTTTCGCCTAGAAAAGGCAACCTCACTCACGAACGACTCACGTTTCTTCCCTAAGTCATGCTCACCAATCCCAATGGAGAGAACTCCAACAAAGAACGAATCTGGCCTTCTAAGCGAAGTCTCACGCCTTCAGAATATTAACTTGATACAACACAAAGAACATCAAAATCAAATCGAAATCTTCAAGTTCGAAAAGGAGAAAATGCTTCATGAAATTTCGCTTCTTAGACACCTCAAAGATTATTCATCTGACGTTAATTCTTCTTCCTCCTATAACCTAACTCCTCATCCCATGCCTAATTTGACTACAGGAAAGAGATTAACTACGAAGAAGACGACGTTGGCCTGGGTCCAGAAATCGAAACCTAATTCAGCTCCTGCCAAGACTTCTTATCCTACTACCTATGCTTATGATGAATCTCCTTTTCCTTTAAAGACTTTTAAGACATTTGATGTTTCTAGCTTAAATAAATCTATTGCGTATAAAATGCATCGTTCTACTACTCGAACGCCCATGTCTCGTCCAGCCGACGCCATACGCAATCCCACGATCAATCGATCTTCGAACAGGAAATACACACCATATCAAACTAAACATAAACAGATTTGGGTGCCCAAACAAAAACATCACGCGACATTCTCCCATCACTCACCCAACGTTAATCCTGTCACTATTTCTGCTAAATCTTCTACTAAGAAATGGACAGTGCCCATTCTCAAATGGGTACCGAAACGTTTCTAATTCCATTCCTATTGCAGGTCCATCATGTGTGGTATCTAGATTCAGGTTGCTCCACACACATGACTGGTAACAAAGAACTGTTGAGCAACTACACCGAAAAGTACGGCGGAAAGGTACGCTTTGGAAATAATGAGTCATCCCCAATCTTAGGACGAGGAGATCTAAATCACGGAAATCTAACCATCCAAGACGTCTCATACGTCAAGGGACTAGGCCACAACCTCTTCAGCATTGGCCAACTGTGCGACAAAGGGCTCGAAATAAACTTCAAAGCAAGAAAATGCAGCATAAACGACGGTCACGGTAATGATCTACTCCATGGCATTCGAAAAACGAATCTCTATACGATAGACCTCAAAACAACCACACCATCCTCGAACATCTGCCTACTCTCTAAAGCTTCACACTCTCAAAACATTCTGTGGCACAATCGTCTATCCCATCTAAATTTTAGAGACATTAATAAACTATCCACTAAGCAACTAGTTGTCGGCCTACCAAACCTTACGTATCAAAAGGAACATCTCTGTAGTGCCTGCGAACTAGGAAAAATGAAAAGAGCCTCCCATAGGTCCAAACATGTTGCGTGCTCCTCTCGACCTTTAGAACTACTTCACGTTGATCTATGCGGTCCCATGAGAACAGAGAGTCTCAATGGTCGCAAATATGTTCTGGTCCTCATCGACGATTTTTCTAGATACACTTGGACAAAATTCTTGCGCAGTAAAGATGAGACCGCGTTAATAATCGAAACATTCGTGACAACTACACAGAACCTACTGCAGGCCCGAATTGGCACCATTCGATCAGATAATGGTACGGAGTTCAAAAACGATCGACTGAGAAATTTCTATGCATCTCAAGGCATCTCACAACAATTCTCAGCTGCAGGAACTCCACAACAAAATGGAGTCGTTGAGCGAAAAAATCGAACCCTTGTTGAAGCCGCACGCACGATGATAATTCAATCAAATCTTCCACATTCATTCTGGGCTGAAGCACTAAGCACTGCATGCTTCACTCAGAACCGCACTTCAATCCACAAAAAATTTGAGAAGACCCCCTATCAGATAATCAATAATCGTGCTCCTAACATTTCTTTTCTTCGAGTATTTGGTTGCAAATGTTTCATTGCAGATGATCGAATCAACAGAGGCAAGTTCGATCCCAAAGCTCTCGAAGGCACGTTCATTGGATATTCCTCGACGTCCAAAGCATTTAGAGTATTCCTCAAAGACGCTAAAATTGTAAGGGAAAGTGCCAATGTCACATTTGACGAAACGCTTCCCACAACACCAGAAGCACCCTCTAATGCATCAGGGAACGTTCAACGAGACTCAGCCTCTGCAAATCCAAGCTTGGCATCACTAGATTTTTTGCTTGAAGATTTTCATCTAATTTCAGATCCAATGCCTTCTCAGATGACAGAAACTCCACAAGGTGAAATCCAAGCAACATCAGATATTGAAGATCATTCTTCCTCAGAAACAGACTTCACGCTTCCCAACGCCACTGACACTGAGGACGAAATCTCCCATTCCAGTCAGGATCCCACTACAAATGTCATAGAACCTCAGACTGAGACAAACGTTGACTCCCTCGCCACACAACACGATCAATCTCCTGTAGTCGACGCAGCAACAATTCCTAACCATCCTGATGATTTTCACACGGCTCAACCACTTCTGCGAAGATCAACTCGTGAAAAGAAAAGCGCAATTCCGGACGATTACATCTCATTTGTTCACGAACATTTCTCGTGCTTTATGAGTCAACTCGAACCAAGAAAAGTGTCAGAAGCACTCTCAGACCCAGACTGGATAATTGCTATGCAAGATGAACTCAACCAGTTTGAACGCTTAAAAGTTTGGACTCTAGTTCCAAGACCCAAAGGCAAAACGATCATAGGAACGAAATGGGTCTTCAAGAACAAGAGAGACGAAAATGGCAAGGTCATCCGTAATAAAGCTAGATTGGTAGCAAAAGGGTATAATCAGCAAGAAGGCATTGACTACGACGAAACCTTTGCACCAGTTGCTCGTATAGAAGCCATTCGTCTATTCCTTGCATATGCTGCCCATAAGGATTTTACTGTCTACCAGATGGACGTCAAGACAGCCTTCTTGAATGGAGTTCTAAAAGAAGAAGTGTATGTTGGACAACCTGACGGATTCGTAGACTCAACCAAGCCTGACTATGTGTATCGTCTTGATAAAGCCCTTTATGGACTTAAACAAGCACCAAGAGCCTGGTATGACGTTCTCTCCACCTTCCTAGTCGAATCCGGGTTCACAAAAGGTCAAATCGATACTACACTATTCGTGAAAAGACAGAATTCTGATATCTTACTAGTTCAAATTTACGTTGATGATATCATCTTTGGCTCCACAAACGTAAAATTATGCGAGGAATTCAGTCAATTAATGACCACCAAGTTCGAGATGAGTATGATGGGCGAAATGAACTTTTTCCTAGGACTGCAAATTAGACAGCTCCCAGATGGCATTTTTATTAATCAATCTAAGTATATAAGTGATCTCTTGAAGAAATACAAGATGGAAAACTGCACTTCCATAGCGACTCCTATGTCTACAGCATGCAAACTCGATGCAGACCTCTCTGGCAAGCTTATTGATGAAACACATTACAGAGGAATCATCGGGTCACTACTTTATCTAACGTCAAGCAGACCAGACATCGTCTTTGCAACCTGCCTTTGTGCACGTTTTCAAGCAAATCCCAAAGAGTCACATCTGACTGCCGTCAAAAGAATACTACGTTATCTGAAAGGAACTCCAAATCTCGGTTTGTGGTATCCCAAAAATTCTAGTTTTCAATTAATTGGATACACTGACTCGGATTTTGCAGGGTGTCGCATGGATAGAAAAAGTACATCAGGTGGCGCACAACTGCTCGGTGACAAATTAATTTGCTGGTCCTCCAAGAAACAGAACTGTGTGTCTACGTCAACAGCTGAAGCAGAATACGTCGCCGCTGCCAGTTGCTGCTCCCAAATTCTGTGGATGCGAACTCAACTCTTGGACTACGGGTTTGATTTACATAATATTCCTATTTATAGTGACTCTAAAAGTGCTATTGCTATTACATGCAATCCCGTACATCACTCACGCACGAAGCATATTGATCTTAGATATCACTTCATAAAAAATCATGTTGAAAATGGCATCATAGAAATGCAATTTGTTAGCACCGAACTTCAACTGGCCGACCTTTTTACTAAAGCATTGGATGAGAAACGATTCCAATTCTTAGTCTCTAGGTTGGGCATGTTGAATCTTACCCCTTAAACTAGGCACATACATGCTAGGCTAGACATAATCATGTTATAAATTTCGCAAAGCCTATGCATCTGTCTAGGGGGAGAAAAATTATTGCATAATTCTAGGGGGAGCATTTATCTTTCACTATTTGCATTACTGATTTAAAGTGAATTAGATCTTCTATTCTCTCTATTTAAAAAAAAAAAAAAAAAAAAAAAAAAAAAAAAAAAAAAAAAAAAAAAAACGTGTATATGTCTAGGGGAGCATTACTATTTTCCTTTTTCTCGTATCTTAGCATTATCGCATGGTATCTAAGCCTTTCACTTGAATTTTATTTTCCTTGCATTTTATTTGCTATTTATTTTATTAGGATTACTTGCCTGATTATTCTAAATTTTTTATCTGGGCCATCTCGAGTAAAAGCCCATATTAAAATCTCGGCAAGCCAATATAAACCTCGATTTTTTTTGGGCCGTTGCTTAATTATTTCGACAAGGCCCAACGTCATTTCGACTTCTTATTTATCGACATTGGGCCACTTAGTCTCGACAAGCCCAAACCCATATGTCTCGACATCTCCTAAGCCCGATATTTTAAACCCAACAGCTCGACATTTTTCATCTTCATCAATTCGACATCTCACAAACCCAGAACTCTTCAAAATCGTCATTTCGACTTCTTCCCAGAAATTTTCCTTCAATCCTTTAGCCACAGATCTTCCCTATAGACTGGTAAGCTCGATAAAGCCTCTTAATTCCTTATTATGTTACTAATGGCTTCGATTGCAGGTGTGAAAATTCGGAGAAATCACTGAAGAAATTACCATTTCCGCTTTTCCTGATTTTAATCTTCGATTTACATGATTCTCGAGATTTTCCTTGATTTTAAACTGACCCTCTTCGCCTTTGAACTTCTCGACATCTTCGTGATTTAATCTGTGAATTTTCGAAATTTTTTAGTACGTCGACTACTTTCCCAAAACCTCGATTTTTAACCCTAATTTGATTCTGTCTCGACATTTTCTCTCAAAAGGGGCCTCTCGACATTTTTTACTTCAACTGAGAGATATCGACATTTCCTGCTCTCGACATTTTTATTTAAACTGTGCGATATCGACTTTATTTTCTTCTCGACATTTTAAATTAAATCTGCCGTCTCGACATTTTGATGCTATCGACATTACATTCTATCGACATCCTTTTAATTGGGCTTCATAACTTAAAATCTCGATATGTTTTATTGGGCCCTTCATTTTTTTAACTGTTTTTTTTTTTTAAATGGGCTACTTCGACATTCTAAATGTCTCGACATTTACCCACTCTCGACATTTTTTTAAAATAAACCATTTCGACATTTTAATACTACGGGATGTCGATATCAGCTCACTCGACATTTTGATTTTAAATGCCCTCGACATTTCTCGAATTGGGCCGCGTCGATCTTTATCATATTGGGCCTCCTTTTAATCACAATAACTTCCAATTTTTAAGCTAGAATGAGCCCATTTACTATACTTAACGAAATTTTAAATCGTATCTATATCTATTACTACATATTATCCATTTATACATATTTTATATATATTCATATATATCTATATATCTACATCTATTTATACATATATAAATATCTATATATCTATATATTTATATATTTTAATTAAAAAAAAAAAAAAACAAAAAAAAAAAAAAAACACAAAAAAAAACACAAAAAAAAAGGAAGGGAAGAAAAGAAAGAAAAAGATTCACAGCGAGCGAGGGCAACGATGGAATATTCGATGTCTAATGACCTTATGATCCTATTTTTCAGATTATGGAGATTCCAAACCGTGATACGATCTATCCTATCTCCAAATGGATCGAGCCGCTGAAGAACAACTATCAGTTGGACACAACGGCGTTCAGATGCTCAGACATGGTGATCATAGCCATTCTGAAGAATCATTTTTTGCTCCCCGCCTTCACACTCACGGCGAGCGTCCCCCAAGTCTACCTGCAACAATTCTGGGGACTCATGGACCAAGTCCCAGACATCGAGGAGATTATATTCCAAAGCCAAATTGAGAACACTTCGGTTGTTCTTAACAAAGATCTTCTAAGGACGGTCCTCCAACTGCCAACATTTGATGAGCTCGATCCCCCTCCCACCGCTCAAGAAATCCTGAATGGAATGCTGGAACTAGGTTGCTCTCCACCTCTCACACAAGTATCGGCATTCTCCTTCAGCAAAATACCTGCTCCGTGGAACGCACTATTCATGCTCATCAACAAGTGCTTATCACCGAAGCACACGGGCTACGATCGTTGCAACCTCAGCATCCTCACCATCTTCTATGGGTCATCTTCGGGAAACGCTACGACTACGCTGCCCTATTCATGCAAGAAATCGTGGACCAGATCTACATCAGAGATCACCTCAAGACGTCCAAGAGAAAGGGCCTTCCATATCTCCGGTGGTTCCAAGTATTGATTTATCACTACATGGAAATCCATCCAGAGATCACTCGTCGTCCAGCGTCAGAGTCCCTAGGAGTCCCCAAGTTCAACTACCTAAAGAAATCAAAGGAAGGATCGACAGCCCAAGGCATGCCTATTCCTCGACACCTCCTAGACCTCGCTGATCCCACGGATGCAGAAGTGATCAAGTACAGGCAATCGCAGAACCTTCCTGCCCCTACGATACGGTCAAACCCCACCGTATCCAACCCCGGGGCCAGCTCGAGTGTGAGACAGGGTCCTGAGAGACAACGCGAAGTACGCACAAAACGAAAACATGACCGACGACCACCTCCTCCGGTGTCCGTCAGCTTCGCACCTCCCATCCTCACTACATCTTCCAGAACCGAACCCATAGGAACAGGAGCTGATTTAATCAGCTCCCGAGTAGAAGTCGCCGCATCTGGTTCAACGGCGCATGCACAACCCAGCCCTTCCCATTCATCAACCTCCCAACAGGTTGATGTCTCAATATCTCACGGGGAACCATCTCAGCCATCCTTGTCTCGCTCGGAGGCAAGTGATGTACATATAAGCGACCCCCAGCCCCACGTCGCTGCCCCTTCTTCTACCACATCGAGTCTAGTGTCCACTTTCCCAAATTTTTTCGATTTTGCTAGGACACTAACACCTTTCTCGACTTTTCTTAGTGATCAGTCCAGAACGTCTGTAGAGACATCATCTATTGATGATACTCGACGATCGGACGGAAGTCCTGACACGGGCAACATCACTGCCCCCGTGAGTTCAGGCCATCTCGATGAGCTTGTCTTATCGACGATGCAAACGGTGAGCCTCGGTGGCCCCGGTCCCTCAAGTCCCACGCGCTCTTTAGTGCGTGTGGGCCGCGACTCAGGAATCTTTTCTGATGTCGTGACAACGGAACGCCTTCGTGGCTCTGTTGAGTTATCACCCTTCATCACCCGCGCCGACCTCGACCAACACCTCGAACGGAGCCTCGCAACCGTACGCGAAGAAATGAAACAAATGGAGGCCTCCATCATGCAAAGAGTCGACGCACTGGCATTCTCCCAATCCCACCACCCATCCACATCCGCCAGTACACCTACCCCTACTCCAACACCCACCACTAAGGAGCTCCGCCAACAACTACTTGATCGCCTCCTTAGCGAGGTCGACAGCCTCGATGATGAGGATAAGGAGCTCCTTCACCGCCTCCAAATACCATACCATTGCCACTACGACCCGCCCACACACAAGCGACGACATGACGACCCTGATGGCGACGGTCGTCCTGAGGGGGAGGAAAAGCGACAGCGGGTCGAGGAAATAAACCAATCTGATCCCTCCACCTCAAACCAACCAGAACCCTCCACCTCAAACCAACCAGAGCCCACAAACCCCCAACCTACTACCTCTTCCCACCTACCAAAAGACCTACCCCCATTACCATCCGACTTCAGACCAGACCCACCCCCACAGGTGACCGACGAGCCACTACCTCCAGTCGCAGACATAAATATCCCTGATCCTCTGGTTGAGCTCAACGAGTTTGTAGACCAGGGATGGGAATCTCAAAGCTACAACGATCATCCCGCAGAAGATGATCTTCAAGAGCGACTGGACAACGTCAGTGGACTAATCTGGGCGGCGGTCGAAACGAGCCTCAGGATGGCGCCAGACGAGATCAGAAATGGAGAAGACTACGAAGAGACGCCATGCGATTACACAATCCCATGGGACAAGATAACCACTCCATTTCAAGAAGAACTTCGAGACAGAATCTGGCGAGAACGGGATCAAATTCGTCCATACAATGAAATGGAGCTGAGAGGCCTATCACACGTTGGAGGATCCACAAAATTGGCCTATCATTTCCTATACAAATGGACGACGACAGGAGGCTCGAGGGTCACTGACGACGACAAGAAGAGGATGCGGGCGAAGGCTTCAATCAAGGAGATCCTGGATGTAACCGTCCAGGAAATGGGAACGAGCCTAAAGTACCCAGTCTACCTAGTGCGACGACTGGACGACTCTGTAGACATGATCTCTGAAGGAGATCTTCAGTACATTGATCCCAGCGAAGTATTCAAGCTATCAAGACTCTACAGGAAATTCATCCTACGAGAATTCAAATACAAGCTGGGATATGAAGCCATTAAGAGACACATGCTGAGAGACATTACCTTCTACACAGGCCACGACTTTCAGATGGCCATTGAGAATAACGCTAGGAAGGTAAACCTAACGAGACCAAACTTCACAGGCATGGAGGACGAGCTTAAATCATATCCAAATGGCTTCATCTTCAAAGAACCTGAACTCTCCGTAGTCTACAGCAAGGATGGACTAAAGAGAGTCATGTTCCTCTCAGAAGTTGAGAAGTACTGCGACGGCACTCTCAGGATCATTATCGAGAAACTGAGAAGTAAAGTTAGAAGATATTCTGATCCTTCAAAAGGCGACCTTGCAAGCTTAGGACTCGAGCAGTTCAAAGAAGAAATCATCAGCCTAAGCAATATTGCTATTGAAGAAATTCAGAATAGACTATATCTTCGCCGAAGCATCAGACAATTCGAGTACGTTCTCAATCTGAGGAAATCCGCCTACAGAACAGAAGACCGGGATACTACGTAGAATGAACACAAAGGGGGAGATTGTTAGAGATTAATTTAATTGTGTTCATTTAATTATTAGTCTAATGTTCTGTAATTTAATTACGCCCTAGGACTTAATTATAAATATATCCGACTTGTGGATATATTAGTAATATTGGGCCCGTTAGCCCATTAGGGCATTGTATAAATACCCTAAACACATTAGTGTTTAGGGTTGCTGAATCATATTTGAGTTGACGACTTTTCTGAAGAACTCGCGCGCTCTCTCGTTCCAACTCTACAATTCGTCTACGGTATTACTTCGTTTATTGCTTCCGTAAATCATCGTATCAGGTAATACTAATCCATTGATTCAGTACAAGGTTGGATAAAATCGGCCTAACACAGATCCCTTTCTTCGTTCTTGAGAAGCTCTTTCGCTTGGTGCATCTGCCCAAGCACTGCAATTTATCCATCGTCGAGCTTGCCTTGAGCTTCTTTCGAAGGTTGATTCCTGGAGATGTTTCTCAGTTTTCTTCTATGGAGTCATTCGCGCCCGAAACCCATCACTTGCTTGACCTCATCAGACAGCATTATCTTCCTACTACATCGCCAGAACTGAGCCTACCTAGTCCCAACGGTCATAATCAGCAGGCGCGTGTCCCACACGCCAGCCGACTAAAGGAGCTTGGGGTGAGGATCGAAAGGCTCGCGTCCAGAGAGAAAAGTCCGCTGAATGTGAAGTTCGTTAATGGAGTATTAAGAATCCCAACTCTGAAAATCAACGGCTACACGGAAACCTTGTTCAGAAACCTCATAGCTATGGAGCTGTGCCACCCCAAGTGTTCGAAGCGCGTGGCTTCCTACGCGGTCCTCATGGAGGGTTTGGTGGGGTCTGAAAGGGACGTGGTTTTGCTACGAGGTAAGGAGATCGTCGTCGTCGACGGCGGCGGCGGCGGGGAGGGAGGAGATGACGTCGCTCTGCTGTTCAAGAAGCTCCGCGTGGATGTGAGGGCGGAGGAGTTTCATTACGGAGGTCTTTGCGAGAAGGTGAATGGGTATCGGCGGGGGAGGACACGCGCCGCCGTCTTGGAGAGCGTGAGGCATGTCTATCGCAGGACGCGCTTGGGCGTGGCTGGTTTCGTTTTGGCTGTGCTGTTGCTCGTCTTCGTCTTCGCCGGAGCTCTGTTCGCTGCCATTTATGTTCTGATGCACCATTTTCTGTAATTTCTTTTTTTTTTCTTGTGCATTTAACGATTTTTTCCTCATCTCTTGTGTGTAATGCGACGTGTAAGAACGTGCCTATAGTCCATCGTTGCATTAATCAAACGCCATGAAAACGACATGGTTGAATCATTCTAAAGAGTCGGAGAAAAAAAATCAAAACTTCAATCTACCATCATATAATCTCAAGATATTTGTCAACTCATCACATAATTTAGATAATATTTTTGGGGGCCATGGTGCTGTCTGACACATCATCCCCACTAAAGAATCTTAGGCTAAGATAATATTATCGTCGTTCATTCATTGCTTTTCCCGTCACAATTTCACATTAAAGCAGCCTCGAGAAAAACAGGAGAGAGAGAGAGAGAGAGAGAGAGAGAGAGAGAGAGGTGTTGCAAGAAAAATGTCGGGCGACAGAAGAATAGGCGTGGCGGTCGATTTCTCTCCGTGCGGCAGAAAGGCGTTGTCTTGGGCCATCGACAACCTCGTACGGACCGGCGATCACCTGATCCTCGTCACCGTTCTGCCCGAAGGGAACTATGAAACGGGCGAGATGCAGCTGTGGGAAACCACTGGCTCTCGTATGCAACCCAAAATCTCCTCTCCTTTTCCTCTGTTATATATGCGATAGGCTTGTGTTCTGCGTCTCTTTGTTATGGTTGATCTGATAAAGTTGGAGTCTTTTCATTGTTTTGGTTTCCTTATATACGATTTACGAAGGCCCTTTTCTGATACCTTCTCCAAGATCGGATCTTTGATCTGTATCTATTCGTTTTGGAGCTCAATTTTATGTCTGAAGGTGCTATGAAAACATGGGATGATTTCTTTCCGTTACCGTTTTCCTCAGCTTTGATCCCTTTGGTCGAAATCTGTGATCCCCATGTAATAAAGAAGTACGGAGTGAAACCTGACCCAGAAACGCTAGACATAATCTCCACCGCTGCGAGGCAGAAAGAGGTGATTTTTTTGCTTTCTCATTCATGGTCGAGTTCATATCGATTCAAGAAACATTCGGTAATAACATTTCAATGGCTGCTGAAATTGCAGATTGTAGTTGTCTTGAAGATCTACTGGGGAGATGCCCGCGAGAAGATATGCGAAGCAGTCGATAAAATCCCCCTCGATTCCCTCGTCATAGGCAACCGAGGCCTTGGCAAGCTCAAAAGGTTCGACTCTTTCCTGCGTTTGTCGGTGCTAAAATTCGTACCAGTGCTTCATATGTAAATAAATCTTTCAGGGTTATCATGGGAAGTGTCAGCAACTTCGTCGTGAACAATGCGACTTGTCCAGTCACGGTCGTGAAGAGCCAAGACTAAATGGGACCCACTGATCCGAGGTTGTATGTATTGTTTTCCATTGTCTACAATGAATAATGAATAGCTCAAAACGCTTTGCTTGTTATTCTTCTCTTGTGTGTGCTTCCACTCGTGGAAGCTTCTTCCTGTTAGTATTTGATCTTGAGTATTGATCTAGTGATGTCATAAAAATTTCGATTGGATTTCACTTGGATTCTGTTGCATTTGCTTTGTCTGAATATGCAAGTACTTCAACTATACGAGTTTCCCCACTATATTGCAAGAGTTTTAAACAGTGAATCAGATACATATAAACGGTAAACTCCAGATTCGCAGACACCAGAAGGAGAAGGTGTTTCCACCTTATCCGTTTCTCAGCGTAATACAACCCAATGACCGACGACTCACGACTCGTTAACAAAGACATTCCCATAACCACTAGCTTTCAAGAACTTCTTCAGCAGAAGAACTGCGATCGCAAAGGTAAGCCCAATTGCTGCCCATGTGAAGAAACGGTCGTCGGCTGCTTTAGGACCTATGCGTGGGGCCGTGGGGGGTTGTTGTAGAGCTACTTCATTCGCATTTTCATTTACGAGGTTTTCATTTCGTTCTTCGATAATCCCATTATCTTCGGCTGGGGTAGTTTCCTCAGCAGCATTTTGAGGAATCTGCTCATCTTCTCCTTCGATGTTGCTCTCCACTTCAGAAGCTTGGCTGGCCGGAGGTTCTTTGCTCAGCATATATTCGTGAATCTGCAAGCATAACACGTCTGTTACTCAGCATAGATTCTGGAAAGTAGTTTTGTTTATGTACGTAACAGGGATATGGGAAAACCTCGCCAATCAGCTTTTGTCGTTCAGGCGAGCCGTACTTTGGAGCTGCTTCGCGGGATTTTATTGCGAGAACTCTCCTCTCTTCCTTTGGATATTCTAGTGATCCCAGAGCTCCTTTTGGGTCGGTAGGCATAAATGCAATCAGAGCTACCAAAGCAGTCCGAACTGCAAAACACAGGCATGAAACTGATTCATAAAAAGCATATCGAATGAGCATCCACTGAAAACACAACATGCCACAAACTGAATATCACAAACATGACATATATATACATACCGCTCCAAGATGGTTGCCAGTGCTCGGGATGATAATTTGAAATGCTCAAGCATATCTTGGTTTGGGTTTCAAACCGGCCGTTTGGCTGTAAGAAAAATTCTAGAAACGTCAAAAAAAAAAAGGACAAACGCAAAGCTGTCATGGATGTGGTACTAGTATGCATACTGTCAACAACATAAACGATGGTGGCTTCAAAGGATATTCTGCAGGAAGCTGAATTCTGCCATGATATATTCCTCCTTCGAACTCAGTTTCACTTGGCCCCCTAATGGCGAATTGCCATTCAAATATATTCTCCTGAAGGACAATTTACGAAACAAACTTCACAAGCTAGCTTATTGAGATAAGGTAATTCACAACTGCATTATTCAGTACGCATCACGGCTAATTTTTTAAGTATCACTGCACCTTTGAGAGGCAATATACCTTATATATTACCACCTCAACAAAAATCCCTCAATTGAAAGGAAGGAAAACAGGAAAATGAGGAAGAAAAAAGAAAGAGCCGGACCCAATTGACACACCTCAAGGGGAAGGCTCATAAAATCATCACAAGGATTGGATTGCATCTCTTTCAGCTCTTGCAGGATCCTCTTCACGGACGGATTCTTCCTATTGTACTTGTCTTCCGCCATTAGGGGTTTCTCTTCCTACAGAGCTTCGCTGACCCGACTGCGAAGACGACGAAGGGACGCAATTTCTCCGTGACGTGAATTTTGGGATGCGAGGGAGGGATAATATATCAGCGCGCGTGACACGTCATCTCATTACCAGTCTGAAGTAAAGTAGGTGATAGTCGCTGAAGAGGTTCGTCCTAAGCGAACGACGCCGTTTAAGACTGGCCCTCTTTTCAGCCCATAAGCTATATTTACATAAATATACGGATCTATTTGCAAATTCATTGGCAAGTCCATAGCTGAGTTTGGAACAGCGTGCGAATGACGTTATTGCCCTTCAGTAGGGGAAAATTATCGGTTGTGCCACTCGCCTTTGTCATGCAGTACAATAAACGACCAAATCCGCCACGTCAGCACCAGCTCGGGGTTTTATTATCCACCGCCGTTCTTTATCCTTCCAACTGCCGCAAAACCTCAATTATTTCGGGCAAAAACAGAGAGAAGACATTCGAAATTTTTGTTCTGTAACAGTTATCGCTTACACAATGCAGGCGGCCACTTCGCTTTCCTCCGTCGCATGCTCAAACCTTCTACCGTGCGGCCGCCGAAGAGATGCGTCGCCGCGTTTCTGCAATCGCCGCCCCCGCAGCGTCGGTATTGCATCCACTAATTCGATTGACTGCCGAAGGAGGAGGCTCTTCGTGGTTTCAGCTTCGGCCAACGGAGGTTTTGCAGAGGCGACGTCGTTTGACTACGATCTAGTCATTATTGGGGCTGGAGTTGGAGGCCACGGAGCTGCGCTGCATGCCGTCGAGAAAGTATGAGATGTTGATCGACTGTGCGCTTTTGAAATAATACGATTCGCTCTCTATTTATCGTGAAACTGAACAAGGAGTAGTGCTCCAATCTCTTCAGGGACTTAAAACTGCTATAATTGAGGGAGATGTGATGGGAGGGACGTGTGTGAATAGGGGCTGCGTTCCTTCTAAAGCCCTTCTAGCAGTAAGTGGTAGGATGCGTGAGCTTCAGGACGAGCATCACATGAAGGCTTTGGGTTTGCAGGTTCTTGATCTTACATTGCCTCTACTTTTACTTCCTTCAGTTACTTTGTTATCTTCACTTTCATTGCCGATTGTAGGTAGCAGCTGCTGGGTATGATCGGCAAGCAGTTGCTGACCATGCTAATAACCTCGCGCTTAAAATACGTGGTAATCTGACCAATTCGTTGAAAGCACTTGGGGTGGATATCTTGACAGGGTTCGGCACGATTGCGGTGAGCTCTCAATCGTCTTGAATGAGATATCTGCATTTCGTCGTATTCTTGTTTTCACAAACTTTTTTGGCTGCAATAATTTCAGGGTCCTCAGAAGGTTAGATACGGAAAAGTCGATTCCCCGGGCGAAGAGGTTTCTGCGAAAGACGTAGTTATTGCAACTGGTTCAGTCCCTTTTGTTCCTAAAGGAATTGAAGTCGATGGTAACATATTCTTCAAACGATCGGTTGTAAAATTCTTATGTCATTTAAACATTCCTTACCGAGTTATTGACGGACATTCCATCCGAGATCTCTATTTCCTAAATATGCTCACTAAGATGAATAAAGCTTAATATCCGATCATATGATTTGCATGTTGTTGATGGTTTCAACTACTAACCTGCAGGAAAGACGGTTATTACCAGCGATCATGCCCTGAAATTGGAATTCGTTCCAGATTGGGTTGCCATAGTTGGAAGCGGGTACATAGGCCTTGAGTTTAGTGATGTTTATACAGCTCTTGGTAGTGAGGTAAAGTTCTTTGGCATAAGCGCTTCCCTTCTTTTTCCTGAATAATGCACTACAAAACAGATAATTGAACAATGATATAGGTTACGTTCATTGAAGCTTTGGATCAACTGATGCCCGGGTTTGATCCCGAGATAAGCAAATTAGCTCAAAGGGTCCTGATAAATCCACGGAAAATCGATTATTACACAGGCGTCTTTGCAACCAAGGTACTGAATTGTTATGGTTTATGATTTTGTACCTAACTTTTCAACCAGCCTTATATACTTTCTGATACCTTTTAGATAACTCCTGCAAAAGATGGGAAGCCAGTCACCATTGAGCTAACTGATGCTAAGACGAAAGAACACAAGGATACATTAGAGGCAACTCAAACTCTTCTGTAACTTCCTCCATTTGCCTTTCAGTGTTTCAGCTTAAAAAGTACACCTTGTTTCCGCCGTAGGTTGACGCAGCATTAATTGCGACTGGGAGAGCTCCCTTCACGAGGGGCTTGGGACTAGAAAATGTAAGTACGTTTGATACATTTTGGCTCCTCAATTGACATATGAAAAAATACGAGCTCCTTCATAGGGAAAGTGAGGGTGGAGATAGGCCCTTAAGTGACATCTATGACAAGATTCGTTCTGCTTTCAGATAAATGTGGAGACACAACGAGGTTTTGTCCCAGTAGACGAGCGCATGAGGGTAATTGATGCAGATGGAAATCTGGTAATGTCCCTTCTTGCATACCACAATTTCTTTACGAAACCTTTTCCATGGATCTAAACGTAGCTCGATATCGCCAGGTTCCACACTTGTATTGTATCGGCGATGCGAATGGTAAACTGATGCTCGCTCATGCAGCAAGTGCTCAGGGAATTTCCGGTCAGTAGTTTTATCTGGCACCATATTCGATGTTTAATCTTTATGATAAGTCCTTTATGCTCTCGCTTGCGTGCAGTTGTTGAACAGCTCACTGGTAAAGATCACGTTCTTAACCATTCCTGCATACCAGCAGCTTGCTTCACTCATCCCGAAATCAGTATGGTTGGGCTGACTGAGGTAAACTATTTGAGAAAAAGAAATGAAAACTTTGGGTGGTACTCAAACTGCTGTTCATCTTCGTTATTACATTACCAGCCACAAGCGAGGGAGAAAGCCAAAAAGGAGGGGTTTGAAATAAGCATAGCTAAGACGAGCTTCAAGGCGAACACCAAGGCCTTGGCTGAAAACGAAGGGGAAGGACTTGCAAAAGTCATAATCTTACACCTTCGAATCTTGCCGTTACTAAACACTTAACATTTTTTACCTCTTGCCCATCGAGCCCTCGTCGATAAGCAGCTCAGTAAACAACTTATACAGTCGTTTTTTCTTGCAGTTGATATACAGAGCCGACACTGGCGAGATACTCGGAGTTCACATTCTGGGGATGCATGCAGCTGACCTCATCCACGAAGCATCTAACGCCATGGCACTCGGCACGCGGCTTCAGGCATGTGTAATATTATACATTAGTTATTGAAAGCCTTTCTATCTCATGAAACATTATGTTACACTCGAACTAAGTTGTAACCTCAAACCCTCAGGACATTAAGTTTGCTGTCCACGCACATCCAACCCTGTCTGAAGTTCTTGACGAGCTGTACAAATCGGCTAAGGTGAGCTTATGAGTTGTTTGATGGTCAAATTTAAATGTTACACATCTCATCTTACTTCCCTAACTACTTCCTTTTTTATGTACTTAGTTGCAACTTGAAACAACAAGGCGAGTTGATGAACCCATTGCCGTGTAGGGATTCCCCAGTATCAGGCAAGAAGAGATTTACTTTACAGCCATTGTTTTGTATAAGAGAAGAGAGCTATTATTTCATGTATTTAGATCTTCTTTGATAGATAATGAGCAATCCTCAAGTATGAGTTGATTGAATTTCAAGCAATCAAACGAGAAATCAAGATTTTACACATTTGACGATTGACTTCTTACCCAAGAACCAAAACTAACATTACCTTCTAACAGAACAGAAATCACAATCCCTCAATAACTTTCCTACAAAATGAAATTGGAGAGCAACCACCAACTATTATTCTTCGTTTGCCTCTTCTCCACTCTTATTGTTATGCTTCCTCGCATACCTTTGGTTCCTTAAGAACTTGGGATCCATCTAACGCGGTAATAAAAAACGATAACAAAGTCACAAATCATAGTCGAGACAACACACAGGGGACAAACATACGCATCATTGAAATTTAAAAGAGAGAGAGAGAAGCCTTATACCCCTTTGGTGGAGATGTTACGGTGTCGTTTAGGCTTCTTTATTCCATTCTTGTGTGCCTTGTGCGATTGGTTGTGCGCCGTGTGGTTCTTCGATTTCGCCATTTTCTTTCTACTCTTCGCAGATCTTAGCTATGCTTCAGTTCACAGAGGACGACTGACGTTCGAAGGGTTTCTTTCATCTTCTGAGAGTTGCATTCGGTCAGTTTTGCTAGTTTGGGCTTTATTCGATACAACTGGGCTTGGGCCCATGTAAATTATTATGATTTATGACAGCCTTCACTCTCTAATCAATCACTTTCCCGACACCACGACTGTGTTATGCAGTGTCTGATGACGCTCTTCATCCAATCACTGTCTCGCACCTTCTCCATAGCTCAAGCGCTAACCGGGTAATCGGGGTCCAGATCAGCAAATCTTCACCGGTTTATCCGTTACCCGGTGAATCGGCAGAAACCATCTTAGCATTCGTCCCCCCGTCTGTCTTCTCGTTCGTTCTATTACATTTACCAAGAGCTCCCCAATCGTTGCTTCCGTCTTGTAGTTTTTTTTCCGGAAACATGTTTCTCTTGGACTGGTTTTATGGAATATTAGCGTCTCTTGGATTGTATCAGAAGGAGGCCAAGATTCTCTTTTTGGGCCTCGACAACGCTGGAAAGACCACCTTACTTCACATGTTGAAAGATGAGGTCTTAATCTCCCCCCCACAGTTTCCCCGTTTATCGACGATGGTTATGCTTAGCTTTAGGTGTTCTTCTGCTGTCAAACGCTAAAGTTCAATTTTTTTTATATGGGTTTTGTGTTAGCTCCGCGCAAAGATTGGCCCTGTTCAGATCTTTTACTTACCTTTTTTATTAGCAAAGATTGCATCTTTTCGTTTCAATCGTTTTCCGTTTAGGTCTTGCTTTGAGATTTTGGTTTTGATGCGTTACTAGTGAATTTTTTTCTGTACTCAGAGGCTTGTTCAGCATCAGCCGACGCAGTATCCAACATCAGAGGAACTGAGCATAGGGAAAATCAAATTCAAAGCCTTTGACTTGGGTGGCCATCAGATCGCCAGAAGAGTGTGGAAGGACTACTATGCTAAGGCAAGCAATTGCGTCGGTCTAAAATTTACATTAGACTTCTTTTTTCTTGATCCACTAGTTGTTTGTCCACATATTCTTGCCTTTGAGGGTCATAACAGTTCAATCCTTCCATACTTATTATGATCACGGTACAGGTAGATGCTGTGGTATATCTCGTCGATGCCTACGACAAGGAAAGATTCGCAGAATCGAAGAGAGAACTAGACGCACTCCTTTCGGACGAATCCTTATCAAACGTACCCTTTCTAATCCTCGGTAATAAGATCGACATACCGTACGCTGCTTCTGAGGACGAGCTTCGTTACTACATGGGCTTGGCTGGCGTCACCACTGGCAAAGGTAAGGTCAGCTTAGCTGATACAAACGTGAGGCCTATCGAGGTTTTTATGTGCAGCATCGTTCGTAAGATGGGATATGGGAGGGCTTTAGATGGCTCTCTCAGTACATCAACTAAGCGAAGGAGGCATATAGCCCTTTGCTTTCTTGTTGTTATTTTGTACAGATGAAATTTGGCTCTCTGCTGTGTTTTGTGGCTTGTTGGTTTTATAGTTGAGGTGTTGCTTATGCATTTGGCATTTGTCTTTCTTTGTAATAATGGTTATGTACATGAAACTGCAAGTAAACATCGTATGTGTATCAATAGTTAAGTGATGTAAGGAATGGTGAGTCTTGAGAAATTTGAAAAGGAGAATTTGTATACGGAGGAACAAAATGGATGAACACTCGCCTATTTCCGGAAAAAAAGAATAATAACTTGGGCATAAATACCATCGAAAAAACCAGTCTTTAATACATAAATAAGCGAACAGGCGTTTCCATTTTTTCTTTTTATTCTCTTTTTGTTGATTTCCGAAAGCATATATATAAACGTCCATATGCGCTGATCCTAATATGCGATTCACTGACGAGATTATATAGAGTAGACTTAGGAGAGGAGAGAACAAAAAAAAAAGAATGAATCTCTTTAAGATGGGTCGTGGAGGTGCGGCGGCGGCGGAGAGAGACATCGACGACTTGCCCAAGAACGCCGCCAACTACACGGCGTTGACCCCGCTCTGGTTTTTGGAACGCGCGGCGTTGGTTCACCCGACCCGAAAATCGGTGATCCACGGCGCCGTTTCGTACACGTGGCAGCAGACCTACCGTCGATGCCGTCAGATGGCGTCTGCCCTCACTAGGCTGGGTGTCACCTTTGGCAGCACCGTGAGTTCTAATTTTGTTAATAAAAATTTAATTATAACGATGATGACGATATTTTATGAAAAAATCGCGTATTTCGTTTTAGCTGATTCGTGTCGTTTGTGCGTTTTCTTGGTATGCTGAGTTGGTAGCTGATGAAGTAATAAGACATCTCTATTTTCTCTTCAAAATATATGCGAGTGAATCCTTAGGACGTAACAGTGTTAAGGATTCAATCTGGGTACCATATGCAGTAGTTAGTGAACGAATGAGGCTAGCTTTGCTTTTATTGTTAGAACCGAAATACTTATGGTTTAGCATGTTTAGGCACGTCTATTACAGAAAATATTTAGTGGGGTGTAATTTGAGACAGCTGCTCCAATCTAAGGGATGGGATGGACTTCATCCCATTTAGTATGTTGTTTTGGTTTAAAGAACCTGAAAGAGTTTCCCTGGTAATTGCTTCAGCAATCTTTTCCTGCACAATTACATCCTTTCTTGTTTTTTTTTTTTTTTGGTATTTCTGCATCCTTAATTGAGGATTTTATGTGTTTAATATAATGCATGGATTGTCCCTGAGTTGCTCACCATTATCGTTTTCTCGAATTTGTCTTTGCTCCTATTATATCTGATCCTTTTTCTTGGCTTATATCAATTGGGAATGGATGGTTAGCAAGCTAGTGCCATGTAATAAAAGTTAAGATGTCAATAAACATAAACTGAGTGGCTTCTACGCATACTTTCTCTAACTTGGTCGAACTCAGCTGTCCTCGTAATTCTTATGGCATTATTCCAACTTCGGTCCCTTTCTATGAGAACTTAATGCGACTTTTTATCACTTAGCTGACGATAGCCATGAATGGTCTGAGCTTAAATCATGTGGGCCGAAACACAAGTAGCAGCAAAGAGTAGAACAATGTTAAGGCATAAGATTCGTCGATTTTTAAGGATTTCATGCAATTGGCCAAATTCGAACCTTTTAATTCTAACATTGGCGGATTGAAAAAAAAAATCTAACAATGGCCAAACTCATAATTATTACAGGTCGCAGTGATCGCCCCAAACGTCCCGGCAATGTACGAAGCCCACTTCGGCGTCCCAATGTCGGGCGCCGTCTTAAACGCGGTGAACGTCCGCCTAAACGCGGAGACCATCGCCTTCCTCCTCGGCCACTGTCAAGCCTCCCTAATAATGGCCGACCAAGAATTCTTTTCCTTAGCCGAAGAGTCCCTCAAAATACTGTCGGAGAAGAGCAAAGGCAAGTTCAAAATTCCAACCCTAGTCGTCATAGGAGACGCAAGCTGCGACCCGAAAGTGCTCCGTCGGGCCATCCAGAGCGGGGCGGTCGAGTACGAGTCGTTCCTCGAAACGGGCGACCCGCAATTCGAGTGGAAACCGCCCCAGGACGAGTGGCACAGCATCGCCCTCGGCTACACCTCTGGCACCACGGCTAGTCCGAAGGGGGTCGTGCTGCACCACCGCGGGGCCTACCTAATGGCTACTAGCAACGTCGTGGTATGGAACATGCCCGAGGGCGCCGTCTACCTTTGGACACTGCCTATGTTCCACTGCAACGGCTGGTGCTTCACTTGGACACTCGCCGCCCTCTGCGGCACGAACGTATGCCTCAGACAGGTTCGTTTCCTGTCTAAAAATGGAATAACACTGATCGTCAACGCAATGACAATGTTAAACTTCAGTCTCACTGGAGAAGATACGTAATGTATGTTTGCATTTTACGTCTGCTTCCATAGGTCACGGCGAAGGGCGTGTACTCCGCAATAGCCGACCTCGGCGTGACCCACTTCTGCGCGGCGCCCGTCGTCCTCAACGCACTGGTGAACGCGCCCAAGGAGGTAACACTCTCGCCCCTCCCCCGGACCGTCCACGTCATGACGGCCGGGGCGGCCCCGCCGCCCTCGATCCTCCTCGCCATGTCCGAGCGCGGCTTCAGAGTGGCGCACACCTACGGGCTCTCCGAGACTTTCGGGCCCTCGACGATATGCGCGTGGAAGCCCGAGTGGGACTCTCTCCCGCCCGTCGAGCGGGCCCGCCTCAACGCCCGGCAAGGGGTCCGCTACACCGCCCTCGAGGGGTTGGAGGTCGTCGACCCGAAGACCATGGGGCCCGTTCGGGCCGACGGGAAGACGGTCGGGGAGATTGTCTTCAGGGGAAACGCGGTGATGAAGGGGTACCTGAAGAATCCCGAGGCGAACCGAGAGGCGTTTGCGGGCGGGTGGTTCCACTCGGGCGATTTGGGGGTGAAGCACCCGACGGTTACGTGGAGGTTAAGGATCGATCGAAGGACATTATTATCTCGGGCGGGGAGAACATAAGCAGCGTGGAGGTGGAGAACGTGCTCTATCAGCATCCCAAGGTTTTTGAGGTTTCGGTCGTGGCCCGGCCCGACGAGCGGTGGGGGGAGTCGCCGTGCGCTTTCGTTACGCTGAAGCCCGAGGCGGGCGGGCCCGAGGAGGATGATGGGATTTTGGCGGAGGAGATTATGAGGTTTTGCAGGGAGAAAATGCCGGCGTATTGGGTTCCTAAGTCGGTGGTTTTTGGGCCGTTGCCGAAGACGGCGACGGGGAAGATACAGAAGCATGTTTTGAGGGCTAAGGCGAAGGAGATGGGGGCCGCGAAGAAGATGAGTAGTAGGCTCTGAAGTGTTTGGAGGTTTGTGTTCTATAGTCTCGCTTATATATACTACGATTTACGAGCTGTGTAATATCACGACATCGATGAACTCAGATCTGAAGTTGGATTGTGCCGTGTGTTATGTAAGTCTGTGTTTTGTAGAGTTTTTATTGCTATTGTGTTATGTTGTTTCCGTCCGAAAATGAAACGAGGAGAAGAATTGAGAACATTGAAGTGAAGGAAACGCTTTTTGCCACTCAAAACCAAACACATGAAACTTGAGTGTAATATCATCATATCTGATGAAGAATAATATATATCAAGGAAACTAAAGCCAAAAAACAGAACAAAGAAAAAGATCGGAACTTTATTATGCTCTTCTCTAGCCTCTGATCGATCATATCTCGACAATAATAATACGTTACAATAATAGATGCATAAAAAACTCATAGATGCAAGTCGACGTCCAATCCCTTGCCGCCATCCCCGTTTATGGGCCCCACGCTTTGTGAAAAGCACACCAAATTTGTCCCACTAATGCGTGATTCTGAATTTATAGGAAAGCACGTGATTTCAGGCGTAGCGTGTGTGTGTGTGTGTCTTTGTTAGCATCGATAGACAAGAGAAGACATTTCATTGCTTCAATATAGGACGCATTTACGCAATGAACGGAGACAAAGACTGGCGGTGAAAGGCCTAATTTAATCCTAGGAATAATTAATAGCTTGAGAGAGATGTGACTTTTTAAGGTTGAAAAAACCTTAGCCACTGATCGTCCTTCATCCATCAAGACTCGTAGTTGCTTCAAACTCTTATCTTCTCAATTTGAAAAATGGTGCTCTCGCTTTTCATGGAAATCCAACCAATCTCATTACAAAAACCCTAAAAGACACTTAACAGTAAGAAAATACTGTTGCATATGCAAAACATTTGAAGTCTTCTTTTCCTTAGTGGAAAAAGGTCTCAGCAGCTCCTAGCGAATATCTTCAATTGTGCAAGCAAGATCAATGACTATCAAAGGGGTTGCGTCATACAAGATTTTGCAGAATCAAGGCTGTGTGGTGTCCACCTAAGTAAGCATATCAAGGCTGTACCTGAAGATAAGAACCAAAGCAACTTTTGTATTTAGGATGTTACAAGAAATGACAGGAATATATTATCGTTGTTCATCTAGCTATATACTATACCCATTAAAGAGTGTCACTTCTCCATTGTTTTTCATGCGTGGTGAAATGACATTGAATAGTCGCATGGTCCGTGGCACGTGCGCTATTTACGTACGAGCTTGGGAATTGGGACAAACAAGCTTTCATTTTTCTGATTCCGAAGCATTTATATCTTCATTATTCAATGAAGGGTCAACTAGTTTCGTGGTCGGTGCTCTATATTTTCGATGGAGTCTCTTAGTTTGCCTCAAAAGGTCCAATCTTTACTGATCTGATCCCACTTTGTTGCCTCGGACTTGTGGTAGTTACTTTTGTCGGTTATCGTATTAGTGATGGATTTTAGGGATGAAGTAATTGCTCTCTTGCGTAATTTGCAAGTTGCAAGAATGGGAACTTCACAACTCATAAAGAAAGTCAACTGTGCATGCGATTTACCAACTGAATTGCTATTTGTATCTCTGCCCATGGAAAGCGTAACACAGACGAAATGATACATGTAATTGAATTGAAAGACTCGCTCGCAGAAGACATCTGGCACCGAAAATGTGATTATTGTCCCGGAAAAAGCACTCTTCGACAAAGTATACAGTAAGAAAAAAAAAAAGCACTTACTTTTGCTACGATTTTGCCATATTTCAATGGATCCCACCCTTCTATATATGTCGATACGTTTCCTTTCCAGCTAATGGCCACGTTCTTTCAGTCACATACAAACGCCCATCACACTCAGTTATTGATCAATTGAGCACTGCTATACTATAATATAGAGAGGATTCTTGATCCAAAGGTGGCAACTTTAAAATTCACTTTTTTTTTCCTCGCTTTTTCTAAAGGTTGAGTCTTTTTTCCTTTTGGGAAGGAATAGTATACTTTCATCCAACGCTAAATCATTACAAGGCTCCAACATCACGAGGAACCATACACAAGTTTACACATATAGAATGGGAATGAAATGGAAGGGGTTGTAATGTAATAGGCTACATGATATTTATGAACATCGAGGGCAATTCTGGGAATTCAGAAAAATTGTCCAAACCTCAAGGCTGGAGTTATGATGATCAACACCTCAGCGCAGGCCGTGAACCTGACACATTTTATCTCCACATTAAAGAAAAGAAAAAGTTCGAAAAAGAGGAAAGAAAGATAATTCATTCGTGTCCATTAAATATAGATGTGAGGCAGAAAAAAGAAAAAAGAATGAACTACAAAAAGATATAAAACAAGTACAGAGCAATCATGACAGAGAAAGACTGGTTAATTTTCTTGAGCTGTAATCTAGACGATGAGGACGCCGGCGGAGGGTTGTAGAAGTAATAAGGGAAATAAGGCACGATTGGGTTCGGCGGCGGTGGTGCCGGTCCGGTGAAGGCTGGAGGCGACGGCGGCGGTTTGTAGTAGCCTCCTCCTCATCCGCCGCTGCTGCCGCTGCCTCCGTTGGGAGGCGGTGGAGGGTAGTAGGCGTAATAAGTTGGGGTTGGCGGCGGCGGCGGCGGGGAACTGTAGTAGTAGCTGTTTGGTGGCGGTGGGCAGTAGGCGGAGGAGGGCGTCGGCGGCGGCGGCGGTGATGGGGCGTTGCAAGGGTTGTCGCAAGCCGAGCACATGGTGCATTCTATTTGGTACTTGGATCCTTCCCATCGGCGACTGCTGCCTTCCTCGGCTGTAGTTAGAATTCCTCCGCCGTCTCTTGATGAAGCTATTGCTAGCATAATCGTCACCAGCAGCAACGATAACTTGAGCTTCTTTTGATGGCTTCTCGCCATTTTGAGAGAGAGAGAGAGAGAGAGAGAGGGATGATAAAATGAAGTTGCTCTTGCTTCTTTGAGTACTCTCCCTTCACTTACAAGTCACAAACATGACACGCCCATATGTCAACATTTTCTTTTTAACATTTAATTATGTGTCGTCAATTATTGGTTAACATTATAGAACTAAATTAATCAATCGACTTCGTTTGGGGAAAAAGAAAAACTTCACTAATCGACAAGATTATCCATCACATAATATTCTTGTAGATTTGCGTCGCGGACCGAAATCAAAATCCATCTTTCCAGGCTGGGGTACATTTGAATTGAAAGATGTCTTCTTGAAAAAACCAATGTTCCAAGCAATCACTACTCACTGCTTCACAGCTTCAATGCAATCGCATTATGACTTGTTCATAATTTCTCCAAAGAAATATAAGCCGAAAACACCCTTTTGATGTGTGCGGGGCTTTAAAGAGTTGGAAGGGTTTCTGTTTGCCTATCTTCTAGAAGGTGGTAATAACTCAGATCTTGTAATATTTCCCAATTCCCACACCGATTAAGCATGGATGAAAAGAGGACCACACAAGCTATAAATAAGGCAGCCCAAACAATTTTCTAAGCATACCTTTCTCGGCCTTTTGGCTAAGATCAAGTGTAGTATCTGTTCTTATCAGTTTAATATCTGATACGTGGGCCATCGGCCCACATGATATTAAATTAATTTTTTTAGGGGGAAGGCCCATTAAGATAGCTTGCTATCTGGGCCTTCGAGTGTCGCCCATGCGTTGCACTAAAGCACGGGCCTGGCGCGCCCCACCAATCCTAGAGTCCAATAATTTATTAATTGGTTAGGAAAAAAGTAAAATTTTTATTGCGAAAAATTAGAAATTTATGTCTAAATCAGTTCTCAAAGCACCGTCACGCGCCAGATATCACCACCACGTAAGTTGTAATAATGCCTCGCGGCTGAAAGCAAACGCAAATTGACCATTTTAGCCTCATGACACGTGGATATTTGGCATATTCTTATCTTACCCACGAGTTTTTTATACGAGGAAGCGAGGTTATTTTCGTCATTGAGGCAATATCTATAGTAGACCTTTGCTCTCTCTGCTTCTGTTCAACCTCTCTTCAACCACTTTGGTTCTCTTTACGCACACAACCATTAATGCCACACGCAATTCAAGGATCAAATCCAAGCATAATTAAGTAGGATTGGTATCCAATTCCATCGTCGAAATGCACGGAAGTTTTAGGATAACCATCGTATATTGATTGGGATTGTTTTTTTTTGTTGGGCGATTTTGTGGATCGAGTAGTAAAGTGCCGATGGCTGCTACGACAATGGCAACGGCGGCCGGAGCGGTGGCGCTCATATATTACGTCGTCCTCCGCCGGATCTCGCCGGCGGAGGATGAAGAAGACACGACTGAAGGGGGAGGTGGCTCGAGATCGATTTCGAAGAAAAAGAAGAAGAATAAGAAGCAGAGATTATCGCGGAGGCCAGCACAGGCACCCTCGACGTGGATGGAGACGATGTCGACGCTTTCGGAGACGTTGAGGTTTGCCTACTCTGAGACGCTTGGCAAGTGGCCGATTGGTGATTTGGCGTTTGGTATAAATTATTTCATCCGTAGGCAGGTTAGTGAGTACAACACATCTCTGTGTTTATGTTGATTGTGTCGAGTTAAAGTTTTTCGGTGTTTCGTTGTACAGATGTTTCGTTAGTTTCTCACCGTGCTCCTAAATCCGTAGCTCATTTCAGTGTTTGATCATACAATTGCTGTGGGTGGTTGAGTTCAATTGAAGTCAAGATTTAGGCTTTTGTGTACGGGAAAATGTGGTGATTTCTTTCATGTGTCCATAGACCATCCTATAAATTAGCAGTCACCGTCATTGTAATTACTATTGACTTGTTATGTAGTTCTATGATGAGTAATGAAGAAATCGTGGTAGCTTACCTTGATGCAGCTATTTTGAAGGGATTGATCGGTCTTCACGGATTAGTGCCTTTTAATCTTGTGCGTCATGTTAGTGTAGTTAATAAGCTTCCGCAATTCTAGTTTTGCCGAAATACTTGGTACTTATTTGACCTGGTGTACATGTTTATGCAATATGGATTTTAAGTGTCTTTTCTTGTGGTTTGCCTTTTTTTTTTTAAGGAAATTATAGAATTCTTAGTACATTTCACTTGGGATTCTTATATTCTTTTCATGTTCTGCAGGGGGATTTACAAGTTGCAAGTGTATATGCCGGAGACAATTCCGTGCAACTCAAAGGCGCTGATATTATTGCCCAATTGTATTACTACTTGAGATTGCTAACATTCTGCATGCTCTTCTCGAAGAAACCATTCCCAGTATTTTTAGAATCCACAGGATATTCTGAAGAGCACGTCCTCCTTCAGAAGCCCAAAGCAGGGGTACGTGAATGCAAGAATACATCTGTATTTTATTGTCTCTGCTGATGTTTTTTCCTAACTGAAACTTTCTTGCCAGCTTTTGAAGCCTGCCTTCACAATCTTACGTGATGAAAACTCGAAATGCTTCCTTCTGTTGATTCGTGGTACTCACAGCATTAAAGATACCCTTACTGCAGCTACTGGTGCAGTCGTCCCTTTTCACCATTCCGTTCTGGATCATGGTGGTCTAAGCAATCTGGTTCTGGGATATGCGCACTGTGGGATGGTTGCTGCTGCTCGGTGGATTGCAAAACTCAGTGTGCCATATTTGCTCAAGGCTCTCGAACAAAATCCTGAATACGAGGTGAAGGTAAGAACCGTCGGATGCTTTTCTCTTTCTGTTTCAATGTCTGTTCCTACCAGCATAGAATAGATATTGTATGATTGCTGAAACTGGAACATTGAACATACATGCTCCCTTCCTGTTTATGATTTTTTTGTACTTTAACACGAAAACAATATTGTTATATTAGATTGTTGGGCATTCACTTGGTGGTGGTACAGCTGCACTGCTGACATACATACTCCGTGAACAAAAAGAACTATATGCTAGCACATGTGTTACTTTTGCGCCAGGTGCTCTCAGATCTCAGAAAGCTTTCTACCTAACACACATGTCGATCTTACCGAGTTTTCTCATCTCCAAACTTTTTCTCCTGCAGCTGCATGCATGACCTGGGAGTTGGCGGAATCAGGCAAGCACTTCATTACCACAGTAGTCAATGGTTCTGATCTGGTTCCAACTTTCTCAACTGCCTCTATAGACGATCTCCGTTCAGAGGTTTGATATTTTTCGCTTGAATTTTAAAGCATCTGCGTTAAAGATATCTAGCCATCAACTGTGAGAACCTCCCAAACATTATTGTAGGTCACCGCGTCTTCTTGGATAAATGATCTCCGTGATCAAGTTGAGCGGAACTTCTTTTTAAACGCCCTTTATCGTTCGGCCACTACTGTTGGCTCTCATCTACCATCTATATCAGAAGCAAAAGCTAAGGTTGTTGGAGCACGAGCACTTCTACGACCAGTCTCAAGCAGCACTCAGGTAATCCAATATTAGTCAGCCCTTGGTCATTAAAAGGCAGCTGAGTAGCTTAAACTTTTTTTTTCGTTTTGGTCGCCTCCCTTTATTTGGTTGTTTTCTTCTGAGATGATACATTGCAGGTTGTAATAAAACGTGCACAAGACGTAGCCCAGGCAGTTGTTGGAACCCGCACTTCTATATCATCGTGGACATGTATGGGCCCTCGCCGTCGTACCAACGCCCCTTCGTCTTCTATTACTACTACAGACGATTTGACTGCATCTCCCCTTATAATAGAGATGACAAACGAATCTTTAGTCACCGAGGTAGTAGCCCACAATTCTCCCGACTCGAAAAAAGCTTCAGACTATTGCTCGTCAAGTGGAAGCGAGTCTGGCCTTGACGAGACAGATGGGGAAGATATCACCACAGCCACATCTTCTACTATGGAGGAAGTAACTCAAGGAGAACTGTTGTACGAATTGGAGAAGCAACTTCAGAGATCTGAGAATGATGTTGATGAGCAGTTCATAGAAGAAGAAGAAGAAGAAGAAGAAACTGCTGTAGGTGAAATAATTGAGGAAGAAAAAGCATATTCTGAAGCAGTGGAACGTCAAACGCCCGTTTCTTCGTCCGACGTTTCGGATAATCTTAGGTTTTATCCGCCGGGCAGAATAATGCATATCGTCACTACTGATGCGCCTTCGACGGAGCCGAGCGAACAGAATGAGGGCGAGCATTTCGAGCCGAAAGTTGCCATTTATGAGACGTCGAGGGAATTGTACGCTAAGCTTCGATTGTCGAGGACTATGATTAACGATCATTACATGCCAATGTACAAGAAAATGATGGAATTGCTGATTAAACAGCTCGAAGATGAGTTGTTGGATTCTGGATATGTAGTTACATGAAAAGGTTGATACAGTGAAGTGTGATATATATTTTATGATTTATGATTATTTTATTATAGTTTTAGATGGTCAAGTTAGTAGACAGGCCCAGCAAGCAACGAAAGAAAAGCCCAACACGCAACGTGGCGCGCTTTCGGGGAATTTTTCCAACCACAATTTTCATAAGCGACTTTCATTTCATCAAATTCGGATATTAACGAAGCAGAATCTCGAAATCTTCTTCCCTAAGTTGTCTGTCCCCAATCGCAAGAAGCTTTGATTTCTAATCGTCTTTCGTCCCCAAATTCGCGATGGAGATATCTATAATCCGAGATGCTATCTCATCGATCGCATGTTCTACGCAGTCGCTAGCCTTCGCGAACTTGGTCCTCAATCGCCCGCACAACAACGTTCGATCCGTTTCCGATTCGGATCAACAACTGCAAGCACAAGCCTCGCCGTTTTGCATCGTCGCGGCGGGCTCCCCTCCCACGAAAACCATATCGAAGCCTCGTCTGCGTAGAGCGCGGCGCGTGAAGCGAAAGACGATGAGCTGCGATGACGACGAGAAGGGGGACGATTTTTGGGGATTTGGAGGGAATTTTCTGGATGGGGAGGGGTATTTTGGGGATTTCGGAGGTGGCGGTGGTGGGTTTAGGGGCGGAGGGGGTAAAGGATGGAATTTTGGCGGAGATGGAGGAGGGGCGAATTGGGAAGAGTCGGCGAGTGAGGACGACCCGGCCTTCGATATTGTTTATGGGGTGTTGAGTTTGATAGCCATGTCCAATTGCTTGTGTTTCTCTGTGAAGAAGCTGGTGAGGCGTGGGAAAGTTGCAGTGAGTTTGGGTTCGGCATGTTGAATGGGGAAAAAAATACAGATTTGGACTCAACTGTGATGTTGCTTTAATGCGATGGGTAAAGATAGGATCTTGGGCGGTAATTGTTGTAAATAAATATTGTTTATACATAAAAAATTTAACTGCGGAATGGATTCTTTATTTCCTACGTCGATGTTATACAAAGGTATCTAGTTTTTGTCTCCATTGCCTCTCGTAGAATGCTGTGATCTGAGAAGTAGTACGTCTAGTTTCCTGATGATTTTTATGTTATGTCTATGTCCTTGATCTTTATCTGTTGTTTAGCTCGAAGACCCTAGAGAGTTGGGATGAAGAATGGTGCAGAATATGATTGACTGAAGTAGATTAAGGTATGCATAACCTTACAAGTGGTGATAAAAGTATGGTGGGTGGTGGAGTTAGAAATTGATCTGTAACACAATGGATCACGATGGATCCATTACAGGTGAATTAAGAATATCTTATAGGAATTCATAAGCTATGTCTTACCCTTAGTTGGGCAAGATTTGGAAGCTTAGTACATTTGGTTTCAGGCTTTAGCAGCTGGTTCAGAGGAACTGTGTTAGTGGCCCATTAGTCAGCTTGAATCATTGGTTGAAGATTCCTTCATAAGCCCCATTTACATCTTACTTTAGAAAACCTTTTTTCTTTAAGGTTCATGCATCTTCCTCTAACAGGTTACATCTTTCAATTATTTAAGAATGGACTTCTATGTACTGCCATAATGTCAACTGGGAATTGTTAATTTGGTGAAAGTTTCTGCTTTGTCCCACGTATCGGTCCTCAGAAATGCCTAGATTTGTTGGGTTATTATATAGTGCTTTGGCGTTTAGTAGATCTCCTTTTCATCCAATATTATTAGATGCCATTTGCGAATTCTTTATGGTGGGTTTGTTTGTGTGTTGGTGATGTATGTGAGTGGTATAAATTATTACCAGTCACCCAACGTATGATGTCTTTATCCTAATTGTTTGTTGCTGCATATTGGCAATCAGTCCTACTAAACTATGCATAACTGTTTACTGCTTCATATTGGCAATTAGTCCTAAACGATGTTCGAGAATTTCCATGATTGGGATTTAATATCTTTTTAAAGCGTTATCCTAATCGATACACTAGTCGTAATATTCCTCATATCACGAGTAATTGGAGCCTCCCTTGGGGAGAATGGTACATATAATTTCCTCTCGAATCTCGAAATATGTCGACATGATTTATCCTTCCAAAGTAGTGTTTAATTATAAGAGTAATTTATATAAATAATCAATATAAATAATTACCACGAATTGCTACAATTTTTAGTCTATTATTTCCATACTGCACTGCATTTAGGAGGGTGGTGCACTTGGGCTCTTTCATATCACCATTTTTCTGTTTTCTTAATATATAAGATAAATTCCTTTTCAAGCAACTAACAGATAGTCGAGTAGTCATAAATCTTGATTCATACATCGCTAATATATTCTAAATTAGTGCCCTTTAAATAAAATAATAATCACCCAAAAGATCGCAATCAAGCATAGAATAGTCCTAATTAACATAGCACATAGAAAGACGATCAAGTTCCAGAGAACTCAAAATGATTCAACACAAATACAAACAACACGATATACTTCATAGCATCATGTTTCATTTCATCGATTATTCATGGAATACATTCATATAGTTCAGAATCAGATATCATCATTACTCTGCTGCTGAATAATTTCAGAAAACTCATCCATCATCCAAGAATCCAACATCTGTTCGCTGAACCCAAGCTGAGCAGTCGTGGGCTCCATATCCAAGAAGCTCTCAAGGCTCGAAAACTCTTCCTTGACCATCTCAAGACCCAATAATTGGCTCGGCGGCTCGGCGCACAGCCTCTTTGGCGGTGGCAGCTGCGGCGGAGAAGGTGGCTGACGGTGGTGGTTGTCGTGTGGAAAATTGAGCTTGGCCTTTTCACCTCTTATGCGCCGGGCGGCTTGATCGTAGGCTCGAGCAGCTTCCTCGGCGGTGCTGAAAGTTCCGAGCCATGCGCGGGTGCCCTTTTTAGGGTCGCGAATCTCCGCCGCCCACTTTCCCCACGGCCTTTGACGTATGCCTCTGTATAGGTTCTTCCTAGCCCTCTCTGATTTGATCTTGTTCTCGGCCTTTTTACCACTTTTGCCTGCAAATGTTTTGAACAAGTCTGAATTTATGTTGCAGAGGAAAGGCATGAAACAAGAATTAAGATCAGTCATAACAATGGTTTCAATGATGGATATATTAAAGCACCAAATACAAAGGGATGGAATGAGCCACTTGAAGTCTGGTTATGAAGCTGATAAAAGGAGGGAAGCTCACCAGATTTAAAGGAGAGTCGTGGGCCTTTTAAACATTTTCCTATTAAGTGGGCTTTTGTGGGCTTTTACTTATCAAGTCGTTGGTATGAGTGGCGTTTTAGTTATAACGTGAATTTTCATATAAGTAGAGAATGCGCGGGTCTTTTCTCTGTAATTTTTCACTTCTTCTCTGTAATTCATCACAGAGTTCATCAATAAAAGTCAGTAGGGTTTGATCGTGGATGTAGGATTCAAATCTGAATCCGAACCACGTTACATCTTTGTGTTTGCACATCACAATCCAACGATTCCGATTTGTTATGGTATCAGAGCGATTGAATTAAGCTCAAAGCTGCGATTTATCAAGATTTCAAGAATTTGGGAATTATCCAGTCTGACAATTTGTCGATCATCATGGCGACGACTACGACACCAGTTTCATCGTCCTCAGCTGTGTTAATCAATGATCCGTACTTCCTTAACAATAATGACACCTCCGGGCAGATTCTTGTCCATGAAGTATTGAATGGCGACAACTACGCTATGTGGAGCCGTGCGATGATGATAGCGCTTATTGGGAGGAATAAAGAAGGTTTTGTTAACGGAGACCTTAAAGAACCAGCTGCAGATGATCAGAATCAGAATCAGATTAACGCTTGGAGGAGAAACAACAATGTAGTTATATCATGGATTCTCAATTCTGTTTCTAAAGACATATCGGCTAGTATATTGTACAGTGGAACTGCGAGAGAGGTGTGGATCGATCTTCAGGAAAGATTCGGCCAGACGAACAGGCCGAGGATCTTTCAATTGAAACGGGAATTGATGAATTTAACTCAGGGATCAAACGGCATAGCTTCTTACTTTACAAAACTGAAAACATTATGGGATGAGTTGGCTAATTTCAGACCGACCTGTAAATGTAAGTGCGGAGAGATACAGAAGATGACAGACTTTCTTGCTGAGGAGTACGTGCTGACATTTCTCATGGGGCTGAACGACTCATACGCGCAAGTCCGGGGACAGATACTGCTCATGGAACCCCTTCCTTCCATTAACAAGGTATTCTCTCTGTTGATCCAAGAAGAAAAACAGAGGTCGATGGCGCCACAAGCTCGCGGGAATGAAGACCAGACACATAGCATGGCTATGATGGCGGCTAAAAGTGATCAAGAACCAGTGAAGAGGGGTACCTTTGCGCCAAGAAAGGATACGGGGAGGCCTATCTGTACCCACTGCAACAAGAGGGGCCACACGGTGGAAACTTGTTACCAAATCCATGGTTTTCCACCCGGCTTCAAGCAAAATCTGAAGTATAAGGGAGCTAGGATGAATCATGCACTTGTGGGTCCAGCTAGCAGAGAAGATCATCCCATTAGTGGAGGGGAGACAGACAGCTCCGGCCTTGTCCAGCTGCAAGTCACTTCATCACAGCTCCAGAGCTTGAGAGCACTGTTAAACCAACCAATGACAGGTTTGGAACCAGAAACTGAGATAACTCAGTTAACTGAAAAAAGGGGAGGTACTTGTTTTTCTTTTAATTTACCTGCGTTCACCTATGCAAATGACTGGTTGCTCGACTCCGGAGCAACCAGACATGTGTGTGGTGACCCAAGAATTCTGGAAGACTTGCATGAAATAGAGGAATCAAACGTTATACTACCTAATAACACTGTCATTAGGGTAAATAGGGCAGGGTCATTCACTGTCAATAAGCACATCATACTAACTGAAGTATTGTTGGTACCACAGTTTCATTTCAACTTAATTTCGGTCAGTCAGTTGGCTAACCAAATTGGGTGCACCTTTTGTTTTAGGGCTGATGGTTTCTTTGTGCAGGACAATTCCCTACGGGTGATTGGCAGGGGTAAACAAGTTGGTGGTCTATATGCACTGCAAGTTGATCCTGTTTTTCAGTTAGCTGCTCGAAATAAACATGTCCAGTCTGTTGTTAGAAATAAGTCTGATCAGACTGATGTTCAGTCTGCTGCTAGGAATGAGGCTACATTTCTGAATGGTTTGACAATAGATCTATGGCATGATAGGTTAGGGCATCCATCTAGTAAGGTCATGGATATCCTTAGAGGCTCTTTGAAGCATGATCATAGTACTGAACACTCGTTTTGCAAAATCTGTCCAGTCGCAAAACAGAGAAGAAACTCATTTCCAAATGATTGTAAAATGGCTTGTTCTGCATTTGATTTAGTCCACTGCGATGTATGGGGTCCCTTCCATGTACCATCTCATTTAGGACACCAATATTTTGTCACGATAGTTGATGATCACTCACGTTTCACATGGGTCTTCATGATTAAGCAAAAATCTGAGGTGAAATCTGTTCTTGTTCATTTTCTGTCATTAATAGAAACTCAGTTTAGTGCGAAAGTTAAAACAGTAAGGACTGATAACGCGAAAGAATTTAACCTAGCTGAGTTATTCAAGCAGAAGGGCATTATCCATCAGCTATCATGCGTACAAACTCCACAACAAAACTCGGTTGTGGAGAGAAAGCATCAACACCTTTTAAACGTAGCTAGATCTTTGTTTTTCCAATCTGGTATACCTATCATGTATTGGTCAGAGTGTGTGTTAACAGCAACCTTCCTTATCAATAGAACACCATCCATTATATTAGGAAGGAAGAGCCCTTATGAAATTCTGTTTTGCAAACCAGTCAATTATGATACATTGCGTGTGTTTGGTTCTCTTGTCTTTTCTTCAACTCTTGCAGCAGGGAGAAGGAAGTTCGATGCAAGGGCTAGGGAGTGTGTTTTTCTTGGCTATCCAACTGGGATGAAAGGGTACAGAATAATGGATTTAAAGACACGGGAGATCTTTGTATCGAGGGACGTCAAATTCAAAGAGGATGAATTTCCTTTTAGGAAGGAGTCTTCAGACTCTGCCTCGGTGGATCCCTTCTCTACCCTTGTCATTCCCAGACCTTGTGTAATGGACCAACCTGATACACTTCAGCAACATGATGGGGACTTCTCTGCTGTAGGCACCACAGATGACAGTCAGGGAACAGAATTACCTCCTCAGCTGGGGCAGAACTTAGGAGGAAATCACAATCAATCTCCCCACAGTGCACATGATGATATAGGAAGCTCAACTGCGAATGAAACAGAGCATGGTCATCAGACCCAACAGGAACATGGGAATGTGCAGCAGATCCAGCAGGAACATGGGAGGCCAATCAGACAGTCTGAGCAGGAACATGGGAGGCCAATCAGACAGTCAAAAAGGCCACCATATTTGAGAGATTATCATTGTAACAGGCTGGAGGATAAGAAAGTACTCTATCCCATTTCGAGGGTCATTTCATACAAACATTTTTCAGACCAATATCAATCCTTCATCAGTAACATTCTCATGGCAGAAGAACCAAAGACCTACATGCAAGCATCCAAATCAGTAGAGTGGATCGAGGCTATGAATGATGAGTTCAAAGCCTTGGAAGAGAATGGGACTTGGTCAATTGTACCATTGCCACAAGGGAAAAGGACCGTTGGATGTAGATGGGTATACAAACTGAAATTTGATGAAAAGGGGGAGATAGCAAAACACAAAGCACGATTGGTAGCGAAGGGATATGACCAAAGGGAAGGAGTGGATTACATTGACACCTTCGCACCCGTAGCTAAGCCGAATACTATCAAAATCCTACTTGCATTATCAGCCAAACTTGGATGGAACTTGGTCCAGCTCGATGTAAGCAATGCATTTCTTAACGGGGATTTGGCAGAAGAGGTTTACATGGACATTCCCCAAGGTTTACAGGTAAACTGTGAAGAAAATAGGCAGCAAAGGATGGTGTGCAAATTGCACAAATCGATATATGGACTGAAACAATCGTCGAGGCAATGGAATAGGAAGTTCACCGAATCTGTCAAGCAGTTTGGTTTCAGGCAGATGGACTCAGATCACACAGTATTCACACGCGGGCAGGGGCCTCATCTGGTTGTGTTATTGGTGTACGTTGATGACATTATAATTGCCAGTCCCTCAGCAGCGATGATACAAGAAGTGAAGGCTCGTCTGCATTCCAGTTTCAGAATTAAAGATTTGGGCGAGCTTAAGTATTTCCTTGGTATTGAAGTAGCTAGGGGGGAGACTGGAATTTATATCTCGCAAAGGCAGTACACGCTGCAGCTTCTCGAGGACACAGGCTACCTTGATTCCAAGCCATTAACAACTCCGATGAATCCCAGTGGTAGACTGTCTGAGCAGGATGGAGAATTACTGGTAGATCCTTTTAAATATAGAAGACTCGTGGGCAGATTACTCTATTTGACCTTCACGAGGCCCGACATTGCCTTTGCTGTCCATAGACTCAGCCAATTTATATCGGCACCTCGGTCAGGACACTTGATGGCGGCCCATCATTTACTGAGATACCTGAAGTCTTCTCCAGGACAGGGTATTTTCTTCAGCTCACTTTCTGATTTACAGCTTAGGGGTTTCTCGGATTCGGATTGGGGGTCTTGCACAGACACGAGAAAGTCCGTTACGGGATATTGCATATTTCTTGGGGATTCCCTGGTTAGCTGGAAAGCCAAGAGACAAGCGACAGTATCTCGATCATCCACGGAAGCTGAGTATCGAGCATTGGGGGCAGTGGTAGCCGAAACCTTATGGATTAAACACTTGCTTAAGGAACTTGGCACAGATTCAAGCCACACACCAGTCATTTACTGTGACAACCAGTCAGCTTTAAAGCTCGCTTCAAACCCGAAATTCCATGAGCGGTCGAAGCACATAGAAATCGATTGCCACTTTGTTCGGCATCACGTCGCCCAAGGCGCGATCAAGCTATTGCCTATACGAACTGAATACCAATTGGCAGACGTTTTTACCAAGCCTCAAACGGGACCCTTATTGCAGCAGATTCTAGTCAAGATGTCTGCTCTAAACCTATACCATCCATCTTGCGGGGGGCTATTAAAGCACCAAATACAAAGGGATGGAATGAGCCACTTGAAGTCTGGTTATGAAGCTGATAAAAGGAGGGAAGCTCACCAGATTTAAAGGAGAGTCGTGGGCCTTTTAAACATTTTCCTATTAAGTGGGCTTTTGTGGGCTTTTACTTATCAAGTCGTTGGTATGAGTGGCGTTTTAGTTATAACGTGAATTTTCATATAAGTAGAGAATGCGCGGGTCTTTTCTCTGTAATTTTTCACTTCTTCTCTGTAATTCATCACAGAGTTCATCAATAAAAGTCAGTAGGGTTTGATCGTGGATGTAGGATTCAAATCTGAATCCGAACCACGTTACATCTTTGTGTTTGCACATCACAATCCAACGATTCCGATTTGTTAGGATATTGTGAAAAAGAATTCATCTTTATTCCACTTTATTACATGTGTGTATACGTTACTGAGGATGAGGAAACCTCGTATGAGTAGCAAAGAGAAAATGGCGATATTGCCCCTCCCCTAATTCGTAAAGCACGCATCGATTTGATGCAGTGGATCTTTTCACAGCCCATCACATGTAGATATATATATACATAACCGTGTATTTCCTCGTAATTATTGATATACTGATAATAATCTGTTGCTGAATCGTACTACCTCTGGCGAGTGAGGTGAGGCTGTTCTTGTTTTGGTCATCGTCATTTGAGCAGTCAAAGCCCCAAAACTCAGAGATGTTCTCGAGCTCAGCCCAAAACTCCTTCGCCGTTAGTTTGCCTCTTTTCTTGATTATTATGGGCTCATCTGAGATTATTGAACCTCCACACATCGCTGGTTATATTATCTTTAAGAAAGAGCAGTGAGATATGGAGATAGCTTGTTTAATTTGTTGTGCATAAGCTAGGCAAGAGAGAGAGAGAGAGAGAGAGATGGGCAATGAATTTCCTTGATTTATAGAAAGGATTCAGTTGCAAACTACACTAAAAGGGTAGGACAAGCGTAGGTCCTATTCAAGGAAAATGCTTCTTGGATTCATCTGATCGGACGATAGAGAAGCGATCGAAATGAATTCAACGGTTTGATGTAAGAGCGGTGTTTGTCCCACTTGAGAAGTGATGAGAGCCGTTGGATCTGTTTTCTTTATTTATTTATTTTTTTTTTGTATTCGTGCGCCATAATTATACAGTACATCAGTGAGCATCGTCAGTTAATTTTTCTGCAACTTGGTTTGAGATGATAAGTCCTAACTATTATGGATGGGCTTTCGATCTGAAGACTTGTATAAAGAAAAGGAAAGAAAGGATAAATTCAGTTGACACACGTATCTTGCTTGATGATGTAAAAGAATACACACGAACTAATAATATAAGCCCGCTTGAAAAAGGAGACAATATTGTTAGCTGCTGCTTATAGCAGCACGACATACATATGCACTTTCATCTAGTTAGAACTGAACAGCTTTTTCTGTAACTGCTTCACATCCCAACGAAGAAGATCGCAGGCCAAAAGACCGCAAAAGAAATGTAAGAATTAGGAGGAAAAAAAAAAAAAAAAACCAGAAAGGCGTTGTTCTTGAAACCTTAACACCAACAGAATAGTTGATTACATTATAGAGAGATTTCCCAAACCTTAACAGCAGCCCAAAATACGTATTATAACCTTATGAATAATCAATATCGCCGACGCTTAATATTATTACATACGATTAATGTGTTTCCTTCGTGTTTCCATAATCACGACGCCTCCGTAGCGCTTTGCCGCTTGGTAGCAGTCGATGGTCGTCGTTTGATTTGCGTAGTAATTCCTCCAAAGTGGATAGTAATTTGCTGCTTTCTGAATTATGGGATTTTCTTGAGGCAAACGCTCGGCCCTCTTCGCCTCGCTGTGGAACTGCTCCACTAATTCGAAGCCTTCTTTCCCAATTTTCTCCAGGTTTACTTTTCCACTGTGCTCCATAATCTAATAATGTAAGAAACTGGAAAAAACGATTAACAAAAGGAAGCTTTCTTTCGTAATTATTAGGGCTATCTTTGTCTTGTGTTGTGAAGGCAGAAAGAAGGCTCTTTATATACTACTGAAGAACAGCTGTGATCAAGGACATATTAGAGCAGCAAGAGTTAGCGTTAAAAATAGAAATATTCCATGCAAGAGAACACTTCATCTTTCTAGAGATGGTTTTCCTATATACGTCGAAGACGACTAGTAACGCTAAAAATAATCGTAGGCTCTCGAAGTAAACTAGAACATGTGCTCGTCGATGTTTTCCAGCACACTGCATTACTATTTTTCAGTCAAAACTGCTAATTAATCTGAAAAGGTGCCAATGTTCATTGCATGCTGGTTATATTTAGCAATCTTCTCTTGGAAACTGATATTAAGAGAATAATGGATTGATTTAGCAAAGTATGAACACAATGGCAAAGCATAAAGTTCCCCCAAGTTGAGCTTTTTGCCTGATTGCGATTATCATTGTGTGATTTGTCCCGCGGATGCCTTTTGAAATCCGCGTTATACGGTTTCTCTGGAGCTCGTCGAGCATATAATAATTCTTTCGCCCATGGACCATATACACATTTCATGCTTTTCTTAGAAAGACTGGCTGTAAGAGAAAAAGATTCAGATTCGGCGTTCGATTTTTCTTCGGTTTAGAACTTCGTTCGTATTTTCCCGTTTTACGTTCTCTTCTTCGTTTCAAAGCCAATCAAGCGAAATATCGCTCGTTGGAGATATTTTGTTATAGCAACTGAAGCGAAAAAACCTGAACTTTTTCGAGTCCGTTGTCCACACTTTCGACGGTTTTTCATAAGTATTATGCAAACGACGCAGACGCAAAGGATTAAGCGATTCTAAGTCGCTTATTGACAGTAGAAAGACAACACAAACAGACACACAAAATATAAGACATAAATAACAATAACTTCGAATAATAAAGCCAGCAATAAGCGCGCTTGCACGCATTGCTAAATAACGTTTTTTTAGTTCGCATTAGCGTTGAATACGAACCCACCCGGGACCAAGTTAGCCACGTTGAGCCCGCCGAGCAGGCCCGTCCCTAAGAACTGAAGGGTCGAGACGAGCCCGCCAACCGAAGGCAGGCTCGCGTTGCACGAAGCTAGGGGCGTGTTCACCGCGAGCGTGCATCCCGAGATGAGGGAGGTTATGCTCGAGAGGATCGAACTTATGGGGTCCAAAACCATCGAGAATAGCCCGTTTTGGTTCGTGGTGGCCGTGGACAGTACGTTCCCCCCGCACTGCAACTGAACCGAAGCATCTGTCTCGATCGTAATAAATAAAAAAGTTCATTTTCATTACTAATAATAGTTTGAAAAACCGGTTCACTCCCTACAAGATTAAGAGCTTAGGCGAAACGGTCATTCAACGTAAGATCAGAACTCAGAAACCAAATAATCTTGTATATGTATGAATCCTCACGACAAGCCATTTAAAAAATTAGACGTCTGAGGCTAGATAATAGTCAGCCTATACGTACGTAAGGAGCCATGCATAAATAAAACTTTGAAACGATTTACAATTCCTACGAGCTTAATTAGCTTTTAGGTGAAGCGGTCATTCAACACAGATGCGGACCTACATATGAGCATGGAGGTCAATTGACCCTTCCTAGTTAAGTGTATTCTAATTTTTTTTACAACTCAATAAATTTTCTTGTATTTACTTTTGACCCTCCAAACTTTGAAATTTTAATTTACTTTTTGACCCCCCTATTTCTGAATTCTAGGTCCGTCACTGATTCAACACATGTTTTTTTATCTATCTGACTTACTAGAGAACGCAGGCGTAGAAGCGCCAGTGAGTCCGACGTTTCCGTTGGGAGTGCAGTAAATGATGCCCTGGATGCGAATGAGGTTCAGAAGCGGCCCGAGAAGCCCGCCGATGAGTCCCAGTTGGGCATCGGCCATTGGCGAAGCAAAGAGTATTAAGACCGAAAGGCCGAGGACAATGAAGGCAAGGGATTTCGAAGCCATTTTTTTCTTCTTTTTTTTTTTGTTTTTTTTTTTCCTTGCTACTTAATTTGGCTGATGATTAGCATTTCTCCACACGTAGAAGCTATTTATAGAAGGGAAAATTTTTAAGGTTCTCGGACAAGGGAGACGAATCTAGAGCCCTCAGTCTAAGCGTGCTCGAAGATCGTCGACTTCTCGGAAGTTGCTAAAAGACAGGCTTCCAATTTTCTTATGTGGTCTTCTACCTATAATAAAGCTATGGAGTTTTAACTTAGAGATAGGTCCCCATGCATGCCGTTATAGAAGGAGAGGCAAAGTTTTGAAAAACTTAGCTACACTTCAAATCTCCTTCTCGTAGTTTTCTTACTATGTAAAGCAACTTGTACTTTCCAACTTGTCCAAGTGATAGTTATTAATTTTTTTTTCAAAAAAGTAATAGTTCTTACCACAAAACTTCGTCTTCAACCATCATTTTCTATGATTCACTGCTTAACACGGCACGGCACGTAGGGATAAGTTTCGACACTCTATAGCTAGGAATGAGATTTGCTTTAAGGGGTATAATCGTAATTTCATGCACTTTCGACACTGGGCCTGTGGTGAGCACCGAGTGGTGGAAGCCCAATAAGATGATCAGTCCATTGGGCCTAAATTACGAGAAGAGCCCAAACCTCGATAATCAGTGTCCACTATTGTTTTCTATAGCGTCTTCTTTTATTTATTTATATTATTTAATTTAAACCGTGAATTATGGAACAATTATTGATCACATGAGTTTTGTCTAATATTATCGCCAATCAGAATGCAAAATGTATTGACTATTTTGTCACAAGGGAAAATATAAATTAAATTCGGCCTGCAAAATAGACGGCACCTAACTATTAATTCTTGGGGACTCATCTTCTGTCGCCACGCCATACTTTGGGATCCCATCTTCAATTTCTGGGACCAAGTCTATCGAAGAGGGGTAAAATCGTCAACTGGAAAAGACCTTTTTTTTTCGTTCTTTCTCTAATAACCGTTTAGTTAAGAATTATGTGAAAGAAAAACAAAAAACTGTATAATAAACTAGGTTAATTTAACTTTGTGCGCGTGTTGTTAATTTAACCACTTTTGGAGGAAAAAAATAGGATAATTGAATTAAGGACGTAAACGCCCTGAATAGTGAATATCCCAAACTAACCGTTGAACGTTGGTTTTATTCATGAAATCAAATCATTGCATTACTGCTGCTATTTACGAGAATCTATTAATTTATTTCTCCCCATTTTTTACTTTCATCATTTTTCCTTATTTTTGGATATTAAAAAATACACAGGTATTTAAAAATATAAAAGACAATACGCTGGACCATCATCTTTCTGACGCTCCATTCCACTCTTTTAAGCAAACTCAACAATAATTTGTTGGGGAAGTTTCACCAGGAAAGCAAAATTAGGCTTCTTCTTTTGGAAGCACGCAGATCTGGTCGTATTTGATGTTCGATTGATTTTGATTGGGGTATGGTATTTAATGGATCCGTCAAATTTGCCCCTTCACGTGGTTGATTTTCTGCTTTCGATAGGAAGCAACGTTTTCGTTGTGTTTCGCTATTTTTTGGTCAATATGTTTCATTCCGTTGCGAAATTCGGCTGTTATCAATCGAGATGTTATTGCTCCCTCCCTGATTTCAATTTTTTTAATTCATGTCCGATGCCTTTGTTAGAAATCTGCGCATTTGTGTTCCGATCTTCCTATATTGCGCGGTTGGTCTTAACTAGTATTTTGATCTGCATTGTTTATCTGTTGCGAAGTTGATTAGTTGTTGCATTGCGTTTTTCTTGTTGGTTCAATTACCGGTGGAATTGTTTTTTGTTTGCTGAGTTTTTTTTCCCTTGATGAAGCGAGGAAAGAGGCAGATCTTGAAAGTTGGCTCCCCAAAAGAGAACAATGCGCCACGTGGGCGGCCAGATGCAGCCGAGTGGTGCGGCCACAGCCACTGCACTCTATGAGAACGGCGGACCCAGTGGAGACACCAGTGATGCTGTTATGGCAAGGTGGCTTCAGTCGGCCGGATTGCAGCATCTGGCTTCACCAGTGGCTTCAAACTCTGTTGATCATCGGACCCTCCCTAGCCTCCTAATGCAGGTATGTGCTGGCTAGTAGTTTTGTTATTCCACATGTCGCTTAATGTTGTTTGGATTGAGATGTTTGATGCAATTCTGTTCATGCTTCCATTTTTGAGTTTTTGTTTGTAATTTGGTCTATTGTATGGTGCCGATCATGAGATAGAACAAGAATGCAGCTGTTTATTTTGTTAAATGACGTATAACTTATTGGGGAGTTCATGCAATGCATATTTCGTAGTTATGGATTAAATATAATCTCAACGATCGTCATATGCAGTGAATGGATGAGGATCGATAAAAAATGTTATCTCTGTTGCTTTATGGATGCTTTTATATTTTGAGGCCCATGTTTAATTGGAACACGGTCATTTATGAAGGGTTATGGACCACAATCTGCAGAGGAGAAGCAGAAGCTTTTCAAGTTGATGAGGAATCTCAATTTGAATGGTGAAACTGTTTCAGAGAGTTACAATCAAAATGCATTGGCTCCAAATGAAGGGTATTATTCTCCAGAGTTTAGAGGGGATTTTGGTGCTGGACTATTGGATCTACATTCCATGGATGATACGGAGCTATTATCTGATGTATGTCATATTTACTAATGTCTAGTTCAAAGTTAATGTTTATGTTTTAACGGAGGGTAGCTGATGGGACATTTTGTAGCATGTTATCTCAGAGCCGTTTGAGCCATCACCTTTTATGCCTGCCGTGACGAAAGCTTTTGAAAGTGACTTAGATGTAGTAGCCACCAGGCAGCAGAGAGTGCAAACAGATGGTGAAGTCCCTGCTTCATCCTCTGTGAACGAAAAAGAAAGCAACACAAGGGAAAACAATGTTGCGAAAATTAAAGTTGTGGTGAGTGAAATATTGTTGCCCTCCGTGTCGTGGGTCGCTGATCATTTTTTTTGGTGCGCTTATCACATACATCGGGAAATGTAAATGCATAATTTGTCTTTGGAACCAGGTGCGTAAGAGGCCGCTGAACAAGAAGGAAATTTCCCGCAAGGAGGATGATATTGTTGATGTGGAGGGAGATGCTTATATAACAGTTCATGAGCCAAAACTGAAGGTTTAGCATTATTTTTATGATACTGAAATGTTTTGTGATATTGACTAGGATGATTACTTCTGAAGCTTAGATATATAACAATAGTTATGTTTCGGAAACTCATGTTGAGAATAATTTGGAAGGTGGACCTGACGGCTTATGTGGAGAAGCATGAGTTCTGTTTTGATGCTGTTTTGGATGAGAATGTAACGAATGATGAGGTATGACTTCCTTGATTAGAAGTGTTATAAAATGCCGTTCTAATTAGCATACCTTTCTCTTTTTTACCCCTCCCCAGTCCAATTTCAGTCAGTAGCACATGATTATCTTACAAATACTGTTGTGAAAAAACTTTTGTTTCTTCGTTTCTACTGAGATTGTTTTCATTTTATCATTAGGTATACCGTAATACGGTGGAGCCTATTATTCCAATTATTTTCCAACGAACCAAAGCAACATGCTTTGCATATGGTCAGACAGGTATTATCCCTGCCATTTTGTTATTTTACTTAATTTGGCATAGAGGGCTACTCAATTGTATGTATCATGATGCTTTTAAGAAATTAAATGGTTGCCTGGCGATTATAATAGTATATCCATATGATGATATCATCTTTTGTGCCAAGTCCATTTTTTTATCAAATTTTCTGGTATTTATGCAAGTGATGTATGCATCTCTTACGTACTTTGCTTCTCTTTGTCTCAGGCAGTGGCAAAACGTACACCATGCAACCACTGCCAATTAGAGCAGCTGAAGATCTTGTTAGATTGCTCCATCAGCCAATGTATCGCAATCAGAGATTGAAGCTATGGCTTAGTTATTTCGAAATATATGGCGGGAAACTTTTTGATCTTCTCAGTGACAGGAAGTCAGTATCTATTTATCAATACTCACTTTACCCCGACTTGCGTGAATAGTATCCGTAGTTTCATGATTTTGTTATCATCGGCGAAAATGACATGCGACATCCAAAGATTATCATATATTGTTTGCAATTTACGGTATTTACAACCACCATTTATAGCAAAACTGTTGGGGCACAATATTCTAACCTTTTTAAGGCTAATGTATGATGGCCCTTATTTTAGGAAACTCATGATGAGAGAAGACGGAAAACAGCAGGTTTGCACTGTCGGGCTTCAGGAATTTGAAGTGTCAGATGTGCAGATTGTGAAAGAATATATTGAAAGGGGAAATGCTGCTAGAAGTACTGGCTCCACTGGTGCTAATGAAGAATCTTCAAGATCACATGCAATATTGCAATTGGCTGTGAAAAAGCATAATGAAGTGAAGGAATCTAGGAGAAGTTACAATAACAGCAATGATGCAAATGATTCCAGAAATGGAAAGCTAGTTGGGAAGATTTCTTTTATTGATCTGGCTGGTAGTGAGAGAGGTGCTGACACTACTGATAATGATCGACAGACACGGTAATTTGTGTACACCATTTCTTTCTTCAGTTTCGACATAGAAGTTAATGAGTATTTTCAACTGGTCCTTTAGGAAAAAATTTCAGCACGCTTACAAAAATTAAAAAAATTCTGCACTTAACTGGCATTTGTCACAATCAATCGTTGGGAAATTAACAGTTTTCTACTCCCGTGTACTTATAATCGAACCTCGTAGCGGGCATATCAAGTGGTTTCTGAAAGTGTTGCTTTTTTGTTCTCATGGTGGGTCCTTGCTTTTTTTCTTTTTTATTAGTAACATTGCTAATGGGCAAAGCAACCATTCTTTGATTGATATAGGATCGAAGGAGCAGAAATCAACAAGAGTCTGTTGGCACTCAAAGAGTGTATTCGTGCTCTTGACAATGATCAAATTCACATCCCATTCCGTGGGAGCAAACTTACCGAGGTGCTTCGAGACTCTTTCATGGGTAACTCGAGGACTGTCATGATTTCTTGCATTTCGCCGAATGCGGGTTCATGCGAGCACACTCTCAATACCTTAAGATATGCTGATCGGTGAGTCTTTCTCAATTGGATTCCCTATATCAACTTTACGATGTTTGAACTAAAGGTATAATATTGAACAGGGTGAAAAGTTTATCCAGAAGTGGGAACCCAAAAAAGGATCAGAGCAGTTCACAACCACCTACTTTGAAGGAATCTTCGTCGGTTTCCGTTGAGACTGAGGATGTTACTGAGCAACGTCCTGTAGAATCTAAAATCGTGGATACAAGGGTTGCAGAGAAGGAAACTAAACCTTTCAACTTTTCTACCGAAGATGACAGATACAACTCGAGTTTTTCTTCCAATTCCTTTCCCTCTAGTGGCCGTGAAGGAGGTCTAGCTATTGGTGGTGCGGAAAGGGCACAGTCTGATGCTAAAAATGCTTTTAAGGGATCTATTGATCAGAAAACACTTTCAGCTGGATACTATTCTAGGGGTTCAGCTGATATAGAAGAGAAGAAGCAGAAACTATCTCCACCACGGCAAAAAGCTTCTAGGGAGGAAAGGATTGAAAAGCCTGGAACTAGTCTTAGAAAAGATAATGCAGATACCGATACGTTGCCAGCTGCTTATAAGCAGCAAAATGTAAAGAATTCGAATGCTAATAGCATCATCGGTTCTAAGCAGGCTGAATCTTCTCCTGATGGTTGTTTAGATGAGATTCTTGAGGTTCGTTTAGCAGTATTCCTTTCACTAAGTAATGTACTGTTACCAATTTTAAGTTGTGCAGGTGGTGCCTCAGCTATTTATTCTTTTCCATGTAGGAAGAGGAAGCACTCATTGCAGCCCACAGAAAAGAGATTGAGGACACAATGGAAATAGTTCGTGAAGTAAGTTGTGTTTTTCTTTCTGATTCCATAGTTCTTGTACAACTATGGAATTTCACAACCTAGGAAATCGTGATTAAAGCTGAAGCTCTCTCCATAGACAATAAAATATTGTTGCAAGCTGCGTTTTTGTTATTAAGCATGGCTTGTTTACTTGACAATGGCCAGGAAATGAAGCTATTGGCTGAAGTGGATCAACCAGGTAGCCATATTGACAATTACGTCACGCAATTGAGTTTTGTGCTCTCAAGAAAAGCAGCTAGCCTGGTAAGCCTTCAAGCTCGCCTAGCAAGGTTTCAACATCGGTTAAAGGAGCAGGAAATATTGAGCAGAAAGAGGGCGCCTCGGTGAACTTTGACCGTAAAAACAATTCCCTTGTTCCTTTTTATTATTATTATTATCATTAGAATGAATGATTGCAAATTTACTGCACTGCAAAAATTACCAAAAATCACCTTGTGAAACTCCTACATGTCAGTGCAATATGGGATTAACCAATATCTGTCCGAAATGTTTTGATATGCTTTTTATAGCTATGGCGCTGCTCGCTGCATATCTGATATGATGCTACATTCCAGGAACACTTTTTGTTGTAGTATTTGAATGGTGGCACACTGATATTATTGTTTTAGTCTTGAATGGTTGTAAATGTTATCTCCAAGTTACGGCTCAAACTGTATGGATTTTATTTTGTACCGTGTTTGATAATTTTGATTAAAGAAAGTGTGTAGATATAACATTCACTGAAGACTTAACAGGGGATAACTATACTACAATCAACAATTATTCAATAAATCATATAATCTGCCTTGGACTAACATGGTCTGAGTTTCAATAGGCTCTCAGTTTCAAAATTTCCCTTGCTGTCCTCTTCCTGAAGTAGGGCATGTGTTCCTTTCAAGGAAGGGCAACGCAAGAACATTTTAGCAAGCATATGGAAGTGAAGATATGATATTGAAGAACGAAATGTATAAATGATCAAGACCAGCATAGTTGAGAAATCAATGGCCTAAGCTGATGGTCTTCAACATTTACCTGGCGAAAACACAGTCCAATGTCTCTGCTAAGGAAGTCTGCATATTTTACCATGAACATGCCGCAGTCAAACCTGTTTGAGGCAAGAATTTCGTACCGTACTAACAGTTTGCACATTATTTCGAATTGATTAACCGTATGAACATATCACAGAGGCTTCTGAAGCAAAAAATTTCTTTTGAGTGTGTGTGGGATCATTACCCATTTTCTTGCTCAGGAAGATCCTCAACAAATTCATGCTCCCACGAGCTAACATCAATGGTTTTTCCGCATTTGTCCTTCACCTCATCGACAAAGTACTTTGCCTGTGCATTTTACTTTTATATATTAGTTACTCCAATGTAAATAACAAACCAGTCCAGATAGTGATGCCAAATTTCTGGTACTATGTGGGGAAAACAAAAGAGGACAAAAGCTTCCACAAATAAGAGGAAAACAAAAAGCTTAAAGCAGTCAAAGTAAGATAGCAAGCTACCAGGACATTCAGGACTTGAGGATCAACTCCTCCTAGTGAATCAAGATACTGAAACTTTTCATCCTTGTTGTTGATAATCGCTAGGCACCAATGGATTTCTTTGTGTATTGGAACAAAAATCTTAGGAAGAAACAGAAAGTAAGGTGATTCTGAAAGCAGAAAGGAAAGAATGGAATTGATTTCATTGAAAACAAAATTCTTGACTTACTTTGTCACACTCTAAAAGACTATAACCGAGCTTTCTGTGTGTAGTCCATCTCCTAACTGACTGATAGTTGTAGCAACCCTTACCACCAATTAGCTGTGAGAAAGAAAGGGAAACTAAATGAGGTATTAAATAGAAAAACAACGTCGTTAAAATTAAATGATAGGTAAGACATATCTAATATGTCCACTTGAAACTATAACAGCACACCTATACAAAGCCAGGTTTTTTTCGTTCGTACATGTCAAAATATACTTCGAAAGACTTGCCAACTACAAATTGAAATAGTGCATGTGAGAATGAATGAGCAAACCCTTGTGTAAAAAAACGTGTTGAAGAAATGGCATTTCAAGAACTTCTTTGGCTCTATTGTCTCCCTTTCTTTCAATAATTCAAGATACACATTTATGACCTGCAGAGCAAAATACAATTTCATGACCTAAAATATACAACTTAATGTAATATAATAAAAAAACATCAATTTTTTCCACATACGTACAGAAAAAAAAAATAGAAACCTCATCATTTAGCCATGCTCCTGGTTTTAGACACTGCAAATTCTCTCCTGTTATATCAATAGCAGAGTTCTTATGGCTCACCAGAATTTTTCTCCTGTATTATGCATAGAGATTAGATGGATGCTAGATAAGAGACCTCGATAAACGCGTTTAAACAAGTTATACCTATTAGAATTCGACAAAGCACGATGAACTTCATTCTCTTCTTCCTTACTTAGTGGTGCAAAACATTCGTCAGCAAAATCCTGCAGGCAACGGAAAAGCCATCAGACACATAAGGCAACCATGTACACTAAAAAACATTCCTAAAATTAGTTGCCCGAGTGTGTCACTTTCATAAGAAGCAATATAGAAATTCACCTTCTTAAGTTGCTCCACCCTCTTACGAGGCCGCATTGACTTCAACCGCTGAGCACTAAATTCAGTTATCTCTATGTCATTCTTTAGTCTCTCCAGCTTAGCTTCTCGTCTCTTAGAATCATTTATCAACCTCTTATACACAGGCAATGACAATTCATGGGGCTCCTCGATCACCTTCCCATATCGAATACTCGTCTCTGTAGCCAATGAAAAATCCAAGGACTGCACATCTTTCACCCCGACCTTAGTTCTATGCAAAATATCATCACAAGTTTCCTCTTCACTGTCTATAAAAGTCACCGATTTTCTCTTCTCCTTTTCTCTGTCGATCAATATCACCGGTTTTTCCTTCTCCTTTTCACTGCCGATCATAGGCTGTTTCTTCTCCTTTTTACCAGACACCTTATCTTCTTTGGAAATATACCTGAAGCTCCGAAAAGCCTCTCTTTTCGTATTCCAATAATTCAGCCAGAATCCATTGAACCTCCCCATTCGATCAGCTGAATTCCCCTCGCAACACCCCTTTGCAGATGAAAAAGACCCAAATGTCAAATTTCTCACCGGGGCATGAACTTGTCTCGCGTACCCTTTTGATTCGGGGACCTCCGAAATTATAGAAGAAATAGATCTCAACGTTGGGGTTCGAGTAAATCCCCCAGCAATCTCACTCGCAGATTCTAAGAGCTTAGGTTTTTCCGAAACGCGGCCGTGCGATTGATCGATTCTACGATGTGAGCTCGAAAGTGGAGATAACAAACAGTCTTCGCCTCGATTTCTATTGCTGGTTGAGGCATACATGATGGAGACGAAGCATCACCTTGGATTCATGAAAAAATTAATTTGCATTTTACCAGACCATCAAAAGTGCTCTTCAACGATTAAAGCTTTGAGAATTCAGAAAAGCTACCCAGAAATTAAGGGAATCAACAATTCTTCGAACGCCTAAAAACGACAGGTTTTCTCTATTTTCGGGTCTTTCTAGTCGTTGAAATTTTGAAATTAAGCTCATAAAAAGGATGGATTCTTACCAGATGTAATTTGTGAAAGGTGCGAAGTGAAGTGTAGAGAGAGATGATAGTAAAGAGTTATTAGCTAACAAACTACTACTTACAAGTATTTTACGTTACAACTGAGTTAGAAAAAGGTAAAATCCCAAGTAAATCTGTTGATTAGACCATCTCCAACAGTCACCCGCAAACGCAAACGCATTTTGCGTAACAACATAGTTTGCAGTAACTGTTTTCCAACAGTCAACTGCAAACGCAAACGTAAAAGAATATTCCTGTAATATTCCATTTCATAACAACTTTTATAACTTTTCAATATCATCCCTATATTTTACTACTTTACAAACTAAACGCAATATTCTTTTAATTTTGAAGTAATTATTTATACATATTAAAACATAAAACAAGATATTTATTAAAAATATCGAAATTACACAACATAACAATTGAAATATATTGAGATACACATCGTACAAATAAAATATAAAACATTATATTTGTGGTCAAAACAATGTTTAATTATATTACATATAAATAATATATAAAAAATAATAATAAGATATAAAAAAATTATACATAAAATAAGTGTCAATGTTAAAATAATTATTTATTATATCAATATAATCGTAGTATACAATTTTTAAATTCTTTAATATATTTTTATATGTTCGATTAAATAATCAATACAACTAAAGGGCTTATTTGCAATTTTAAAACATCAAACGCATTTTTGCGTTCAAACGCAAATTTGCGTTTGAAACAGGAGAGAGAACGCAAAAACCGCATTTTGCGTTTGCAGTACTGTTGGAGCAGTTTTACTGCATTTATGCGTTTGCGTTTTGCAGTACTATTGGAGATGGTCCTAGCAGCTTATATCGTGTTATCAAATGCAACGACTCAAATGTTTAGGTTCAAACTTCACGGTTCATATTTTCTTGATCATGACATCACATTTAATGTTGACAACACAAGGCAGTCAAGTGAGTGACGTTCCATTCGTTAAAACCAGCAGAAAAAGAATACCTCAAATAATAAAAAAGATATGATCCAAGTAAAGACACAAGTGCTGACAAAAATTGCAGAGAAGAACTACGCCTCGTGTAATTTACCACGACCACAAACCTTAAACGGGACAAAAAAAACGATATATACGTCCAAAGTGCCAAGAATCCAAGAATCCTCATTTTTTTTGCAGCCAAACATATTGAAAAGAAACAAGAACGCATGCAAGAAAGGAGAAGCTGGGCTGAATCATAAAGGTTGAATCTTTTCTTCAATGGGCTCAAGAATCCTTGGCGTGCCGCTCTCGGCCACAGAAATGGCTCCAAAGATTGTCCCTTCGTATAACAGCAGCGCATCGATGGGTATTAGGGCTCCTATTACTGCTGATGAATCCGATTTTGAATATTCAGGTTCGTCAAAGAGTCATGGGGATACTAGTAGCAGTACGAGCAGCGAGTACAGTGGTAGCGATACTGAGACTGAAAGGGATGGGAGGAGTGGAGAAGAAGATGAGCTTGAAACTGACACTGAGAGTGAGGAGAAGACTCCCTTTCAGTCTACTGAAGGCAAGGAGCTAATAGTTCAAGAAACAAGCAGTCGTAGCAGTAGCAATCAACGTGGATTTTCAAGGCCATCTATAGAAAGTGGCCGCTTTAAAAATCCAATCTTCAGGCCATCTGTTAGAATCAAAGACGAAGGAACCGATGATAATCATGGGCTGTACTCGAGTGGAAGCGATGAACTTGTTGGAGTGGATGACTACGTTCCCAAGAACAGAAAGTTTAGGCCCTTTGTGCCAATTGCCTTGATATCTCGGGACAGCGATGTAGATTCTCAGGGCAGTGAGGTTTCTGAAGATGACAGTTTCTCGGGTTCTGTTAGGGTTCCAAGCATGGAGCTGCTGCAAAGAGTTAACAGTGCGCCGAAAGTTAGACTCTCAGAGGTTGATTTAGGAGTTGGTAATGAGCCTCTGGCTAATACTAACACTGAAATGGAGGTTGTTGAAGATGATAACATTTGCGAGGAGGGCTCATCTGCTACGATTCAAGACGATTTTTCAGACGAAGTGCGTACGCTACTGTTAGAGCCTGAGAAGAAAGAGTTCGGTGATGAAGAAATTCAAGAATCGATCGACCTTCTGAAGAGCGTCGTACCTTCTTCGCCTGAGGAACCATCCGAGCTAGCAGAATCGGACGCCACTGAATTACAACACGACAGCGACTTTAGGGAAGTAGCTCTGTATGATGACAGTCTCGAATCTGATAAAAGCATCGAAAAGGAGACTTCCGAGGGCGATAACGATCAAACAACCCCGACTCGCGACTTGCTCTGCTCTAATGCTGCGGTTGACAGAAGTGTTCATCGAGGCGTCGAAGTTGATGAAGTGCTCGCCAATTTCTTCGAGTCCCAGGACACTCTCATGCAGATCAAGCAGGTAACTGTGGTTTGTAGGCTTTTTGGGTACTTTTCTCGATTGATTTGCTACGACTAAACGCTGTCAATGAATATCCAGGAAATTCAAGAAACAGAGCACATTGATCAGTTTTCTGCATTGTTAGATGCTTCGCCCTCTGATAACAGTACCAACGAAACGGTAGGCGGCGTGGAGAGCGAACAAGAATCGTTTTCGTTATCTTCTGAGGACAATTCAACAGATAAGAATCAAGAAATCGACGGCCCGGTTATCTCGTATTTGGACATTATAAGATCTATGACTCGAGCGAAAAGTAGCAGCGCGTTCGCAGACTATGCTCTGAGCGAAGAACAGAAGGAAAAGCTAGTGAAAATACAGCTCCTGAGAGTAAAATACCTGAGGCTTCTTCATAGGCTGGGCTTCTCTCCCAAAGATTCCGTAGCTGCGCATACTTTATTACAGCTAACGGCGGCCGAAGCTGAAGTTATTGCTACCCAAGCATTCGATCTCAGCTACGCCGAGGAAGAATACACAAAGTTCGCACTGAGGTTCGACGAAGAATCGATTTTTCCTCTGAACATTTTGGTCATTGGGAAAACTGGCGTTGGCAAGAGCTCCACCGTAAATTCCATCTTTGGAGAAGCAAAGGCTTCAGCCAGCGCCTTCGAGCCCACCAAGGCTGACGTGAAAGAGATGAATGGGACCATACGAGGAGTCAAAATTACGGTTTTGGACACCCTTGGCCTGAGAACAGCTTCCTCTGAACAGTCCATCAACGAAAAGGTGCTAAAATCGATCAAGAAATCAGCGAAGAAACAGCCTATTGATGTTGTCTTATACGTTCATCGCCTTGACGAAAGCATCAGCCTTAATGATCTTCCCATGTTTAAGGACATCTCCTCACGCCTCGGCTCATCGATATGGAGAAACTCGATCATCGTCTTAACCCATGCGAATTCGCTGCCTCTAGACGGGCCAGAGGGAAAGCCCTTAAGCAACGACGATTCGGTTTCGAAAAGATCGCTGACCATTCAGCAAGTTATCGCCCATTCGTGCGGAGGGATGAATAACAGTTCGAAGGCTGCCGTGAGTTTGGTGGAGAACAGTCGTTACCCAGAAAATCAGGTCGAACGGTGGAGATCGGAGCTGATGCTTCTCTGCTGCTCGACGAAGACTTTATCAGAAGCGAAATCGATCGTCTCCGATAATCAGATCCCTTTCTTCTTGTCTTCGTTGTTGCAGTCAAATAATGATCCGACGAACGACGATTTCTGCAACTCCCATCTCAAGCCACAGACCCAATCAAGAACTGGTAAAAGAGAACAACCATTTTTGAGCTCCATCAACAGAGAGGACGACCATGATCATAGCTACTACGATAGAGTGCTCGTCGCGTACGAACTGCGCATCGTCGATAGTGTTCTTAAAGCTCGAAAAGTGTTCAGAAGCTTCGATGGGAATACAACTGATGCTGGGATATCGTTCACTTATCCAATCGACGATGAGAATCAAACCTCGTTGGGTTTGTCCTTTATGGGACGCGGAGCTGAGGTGGAACCTCGGTTCTCTCTCATCAGTGGAAGAAACTCGAAGCTGAAAATCTGGGCCGGTCTGAAGGACGGCGAGCGGAGCCGTCGGATTTGTGTACGGATGGGTGGCTCGGATCAGTTACAGCTCGCTGCCATGGCTTTGCTTTCCGTCGCTTCTGCCATTTTCAAGAAAATCTTCTTACCATCCAAAATGAACGAAAGTCTTGCCTGAGTTTGTGAACTGTTTGCTGCTGAAAACTTTCTTTACTTGTACTTTTCTGAAGGTGTGTGTATGAACGATTATTCTCCATATTTTATTTGCCTCGGAGAGGAGACATGGAAGCGAAAGGGTTCGAGGGAATTGTGTAATAGCGGTTTATTCAAAACTGTACGGACAAGAAGAAAGCGGATACAATTGGGCCTTATTCTAATTGGGCCTTACAATCGAGAAGCCCATTCATCAAAGCCCAAAAAGTATTTATATTAATTTCACTGGTTTTCCTTTCCCATCCCAAAGGAAAAGAAATGTATGGCAGTGGAGAGGAGCTAACCTGCTTCAGTAGACTCTCCACACCTCAGCCTCATTAATTTTCATATTCCATCCGAAATGGCTCTGCGGAGCTCGTCTTACAAGGTAATATTTGACGTTGAATTCGTTTCACGGATGGAGGATTAATGTTGACTTGAACCCGTGAATGAAAAACCTGTCACTTCTTGGTTGGTTAGATGTTCGAGGGACATTTTTCTCTGAATATGAACATCTAACCTTTGGAATTGTAGGTGGGCTAGAGAATTGTCCTATAGAAATTTGAAAATTATTATTTTTTGGCTATCTTGTTGGGTTTCTTAGCAAAGGGAAGCTGGTCATTGGATGAAATGATGTCAAAGTCGTGTCCTTGCATCATGGTTAATGTGTTTTTTGCTTATGTGAAAGGAATTTAAGTACAGCAGCGCACGGTACCGCATGGCTCTGAAGACGAATTAATTCGTCCATGGCATGGCTGATCATTTCTTCATTGGTTTCAGTTATTATTTAGCTGAGCTTGATTTGAATTCGAAGAGAACATTCAGTTACTTTCTTTTTTGTTTGCGGTTTGTAGAATTTTCTCATGGGTGGAATAGCTAATGAACATCACTTCTTTTGCTCAGGCTCTGTCGCTGAAAAATATCCCATCTTTTCGGGGAATTAATGCAATCAGCTTACATTTAAGAAGATGCTCGTCGCCTAGAGACTTAACTCTCTTTCGTGCGGCCTGTAGTACTTTTTCTGGTATAGAAAATGGTTCATCCTCGAAAAGAAGATCGCGGGGACCTGTTATGGCTGCTAAAGGAAAATCAGAAGGTTCTTAGTCCCTTCCTTTGTTTGTAATTCGTTCTGTGCATGTGTCGAATTGGTTGGACTTTATTGCGTTACGATATCAGTATCAGACCTATCTATGCTTATTGTTATCCAGGGAAAAAGCAGGAAGAAGGGAAATATAAGGACACGGTTGATCTTCTAAATACATCTTTTTCAATGAAAGCGAATTCTGTTGTTAGAGAGCCTGAAATACAAAGACTCTGGGATGCGAACGAGGTGTTTAAGAGCGTTTCTGGCAGGAATAGTGGGGTAACTTAGTCTACGCTATTACAAACGCACCCATTCACTATTTATTTTTGGGATTCGATTTTGCTGATGCAATCGTATTTGACAGGGCAGTTTTGTGCTTCATGATGGCCCTCCATATGCGAATGGTGATTTACATATGGGGCATGCTTTAAATAAGATTTTGAAGGATATTATCAATCGCTATAAGGTACTTGTGTAAAGTTTCTTTGTAAGCTGATAATTTCTGTATATTAAGTCTCGTATTTCGACATAGTCCCTGAAAATGAAGTGGGAGTTTGTGATAGTCTTTATGCAGATATGTTATTAATGAATTTTGGTTGTTCTTAAAAAATTCACATTTTTTCGACCTGCCATTCGATTCACGTCTCCACATATGTGACTTTGTGCTTGAATTTATTATCTCTATTGCAGCTTCTTCAGAATTTTGAAGTTAAGTATGTGCCTGGTTGGGATTGCCATGGCTTGCCAATTGAATTGAAAGGCAAGTAACTACTACATTCACGATTGCTGCAATTCTTGAAGGAAGCATTTTTCTCTTTATTTCTATTGATCATATCGGTACAGTGAAAAGTTTCATCCTGTCCACTTTAGCGAGATACTTGCTTAAAGTCTAAGTCAATTTGCTAAAAACTGACCTTTTTATAATTCCAGTGTTGCAGTCGCTGGATAAGGATGCTAGAAAAGAGCTGACTCCAATAAAATTGAGACAAAAAGCTGCCAAATTTGCACAATCAACAGTCAAGGATCAAATGGCTGCATTTAAGGTCAATTTCCATTCTTTTAAGAACTCATCAACAGTAAACAAAAAGATTTTTGTACTATAGTGTTGTAACATTAAAATGTCATTTTCATTCATAATGCGTACAGCGATATGGCATATGGGCCGACTGGGAAAATCCATATCTCACCCTTGATCCAGAGTATGAAGCAGCTCAGGTGCATCTTTTGCTATCTGATGCGACTTTTAACAATAATTCGGTGCATTCATAGTACCGCAATTAGTGTTTCAATGTAGAATTGCTTTCCTTCCACCCTTTCCTTGGGAATTGTTCTGTTCTGAGTTGTCTCATAATGTCTACCTTATACTAGATTGAAGTGTTTGGTCAAATGGCTTTACAAGGATATATTTACAGAGGCCGAAAACCAGTTCACTGGAGTCCCTCTTCACGAACTGCTCTTGCAGAGGCTGAACTCGAGGTAATAAATCATTTCTCTGGCGCCAAGTTACTTAATTATGGATGAGAATAACGAATGAAATTGGTTCAAAATTTGTATGCAGTATCCCGAGGGGCATGTTTCGAAGAGCATGTATGCCATTTTCAGGGTAGTTAATATCCCTTCTTCATGTAAAAAGCTCGACGATTTTGCTCCCAATTTGGCCCTAGCTATTTGGACTACAACTCCTTGGACTATTCCCGCTAATGCAGGTAGGCTCCATCGTTTATTTTTGGATATTTGCTACTGTTAATACATTGGTGGTACATAAACCTCATGAGGTCTTTTAAGTTCTCAACTTTCTATTTCTAGTTAGGAAATATTATGAGCTAAACTGATCAAAGAAACGGCTTATTTCCCTCTGCAGCTGTTGCAGTCAATTCAAAGCTTCAGTACGCCGTCGTTGAAGTCAACTCCAATTTTTCAGACGAAATGGCAACACCATCCGCGGAGAAGGGCAAAAGGCTAGGTACAGTCTTGAAAGAAAACAACAAGCTCTACTTAGTCGTAGCCTTGGACCTTGTCTCAAATCTTGAAACGAAATGGGGCGTGAAACTGGTCGTTAAGGCAACAATTACAGGCGCTGAGCTCGAGAACTGCAGGTTTTCTTTAATTACATCACCAATTCCCTGTCATATAAATTTGTCGCCACGTCCATCTATTGATATTTGACTGGAAACTTTCAGGTATGGTCATCCCATAGATAGCAGAGAATGCCCAGTCGTTATTGGTGGAGATTATATTACAACAGAGTCGGGAACTGGGCTGGTCCACACCGCGCCGGGCCACGGTCAAGAAGATTACATCACGGGCCTTAAGTATGGCTTATCGGTTTTCTCACCTGTGGACGATGAAGGCAAGTTTACTGAAGAAGCCGGGCAATTCAGTGGCCTTGATGTGCTCGGTGATGGCAATGGTGCGGTCATCGACTGCTTGGACAATAACTTATCGTTGGTCTTAGCCGAGCCTTACAGTGAGTGTTAGAATATGGATGAGCGATTGCTTTCAGTTAGTTTTCCTAATCGCATGTTAAGGATTAAGAACTGATTTCGTTTCTTACTTTTGACACATGAAGAACACAAGTATCCTTACGATTGGAGGACGAAGAAGCCTACTATTTTCAGGGCAACCGAGCAGTGGTTTGCTTCTGTTGAAGGATTTCGGAAGGCTGCCATGGATGCGATACAGAAAGTAAATTGGGTTCCTCCTCAGGTATTTGAACTGATTATTTCGACGCTCTTTTTGAAATTTTTGAAGGGAAGGATGATGAGTTCGGGAAACAGTATTGTTCTTTTTTATGGGATATTTCTTTGTGAATGAGGGATTATCTATTTTTAACAGGCAGAAAACAGGATTTCTGCTATGACTTCGAGTCGTTCTGATTGGTGTATATCGCGGCAAAGAACTTGGGGAGTTCCCATCCCAGTGTTTTATCACGTGGAGACGAAGGAGCCTTTGATGAATGAAGAGACAATCAATCATATTAAAGGTGAAGTTCCAATAAATAGCATATGTGTTTGTGTATGTATTTATATATTATCTCAACTTTTTGTCGTCGGCAGCTATAATTTCACAAAAGGGAAGTGATGCTTGGTGGTACATGAAGGTAGAAGAACTGCTCCCAGAAAAGTATCGCGGTGAAGCGTCTAATTACGTCAAAGGAACTGATACAATGGATGTCTGGTTTGACTCAGGTAATAAATTTCGAGGCAATCGCATCAGCGGGAACTTGAAGATTTAATCTTATTTTATTTCGGTATTTTTCAGGTTCTTCGTGGGCTGCTGTGTTGGGCAAGAGAGAATCCCTTAGTTATCCCGCAGATTTGTATCTCGAGGGTACAGATCAGCATAGAGGCTGGTTTCAAAGTTCATTGCTGACCAGCGTTGCTACAAATGGCATGAAAATTTTACTCTATTTTCTGAAAAATCCTTGCTACAACCATATGTATGTTATATCTGACTTTAAATCATCAACTTCATGGAAGTTATATTTCTCTGTTGAAATTGCAGGGAAGGCTCCATATCACGGTGTCATCACACACGGATTTGTGCTCGATGAGAAAGGTTTCAAGATGAGCAAATCTCTGGGCAATGTTGTCGATCCAAGAAATGTGATCGAAGGAGGAAAAGGCCAAAAGGTTGTTATATATCATTTTAACAGCATATGCTTTCTTACATGTAACGTGAACACACTGAAAAAGATCTCGTTTTTTCGATTCTTAAACAGGATGCTTTGGGTGCAGACGTGCTTCGGCTATGGGTTTCTAGCGTAGACTACACCAGCGATGTGATGATTGGTCCAAACGTTCTTCGTCAAATGTCCGAAATATACAGGAAACTGAGAGGAACGTTGAGGTTTCTCCTGGGAAACCTCCACGATTGGAAAGTAAAAGCACATCCAGCCACGCCTTCCTTTATTCTCTTTATAATTCACCTTTACATTTTCTCAACTATTCCACAGGCCGATTACGCCGTTCCTTACGGTGAGCTTCCAAGGATAGACCAATACGCTCTTTACGAGCTCGAAAACGTAGTCAAGAACATCAAAGAGAGCTACGACAGTTACCAGTTCTTCAAAATTTTCCAGGTAATGAAAAGCATTTAACCTTACGATAAGTCTTCAAGTAGTTTGATTTCTCCCATCATTTCAGATCATTCAGCGCTTTGTCGTGGTCGATCTCTCGAACTTCTACTTGGACGCTGCAAAGCATCGACTCTACGTAGGGTAAGTAGCAATCCCTATTCATTACATAATCAGGCTTAAACTATGATTCGTTTACATAATGTAAGTTCTCATTTCATCTCTAGAGGAACGACTAGTTTTACGAGGAGGAGCTGCCAAACAGTCCTCAGCGTACAGTTACTCTCTCTAACGAGAGCCATCGCTCCAATTTTGCCCCATTTAGCCGAAGACGTTTGGCAACACCTTCCTTTCCCTTACACTACCGAAGATGGGCAGACAGCGAAATTCGTTTTCGAATCCAAGTGGCCCGTCCCAAACCGAAGGCACCTTTCGCTCTCCGAGCAAGAAATCAGTCTCTGGGGAACGATCCTCGAGGTAAATAAAAAATAATTCTCAGACGCTAGCGTTACCGTTTCTTTCTTTCTTTCTTTCAGCAGTGTAATAATAGTAATCTGCTCGAAAATCTTTTACCAGCTTAGAACGGAGGTGAACAAAGTGTTGGAGGTTGCAAGAAACAAGAAGCTGATAGGTTCGAGCTTGGAAGCAAAGGTGTACCTCCATTCCTCGGACGCTGAACTTGCCTCGAGATTGGTCGACTTGTGCGCCTCTGATAATTATGCTGACACTTTGTATCGAATCTTCCTAACATCTCAGGTACGTATACACACACGCACACACACACACTATTTGCCCCTCTTAATTCTAAATAAAATTGACAATTTCCAGGTGGAGATAGTTGAATCTGTGGAGAGTGTGAGTGAAGAAGACATAGCTTGCAGCGGAGAGTATCTCATTGAAGACGAAAAGAAGGTATGGATAGGAGTTTCTCGGGCTGATGGTTCGAAATGTGAGAGGTGTTGGCATTTTTCGGGCCAAGTTGGTACGTACAGTGACCATCCATCGCTGTGTGGTTACTGCTATGGTATAATCAGCAGTCGGCCATTTCCAGCCTTAGCAGCAGCAAGCTGATTCTTTCATTCGAGCGATGATGTCCTAAAGATGGATGTCTCAAAGTTTAGTGTTTTAATGCTGTTTTTCAGTCCATTAATTTATTTGCATTTCATGAATCTACGTGAACACTTCTGATTACGAATATTCGACGATATACAGGCATACTAATGAGTATTTGAATAAGAATAACGTCACGTAACTTAATTCCTTTCATGACATTAAACATCAGTAAACGAGTGTACGATGATCGATCCATTGATCACAAACTAACGCAGGTAGGGATGAATACAGCATATTACAACAGATTCATAAGCAGCACCAACAACATACAACAACAAAAAAAGGCCAAAACCCTCCTCAGCAATCGCATAACCGAAAGAAAGAACGTGCCTTGAGACGAACGAGGAATAATAATCAAGTGGAAGGGGAAGCTTTCATGGCCCTAAACCAAGGGTGAAGCAATCCCAAATCATCGGCCTGTTCGAGGGGAGTGCTCGAATCGTTCCTTATCTTGAGAACTCTCCTACTCGCGAGTGACTTGTGCGTGAAACCGTACATCTGCAGAATCTGATTGTCCCCGAAGTTAAACGCCCGATCCATCTGCTTGAAGCACCTCTCCACCGAGTAATCCCCGAACTTATTACAAGGCTTGCACCCCACGAAGTGAGTCACGAGTGGCCACCTATGGTCTCCCAATCCAGGGTGGTAATTCTCCATCATCTCCTCGTACTTATCGACCAATATCCCCCAATAACCGTGCAAGAAGTAGGCGCTCTCCAAGTAAACCTTGTCCGCCCACTTCTCCCTTTGGCTGGCTAAGATGTACACCATTGCTGACTGGTCGTCTGCCTCGAAGACGGGTCGACCCTTTAGCTCACGGGTCAGGACTTTACCAGCTTCTTCTCGGGTCTTCCCCTTGGGACCCATCGGGGCTAAGACGTCTAGTATGTCCAGAGACCACTGAGTGTTCCTTAGCAAGAAGCTGCCTGTGTTCAGACCGATCCATTTCTTTTCCTCGTACACGTCGTGGTCCCAACCATGCATCACTAGGTTGACGTCTTTGTACCTCTCCCACGGAAGCTCAAAGGCCATGTCTGTGAACATGGCGTCACTGTCCATCCACCATAGGAACTCAACCTCGGGGTGGGACAGCAGTAGCTTTCTCAGCAAGGGTAGCTTCGCCCAAAATCCTGACATTTCTGCGTCTAGCAAAGCCATGTTGTAGAAGATTTCGAGGCCGTGAACCCTACAGTAGTCGATTTTGTTCTTGATGCTCTTCAATAGGTAATGATCGCCGACGGGGTTGTCGCACGGCTTAGGGGACGAACCTGTGACGAGCAAAACCCTAGGCTTGTCGCCCTTCTCGCCGATGAAATTGGGGAAGGAAGGGTTTCTCTTCAGCCATTCGCTCCTCTGCTGGTCCCAATCGGTTATCTTCGGCCCGAGGGAGTAGGGCGCGTTGGGATCTCTCTTCAACTCCTCGCCGCCGCCGGCGTCTTCGTCCTTGAAGATCTTGCTCGGGTCGAATTCCGGGTAACCGCCGTAGCTGCCGTCGCCGCTGGCGTCGGACGGCGTGGCTTCTTCGAGTACGCGGCGCGGCTCGGCGCGCCGGTGGCGGATGTAGGACAGCGTCTGACGGATCTCGTCGAGGTCCTTCTCCGGCGTGCCGAACGTCCCCGCGCCGAGGTTGCTGCGGAGGACGACGAGGGTCAGCACGAGGCAGAGGAGGGTCAGCTTGCCGTTGCGGATCAGCTTCTGCAGCTGACGCGCCCGGCGCGGGCTGAGCAGGCGGTCGAGCATGGCGGCGCGTGTGTTTGCGAGGATCTGATGTGAAAAAGGGGCGGCGGAATATGCGAGGAGGAAAGGTGTCGGTGGAGAGGAAAAAGGGATAATAGAAAGAGAATGTTTCTTTTCTTTTCGTTCGAAACACAACAGTGGGGAATGTGTGGTCTTCGTTAATGCAGTGTTTTTAGCTTTTCTGTTAATAAGGTGGTTGTAGTGCTGTAATGCAATGATTATTACGTACATAATAGACAACGTAATTAAGCATATTAGCGCAGTGAGCTTAGCGCGGTGGTAATGAGCTGTTATTTCCTTTTTTGAACTATGGGCTGGGCTTAGTCTGAGAAAGCCCAGCTCAATAAGTATTCAACATCGTTTTAGCTTCGCTCCTTTAAATTTCAAATTTGGACCTCATAATTTTCGAAATATCAATAATAATTCACAAATTTTTCCCTTTTTCGTTTCGTCTCATCTCAGGTCATTTCGGATTCAGAACAAAAGCACATCTGACGCCGGGAAATCAACGAAATGGTGAGTTGAGTTCATCTTACGTTTTAGTTTGACGATTTGAGCCACTGTTGGTTGAGATCGTTCGAAATTATTGCTTATGTAGCTGTTGGTGCGGCAACATGTTGAAAACTAGCTCCCGATCGTGTTATCAATTGTGTTTGGGGGATTTCGGGTTATGTATTTTGTGTAACTTGGCCTTTCGTTTATTGATTGTGGGATAATACGAATGTAACAAGAGCTACAAATCAGATCTTTCAGTTCATGTGACTCGGAGAAACTGGTATAACCTTTTTACTCATAATTGAACTTTTTTTTTTTTTTTTTCAGTGAGCTTGTTGTGCTAATTAATTTATGCTGGTGATGCATTGTTGTCGACCTTCTTTATTATGCCGTTGATTTACTGTTGTGGTACTTTATCTTTGAAATGCTGATTGGCTAACTTTGTTTGTATAAGTGTATTCTTGTTTAAACGCATTTGGTTGGAAAAAGACGCCCATGGTTCAATGTGATTCTGCTTTTGATCTTCGTGAAGTATATTATTATATCGCTCTCAGGATGGGCAGGATGGAGACAACAGCAAACAAAATACCTCAGACATGGCTGCATTCGTAAGATAACGTTCTGTTAATTTACTTCATTCTTAATCCCATCTTCGACCATAGCCCACCGTTGCTGACTTTTCTTTTACCGAACTATATAGGTGCAAAATCTGCTTCAGCAGATGGTGAGTTTACCCGAGCTTCAACTTTCGTCTGATTGGTTTTAGCTTCGTTGCTAATCTTTTAACTCCACTGCAGCAAACCAGGTTCCAGACTATGTCGGAGTCTATCATTTCTAAAAATATCCTTTTGAATGATAAATAGCTGCGTTCTTTCATCTATCGTACATTCATACTGTTCTTGTGCAAACACACTATCTTGGACTCTTATGTTCGTGCCTATCCTCATAATTTCACTATGCCTATCCTTAACTGCGCTTCACTTGATGAGATGGGCAATCGAATCGATGAACTTGAGCAGAGCATCAATGATCTCAGAAGCGAGATGGGCCAAGAAGGTTCCTCACCTTCTCCTTCAGCTCTACCAAAGACGGGTAAAGAAGAGCCCAAGTCTGCCGACGATAGTTAAGGCAAATTTACAAAATCTTCAGCTCCCCGAATGTTGCTTGCTTTCGCTGTTTCTTCGCTATTTCTTAGTTATCTATTAGCTAGTAAACGTATTTGATCCGTGTTTGGTTTGGAGATTCTATCTGTACGATGAATCTTGTATGACTTCTAACAATTTAATATATTTTGAGAAGATATTCTCATTGTTCAACAGTCAAAGAACCATTTTTACCCCATGATCCTTGGTTTATTAGTGGTTAAATTTGGGGTTTTAAGGTACTGGATATGTCCTATGTAGTTTACCTGGTGACTCTGATTTGTAGATTATTGCGCTAACCTTAGTCGCTTGTCCTAAAAGGTCAAATTTCCAGGTTACCCCAAAATGATTACAATGATACTAACAATTTTATCTAAGCCAAATGGTCGAGCATGTTGAAACTAAGAAAGTGACTTAATTATTATTTTACTTAATAATAAATAAATGTAAACAAGAAAGTTTTGTCACCTATTTGTTCTATTATTTCTTTTTTCTATATTATATAAACGTGTCGTATTCTCCCCTCACCAACTACGAACATTGCATATTTGCCGCAGGCAGGCCCGCAATGAAACAAGAAATGATATTTCTAATACAACCAGCTTTGGACTAATCATCCACAAAGCTATAAAATAATGCTTTATTTGCTCGTTTGGTGGCCATTAAGAGACAAAAGAACCTTTCAAACTTTGAAAGTTAAGGGGTTATTAAAATGAGGCAACTTGATTAATCAACGTCCCAATCTAAAGAACAATAATAATCTCGTTACCCTTGTAGTAATTAAGCAAGTGGAATCAACCTAATCTGGAAACTATAAAAATTACCGTTGTTGGAGAATGGCAAAGGACATTTTTGACTTTTACCCCGACCTACAAATCTCTTAGACTATGTTTATCCATGACCTCCGCAGCCCGTTACGAGAATAAAATATTAATTTCTCTCTTCTCCACATTGATAACCTACACCTCAACAATTTTCATACTTTATCAACAACACAGCACAACCTATAATATTTATATTTTATAATTATTTTTAGTAGTATTTGAATGTTTGAAAATAGATTACATTATATATATTTTAGATACTTTGATCATTGGAGACAGAAAAATAATATGAATTATGATAGATTATAGAATGTAATAGAGAAATAGATAATTTGAAATTGTGACTCAAATGTAGCAATAGTAGTCTATTTGTAGAGAAAAAAAAATCATACATTTTGGTAAAAAAAATTAAAATAAAATTTTAATAGATAATTAAGTGTATCACAAGAATCAATAAAAACCACAAAAACAATTTCGAAAACTGTGCACAACCGGTTGGTGAACCAGGTTGGCCCACCAACCGGGTTGTGGGAGGTTGTAGGGAATATTTACTTGTTTGATTTATTTTATTTAATTATATTGCACAACCGGTTATCCGGGTCTTTGAGAAACATAGTCTTACATCACTCCCACGTCACTCCCATCGATACTTCTCTTCTCACAACGTACTCACCTCACATAGAACACACACGAAAAATATAGAATAATAAAGAAACCAGGAAAAAAGAGGGAAGATTCCACTCTATAATTAAGCCCCTCCCAGCCATTCTCTCTCTCTCATTGTACGTACGTTCACGTCAACTGTGTATGACCATGAACAAAATATCTGCATTTTTGTTCCTAAACTGGTGTTCTTAACACCTCCATCTTCATTAGCTCGTGGGTGCTCAGCGTCGCTTATTTAACCGTTTTCTGAGGTTGTCCGAGTTTCCACTCTCCGACCAATTAGGTAAAAAGGTGGGATAATTTTTTCTCCCCTCGTCTCCCTATTCCTTGATGTGAGAACACAAACCCGTCTAAAAGTTATCGCTTTAGGCGCTCCGCCTTCTCTATCGCTCTGTTCTTTGTTCCGATTAGTTCCCTTTCTCGCCTCCCTTCACCGAAAGATTCAGATTCTCCTCCCCTCATAATCCGATCCTCGTTTTATTTCTGAGAGTTGTAAGAACTTGAAAATGGAACGGACTTCCGTTGACTTTCGTTCTACGTAGGACTTGAGCTTCGTTTCGTTACCTCTAAGCTCGTTCCATATTTGCCGCTGTTAAAAAAAAAAAATGGCCCGAGGAGAATTCACGACGACGGCCGACCCGCCCGACGAGCTCAAGGTGAGCTTCGGCTACCACCCTTCGAACAATCCCAGAAAAAACTCCATCGAAATCCCTTCAGATTCGGACACCACAACAGCAAAGCTCAGGCGAGCCAACAGCTCGTCGTTCTCCTGCCTGTCCGGCGCCGCCCTGAGCGCCAACGCCACGCTGGCAAACACAAACATATGCAACGGCCTAATCGCCTCGGAAATCCTACCAGCCTTGGACTCTCCCAACTCCTTCCGAAGAATCCCATCCTCCCCTTCCCTGTCGAGGATGGAGTTCCTCTCCTTCAGCCCGTCTTCGTCGAGCAGCGAATGCGAAAGCTTCCTCACCGCCGGCGAGGTTCAGGTCGCCGGAGGGGCGGCCGGCGAGGATAGGGTTCAGGCGGTCTGCTCCGAGGAGGACGACTGGCTGTTCTGCGGGATTTACGACGGGTTCAATGGGAGGGACGCCGCCGACTTCCTCGCGGGGACTTTGTACGAAACCATCGCTCTCAGCCTCGGTTCGCTCGGCTGGGGATCGGAGACGGACGGTCGGAAGGTCCTCGACGGGCTCGAGAACGCGCTCGCTCGGGCGGAGGCCGAGTTTCTGAGCATGGTCGAGCGAGAGATGGACGATCGGCCCGACTTGGTGTCTATCGGGTCGTGCGTGCTCGTCGCTCTGCTTTACGGCGAGAATTTGTATTTGCTCAACGTCGGCGACAGTAGGGCCGTCTTGGCTAAGAACGGAGGAGGAGAAGGGAAGAAGGCCGTGCAGTTGACGGAGATTCACACGGTGGATAACGAAAGGGAAAGGAAGAGGCTCGTCGACGAACATCCCGACGATCCCAATACCATCGTCTCGGGGAAAGTCAAGGGGAAGCTCAAGGTCACCCGAGCCTTCGGAGTCGGCTATCTGAAGAAGGTTCGTTCGTTCGTTCGTTCCCTATGAACAGTGTCTACTAGACTCAGATCTATTTGAAGATTATTTCAACGTGTCTTTAATGGGTTCGATGAAATCTTGCAGAGGTCGATGAACGATGCGTTGATGGGAATCCTCAGAGTGAGGAATCTGAGGAGCCCGCCTTACGTGTCGTTGGAGCCGTCGCTGACCGTGCACGAGGTGTCGGAATCGGACCAGTTTGTGGTGCTGGGAAGCGATGGCTTGTTCGACTTCTTCAGCAACGAAGAGGTTGTTGAGCTCGTTCGCTCGTACGTTTCCACCAATCCTTCGGGCGATCCCGCCAAGTTCCTCGTCGAGCAGCTCACTGCTAAAGCTGCTGACTCAGCAGGTGTATATAATATACATACACACACATATATATGTAATATTCATATCTAGGGATGGCAATGGGGCGGGGCGGGGGCGGGGGCGGGGCGGGGGCGGGGATCTAATCATATCATATCATAGTGTATATATATATAAGTGTGTTTATAATTTATTTTTTTGCTATCCTTAGGTTTCAGTATGGAGAAGTTAATGAGCATCCCAGCTGGTAGAAGGAGGAAGTACCACGACGATGTGACGGTTATAGTGATAATACTTGGCATGAACAAACGTACCACCTCAAAGGCATCAACATGTCTATGAAGAAATAATCTAATACTTCCTTTTCCATGTCGGTCTTGTATTGTATTACAAGAGAGTTAAGCTATGTCTACTACATAAAAAAAATGGGCTATTGTTATGTTTCATCGAACATAATACACATTCAGTGAGTTATCTTAAAGAGGTTTCGTGACGAAGTTCATTGAGTGATTAGATTCGATTATTGCCGTTAAATAAACAAGACATGATGTTTTTTCTTGCTATGTAATAAAAATTATTTCGGAATGTACCAAGGAGGAGGATGCTTATGAGAAGCGTTTCTTGTGTTCGTTTGATTCGGGATTGAAAGTAATTGCGACTTGTGTTTTTCGATTTGTCCCACACCGCTAAGTTGGGTTGGTCAGGCAAAGAGAAGCTCCTATATAAGGAGAGGATGTGGATCGTATTAAAGCATACCTTTCTCGGCCTTTTGGCTAAGATCAAGTGTAGTATCTGTTCTTATCAGTTTAATATCTGATACGTGGGCCATCGGCCCACATGATATTAAATTAATTTTTTTAGGGGGAAGGCCCATTAAGGCAGCTTGCTGTCTGGGCCTTCGAGCGTCGCCCATGCCTTGCACTAAAGCACGGGCCCGGCGCACCCCAACAAACATTAGTTTAAATTTTGGCCTAAAATAAGCGCCGAAAATTTCATTTTCAGAAATTTCTAGCTTGTTATAAACTAAAAACCGAAGCGATGAAAAGCAATTGAACTTCTTTCTGTGATAATTATTTAATAATTTACATATTCATATCAGAACGTTCTGGCCTATAAAGATGCAAAGATATAGTATATTTTTTATAAATAAAAAAACTGTTTCATGTAATCTTCGCAAAAACAAAGACCTATATAGTTCATCAAGGACAAGAAAAAAAAAAATGTTAAAAAGGGCATGTAGTTATTATATAAGAGCAAACCATAGGCTTAGGCCACAAAAGCTTGGACCTTTCAGTCATGAGCTGCAACTGAGGACTTTACACTATACCGTTAAGGCAGCAAATCTGAGACTCTTCGCCGACTGTTCTCCAATAACAAAAGGGATCATCTTAACACATTGCCATTGCCCCCAACCTTCTCAGTTTCCACGACGTTCGAAACCTCACAACTGTTGATGGACTCATTAGTAGTATTACCACTGCCAAACACAAAGCGGGCACGCTTAATAGTCATCACCGGTGGCTTTGCAGAAGCTTCGTTCGAACTGCTCTCCTTCACCTTTCGCTTCTTAGTAGTAGCCGTTGAGTACCCATCTGCTAAAGCCTCGAGCGCCTTAGCAGTTAGCGGTCGATTCCTAGTGCTTTGCCTTCGAGCGTTCTTTTCAGGCACTTGCTCGGGCGCAGTAATAACCTTTTCTGCCAAAGGCTCTTCTTGTGCGGAGGCAGCTTTTTCAGACAAGGGAGGAGACACTTGAGGCAAGTTGAGGTCGAAGAGCGTCCGAGACTGGGATGGTTTTTCGTCTTTTTCGCTTGGGCTAGTTGGAGCTGTTTGGGAAGACGAACTATCTGTTCTTAGTTCGCGAATGCTCGAATAGGAATCAGACCTGACATTTTCGAACACGCCTGCTGTTGTCTGAGAAGAACAAAGAATACCATTTTCAGAGTCGCCTTTTCTCTGCTTCTGTCGGCTGCTCGAAGAAGTCTTGGATCGTTTTCTGATCCCTTTTCCTTTCTCTGAGGAGCCCTTCCTTTTCTTCGACTTGGAAGCTTCTGTACGAAGAAGAAGCTGATCGTTTCCAGGCGACTCATCAGCGTCGATATTCTTCACCTCCATGGACTCATTTTCATCAGATTTAGCTGTACCGAGGCTCCCATCATCCGTTACTGATGTAGCAGCATTGATAGCTTCAGATTCCTCTATTCTGTAGCCTCGATCGATAAACTCACACGAAAATTCAGATGGGAGGCACCTCAATTCCCTCACTTTTCCGCCGGGCAAACTCATGTCCACTATAGTAAACTTAACGACGTCAGAACTACTACGACGGGGGGCTTGAAGGTAGCTATTCTTCACTTCGCTCGTCTGCACATTTCCTTCCCTGCTACTACCGCCTTCGTTCTCCTCATCTTCTAACTCGATCAGCCAAGGCTCTTTAGCAACTCTGCTCAGCACGTCAGAAACAGAGTCGAAGTAGTGATCTCCTTTCACGAGCTTCCTCCTCGAAAACTTCTTCACGCCCGGCGCGAGAAACACCAAGCAGCGATTCGAATTCGAAAAGTAACTCTGATTGTTGTTGGGCTGCTCAGAATGCCAGCCACGGGCGAGCAGGCGAGGCCAAACTGCCTCCCAGAACAGGTCGTTCGAGCGAGCCTTGCTCAGGCGATAGCCTCCGCCGAGGAAGGTGATTATCTCGGAGGCTGTAAGAGATGAACACGCTTTCCCCGAAGGTATCTCGGGGCGCGTGGGGCCCGCCTGGGCGGATTTAGAAGATTCCAAGGACATCCCCGTGAGGTCGTTCTTTCCCGAGCCTATGGAAAATGCTTCGACTAGGATGTCTGTCCCCACCATTGACTTGAGAGAGAATACATAGTCGGTTAACGACGATTTCCCTTCTCGAAACGTTTTGCAGACCTGTGGCATTCATTGAAAGGTTGTACAATTAGTTGAGCAAATGTAAACAAAGAAGATAAAGAAACGCGAAAGTTAGTTCTCTACGCAAGAATTACCTCAGACAAAGCAGTTTGGCATTCTTCCGAAATGCGCGGTAGGATTCGAGAGAGTAGCTCGTTCTGCCTATGTTCAGAAAACAGTTTCTGACCGTAGACGCATTTCTTGTGCTTTGCCCTTTTTCTGCTTTCAGACCAGCGCCGATATTCGAGCGAACCGTAGAACTTCCCATAGTAGAACGACAGCATGGAGCCCATCTCTTTCGTTCCAACGAATCGCCTAACCTCGACGAAGTTTTTCTCGAATATGTACAGGCCGAGTAGGAAGCAATCTCTCTCAGCCTTGCTCCAGCCATCAATTGGAAGCAAACCATAGCCTGGCTCGTTCCCCGAATCAGACGAAGGCTCGACGGTTCCTAAATGATAATCAAGACTCTCTTTTATTGGACTATTACAAGGTCAAAGCTTTTCTTGTTTCGAAATAAAGATCAGCCTTAAAATTAGAGGCAAACCAATGAGGAGATTTTGGAGAGGTTGAGAGTAGCTCAATGCTCCAACGAATGGAGGAATTTCAGCTTGATACTCATCTCCAACGCGCGGTTCGATCACTGTTGCTTTGAAGTAATCGAGCGATTCGAGTGGATCTAATGCAGTTAAAGGGAACGATTCTGTGTCCGAAACTTCGACGCGGGGATTATCAGAGGAGTCTCCATCTTTGACCGATTTAACAGAATCCATCTGCGAAAAAAAATTTGAAGTTTAAGAAACGAGCAACGCATAGCAAAAGTGCCAAGGGAAGAACGCCAGCCAATGGAAACTTTAAGGATGCTCTCACAAAAGTATCGAAAACAATAGGGATGAAACTATGCAAACTTAATTGGGAAAATCGATCAGTTAAGGCTTTGTTCCACAAGTAAACTAACAGTTTCCGATCATAAGCACAGAAAAAGACTATTACAGAAGACGCATATCGAAACCAAAGGCAAGTGCATTATATCCAAAAAAACAAAAACACAGCAAGAAAAAAAGTTCAGTTTTCATTCACCATAAAGGAAGCAGCTTTTGATCGCATATTTTACATTGCGATTCTTCAAACAAGGTGCATCAATATCAACTCAAGAGCCCATCAAGATTTTAATTCTGTACCCAATGAAACTTCACAGAAGACTCACAACACCAGAAAGATAGTACCTTTTATCACAAGGAGAAAGGAAATCCATCCTATCACAGCAAAAGCATAGATCACATATAAAGAAAACTCCCTTCCAATTGACAATTGGAGCATATAGAAATCAAAGACATACAATACCATGAAATTCTAATTTATGTCATAGATTATAAAGAACAACCATGAAATAACACGAAAGCAGAAGCATCCCGCAAGAGAGCAAAAGATCATGCAGAAAAAATTTATCCAGCTACAAAAACGAACGCCTGAATTATTGAAAAATCCAATGTGATCCCACAAAATAAACATCTCATCCCACTTCGTAACTCATGTAAATCCGTAAAGCCATCATTCTCCACGACTTAGGAGCAAAAACCAACATCATTACCAACGACGCACAAAATAACACGCATAAGACCAACAAGGTTTGCATGTATTGAAATAGAAAAAGAGAAAGGAAAACCATAGGGGGGAACGTTGTAGTGAAGCTGGGGAAAATGGGACTAGATGTGAAGCAATAAGAACCTTTAGCTACAGAACATCAATACAACACACACAAAGAAGGCAGCAGTACACAAGCAGTTTACAACCGTATGAGACATGTATGTATGTATGGGTATATACGAAGAAGAGAGAAGAACCTGGGTTTTGTTTCTATGAGATTAGAGCTTTCATGGGGTGAATTTGATATCGAAGAAAGAGAAGGTAAAACCGAGAGGAGTCGTTCTTTTTTTTTATATCTTTAAAATGTATTTTTCCTTTTTCTTTTCACGTATTTGTTCTTCTCAATTCTGTAGGACCGAAAAAATTGCATTTTTATTTGATTTGGACTATACAAATTTTGTGGTATCATAAATATAGATAGACATATATAATTCGCATATGAAAAAAGCCCATAGAACAAGCAGCTCTAAAATTTTGAAAATCTGGGAGTATTTCGTATCATTTATTTCAAAAAACTTGCTAAACTTACGCGCATCGTAATTCATAATCACGTAGAATATGAAGAATATCCAATAATAATTATTATTTCTTAATAAATCGGTGTAATAAATAATACATTTGTATACTTTTTGGGTCGAACGAAAACATGGTTGACGAGAAATCGCTATTGGTTGAATGATCGATGTCAAATACTTACATCCATCATATATGTCGCGTTTTCATACACGCTTTTAATACAACGTAGGGTAATACCGCGGGCTTATATAAATATACAGAAATGTTATGGTGCTCACCTTGCATGAGCACCATCCATGGGCACTTATTGCATTTTTTTGTGCCACATCAACATGCCAAATCAACCACTGACGGGTTCACTAATCCCATGTGTAGGTTATAAATCAATAAAAAATCCCATCGTATGCTGATTTGGCGCGTTGACGTGGTTGGTGCTCACGAAAGTGCCCACGCAAGGTGAGCACCATAACATTACTCTATAAATATATATTGGTACTTTTTTTTTTGCATAATCTATGCATGTGCTTATTATAATTATCTTATTCTTTTAAAATTTATAATCTTTAATGTTTAGTAAGTATGTAAAAGGAAAATAATGTGAATGGATGGTACAAGTATATCAATTAAAATGGAGTGATTAAATAAGATAATTATTTAATTATAAATGAAAGGATTAAATTGTAAATACTTTAACAACCAAAGTGGCAATATACAACCACTGGCAAAGTTAATATAATAACATAGATACTAGTAATTTAGCACACCCTACGTGTGTGCAAATATATTAATTATTTTATATTTTGAACATCTCACATTATAAATTAAGTTATTTAGAAATAATTTTAATTTAAGGATAAATTTGTTGAATGAAAAGATTAAGGGTAAAATTGTAATTAAGCAGTTAAGGGTAACATGTTAAATTGACCGATCAAAATTGACAGTTTGTAAACCCCCTAGGCTCTTTATATAATGATGATATAGATATAGTTGCGAAGTGGCAGTAGTATGCTATAAATGTTTGTTTTGTCGACTGTTAGTAAATAGCTACAGACAATTCTACGACGCCCGTGGCGTATTTTACCTGAAATTGCCGCGTGCGCCAGATCAAACTCTAGACGGAAGATATCGACGATCATCGACAACGCAGATAGTTCGACAAGCGTGTCACAAATGCAAAAAGAAACTCGGATTGGAGTGAATCTGTGACGCCCGGGACCGATGAGGGCGGGGAGTGATCGCCGGTGCAAGATAGGTGCGCGGACAAGGAGCGACTCCTGGCAGGCTTCTAGGCGACGGGTTACATGAATGAACCAATTCGACAGTCGAATGGGAGGGATCCTGAGACTGGCAACGTATGAGCGTGTCACGCTAAGAATCATATAAGGGAATTGATAGTACAACCCATATCACTAAGGTCGACCTACCGTTTCGGGAGTTAAGTGTGCTTGACTTGGGACAATCTAGGGATGGGTGACCCCTGGAAAGTTTCTCAGGGTGCGTGTGAGCGAGTGCATAAAGCACGCCGAAAGGTTAAATGGTGGTACAGTGAGGCCAGACTATCAGTCGGAGTGTGGTGGGTCCAACCCCACAGGTCCCGGTAGGGACCGATGCTACAGTGACACCTAGTATGGGACGGGACGTTACTGAATCACTCTGAGAATTGGAAATTCAGAAGAAATAGGTCAAGTGGACGAGTCTTGAGAGGTAATGAGTTAGCATTCGATTGAGTTCCTAGATTATTGAAGTATATGTTGCTTTGAGACGAGTAGTACAAATCAAGGATATAGTTATCCCGTAACTGATGTACAGATCCACTCCCTACCGAAAGTATTTTTTTATATGTTAATGAAACATGCATAAGTTGACACATTAAAAAAATACTAGGATTTTAACACATCATATGTATGTGCAATGAAAGTAACTATTATTGGATGATTTTAATAAGTAGATTATATTTCATTATTTAGATAATAATTAATGAAAAGCCGATGCAATTATGAAATGTTAAATATAATAAGAGATAGATAACACATAAGAGCCCAGCTGCTACTTCCCCATTGGAACACATTTTATTCATGGTATGGCAAGCAAGGCAGACAATAAACTAAAAGTCCTTGACAATCAATCAATCCTCTGTTCTTCCCAAGGCCTTGCAATGGAGCTTCCCCATCTTCCTCAAGAAATCTTGACGATGATCTTTCTGAAACTCCCCACGAAATCGCTAGCCAAATGCAGGTGCTTATCGAAGACATGGCGATCCATACTCTCCACGCCTCAGTTCAACAAATCGCGCCTCGGCCAGAGGCCGCGCGAAGAAAGCCTCCTTCTCATCACCCCATCCAACGCCGTCCACACCACGACGTCGATCTCCGACGCCGCCGCCTCGACGAAGCTCGAACTGGCCGCGAGCGCCAGCTGGGCTGTGGTTTCTGGCTCGTGCGACGGCTTGGTTCTGCTGACGAACGACGACGGCGCGATCTTCCTTGTGAACCCCACGACCATGGAGCTCGCCGAGGTGCCGAGCTCGCCGGTGGCCCTTGAGAAGGACGAGAGCTTCACCATGTACGGGTTCGGCTGCGACGGCACGCGCGACGGCGACTACAAGATCGTCGCGCTTTCCTTCTACGACACGGATAACGAGCACCACCCCGACGTAATCGACACCTTCGTGGATGTTTACTCCCTAAAGAGCGGTACATGGAAAAGGGTCGACAGCTCGCCGTACGACCACGCCGTGCCTGAGCTGGCGCCGGGGGCTTACGTCGGCGGCTCCATTAACTGGCTGGCTAGCAGCAGAGAACGTGGCTACAGGTCGGTGATAGCCGCCTTCGACTTAGCACGCGAGGTGTTCGACGAAATTCCTGCTCCAAGTGCTGTTGATCAGAACATGTTTGTTTTCAACAGGCTTGTGAATCTCGGAGGGTATCTATGCATGGCTGATGCTAGAGGTAGCAGTCTAATGGATGTTTGGATCATGAGAGAGTACGGTGACCGAGAATCTTGGACTAAATTCAGCGTCGAAGTCGATTACGAATGGGATCTAATGAAGCCCTTGTGCTACATCGGCGAAGGAGATGATGATGATGATGCTGAGGTCGTGTTCGTAACTGAAGGTGAGAGCTTAGTTGTCTACGATCGAATGGGTAAGACTTTGCGGGATATGACTGTTGATGGAGTTCAAGCTGCGTTTGTCGATGGATGTGTCTATGTCGAGAGCCTTTTATCGCCTCGTTTGGGACGTGCGTTGAATGAATGAACGCCTTAAAAGGTTGCTCTTTTTTTCAAGCCTGATTGTTACATAACTTACATGCTATGTAATTCAATGCTCGAAACTCTGTTGTCTGTATGATAGTTTACTATGGGATAATATGAAGAAGATATGTGTCTGCGAATTGGGATCTCTTACATTTGTCTACTTAACCATAAAATTTTGAGACTTGGTGATTTTTATGTATGTATAGGACCCTTTGATGAGGAAAATAACTTTTTTTTACAACTTGCAACCGATATATGGCCTTAAACTGAACATGCTGAACTGTCGTTAGAGCATCTCCAACCGTGCTGCAAATTTCATAATATATTTGAAAATTACTCCAATGGAACCTCAAAATCCAACTCAAAATGAGTTTTATGGTTTCTCTCTCCTCAATAGAACGCAAAGATGCGTTTGTACAAAAAATATGCGTTAAAAGCTATTTTTACAATTATATAAAAATCCTTTATTTGTTATGAAATTGCATTGAAGTCTCTATTGCTTTATTGTTGCTATGGTAGCATGATACCAGAAAAGGAAAGCTACTTACTATTGCTTTAGCTTTCACTACAAATTGCAATTTTAAAGCTGAGTAACACATAACTAATGAAAACAAAAATAATCATAAACCATACAAAAATGAAATGAAGATGTACTGATGATGAAAATAAAACTCAAGAGACTAGCATCTATAGTTAATAGTTTTATTATTAGTTTTACTAAATATTTTTTCAACGAATTAAAACAAATCGTAGTCTAATTAGTAATTGTAAAATATGTGGGTCTCCATTAAGAAAATTAATAAAAATTTGTGTAGAAGAAAATATTATAAAAACTGTCTTTGAGTTTGAGAGAGTTTAACGGTTGGAGAAGAATTGCTGTATTTTGAGTTTGGGAATGTGATGAGTTTGATAATGCATTTCTCTGTTGGAGATAGCCTTAATACGAGGTAAATATGTCTCATTTTCCACCCAATATCAAAGTCAAGAATCTGTAAAAAGATTTGAACAGGTAACCTTCAAATTGGAATGTGGCAGCAATGAGTATACAAGATCAGTTATTAAGAAAAGCATTTCATTTGTACTGTATAAAAGTAACATATAATTATTCAAATTTGAGGAATCAAAATTGAAAACAAAGTGTAAATTGCAAATTTTATGAACGGTAATTTGTGTTTATAAATCTTAAGTTGACTTAATTTGTGGTTAAATGCTGACTAGGCAACACGTAAAAGAATCTTACATTACAGTACAGGCGCTATGCGTGGTGTGGGTCCCACCCACCAAATGATTTCTTTCATGACCCACAACACGATAGACGAGTTTCTATTTAGCATTTTGTTTTAATCAAATAAAAATCTATGAACGGGAATATTTCCTAGGGTTGGCACTAAAAAGATTTCTTTTTTCAACAAATCCTTTACATTGTTTCTTTCGTTTACAATTACGAGAAGATTGATGCTGTGATTTTGTGAGCTCAGCACACTGGTTTGTAATTTGTCCAGGATTGTTAATTTTGCTATGTTTCTCTATTTCAGCTGGCAGTATTTGTGCTGCTTGTTTTCTTGAATGCGGCGGAAAATTCCGGCATGCTTATCAATCTATAGGGAAGTGCCGATCACCACCTCACGGAATTGAGGATTGATTGTTGGGTTTTTGAGATACGCAAATGATAAGGCTTCAGATTGAGAAATTTAGAGTTGACGAGAAGTAGCTGAGCTGAGCTGCGCTGAACATAGTTTTATAATGGATTTTTCGCGCGACAGTGGGATGGTGTTGATTCCAACACGCTTTGTGTGGCCTTATGGTGGCAGAGTTGTGTGCATTAGTGGCTCTTTCACGGGGTGAGTTAAAAAGTTGCATCTCAAGATTTTGTTGATGATCCCAAACATTCTTCTTATTTCCTTTTTGTTTCCAGATTGTGTGTTGGTATTTTAGCATGTTTCCAGAATTAATTTTTTTTGTCATCGGCGTTGTAATCTGAAGGTGGATCCAATGGCCGATGACCCCTGTGGAGGGTTGTCCAACTGTTTTTCAGACGATATGTAGCCTACCACCGGGTTATCATCAGGTGGGTTTATTTGGTAATGTTTCTTTTCATTATATGTATGATCATCTTTGAAAGTGTATGTATATGAATTAGGTGTAGGTAGGTATTTGAATAATTATTAGCTAAGTCTTCCAATGAAACAGGCAGTTCGTTTTCCACGATGGAAGGTTTTGTCGTTGATAGTAGATCAGTATTACTAACGACTACTGATATATGGTACATGTGTTGGTGTTGTGGAAGATAGTTTGTCGTTTTATGGTTTAAGGAACGGTTATTGATCTGAGAACCATAAATGCACGATGTTCTGGAAGATAGTTTGTCGTTTTATGGTTTAACTAAATATATTCGTGCTGGAAGTGCGGCAAATGCACATATTTGGGACAGTACTGCGGAGTAATAATTGTTTTACAAGACTTTTGTACCCTCCTATTGCAGTACAAGTTTGTTGTCGATGGTGAATGGAGACATGATGAACTCCAGCCTTTTGTTAGTAGCAACATTGGAACGGTGAACACAATCCTCTTAACTAGAGAATCTAATTATATATCCCCTGTACGCGGCACACAAGTACATCCCTCAGGTCCCGGCCCCAACATGGATGTAGATAATGAGGTGTTTCAGCGTGTGGTAAACATTGTTCACTCAACATTAGTATTTTAGAGTTTGAGATTATGTCTGTTGTGTTTTTCATTAGACGAGCACGAATCTATTCTTAATGGATCTTCTAGCTTATACTATCCTACTTGAGCATGTTGCCTACAGCTTCAGGTCATCAAGATGGACATTGAATAGAAAAGTTGAATGGTTGATCAAACACTCATGAAGCTTCTTCGTTGCAGGTCCGAGTATCAGAGGGTACTTCTGTTGATACCCTGCCAAAGTTGGCAGATGCAGATGTGGAAATTTCACGCCATCGTATAGCTGTGTTCTTGTCAACACATATGGCTTATGAGTTGCTTCCTGAATCTGGGAAGGCATGTTTCTTATTTTCTGTCCTATGCCTTTCCTATCAAAAAGTCATGTTGATGTTCTTTCTGTAACTTCTGCATGGATTTGTTCGCCAGGTTATTGCTCTGGACGTTGATTTACCTGTAAAACAGGCATTTCATATACTACATGAGCAGGTACCCTTGCTAGTGATTTGCTAGATTTAAGTATGAAAGCCTGTCATTCTACTTAGGTGGTGTTTTTCTTTCACCCCTGCTCCTCTTAAAATCGTCAAGGTTGTATAATCCATCTTTTGACATTTAACTTGTCACAGGAACTAGTCCTTATGTGTTTTTCAAGTAAGTTTTTGTGCAAATTGCATGGCCCGTTCTCTTCTTTTTTTGCCCTTTTTAACATGTAAGACACTTGGCTCTGAGTGTGACCTCCGACCTCTTTCAAGATATGTGTCAAATTTCTTCAATTAGATGATTCCTTTCGTTGCGTTGTTTCCTTGAGTTAATTCAACTTTGTATGCCATACTTAGCTGACTAATTATCCCAGGGAATCTCAATGGCTCCATTGTGGAACTTTTCAAAAGGGAAATTTGTTGGAGTTCTCAGTGCTCTGGATTTTATCTTGATTATGAGAGAGGTATGTAGTTCCACATGATTCAACAATGAACGAAATTTCTTTAGAGTTTTTATGACTGTTAAATTATTATTAGTTTTCCTGAAAGTTCTTGAAATTGATGGTCTCTTTGTTCAAAAGCTTGGCAGTCATGGGTCGAATTTGACAGAAGAAGAGCTTGAGACACACACTATATCTGCGTGGAAGGAAGCAAAGTCATACCTCAGTAGTCAAATTAATGGGCAAATGACTACAGTTTCCAGACATCTTGTGCATGTAAGTACTGATAAACTTGATGATCTCTCCCGAAATTAGCAAGTTGGCATTCCCTATGTCCTATTACTGCTTTGTGATATGCCATGAAATTAGTCCCTCATTGACTCATTGTTATTCATAACCTGCCAAGGATGATAATTGATAGGGGTTATAATCCCCAATGATAACAAGTTCATTTAATGAGCCCTTGCATAACGTTTTCTATATACGTCCGAGGCTTCATCCTTGTTCTTAGTCTCGAACATAGAGCCAGCTACCTGTCAAAATTATTTTACATACTTCACAATTCTTATTCAAATATCTCGGTATGTGTCAGGCTGGGCCAGATGACAGTTTGAAGGATGTCGCTTTGAAGATTTTGCATAATGGTTTTGCCACAGTTCCTGTCATTCATTCATCTTCGGCTGATGGCTTGAACCCACATCTGTTGCATATTGCTTCACTTTCAGGAATACTGAAATGTGAGGAAAAAGTGATCCACCCTGACATCACTTTGGGCTGTGAATGATACTATAACTGTCCATGAGTTGCATAGATTATGGAACTGCACCTCTGTTGAACTTTATTTGAAGTATTTATACGCTTCAAACGAATTGCTTCTGTAGGAACAATTTAATTCATAATAAATGAATAAGTATTCACATGGGAATTATTTACTATGATGGAATAAGGAGCAGTTATCTAATCTTTGTACATTATAACTTATAAAATCTATTATTTGCAGGTATTTTCCGGTTCTTTAAGCATTCACCGAGTTCTTTACCAATTCTTCAATTCCCACTTGGTGCTTTTCCGCTGGGCACTTGGGTTCCAAGAATTGGACAGCCACATCAGCGGCCAATGGAAATGCTGAGACCAAGTGCTTCACTTAGTTCGGCACTGACCTTACTACTTCAAGGTTGCTATCTATTTTCTCTTCTAACTTACCTTTCATTTCCACCTTGATATCTCTTTTGAGTTGTCCTATCCCTTGTGACCTAATTTCCAGAGGAGTCATTATTTTTATGTCATTATTTCAACGTATAAAACTTATCTTCATTCATATGACTTTCTGTAGGCAATTCTTCCATCAGAAACTTTTGTTATTAAAATATAAGCCTGCTTTTCGAACAGTACTGAAAATGGAAATGCTTAAATGTGCTTCATACCAATAAATGTTCTAATACATTAACCACTTATTTTCTTTCCTAACTTTTATTTTGGGTACTCACCAATTCATCATATGTTAATGCAGCACAAGTTAGTTCGATCCCAATTGTTGATGATAACAACTCTTTATTGGATGTGTATACTCGAAGGTCGGTGGTGCATACCTCTGGGGTCTATCCAAGCTTGTTGCATGTAAACAATATTCACCCGTATCAGTTTTCATGTATTTTTTCAGTGACATAACTTCTTTGGCAAAGGACAAGCTTTACGCACACATTAAGCTCGAAGAAACAACAATCCATCAGGCAAGGACATATATTCTGTTACAAATACAGTTAATTATTGGCTCGTTTTAATGCGGTCAATGTTTACTTATAGTTACCTCTCTCTTCTGGTTCTTCATGACTTAGTTCAGCTTCTGCATGTTACGCATGTCATGCATCGAAGATGATAAAATTATTCCCTCAATAAATTATATGAGAGAAATGTTTATCATTGGCTCGGTTATACCTTTACACAGGCATTGCAGTATAGAGACGACCCCTTCTCGACATATGCCTACAATAATCAGAGATGTCATATGTGCTTGAGGTCCGATCCTTTTCACAAAGTATTGGAGAGGCTGTCCCAGCCTGGTAAGGATGATCGTACCCTTTCTTCGAATACCACTTCTAAGTCCTCTTATCAATATCAGTATGAGTTGTCATCTCTGTTACTATAATTATATGAATTAACATTGCATTATATTGTTAATCTAGGAGTTAGAAGGTTGATTGTTGTTGAAGCTGGGAGCAAGCGTGTAGAAGGAGTCGTTACTCTAGGCGATATATTCAAGTTTCTGATGGGTTGATGTTGAAAGAGTATCCTCTTTTAAACTTTTACGGGGCTGAATGATGAAGAGTATTATAAGTTCGTGTCAAGGTTGTTGGTCATCTCCTTAGTAAAATTTCGATTTTTTCTTACAAAAGATGTACCGTGCCTAACGGTTTCTCGGGGTTTTGAGGGGATAAGAGAATTTAATAAGAAACTGAAAGTATTGTTGGATGATTTGCATCATTTTTTTTCTGTCATTTCTGGACATAGCTTTGGTTCTGTAGCTAGTCTTTCTCTTAAAGCACCCTTTTTCATGGAGCTATACTTATTTTTTTCTGTTAAGTTGAACTGAAGCTGAATTATATGGAGTTGCATATTCATTTCAAATGATGCTAAATTGTGTCACATGATCTCCTATTCGAATTAACAAGAACGTCTTAACAAAAATCTCGACTCCCCGTAATCATCAAAAGACGCCATTTTGTGAAGGCTCACATCATAATTGAAGAGCATATAACCAATGTTAAAGCCCACAAACATAAATTCTAACAACAATGCATAAAGCAGCAGACTTTATATATATCCATCAATTTATCAAAGGTTACACATAACAATAAGGCGCAAATCAACTTCACTTGGAAAAAAAAAAGGTGAAGCCCACGCATCACTATTTCGCAAGTTATCTATATCATATGTGTATATATATATATATATATATATATATATATATATATATATACATTATATGGCACGGAAAATTCTCTCCTTAAAAGACTCTCAATAATATCTGTAAATATATATATATATATATATATATGATGGATGAATAATATATATTTGTGGATCAAAGCCACAAAGCGCCAGCTTTTTTGAGTTTAGGAATGAGCTCCCTTCGAAGATGAAGGGTCGTTACTTCATTTTCACCGCCCACTAATTCGCCACCTATGAACACGGCTGGCACGCTAGGGTTACGCCCAATGTTCAAAAGGGTTCGCTCGATTTCACGACCACCATTGATCTCATCGAGCTCGTAAATCGTTGGGTTTACGCCAAAGTCGTAGAGGAGAGTTTTGATAGCGTGGCTCATGCAGCATGTGGTCTTGCTAAAGACCACGATCGGTTTTTCAGACACCATTTTATTTAGTGTCGTCTCCATTATCTTTTTGTACGTAGTTGGGATTATTGGTTTTTTGCTTGCTGAGGAAAATGGAGTGCATTGGGGTATATATAGGGAAAAAAGAAGAATTTCCTTGGGTTTTAATATTGTTCTTTTAGAGATGTTATTATATTACATTGATTATCATTACATGGAAAGCGATTTGATGTGCTTATGGCTCGCGATGGCGAATCTCTGCATACGAAAGGGAAGAAGGATTTGAGATTACGTGTCCGCGTATGGATCTCGTATGTTCTTTGTTTCTGTAAATGTTAAAGTTGTTATCTAGTTTTGCTAAATATTCGATAAATAAAGAGCCAACTTAAGCGGGCAATTTTTCTTTTCTTCCTTTTTTCTTCTATATAATTGAAGAATATTTAGTACTGTTTCTTTATTGGTCTATATCGATACGATTTGATGCTATCCGTAAGTTTTATTCGGATTGTTTTGTGCATGGAAGTATCATGCACGTGAACTTATATCATGACACAATTTGGTCCATTTAATGTTGCTCTCATTTATTCAAATTATATATATATAATATATATATATATATATAGAGAGAGAGAGAGAGAGAGAGGTTCGCTATGGTGCACAACTACGGTGAGCAACCACCGTGACCACCATAGCTGATTTCACAAATTATATTTCTTTTTCTTCCATTCCGGCACAGTCATCACCTCCGCTGATCCTCTCAACTCCCTCATAACTTTCGTTGTCCATCTTCCACGCACTGATTTACTAGAAATTCATAGTATACTGCAATTTTCTCATTGAGATGATGAATTCCTGATAAATCAGTACGTGGAAGATGGACAACAGAGGTTACGAGGGAGTTGAGAGGATCAACGGAGGTGATAGTGGTGCCAGAGTGGGAGAAAAAGAAATATAATTGCGAAATCAGCTATGGTGCTCACGCTGGTTGCTCACTGTGGTTGTGTGCACCATAGCAAACCTCTCTCTCTATATACTAGTAAACGGTGCACAGTCAACACCTGTGCAACAACAGTTATTTTTTTCAAACTGCATAACAATTTTTTTTCACACGTCTAAATAAAAAAATCAAAATTCACAAATATAGAGGTAGCGGGGTAGTTTTGTGTACTATTCGATAGGGTCTCATTTTCTATTAAATAACTAACAAATTGGCTAGAAATTTTGGTGTAATTGATACACCATATTGGATAAAAATATCTGTTTTTAAAAGGTCCTCACCATAGAATATATATTAACAAATGATACGTTCATGTGTGGCCCGTAGTTTCGAGCTTTCGTGGAGGCATCTAGCGATTTGAAGAAGATGTTGGAGAGTTATCCAAAACAATATTCGGTTGATCGACCAAGCTAGGATGATCTCATTAAAGGTCGTCATTAAAAAAAATGATTTACTTAGCAGATATCAAATCATGCATCTACTATTAATCTACTTAAAAAAATCGTGGTGATTCCTTTATTTATTGAGTGATATTCTAGTCATTCGATGTTTGCACCGCTCAAAATCCAATATTAAATCGCATAGGTAGCAAAGAATATGTTCCTAAAAGGATATTTGTAATAATATAGAATCAACTGTAGGCAAACAAAATGGCGTATCCATCCTTGCATGCAAGTAGTAAACGGCCCTCAACGTACGCCAAGGGACATTTCTTGAAATATTGTCGTACTTATATGTGATTCGACCTAAAAAAGAAAAAGAATATGTAGCAAGAGATTAAAAAAAAACAAAAGTAAATTGGTTCAACGCACATATATGCACGTTTAATGTGTATGTGTGGAAAATCTATACGGCACAACGATCACACTTCAAATCGTGAAAAGAATTTTACGCACGAAATGGATTGGATTGCGTTCGTGGACGGTTCTTGGCATCGCATGAGCTCATTAGATAATACGGCGAAAAAAAAAGATTTAATAAATCGAAACTAGAGGCGTAAATATTCTGTTGAACGTATCACCTTGACGAGTATATAATCTATCAGATAAAAAAATTAGGTTCGCAAGTTGATTATAACACAATATATGCTGCTGGAGAATATTATAAGATTGCCTCATGGGTTTAATCTTAGTCATGTTATTCTATCTTGTAAAACTTGACAGTTTTCAGGATTATCAATGAGTTTACTAATTCGAAACGGCAGTTTTCGTATAAATATGTGGGGAGAAATCATTTTGTAACAATATTTTATTTTTTATGTAAACAAATAGAAAATTTACAGACCAATTTCTACTCTAATTTGACGGTTTATGTAAGACCACGAGCTTTAATAAAATAGAATAGATTAGTTGACCTTTTTTGGTTCCCCAATGTCATTAAGTTGGATTCGCAAGCAGTTCGAGTATCATAATCTTATGATTGTATAAGATTTCATAAATAATATCGTCCACGTTATATCTATTCTATTAGTCGTATAATGATTTAGAAGAAGAAAAATTAACGAATAAGGACAAAATAGAATAAATTTATTTTGTTTATATTGATTTCAGGCGATTGGCAGATGGAAGAAATTACTTCCAACTTATCAAGATATATATAACCCCTGCCGAGTAATAGATAGATGTACGTAATCTTTTTTTTTTTACACTTTAATTCGATATTCATAGGCAATGTCCAATGATAGTGTAAACGAAACCAAATCTACTAATTAACATATAGAGAAGTATATCTACGTGTGTATATATTGTAAATACCACGCGATTCCCGCTAACTGAACCGTTCAGATTAATATACATTAGACACATTATTAGGTTTGACTTTGATTTTTTCCAAGCTAAAAATGATCATCGATGTAAAATTTCTCTGTTATATAAAAATAAAACCACGCCTTCCAAGAAACTATATAAATTAATCCAAAACTAGATCTAGATCGTTTCATTTAATAATACATATATTAATCCAAAACAAGATCAAGAAACCACTTAAGTAGCAGGTCATCTTCTTCTTCGCCTTATATATAATTTGCTGTATATTATCTTCCTAGTACTGTAATAATAAATCCATGGCCGACCAAAATCAAAAGAAGCTAAGCGTGCTCATGTTTCCATACGTGGCTCACGGCCACATAAATCCCTTCTTCGAACTTTCACAAGCTCTCCACTGTTAAACCACCCACTTACATGTTCACAACATACGTTGAACATCCTATCGAATTGAGTTTGAAAAAAAAAAAAAAGAAATTTCACTAACCACCTTTAATTACTATATTTAGTTTAGTACTATATTTTTAGTTGATTACTATCCTGCTTTCAATTTATAATAAGTCATTTTTTTCTTTCTACATATTTAAAACATACAATTACATTTAAATTATCTACGAAATATTTCAAACTAAAAAAAAATCTAATAATATATTTATATAATAGCACACGCATTAAGGGTGCATAAGTTACTAATTTTTATTTATGGGTGAGCTAATGTTGAAGTTTTATTGGGGCCGTTGCTTCTATTTCTCGGCCCTTCCACTATGCTCGAATGTGTGACACATTTATTACAACTCTACATATTGATATGTAACTAAATATTTGTAAAATGCATAAACCAATTCCATTTGAATTGAGATTTCTCATTATCTCATTTCGTACGTACAACATTCCTTATCCTGGACCTTGGGTAGTGGATAGTTTTTAAAATAACTAAATAAATATTATTTTTTATGTTAAATCTGATTGTCCAATTCATACACCAAATTTGGGGGTTTTAACTCCTGCAGAGCATTAATATAAGAGTATAGATAAATATATCATATACTAAATTTCAACTAAAAATGAATATACATTTTATATATGAAATATTTAAATTAAAAGTAACTTCTGATCTATACAATATAAAAGTTGGACATTGACTCTCATTGAACACTATAGTAGCCAACCCCTATGCATCAATAGAAATTACAGTTTTAGATCCATATGAGTTGGAGTTACACATGCCATAGAAATATGTAACGATTGTTCTTGAAAACAACCATCGACCATATATATTTACAACCGTCGACCATATATATGTATGTAAAGCAACATTTTAAACAAATTGTTCCATACATTCTGTCTGTCAGAAATATGTAACGATTCCAATGTCTCAAAACCACCATTGACATATGCATGTATGCAACTCAACAATTTTGCATCAATTATTCAATGAGTTATTGTGGACTCATCATTACCCAAGGTACTTGAAAGGTTTCAACAACTTTCTTTTATTTAAATAATCTAAATTTGGCTTTTATTTCTTACTACAAGTTTTCCTGAAATATTATTGGATATCAAAACTTATTTCGACACAATGGGTTTCCAGAAATTATTGTTTGCTTGGTTTGGTAAACTCTAAAGTTGGACGTTGCATTATAATAGTTAGACTTTTATGGTCATATAAAGCAACAAATTTTAAGTCTTGGAGAGCTAATAAGCATCTCATGTTACTGGACGAAAATGTTTGATAGTTGCTCTTTTATTCTTTAGCAATTAACTTCTTCCTAAATTTTTTAAATTATGTGTTGTCTTATAGAATGCTCTCATTCACTTCGATTCATAGTATGCGGTTCATTCGGTTTGAGGGAATTCTTCAATATGGTTGTATCTTTTCTATTTTCGACTTTGATATTATCAAAATTTCTACATATTTCCATACTACTGAACATCGTTTATATGATACTTTTGAATGATCGTACGACGATGATCTCCAATGTTGAGGGTGATTTTCTTATAAAAGCGAAGAGGATTCAATTTCATTCTTATCAATATTTGTTTTGCATTACTATAAGCGGCAAAAGTTACAACGTATATTGGGATATTTTTCTACTATTAATTTTTCAAGTGATTGAATTATAACCAGGTTGTGCAGTAAACACATATAATGCTTGTTTAACGGATTATTAATTCATGATGTAAGTTTTTTGCGTATATTATATGTTGTGAAATATGCTAACGTTGCAAATTAAGATCTATCCTGGATTGCGAAAATTTTTATTCAAAGCCTCAATAACAAATATTTTGCATCCTCGAATACTGGATTGCGGAATTTGATTTCAACTCCTATATTGCAAAAGTTTTCATTTTTCGAATCCTGGATTGCAAAACGTTTTTATTTTCGAAGCCTCGATTACGAAAATTTTGATTTTCGAATCCTGAATTACAAAAACTTTGGTTTCCGAAACCTGAATTGCATCAACCAGGTAAAAAGTTCTTTAAGTCATCCGTAATTACTGCCAATTTTGGATTGCTTTTATGTATATATGTTATTAGAATAGAGTTTATGCATTTGTATGTGTAGCTAGTGGTAACGTTCTGCAACGCAGTTTGATGCGTATTATGTGCAGGGTTCAAATCCAATTTTGTCTTCTTTTTTTTTATTTGTTTTGTTTACCCCATCTAATTCTATGTTTACCATTTTTATTTTTTAACCATCGAATCATATATTAAACTTTTACTCATTTTGTAACTAGTTTTTTTCTATTTAGCTCGGATTGTGTTTGTTTTCGAGTTACTTTTTTACATAAAAGTCCATTGAGGATTCCTTGGACGACGACACATCGAATTTAATCGCAATTAAACTCGACTGTGACATACTTTGAGTCGTTGATTGATGGCCATGATTCATGATGTTTAGATTAAACAATTCGTGTAAGCATTTTGATTTTGGAATAAAAATTAGATCAAGTCGGGTTTTTTATTGACGTACTTTTGTTATCTAAATTGTAAGAGTATTCACCCTGCATTATTTGTAAGCCCAACTAGAAACTGTCGAACCCACTGCATGAATGTTAATCATATACGAAATCTCATATCTACCTTTAGAAGAGTCATACGACAGAATGACAATATGACCGATATATGATCGCCCCATGACATTGTCTCATGCGTCCACCATGACGACGAAAGAGTACCCAGGGGTAACTACCTAAAACTTAATATGATATTAAAAAACTTCTCATTCTTTTTATTAAGTTATTAAATGTTGATGTATCTTAAATTCGATTGAATTATTAGGTATGACCGTGTTTTACGCAGGTGGTATCCTGATCTCAGACATATCGAGTTTGACGATATACACATTACCCTAGCTCCCCATATAGTTTGAGTATCTATGAGAGCCATTAATGAAAGTTTCTCCATGCAAATACACAAACCCTAGTTTCTCTATCTCCACAAGATTGACGCAGGTCTACACACTGTGGGGGATTTACTCTCCACATTATGGTTTCAGTAAGCCCTCCGGAAACTATAATTATCTAATGCATGAGGAGGTGCGTTGCTATATTTATAATGGTCTTTCGTAGGCCATTACAAAATAAAATGGCCGATTTGTGGGTTGTAACAATTCGCTATATTATATATCCAAACTTTTCCATGATATCCAGGATTGTCTCATTCTTTTTATAATTATTTTGTGGTTTAAATGCAATGTGATTTAAGGAAATGATGTCTTAGACATCTGGAATTTCAATTATCGTTTCTTTGATGAGGCTCAGATTGACAGGATGCGATACATCATGATTAACATATACATGTACAAAGATGGAGACCTATGAAATCTACAACACAACATGAAAACTATGGCACTGTTTAAATCAGGGGCGGATCTACATGGTGGCTCGGGGGGGCCACGGCCCGCGCGAAAATGCTATAATAATCCTCGATGTTGTCGGTTCGACTCATAGTTATATCGGATACTCTTTTTATCGTTTATTTTTACTTTATTCGTTTAACTTATTCAACAATTTCAAATCTTTTTAACTTTCTATTCGTTTAAATCTAATTCAACCATTTTAATTCTTTGAACTTATATTTATTTTTGTTAGTTTTCTATTCGTTTTAAGTCTATAAATCTTAAATTGTTTTAAATAATACTTAATGACTTAAATATGTTAGGAATATTAAAACCATTCAGTAATATATTGTATAATTTTTCATAGTAATATATGATTAGTTTATAGTATTTATTTAATATCTAGTAAATTAATTTTGACTTTTTATGATTTCATTTTCTATCTAGAATTTCTTCCTCTATTTTCTCTATACAAACTCGAATCATATCACGCTTACGAATATTAATATTTTGAGGCGTCGTCGTTGTTTGAGTTCCATCAAGGAATTTTTTATTTGTTTTTATTGATATTTTGTTTTGATTATACTAAATTTAATAATTTTATGTATATTTCAAATGTTTTAATGAAAAAAAAATCTATTTCAATGACAAATTTTCCATTCGAAAAACGTCAAATGAAGATGTATGTTCTATGTTCTTCGTTACGAATGCCAATTTTATTACCTCCGATAAAAATTTTCTTGATCCGCCCTGGTTTAAATGCAACGTCTCTTATCATTTTCTTAGCTAGTTAGAATACGCATGGAATTTGGACTCCTCTTTCATTAAGGGAGATTAAAATTCCCGAGATTGAAAGAAAAAATGTTGCGACACAAGAACTTTGATTGTCAATTTTGTTTTTTGTTGAGTTGCTCATTTATTCATAGCAAACCAATTTGTTTGACGAGTGAAGTCGCGACCAAAGATTCAAGCTTTTTTTTTCATTTCATTGCATTGCAGCAGAGTGACTTTTTAGTTGATTATATGCAAAACCACGTCTTCCATGAAATCATTTAAATTAATCCAAATCGTGATGTAGATCGTTTTAATTAATATATATGTAAGTATGTATCTATGTAAGGTACGTATATTAAATTAAAAAACTCCCGGGAATAATGGGCACACACGTGGGTCAGTACTATAAATTATGAAGTTCCACTCCACTTTACATATTCTACCCATCGATGAAATTGAGAAGGAAAGACTCTCTCTCTCTCTCTATATATATATATAATATATATATATAATTATGATGTATCATATCATAATAATCCATGGAAGCAAAACCATAAAATTTCAGTATCCTCATGTTTCCATGGTTGGCTCATGGCCATCTACGCCCCCCCCTTCTTCGAGCTAGCCAGGAGACTCTCAAAGAAGAAGCTTCAGAATTAGCATCTGCTCATCTCCCATAAACCTCGATTCGATCGACAGGAAAGACGCCGAGGCATCGTCGATAGAACTGGTGGAGCTCGACGTGCCGCCGTCGCCGGAGCTACCGCCGGAAATGCACACGACCAAGAACCTGCCGTCGCACCTAATGCCGAACCTCATTCAGGCATTTTATCAGTCACGTTTGGGCTTCGCCCAGATCCCGATTCGTTGATATACGATTTCCACTCGCCGTGGGCGCCGGAGATTGCTTCGTCCAAAGGCATACCCGGCGCTTACTTCTCCATCGCCGTCACTACGTGGGCATTTGTCGACGAGACAAGAGAGAGAGAGGGAGGATTATCACAGGCTGGGCGCCGCAGCAGAAGATCTTAGCCCATCCAAACATCGGTGGTTTCTTGAGCCACTGCGGCTTTAATGCTACCACCGAGGCCATGTTCTTCGGTGGTGTGCTGATCATAGCAGCGCCCATGAAGTTTGAGCAGCCATTGAGTGCTCTCGATTGTCGGCAGACGATGGCTTAGGAATATATGGGAGAAGAAATCGCAAAAGCCATCGACAAAGTGTTTGCGGACAAGGAATATGGCGAAGGTATGAGAAGCAGAGCTAAAGAAATGTGTCGGAAGATTAAGGGAAACTGAAGAAGACGAAGTGAGTAATGCTGCTGAACAGCTCTTGAAAGTATGCATCAAGCATAAGCAGCAGAGCAGTCATCCTCAGCTTTCTTTCTTCCTTTCTTTCTTTGAAGTTGAAGAACTAATGTTAACGTTGTATCAGAATTTCTTCCCAAGTCCGTACGAGAATCTGTCTTGCACGTGCGTTAAAATAAATCTACCTACCCTTCCCCACCTAATCCTCTGACTTGAATCATTCAAGCATCTGTACGATTTCCGCAGTTTCATTCAATAAAAGACGAATCTGCGACGGAAACAGAAGCTCACTGCAAGAAAAAAAATGGAGAAAGAAAGCTCAGATCTTAGCATTCTGATGTTTCCATGGTTGGCTCACGGCCACATATTCCCCTTTCTTGAGCTAGCCAAAGCCTTACTGACAAGAAAACAACGCCTGCGCATATACTTCTGCTCCACGGCGATCAACTTCGACTCAATCAAGAGCTTTGTAGACAAGAACCAATTATCAAACTCCTTACAGCTAGTTGAGGTTCACTTACAGACAACTGAACTTCCCCCACACTACCACACGACCAAGAACCTTCCGCCGCACCTCAACTTCGCTCTGCTCAAGGCTATTCAGACGGCAAACTCGAGCTTTTCAGACATAGTCGGCACCTTCAAGCCCAACTTGGTTATCTACGATGTCTTTCATCCTTGGGCTTCGAAGGTTGCAGCCAAACAAGGCATCCCTGCCGTTTATTTCTCGATCTACGGTGCGCTTTTCTTGGCGTACAGACATCATCAGTTCACCCATGGGTATGATCCCATTGCTGAGTTTCCTTTCCCTGCGATAAAATTCAAGGATTTTGAGCTCAGCACTTTGGATTATGCCTTCGATTTTCTGTACAAGAACATATACGATGTCGATCAAGATTTCCTATTTGGGAATTTCAAGCAGTCCCAGGACATCGTACTGGTGAAAACTTGCAAAGGAATCGAAGGCAAGTACATCGACTACTTAACAGATCTGTCGGGGAAGAAAATAGTACCCGTCGGCCCACTGATCACCTACGATCCCAAGAACGCCGCCGACGGAGATTCAGACGAGACAATACGGTGGCTGAGCCGACAACCTCCGAATTCCACCGTGTTCGTCTCCTTCGGCAGCGAATACTTCTTGTCCGAGGAGGAGATTGGAGAGATAGCGAAAGGGCTCGATCTGAGCGGAGCCAACTTCATATGGATCATCAGATTCCCCCAAGACCATCGCAGATCCACCGCCTTGGAAGACGTCCTGCCGCCGGGATTCCTCGGCGGAGTCGACGGAAGGGGGCTGGTGGTGACGGGGTGGGCCCCGCAGGCCGACATCCTAGCCCACCCAAGCACGGCGGGCTTCGTCACGCACTGTGGGTGGAGCTCCATCGTCGAGAGCATGTACTTTGGGGTGCCCGTCGTCGCCATGCCCATGAAGCTCGACCAGCCCATCAACGCTAGGATGCTGTCGGCGGCGGGGAGCTGCGTCGAGGTCTCGAGGCACGGCGGCGATGAGGCGTTCAACGGCGAGGAGATAGCTGAGGCGATTAAGAAGGTGGTTTCGGAGGAAATCGGAGGCGATCTGAGGATTAGAGCTAAGGAACTGAGCGAGGCGATGAAGGTGGAGAAGGAAGAAGCTTTGGATGACGCGGCGGAGCAACTATGGAAGCTTTGCGTCCAAAATAATTAATAACTGCGTTGATATGAATAAGAACAACTTCATTGTTTCTCTTCTCTGTTACAAATACAATAGCAAGCACTAAAAGACAACAAACTAAATATTCTTCTTTTTCTAACGTCTCTTGTGCATGTTTACGATTGCAAGAACGACCAACAAGAGGAACCCGATGGCGGCGCCGGCGGATAGGCCGAAGGCGGCCGCCGCTTGGTCGCAAAATTTATCGAACTTGTTGCAGACTTTGTCCCAGCGAACGTGCCTATTTCCTTCGTAGCCCATAAGCCCAATGGACAGCGCCGCGCCGACGCTGGAGAATAGCAGAGCCACCATTATTACGTCGAGCAAAACGACGGCGGTGGCTAAGGTTTTCTTCGAGCCTAAGTTGGCTAAGGAGAGCAGTAGTGAGAGTGCTGCGTAGGCACTTGCTATGGAGTTCACCACCACGAAATACCTGCAATAAAAATTAATAAATACTTCATTTCATCGTCATCACCATCACCGTAATCATCATCATCATCTTATAATACTTACACGAACGCCGACAAGTACTTCATCTTGGCCGGAAGGGGAATCTGAAGCGGCGGTAGGGTGGGGACGAGCTGCACGGCGACGGTCTTCGTCTGCTTATCGACGCCGAGGACCACCGCAGCAGTCAAGGCGAGTATCAAAGCTAAAAGCCTGAGAACGAAATCCCAACCCCTTATGCTTCTTTTGTTAGCCACCGCTACTTCTTTTTCTCGATTATTCTCAGTATTATTGTAGGAATCCATTTCTTTCTCTCTTTTTCTTTCTTCTTTGTTTTTTTCTATATCTTGAAGACGTAATGTAGTTTGGGACTAGCTAGTTCTGCCTATATATATAAGGATTTTGTTGCTTATGTATTAAATATGAAATGTGTGTTTAGTTGTGACATAAAAAAGCATTAATAGTGATGACGATGGTATGACGATGTGGTGTTAGAACATTTGAAAACGAGTGGGATTGGAGGTGTGTACGTATGTGCATGTGATTTTTGTAATATACGACAGTTGTATGAGTTTAGTGAATTATGTAAGCGTACTAGATTTCACAATTAGAAATTTTCTAATATTTCGAAGCTTATTTAAGCTTGATTATAAAATTTTGGTCATGGTTGCTACTCTCACCCCTTTTGTTTGGAAATGATTTTCTTGAAATTAAGCGTACTTAGATTTTGAGGACTTAGGTTATGCAGGGTAGCAATCGCATTACAGAAATAAGTTTGATTACTACTTATCTAAATAAGAAAACAATATATGGATTAATCTCTATATTTTTATCATTCAGAAGTTTGACGAATCCGAACATCTATCTTTTTCGGAATTGAATAAATTTTTTACACATAGGTACTCATGTCAGAAAATTTTACAGATAGGTTACCGATTTTATTTTTACCAGTTTCTTCAGTCATGTGGTACCTCCATGTGTGTGTATGGCGTACCGTAACATGTTGATATAGGGTACCTAATGTGATCGTACGGCGTCGTAAATGTACTAATACGGCGTACCATTTTCTATTATATAGGGTACCCAAATGTGTTGATATAGAGTACCCGAATGTGTTGTATGGCGTACATGCGGCGGACCGGGTACCTATCTACAAAATTTATTCTGGTAGGTACCTACATATAAAAACATGGTACTACATTATAAGTTTTTTTTTTTATGGATGGGGTATTTATTATCTAAATAAGAGAACAATAAAGGGATTAATCTCTACAAAGAATGATGTTGACTGCTAGTTTGTTCTTAGTAACCTTAGTAACCGTGCTTTACTTCGATTTGAAAAGTCGTTGATCGATGGGTTTGTTCCCATCTGTAAGTTGAAGATAAGGTTAATGTGAAACCTTTCCAAATTCCAATCATGCCGGAATATAATAATTAATATATGGCGGATTGTAAATAAAATAGTACTACATATACGTGCCCGACCTCATTTTCATTGCAAAAAAACAAGATAAAATATCTCAGCAGTAATTCAGATTTTTCGTTCATTACAAAGATTGTGAGTTGGAACTGATAATTATGTATGAACATTGTGAATAGGCATTAGATATTATTACGCACAAATAAAATTTGTGTATATGTTGACCATAATGAAAATGCATTGATTACATAATAACATCTTCCACATTTTTCTGCTCGGACTCGCGTCGTTGCATTTATATCTTCATTTAATTCTTCTAACATCGCTGTTTGAAAGATAATATATTTAATAGGCCTTGCTCGAATGTGGACAGAGAGGCCTGAGTACACTACTTAGGTCCAATTTTGCCCTCAATAATTAATATTATGGATGAAAACCTATTTTATTCATCTTTCGTTTTCTTATTTAATGAGCCAGCTTTTGCTATGTTTGCATATTGAAACAGTGTATATATATAACAAACACATGGGGGTATACAGCCTTCAATCGATGTGTTATTTTACATATGGCCCATTAAAAGAAATATTGGGTCTTGAGATGCCACATGTTTTATTAAAACTAAAATTGGGCTGATTTCAATAGTAGTCACTTAGTCCATTTAATTGTGAATTTCTAAAGGGCCATTAACTAGCAAGTAGCAATACCACTCGATTTTAGTCATATTTATGATGATTTTACTTTTTCTCTTTTATTAAGCTCAAGGATTGGATTGGGATAAACCTTCAACTTTTGGATGTCAATCTAAGTTAATTAAAAATAATAATATTAAAATTAAAATAAAACCATCCATTATATTTTCATACTATATACCAATTTTACCCTTCTATTGTTAATGTATAGCACACGCATATGAGTGTGCAAAACTATTAATACGAAGGCAACGCGAAAATGGTTTTTATCAGCCGATTGAATATCATTGATTGTTTTTTTTCTTTTTTTTTTCTTGCATAAAAATGTACGCTTTTTTTAATCTCGCAATATACAAAAATTCTCTCTCGCTTCACCCAAAAGTTTCTCCAATTGATGACTTTTGTTCCCTATTCATGACTTATGCTTGCAATTAACTACTCTTGGAAAATGTGGGAAAAGTTTGGTGTATTCTATAAGTGAAAAATGAAAACTAAATGTGGATTAGGTGTGGGATGTCTTTTAATTATTATTTATATTGAGAAATTGGCATACACTGCGAACTATCTACCAAGTTTTTAGTTTAATATTTTCGATCTTTCGATGGTTAAAGAAGACTGTGACTAGGACAACCTGGAACAACGATGCATTGCTTTGTAGTGTCTGCTTGGATCGATATTGAATCTTGTACTATTACTTTATTTTATTTCAAAAATTTACTGATTCACACCTTTGGATCATGGGAACTCAAGTCGTATATCTATATACATTTATTTATCGCGTCACTTGTCAATAATAGCTATTCAAGATTTGATGGTCAGTTTTTGGCACACTTTAGTTACAATAAAATAACAAGACGGTATGTGATTGGTTGGATATAATACAACAAACATCATGAACCTTTTTTCTCAAATGATCATATTTTCTTCAAAGCATCTTGATGAGTTTCTGCATGCTTAATCATGATTATTGCTCTAAATTATAATATAAGATCATCGAAAAAGATAGAAAAAGTTGCATTTTCACAGATACAGATCTGCAAGACGCAACTATAGTTAAATATATTTATATGTATTTAATTTAATGTACGCGCAATTTTGACCAAAGCCTAAAAAAGCGAGAGTTTTGCGAACTTTAGCTTCAGTCTCCGATCTTTTTTCTTCGATCCCACAACAGTGAAAAGGGGAGGTAAAAGGAAAAGGAAGCACAGTGAATGTACTAATTGCAGCTGTTGAATGTAATTATCTTTTGCTTGTAAACCTTATTATTCCTCTATTGTGCCTTCGCAGCGACATAATTGCTGCTTCTGCTTTTGTGAGCTGCAGACTTGTTTTTTTTTTTCTTCAGGTTATCTTGATCTGTATGTTTTGTTTTTCTTTATGCTGATTTAGAAGTAAAAATCATTGCTTTACTGATGAATCCTTGCTGCATACACTCCATACTGTTCGTTCGCTCGGTTAATTGCGGCCCATTTGCTGAGGCTTTTTTTGCTTTTTTCCATGTGATAGGTTGAGCAGAAAGCTACTTGATTGATCTGAGTTCTGAAATCTTGATTTCTGAGTCGACCTTTTTGGCAATTTGATGGTAACCTCGGTGGGGCTTTGAATGAGGTGCGAGGCTATGCTATGCTGTGAGATATGAGGGTTAGGGTTGTTGAGAAATGGGCTGTGTATTTGGTAAAGAGATTTCTTCCCCTGCTCCACCTACCGAAGATGCTGTTGTGGCTGAGAGTAGAAGAGCCAATAGAGAAGATGTGGAAATTTCCTCTGCTAGGAGAGAAAAAGTAGTCGTTGATCCAATTAGTAAACCCGAGGAAGCACAAGACGGCGGTCGTAAAGTCGAAAATGGGGGTGAAAAGAAACCCATCGAAGAGCCAAAAAATGAGAATTCACGGCGGCACAGAGGCGAGAGGAGAAGATCAAAGCCAAATACTAAGCATTTACACGGCGAGCAAGCAGCTCTAGGATGGCCCTCATGGCTGTCTGTTGTGGCCGGAGAGGCCCTTAACGGGTGGGCCCCTCGTCGCGCTGATTCCTTCGAGAAAATCGATAAGGCAAGAGATTTTTTAACCGTCGGTTCTTTTGTCTTTCGTGCCGTCCTAAGTGTTTGTTTCTTACGCGTTGTTTTTTCTTGGGGTTCGTTGGTATGTGTTAAGATCGGACAAGGAACGTATAGCAACGTGTACAAAGCAAGAGATACCATAACTGGGAAGATCGTCGCACTAAAGAAGGTCAGATTCGACAACTTGGAACCTGAGAGCGTGAGATTTATGGCTAGGGAGATTTTGATCTTACACCGATTGGATCATCAAAATGTCGTGAAATTGCATGGATTGGTTACTTCGAGGATGAATAGTAGCTTGTACCTTGTGTTTGATTATATGGACCATGATTTGGCCGGCCTTGCTTCGAGCCCAGCCATTAAGTTCACAGAACCTCAGGTGAATTATTCTTTTTTTTAACCTTTTTCTTTCCTCATCACTGAGATCATATTTACTAACTGACTCGCACTTTTGTCGCATTACCGATTCCTCAATAGATCAAATGCTTCATGCACCAGCTATTATCTGGCCTCGAACACTGCCATAACCGCCATATCCTTCATCGAGACATTAAGGGCTCGAATCTCCTTATAGACAACGAAGGAGTTCTGAAGATTGCTGATTTTGGGTTGGCTTCGACTTTCGACCCTAACCGAAAACAGCCCATGACCAGCCGTGTGGTTACTCTGTGGTATAGGCCGCCAGAATTGCTCCTCGGAGCTACAGATTACGGCGTGGGCATTGACTTGTGGAGCGCTGGGTGCATTCTCGCCGAGTTATTTGCTGGGAAGCCAATAATGACTGGACGAACTGAGGTCAGATTTTTTTATTTGAAGAAGCAATACAAAGTGAATAGTATGATGAGTTTGATTAATTGGAGTTTTTTTTTAGGTGGAGCAACTGCACAGAATCTTCAAGTTATGCGGTTCTCCTTCAGAAGAATACTGGAAAAAATCGAAGCTTCCTCATGCAACCATATTCAAACCGCAGCACTCGTATAAGAGATGCATTAAAGAAACTTTTAAGGATTTCCCGCCCTCCGCGATATCTTTGATCGACACTCTGCTCTCCATTGACCCAAACGATCGATTAACTGCTACTGCAGCGTTGAACAGTGATGCAAGCGCGCTCTCTCTCTCTCAAATGTTTTATTTAATAATGAATTTGGAATTGTATTTCATACGCAATGAATTTTTTTTGTAATATTTTCCTTAAATTCAGTTCTTCAAAACTGAGCCTTATGCATGCCATCCATCTGACCTCCCAAAGTATCCGCCTAGTAAAGAGATGGATGCCAAGCGCCGCGACGAAGAAGCTCGAAGGTTCGGAAAAAGGATTTTAACTTCAACAAATTTTATTTACCTTCAATATGAGCTGTGTCGTTTTAAGTCCATTGTTTTCACTCATATAGGCTGATAATATCTTGCTATGTTTTCTGTTTAATTCTCGGTACGAGCTTAGACTGAGAGCTGTTGGGAAAACTCAAGCCGATGTAGTGAAGAAGCCAAAGGCACGTGAAAGAGGAATGCGCGCCATGCCTGCGCCCGAAGCTAACGCCGAGCTCCAATCCAATATCGATGTGAGCCATCACCATTCTTATTTTTCTCCGCTACTTTCGATTCAAATATCGTTATTCTTGCCAACATTTCAAAAAAAAAAAACAGAGACGAAGGTTGATCACACACGCCAACGCAAAGAGCAAGAGCGAAAAATTCCCGCCGCCCCACCAAGACGGCGGGCTGGGCCGGGCCCTCGGAGCATCGCAGCACATGGATCCCTACTTCGACCCGCCCGACGTGCCTTTCAGTTCGACGAACTTTGCGTACTCCAAGGAACCTATTCAGACATGGTCGGGCCCGCTGGCTGACTCCGACTCTTCTAGAAAGAAGTCGAAAGCATCCACGAACGATCATCGACGGAGGAGATAACTGATGGGATTCTTGGCAGACGGCAAAAACACGTAAAGGTGCAGTTTTGATGCAATTTTGTGTGTTTTTGTCTGGGTAGGATTATTTGTGATATGGGAAAAATTTTAAGAGGCAAAGATGTAATTTTTCGTTTCACTTCTTGGGGTTCATGTCTATGTATTTCTGAGTACAATCTACGGAGATTAGTGTTTTGAATTTACGATAACAAAATCAAAGATCCCATACATGTTGCTACCTTGATTGATACATGTTGGATTGGTTTGATTGAGTTACTACAAGTTGTTGGGTTACATCTGAACTCAGGTTAGTTCTATTCTAGACAATGAGAAAAACATCCTACTACCTAACCTAATACATGATAGTAAACTAATAGCAGTCATATTTTGTGCTGTTTAGATTAGTAGTCTCCAATTATAATCACCAGCAACGACAAAACATTCTTAACTGGAAAGTCTGTACTGTTCTCTCTGCCTCTCTCCTTTTGCTTTAAAGCTTTTTCAAGTAAAAAAACTAACACGAAGCTTTATAGCAAAAAATGAAAAAAAGTCTCCTTGCATTATTGGGCTAAAAACACATCGTACAGATTTCATCCAACTACAGCAAGTTTCAACCTTCATCCTCATGGGGTAATTTAATGGCGTTCCTTCGAACGGTCTATATCAATCAAGATTCTGACAACATCGCTCCCATCACTACATAAATCTACTGTTCAAGAACAACACACACTCTCTATCTCTCTCTCTCTCTCTGGGTTCAACTTCAGACTTCAGAGCACGAAGACAAGCGAAAGAAAACCTGTAAAAATCGCAGCTTTAAGCCTTTTAATCGTACTAGCAGCAGCTGCCGACGAATCTCGCAATAAGCCCAAAGGGGAGAAGGCGGTGTCTGGACCCACGACGGAGCTCACGGCGGCGTCGGGATTAGGCGGGCTGTGATCGGACGGAATCGTCGGTAGCACCGGCGACCCGTCGCCGGGAGAAGGGAGCAGAGGAGCGATATCAGGAGATAATTCCGTGTAGGGATTATTAGCAGGCATCGGCGCCGGCGAGGCTGAGATGGTGGGACTAATAATAATACTAATAGGTAGTGTTTTTGGGTGATGAGCACAATGGTTTTGTGTAATGAGAGAGCTTATGATGAATATCGTAAGAAATAAGTAGCCCTTCGCCGTAAAAGCCATTTGCAGCGTAGTAATGATTAGTGGCACAAGCTTGAGAATAAAGAGGAGTTGATATGATGATGATGACGACGATGATTGAGGGGAATCAATCAATATGGGGTGAAGTGAAGTGCCATGCCAGCCAGCATAAAAAGGGTTTTGCTAGTGAACTATTATGAAGTATAGTGATGGGTAATGGGTGGCATGTGTGCCAAGATATATATGGTGCAATAAAAAGCTTACCTTTTCTTTTATGGTCTTCTTCGGCCGTGTAAAAAGGTTTTCTTTATGGTTTAAATTTGTTTATCTTTGTAAAAGTGGTGGAGCCGCAACACGAGCAATTATTATATTACAATACTTTGACGATTAAAATGACATTAGGCCTTGTCCTTGTATTGCCAAACTTCGAAAATCCCCGATTTTTATTTTTGTCGAGTCACACGAAAATCTACAATGTTTTCACAATAAACAATCCTAAATACACATAAACAAATACAAAATCAATTCTTTTCCAATCATCATTATCATCGTCTCGCCGTCACATCCTTCATCTCACACAGTATATTCCACACTGCGTGCATCTATGGACGTACCTTTAACCAACAACCATTCATACTTTCATCATCGCAGACCAAAATCTTTATTTCTCTTATAAATTTCCCTTCACCATCAATAAACATGGAAAATCTCACGTTAACCATAGCTAAAATACGGAAGCTTCTATAGATAATTTTAAAAGAAAATCCATACCTTCATATATGCGCATGCACATATACACAGTCCACGAACCCAAAACACAATAAACAGCGAAGAAACCAACACACATACATTACATACGTTACACATATTTAAACATCTTTCTACAAAGACAATAATATCTCACATGCATGCATGCCCCCTCATTTCATCACTACTAGTCTTCCAATGCCACCCTAGAAGAGCGATAAAGATCGTAAGGCGCCCAAAGATAATCCACATTGCACGGCCTCCTCGCGTCCAACCTCAGCCAAGGCTTTCCCTTCCCACTCCAATGCAAGAGACTAATAGGCCCTCGGTGGAGCCCGCGGCACCTCCCCTCCACATTGTCCCCTCCGAGCCCGTGCTGGTTCCACCGATGGTCCACCGCCTTAATATTCCCCGCAAATACGAGCAGAATGGGCGGCAACGAGCCCAACTGGTAAATCCTCTTCCGCTTCTGTACGTCCATCCACTCCTCGACCTTCTCCGTGTACCCTCCCTTCCTCCACAGGTCCACGTCGATCACCATCACCCCAGTGTTGAAGTAGCACGCCTCGCGCCCGTCGAACGCCCCGGCCAGCCTCGGGTTCGACCAGAAGGCCTCTGTGAAGTATCGGGTGAAGTTCGCCCGGCAGTACTCTGGCGCGGCGATCACCTTTCTGCTGCTGCTGCTGCTGCTGTTGGGCCCTAAGTCCACGGCCCATAATTTTTGGATGTCGTCGACGACTATGACGTCCGAGTCGAGGTAGATGACGCGCCTGACGTGTGGGGGAAGTATGTCGGCCATGTAGATTCGTGCGTAGTTTAGGGGCTGGTCGAGGGCTTGCCTTATGGACTTGGATATTTTGTCGCGTACGATGTTGGGGTCGAATTTGTAGGTTTGGAAGGCGAGGTAGGGGAAGGTGGACCCCACGAGGGAGTGGATTTCGGGGTCGAGGTGGATGGTGAGGAAGTGGAATCGGACGTTCTCGGGGCAGGTGGAGTGCTGCAGGATGGAGAAGACTGCGGATATCGTTCCGCGTATGTAGTTTGCGTCCAACGGCATTGCGATGTGGATTAGGGTTTCTTGGTCGTCGGCTGTTCTGCTGCTGTCGTTGTTGCTGCTGTTGCTGCTGCTGCATGTGTTGCCATTGCGAAAGGCTGGGGCTTCGCGGAAAGGTGGTATGTTTAGGGGTGGGGATGGGAGGAGGCGGGCGGTGGTGGTGGGAGGAGAGAGGAGGAAGAGGAGAGACAGGAGGAGGCCGGAGAGGATGGTGGGGAAAGGCGGCGCCGTGGCGGTGGTGGTGCTGGCCATCCCCGTCTCTTCATATAGGGCGATGTTTTGTTGTTAGTTTGTTTGTTTTTCTCTTTTGGGGAAGGAATTTTTTGTTGGATTAATTGTAACTTGTGATTTTTTGGAGGTGAAGATTTAATATAGGAGGTTTTGTTTTGACTACTTGTTTGACATGTGTGTGCTATTGGAAACAAAATAAAATGGTGGTAATAAACTAATATTAAGTCTTTGTATATGTAATTTGGGATGAGATACATTTTTGTCTCAATATCTGACATGTATTTATGTCGTATATTGTCCGAAGATTCGATAACTCGAGAAGGCCCATGAGCTAAGATGTTGTTAGGGTTTGACCCAAAATGAGAATGGGGCCTATTATGTCAAGAATCTCGTGGGAGGGGAGATTGCCTTTGCCAATCGCTAGCGACAATTCGAAAACATGGGAAACACATCAAGCCTACACATGTCAATTGCCCACCACGAAACAAAGCACGTGAAAGTCCTATGATTTTTATATCATATGACATGTAATGAATGCAATATCAGTTACTTTCTGTACTATAAATATGATCGATCTTTCCTTATAATGTCCCAAAGATTGCAACTTTACCCTCTGATCTATCTTCTCTGTCCGACTGACAAAAGGGTGTTTTCTTCTGTTCTGATCAGAATCCAAAGAAAGCTCGCGTAAACAATTCCTTGTTATTAGGGCTTTCTTTTTATTGTCCTTTGCTGCCACGAGTTTTCTCTTCTCCATGATTGTCTTTTCTTTCTCTTATGCTCTCCAATTTTGAAGAAATTGTACTCTTCCAAGTTCCACAAATCTACCATTTGGTGTGTAGGCTCTCCACCCATTCTCAGCTCTCAATCTAATTTCTGCGAGGAATTCCATCGAATAGCTGGCGTGCAAGTCTTGGTTTTTTTGGGAATGGGCTGCGTCCATGGAAAACGTTGCTGCAATATTCAATCACCATCCACCGCCGACGACGACAACAAGGAAAGATTACCCATTTACGACGAACAAAACCCCCCATCATTCGAATCGACCTCCGTAGAGATCGCCGAAATCCCTTCACACAACCTCAGCCTAACTTACTCTGCGCTAACCCACCGAGGTTACTACCCCGAAGCCCTCGACAGGGAAAACCAAGACAGCTACTGCATCACAACCAACCTACAAGGCGAACCAAACACCCACTTCTTCGGCGTGTTCGACGGGCACGGCCTTTGTGGGGCGCAGTGCTCGACGTTCGTCAGCGAAAGGCTCGTCGACAAACTCTCGAACGACCCCACATTACACAGCGATCCCATCAAGGCTTACAGCACAGCATTCTCGTCGACGAACGAAGAGCTCCATCATAGCTACATAGACGACTCCATGAGTGGGACGACCGCCATCGCTGCCCTTGTAGTGGGAAACAAGCTCTACGTAGCAAACATAGGGGATTCGAGGGCTGTCTTGGCAGTTAGGGAAGGTAACAGAGTAGTGGCTAGAGATCTGTCGTACGATCAGACTCCTTATAGGAAGGATGAGTGTGAGAGAGTGAAGCTTTGTGGGGCGAGGGTGTTGAGTACGGATCAAGTGGAAGGTGTTAAAGATCCTGAAGTACAATCTTGGGGCGATGAGGAGATGGACGGCTGTGATCCGCCGAGGTTGTGGGTGCAGGACGGCTTGTATCCCGGGACTGCCTTCACTCGGAGTGTTGGGGATAGTGTGGCTGAGAAGATAGGCGTCGTTGCTGATGCTGAGGTGTCAGTTGTGGAGCTAAAGCCCGAGCATTCGTTCTTCGTCGTGGCGAGCGATGGGGTCTTTGAGTTTCTGTCTAGCCAAGCTGTTGTGGACATGGTAAGTTAGTATCCTTGTGTAATAATCATCCACCATAACTGGTAGCAATGCAAACTTTCGACTGTATTATCTGACCTATTAGCTGTTTTTGTTGCAATACCTGAAGGTGGACAAGTATGGTGATCCCAGGGAAGCTTGTGCTGCTGTTGCTGGGGAATCTTACAAACTGTGGTTAGAGCGTGAGAATCGAACGGATGATATAACAATCATTGTAATACGGATTAAGTTCTTGAATGCTAACGGATAAGTTAAAACCGTGTGATAAATCTATCAGCAGTTAAGTAACCAACTCAATCTTCCTCGGATGAAATTCTGTATGGGCCTAAAATCACATAATCGTCGAATGACAGACAAACGGTATGCAAGAAATAGAAACATTGAGCAGTGCTTTTTCAGTTCCTCTTATCATTCTTCCTTCTGTCATTGCACGCCTTCAGGGCTTGAACTTCTGTTCAAGATCAAGAGTCGATCAGCTACAATCAATAAAAGAGACAAAAACTTGCAATTATATGATCTTCGTTGAGTTAAATCCATGAGAAGACATACCCCTTTGACAAGCTTTCCAATTTCTGTCGGTATTCACCAGGCAATCCTTCACCAGCCAACGGGGGTTTATGCTTAGGGTTCTAAATAATTTTTCAAAACAATAATAATTACATAAATTGGAATTATATATTTACTTGCAGAGCTATGTACAGTGCAGAGCATTGTTGAAGCTGCTTCACGTTGTTGTCGTCCTCATCGGCGTCGCTCTGGTGAATCGGCGGCGGCGGCGGCGGAGGCGGTGGTGATGACGTGTCATCTGTGCTGACGCGTTTGTTGCTTTGGTCCATGTTACTCGTTGTAGAGCCATACGTTGCAATGGAGCTTTTATATCAGGCTTTGGACCAATGGGCTTTTAAATATTGGTCCGTGGGCCCAGTCACTAGCCACGTGCGTCGCTTGGAATTGCATATAACCCCCTAAATATGCGATAATATCGTTCTTGCCACTAGCCAATCGCCATCGCTATCGCTATCGCTACTACGTTTGTTGACCCTTTCTCTCGAATTCAGTAAGGACTTGATTATAATTTCGATTGACATGGGTGTTAAATTGTTATTATCTCAAAGAGGTAAAAGAGAATTCTCGTTTTACAGACCGGCCAAAAATCGAAGAACACGAAGGGGAGACAACATCGCAGGCAGCAATATCGATGCTCTAAAACCAAAGATAGAGGCAGCTAGCCGCGGTTTCTGTGGGCTTTCTTGCGATACTCTAAGTTTGTGGAACGGTTGATTGATCGAAACAGATTGTTTACTTCGTTACGGTAAAAATCATGGATCTATTTCTATAACTAATATGTAGTTGTGCTTCTGCGAGTGATGTCTTCAGAATCTTGGCGTAATAGGCAACAGATTGATCCTTGTCTCGTTTTTCGAAGTGTAATCTGTTTTTGTTATCAGTAGATCAATCTACCTCGAAAATGCCCTAGTGTATATGTTTGGTAGTTTTCTTTGGACCAATTATTCTTTCTTGTTTTCTCTCTTTTTTTTTCTGGTTAATGCAGAAAAATGATTTTTTTTTCCTGTTAAGTACGAGTTTCTGGTGATGTTTGTTTCAGTGTTTACTGAATAATAATTGCTCGACTAATCGTATGTATGCTATTGATCTTACATTAATGAAATCTGTATCAATGGAGCTGCTTTCTGATGCCGTCATCACTTTGGTTGAGTTTACTCCATTTCCCTGCCCTAATTGATATAACTAAGTTTCCTGGCTTTTGAGTCTTTGATCTTGAATTTTGTCCATCTATACGTTCAAGGAGGACAATTTCGAACATTTTGGGTTCTGAAGGATTTACGTGCAGGTTTTGATATGGCATCTATGGTGGCAAAGGCTTGCACTGGTCCATCCAGTCATATGAGGGTTAAGACAACGCAACAGAAAAAGAGTCGGAATAAGAGAAAACACCGAGTGGATCCATCTTCTGCTTATCCCAGTAACACAATACCTTCGTCTTCAAATGAGCTAACCGATTTCAAATTCTCAGCTGAAAAGTTTATTAGTCACGGCGATGTTGATGAATGTGACATATGTGAAGCATGCCAAGCCTTATCCGATGCATTGGAGCTCAACCATGGGATGCCGTGCGATGTGGATATGTCTGAGCTAGAAGATATAGACACTTCTGAAGAACTCTATGGCACTGATTGGAGTGGACTTGCAGAATTTCAGCTAGAGGAACTCGTTTTGAGCAGTTTAGATGTGATTTTCAAGAGTGCGATAAGGAGAATCGTTGCTGAAGGTTACAGTGAAGAACTTGCTTCTAAGGCCATATTAAGGTCCGGTCTTTGGTACGGGCGTGAGGACATTGTGACGAATATAGTGGAGAACACGCTAGTGTTGCTTCGAACTGGCCAAGAAATCGACACGTCGAAGGGACACTATTTTGAGGATTTACAGGAGATGGGAAGGTTTGTACTTGCCGAGTTGATTTGCCTTTTAAGAGAGGTCAGACCGTTTCTGAGCAATGGGGACACAATGTGGTGTTTGCTGATGTCTGATATGAATTTATCCCATGCTTGTGTTGCTGATGCTTACCCTTCTAGAAGCTTCCTCGATGTTCCGTCTTTGAATTCAAATTCCTCCGTGTCTGCACAACATCCTGCGAAGAATGAGCTCGAAACTTCTGAAACTAACGCTTCTTCGGTTCAGTGTAAACCGGAGAACGTGGATTCAGCTTGTGGTTGTCAGGACATGCAATCTGAAGCTACTTTCCATGCAAATCAATCACTTGTTGAGTGCGATTATCAAAATTATGTGCCTGAGACAGTTGAAAAGCTTGTTTGTGCCTCGAAACGTACAACTCTTTCTACAGGTGACTGTTGTAGGAATCCCAATCACGCAGTTGATTCGACAGAGGATTATGGTAAGAAGGGTTCGGTTGAAGCTACGAAGGGCTTCGGCGTGGGTCCCAGTAACACGAGTCATCCACTCGCTACACTCACTAGATTCTTTTCAGTGCCAGCAGTTGATGCTGATGCTACCGAGGATGGTTCCTCCTTTCCTAAATCAAATATACCATCCATCTTACCTCAGATGCTGATGAACGAACCTTTCTCTCCACCCTTCGCTGATACTGAACTTTCTCTTTCGATCCATGCGATGGATGAGGAGATTCCATTGCCCGTGAGCTATAACGCCGGCGCCAGCCATTTGACTTCTTTGGCTTCTTCGAATTATGACTGTCCCGAACAGCAGTATCAACCTATGACGAAGGATGAGGTGATTATGAACCTAAGTTGCAGAATCAAAGAACTGCAGAATCTGCTCCAAGAATGGTCGGAATGGACGAATCAGAAGGTGATGCAAGTCGCTCGTAGGCTGAGCAAGGACAAGGACGAACTCCAGGCCCTTAAGCTAGAAAGGGAAGACGCCGAACGACTCAGAAAGCAGAGGCAGAAAATTCGAGAAGGTGCTCTTAGACAGCTGTCCGAAATGGAAAACGCACTGCGTAAAATTAGTGGGCAGATAGAGACAGGCAACGCTACTGTTCAAAGACTCGAAGCTGTAAATGCTTCGTTGAGGCGCGAAATGGAATTTGCAAGGTTACAGGCGATGGAGTCGTCGTTTAACTGCAAGGAGGTGCTGAAGAGGGAAAAGACGACCCTAACGCACATGCAGTCGTTCGAGAAGCTGAAGAGCGCCCTTCAGAACGATCTTTCGGGCGAAAAGTCGACGGTGGCTCAGCTGAATCAGAAACTTATGAAGGCTAAAGATTGCAAGGATCAGATTGAGGTATGCACATTTCATCTTAATTAGGTTTAGTCACAATAGGTTTGTGGGTCGTTGAAAAAATACCATTTTTTTTTTCACTTACAAACGTTGGTGCTATCTCAGGCTAGACAGAACCAAGAAGAGACTGCAAAGATCGAGCTGCTTTCGCAACTAACTTCACTCAGACAAGAGAGAGAGCAAATAGAGGCCCGCGCTCAATCCAAGGAAGAAACGATCAAATCGAAGGCAGAAAACAACCTAAGGCAGCACAAAGAAGACCTGGAGAAGCTCGAGAGAGAAATCTGTCAACTGAGGTTGCGAACCGCCCCATCCAATACAGCAGCTCTAAATAGACGTGACGCCAGAAAAACCGACGGATCCAACGCACCCAAAATTATTACATCGTTCCCTCGTCATTACCTCCCGGACTTCAAAAGGGTTGTTCAGGGCGTGAAACGAGAAAGAGAGTGTGTGATGTGTTTGACGGAGGAAATATCGGTGGTTTTCCTACCGTGCGCTCATCAAGTGGTGTGCGTCGACTGTAATGAGCTCCATGAGAAACGGGGAATGAATGACTGCCCTTCTTGTAGGACGCCGATCGAAAGACGTATCTGCGTACTCTTTGCTCGTTCTTTGGTTTAGGTAGTTGGGATAGTGGGATTCGAAAATCATCGCTAGTGTGGAAGCTTATTCTTGCCATTTGTATATTTGATTGCTGCTCTGAGAATGTGCAAGAAAAATAACGGCTTGTTCGAACGGAATAAAGGGCTAGCTTTTTTCCATATCGCTTGTTTATACAAGATATATTACATATTAAATAGAAGTAACTCTTCTATTAATACGCAATTGTAATGACTTGGAAGAAATGCTAATCTCAAAATTTTGTCATAGAGCATCTGCAATGCAACGCATAAAAATACAGGTAATATTACACAATAATACAGTTGCTACATTGCTTTTACTCCAACCCATAAACTCTATTTTCTACACTAGTTTTCTCTCCAACCCATGAACTCTATTTTTACACTAAAAATCAAATTCCTATATTTTACTATCATAATTGACTTATTAAACTTTATTATATAAAATTAAAATTCAATGTATTTTAATTATTAATATTTAAAAATTACATGAATGATAAAATTAGCATATTATTTAAATTTAATTTTATTATATAAATAAAAATTATATTATTTTTAATTTTATTTGTATTATAATAGTTTATCAAATATTTAAATATAATAAAATATGTATTACTAAATAAATATAAATAGAAATTAAACTCTATTTTTGTGTTAAAAATTGTGCGTACTCTAGATGTAGAGTTTCTCTGCTGATCAACACAATATTTGTGTTAAATATAGAGTCCCATTGGAGTAGAATCGTACTCTATTTTTGTGTTTTACACAAAAATAAAGTACCCGTTGGAGATGCTAAATGCAAAAAACTTAATCCAACTCATTTTAGAGTTGATTGAAACACCAAGGAATAGGAATGTAACGTCGAACGGCAAGGGTCACTATAATGCAACTTGTAAATGTTTTGTTATGTGGCATGCCATTTATGTATCATCCTACGGAATGTAATGGACTGGGATAAAACATTGGACATAGATTCTCTTACATGTGCTACAGTACAGTTACACATCGGTCAACTCTCCATCTTACATTAGTAAAGAAAAGAATAAATGCCAAGTGAAGGATTGTTGCGTACATATCAACTTGATTTAGTTCCCACATTCACATCTTAAGTTTATATACACCTTTTTTTTATAACTAACTAATACAAATACGATGAGATGAGGGTGCGATATTATGGGGGGAGATGATTTTGCATATAACATGCACACCGCTAACTCCTCGTAATATTCTTTATTCTTCTCGGCTTCATCACCTTCATTCTGTCTCGTATATAATCTAATCATTCATTCTCTTCAAATCTTGCTCTCTTATTGTACATTAATTCATCGTCATCAACTACTAATCTTTCTTCAGACGAGGTTCCTAAGACACCTCCTCTTCTCGTCTTCAAGGAACCATGACAAAATCTCCTGATCTTCTCTTTTCTCCTCCCAGGTAATATATGCACCTTTCTAAATATATATATATATATATATATATATATATATATATATTTTTTTTTTTTTTTATTTCGGTAGCTATTTATATACCAGAAATGCAACGTTTTCATTGTTGTGGATCTTGCCCATAATTTAATATACGGAAGAATGAAATTCTGAAAAATAAACAGGGAAAATGAGGAGGAGGTGGAAGACATTATTGCATTGGCAGAAGATCCCAAATTGCATTCCTCAGCTTCCTCCATCTCTCTATCTGCAGATGGTAATAATAATAACCTTAACATCAACAAATCCATTTCACTGATATTTTAAAAGGGATTCTGCTATTCCTTACATAAATCTTCAAAACAGAATCCACTGCGTTCCAAGAAGAAGAAGAAGAAGAAGAAGCTGTCACCTCATCCACCGACGACGATTCTGAGCTTACCAAGACACGACAGACAAATTCAGACACAGCTCTAAAATCAGACCGTTCCCATCAATGGAAGGGCTTCATACGCAAGCTTAGAAAGGGGCCAGCGATGCACATCCATCATCCCAACATGCCCCACCTTCCGTCGCCATTAAAGAAGCTCGCCGGAAAGAAAACCAACCGAAAAACGCAGAGCTTGCCCTCCCTTCCTCCCCTCGTAGAAGCCGATCTTTACTACTGCTTCGAAGCCTCTTGGAAGAACTACTCCCTCTCAGATCTACAGACAGCAACCAATAACTTCAACAAACGTTAGAATCTAAGTACCTCATCTACTTGCCCTTGATGAACAAGAGCTTAACAGTCATTCTTTGTTTTTGGGTTCAGAGAATTTGATTGGTGAAGGGGGTTCTTCGGAGGTATACAAGGGGCTCTTAGGAGACGGGCGATTAGTTGCAATCAAGCGCTTGATAAGGGGAACGCCCGAGGAAATGACGTCGGACTACTTGTCTGAACTTGGGATTTTAGTGCACGTAAATCACCCTAACATCGCCGGCGTAATTGGGTATGGGGTCGAAGGAGGTATGCACTTGGTCCTCCCTTTGTCTCCTAATGGGAGCCTTCAAACTCTGCTCAAAGGTGGGATTTTTATTTTCCTGAACTTTCTTGCATCGTTTTGCAAGTGTTTTACTTAGTCGTCTGCAATAATATATCAGGTAATAGGGAAGATTTGGCGTGGCCTTTACGGTACGATATCGCACTGGGCATTGCGAGCGGCCTGGCTTACCTTCACGAGGGATGCCAGCGAAGAATCATACACAGAGATATCAAATCTGCGAATATTTTGCTCACCGAAGATTTCGAGCCTCAGATTTCTGATTTCGGGCTGGCAAAGTGGCTGCCCGATCAGTGGACCCACCTCACCGTTTCCCAGTACGAAGGCACATTCGGGCAAGTTAACGACTGACCAACTTATTCATTGATTTCATTCGTAAGGAAACAACTGAGACTGAGGTAATAACGTTATTCTTACGCCATGGCAGTTATCTCCCGCCCGAGTTCTTCATGCACGGTACGGTGGACGAAAAGACTGATGTTTATTCCTTCGGAGTGTTGCTGTTGGAAGTCATCAGCGGCCGCCCCGCCATAGACGAGTCGAGCAATAGCCTCGTTATGTGGGTGAGTTGTGTAATAAGCTTCTTTCCATGATCAAGTATCAAGATTCCTCATTTTGTAGTAAGGAGTTTCAAGGTTTGGAAAAAAAAAGATCATCTTTTTTCTCAGGCAAAACCTCTGATGCTCGACAAGAACATAGCAGAAATAATCGACCCGCAAATAGGCGAAGCTTACGATGCAGACCAGGCGAATCGTTTGGTCATGGTGGCTTCTCTTTGCATTCATCAAGATTCGACGGAAAGGCCTAAGATGAGCCAGGCATGTCGAGCTAGTTTTCAGACAGGAAAATAAAGTGAAGAGCTTTCGATTTTCTGGGCTTAATTAATGGCTCTGGTTTTTCTTTTTGGGCAGGTTGTGAGAATGTTGAAGGGGGACGAAGGGATATTTCAGGGGAAGGCCAAGTTTCAGAAAAGGCCAGCATTGAGGAGGGCTTATAATCCTTTGCAGTCTATCGAAGAAGACGAAGAATGCAACTTGACAGTACCGTAAAGAATCGTATACATCGATGAGACGAATATCTCGACTGGGAAGAGATGGATGGATCGATCGATCGAAGAAGAAGAGATGTACGGATTAGTGTTTGTATATTGCTTGGAAGATCTTAGTTCTATTTGATTGATTGGAGTTGCATTTTTTCTAGTTAGGCCATTGAAGAGCTCTTGGAAGGATTCTTCTTGTATTGTTTTGTAAATAAGAAATCGTTGAGGCTAAGGACGACTTTTGTATAACCGATTGAGCTGGCCTTATTATATCTGTAAACAATTTGATAGTCAACGGTTTATGATGACTGATAAGCCAACGATCTAATATGTTGTCTTAGAAGAAGGAAAGATCATAGATTCAAAACGATTGCTTGAGAAATACCCGTCAAAATGATTAAATTCTCTCGACTCCCACTACTTCTGCTCCTTTCGATCGCATGGATTTCGCGCGAATCATTGTGTCACTCGATAATCAATCCAAGCAAAGTGAAGAACGTATCATGGAAGCCCAGGTATTTGACGCGGTCGCAGGTTGATTAAGAGTGTTTGATCTTTTCTTTTTGGTTTGCTCTTGAGCTGTGTATCTCTTGTAGAGCTTTTCTGTACGAGGGTTTTTTAACCGACGAAGAGTGCAATCATTTGATTTCTCTGGTGCGTTTTCCTTTGCTTTTTTCCCCCTCTCTTCTCTAAGTATGTTCAGCTTCTTGTATACTTCGTGTTCGTTGTAATGTCTGTATGGGATTGATTCAAATTCAGGCAAAATCTGAGCTGAAGAGATCGCAAGTGGCTGATTATTTGTCTGGAGAGACCAAGTTAAGTGAGGTTCGGACCAGCTCGGGAATGTTCATCTCCAAAGGAAAGGTTTGACCTTTTTGCATCCCCATGATTGTTAAGGGATTTTAGCTGTGCTGTGATAATGGTTTTTATGTGCTGCTGTCTTGTGCATTTTTAAGGCCCGATTTAAGGCAGTTTAACATGGTTTTAGGGCAAAGTTAGGCTCGATTTAAGGCAGTTTAATATGGTTTTTGATCTAGCACATTTAGGCTCTATTTAAGGCAGTTTAATATGGTTTTAGATCTAGCACATTTTTAACCGTCTTTTAGTGAGATGCAAGTTAGATGTTAGCCATCAACATGCTTTATGTTTCTCACTTGGTTGTTAGTGCCCTTTTCGTTTTGAGATATACTTAACTTTCTTAATCCGTTTTCCGAGTGATATGATCCCGCTCAGACAGACCATTTATAGGGAGAAAAAAATTTCAGACTTGCTGTACTGTAGTAATCTTAGCCTGACCCGTCTTAAATTACTCTTATCATTGTATTGCCAGAATCTAGATTGGTAAAAAAATCCATCTCCCTTGAAGAAATCTTTCCATGGTTTTGTCGACTAATGTACTGTGTATCCTTCCTTATTACCATGTTTTGAGGCACCTTTACCTTTTCCCAACTCCGCTCGTGGCTTTTTCGTGCATACTGTTAGGATCCTATTGTCGCTGGCATCGAAGAGAAGATCTCAACGTGGACATTTTTACCGAAAGGTGTGGGCAAGTTCCTAAATTATCAAAAAACTCGAAAAATCCCAAATTACTGCTTGAACTCGTTCAAAACTTTTTTATCCCAGTAGCTATGCTTATAGCTGTTTTTCCCTTGTACAGAAAACGGAGAAGATATACAGGTTTTGCGGTACGAGCCAGGGCAGAAGTACGACCCTCACTACGACTACTTTACAGACAAGGTCAACATTGCTCGTGGGGGCCACCGAATAGCCACCGTCCTAATGTACCTCACCGACGTTGCAAAAGGGGGCGAAACCGTGTTTCCCTCCGCTGAGGTTAGTCTATAGATTTTCGATTTTCGTGCTTCCCCAGAAAGGCGAACTCCATTTTTAGTCCCTCGATGCTTGGGATATTAACGTTTTTGGTCCCCGCAAGTTCCAAAATGTCACTTTTGGTCCTCAACATCATGAATTCCGTGCTGTTTTGGTCTCACGTCACACGGTCGATTTAATCGTTAGTTTGGATGAAATTGCGAGTCGGGTCAGCCCGAATGTTTGAGGATCCAAACCAACGGTTAAATTAATTGCTCGAAAAAAAGCGATACAAAATCGGTAACATTGGAGTGAGACTGAAATTGACACCTCGGAGCATGACATACAAAAAACGTTTCATATCCCAAACATTGGAGGACCAAAAAATGGAGTTCTCCCGCCCCATAACGACAAACTGGAAAGGTTCTTCATCACCTGTGCAGGAATCGCCTCGCCGTAGGTCTGCTTCGGAAGATGCAGAATTCTCCGAGTGCGGGCGAAAAGGTCCCGCAGGTAAATAAAAAAAAAAAACACTCGAATTAAAGTCGCAACGTAATTAATAACCTCGAAATTCCATCGTAAAATGTCGAACCCTTCCCGTCTTCCTTTCAGTGAAGCCTCGGAAAGGAGATGCCCTCCTCTTCTTCAGCCTCACCCCCGACGCCATCCCCGACACCATGAGCCTCCACGCGGGCTGCCCCGTGGACGAGGGCGAGAAGTGGTCCGCCACGAAGTGGATCCACGTGGACTCCTTCGACCGAACCGTGGGGCCCGACGGGAATTGCACGGACTCGAACGAGCACTGCGAGAGGTGGGCGTCGCTCGGGGAGTGTACGAAGAATCCCGAGTACATGGTCGGGTCTTCTGATCTTCCTGGTTACTGTAGGAAGAGCTGCAAAGCATGCTGAAACACGCTGGTCACAACAGCGGTTTATCTGGCGTTCTTGTGTGAGTCGCCATTGACTTTACGATTTCTCTTGTTGTGGAGTTTTTTATATATTTTTTATTTCGCGCTGGTTTCGCCGTTATGAATATGCAACGTCATGTCAATTTTCATATATGGATACATTTATGGGAAATGGGGACTTTCTTTCCGGTCCAGTCATAAATTTGATTTAGCATTTAGGCCCTCCCATTATCTTTATCACATATATTAGCTGGCACGCAAATTAAGATAGTATTATTATAATAATATAGTACAATAAAAAGGTAAAAAATTATATATTTGACACGTCTTTTAAGAATATTTAATATTATTATATTAATTGTTTGTGATAGTTTTTTTTGCTAAATAAGGAAATGTGATAAAATTATTGGGACGTTCGAAATGGAAAAATGTGATAATTAGCGGGACGAAGGGAGTATTAGTTAAGGACTTGATTTCTGAGTACCGCTTCATTTCTGAAATAACAATATGTTAAAATTTTGTAACACCGATACTAATTAATGATCATCCGATACCAGTTTATTTATGCAGTATCACTTCATTGTTCTGAAACAATATGTTAAAATTTTGTAACACAAAATGATCATTTTATACCAGTTCATATAACTTTTATACCACTTTTTTAGGTTAGGTCCTTATTTCTAAATTTTACAGAAATTGGATCATTTAAACTAAAACTTTTTTTGACATGGTCTGAATCTGAATTAAACTTCTGAAGGGCCCGAATTCAAATATACCCTACATTTATTGAAACCAATATAGCGGTCCCCATTTTTATTGATTTGTTTACTTTTTACCCTCTTGTTTTAATTTTTTTTTTACTCGATAAAACAATTTTTTCTAATCAAGTTTACTGTGAGTAACTTGATAACATAGGCTAAGAGCTGTTGCCGTTCCTTAAATATTGTCATAAAGATATGGAAATCCGATTACAGTGTCGGTTGATATAGAAAGCAACGAGATATCAGGCTTTATTCATGCCATACAATCATAATTAATTATCGTTATTGGATCTTTTCTGTTTCCTTCTTTATAAGCAATATGTAAATTAAGTATAATTCTTACACCAGTATAATTATACCACGTGTCTTTGAGTTCAAAGAGAGAATTTCATTTTTTTCTTTCATTTTTAATTCTCCACGACCAAAGGATTCTGGCTGTGATCGCAACTATTAATAAATACATATATAATATGAACTTAATACATCATTTTTTTTTTCCTTTTCATTTTGAAGTTTTAAATCTCGTCACTATTCACTTGTCATGCTTACGAAATAAATAAGAAGGAGCAACATGATTGCATGATACTTATATTCTACAATAATAAATTACGAAAAGAGACCTATAATCGCTGATTAGGAAAAGAAAAAGCATATAATAACATAACATGGTTATGAAAATGTGTGTTTAAAGACAGCCCACAAGTTGAAAACGCATGCTTGGTTCTTATCTTACGACATGCAAGAAAGTATTAAAAAATTGGAACTTGGACGTGACATTACTGAGATCGAATCTTGTAATAAAATATTTGTGGAAGTTAGGGGGGACACATAGTCCTATTTATTGGGGTTGACCGGTAAATATTTAATTCTGGGCCAGCGGTAGTTGTATTTGGACCCCGCGACAATTTATTGGATATTAATTAAAGTCGAAATGACACCGAAAGAACACCGAGATTTTACGTGGTTCGGCCAATACCGCCTACATCCACGGAGAGACACTAGTTTTACTATATTTGAGAATATTACACCGTACAAAATAACGCTCGTGTTTAAACCCAATCCCGAGACCCCTTACCCACCCGGGTAATGTTTTTGTACCCACTCTCAACTACCTAGTAAAAACTATACCCTCTCACCCTTATCCATCCGGACAAGATTTCCTCCTTTTTTTTTTCTTTTCTTTTTTCCTCTCATTTTCTTTCACCTCTCCTCTCTCTCTTACTCGCGCTCTCTCTCTATCTAATTTGGGGTGTTTAATACATTAGGCATGCAAGCCTATTTATAGGCACTGAAAGGAACAAAAAACGTCATGGCTAACCTCATAAGAAACCATATTAAAATTGATCACCTACTGTGTACTTTTCTCCATGTTGAAAAGTCAACAATTCTCCCCCCTTTTCAATACCTGCGTCTTCTTTAGAGAGCATTCCAGCGAACCCGAGAATGAGAGTAACCCGTTCGTAAATATCACGAACATCCATTGGCCTTCCTTGTAGCACCTACACATAATCCGAATCAAGAATTTCTATCCTACCCCACTTGATTCAATCAACGGCCAATCTTATGTGCAGCTCTGTTGAACCGACTCGACCCGTCGATTCCCGAAGAGGGACTTCGATGCAACCCCTTCTCCAGCAGGATTTTCCTTCTCACCATCGTCTGCTTTTATACCACGCTCGAGCGATTTTCGTGAACCCATCGAAGTTCGAGTATTATATACCATACTCACGTCCAGACGATACAAACCTTTGAACTCTTCTCCCTTTGGTAGGACCACTCCGCCATATTTGATTTCCAGACTCCCCCTGCTATGAAACCCCATAGCCCTGGAATCTGATTGGCTCAAGAATATTAAAAACTACGCAACTTTGGGACACGTCACACCACCCAAAATGCGTACCGCTCCGTCAGCTATTTTGATCTCCCGTTCCAACACATCGAACAACACAACGATATCCATCGGCCCATGGAGATCGAAAAACCCGTTCGCATTTCCCTGAACGTATCAAAATATTCTCTTGGAGCAAACCCGAATTTAATATTCTTCTTCCTGAGAACGAGCGCCCTCATTAGAGACTGTGAGAATGTCTCCAAGATGAACCAGGTGCTACCCTCGTGTGGAATTTTCCTAGCCGCTTGTCCTTCTTCCTCCAAGATCGGACAATTTCTCCTGATGTGTCCCGGCTCACCACATTTGTAGCATCACATGCCCTTCCCGCCACCTGGATTTGGACCTGCTACTGTCTCCAAATCACCTGGCGTATCACCTTCCTCTATGATTCACTCTGAAAAATAGCCAATGTCCGGCTATCACCATAATTTGACCGCCTTCTCTTTTCATGCTCCAAAAGAGTTGACTCCACCATCCACCGTCTGCAACGTCTCGTACCGGATGGTTGTGATCAAATTATCATCCGAATCAGGAAGCGAGGTAAGAAGCAACAGGGCCTTACTTCTTCCTCTCCGACACATCATGACCCCAAAATTTCTGTCATTTACTTCGACTTTTCCTCGTCTCCCATCAAAGCTTATCACCCAGCCTTGACAAACGAGTACATCCTTCACTCTTCTCTGCCGCAGAGTGAAAACTCCCGACCAGCACATTGTCGTATTTTGCTGTCATCCGTCGTTATTATCCTTGCAGAGATTCAACAGCCCGGCCCAAATAGTACTGATCAGATATTTCCCAAGAAAGGCTAACGACCTGCCTCACAGCACTATTGCCATAACTCGCCAAAACTCCACCGCCGCACAAGCTCTGCCCGACACGAGCATCCCATCAACGATAACCATCTTGTACCATCATTTCTTCAGTACAAGGCATCACCTCGTTGAACCTAGCTCTGACACTGGCTCCCCCTGATTGACGTTCCCTTCTGATATCTTTTCTGATGTGGAAGATCAGACACAGCTGCAACCACAGAGCATACTCAGAATACCAGCAGGGTTTGGCTCTGATACCACTTGTTGGGGTTGACCGGTAAATATTTAATTCTGGGCCAGCGGTAGTTGTATTTGGACCCCGCGACAATTTATTGGATATTAATTAAAGTCGAAATGACACCGAAAGAACACCGAGATTTTACGTGGTTCGGCCAATACCGCCTACATCCACGGAGAGACAATAGTTTTACTATATTTGAGAATATTACACCGTACAAAATAACGCTCGTGTTTAAACCCAATCCCGAGACCCCTTACCCACCCGGGTAATGTTTTTGTACCCACTCTCAACTACCTAGTAAAAACTATACCCTCTCACCCTTATCCATCCGGACAAGATTTCCTCCTTTTTTTTCTTTTCTTTTTTCCTCTCATTTTCTTTCACCTCTCCTCTCTCTCTTACTCGCGCTCTCTCTCTATCTAATTTGGGGTGTTTAATACATTAGGCATGCAAGCCTATTTATAGGCACTGAAAGGAACAAAAAACGTCATGGCTAACCTCATAAGAAACCATATTAAAATTGATCACCTACTGCGTACTTTTCTCCATGTTGAAAAGTCAACACTATTACGGTGGCAATATATAATTCATCTACATTTATTTTGGTAATTATTTTCCTTCTTGTCTGCTGCACATTAAATACACAAAATCCTCCTTTTTCATGCATTTATTAATATCACATTGCGTGATTGTGCTACTAATTGAATCCTCGATAATCACTTCATATCCTTATCATTTCTTCTTGCCTGTTAAAGCCGAAGATAAATAAGAAAGAATCCATGGAGGTTGCTCAGCTACAAAGGAGCTTTCTTGATTGCTTTGCAGCCTTGTTTCACGATGTAAAACACACACATACATTTATGTACAAGTTTTCTCTCTATCTTATATATATATATATATATATTATAATTATTGGGTTTTTCAGGGAATCTTGGATGGTCAGTTTAGTCAGCTTCAGATGCTACAAGATGATAGCAACCCTGAGTTTGTAGTTGAGGTCATTTCTCTCTTCTTCGAAGATTCTGAGAGGCTTCTCAATGATCTAGCGAAAGCCTTGTGAGATATATATGTATCTATCATATGTATTATCGGGACTATTATTTTCTGTTAGTTGAGAGATTATTATTAGTAATAGTACCTTGTGTGTTTGGCTTTGTTTTGTACAGGGAACAGCACAATGTTGACTTTAAGAAGATCGACGCCCATGTCCACCAGCTAAAAGGTAGCAGTTCGAGGTAAGAATTATTAAGACAAACAGATTGAGAAATAATTAACTATGCTTAGAGTTAGTTAAAAAAAAACTGACTTCTCTACTGTTACAGCATTGGGGCTCAGAGAGTTGGGAATGCATGCATTGCCTTTAGAAACTCGTGCGAACTGCGAAACGTCGAAGGGTAGGTAACTCACGCCAAGCCAAGCCTCTAACGACTCGATCGAATCGTCGGCGATGGCTTACGATTTTCTTTTTTTTTTTTTTTTGGCGTTCTTTTTCCAGGTGCCTTAAGTGTCTGCAACAAGTTAGAGAAGAGTACTTGCTGGTGAAGTCGAAGCTCGAGCTTTTATTACAGGTCGAGCTTCTTTCTATTACATGACATAAAAAAACTACTTCAAGAAAGAAACAGATGAAGCCATCGTCTCGCTTTTGTTTTTTTTTGTTTTTTTTCTGTAGTTGGAGCGTAAAATCGTTGCAGCAGGCGGATCGATCTCCGTTTTGAGTGATCATCTATGAAGACGACAGACAATCCCTTCGTCGAGGGCGTTAAAAAAAAAAAAGAAGCTATGCATAATTTATATTACATTACCGAGCCAAAAACTCGTGTGTTTCGTTTGTCCTGAACACGAAACGTTTTCTGTGTTCATAATCCCGACCGAACAAATAAGCCAAAAGAGTCGTAATATACGTTACAAGAAGGTCAATTATAACCAAACCTCTTAAGATTCATCGTCGAACAAACGCCTCCTTAGATCAACCTGACTCTTGAGGGATGAAGAGCAGCTGCGCAAACTCCAAAACAGAGACAAAAAAATAGCAGTAATTGCTATGAGCAGCGGCCGTGAATTCAACAGTTGATTTTGGGGCTTCAAAGGCACATTGACGTTCATTACAACCTCGTTGTTAAGGAGAGGTTCTAAAGCAGAGTATATATGGATCTTCGACGAGTTTTCCTCCTCCTTATTCTGCTTGCCCTGGAAAAAAATATGCATAAAAAATGAAAAACAGAACGAATGATGATGAAACGTTGTTGGTCATACCTTCTTAGTATCTGAGAAATGACCGTAAGCATTATCTTCTTCCTTCGATTCAATTTCTTACCAAGCATACATTTTGCAATGTCAGCAACAACCTCCTCTCATCATCAGTGGAATTTGAATCCATTGAAGATTTCAAGGAGCGTAATACTCTCTTCAGAACGACAGTGATTCTCGACTAAAAACTTCAGTAAATGGTTGTACTTGTGTACTTTAGTAGGTGTGGAATCTTCGATCAGCAACCAAGCAAGCTACGTCTTGAACGACCGTAATTGCCTCGAAGCAAAGCATTCACATCCGTGACTCGAAGAAGGTTTCGGCTGTTCTTGAGGAGGGAATCGTTCGTCGAACTTTCGAAGCAGATTGTCCATTTATTCACATGCTTCTCTATCGATGATAAGAATAGGAATGAAAGTGGATAGTCCCGACTGGGGCAAGACCATTAACGCTCTGATATGTCAACCTCACACCAAGGCACCTGCCAAAACGAGAAATAAATTACATGTAATGAAAGCCAAACTAGTGGGAAATCTCATCAGATGCTGATCAAATCCATACAATAGTCAAGCAACAGTTATTTTACATCAGATAACAACTACTCTGGCGATGGAACAGCTAGATATACACAGAGAAATGTAAAGTAGTTTAGCTAAACACTTGGGAAAAAGGCGTGATCTTTTTATTAACCCCTCACCTGGCAATGAGTGGGTCCGTCCGCCGCCGGCGACCCTGACCTCTTCGGCCGGGGCACACCTTTCGCCGCCCTCTCCTCTTCCTCCTCAGCTGCGCGTCCAGCTCCGGGCAGGCGCACGGGACCCGACCCGCCAGGAAATTGGGACACGTAAGCCTCGGGTCCCTCTTCCTGGGTCGGCCCGCATGGGTGGCTTGACCCGTTTCGTCGGGCTGCAGCTGCGGTTGATCTCAACACAAAGTCTTTCTGAATGTCTTTCTGTTGAAGGATGATGATGACCATTGAGGTCTTGTAGCTTCTTGGATGGTTGATAGGATTATTATCGTTGTTTTATTATTTTTATTATTATACCCGTAACATCTCATTATGAAAGAAATGTTATTTTGATTCCAATAGTCAATATTGGTGGATGAGATGAAGTTGTACCAAACATGTTAGGACTTAGGAGACATGTTGCCCTCAACAAAAGTATATAAACAAATTAGGGTTTTAAGTTACTAATAATTATCTATGCATAATTAGTAATTTCCCTCGTAGAGAAAACCGCAACCGATTAATTACAAATGGATTAATAAGGCCCATTTACGTCAGCCCAAAAGTCAGGGGGGCGAATTGATATTGTCAAAAGAAAAGGGGTGGATTTTGAAATAGAGGAAAAAAAAAGCGCTCTCCCTCCAAAACCAGCAAACACCACTGCCACCTGGCGCCCACCTCAGCTCCTCCTTGACTATCCCGTTTCTAGGGCTAGGCTAGGGTTATTCTTCACCGAAAAAATTCGCTGTTAGTCGAAAAGATGGGGAGAAATCGGAGCCGAAGCTATAGCCGAAGTCGAAGCCCTGTGAAGCGGAGGGGTTACGACGATGTGCCCGATCGCGGCCGTTCGCGACGCTCCCCTGAGCCTACGGGGTTGCTCGTTCGCAATATTTCTCTGAAATCCAGGTTCTTTACCAGAATTCAATGTTTACATTGAATGTTTTGGGTTGTGAATGAGTTGCTTCAGAGTTGTAATGTTATTGTTCCTTCGAGTGGAAGTGTTGCGTCCCTTGGAAGCTTAAACTCGCTGTTTCGGGGGTCTAAGTTCTAACTTATTGCACTTGATGTGCAGGCCAGAAGACCTTAGGTATCGTTTTGAGAGGTTTGGTCCAATAAAGGATATTTATCTGCCTAAAAATTATTACACAGGGTACGCTTGAACAGGTTGTTTTGACTTTGAGGATAGTATAACTTCTCCTCGTGTATTCATTTAATTTGAAGTTCGTCGATGAATGGTAGGGAGCCACGTGGATTTGGTTTCATTAAATTCCGCTACCCTGAAGATGCAGCTGAAGCGAAGAGCCATCTTAACCACACCGTTCTTGATGGGCGTGAAATAAGGATTGTGTATGCTGAAGAAAATCGTAAAACTCCCCAAGAGATGAGACGAGTCACCCGAGTGAGGTAGTACTTGTGTGCTTGGGGCAAAACATGTTGTGAATTTTACATAGATAGTTAGTTATTTGTTTTGTCGCCTGAATCTCTAGGGGAAGCCACAGGAGACGCAGTCCGTCATTGTCCCCAAGAAAAACATATTACTGTAAGTGCATGTTGATTCGTTCATCCATAATGTGTATAAGCACCATGATGCTGTCTTATCATGATACTCATACCCTAGTATTATTGTTTAACATTATTGTTCTATTCATGACAGCTTCCTCACGCTCTCCATCCCCGACAAGACATGACACCAGGTCAGTTTGTAATTGATAGATATAGTGATGCTGAAATATATCTTGAACATGTTCCTCCTCCCTCCTACTAAATATTATCTGCATTTCAGTGGCCATTATCCATAGGATTTTTGTGCTGAAAAACTGACCCTGACTGAGTTCCGATCTGCCATTATTTTCGTGTATTTTTCGTTAATTCCAGTTTCTGATTGTACCATGGTTGGTATTTGTGAAATGTTTGCAGCCAATGAAACATATGGGGTGAAATTCTTACGCTGCAGATTGTAAAAGACAGAGTAAAGTATTCGCGATTGATTATGAGAATGATTAAGAAAGAGTTAAAGAGGTCAAAATTTGCTTCACCTTTTTTGTTGAAAAGCCTCTCCATGGAATTGTCTTTATCACATTGTGCACGGAGAAAGTGTGCTTCCTTGCATTGGGCGAGTTATGCACTTGGTATGATTGGAAAAAAATACAAGGACAGTAAACCTTATATATTCTTTCCTTTCTTGTTACATAGCATATTATAGTTTGACATCTTATGTTGCATGGAAACCAGTTAAGAATGATTCTAGACTTAAGTTTGTCAAAGATTGTTCACCTCTTTGAAGAAGCTATGCATTTCTAAGTTATTACTGATTCAAGCGTGATGAAAATGCGAAAAAAAAAAAAAAAAAAGATGTAGGGGGTTCCTACTTGTTGGGAGAAGCATAAAGTTTCAGCATTTGCTGATGGTGATGAACCTCTACATTCCATTCCCTGCTATAGAGATCTAAAAACGTTTTGTGTCCACCAAAGCATCTAATTTATCCCACAAAATTCTGAAAAATATGCAGGTAAATGCATGCATCATCCATTCCACAAAAATTGATAGATGATCAAATTAAAGCTGACATCATTCTCTGCCATGCATGTAAACTTAAACTTTTTGCTGCTGTGAGCTGTGAGTGTTTATCTTATTTGGGTTGATGTTTGATCAGAATGTTGTTTGGGTTGATTGTTTCTCCTTTTAATGTATTAGAGGAAGGGGCCGTGGAGCAAAGAAACACAGCTCACCTGGACAATCCCGATCCACATCTAGATCCGTTTCTCCCAGGGATGGTAAGAGTTACATTTCTCGTGAAAGATCGCCAAGTCCTCGTGACAGATCTCGAAGGCGTTCAACGTCTTTCCCTCACTCTGCTTCTCCAAGAGACCCGAAGCCCAATCAACGTTCCTCTGTTCATGGAGAAAATGGCGAGGTTGGGGCTGCTCATGAACCTTACAGTTCACCGAGTCCAATGAGAAGAAGGTCTCGCTCTAATTCATAGGTATAACTTAACTTACATAAAAGGTTTATATTGTCCTGTTTTGAGTTGAGTAAAGACCGGTACTTGGTCTTTATGCAGTTTAATGATTATGATACTCTTTTCTCTTAATTGTTTTTGCAGTCCTCGTTGAAGGCTTTCTTGAAGGAATACCTTTGGGTTACCTCTTCATGGACCTTTGTTTTTAGTCTGGTCATACATTATCAGGTGACTTTTTTGCCAGTAATTATCAAGAAATGTTCATGTTCTTGCTGTAAGAGTACTTAATATTTGGTAACGGATTTGAACGAACAGTTGAACTCGGTAACATTTTTAATAGAACAAACAAGAAAATGATGCACCTAAAAGAGCTACGAACGTTTTGTTTCTTGTTTGTCATGATCCCCCCAAGGATTGAGAGCATCTCTAATGACCTGTGCTTCAGGACTTGTTTCCCAGGCTCTCTTCTCCGACTCTAAAACTGTTACTTTGTCGTCTGCTCAAGAACAAAAGAAAATACAGATTAAAAACATATATCAAGATCAAGAATTATGAATCCCTAGCAAGAGAATGACCATCTTGAAGAACACGAATCAGCCACCAAAGCCCATATCCCTGATAATAACAAATAGGCATCATCATCAAGCAACCATTGGGCCAATTATTGACTATCAAATCAACACAACAACCTGGAAAAATTGCTATAAATGCCGACAAATTAACGAGTATATCCGATTGCATTCGTCAATTTTGCAAGCTAAGTTTATTACCCAGAACCGCGATCAACCAAGATATTTTGAATCAAGTAAGAAAAGTTCGAGCTTTATATCGAAAGAAATGGAGAAATTCTTACAGAAGCCAGTTTTGATCATGAAAAGCTCCATTGAACCTCCAATCATTGCCGATACAGCTGCAATCTTCAAGTACCAGCCCAAAAACTTCATCTTTGCTTCACTCTTCCTTTTTTTTTTTCTTTCTTTCCAACACAAATTTACATTCTGATTTGCGACTCTGTTCAAGTTTACCACTTGAAGCATTTCGTCATCTATATTGTGGAATGAGATATGGGCCGTTATTGGGCTAATGAAATTTTCCAGGCCCATAAAAGCCCATCGCTACGAACTAAATTTCGAAACATCTTTCTGCACGGAGGAAATCGATGTGTTGACTTTGAGTTTTAAGGCTGTCATTAATTTGTATTCGGCTTAGGCTGTTGGCGTGGCAGTGGACCCGGTCGAGTAATACCGCGGCTAATATTTGAGCAATTAAAAATAAAATGTGGACACCGAGATTTAACGTGGAAAACCCCCAAACAAATCGGGGTAAAAAACCACGGGCAAGGAAGAAGAATCCACTATAGAGGAAAAATATAGGAGTTACAATCTCTTAATCTATAAAGGAGAAAACCCTCAAACTCTATCTTTATAGTCGGAGAAAATACCGACAAACTCTCTATGTTTTTATTCTCTCTATTCTCTCTAATTATTCTCTCTGATGGGATGGGATCTGCACTGATGCTCGTGGCCTATTTATAGGCAAAACCCTCAAGCAATAATAATGTGAATAACGACACCAAACGAACTTGTCAGTGTTGACCGCCTTTGTCAAATAATCTGCTAGGTTGTCTTTCGTATGAATTTTCTGCATATCTACCGTGCCCTCTTCCACTTTCTCACGTACGAAGTGATACTGGACTCGTATGTGCTTTGACCTGGAATGAAAAGCTGGATTCCTTGCGAGATGCAAGGCACTCTGAATGTCACAGAACAGAGGAATATTTTCCTGTCCGTGCCCGAGTTCCTCCATGATCATTTTCAACCATACCGCCTCTTTACTTGCCTGCGTAGCTGCAACATATTCAGCTTCAGTTGTTGACGTCGCGACAACGGACTGAAGCTTTGATACCCTGCTTACGGCTCCGCCAGTAAGAGTGAACACATATCCCGTGGTAGATTTGCTCTTGTCAAGGTCACCTGCATAATCAGAGTCAACGTACCCTCTGACAGTGAAGTCTGCTCCTCCGTAACATAATGCAACATCTGAGGTTCCTCTAATATATCGAAGGATCCTCTTCACCGCGCTCCAATGCTCTTTGCTCGGATTCGCCATGTACTGACTTACTACTCCCACTGCATGTGCAATGTCTGGTCGTGTACAAATCATCGCGAACATAAGACTTCCCACCGCTGATGCATACGGTACTCGAGACATCTCCATCATCCATTCTTCACTGCTAGGACTCATACTTGAGGATAATTTGAAATTAACAAGAAGTGGGATAGAAATTGGCTTACAATCTTGCATATTGAAGCGTCGCAAGACCTTCCTCAGATAATTATTCTGCGAAAGCCAAATCTTTCTGTTATTTCTGTCTCGGTAAATTTGCATCCCTAGAATCTTGTTTGTCGGTCCCAAGTCCTTCATTTCAAACTCCCTAGCCAACTGTGCCTTGAGTTCCTCAACACGTCTTTGTTGGGGCCTGCTACCAACATGTCGTCAACATACAACAGTAATATGATAAAATTATTTTCACCAAACTTCTTGAAATATGCACAAGGGTCTGCATTCAATCTGTTGTATCCAAGGCTCATGATGAAGGAATCAAATCTCTTATACCAACACCTCGGCGCCTGTTTGAGACCGTATAGAGATTTGTTCAACCTGCAAACCAAGTTCCGCTTTTCTTTGTCTTCAAAACCTTCCGGCAGGAGCATATAAATCTCTTCTTCAAGATCTCCATGATCATTTATTCGCGAGAACTTTTTCAACTTTTTTTATATAACATAGTTCAGATGATGAATTTATTCCTGAATCATTCTGCTGGTAGGCTGCGCTTTTTCACGATTATGTAACTCTATCAGATGTTCAAGTAGCATTTAGGTTCTTCTACTTATATATAAAACTTAAGTTGTTTGTGCAATGATTGAACTTACATATTATCAGTTAGATTAGTAAACTCAAACTCATGAAAGATTCTACTTAAGCTGTAGCCATCCACCCACCCACCTGCCCGCACAGATTTATGATAAGTAGATTGTAGTGTTGGAAAGCTTGATTGAAATTCAGAGCTGAAATTTATGCAATGAATGTGAAAAACCCTGCACAAACTATGTCTGATTTCTGAATTTATATAAAAGAAGATTTTTTGATTCTATAGCCTATACATCATTCTATAACAGGATAAATACCTCCAGAAGGTTCATTTTTCTCGACATGCGATTCCTCTCCCTAAGTTTATGCAGGTACTTTCATACTTTGGTGAACGTTTTTAGATGTTAAATAGAATTAATCTCATATCTAAGAGGCCTTTGTTTCACATACAACTTTGGAAGTAGATAGATGATCTTGAAGGGGCGAAAAGAGCTGCAGACCTATTTGGATATCCACTTATGATAAAAAGCAGAAGGTTGGCTTATGATGGACGAGGAAATGCTGTTGCAAAAACGGAAGAGGATATATCTCCAGCAGTCAACTGTAAGATTTCCCTGATAAAAAGTTGTTATGTTTTTTGTACTTTGCTGTTAAGACAGTGGGATCCAAAATCCAAATTATGTGCTTGAATTGATTGATGAGACGAGGATGAGTTAACAGTGGTAGTTTTGGTCCTTGATTTTATCGTCTGCAGCTCACTTACCAGGTCAGAACATATTTCATTTATATATATATATATATATATATAGACGTTTTATTTTATCATTTGCAATATTTGAATATTACGGATGATGAGTCGAGTAGGCATGGTAGCTGCATTGACCCCATTGCCCGTGATTGGTGTCCCCGTGCGTGCATCTACATTGGATGGGCTTGACTCGCTTTTGTCGATTGTTCAGGTACCTTTTTCGTTTCGTATCTTTAATTTCCCTTTTTTTTTCTTGTTTCCCCTTTTCACTTGAATACTCTCTTCTTTTTAATTCAATCGGGGCCACCTACGACAGATGCCAAGAGGGGTGCCCGTTGCAACAGTATCGATAAATAACGCAGCAAACGCCGGTATATTAGCTGTAAGGATATTAGGAGTTAGTGACATTGATCTGCAATCTAGGTGAGTTAGTAAATAAATCTCATTCTTTATTTCCTTATATATAAATATATATATGGTTGCAAATCATTTTGAAAGAAAGTTCATGTGGTTAGTATGTGTTTGTATAGGATGGTACAATATCTGAAAGATAGAAGAGACGAAGTATTGGTTAAAGGAGAGAAGCAGGAAACAGTTGGTTGGGAAGAATACTTGAGCAGCTCAACTTAGTTGACGATGAAAATGATGATGGCTTCTGCTTCTAATCAGCTCTCTGTCATGGATTAAGGCTCAAGATATAATCTCAACCTTGTATGATTTTTATTTGCTAAAAAAAAAAGGTCTTAATATTTACATCCCCTCTAGAGGTGAAAAGTGCATGAAATTTGTTAAAATTGATACTATCCTTATTAATTTTACAAAATCATTAATTGGGTCAATTCCTTTCATAATCCTATTCAACACCATTTATTTAGTCTTTAATTTATTTTTAGATATTTATTTTTCAATTTACATTTATAGTCAACTTTGAATGAATATTTTAGAGAAACAATATTGCTTTTATATGTTTATATTAGTTCACATTTGCTCAACTTAGGATACTCAACTTAGAATTAATATACAATTCATGTAACATGAATATTTCTTCTGAATTACTATTCATCGCCCCCTAAAGGGCTATAAAAAGACGTTTTTGCCCTTATGATATTTAAATTAATTTAAAAAGAAAAAACTAACTAAATATATAATTTCGGTACGAAATACTGAAAACTACATACACAAATAAATTCGAACCATCGATCGATACGGAAAAAAAATCGATTTAACGTTTTAGGACCGATCGATCGATATTTTCGGACCGATCGATCGATTTTAAGACCGATCGATCGATATTGTCGTAAAAATCATTCGTACCTAGATGAATTAGCGAACACGGATCGGAATAGTTTGAAAAATGTCCCGATCGAAAAAAATTTTGGGCCAGCGCTTGGCACAGCCGAACTAAAATTTCGGCCGCCACAAGGCACTGCCAAAACATAATTTCGGCCGTGACTTGTGGCGGCCGAAATTGTGTTTCGGCCGTGCCAAGGGCCGGCCGAAAATACTGATCGGCCGGCACTGCGTCGGCCGACACCCGCGATCGGCCTGATTTCGGCCGTGCCTTGTGGCGGCCGAAATTTTGGTTCGGTCGTGCCGGGACTTTTTTCAAGCTATTCCGATCCGTGTTCGCTAATTCATCTACGTACGAATGATTTTTACGACAATATCGATCGATCGGTCCTAAAATGTTAAATCGAATTTTTTTTTCCGTATCGATCGATTGTTCGAATTTATTCTTGTATGTAGTTCTCTGTATTTCGTACCGAAATTATATATTTAGTTAGTTTTTTCTTTTTAAATTAATTTAAATATCATAAGGGGAAAAACGTCTTTTACATCCCTTTAGGGGGCGGTAACAAGTAACAAGAGGGCGGTAAATAGTAATTCCCTATTTCTTTTGTATAAATAAAATTTATTTGACGTAGCAATTGGGTTGCAAACAAATCGAATCGAGTCGAACACAATATTCTATTCGATCGGATGACAATCGAATCCAAATAGGAATATTCGAATATCTCATCGAATAATAAAAAGCGATTCTTATTCATATTCGGAAGTATTCGAATCGATGTCGATAAACAACACCTAGAAGCTGTTAATTATGACAACCTAACCTTATAAGTCGATGTTGAAGCGATACATTGGTATGACAAACAAGGTTTGTAACTGCTGGAATTTTCTTTTTCATATGCTATATTTCGTGTCATAAGCTTATTTCTTTATCTTGACTCTTTGGAGATAAGGAAGCAAAGGAAAATGGGGCACATAACATTTGTCGGCCCCTCCATGGGCATTGTTGAAGCGAGGCTGAAATCCATGCTGGGAGAAACAAGCAATGGCAAGCCTCCAGGTTATTTACACAATTTAACACTACATTCACAGTTTCTATCAGGCATTATAACTTTTGGGGGAAACTAAAAGCTTAATCACTTCAGAGTAGCATTATTCATTTTTTCTTTTTTTTTTTTTGCAGTTACTTACTCTGCATAACCTGCATATATTTTGGGTGTAGAATAGGTTTCTTATAATTCCCAACATCTTTCTTGTCAAAGCTGCACCACGTGTTGCTATCATAATGGGCTCTAATTCCGATCTCCCAGTGATGAAGGATGCTGCGAAACTCTTGAGAGAATTTGACGTGCCTGTCGAGGTTGTATTATATTATCTTCGATTTCTACAATTGTTGATTCATTCGAATTTTATGTTTTTTCCTTTACTGCTTAAGTGTGGAGATAATTCATTAATGGACGTTTTTCACGTAAACTTCATTTTAAGGGTATTTATGGAATTTCGCAACCCAATACCTTTTATTTAATGACCCTTGTACTAATGTCTTTTCCAGTTGGTATCCAGAAGTTTTCTCTATTTCGTTTGGTATCCCCGGAGTATGATAAAATATAACTCCATGAACCCGATAGATGAAAATTGTGATAGCTACAACTAGGGGTGAGCAAAATATCCGGAAACCGGGTTCCGATCCGGTATCCGGTTTTCAAAAGCCGAAAAATTGGATATCCGGTTTTAAAAACCGAGTTGGATATCGGATCCGATTTATTTTAAAATAAATCGGATATGATACGGATAGTGGTTTTGTCTAAAATTCGAATACCCGATATCCGATTTTATATTTAGAAAAATAGTAGAAAATAAAAAATACCCAAAAAGAAAAATGAATGTCCAAAAAGGAAAAAAAGAAATCCTCAAGTAGAATATCTAAATTTATATTATCTTACTACTGCAAAAAACTTTGTTAGGAATTGAAATAAAAAACATAAAAACATCGAAGTGCAAGTTAAAAGATTATGTAAATTTGTGTACTGTATTTATTATTTATTAAGTAATTTTGAATAATAAATTCACATATTGTATGAATTACCCCATGTGTAAAAATACTTATATGAAAAAATATATTTTTTATTGTGATAGGAAATAAAGAGAAAATGATTTTGAAAAGAAAATAATAAAAATAATAAGAAAAATTTTATTTATAATGGGATGCGAATATCCGCTTTAAATATCCGAATAAAGCGGATATCCGAATCAGATATCCGATTAAAATCGGACCGGATGCGGATATCATTTTTTTCATATCCGAAAATTCGGTAAGCCGGCCGAATAACCGAAATTTCGGCCGAACCGAAAATTCGGTTCGGCATTCGGTTTCTTTTTCTAAAAAGATTTGATAATTTGGTTCGGTGCAGGTATACTGGTTCGGTATACCGTACAAAACTGAATTACCGAAATTTTAAATATCTTATTAAAAAATATATTAAATATGTTAAAACTAAAAAAACGTAGTATATACTTGCCCAAGCCATTGAAATGTTGTTCAGTAATATTAAAACATGTAGACGGCCCAGCCCAATTGGTTTTCACCTTTCAATTTTAATTCAACAAACCTTAATTGGCTCAACTCTCGCAATCGCCCACAACACTGCTCAGCTCACTCTCATCATCGCCCATAGCTGCTCTGCTCGAGTCATCAGATTTACTCTCTCGTCTATGCGTTGTTTAAGACATTTAAGTCTTCATGCTCTTTCTTTTGCTTTGAGTTCTCGGTGTTGCTCGATTTCTTCACTATCCTCTGTTGCGTTTCTTCGAATTTCTTTTTTTTTTTAATTTTTATTCTTTATTTCGGTTAACAGCCCTAGAAATAAAGGGGAAGAATTAATAAAGGAAGATTTGCAATTTGCAGAGCCTCAAAGTCAAAACCCCCTTTCGTCACTGTACTATTCCTCTTTCAAATTCTCCTTCGATAGTTGAAGAGCGATTTGCCCACCTCCACGCCTCCTTTCATATCGAATCGGGAGTCAATTTGCAGTGTTCAACGAGCGACTAGTCACTAGGACATAAAACCTCAAATGCTCAGTGCCGCCAACGCCATAGCATCCACCGCCGCTGTGCAGTCGGCGCACAATTGTAGGAACATTCCCCTCGCTAGCTCGGCAGCTCTTCGCTACGCTCCGTTTTGCCTCCCCAGCCACTCCGTAACCCTTGAATTTGTACAAATATAGTTCATTTGGTTCTGTTTTTTCACCACTTCTGACTTGGAATTTGGTTCTGTTTATTTTTATTGTTTTGTAGCGTTGGAATTCACCGTATAAGATATCTGGTTATCGAGTTACAGCTATGGCGGAGACTCTGTCGACCTCATCGAAGCTCGACGTCGCGTCCTCCCCCTCTGGTGAAGTTTTTCTTTTTATCTGATTATTCTGTAGTTTCTGAGTTTTGCGTTGCTTAATATTCTTTTAGTTAGTGGTTGGTTTGTGTTAACGTTTTTATATCATAACTTCCAATTTAGCCGTTTCTTATGATATTCAGAGGTCCATGGATTGTCCCAAACTGTAGTGGGTGTTCTTGGGGGAGGACAGCTTGGTCGCATGCTCTGTGAAGCAGCTTCACAGATGGCAATAAAAGTAATCGTTTTGGACCCGATGGAGAATTGTCCAGCGAGTAATTTATGTCATCATCATATGATTGGGAGATATGATGATAGTGCTACTGTAGAAGAGTTTGCTAAAAAGTGAAAATTATTGAAGAGCTTTACTTTACCTTTGGAGGTAGAACACGCAATGTTTTTGAATTTTTTTTTTGTGTTGTAGGTGTGGGGTGTTGACTGTAGAAATTGAGCATGTCAATGCTGAAATCCTGGAAAAGCTAGAGAAGCAAGGTGTGGATTGCGAACCTAAAGCTTCAACGATAAAAATTATCCAGGTATATATACATTCATTTCATTGAGAATCATTTATTCGCGAGAACTTTTTCGACTTTTTTTATATAACATAGTTCAGATGATGAATTTATTCCTGAATCATTCTGGTGGTAGGCTGCGCTTTTTCACGATTAAGTAACTCTATCAGATGTTCAAGTAGCATTTAGGTTCTTCTATTTATATATAAAACTTAAGTTGTTTGTGCGATGATTGAACTTACATATTATCAGTTAGATTAGTAAACTCATGAAAGATTCTACTTAAGCTGTAGCCATCCACCCACCCACCTGCCCGCACAGATTTATGATAAGTAGATTGTAGTGTTGGAAAGCTTGATTGAAATTCAGAGCTGAAATTTATGCAATGAATGTGAAAAACCCTGCACAAACTATGTCGTGATTTCTGAATTTATATAAAAGAAGATTTTTTGATTCTATAGCCTATACATCATTCTATAACAGGATAAATACCTCCAGAAGGTTCATTTTTCTCGACATGCGATTCCTCTCCCTAAATTTATGCAGGTACTTTCATACTTTGGTGAACATTTTTTGATGTTAAATAAAATTAATCTCATATCTAAGAGGCCTTTGTTTCACATACAACTTTGGAAGTAGATAGATGATCTTGAAGGGGCGAAAAGAGCTGCAGACCTATTTGGATATCCACTTATGATAAAAAGCAGAAGGTTGGCTTATGATGGACGAGGAAATGCTGTTGCAAAAACGGAAGAGGATATATCTCCAGCAGTCAACTGTAAGATTTCCCTGATAAAAAGTTGTTATGTTTTTTGTACTTTGCTGTTAAGACAGTGGGATCCAAAATCCAAATTATGTGCTTGAATTGATTGATGAGACGAGGATGAGTTAACAGTGGTAGTTTTGGTCCTTGATTTTGTCGTCTGCTGTAATGTTTGTTTAGCGATAATTGCTGATTGTCGTAAATTTTCTGCATATTATACCTTCTATCCGATTACTTTTAACTTCAATTTCCCCCCTTGTGTAGCCCTTGGTGGATATTCACGCGGTCTGTATGTTGAGAAATGGGCACCATTTGTGAAGGTTAGTATTTGTCTTGGCAATTGAACTTCATTTTACCCACGGAGCTATTAAAATTTCAAAATGATTACAAATCTTATTCTGCTGACTTACTCTTCTGTGCAGGAGCTTTCTGTCATTGTCGCAAGAGGAAGGGATAACTCTGTGCTATGCTATCCCGTTGTAGAAACTATCCATAGGCAAGATGATAATTTTCTCGCATACATATAAGTCATTCAGAGATACGTATTGCATACTTATGTTAGGAATGTTCTTCAATTAGACCTTGACTCTGTACCCTAGTACATGTACATAAATGCGATTAATCTAAATGTACGCTGTCTTTTTTTCTACATGTGAAGAAAAAGTATATCTGACATTTAAAATAGTAGAATTCGTTGTTTTTGACATTTTTGACAAAGGATTTAATGTTTCTAGTAGCTGTTGATGATCACATAATTATGATAGTTTGAGGATGATTTAGTAGTAAGAAATGGGCTGGTTATCAATCTGGACATTGATTTTGCTTGTTAAGTTTGGTTATCTCGTGCTTTATTACATTTCTTCTTGATGATCTAATTCCTTTCGCAGGGATAACATATGCCACATTGTGAAGTCACCAGCCGCTGTGCCATGGAAGATACTAAAACTTGCAAGTGATGTCGCACACAAGGCTGTGAGCTCATTGGAAGGTGCTGGCGTGTTTGCTGTTGAATTGTTTTTGACAGGCGATGGCCAGGTAGAAAATTCACATTTCATTGCTGACGTCACTCTATGTACAATATATTTTATCGATGCCAAAAAAATGGCATCTGTAGCTGTTTTTGCTAATCTCATTGTCTATGTTCTTAGGTCTTACTGAACGAAATGGCACCAAGGCCTCATAATAGCGGACATCACACAATTGAAGCTTGTTTTACTTCGCAATTCGAGCAGCACTTAAGGGCAGTTCTTGGGCTCCCACTGGGTGATCCATCCATGAAAGCGCAAACTGCTATCATGTATAATATACTTGGAGAAGATGAGGTAAACTTGTTGAGTATTGGAGCTTAGAACCTTTTTTCTATGATATATGTTGTGTGGCCATATCTTCTACATGCTTAAAACTGCTACATATCCTCGTTTTAATGATATATAATTATGTTATATAGGGAGAAGCTGGTTTCTTGCAAGCTAATCAACTTATTGCAAGGGCACTAAGAATCCCAGGAGCATCGATACATTGGTATGACAAACAAGGTTTGTAACTGCTGGAATTTTTTTTTTTTCATATGCTATATTTCGTGTCATAAGCTTATTTCTTTATCTTGACTCTTTAGAGATAAGGAAGCAAAGGAAGATGGGGCACATAACATTTGTCGGCCCCTCCATGGGCATTGTTGAAGCGAGGTTGAAATCCATGCTGGGAGAAACAAGCAATGGCAAGCCTCCAGGTTATTTACACAATTTAACACTACATTGGCAATGTCTACGATAAGGGTGAGATGTCATGTCACAAAACTAATGAAACACTAGAGTAAGTTATCAATGACAGACCTAACTTAACTCTTGTAGGATGCTATGATCATAACTCCCTTCCAAATTTAGTCCCGGATTATTTAGAAAAAGATAGGAAAAATAGGCAGATATCTAAATATACAGTAGCTCCCCTATAAAGATTTTAAAATTTTGAACAATTAAGAATTTCAAGCTTTGTTGTTGTCTTTGATATGCTTATGCTTACACGAATTCTCCGTTTGTCCCTTTTATACTGTTTCAAGAATTATAACTTCAGGGAAACTAAAACAATCTCTTCAGAGCAGGCATTAGTTTTTTTGCAAGTGTTTACTCTGCATAACCTGTGTATTTTTGTCACAGCTGCACCACGTGTTGCTATCATAATGGGCTCTGACTCCGATCTCCCAGTGATGAAGGATGCTGCAAAACTCTTGAGAGAATTCGACGTGCCTGTCGAGGTTATAGTATAATATCTTCGATTTCAACAATTGTTGATTCATTCAATAAGCAGCTATGAGCTTTTTCTAACTTTTTTTCATTACGTAAATATCAGGTAAGAATAGTCTCAGCTCATCGTACGCCAGAGATGATGTTTTCTTACTCATCATCCGCTCGAGATCGTGGCATCCAGGTTATCATCGCTGGCGCTGGTGGTGCAGCTCACTTACCAGGTCAGAACATATTTCATTTATATATATATATATATATAGACGTTTTATTTTATCATTTGCAATATTTGAATATTACGGATGATGAATCGAGCAGGCATGGTAGCTGCATTGACCCCATTGCCTGTGATTGGTGTCCCCGTGCGTGCATCTACATTGGATGGGCTCGACTCGCTTTTGTCGATTGTTCAGGTACCTTTTTCGTTTCGTATCTTTAATTTCCCTTTTTTTATTTCTTGTTTCCCCTTTTCACTTGAATACTCTCTTCTTTTTAATTCAATCGGTGCCACCTACGACAGATGCCAAGAGGGGTGCCCGTTGCAACAGTATCGATAAATAACGCAACAAACGCCGGTCTTTTAGCTGTAAGGATATTAGGAGTTAGTGACATTGATCTGCAATCTAGGTGAGTTAGTAAATAAATCTCATTCTTTATTTCCTTATATATAAATATATATATGGTTGCAAATCATTTTGAAAGAAAGTTCATGTGGTTAGTGTCTGTTTGTATAGGATGGTACAATATCTGAAAGATAGAAGAGACGAAGTATTGGTTAAAGGAGAGAAGCTGGAAACAGTTGGTTGGGAAGAATACTTGAGCAGCTCAACTTAGTTGACGATGAAAATGATGATGATGGCTTCTGCTTCTAATCAGTTCTCTGTCATGGATTAAGGCTCAAGATATAATCTCAACCTTGTATGATTTTTATTTGCTAAAAAAAAGGTCTTAATATTTACATCCCCTCTAGAGGTGAAAAGTGCATGAAATTTGTTAAAATTGATACTATCCTTATTAATTTTACAAAATAATTAATTGGGTCAATTCCTTTCATAATCCTATTCAACACCAGTTATTTAGTCTTTAATTTATTTTTAGATATTTATTTGTCAATTTACATTTATAGTCAACTTTGAATGAATATTTTAGAGAAACAACATTGCTTTTATATGTTTATATTAATTCACATTTACTCAACTTAGGATACTCAACTTAGAATTAATATACAATTCATGTAACATGAATATTTCTTCTAAATTACTATTCATCACTCCCTTTTTACTTATTACCGCTCCCTAAAGGGCAATAAAAAGACGTTTTTGCCCTTATGATATTTAAATTAATTTAAAACGAAAAAACTAACTAAATATATAATTTCGGTACGAAATACTGAAAACTACATACACAAATAAATTCGAACCATCGATCGATACGGAAAAAAAAAAATCGATTTAACGTTTTAGGACCGATCGATCGATATTTTCGGACCGATCGATCGATATTTTCGGACCTATCGATCGATTTTAAGACCGATTGATCGATATTGTCGTAAAAATCATCCGTACGTAAATAAATTCTATAATTGTCTTTTATAGGATTAATGAATGTGTTAAGTCTGGTCATACATCAAGAAATGTTCATGTTCTTGCTGCAAGACTACTTAATATTTGGTAACGGATTTGAACAAGAAATTGAACTCGGTAACATTTTTAATATAACAAAAAAGAAAATGATGCACCTAAAAGAGCTACGAACTTTTTGTTTCTTGTTTGTCATGATCCCTCCAAGGATTGAGAGCATCTCTAATGGCCTGTGCTTCAGGACTTGTTTCCCAGGCTCTCTTCTCCGACTCTAAAACTGTTACTTTGTCGTCTGCTCAAGAACAAAAAAAAATTAAAGTAAAAACATTCATGAATATCAAGAACTATGAATCCCTAGCAAGATAATGACCATCTTGAAGAACACGAAATCAACCACCAAAGCCCATATCCCCTGATAATAACAAATAGGCATCATCAAGCAACCATTGGGGCAATTATTGACTATCAAATCACACAACAACCTGGAAAAATTGCTAATTAATGCCGACAAAATCCGATTGGATTGCGTGAAATTGGAAGCTCAGTTTATTACCCAGAACCGCGATCAACTGAGATATTCTGAATCAAGTAAGAAAAGTTCGAGCTTTATGTCGAAAGAGACGGAGAAATTCTTACAGAAGCCAGTTTTGATCATGAAAAGCTCCATTGAACCTCCAATCATCGCCGATACAGCTGCAATCTTCAAGTACCAGCCCAAAAACTTCATCTTTACTTCGCTCTTTTTTCTTTTCCTTTTTCCAACACAAATTTACGTTCTGATTTGCGACTGTGTTTCAAGTTACCACTTCGAACCATTTCGTCATCTATACTGTTGAATGAGGTATGGGCCGTTATTGGGCTAGTTAAATATATTTAGGCCCATAAAAGCCCATCGCAAAGAACTAGTTTATGAAACCTTTCTGCACGGAGGAAATCGATAACTGTTGAGTTCCGTTGAGTTCTAAGGCTGCCGTTCATTAATTTGTATTCGGCTTTCAAGTGATGCATTTGTTAATAATCTATTTAAGTACTTGTTAATCAACTGATAACCATAACGACGTGACGTAACATTATTGAAACATAAAATAATGTGATTATGGGGTTTTGGAAAAGATGCCGACAGCAAACCGTAAAGATCATGTTAGAGGCAAGAGAGTGACGTGGTTTATGTCTGGTATACGGAAAATGTAGTAAGTACTTTAATTAAGTTAATGCAGAGTATCTGAACATTAGTTGAGAAAACCTAGTACCTCGATATCAACTTTTAATTTACCTAAACTAAAAGCATTCATGGGGCTCGAGGGCCATTCTTTTTTAATTAGCTTATAGGAGACATTAATCATTACATGATTGTTCAAAATAATATACCTAATCATCCTACTACTACTTGATTTATTTGACATAACTTAAACTAACATCACACTCCATCTTTCCATAATACATGTTCTTTTAGACTTTACTTTGTTTTTAAATACACATCGTTTTACTGTTTTCAAGATAAACAATGATTATTTACAGTTTTACCCCTTATCTTTAGTAGAAATTGTTAACTTAAATTAGATAAAAACATAATTAATTAAGGGTATGGAGATTTTACTTTATTTCTTAATATGCGTGCAATATCCTTCAACGACATATATTATGGAACAGAAAGAGTATTAATTAGTGAAACAATATGCAATAAGGGTTTTAATTTGTTGGTTTCGGTGGTGGGCGTCTTCTCGATGGCGCTTGTAAATCTCGGACAGAGATTCGGCTTTATACATCGAAGTCGAGGCGCGTACGTCGTACGCTTTGCGTAAGACGTTATTGTCCCGTATTTCATTGTCTTGGGTTATCGCACAACGTCCCGAAGATATAACGACTTCAGGAATTTCGAAACGTCGCACAACGTAACGAAATTGTCGGGTGAATCTACTAAAGACTCGGGTCTTTCTTGCTTTGTTATTAATTGGACTAGTATGCACTAACTCTAGAATGCTTGGGTGTGATTGAATGATTTTTCATTCTGCCACGGGACCTATTTATAGTTTCTGAAAAGTCATAACTTTTCAGTTGACCTCCTTTGACTGGGCGGAATTGTAAATAGGCATAACCTTTGGTCAGGTGTCAGTATGGGAATAGTCACAACTCTTGGACTGATACCCAATACCCCTTCAGCCAGCCACATCACCATGCATTGTCAACGCCAAATCAGCGCCACATCGTCCTCGTCAGCCCACGTGTCAGTGACACGTCATCAGCCCGCCACGTCATCATTTTTCAATTTTTTAAATTAATTTCTTTTACTTTTATTTTATTTGGGCTGGCTTTACTAATTAATTTCTCATTCACCCGATATCGGTTTTGAGTAAATTAATATTCTTTAGATTCGTCTCGAAACGTGGATTCGTAATCTTTCAACAATTTCTCGTTTCGGTGATAGACGTCTTCTCGATTTAATAAAATTGTTTCAGCTCTTCTCTTAGTGGGTAATTACCCACACTTGGGTCCAAGTTCCATTTGACTTAAAACCCAACATAGTTTACTACTAACAGAAAGAGTGATTGGCGGCACTAACATAACATGCCGGCCACTTGTTGATTAAGAATGGAATTATAATTACGTTATAAAATATGGCGTAAACGAAGAAATATATAGAAATTTTTACCAACTTTTTAAGAGATACTGGGGAGATGACGTGTGGCAACTTAATATTCTTTTTATGGGGTGATTATATATATTGAAATAAAGAGAGTAACTAAATAGAAACAATATGGATTCTGATGCATATGGTTGTTCGAATCCATTTATGTGTGGAGTCCGACAAAACTATCTATTAAGACTTTGCACTTTGGTCGTTCATCATTTGACAGATCATATCGAAAAAGGATGGTAAAGTTATTATTTGTTTACAACTCGTGATATTAAATAATTAAGAATGTTGTATTAAGGTATTTTTGTTGATTAAATAATTAATGTGATGACGCAGAGACATCTAAACATGCTTAATTAGATGGTATGACGACGACGAAACCTTCTGAAGTAGTAATACATCTCATTTCCTTCTCTTTCTGAGTCACCAAAGTTTAATTAGGTTTTATTAATTAGAAGCATTTTAGTGATACCTGACGGCGTTAGTTACTAATATAATCAAATAAAAGTTAATATATATTAAGAATTTCCTCAAGATAATAACACAAAGGAAAAAAGGAAGAAGAAAAGGTATATATTTTTAATCGCCCTCCAATTCACATGCGGGCGACAGTGACCTTTAAGCTTTTTCTCCACTTTTATTTTTTTTTTTTTTACCAAAACTCGATATCAAGAATTATACAATAAAAAGAAGTTGGATCAGTACAAAAATTTAAAAAGCGTGGATTACTTTATAATACATTGCCTTTTTTGTTCTGAACTAAGATGCAGTTGTTATTTGCTATCATCATCATGCATGTTAGTTGTTTCCGAGTAGGTTGATTTGTAAGAATGCATGCTTTCTGTCAATACCATAGCACTTGATACTTTTACATATGATATAAAATTAAATAAAAATAGGCAGTACGATGGGAATATAGTTCAACACACTCAGCATTTCCATTCTTGGAAGTTAAATCAGTACAAAATCATGTGGGCTGAACTAACCTACAACTCTAAACAAGTCGTTTTTTTAGGTTCTATTTACCGAAAGTGCAGATGCACTAACCTCATTCAAAATACATTTTTGGTAATATAAAGGTAATAAATATTACCAAAAAAATCCTTGACGGTTGAATAACTTCAATTCTAAAACAACTCACTCTGTAGTTCCAAAAACAGATATATCATTCATGTCCGACCTTATTTATCAAATTCCATAAATAATAAATGTAATGTCAAATAATATTTCAAGTGGGGTAAAACATACCTTTTTGTGCACTACAAATACCCCCCACCCTTTCACCTCTCATCAGCTCTCTCTCCCTCTCTCTCTCAAACACAAGATAATAGAACTTTTTTTCGGGTATTAATAATTCATTACACTACTATGTCGTCGTCATCAACTATTTTCTGCAAAAGCTTCACATCATCGTGCTTCGATCCCCAAGAAACAGCCCTCAAGCTCAAGTTTTTAGTCCAACAAAACCCTAATCACCATCAAACGAAATCACATTATTACTCTCAATCTCCATGCAATAACAATCCCATGAAGGCCTACAATTCTTCCTCAAGGCTCAGCCCAAACTCCCTCGAACTTTGCACCGAAACCCTAGGCAGCGAAAATGGGTCGGACACGGCGGCGGCCATGTTCATAGCCGCCGGGAATATAAATCAAGAAATACCCACCAGCCACAAGTCATTGGTCGGGCCAGAGACAGAAATTTTCAAGAGTAATAATAATACTATTGGGAAATTACAAAAGAGCCCTTGCGGCAAATCTGTCAAGAAAGAGAAGAATTGCGGTACTTTTCCGCCGCCTTTGACTACGATGAGTGGGTCGAGCCCTTTGCAAGTTACGAGGCACAGAGAGGATGGTAGGCTCATAATTGAGGCGGTGGAGAGGCCTTTGAGGAACGGCGGCGTTCTTCAGGCGGAGAGGAGCGGCGGCAGGCTGAGGCTGAGCTTTCTGAGCTCGCCGGTGGACGGTGGTGATGCTGCGGCGGCGGAGGAAGGAGGAGAAAGGAAAGAGAGTGAAGAATTGTTGGGTGATTATGGTAATCAGTATAATCATCAATGGATAGGTGTTAGGTGTAATGAAGGTCGACGACGACGTGGCGGCGAAAATAACGGCGGCGATGATATGATTAGTTGGAGTAAGCCGGCGCTTTGGGTGGTCACTTCTTGAATTATTAATCGTCTACTATATTATCACTATTAATATTAACTTGAGTTTTCTTCTACCTTTTCGATTTTCTTTGTCCAGTTATTACATGTTGGGTCTTTTTATTTCGATTAATCTTTATATCAGTTTTTTTTTTTTGGCGGATTATATGGTTCGAATAATCCAAAACACATCGTCAAGGTGCTGAACATATATACGGTGATCGTCGATTTCATTTAATAGTTGGTGAAAACTTTCTAAAATTGTCGATTGTTGTGCTTTCAAGCTTTTATAGAGGTATGGGGCGAAACCAACAAAGCAAACATGCAATTTAATAAATATACAAACTATGTATAACGAAGACCTATCTCGCTGTCGTTTCGATCCTTTGTTGTCGTTGCATAATATTTATATATAGATGAATTATATGGTGCTCACCTTACGTGAGCACCTTATATGGGCACCTGCTGATTTGGCATCGACACTACATCAAATGAGAAGGTCACACAACAAGTGTCATATACGTGAACATGCCACATCAGCATCATATCTGTCGATTTATGACGTATAAGATGTATTGATTAATGCCACATCACATTTGATGTAGAAGTGGCATGCTGATTTGGCATGAATCGTGTCAAATCAGCAAGTATCCATATAAGGTGTTCACATAAGTGAGCACCATATCATTCCTATATATATATATATATACCCATATATTACTCAAGAAAATAAATATTTTCCTTTTTTATCAGATGACAAACGCTTTGAGTAGTTCATATTTAATATTTATCGACGTAGTCCCGTGCGTCAAAACTTAATTACATGTCAAATACTCATATAACTAGCGAAGCTAAACCCAAGTCCCCACCCTGAAAAGAATATAATAAATCATCCCTCAACTTTGGAGTTTTAAATTTTGCTCCTTGACGGTCAATTACAGCAAACTAGCTATAATTATAATATAAATGAGATAAAGATAGTGTCATTCAGTGTATTGCTTTCCTAAGGTCTACGGAAACCATGGAACCTTTGTTGTTACCAAAAAAGATAGTCTTTTTTATTTTATTTCTATAGTATATTTACACGTATATGATTATAGGATCACAAAATATAATTTGACTGCGACGGATCCACGCGCATGATTACTGTGATAAAAATGGCACAGAATACAAATCCAAAGAAGATTTTATCTGCCAGTAATGAAATCGAACAAATATCAGAGTTGAGTTGTACGGAAGAGATAAGCTCGTCGTCTCTCTCGTCCCAATTATTACTTTTGGATATAGTTGTCGAATATTCATTGGAATTGATATTATCTTAGCCAAAAGTATAGAAAGAAGTGCAGATGCAATAACGGGAATATGGTCGTGTGAGTTGTCCAATTATTTTACATCGTGGACTTCGATTGTCCATTCATGTTAACACATCTCATTCATCTTCGTCGACGGAATAAGATATACAACTAATATATATATATATATATATATATATATATATTTGCTATGCATCAATTTCGAAAAAGAGAGTGGCTGCTGCGAAAATGAGTTTTCTGTAATGACCAACCAACCCTTTAAAAACCACACTTCGATCATGAGTCTCTCTATGTTAAAAGTAATATATTTGCAACGCCTTTTATTTTCTTACGTCACTTCTTCGGCATTAAGGCTTCTGACTTATATTCAAAATTCTGGAAAAGAAAAAGAGAGAAGAAAAAAGGAAAATGAAGGCCCCGTATAGACAACTATGGGGTTAAAAAAAATTCTTTTGTAAATGTGAAACATTATCATTTGCTTTGATGTTGGCGACATGTATTAATTATACAGAGCATCTTCAATTCAAGGATGCAAATAAAACTATGTATATCATACCGAATCAATGACGTAAAATTGATTTTGAGAAAAATGTTGCTTCGATAGTATCGCTAATCAAAGCGAAATTCCTTCACTACGGTGCAAATAATAATCGTCCAATCAAAGAATCGAAAACAATAACTAAATTCAAATCGTCACTGCCGGAGACGATTACGACACATTCCACTCGGTCTCCCCTTCAAACAAACAAATCATCCATCTTTGCGAGCTGCGACGACTGATTATGTTACAGTTCAGTGAAACATCTTTGCCATGTGAGACCAATCGATGAAACAATCAGCAAGATAACGCGAAGCCTGCAAAGCATGACGGCGATGTGTTTCGAGTGCCTCGAGCGGCGGATTGAAGCTGATTTCGAAGGCAAGCTCACTTTCGCGCATGGTCTGTCCGATTCGCACCTGCCTTACGGATCAGAAGCTGTCGTTGAGGTCTCCAATTCGGCGATAAGTCTTAATTAGATTTCGAGGGCATCACTGTGTTGTGTGATTTTTTAGTATGATTATGTATTTACTGCTCCATTTATTGAAATTGGCAGACGCCGAGTTCGCAGCAGCAGTTCGTTGTTAGTTATGTGCTTTGCGATCGAGACGACTGCGTTTCCAAGTATCTGTAAGTGATTGATCCGTCATTATTTGCTCTGTTTCGTTTTGGATTTTTCGGACTGCTAATGCTATTTACGTGAAAGAGTAATTTGTGTCCGGCGCTGCTTAAATCAATTTGTTGCTGAGGAAATTATGGGTCCTAAGCAACTTCATGGTGAAATGGAGAAATGATTTTTTGGAGCACTTACTCGACCGCTATCTGTTTAGTGTATGGGTACCAACATTTGGGTCATTTTTGGCAGTGATGACTATTGTTTGGTCGAAAGTGATGGTAGAATTTCCGGGCAAAATGAGAATGCATTGAGCATCAAGCACGATCAACCAAAGGTCGATATCGGGATTTCTGGCGATGAAACTTGTCCCGATTCAGTTACATCTCCAGCTGAAACTCGGCGCGACGAAAGCTGCACATCCCTTGAAATTTGTGAAAAATGTACGATTTCAAGCAGGTTTTCATGCTCAAGGGTGATAACTGCTTTATCTCCAACTGCACGGATTGGCGATGCATCCTATGCACTATTCGAGGAAATTGTTTCATGTTTCTCCTCTGGGTCGATCGAAGACCACGTTCTGCAGTCTCTGAGTTTTCTTTTTGACGGAAAATCTGTTGGACGTATCCCCACAAGCTTTCTTAGTTTGTTAGGTGTGCCCTGCTTTGGGGAGAATGGGTTTCCTGGATGCATTAGGCATCCGAACATTAGTCCTATTCTTGGGATGCTGAGGTCATCGAATGGAAACAGCAGTGTGCTTATAAAGGCAGCATATACCCTAGAAAACATTCTTCAGTATAGCCCTGATGCTATAAAATCCGATTGGCATGTGAGGCTTCTGATCTACCAGATACTTTCCGCTTTGTCTTACATGCACGGGTTAGGAGTCACCCATGGAAGTTTACGCCCATCCACAATCATGTTAACCGATACTTCTTGGTGTTGGTTGCAAATCGATGAGAAACAGCTACTGAAATCTAGGGCAAATCCATCTAAAGATTCGGACAATCTTTGCAGGGGCCGCTTTTGCTTCGAGGGTTGTGCCTCTAACTCCCTTTACTCTGATTTGAGATTCTCTGTATCTGACAATTGGCAGTCTTCTTTCTATAGATGGTGGAAAGGAGAGCTGAGTAATTTTGAATATCTGCTCGTTTTGAATCGTTTGGCTGGGAGAAGATGGGGCGATCATGCATTTCATACTGTCATTCCTTGGGTGATAGACTTTAGTTCAAAGCCTGATGAAAATAGCGACGTCGGATGGAGGGATCTTGGCAAGAGCAAGTGGCGCCTGGCTAAGGGAGACGAGCAGTTGGATTTCACTTTCTCGACGTCTGAAATTCCTCACCACGTGTCTGACGAATGCCTGTCTGAACTTGCTGTTTGCAGCTATAAAGCACGAAGGTTGCCGTTGAGTGTTCTGAGGATGAGTGTTCGCTCCGTTTACGAACCCAACGAATATCCGGCCAACATGCAAAGGTTGTACCAGTGGACACCTGACGAGTGCATTCCTGACTTCTACTGTGATCCTCGCATATTCTCTTCAGTGCACTCGGGCATGCCTGATCTAGCCATACCTTCATGGGCAGGAAAACCTGAGGAGTTCATCAGGTTGCATAGAGATGCACTGGAGAGCGACCGAGTTTCGTCTCAAATACACGATTGGATTGACATTACGTTCGGGTACAAAATGTCTGGCCAGGCTGCTATTTCTGCCAAGAACGTGATGCTTCCATCGTCTGATTCCGCAACTCCAAGATCAGTTGGGCGGCGCCAGCTTTTTAATCAGCCTCACCCTCCACGTCTAACTTTAGGAAGCGTACATCTTGAGGAAAATAATGTCTGTCTTTCAGAAATTAATCGTCTAGATAAGCTGGAGGAAGCTACGTTTTTCTGTGAGAACTCATGGTATTTAAGCCCCAAGTATAGTGCTTACGATAAAGATTCCTTGGAAAATGACTCGAACAGGAAAGTAGATGCGATAGATACTTCTGAGGATGCGTCGTCTGTCGAAGCTCCATCAGTAGTGAAGTCTGGGAGGGAAGCAGTGGTTGATGCGAGCTATTTGCTTAAATATATGGAGTTGGAGGATGAAGATTCTCTGGGATTCCAAGAGCTGCAGCTTTGGAAACAAACATATAGATCGTTTGCATTCTCCCAAAGAGCAGCAGATGATATATTTGCTGTTGGATGTATTTTGGCAGAACTTGAGCAGCGAAAGCCACTTTTTAACCCAAATTCATTGAGCTCGTACATGGAGAGCGGTGTTCTTCCAAGTTCAGTCAAAGATCTCCCCTATCACGTGAAAGTCATTGTTGAAGCCTGTACGCAGCATTGGAGCAGGTAAATATTCGCAGAAACTTCTCTCCTAGCAAAAATATCATGGATGGCTCTCAAATTCCCTTGAATTGGGTTTAAATTCATAGTAAGCTCCTCTTGTATCTAAAGCGTGACCGTTTTGATCTCGATCTTGTAGGAGGCCTTCTGCCAAGTGCCTTTTGGATTCTCCATATTTTCCAAGTTCAGTCAGGTCATCATACTTGTTTTTAGGCCCACTTAGTCTTCTGGCAAAAGATGAATCTCGTCTTCAATACGCTGCAACATTTGCTAAACGTGGAGGTTTTAAGGCAATGGGAGTTTTTGGCACTGAAATGTGTGCTCCATATTGCTTACCCCTTGTAGTGACTTCTGCTTCAGATGCTGAATCTGAATGGTCTTACATACTATTGACGGAGTTTCTGAAATATTTGAAGCCAGACGCAGTGAAACAATATGCTGTGCCATCTATCCAGAAAGTTTTGCAGGCTGGTGCCTACGTCAAATTCGTTCCATCTCCTCGTCATATCTTTGTTTTTTTGTTTTTTTTTCTCTTTGCTGCTCATCTCATAAATATCTATTTTCTTTTCTTTTGCAGTGTACTGGCTATTCACGTTTAAAAGTTTCTCTTCTCCAAGGCTCGTTTATGCAGGAGATATGGAACAAGATAGGTAAACAGTCATATCTTGCAACATTACACCCACTTATGATATCAAGTCTATTTGTTTCTCCACAAAAGAGCTCAACCCCTGCCGCGTCTGTTTTACTCGTTGGGTCCAGTGAAGAGCTCGGTGTACCAATAACGGTTCATCAGGTTTACCATTCCTAAAATCTATTTCTGTAGTTGTCCAAGAAAGTTCACCTCTGTAATGATACACCCAGTCTAGATGATTATCTCTGTGGAGCTGATGTAAATATAATGCAGACAATCTCGCCTCTGATACTCTCACTTGGAAAAGGGCTATGCAGTGATGGACTGGACGTGTTGATCAGAATTGGTTAGTTCTACATACGAAACTGAATTTCATACTGAGTACATCTTCTTTAGAAGTAATTAATCTTAAACATTAGGTGGAATTTTTGGAGTGAACTTCATCTCCAAACATATAATTCCTTTATTACGTAAAATCATGGAATCATGCATCTCCACATCACTGGCTAGCAAAGGCGAACCGATGCAAAGCTGGGGGTATTTGGCATTGCTGGACTGTCTGACCCTATTGGAGAGTCTTGTTCCTATGATGACAAGTGGAACGATCGTTAAGGAGTTAATCGAGGTATATATGTATGTTAGTGAAGAATATTGTAGTTGTTATTTAAAGAAAATGTAAGAAATTTCACACTCTCATGCTTTATGCAGGATGAGAACTGCCTCTATGTGAAGGTGCTTATGTGTAAAGATATCGGGATCCAGGCACTTCAGGTGGTTTCACTTTTTTTTTTTCAGCCAAATTAAGCATGCTTTGACTTTTTTTTTATTACCCACTGCTGCTTCGTGAATAAAATGTTACTATACATGGTTCCTTGCATTTTACATGTACTAAGTATATCTGCTATTGAGTCAGAAAAAATACATCTAGTGATGCTTTAAATATAACTCCACTTTCGGTTTGGCAGCTTACTGCCAAGGGTCTTATCACGCTTTGCCAGCAAATCGGCGGTGATTTAACTTCCTTGCTCGTCCTTCCAAAGCTACAGGAGTTTTTCAATGAGATCGCCTTTTCTCAGGAAAAGCACTGTTCTTCTGTCAATTTGGGTGGAAAGATTACCGACTCCAAATCCGAAGCTAGTGAGGGAGTTGAGAGCCGTGCGGACTTGGTGTGAGTGTGTCTCATTTCAGTCGATGCTCTCGTAATTAAAGTCGACAAAACAAGAAGTTGCCGAATTACTAAAGATGAATTCTTAGCAGGCTGCTCTTATATCCTCAGTTCGCTTCTCTACTTGGAATCGAAAAACTTCGCCAGCGCTGCCCCGCTTGGTTGCTTTTAGAGCAATACCTTTTACGTCATCATAGCTGGAAGGTTTGATTCTCAGAATTTTTTTTTTCCTTAAAAAAAAGCCCATGTTCCATTGTTTACCTTCTTTTGTGTCGCCTCTTATATATTATCAGTGGGAATGTGAAAGAGATTACGATCAAAGTGGTCAAGAAAGTCAAAATAGGATATATTCGGACAACAAGGGATCATCGGCATCTAACAGCAATGGGTTCGGACGGTCGAAACTGCCATCCCAGGGTAAGAGAACTACAAAACATGTACTGCCTGGTAAAGGCATGTCAGATAATCATCGAAATCTTGTCGAGAGAGCTGAGACAACTTCAAACCCTGGAATATACGAACCGTGGCATTGGTTCCCTAGCCCAGCGGATAGTTGGAAAGAGGTCGACTTGACAGGTCGTGTGGGCGGTCCGAAAGACGACTTTCCGTGGAAAATTAGAGCATCCATTGTCCAATCTGTCCGTGCTCATCATGGAGCTCTGAGATCATTAACTGTTTGTCAGAACGAGTCTACCGTGTTCACAGCGGGCGTGGGTCCCGGATTTAGAGGAAATATTCAAAAGTGGGAGCTGTCAAGCATCGATTGTGTCTCGATCTATAATGGCCATGAAGAGGTTGTAAATGACATTTGTGACCTGGGTTCCTCTGGTAGAATAGCTTCATGTGATGGCACGGTGCATGTATGGAATGGACAAAACGGAAAAGCGATTTCAATATTTTCTGAGAGTTCTTCAGCCACGAGACAGTCGATTGAAAGAGATGAAGCAAACATGCTTCATTTTAATCCACTAGTAAGTGGGATGCTTAGCACCGCATTTCTTGGGAACTCATACACTACCATGGACTACTTGGAATTCAGCGATAAACTTGTCGTGGGTACTGGAAATGGTTCGCTCAGGTAAGTTAGAAAAGCATCTACAATACTAGATTTGCTACCCATAAACTGTTGGGTTAGAACAAAATTATAAAGAACTGCTTGCTTTATTGGTCTCTATTGCAGGTTCATTGATCTCAATCAAGGTCAGATGCTTCATTTGTGGAGGAGTGAACCAAGCGACATTAGCTTCCCACCCCTTGCATCATCCATTTGTTCGTCTGATCATGGAAAATTGAGTCTTGGGCAGAACGTTGCATTTCCTTCCTTTATTGCGGCAGGGTACAGCACTGGCTATTGCAAGCTCTTTGACATGAGAAGTGGAAAGATTATTGCCTCATGGCAGGCCCATGATGGATACGTGACTAAGGTTGGTAGACGAACAACGCAATTGGTTAGAAATTCCTAAGACTGATGTTTTTATAATCTTACGTACAATTTCTATCTGCACTGCAGCTAGCTGCAGTTTCAGATCATCAGCTTGTCTCCAGCTCCCAGGACAAAACCTTGAGAATTTGGGATTTACGGAAAAGGTAATTTTAATTGTTCAATGGCGAGCTTTCTGCAGAGCTGATTGATACATCTTGTTTGTGATGTTTTTCCGAATGAATTGCTGTTAGGAATTGCGCAGCAGAACACAGAGTTTTTCGAGGCTATAATGATGGAGTTTCTAGTTTCTCCGTCTGGGGGCAGAACGTCATCTCCATAAGCAGACATAAGATTTGCCTTTCTTCTTTACATACGACTGCTGATGAGGTATCTATCCAATCCACTAGGCTTCGAAAAGCATTGTTTCTTTCTTAGATGATAATATATGATATACTTCTTGAAGCCTTTGTTTTATGCTTCATGAATAACCCGAAGTTTGCACATTCAGGAAAACCAGCGTTACGTCGTGCCCCAACACCTTTATATCCCCAATGGGGAATCGAAAAACACATCTGTGCTCTCAGCCATTGCCATCCTACCATTTTCGCGGCTCTTTCTCGTAGGAACTGAAGATGGCTATTTGAAGATTTGTTGCTAGCCCACACCCTCTCCTCCGCCTTGTAAAATTTCACTCAACAAAAAAAAAAAAAGAAAATCGGCGATAGCCGAGTTGTAATGATTCATCAAGCAGAAAGTTCATCGACTACTTTGATTATCATGTCGTGGATTGATCTTTCAGATCCGAACCATGTTATTCAGTGATTGTAAGGAGACAGATGACATTTTCTCTTTTTGAATTCATTTCAGCTGAAAAAAAAAGTATGAACTCTGCTCAATTAGGAAGACAAGTGTTTAAAAACTCGGCGCTAACGGAGACGATTTCTAGAAGGCTTTCTAGAAGTCTACTGCCTTTTTTTTTTTTCTCCAAAACATTTCCAGAAATGGCAGTTATTTTTAGGTGCTTTGCTTTGTCATCTATCGCCATCAGCTTTCTCACACACACTAAGCCCTTGTTTGGTTGGAGGGTTTAAGAGTTTTAGACATGGGTTTACTATATATTGTTATGTTTGGTTCATATGTATATATAAACTATGGGTTTATATAAAATAGGTTTAAACCCACTAGAGGAGGTTTAAATAAACACACCCATGAGATGGGTTATTGAAAACCCACTAATTACTTTACATTAATATCCCTCAAACGCACGATGCTAAACTTATTTCTTTCCCACCCTATCGAATTTTTTTTGGCAGAGGAATCAAAAGCAATCAAATCGGTTAATTTCGTTTTGCTTTTCATAGAGGAATCAGAAGCGAATCAATAGGTTCAGGTGAGAGAAAACTAGCAGTTGGAGAAGCTTCCTTTTTTTTTAATTATTTTGTGTAAATGCATGCGTATGATTAGTTCACAGCCAGTTTTTACCTTTATTGAATCTGATAGTTAACTATGGCATCAATAGGTTCAGGTGAGAGAAAACAAGAATTGGAGTGGCCAATGACATCAACCTATCAATTTTTAAAGACTGCGTCATTTAATGGCTTTGTTGATGTTTAATTTGTTTGTAAATTTTACGTAAAATGTCATGTAATTGAGGGTACAAATGTACTTTTATTAAATATTAGTTTATTAAACCCATGTTTATCCAAACATATACACATTATATAAACCCACCAACCAAACACACATTTTATTTATACCAATTAATTTGTTTTATATAAACCCTTACTTATTTAAACCCTCCTAAATATAAACCCATCAACCAAACGAGCACTAAAGGTAAATCAGATAACACGTTTCAAGATAAAATCGGAAATCATATAGAATTGGCATTCATCAAAAACTCTGTCGATTTATTTGGGGCAATTGCTAAGGTAACTTCGTTTTATCCTTTTTTTTTTTTCTTTTACTACCATTGCTGGTCACAACCTGGGTAATCCAAATATTTGTGGGCCATTATTCTATTGAGAAACGGAAAGTCTTTTCTTTTTCTTGATTTATTGATATGGGTATCCGTAGATTGGATGTGGAATTTGATATTCAATTGACCATTGATGTGCGATTCTTGGTAATTGTTCTGCTGGAATGTCCTTTAAATGTCTCCTTGTTTTCGCTGTTCTTTTCCCTCTGTAATTTGTATGCTCTGCTCGCTCTCATTTAAAATGAATGCGTATTCTTTCTTCCAAGGAGAGAGCAGCTTCGTAAGCTTCGAAGATTTCAATGGATGGCGAGGCATTTAGGGACCGTATAGCATCGTTACTAAGAGCTGCTCAAGCCGCAAGAATCGTGAAATCGGACAATACTCCATGCAAAATAGAAGAGGTATGTATGTACTTCAAATTCATTCTCGAGTATTACTGTTTCTTCTTCAAATCAAAACACTATACTGCAGAATCCAACTTCATTACTTCACCTGGTATTTTATCACCAGGGCCTTTACCTAGGATCACTTGGAGCTGCCCATAATAAGAATGCCTTGAAAGCCCTTAACGTCACTCACATACTAACCGTCGCCACTCTGCTAAATCCCGCTTATCCAAACGAATTCGCATACAAAATTGTCCCAGGCATGGCCTCTTGATTCCTTAATCTTGAGGCAATAGTTTGTAATATCGGAACTGCGTGTTTGATTCTGTAACAGTTCTTGATAGGGAAGATGTAAGATTGTCGCAATACTTTGAAGAGTGCTTTGGATTTATAGACGGAGCTAGAGCATTGGGAGGTGGAGTTTTAGTCCATTGCTTTGCTGGAAAATCGAGAAGGTTCGACTGCTACTTTTTGTATGTCAGTAGAGTATCTCATCTCAATATCGTAGTTAGGAACTGCTCTAAAGTGCTTTCGATCGTTAGCGCAGTGTGACTATCGTTGTCGCCTATCTAATGTTCAAACGACGTCTGAGTTTAACCAAAGCCATGGAGCGCGTGAAGAAGGAAAGGCCCGTGGCATCTCCCAATTCTGGTTTCTTACTGCAGCTCAGGGAATATGAGACATCTCTTCGAGGTCATATATTCTTCTTTTATGGGTTCGCTTCAGCTTAACTAACTTGTTTGGGGAATCTTCGATGAACTAAACGCTCTATTTGTTTGACGTTCGATTGCAGAAACCAAAAATGCTCAAGCCCAAGAAGTGTAGAAGATGTTGCAGCAAAGCAATGGTGAATCTTGAGCATCATAATTCAGGCAATCTTTTTGGTCTCATTTTGAAGTCATTTGGTGAGAAATGAAAGATGATTAGGCTTCCTTGTTCCACTTTGAAATAATGGACTCGTTCTATATAGTTAATAGGCTGGGCCCATATACATTCATTAGTTGGATTGGGCTCTAAGACCCCAACAATAAGATCAGATTAAAAAAAGCCCAACTTGAACATTGTGATAACATTATTATTAATATTGATGTAATTGTCATGGTTTAATTATATAATATATATATATATTTTCTAAGAGGACTTGGCGAGTTTCTTGCAGCAGCTATACGGACAAGGAACTTTCACATGCACAATAGGAGACTTCATATTTACTGTCAATATGATTCTTTAATTAACAAAAAGAAGTTTGGTGATTGTCCTTATCAAAACCTAATTCCCATTATATGTTTGACTATAATCATGATAGTAAATATGTGTCGATATGAATCAGAAACATATATGGCGAATTGGCCAAATGATGTCACGTCCTACTGCTTTAGCTTCATGCATATAAAATTTCAAATCTTGATTAGACATACCTACGGATGTATGTATAATATATATATCTGTATTATATAGAAATAAAGTGGCCGAGTTGGTCGTATAAATTTCAAAATGGAGCTCGAGTAATATATATATATATATATATATATATATAGATATATATATTAATATATATATAATATATATATCTATATATTAATATATATCTAGTAACCCCCCCTGGTTCGTTATTATCGCTTAATCATTGGTAACTCTGCTTACAGGGAACTTCTATATTTGATCGAACGACTTACGGGAAATTTTTAAATGTGAGAATTTGATAACCTTCAATTTTCTTTCACACTGAAACACGCATGCAACAAACTTTTAATTAGGAAAAAGCTGGCAATAAAAACAACTAAATATCTGATATAGAACATATTTGTGCCCCAAAAAATGAATAATTTCAAACAAACCCTATAAAACAGCAAACTGATGATGCAAGAGTCAAAACAAAATGCACACACACTGATGCATGCAATTCATGTTTTCTGCATTATATTTTTAATTTTTCTTCTTTTACTACACTGACATTATTAAAGTGGGCATTTATTTCATTTGGCTTCTTCTCGCTTGGTTGGTAGTGACCTCATGCACTGATCATCATTGAATCATATAAGATCATCATATATATATATACAGGAACATATAATTACAACGGAAACATATGTTATATTATTTATGTTTCTGTACGGAATACAAAATATTATTTCAAATAATGTAAAATACGTAATAATTAGTTTTTTTTTGGTTTAAACACTTGTTGTAATGAAATTCATAGGTGTAATGATTTTTACGGGTGTTTTAACACTTGACGGGGGGAGATGCAACAATTTTCGTTCGTTGGAATACGAAGTGGAATACAAAGAGTGGAATAAGTGATCTCAACCGAGGAGATCACCTATTCCACTATTTGTATCCCACTCCGTATTCCAACGATTGAAAATCGTTACACCTCCCCCCGTCAAGTGTTAAAACACCCGTAAACATCATTACACCTATAAATTTCATTACAACAGGTGTTTAAACAAGAAAAAAAACTCATTATTACGTCTTTTTCTATTTTAATATATAATACTGGTTTTTTCTACACCATATTAGAAAAAGACGTAATAATGAGTTCTTGTTTAAACACCTGTTGTAATGAAATTTATAGGTGTAATGATGTTTACGGGTGTTTTAATACTTGACGGGGGAGGTGTAACGATTTTTAATCGTTGAAATACGGAGTGGAATACAAATAGTGGAATAGGTGATGTAAACCCGCGTTTATTCTTCTAAAAAATGTAAAAGCTAATCCCGGGAATAAGCTCATTTCATGACAGTAATTGGGAATAATCTTTCTGACCATTGTGGGTTTGGACTTGGTTGTTAGTAATAGACCAATATCTGTAGGCCTAAAGATGGGACCCACACGTAGATCTTTCTGCCGTCCGTCACTTTTAACGGGGCAAAATAAAATGGTATTCACCGACAGGCTAACGGACAATTGCTTGCCGTTAAATCCGAAATTACAATCTGTTTACCATATTGCCATTCGGCTCGGCTCGGCTTACAAGTCGGCTATCGCTATTTTGCCTTTTTCTTTATTTTAATCTTTATTTGCCGCTCCAAGAAACGACCAAAATTCAAATATAATAAAATGAACGTTTCGGTGAAATTTGATGAAAGTAAAAGAAAAGATGTCATTATTTTGCATGCGTGGATTGAGTGAGAGTTAATTTTAGTATCTATTACCCGATATCTGTAATTCTGAACTACGTGAATGAATTATAAATAATCCAAGTAAAAAGAAAGAGTCGAAGAAGCTTTTGAATAGGGAAATTATTTTAAAAATACACTGTATCTTTGAAGTGTGACAGCTTTGTTGACTGAATTACGTCCATTTAAAGCTATATAAATTTCATTGTTCTTCTTGCATAAGCCAGAGCCACGTCAGTTCTTTTCTTCCATTTGCTTTATTTTCTTCACTTCAATTACATTATATTAGAAATACTATTTTTCTTCTTTCTTCCTTTCTTTTCAAAATGTTGCAGAAGGAATGTGTTGAAGTAACATATGGCATAGGAAATAATGTTACATCACATACATGATCGCCTCTCAGTCCCATTTTCGTTATAGATGACTTTGGCATTTTCAGTGATATATATGCTAATTGATTTAAAGTTTATATATACTTTATGAAATAATAACGCAGTCAGATGATGACCAAATTATAGGCTGCTAACAAACTCCTATAACTCTCTCATGTGGTGTGATTCTTTTTGGAGTTAATTACAAATGTAGGCACTTATTTAGTCTTAAATAAAAAATAGTCACTATGTGTATTATATACAAAAATAGACATTCTTTTATTTTATTATTTTTTGTGAATTGATTTTATTATATGCACATAATCACTACAAAAATAGGCATTGTTTTAATTTATTTTTTGTATGAATTAATTTGACAATATACGCAAATAAGAAGTAATACACTTGAACTATGATTCATAAATTGAAGAAGATAAACATAGGAGTCACGCAAATAAATAAAATATACTGCACAATTGGAAAAAAAAACAACATAGTTATTACCACTAATTTCCCTCCCATTTTGAAAAATTTTTACGGTATTTTTTGTCAACATGAAATCCGATCAAAACTAAAGTTTTTGTCATGAACATGTAAAACCTGCATAGAACCAACTCAAAAAATTAATTGGCGAAGCAAAAAAATTGTATATCGACGTGGTTCTAACATATTGCATGCTACTTAAAAATAGAATATTTTTATATTGTTTATTTAGTCATAAAAAACCGCATATATATTAATATATATATATATATATATACATATATATATTGCTAGTGAATAACAAAAAACATAAAAGTTTGGTTTCGGCAAAAGGAAAAAATTATGTTATAAAATTAGAATCCAAATACTGCAGCAAAAGGAAATGTTATAAAATTAGAAACAAAATACCGAATTGAAAAATTCAATTCCGTAATCAAGATAAACGATTTCGAGTTGATTCAATTTGTTAATCAAGCTACGGATAACCTGTTAAATTTAGGTAAAAAAATATATCCGAATTAAATTACCAATAAAAGAATTGCGAAAAGAAATTATTAAAAAAATTGTGCCTATTTTTATAATAGTTAACCTATATATATTTGTAATGACAATAAAAAAGATCCTATAAACTAAAACACCGTTCTTTTTCTAATGAAGACATTTCTTCGGGAGTTGAGCTTTTTGAATGTGGAATTCAATTAAAATACAAAGCTTTATTTTGACATTTTTCCACAATTCGGTTTTCAAAGCAAATCAGTACTTTTTTATTCGAAAAATTAATTGAACAATATATGTGCTGATAAACTGCCATTTTCTAGGGTTTTGGGCGTGGGATGAACGTAGGGGTGCACACTCTGGAATAATATTGTGCTTCTCTTATTTCAAGAACCCTAATTAGGACTTTAGGAGATTGTCATTTGATTCTTTCACATGGGCAATTGTACGAAAATTTTATATTTTAAACTTTAAGACATATCATCGAATTTTTTATTCTGCGTTTATCTCTAATAACAGCCAGCCCACACAAAGAATATTCTTCACAACACGAATTACCCGAATTGGTATTTTTAACAGTTAGCCTAAGCCTAGGCAAGAAAACAATAGCCATAAAGTAACTAAGTGATATACATATGATCTCATTAATTAATAAATAAAATAATTCAAATTAAGAATCTTGGATTATAAAAAGAAGACAAGGGGAGTCAGAACTTCTGAAACACTTTCAACACTTCTGTCACCAAGTTGACCAAATTATCCAACATTTATTCAGCATAGATTCCCTTGAATTGTCAGCAAAATTGCATAGGATTAATCAAATACAGACATTAATGTCGGAACAGTGAAAATTAGACAAACGATGAGAATTGATACGAATTAATGACTGAACATTATAATTAACAAATTATCCACATACTACGGTTCTCGTTTCAGTTACTTTTTTACTAACAATCAATTTAGTACACAATTGTAACTTTCGTAAAAGAATCTTCGTCCCAATGCATGATTATGAACACAAAACATTTAAAGCTTATTAAGAACAGCTTTTGTTTACCTTCCTTTGAGCTTATAGAGAAATAAAACAAAAAAAAATGTAATTACATGTAGCTTATAGAACCCGACCCGTGCCCATAACTATACTCCCTCGGTTTTAGAAAGTGATATAGGTAAAAATATCTTAATCAAAATAACACCCCAACTCATTGCATGTAACGGTTAGAAATAAATCGAATGAAGGCCAAACATGTCCCAACTCATTACCTACTATGACTTGTGCTTATTATTAGACTATATGTACGTGAAACCAAATAAAATGGGGTCGTTATGTTTATATTCTCTCCATTATTAGGTAAAACTGTCCATAACAGTACATGGTTATAATTATTCTCTGTAGCATCTGAAATTGATTTTTATTATTATTATTTTAATGTCTATTATGTGATTGAAAGTGATCTAACAGAGAAATTGAAGAGTCGGAGTCGGAGTGGGTCAAAGCTCGTCCACTCTTTGTTTTTATTATGGACCATTTTCCACCAATGTTTCTACGACACATTTTCTTGATTTACAATCATGGATCCTGAAATCTTTTACATAGATATTTTGTTTTGCTATATTTACATGCACCACGTCTTAATCCAAACAAAAAAATATATAATTTGTGCTGCATTTGGCCTATATATAATCAAACTGCAAAACCAAAGAAACCCTAAGTAAATGGTGAATTAATTCAGATATTAGTATATTCGTATAGAAGAGTACCTTTTGTAAGAGGAAAATTCATGTAGCACAAAGATGAAGCAAGCATGCAACAAAAGTCAATGTCACTTGCCTTTTGAAACAAAAAAAGATAATTTTTTTTCGACATGTAGAAAGTCAATAAAGGTCTGTTTTTTTCACCCACTTCCCTGCCCATAAAATTAATTAGAAAAAAAAAAACAATTTTGAGGAATTGTAACTGTTTATATACCTAGTTATAAAGCCATAAAACATATAGCGTAAACTAGATCATCGTCCTCATCGTACCAAAGACAATAGTTTAGTGGAAATTCAGCTGAGCTTCCAACTTGGGAGACGTTTTCATCTATCATTATCATTCTTATTAGTAGTATTATTTTAATGTTCAGCTGCAAATTCGAGCTGGTGGCTGCATTTATAAAAAGATAAGATAATGTCTTCGATCATTTTGGGCGAAGAATAGTACTGACTGAGACGTGTATTGATTTGCCTTTTCCTCTTCGATTGCTTGTATGTGTGCTTTATGTAAAAATATATAATTATTTTAACATTAGCACAAAGAAATATAATTTAGTATGCTTTTTATATTGCCCTGTTATAATAAAGTGGTCTACACATAAAAAAAAAACTGTTAATTTAGTACCATGCTAGCATTTTGTTTATATGCAGGTACGTAACAGATTTTTTGCATAGGTACCCGATCCTGCCGCAGGTACGCCGTATTAGCACATTGAGGTACCTTATAGCAAACGTATTGTATTATTACGTAGTACATTAAGAAAATCGTACGTCGTATTAGCACATTGATGTACCATATATAAACCGCATAGGATACCGTATAAAGACGTGACATGTTATGCTATGCACACATAGCAAGGTACGATTCGGTCTTTCAACATAAACTGACAGTAAGCCGAGTTATTTGTAAAAATTTCTGACATAAGTACCGATTTGAAGTTTTTATTCAAGTAGATACTTTTACACCGTAATAAATATATTGAGAGAGATATGGATCAAGAAAGTGCGACATTTACGATGTGCTCTTAAAGAGCCATCTGCCAGCGTACAACTCATTTAAAGCTGTCTGCGTGAAATGAGTACGACGCGAAGGGTTGGGTTGTACTTTTGCACATTAGTGGGACCCAGCGAATTCACTGCATAGGTGTGGGTCGCCACAGGGGATAGCTACTCGCTACCTTGCGACAAATGGGAATGCGACGTCTCTGTAGTTAACGTGGGGTCATCCACACTGGAACTTAACCCAATAATGCGCGATATTATTATTATTTTGTTTGATTGATTGACTCAATTATATGGTAGTATTTCAGTGGGAAGAAAGCAATAGTGGAGAGTTCCCATACTTGTAGTAGGATAGTGACCAATGTTAGGCAAATTGCTGAATACGATATATATTTTGTCAACTATTAATTTTTATGTACTCAGGTCACATGCATAGTTTCGGCATATGATTATTATTGGCCAGTGGTATACAATTGATGAATTTATGAGTGCACATTATTTGTAGGTCCTATGTTCTTAAACGATACCCCGCAAATTACCATTGCCTCCACGATTTCTGAAGATATAAATGTGCCTAAGAGGGGGGGTGAATTAGGCTTATAAAAACTTTATGCTTCTTTTCGTAAATACTAAGTGTGGTGACTTAGATATGCCTACTGATGTTTGTGACGAGTATGCCTGATATATCCTAGTAACGTCGGATGTGCGTCGGGTCTGTCTCACAGCGATAATGAAATAACTGAAAAGTAAATGCGAGACAGGATTTTTATAGAGGTTATATCCCCAACTGGGGTTTACTCCTCTCCTTGGGATTTGCTTCCCAAGAGTTTAACCAATCACTATAATGCACCGTAGCTGGATACAAAACTGATTGGTTAGCCCAATACACAACCGAAACAAGTCGAACACTAGACACTACTAGGTTACCACACGCCGAGTTTCGTTCCTCGGAATCTCCTTGATCCCGACAGACACAGCTCGCTACCGAAGGGCCCCCGGACTTGTCCTTTCCTTCGCGTGTGCGTAAACGTCGACCTTGCCTCCTTGGTATTGCTCACGTCCGAAGACAACACGTCCGAAGACAGAATATATGGCAGGGGATGATGGAATATCTGATGAATCACTCGCTCAGTGATGGATAGGCAAGTTAAAGTTCGGGTAGGCAGAAAGCTATCGCAAGTGAAGGGCTCAGGAATATCTTAGTATCTCTCTGCTCAAAAACTCTCGTAGGCTTAGATTCGCAAATTCTCTGTTCTCTTTCTGTACTTCGAAAATCTCAAGTGCAGCTCATATAAATCCTTTTCTAATAGCACTTCACATGGAAAGTCATATCAAATAATAATCACCAAATCAAGCATAGTTTCCATGTGGATTTCGAGTCAAGCATACCATAAAAATCATGCATTTAATGAATCATCACAACGGTCATATAGAGCATTTAAGCATGATTTTTATTCCATATAAAAGTCCAATTTCGTTCTCAAGCATATTCATCCACTTCGCATATATTTTCCATATTGGGTTTTTCATAAGTGATTCCCTGCTATCAGTTCCTAGTAACGAGTCAATCAAGATTTACTTTCCATGTAAGGCACACAAGATAGCAAGTCATCAACACGTTTTCCATGTACAGCTCATAGCATTTAATCAATATATTTACCATGTTTAGCACACCGATCAGATCAGAGCTTACATAAAACGATTTATCACATCATGGCACAACTTTCCTTATTTCAGAGATATCACCCGTTATAGCACATACCATATAAGAGCACTTTATTCATAAGGTCAATCAAATCGAATCTTTCCTAAATATAATAATCCAATCAGCACAAGGAAAGATATCAATTTAATATTTCGCATTTAATTCAGTGCAAGACAAGCAAGGATCGTGCACATGATTTTCGTCCAGGAATAAACTGGTATCAACGGATATATCACTTTCCATATATAAACAGCATATTTTCCATATATAGCTCAGTAGGATATCTCATGCATTATTTCCATATATAGCACAGAACGATATATCCTATCTCATGGACTGTCTATATCATGCGATCACATAGTTCCATCACAGAATCACACGCAAATCAAATATTCAACATTTTAACAATTTTCATCCCATTTGCAATGCATGGTTGAACATTATCATGAACTTAGACATTTTATTTGTCCCAAATCGAATTGCTTATTTTATAGACCTAATGTCATTACAATTACATCGTTCATCAAAACTCTCTAACATATATGGACCAAAAAGGTCAACATTCTCCCCCTTTTTGATGATGACATGTAATTGATGCAGCACGGAAGCACGTAAGCATATTCGATTATGCAAGTCCTAGCGCATATATCTAAGTGTTCAATAATCACAAAGCAGAGCATACGATATTTCCTAATCACATGTGATTCTATTTGCTCCCCCTGCCTATGTGCAGATATCTCTATGATATGCTATGATATATCATGAAAGAATTTTGCTCCCCCTGTCTAAGTGCTGATATATCCTATTAACTTCTATGTTATATCTTAAGTACAACAAATTTCGAAATTACCCGTGAGTGTGCTCCCCCTGCCTAAGTGCGCATTTTCCAAGCATGGTTCAAGCAATCATGTAATCATCGCAGCAGGCACTTAGCACTCATCAAGAAATTTCACGCAAGTCAAATGCATATGATATATCCGAAGATCAGAACAAAGAAAATATTAAGCATAGAAGATATATCATGATAGCAGCAAAATATTATATTAGGGTTCAACGAGCCTCCCTATACATTACTTACTACTAAAACACTTAGACGCTAAACGCCTAAAACTTACCTTACTACTCCCCCTTCATTATCAAAAAGGCGGGAGGAAAACCTAAGAACTGAACGATACTGGAATATCCTAGGGGCTACTAAGAGCAGAAAGGAACTGGATGAGGCAGCCTACTGGCTTGAAGAGGAGTCGGAAACAGCGGGTTTTGGAAGGGATTGCTTGACGAGCTTGGTGAGCTTGGAGAGTTTCAGCGACATTTCGGTATACTGTTCTTTGATCTTGCGGAATCGCTTCTGATTGTCAGCTTTGATATCGGAGATGTCCCGACGCAACACAGAGATTCCCGTCTTCCCGACGCTGAGCTCATCCTCATAGTCATCGTCCTCGTCGCTCTTGACCTTCGCCTTCCCTTTCGCAGCCGATCGTTTCTGGGCGCTGTCCACTAACCTGCTTTCCTTAGCCTTGAACCAACCTTGGCCCTTTGTGTAGTGAATACCCATTCGCTTCAGAGTCACAAGGTCCACAATGTGGACGGCTGTATCTTCCCATGCCGGCGGCATCTTGACTTCTTCGCACTCAAGGAAGTGCGTGAGCAACATTCCGTAAGGCAAAGCCTTGTCTTTGTTCTCAACAGCCTGGATCATGTGCTTCAGGATCACATACCCGAGGTTGAACTTGCGATTTTGGGATATCATGTACACGGCAAAAGTGCTCATGAAATTCATGGTGATCGAGTGGCCGCCACTTCCGATCTTGGCGCTCCACAAGGTCATGTTCAGCAGCTTGTGAAGGAAGAAGAAATCTATGGGAAGTTGGTTGAGAGCTTCTCCGTCTGAAAAGCGGGGCTTAGTACGGGTATTCCAGAGTTTCTGGAGGACATCACTGGGATCGAAACCATCAGCATGGCACCAGTCGTTCATGTCGTAGTGGCAGAAAGGTTCATCGGGAACTCCGAGCATCTCATTGATCTTCTTCGTGGTCCAGTGGATTCTGCCTCCCAGCACATAGGAGCGAACGTTGATGTGTTCCTCATACTCATCATAGTCAAAGTTTGCGTAGAAGAGCTTGACAGCTTCTGGGTAGTAGGGCTTGTTGATATTCAGGAATTTCTCCCATCCATAGTCTTTCAGCCAGGTTATAACAGTTCCAGCAGGCAGCTTGTCGAAGGCAACACCGCGACCACGAGCTATGTCTCGGTTGCTGAAGCTCTTGTAGATGGTTCGGTTACTTTCTTCTAAGAACAGGGCTTCAACAGGAATTTCAGTTGGGTTGGACAGATCAATAGAAGGGATGTCAAAGGATTTTGAACTCGATGGCTGAGGTGGCGAGGTCTTATCAATTGGTGAGGGCTGTTTTTCAGGAGACTTTGGTGGAGGTGAAGGTGATTTTTGGGTTTCAATTGGAGTTGGGGATCGCTGGGGTGATACCTGGGTATCCTCAGGAACTTCTTCAGGAATTTCAGAGCTTGAGGCAGGTTTTGCGGGTTCGGGTGTCTTGGATTTCTTGGTCTTCTTCTTCTTCTTGGCGGTCTTGGAAGGACTTGAAATCTTCTCTGAAGGTTCTGAGATCTTTTCGGAAGGTTTGGCTTTGGAACGGGTTTTACGAGCAGAAGGCGAGGCTGATTTTGGTGATTTGGAAGGTGATTTGAGTGGGGTTTCTTCAGTGTCAGAACTGGGTTCCTTGCGTTTGCGGCTTGATGATTCGGGGTTGACAGCTTTGGAAGTTTTGGCCATTGATGAAGGTTTGAAGGTTGAGAGAAGTTTCAAGAAGATGATTGAATGATGAAGGTTGAGGAAACAGTTTGGATCTTTTTGAAGGAGTGAGGTCGGTTTATTTTTGGAAGAGATAAGGATGGATTTCGAAATTCGAAATTTGAAATTTCAAATTGGAGAGAGGAGGAAACTGTCAGAAATGTCTGACTGATCTGACGGGATCTCATAATTAAGGAAGGGATGTGACTAGACCGAATAGGAATATATATTAAATAAATGAGTTCCCTAAAATAACTGAACGGCTTGAAAGATATCTACGAGTTCCTTCCTAAAATAACCTGATCACATTTAAGGGCAGATCCAGAAGATCGGATATTCCTAAAAATAAGCTAAGTGGCTGAAGGAATGTCCAGGAAGAGATAACTACGAATTTCTTCCTAAAATACGAGAATCATACTTAAGGAAAAGATCTATAAGATTCACGAAAATATTCTAAGGGCTGAATGAATACCTTAAGATAGGATAGCTAAGAATTTCTATCTAAAATAGAGTAACCTAGAGAAAATGATGGAATTAGGCAGATTTACTAACCTTATTTAGCTCGATAATTCCCAATCGATCACGGATGTCGCAGAATCTTGCCTCAATTAGGGGTTTCGTGAAGATATCAGCAAGCTGATCATTTGTTCCTACGAATTCCACACTGATATTCCCCTTCTGAACATGGTCTCGTATGAAATGATGTTTAACCTCAATATGCTTAGTACGAGAGTGATGCACGGGATTCTTAGTAATACTAATGGCACTAGTGCTATCACACCTAATAGGAATTTTGTCATAACTTAACCCGAAATCACTAAGGGTTTGTTTCATCCAAAGAATTTGTTGACAACAATTTCCTAAGGCCATATATTCAGCTTCGGTTGTGGAGAGGGCGACAGCATTTTGCTTTCTACTAGACCAAGTTACTAGGGAATTTCCAAGTAATTGGCAAGTTCCACTAGTACTTTTCCTATCTTCCCTACAGCCGGCATAGTCGGCATCGGAATATCCCATTAATGGGAATTCATCCGAATGAGAGTACCACAAACCATAATTAACAGTACCCTTGACATATCTAAGTATACGTTTGACTGCTGTCAAGTGAGATTCCCTAGGGTCAGACTGATATCTCGAACACATACCAACAGCAAACATGATATCAGGACGACTAGCAGTTAAGTAAAGAAGGCTACCGATCATACCTCGATATTCCGTTTGATCAACTGGTGTACCTGATTCATCACTGTCTATTTTGGTGGTCTGATGCATGGGAGTGGAAATTGCTTTGGAATCGTTCATCCCGAATTTGATCAGTAATTCCTTGCTGTACTTAGTCTGGGATACAAAGGTTCCACCGTCAAGTTGCTTTATTTGCAACCCAAGGAAGTAGTTCAGCTCGCCCATTAAGCTCATCTCAAATTCCTTCTGCATAGACTTAGAGAACTTCTCGCAAAGAAGGATATCAGTACTACCAAATATGATATCATCAACATATATTTGTACCAGTATCATGTGATCTCCTTCATACTTAATAAACAGTGTGTTATCAATAGTTCCAGTCGAGAATCCTATGTCAATCAAGAATTTGCTTAGCCTTTCATACCATGCCCTAGGAGCCTGCTTTAAACCATATAATGCTTTATTTAATTTAAAAACGTGATTTGGAAAATCTTCCCTAGCAAACCCCGGTGGTTGTTCTACATAGACCTCCTCATTTATAAAGCCATTTAAAAATGCACTTTTTACGTCCATTTGAAAGAGTTTAAAACGTTTAAAACATGCATATGCAAGTAAGACACGTATGGACTCTAATCTAGCTACTGGAGCAAAGGTTTCATCGAAATCAATACCTTCCTCCTGGGAATAACCTTTTGCAACTAACCTCGCTTTGTTCCTTGTGACATTACCATGTTCATCGAGTTTGTTGCGAAAAACCCATTTGGTTCCTATGATGGACTTTTCGTCTGGTCTCTCCACGAGTGTCCACACTTGGCTCTTTTCGAACTGAGCCAACTCATCTTCCATTGCAGAGACCCAGGATATATCATCCAAGGCTTCATGGACTGTTTTTGGTTCCATCATTGAAAGTAGTACATCATGAGATTCCTCTGTATCCTGATTTCGTACAGTTGCTCGAGTTTTGATTCCAGATCTGATATTTCCTATCACTTGATCTGTTGGATGACTGGAAGCATGTTTCCATTTTCTAGGTTGTAGCTCATTTGCTTCCGGTTCCAGTGTCTCTACATTTTCGTCTTCTGGAATATCATCCTTACCGTCTTCAGTATCCTGTAATTCTGCACAGGGAAAATTTATACCTTCCTCATCAGTAGCATCTGCGTTAGGCATTTCATCAAAGGTAACATGTATGGACTCCTGAACAGTCAATTTCCTTTTATTATAAACCCGATATGCCTTAGAGTGAAGACTGTAACCAAGGAATATCCCTTCATCAACCTTAGAATCAAATTTTCCTCTCTTATCTCTATCGTTCAAGATAAAACATTTGCATCCAAACACTCGAAAGTAACTTATATTCGGAGTTCTACCATGCCAGATTTCATAAGAAGTCTTCTTTAATATCGGCCTAAGGAAAACACGGTTAGACACATAACAAGCTGTACTAACAGCTTCTGCCCAAAACTGTTTAGGAATATCATACTCATGTAACATAGACCTAGCCATTTCCTGTAATACCCTATTTTTACGTTCAACTACGCCATTCTGTTGGGGAGTTATAGGGGCAGAGAAGTTATGACTATATCCGTACTGATCACATAATGATGCAAATGCCTTACTATCAAATTCCAGTCCGTTATCACTGCGTATCCTACATAAGTTTGTTTCTTTTTCATTTTCAAGTCTCTTAACTAGCGATGCAAAATTATCTAGTGCCTCATTCTTATGTGCAAGAAATATCACCCAAGTATACCTGGAATAATCATCAACGATAACAAAGGCATATCTTTTACCTCGCAGAGACATCGTCTGGACAGGACCAAAAAGGTCGAGATGCAGTAATTCCAGAGTTCTGGATGTGGATATCACATTCTTTGCTTTGAACGATGTCTTGGTCTGCTTGCCCATTTGGCATTCCTTGCATGTTTTGTCCTTGACAAACTTTATGTCAGGAACACCTCGCACCAGTGCATTGCTTGTGATGTGAGACAGTAATTCCATGTTGGCATGTCCTAAGCGTCTATGCCATAACCAGGTGTTATCCTGTGTAACTGCTAAGCACTTGACGTTCTGGTCAGTGATATCATCAAGGGTTATGCAATAAATATTCCTATCCCTAGATGCACTAAACAGTACCTTATCATTGGTTTTAACAATACACTTATCATTTTCGAAGGTTACCGTATGACCCTTATCACATAATTGACTAATGCTAATGAGATTATGTTCTAGATTTTTAACTAACCATACGTCATCTATAGTAGTATGTAAAATGTTACCAACAGTTCCAACCCCAATGATCTTAGCTTTAGTGTTGTCGGCGTAGGAGACATATCCTCCATCATAGGCTTTCACCGACACAAACTTACTGATATCACCTGTCATATGGTGGGAACACCCACTGTCGAGGTACCACTTGTTCTTTTTGCTGGATTTTCTTCTTTGTACCTGATCATCGTCATTGGCCATGTAGGCGAGATCTTCCTCCTCTTCACTTTCGGCCTCTTCCCAATTAGTGACCATTGCTTTCTGCTTCTTTACCTTTTTGTCACCATTTTCCGTAGGGCAGTTTGAGGCGAAGTGGCCTGGCTTGTTGCATTTGAAGCATTTCTGCACGTTGTTCCCGGATGACGATATTCCCTTGTTCCTAGGCTGGAACTTGGAGTTTCCCTTGAACTTTCTTTTCATCCGAAACTTTTCAAATCTTCTGGTTAGCATGGCGATCTGCTCCATTAGGTCCTCCTCAGTTTCTTCTTCACCTTCAGAATCATTTTCTTGTTCGGTGTTAAATGCAATGTTTGGTTGACTTCGGACCGTTGGTTTCTCTTTGATGGATATCTGAGTCATCTCGTAGGTGGTAAGGGATCCAATCAATTCTGACACGGAAAGTTGGTCCAAGTCCTTTGCTTCGTAGATGGCAGTAACTTTGGGATTCCATTCTCTTGGCAGAGATCTCAGTATCTTTCGTACTTTCTCACCGTCCGGTATTTTCTTTCCCAACGAGAACATTTGATTTATGATGCTCATGAATCTTGCGTACATATGGCTTATGGTCTCGTTGTCCTCCATTTTGAACAGCTCGTATTGGTGAGTTAAGAGGGCTATTCTTTCTTGTACAACACGAGTAGTTCCCTCATGTGTGACTTGAAGCATCTCCCACATATCCTTGGCAGATTCGCATGAACTCACACGATTGTATTCTTCTCTTGTAAGAGCGCAGGCGATCATGTTCTTAGCTTTGGCATTCAAGGATATTCCTCGCTTGTCTGTTGCATCGTACTCGGAACCTTTCTTTGGAGTTCCATCCGCCTTCTTGGGATCGTAAGGTCCAGTCGTGATGATATCCCACAGGTCATAGTCTGTAGCAAGCAGGAATTCCTTCATACGATTTTTCCATATAGCATAGTTTGTTCCATCGAAGAGTGGTGGCCTAGAATGAGATTGTCCTTCTGCAAAAACATCAAAACTCGAAGAAGCCATTAGATCTTTAACTCAGGCTTGTTAGGCCCGTCGTTTGAGTAACCCGCTCTGATACCAAATGAAGATATAAATGTGCCTAAGAGGGGGGGTGAATTAGGCTTATAAAAACTTTATGCTTCTTTTCGTAAATACTAAGTGTGGTGACTTAGATATGCCTACTGATGTTTGTGACGAGTATGCCTGATATATCCTAGTAACGTCGGATGTGCGTCGGGTCTGTCTCACAGCGATAATGAAATAACTGAAAAGTAAATGCGAGACAGGATTTTTATAGAGGTTATATCCCCAACTGGGGTTTACTCCTCTCCTTGGGATTTGCTTCCCAAGAGTTTAACCAATCACTATAATGCACCGTAGCTGGATACAAAACTGATTGGTTAGCCCAATACACAACCGAAACAAGTCGAACACTAGACACTACTAGGTTACCACACGCCGAGTTTCGTTCCTCGGAATCTCCTTGATCCCGACAGACACAGCTCGCTACCGAAGGGCCCCCGGACTTGTCCTTCCCTTCGCGTGTGCGTAAACGTCGACCTTGCCTCCTTGGTATTGCTCACGTCCGAAGACAACACGTCCGAAGACAGAATATATGGCAGGGGATGATGGAATATCTGATGAATCACTCGCTCAGTGATGGATAGGCAAGTTAAAGTTCGGGTAGGCAGAAAGCTATCGCAAGTGAAGGGCTCAGGAATATCTTAGTATCTCTCTGCTCAAAAACTCTCGTAGGCTTAGATTCGCAAATTCTCTGTTCTCTTTCTGTACTTCGAAAATCTCAAGTGCAGCTCATATAAATCCTTTTCTAATAGCACTTCACATGGAAAGTCATATCAAATAATAATCACCAAATCAAGCATAGTTTCCATGTGGATTTCGAGTCAAGCATACCATAAAAATCATGCATTTAATGAATCATCACAACGGTCATATAGAGCATTTAAGCATGATTTTTATTCCATATAAAAGTCCAATTTCGTTCTCAAGCATATTCATCCACTTCGCATATATTTTCCATATTGGGTTTTTCATAAGTGATTCCCTGCTATCAGTTCCTAGTAACGAGTCAATCAAGATTTACTTTCCATGTAAGGCACACAAGATAGCAAGTCATCAACACGTTTTCCATGTACAGCTCATAGCATTTAATCAATATATTTACCATGTTTAGCACACCGATCAGATCAGAGCTTACATAAAACGATTTATCACATCATGGCACAACTTTCCTTATTTCAGAGATATCACCCGTTATAGCACATACCATATAAGAGCACTTTATTCATAAGGTCAATCAAATCGAATCTTTCCTAAATATAATAATCCAATCAGCACAAGGAAAGATATCAATTTAATATTTCGCATTTAATTCAGTGCAAGACAAGCAAGGATCGTGCACATGATTTTCGTCCAGGAATAAACTGGTATCAACGGATATATCACTTTCCATATATAAACAGCATATTTTCCATATATAGCTCAGTAGGATATCTCATGCATTATTTCCATATATAGCACAGAACGATATATCCTATCTCATGGACTGTCTATATCATGCGATCACATAGTTCCATCACAGAATCACACGCAAATCAAATATTCAACATTTTAACAATTTTCATCCCATTTGCAATGCATGGTTGAACATTATCATGAACTTAGACATTTTATTTGTCCCAAATCGAATTGCTTATTTTATAGACCTAATGTCATTACAATTACATCGTTCATCAAAACTCTCTAACATATATGGACCAAAAAGGTCAACAATTTCATCATTCAACTCTATGATTTTACCTTCATCATAACTTGTTATTAAATTGGATTCATTGCTTAAAATGAATTCCCAAATGGAGAAAATAGAATAATTTAGGAGAAAAATGGGGTTGCTTTACTAAAAACTAAATCCCGTCTCATTTTTTTATTTCTACATTCACCTAAAATTATATTCATAACAAAAATATAAACATAGGAGGAAAAGCCATCTCAACCGTAGAAATGCTTTTCATATATTAATTACCATTATCGTCGACTATCAGATAAGAACTCTCCTCTCCGACCGTCAAATCAGCTAAACTCTGACGGTCCAAAAGAAGAATTTAAAGTAAAAAAAAACCATGAAATTTAATTAAAAACGACGTTCCCTTTGCTTTTTTCACATTACGGTGCAGCCGTTAGCATTCTCATCGCTGAACATGGAGTACTGATCGATACGTTCGCCGGGCGGCGGTGCTGGGTAAGGCTGGTGGTGATACGGCGGCGGCGGCATGTAGCTGACCGCCGGCGGTGGGCGAGCGTACATCATGGGCTGAAACCTTTCGTTCCCATTGGCTCTCTGCTGATTCATCATCATAGCTTGGTAGTAGTCTGGATTCATCCCGCCGGCGCCACCACCGCCGCCGTTGGCCGGAATTGCGCCGAGGTTTCCCATCCTAGGCATTGAAGGATGGCCCATGTGGGCCATGCCTCCATTATTCATCGGCATCATCACGTTGGGAGGAGGCATGCCTTGAGCCCCACCGCCTTTACCTTTCGGAGCACCACCGCCTCCGTTCTTATTCTGGCCTCCCCCACCATTTTGCGGTGGTCCACCGCCGTTCTTGCCGGCGCCTTGAACTGGGAGGTTTCCCATGTTTCCGTTGTTACCATTACCACCTTTCTTGTTGCCGCCGCCGTGTCCTGGGATGATGGGGCCACCGCCGCCGCCGCCCTTCATCATCATATTGTTCATCATCATGTTAGGCATGTTCGGGCCACCGCCGTTTCCCACCATGGGCTTCATCTTGTTCGGAGGCACGGCGTCCAACTCATCTTCCGACCCAAAATCATCATCCTCCTCATCGTCGTCGTACTCATCGCTGCCATCATCGTAATCGTCATCTTCATCGTAGTCATCCTCGTCGCTGAGGTCTTCATCGTCAGGGACATCGAACTTCACAGACTTTGGGTGGTTGTGGTTATTACCGCCGTTGTTATTACCACCGCCGTTGCCGTTCATGGGCATCTTCATGAGGTTGGTCGGCATCTTCAGATCTTGAAAGCCCTTCATCTGCTGAAGCTGTTGAAGCTGCTGCTGAAGCTGAGGATTTGGGCCGAGCTGAGGACCGCCGCCGCCGCCGGCGGGCTTCTGCTGGTGATTGTTCTTGTTATTACCGCCGCCGCCGTTCTTTTGAGGCTGGCCTTTGTTGTTTTGGCCGCCGCCGTTCTTACCACCTCTGCCGCCGTCAATCTGTAGATTCTTGAACTGATTGTTGCTCTGATTCTGTTTGCCATTGTTGTTGGGCTTTGGAGCGCCCCAAATCTCGGCATGTTTGTTATTCTTGGTAAGCTTTTTGATTAGCTTAGCTGCGTCAACATTGCCTGAAACTGTGACTTTGCCCTGTTCTGAGTCGATCTTCGTCGTGTAAACGCCTGAAAAACAAAAACATAAAGATTCAATTTTTAAGACAGCAAAAAAAAAAAAGCAGGGACAGAAAATAAAATACAGTATACCATCAATCTTCTGCAAAATCTTCTTCACCTTTTGCTTACAACCATCACAGTGTATGTTCACTTTCAGGACACACGTCTGTTAGAACAAGCAAAGCCAAACAGTGGACGTGAAACATGGTTACAAAAGGTCTCAGCTTTAGCACTAACATGCATCTCGCCAAAAATGCGAACACACTATCAGAGAAAATACAGAGAAAAAGTGAAGGAAGGAGTTACCTTGATCTTCAAGAACTCTTCTTTGCTCATCTTGGAACAGAGATTTCTCAGTGGGCAAGGCAATTAAACAAGGAAACACAGATCTGAACCAGGAAACTTCTATTTCAAGGAGAGAGAGAGAGAGCTGTAAGAAGGCCTCGCGATATAGAGAACAAGAGAAGAGGAAACTAATGGTTGTTGGAAAACATTAACGATTAGTGTGAATGTTTGTGTGAGATGGATGGATAGATAGAGATGAAAGAGAGGGATGAGCGAGAGAGAGGAGAGGAGTAAATGTGCAATTACTAAACAAAGAACAAAGTGCAGACTGGCACAGAAGAGAGAGATGAGGTTGCACACTCTCACTTCCTTGGTTTTCAGGCTTTATTTATGGGATGTATTGTATGTAATTTGTAAAGATTTTCTTTTTATTATTAAATTGTGTTTTCTCAAACTCCATGAAAGGAAAGAGGAACCCACCTCATGAAACTTTTCTTTTCTTATCTTTTTTTATAGATATTTTCTTGGAAGTTTGCTTCAATGATGGGCTATCGAGTTGTATGGTTGGGCTCTGTGTAAAGCTCGAGTTGGCTTGGTTGGCTTGACATTCTTTTTCCGCCCTTATTTTTTTTAATTTACTTATGTTTCTTGCTTTTTTCATGGCCAATACTTAAGAGTCAATAATGGTGTCTGCAATAATAAGATAAAATCGGAAATCTGCAAAACGCCATCTATTTTGCCACATTTTCACTATGTTGACTTGCAACACTTCTCGTCTTGTTTCTTATGTCTATAATTATTCAAGTAGGTCGAACGAATTATTTCAGTCATTTTGTTTTAATTTGTTTCGATAGTATAATTCGAAAAGAAAGAATGCTTTGCAACACTATAATAAAATTGTAAAAATGATAGCTTTCTTTTAATATGAATATGTCCATGTGTGTGGCAATTACAATTATCATATCATTAGGCTATATAATAACATTATATGATGCCGTTCTTAAAAGGATAAATCATGATGAAACCCTAGTGCCTTTGTCCTTCAACGTCTCTTTAATATTCATGAGGGTCCCATTGGATACAATAATTTGAGGTTTCCGAGAAAAGAAACTATTGAAACAACCTTTTTCCTCACTACTATGTTGTCTAACCTTTTAAGATCATTAAATTGCGAGAAAAATAAATAAAAGACCTTTTATCAAATTACTATTTTTCAAGCCCAAAAAGAAGAAAAAAAGATCTTTAATTTAATTTACACGGACTAGGTCCGATTCCAACAAGACAAAAAGGTTAAATTTTTACATCATCTTTCTGTCTTCGATCTGATGTTAGAGGCAATGTGATGGGAAACTAAACGCTGGCTTTGCCATTTATGTGGCATAGCATATCATGTGAACGATGAACATTCAATCTACTAAACATTTAAGGGAAAATTGAAAACATATATTACAATCTTGAAACTTCGAGATCCGATATTTCACTTGGGCCCAACAAAACTGTACTAGGTTTTTCAGTGTTCTGACGAGAGAGATGCAACAAGTCGCAACTAATACAGTTGAGTTCCCTACTTGCAACGGTACATTTCTTCCTGGGATGCTATGTAATGGCACTTCCTTATAGTTCAACTTTAATACACAAAGCCCTTGTGACCATGTAAATGTGTTATTTTGTATGAAATAACATATATAAGATTCATCGATAGAGCTTCAAGTTGGTCAAGAAAATTACAATATTCGTTACAATGGAAAATTACCGATAAAACTATATATTTCCACAGTAACGTAGCAAACCCTTAATAAAACCCTCATCAAACTTGACCAAACCTGAAAACTCATAGTAAACGCGAACACGAAGATGAGATTATTATTATAGCATTCTCATCCCCCAAATAGAAAAAAAAACACATCAAATCCTAAGATAAAATCGAAACCGAGAAACGCGCTTTGGTATCATATATCTTCAAGCCAAGCTCTTGCCATTGTCGTCGGTGAAGAACTTCTTCCACACTGGATGGGTCTTCCAAATCCTCTCCTCGATCTGATCGATGGGCACTCCCTTAGTTTCGGGCAAGAGGAACACGACGAAGAGCCCCATCACCAAAATCCACGCGGAGAAGAAGAAGAAAATCCCGGCCTGGAGGTGGCATAGGAGGGAGAGGAAAGCCTGGGCGATGATGAAGGTGAAGATCATGTTCGTGCTCACCGCTATGGCGAAACCCGAGGTACGGGTTTCGATTGGGTAGATCTCGCTCGGGATCAACCACCCCATCGGGCCCCACGACCATGCGAAAGACATCACGAAGGTGCACACGAGGACCACGACGACGGCCGCAAGACCCTTGTCGAGTGATGAGCCCGTGGCGCTCAGATGGGTCTGAAGGATTATACCGATGGCGACCTGCAAGGACAAAAGCCGCGAAAATTTTATTGTTGGAAAATCGTAATTTTGTTAGAAAACAAACCTAAGCTTGTATGAGACCCTAATCTCGAGTTATTTTCGATTACTTGGAAAAAACCCTAACTTTGCATGAAACCCTAATTTTGAATTAACCCGATTTACCCTAATATTGTAAGAAGAAAACTATAATCTTGAATCGTACATGATCTCATCAAAACCCTAATCTTGAATTCATCCTCATTGCCCAAATAACCCTAATCTTGTAATAAGAAACATGAACTAAGTTACTTGCCTGAGAGATGAACATTTGCACGGAAGCCTGGAGAAGAAGCTTCCTCCTCCCGACCTTATCGACGGCGTAGATCGAGACGAATGTGGAGCCCACGTTGACGAGCCCAGTGATGACCGAAGACAGGAGCGAGGCGTCGGTCTTGAATCCCAGCGTCTGGAAGAGGACAGGGGCGTAGAACATGATGGCGTTGATCCCGGTGAACTGCTGGAAGACCTGGATGGAGTTGGATATGATGAGCGGAGGAATCCCAGTTCGTGTGAAGAGCTGCTTGAACGGCTTCTTGATGGTCTTTGCGTGCTCGCACGCCGCCATGATCGAGTCGAACTCCGCTTCCACCTCGTCGACCCCTCTGATCTTCTTCAGGGCCGCCTTTCCCTCATCCACCTTACCTCTCTCGACTAGGCTCGGAGGCGACTCGGTGATGATGAGCGAGCCCACGAGCAGGACAAGCCCCGGGACCGCCGCGAGCCCGAGGGACACCCGCCATCCGTACGGGTGGATCGTGGAGGTCGCGTAGTTCACCAAATTGGCGATGAAGATGCCGATCGTGACGAAGAGCTGGAAGAGGATGTTCACCGCTCCCCTGTGCTGAACCGGGGCTATTTCCGTCAGGAACACTGGGACTGCCTGTTTGTTGGAAACAAAATATATAAAATCAAAATGTGATACAGCCCTGTTAAATGGTATCAAACCCTAATCCCATGGAAGAATTCTGACTTGTATATAAGTTTGTGGGCTACTCCATCTATTGCTTGCCGATTGATTTTAGTGTAGAACCACACAAGTTTATAGGGTACTCCCTTTCATTCAATACGTATTCTGTATGCATGGATGAGGGTATGCATATTACTTACTTCGTTGCCGAAACCTACTCCAATACCGAAGAGGATCCTACCGAGGATGAGGACCATCTTGACCTCGGCGAAGGCGCTAAAGCCGGCGCCGGCGATGAAGAAGAAGGAGGCCATGAAGATGGTCGGGCGACGACCCAATACTCGGCAGGCTTTGGAGGCGAAGAAGCTCGCCACGAGGGCCGCGATGTACAACGAAGATGTAAATAGTTGGAGCAATTGATCGTCGTATTTACAGTAGTTGTTCTCGTGGGCGTGCAACTTCCTCTCGTGCACCTTCGGGAAGAACTTGATCAAGAAATCGTCCATGCCCGTAACTCCGCCTTCGTGTAATAAAAACCGCAGATCAATCGGTGTCAGACGCAAATTCGCGGAAATAAATAATTTTTTTTTTTTTATGTAAAGATTGAGTTACCCGAAATGCCGATATCATAGCCAAACATGAGGCCGCCGAAGGCGGCGAGGATCCAACATGTGAACACGTAGAAGGTAACCTTGGACTTGAATTGAACGTCGTTGGCCATTTTTTCGTCTCTTTTTCGATGTTTTATTGTTATAACCTTTGGAAATTTCCCAGAAGAAGATTTAATGTACACGAATATGATCTTTGTCGTAGATTATGTACACTTTATATGACTTTATATCTATGCACAGAGAGGGAGGTGTGTGTGTGAGAGAGGTAGAGAACAAAGGCTATAAGATTAATTCGAATAGGTTCTTTGCTCTGAAACTCTACACCTTCCAATTTTTCTTCTTCTGAGATTATTACTACAAGAATGAAAGCAGCTGTAGGGTATTGTGTGATGAATGTGGGCTTTATATAGTTTTTATGTTTGCCTTTTTAACTTAAGGTGGAATTCGTATTATATCATGGATTCGCTTGTACGGACAAGCGAATGTGTCTCTATGACCGTTCGTGCTAATCGGGCCTTAGGAAACGACTTTGTGGTTGAAAAATGGCTTGCCGTTCAAATATTTCTTGACCTTTTGTTTCTCCTCAAATAATTTTTATGTAAACAAATTCAATGTGCATCCATTCAATTCACGTATGTCAGAATGAAATCGTATAACATGGAGTTTTGAGAAGTAAATGTGTAGGCATAACTTAGAATACTAATGCTTGTTGTACGTAAGGTTGCAAACGAATCGAATCGAGTCGAATACCGCAATATTCTATTCGTATTCGGATGACAATCGAATACGATACGAATACTCGAATATTTAATCGAATCATACAATCGATCTTCGAATATTCGAATCGAATATCGAATATTTGTATTCAAAGTCATCTTTCATTTTTATTTAATATTAAATTATAATAAATTATATTCAAACATTTATTGAATTAATAGCATAATAATTTTAAATGTTTTAGTGAGTTATCATATATTATATGTGAATATAATATTAATTATATTATATTTTATATTATATTATTCGAATCGAATAATTCGATTAATTTTCGAATCGAATACTGCAATTTCATATTCGTATTCGTATATTTCTCGAATAAAAAAAAATATTCTTATTCGGGTTCGATTCTAAATATTCGAATTCGAATCTTAAATTTCGAATCGAATCGCGAATCGAGTTCGTTTGCAACACTATCCGCAACATATCTAGTCTAGGAGGGGTCATTATAAACTGACACTTGGCCGGTCTATTTAACAAAAAATTAAATAAAAAATAAAGAAAAAACACCCACTACTTTTATTTACTATTTATAGTTAATTACTATTTTAGCTAATTACTGTTAAATTATATTTTCTATTAAGTATTTTAAATTAAATAAATTAGTATTATATATTATATATTATTGCACATATATTGAATGTGTAAATAGTATTAGTATTGATTAATACGCGGCAACTTACATGTGCAATCGTTTATGATAATATTCCTTGTCCGAAGGTTTGTCGACCATTAATTTTGCAATATTATTATACCTAAATAAACGTGACCGCTTCATTTGGGTCAAACCCAAACATTAATTGGGCCTAGATTGTGCCAAGTTGGGCCCAATATAATTAGTATAAGCTAGGGCCATAAAGCACATTAACACTGTACTAGTTATTCATTTTCAGTGAATTTGTAAGTTTTGAACACTGCACATTTAAACTTGGGATCCGATGACTTTGAGAACAAAATAATACGTAGTAGTGTTCGTATTTTAAAATAAACTTTTCCCCCATGAATTTGGTGCAGATTTCAACAGTACAGTCACATGCTGCAGCATGGAAAAAGCGTATCTAAAGTACAAGATTATTAGTTTGATTTTCTAATTTGTATCGTTTATAATATTCCCTTTTTTTGAGATATTCCGTAAAATTGTGGGAGGGACGGTGATATGGGTGGGGCCGACAAATAAAAAAAATAGTTTTGTATATTTGGTTGATAAGATTTGGTACAAAGTAGGGAAACATGACCATTACATTAATTCAACTAACATGTTATCTGAATGATCTAACAATTTTCTTTATATTTGACGGAGAAAATAAAGAAAACTGTCAAATTGAAATAAACCAATCAAAATGGCGCGAAGCGGCTGGCAGGCATCGACCGATATCAAAGCTTTGCAATATAGAGATTATGTTGTCAATTAATGATGGTAACTAGTAAATTAATTACTCTGGTGCTGTTAAGTGCATGGCATAGCATTACTGTAATTCTAGAAAATAATGCAAACGAATGGCAAAAAGAAAATACTATAAATACGTGCATTCTGTTGATAAAAAGATCACAATGTCAAAGCGGGAACCAAGGTTCCGAAACCGGTTTTTCGAATCGGACTGGAAATTTTAGTGGTTTAAGGTTGAGTGGTTTAACCGGTATAGAATCGGAATCAAACCGGTGTTAAACCAGTATCTTTAGATTTTAAAAATGTATATTTATGAATAAATCAATCAAATTAAATAGAAAATATCCATGTTTTATGAACTTTTTCTAAATTCTAGTGTTATAAATTTAAGGGGCAAAATTAATAAAAGTAAAATGTATTGGGGATTAAAATTTAATTGTACATGGAATGTGAAGTATTGAACCTATCAACTTGGGGGTCAAACATAAATAGAAGGAAAATATTAGGCTGATAATTAATTATAAATTAAAAAATTCGTGGCTTAAGAATTCGAAACCTGGCGAACCCAGGCCCATCTGGTAATCAATTGAGTGCCTCACCACTATATCAACCCAACTTTTCTATAGTATTATTCTGTTTTGCAGTAATTAATTAATATTATGTTCTTTCTTTTTTTTTTTAAATTAAAGAAGACCGGACCGGGATCGGACTGGAATTTTGACCGGTCCGGTCCAGTCTTCAAAACCATGGCCGGAACATAACATGCACAGCTCAAACTTTACAAAGATACAAACTTTTCTTTAAATATCACCATCTTCCTAGTCTAGTCACGCTAACTAGATGTAAAAATGATAAGTTTAATTTTAATATTAATCGTATGAACGAAATCAGCATATCTTCTTACAGTTCCATGAAACTAATCCAACTGCCTACGTCACTTGCCAGCTCGGATAAATATTCTTACTTCAAAATGCCACGTCACACTAAGATTCCACAAATATCATATTAGCTATTTTCCTCCAAAAAAGAATCGCATGCCGTTACATTCTTCGATAAGTAGTAATTAGACGCTACGGACCGTAATAAATTGCGCATAGGTTTCTCAAATAAAGACTTTGTAAATGCAATTTACTACTTGTCATTTGGCGATAGGTAAATATTAAATTAAATGCAAAGACAAACCGAAGAAAAATGGGATTTTTGTTCGTCTTTGTTGCTTTTATCAGTGACACTCCACAGTTTGCAACTGGCTATAGCCGGTCAAACACAATTTCGCCATTAAATGAGAATCGATGCTTCTATCTCACTCTTCTCTCTTTATCTCACGGTGTGTACTATCGCCACGTCGGCAACTACCCTTAGATGAGACCCATATCAACGGCTGAGATTGAGCTTCTTCGCAGAAGCGAGGAAATTAATAAAAAACGTCCCAAAGCGACACACTGACATAAGAGTATAGATATGGATATGATTGAATTGTGATGGCCATAGAAAATTGGTTCATTTATTTTGCGGAGAGAGAGAAGAAAGAGAGCTGAGCTTTCCGTGAGAATAAGTGCCATTTGTAAGCAAAGACAATCTTCCAAATACAGTGGTTTTTTCCATTACATTATGGAAGAAGAATCTTGAATGCTCCTAATGAGAAAGAAATAAAGATCGATCTTCTTTCGTTCTTCATCTTCCTTGATAAAAGTTAATGGATAGAAGCAGAGAAGCAAGAAGGGCTAGTATTGTGGGCTCTAATGGCTTTAACAGAAGGAGACACAGAACGAGCTCTCTCCGAGGTTGTCCAAATTAATACAGAAAGTTTCCATCTTTACACGCAGATCTGCTTCTCTTTTTCAGCAAAGAGTGGCTCTTCTTGCAAACATTTGACAGCTTTTTTGTTTCGTTTTTCTGCAGATGAAGATATGGGTTCGAAGGAGGTTTACGAATCAATGAGATTAAGGGAAAGAGCGACGAAAGATCGAGTTTTTAGAGAGAGGGCCGACAGGGTTACGAAAGCCAGTAAAAGGAGGAGAAAAGGAAGATCGATGAACCACACTGTAAATGATGAGACCTCAGAAGAAGAAGAGAGTGTTAATGAAGACGAAGACGAAGACGAAGATGACGACACCTTTAGTTTTAGTAGTCAGATACATCGTAACCACAGTATTAACAATCACCATCTTCAGCAAAGAAGAAGCTTTCCTCTGTCAAGTACCAACTGTAATAAGTCTTGCAGAGGAGTCGTCGGCGTTTTCGTTCCCAGGAAAGCTCGTTCTGGTAAGAGAAGGAAAGGTGGGTTCTTTTTTGTAAGTCTTAAAGATCTGATTTTTATGACCAAGTTCTTGAAAATTCTGCAGCATCTACGAAGAGGTCTCATAATTGGATCTCAAGCACTGGGAATAACAGCAGTGGCCTCGCCGTCGGCGATTGTGAGCTAACTCACCGGCAAACAGAGGGTTCACCGGCGACTCCGGCGTGCAATCAAGCTCCCATTTCTCCACCGCCGCCAGCTGTTTCACTTAGAAAGAATCTCCTCGTTCGTCCTCCCTCTTAAGAGCCTCTTTAAGCTATTCAGTTTTCTATGGACTTAGATGGGAGTTTCTATTTTTCTTGGTGCTCTCTGCAGAAGCCTAACGTCAGTAACAACAGCGTGGGGCATAAATTGAAGCCGCCGAGATCTTTTTCGAAGCGTAGCCCTTCAAACGCCGAGGAGCTTGAGATTGAGATCGCCGAGGTGTTGTATGGTTTGATGACTCAGTCACAGAACCCTTCTTCAGATAAAGACGAGGTTGATAGATCGACTACAGATGCAAAGTCGCATATTTCTTCTTCGATCTCAGATTGTGTTCTCAGATCGAGCCCCATAACAGCTATTGGTCAGCGTTTTCAGGCCTTGATTCTTACATCATCATTTTTTTCTCGAATGTTTGACTGGATTTTCGGTTTCTCCTCCCTTTTCTTTCACCAGCTACGAAGAGGAAAAGGCCAAGAAAAGTAGTCGATGCCGTCATTTCACAAGTTCCGGCGGCTGCTCGGCCGACGGAGCTTCAGTCTCCGGCGAAGTCGGAATCGGAGTCTAAGCCTTCAGTAGTTGCAGAGGAAGAGGGAATCTTGAGCAGAAATGAGGCGCAAACTTGTTTGCCGACATCGTGAGTATTTCTTTTTTTTTTTTCATTATTATTTTATTTCGATGCTTTCGAGATGGATCGTTATCTTGACGTCACGTTCGTCTCTCTCTTTTTGCTTTTCAATGGCGGAAAGTCCTCGGAAGAAAGAGAAGTTTGAAATAGATCTGATGGTAAGTAGTAGCCATAAAGATTGGATTTTTACATTACGTTTACTGTAAATAAAAAGAAAAATGCTTCCTTTTCTACCCAAAATTCTTACAACACGTCCTTTTCTAGGCTCCACCGCCTCAATTGAAAACATCATCGCCGGAAAGAGAAGGTCATCATGATTCAACGTCTACGGCCACCGCCGACCAGAAATCAGTTATCTCCGTTGCTGACGTGGTATGAACACTAATGATTTTTTTACCAGGTAACATATTCTGACTTTCCTGTGTTTTCCGTCATAAAGAAAGAACAGTTTGCTGGGGAAGATGGAGATAAGAGTAAAGAAACAAAGCCAGCAAATGATCTGGAAAAACCCGAAAGAGATGGGGCTAATAATGGACAAAACAATGCTCTCGGAAACAAATTACTACAGCAGCAGAAATTGCCAGTTAAACCAAACAGAGAAGATGATCCACCTGGTAAGTTTCTCCCACAGTTTTCTTGATTTGGATATTACATAATCTCACCTTTTTTTTTGCCTTTTTCTTGTATTTAGGACAACCAACGAGCATGGCCGCACCATTCTCAGTAGATAGAACAGCTCTTATTACACAAGCACCACCAATCCATGTATGGCATATATCCTTCTTTTCTTTCCATTTTATCCCGTCCTAAAGTTTTCTCGGTCGTCTTGTAGCCACCTCTCTCTCTTTCCCGACGAAAACGATGCGCTACCCATTGCTATATAGCCAAGAACATCTATCATTACCAGCAAAACCATTACAAAGACAGAGCTCTTAATAACAGCAGCAGTTCTCCCTCACGAAAGAATCCACCTTTTCCTCCTAGCAGCAATTTGCAGGTGTGTTTATACAGTCTCTACCGTTTTGTACCTTCATTGTCCCTCCTATTTTTCCCTACTCTCCCGACCTATCGCTCCGTTGTTTTCAGGGCCCTCTCTTCCCTTTGAGTCACCACCAATCAGCTCAAAAGCTAAGGCCAAGTGCAGGAAAATCTAAGACGAGCGCACCATTTACAGCTTCGAACTTCAGTTATCCAAACATGGGAGCTAACGATTCAGCCCAATACCTAGCCGTTACGCAGAGCCACGGCTACCCTTTTCCCAGACCAGCGGTTCAGGACTTCCATGGACCACCACCGCCGACGGCTCATCAGCCTATGCCAGCTGTCAGTACCTACGGTCAGAACTTCATGGCCTCTTTTGCTGCTAATGGAAGCTGTCGAGCAGAGAAGAAGGCGAATCAGCCACAAGGGCCTAACAATGCTCTCGTCAAAGGTCTTCCTCGAATCACCTTTGGTGGGAATCTAAAGCCATCTTCGCCTTTGATGGCTGGTTCTCCGTCTAGAGGAAACAGTAAAAAGTAGTCTACGTTAGTTCCTGGGAATTCTCAGGTAAGTTCGTCTCTGTCGTTTGAAGGTGGGGCTAAAGCGCAGGTTCCTCAGCAGCAACAGCAGTTAGTGTTTGCGAAAATGCAGCAGCATGGGCACATAATCTTCTCGAAAAATCATCTTGCCCAAGTTCAGTCGAGGCCCAACTCGTTGGCCAAAGCCGTAACTGCTGCTGCTTACGATGCGAAGGAGAAGCGCGGTGGATTGCCTGTGCAGGGAGTTCTCAACGCTTCTCAGTTCGTTGGTTAGTCGAATTTGTTTGTTGCAAAACTCCGTGTTAGGACGACGTAAGAGCGCGTTTTTCTGATTGCTGAGGAAGACATAATTTTTATGCTGTAACTTGCAAGCGATTGAGGTTTGTTCATCTTTAAATTTCAATTCTTGGACCAGGCAGTGGCTGTTCTCATCATCAATGGCAGGCCTGAGAACATGCGAATCATTTGGCGAAAAGGGAAAGCTAGCGATGATCGGAACACAAGCGAGCGAGCGATCCTCGGGCGCATAGCTACGAATTTTGACGATGAAAGAACGAGCGTCTATCTAACTAGTAAAAAGAAAATGCAGAAAACTGATGCTTGGGATGCTCATACAGCATATATAGAGACACTGCAGACTCACATCACACTCTTCTTCCTTGTAGCTCCAAAGGAGATTCTTGGACATAGCAACATCTGCAAGTGGTTGTTACTGTTTGCCTAATTTCTCGTGGATAGCATCAATCTGGAAAATTTAGATTTTTGATGAGGTTAGGCCTTTTTGCTTGGATATGTAATGCATGTAATGTAAATCTAAAACGTTATGGCAATTAGTACGAGGAATATGCTTTAGAGCATCCATCTTTTTTCCAAGCCAAGCCAAGCCAAGCAAAGTGAGATCCTGAAAGGGGCACCCAGATATTTCTTGATGCATCTCACGATATTTTTCGAAGTTTTCTGCAGACAAATCAGATCAAACCCGTGAATTGTAATAAATACGGCCATCAAGAAGATTCCTCTCCTTGATTTGATATAATAGAGATAAGGTGTGGCACAGTGGTTTCATTAATTAATCTCTGTTCAAGTCTCGGACCGTTTCTTGGCCACTTGTCTCTCTCTTACTCTCACATACGCACACACATATGTATGTATTGATCATTCGAGACCCACGGAAGCATAATTCTGAACGTATATATATATATATATATATATATATATATATATATGTTGGGAAATGACTAACTCTCAAACGAGGATTCAATGTATTTTATGTGGTTGCAAGTGTTAAAGAATCGAATTGAGCACTTTGGAGCTCAATCGAATCGGAAATTGCACAAAAAGTCACGCAGACACTTGAAAACATGATTTACGTGGTTCGACCCTAACTTTGGCCTACGTCCACTGATCAACCGAGCACCTTTCGTATTAATCACAACACAAGAATTGTACCGTGCCCTCTACAATTCTCATGTTTAACACTCAATGTGATTCTCACTCTACGAAACGCACTCCTCAAAGATGCTAAGTCGAAACTGGAAACACAGAATATATAGAGCTGAGTTCATGTTTAAACTGTGATGATCCAATTATCTCGTCCGTCCATCATATCTGATCCAACGCTTCTTATCGCGCCACGTCGTTCATGCTTAACGCGTGACTAAGTGATAAAACGCGTGACACTTCTTTAAGTGAATTCGCGCGTTAATCCAGGGCCAGTGGCGGAGCCAGCCGGTGGAATCACTGGGGTCCATTATAATTTGACCACATTCCCAATATTTTTGATTTTCAATGGGGTCCCTGCAGTATAAGTTTTTTCAAATTTACTCCTAATATTAATTTTTTTACCATAAATTATTAATAATTTTTTTTCCGGTGGGGTGCGCCCAATGCTGGCTCCGCCTATGTCCAGGGCCGTCCGATCTTGATCTCACGGTCGAGATTCATCATCCGCAACATCTCGTTGATTTTAATCCCAGCCGTCGTTTAACTTCGCGCGTCATCTATCGGCCCATATTCAATCTCCAGCCTTTGAATGCCCCCCGTCCGATCGCGCGCCAACTCGATCCACCGGCAACTGTAGCTCGACACTTAGTCAACTTCTTTCTTCAGCTCTTCTTCTACATTCTCAGTCCAGCTTCGACCGGCCGACTTCTCCGGTCATTCCCCGCTGTCTCGGGCGAGTTTCTGGCTCGCTTATCCCGACAATATATATTATAAATATAAACACCTCTCAAAGAAGATGATGGCGCGTTTTAAGGAGGTAGATGGGGCTTGCAATGGTAATAATAATGGCGGCCGACGACGTAATGAAATAGTGCTCATATATGGACCATATGTGACAGCATAATCTACGGACAAGATATTTCTCTGAAAAAAAATTCATTAAGGAAACAGGTTTTTTGTGGGCTCGCTCAATCTGTGGGGCTTTTTAATTGAAATCTTTTTGTTGTCAGATTATTACGTCCCCAAAAAGTCCACAAGACTACAATTTATTATTGTTTCTGAGGATGATAAAGGAGAGTCTTGAACATGTCTTGAATACAGAGAGAGAGAGAGAGAGAGAGAGAGAGAGAGAGAGAGAGAGAGAGCGACATTTCATTTCATGTATATATTGTTTCCATTAAGAACGAAAGTTCAGAAGATAAAGACAGAAGACAAACAAGACAACAATGAGGCAGACAAGGAACGGTTTTAACGGTAATATATTTTCACACATCCTTTTTTAAATATTTCCGTTGCACTTCCTTGGATATAATCTTGGATTTAAGTTTTCAATTAGGTGCCGAAATTCCCATGGCCGTAAATGAACCTCGCATTTCCTTCTGTGTAGACATGAGTCTCGTTATCTAGCCTGCAAGGAAAAAAAAAAATTTCCAATCTTATCACTACATTATTATTACAACATGCAGACTATGTATTAATAAAGAAATATAGTTGGCGGGGCGCTGACGATTTTCTAACGGCCTTGCTCAATATGGACGACGAAACGAATGTTTTTCCATCGATATATCGATTCTCCCCTTCGATTCGCTGCTTAATTCTCGCGTCTAATTCGTCAGCGTCCAATACGAACGGAGAATCCGACGCCTGTCGATAATTTTATTAAAGTCAGCTATTATTTACAAGAAATATACATGTATTTCGTAAGACAAGCTAGTCTATTAATCAATGTATATTCATTACCATGACCCAACCCCAAGTGTCAGCATACGAAGGGATATGAGCAGAATAAGGCACAGCATCTGCAATTCATTCGGAAAAAAAAGTACATTTTTAAAAATCTATTTGACTTATGATTTTCAATTAGATTAAAATACATATAAAACTTACATTTGAAAACCTGCCTCAGAGTATTGTAAATGCAAGAAAAAACTTCAGTATGGCTGAAAATCCCAGCAGGGCCTGCCTGCATATATATATGATCATAGTAAAGGCATGGATTTAAAAAAGGAAATCATAATTAATTGGAAAGAAGAAAAAAAAACTAACCTGTGTGACAAAAATACCGCCATGATTGAGCCTTGGCTTGACAGTTTGTTCATAGAAAGATTTCGTATAGAGCTTATAACACGGCCCACCTTCGATAGGATCAGCCAAGTCTCCAATTATTACATCGTAAAGCTCATCGTTTTCCCGCCTTCCAAGCTCGGCCTTAGCGTCGTTGATTACGAGCAATAGCCTCGGGTCGAAGATGCCTGGCGATTGACTTCCAAGTGTGACTTGCAAAAATTTACAACTTCCTGCCATTCGTATTATAAGTAAAAAAATCAATTTTTAATATGGGATGTAACATACGTATCTACGACGACTTAGAAAAATAACGTACCTCATCAATGTCACACATGATGACCTTTTCGACTGTCTTGTGCCTTAGTATTTCTCTTGCAGTGGAACCTTCGCCTCCTCCCATGATGAAGACTGTCTTTGCACTATATATAGGGACATTGTGTAATAATTCGAAGTGTGGCTCTATATAATAATTAATGAGAAAGAAAACATATGTAATTAATTAATAAGATTATTTATTATTACTTGGGATGGTGAAGAAGCGCAGGGTGAACGAGGGACTCGTGGTAGATGAACTCGTCGATCTCTGCACTTTGCAGCTTTCCATCGATCACAAGGGCCTGAAAATAGAAATATATTGATTTCGATTATCATTAGGAAAACATCTTTTTTTAAAGGAACTATTTGATTGATTTTCTTACCTTTCCGAAGGGTTTAGTGTCCAAGAGTTGAATGTCCTGGTACTGAGAGGCACCTGTATGAAGAATACTGCAAAAGGGACAAATCACATGTAAAATCTTAATGTTAAATATCAAGACTTAACTAATACTACACTTCGATATCTTATGTAAATCGAAAATGTAAGAAGTGTCGCAAATTTAGAGAAGGGAAAAGGAACATATTTTAATTGACGAGTAACTACCTCTTGAGGGCAAAGCACCAACGCAAGTTTTCTTCGATTTCTTCTTCGTACCAACAGCTTTTTCTTTGCACTGCAACTGCATGGCCATTCCCATTTCCATTGCTTAATTCACTGGAAATTGCAATGTCCCCCATGGATATGCGATGATATGTTATAGAGAGATAGATTTGAATTTTGGATATAATAAGATACGTTGTTGAGCAGTGAAGAAGGTGAAGTAGAGTCTGAGATATATATAGTGCGGGAGATAATGTAAGAGAATTCAACTTTTACAAATTGGCATGGGAATCGAAAAAGGAAGCATGATGATTTAGGTATGAGAGAGATGGATTAGAAGAATGGACATAGGAGACATGTATAATTCATTATGTGGGCTTATGGTATGTGAGCTAGGGTGTTTAATATTACATTATTAGACCATTTTCTTAGCATGCCCTTTGTTGATTATTTATATATTTGTGTGTAGATATGAGCTAAATCTTCATGGATTTTCGCAACTAAATATTCTAGAGAAAAACAAAATGGAAAGTTCAGAAAAGGGTTTTGCGTTTTCTAATGTTGATTTTGTGGCGTGATTTGATCTTCTTGCCAAGAGACACTAATCATGGAGACAAAGATTTAGTTATCTTAGTTTTTTTTTTTTTAGTTCTGCCCTACAAGTCCTAATGTACATAAACAAAAGGTTTGGAAAGTACAGGAAAGTGGCATTACACAAACAGGAAGTCGCCCTTACGCCAAAAAAAAAAGTAAAAAATGACAATGACTAAGAACCTACTTACTCCATCAATTGATCAATCTCAGTTTACTATATTTTTCTCGACTTTTGTCCTCATAATATTGTTGTAAATTTACAACACTAAATTCCGAATTGTGTTTCTAATCTAATTAGAGATTTAAAAGCAAATTATCCCAAGGACAGTTTACTTTTCCCACGTGTAACTAAGAGTGGGATGTGAATGAATATCGAGGGCGTGATGAAGGTTAATAATTATTTCATTTCCATTGGAGGAATGAATGGAAATTATAATTGAGGGTGTGACAAAATCCATAAATTTTGGTTTCGGGGACGAGCTGATTATATTTCTTCTTTAATTATTATTCAAATTAAATTCAGAAACTTGAGCAAATTAAATCTTGGGCGTGGAGTGGCTCTCATCATTCATAATATATTCTCTTTCCCTCAAAAGGCAAAAGGCGTGCTAAGACAGACGCATTGATCAATCATCAACCTCACCATCAAAATATAACGAATTACAAGAACAAATACAGATAACATATATATCATAAATAACTTGTGATATTAATGATGAATACCTTAAAATCTTTTTCAAAATCCACTGATGTCAAGTGTACGTCAGCATGATGGGATGCACGTATACGCAGCACAAGGGCCATGAATATATCCAAGCATGGGTTTTTTATTATATTTTCATGCTTTGATGATGCTTATAATAGTGAAGGAAGGATATGATGAACTAACCTTACCTAATTAATGTTTAAGTGTTAGAAAGCATGATGTTCCTATGTCCCGGAACATAATCATGCGCCTATGCTCCCTTGATAATGATAAGATTTAATCCGTTAGTTAAATATCTTCTTAGTTACAGAATAGAATGTTAAAATTTATTACAAAAAAAAAAAAAAGCAGAACAATTTCATCTCGTAGGATTCATTAATGGGCCATAGTTGGGCCTCAACGGTGAGCCCAATCCATCAACGATAACTGCGAGCCCATTTTTGAGTGTCTGAGCCCAAACTAAAGAACAATAAACTATTGTTTAGTAGGCTTTGTTTGTTGCCAATGTAAAATCATATAAACATTAAACTCTCCTTTTTCGCTATTTCTTTTCCATTTTTATATCTCGAGTAGGTTTTAGTCTATTTCCCTTCGAATAAATATAAAAAAAATATAAACTAAAAAACTGGTATATTCTTGATCAGGTGCAGCACATCCATGCAGTAGTGTCATAATACTAAACCATGCAATAATAAATCATTTGTGATTTATTTCTTAAACCCGTTCCATTCAATCCAACGGATAAACTCTAATTTAATGGCAATATAATTGCTAATCGTCTCTGTATTTAATTAAATCAGATTTTGAATAATTAAAAGATCTACAATAGCAATGCAGATTTCATAAAATAAGGAAAAAATTTTATATTGTTCTCATCTGCTGGGCTTGTGATGTAATAACAATTAAAGAATCAGACGGAAAAAGGGACTTCAAACTTAAGATTTTTCTTGTGTTTTTAATTATTATTAAAATCTGCTTTTTCTACGTAGATTTCTGCAAGAGAATACAAATAGAGCTCTCAGTCTCAGATATAATTACAGAAAGAGAGACGCCCAAACACGCATACACAAAGCCAGCCGATCCCATTAGCTTTGTGAATCCCTTCCATCGAATTTCATTCGTCTCTATTAAGATTTTCTATCCGAGAAACTAATCCTAGAACTTTTTTTTTTATCTAGATTATATCGCGGTTTCTCGCCAGGTAAGAGATTCAGTTTCTTCGAGAATTCTACGGCTGTTGTCGAGTGATTTCGTTGGGTTTTTAGTGTAGGGTCAGATCTGTTAATGGGGCTCTGTTTAATCGATTATCGGGGTTGAATAGTATGATCTCGGCCCCGTAATTGTAAAATTCCGTCGAATTGGGCTCCAATTCAATTGGAATTTGAAGGGTTTAACGTTGTTTGGTTTTTGAACATGGAAAGGCGTGTTGGGTCGGGAGGTGTTCTGAGGAAGAAGACTTCATCGGGTTGTTTGATTATAAAAAATAAAGGAGATAACAAGGATTTGAGAGGAGGGGTTGGGGCTTCGGCCGTTGATAGTAGCAATGAAAGAAAGAGACATAGATTGGTTGCAAGGGATTCGAGCACGAGCGAGGAAGACGAGCCTTTAGAGTTCATGAGGAGAGAAAGGAATGGCAAGAGATTGGAGAATGTCTCAGTGGAAGGTAAGAGGATTGTTGAGGATAGAGGGTATGTGCGGGGCAATGTAGGAGTGGGCAATGGTGGTGGGAGGAAAAGAAGTAGTTTGGGTTTCTATGATTTCGATGAGTACGATGATTTTGATGAGAAAAATATGAGAAACGAACAGGTGAAGGTTCCGTATAGGATAGTGGGGCGTGATGATTCTGTTGAGAATTTGAATGGCTTTGGTGCTGGATCGTCGAATGGCGATTCTTTTGTGAATAAGAAAAAGAAATTCCCGTATGCTGATGGTTCTAGCAGTGGGAGGATTAAGGCAGTTGATTATAGTGGTTCGAGGAACAAAGGGTTTAAATTTGGAGAAGAAGAAATACACAGACCCATTTCATCGTCGCGGTTCAGGTATCAAGAGGCGACTGATGAGCCTATAAGAGTGCAGGGGAAGAATGGGGTTTTGAAGGTTATGGTAAGTAAGAAGAAGAAATTAGCAATGCCATCTTATTACACCAAGTATGATCATGTGGACGATGAAAAGAGAGAAGGCTCTGGTTCAGAGAAAGTGGCCAAGAAAGAATCAGTGGCATGGCTTCATATTGACACCAATTCAAAGCCACCTGAGAAAGGTCTGCTCATTGCTAAGAATAAGAAGGTTAAAGAGAAACATATGGTGAAAGCGAAAAAGTTGAAATCGTCTTCAAGTAAATGCATTGACGACATAGAGCTGGACAAGGTATGTACTGATACGGTGCTTAAAATCGCACCATTGGATGTGCAGTCTTTTAGCTCTACGAAAAGGATGGGGGAAGAAGAGTCGCCTCCTCGTGAGAAAATTATCCCTGTCAAAGGCAAAGATACTACTGGTGAAAGCAAGGCTAAGCGTGGTGGTAGTACTGAAAAGCAAATGTTGCGTGAGAAGATAAGAGGAATGCTAATAGATGCCGGGTGGACTATAGATCACAGGCCTAGGAAGAACCGAGATTACTTAGATGCTGTGTACATAAACCCTAGTGGAACTGCCTTTTGGTCGATTATTAAGGCTTATGACGCCCTCAAGAAGCAACTTGGAGAAGATTGCAGAAAACGTAAATCTGATGTTGGCTCTCCCTCATTTGCACCACTTTCTGAAGATCTGATAAGTAAACTCACGAGACAGACTAAAAAGAAGAAGATGCATGAAGCAGAAAGAAAGAATACGAAAGCAGATGGCCTGACCAAGAGTAGTAAAATATCGGCTGTCAGATATGGTGCTGAGAGCTCAGATAGTGACCAAAATAAGGGAAATTCTTGTGGAAAACAGAACTCTAAATCGCAAAGAGGTAACTGTCAAGAATTGTATGAAGAAAGCGAGGATGATTTTAGTGATGATTCACCTAAGAGGAAGTCGAAGAAAGTTTCTTCCAGTTCTAACATCTTACAAGGAAGAACTAGTAAAAAAATTGGGAGGTGCACACTCCTGGTCCGCAGGTTTGACCGTGGGGAGAACTCAGATTCTGATGGATACATTCCATATAATGGGAAACGAACCTTGTTAGCCTGGTTAATTGACTCTGGCACGGCAAACTTAAGTGAGAGAGTGCAGTATATGAACCAAAAAAGAACTCGAGTGATGTTAGAAGGTTGGATCACGAGGGATGGAATCCGATGTGGTTGTTGTAGTAAAATCCTTACAGTTTCAAAGTTTGAGCTGCATGCTGGTAGCAAATTACGGCAGCCTTTTCAGAATATATTCATGGAATCTGGACAATCTTTATTACAATGCCAAGTTGATGCATGGAACAGCCAGCCAGAATCCTTTCGTAGGGATTTTTACAGTGTTGATGTGGACGGTGGGGAATCAGATGACGATACCTGTGGAATTTGCGGCGATGGAGGTGATTTGATCTGCTGCGATAGTTGTCCTTCGACCTTTCACCAAGTCTGTTTAGATATACAGGTATTCGTTTGGTGGCCCGTGTCATAATTCCATGTATGTTGGGAGTTTAGCGTTGAAATATGTATTCTCATGAGTGTCCTCTTATCCATTATGAAACTGCTATCTCTGATTTATCCCTCGAAAAACTTGCAACTGTTTTCAGATATCATTTACTCTGTGTGTGATCAATTTTCATGCATACTCATGTTAGAGTTACTTTTCTGTTTTCTGCAGATGCTTCCTTCAGGTGATTGGCATTGTCCCAATTGTACCTGCAAGTATTGTGGGCTCAGGGCTGGGATAGGAGTAAATGAGGACGAGGCTGATGAACTGATGAAATGCACGTTCTGTGATAGAAGATGTAAATGAGTTTTATGTGGCTCCTGAATTCTTCAAGCTCGTATATATATGAATATATCCTATTGGATTTTTTACGTCTGCATTTCCTTGCAGATCATGAATCATGCTGTAAGAAGGCAGTGGATGTGAGTTCAAGTGTTTCATCTTTCTGCGGGATAAGGTGCCAAGAGGTATTTTTTCTCAAGCTTCTCCGCATTTATCAGCCCGGTTTAGCCCAAAGGCTGCCCATGTTGAAATCTTCTTGCGACTTGTGTTCACTTGTGAATTTTCTGAGTATTTCATCGACGATTTGATTATATTTCTCACTCTAGCAATGTTTTGGTTCTGCAGCTCCACAATCATTTGCAAAAGATAATCGGTGTCAAACACGAGCTGGAAGGGGGATTCTCATGGTCTCTTATTCAACGATCAGCCATTTCTGACACCTCAGATCGTGGATATCCTCTTATGGTTGAATGCAATTCCAAGTTAGCTGTTGCATTGTCTGTTATGGACGAATGTTTCTTGCCAATCATTGACAGGAGGAGTGGGATTAACACAATTCATAACGTTGTCTGTAACTGTGGGTAAGCAACTGTGTTATATATCACACTAGAGCAAGTAAAGTTCGCCTTCTCAACATGCTCAGTAGGCCTATTATACCTATCTACATTATCACTGTATTTATTAAATTAATTTCCTTCAACTGTAGATCCAATTTCAATCGGCTGAATTATCGAAGATTCTATACAGTAATCTTAGAGTGGGGAGATGAAATAGTTGCTGCAGCATCGATACGGTAATAATTTAAGTTCTTAACCGCTCACAATTATGGGTCATATTTTGGTGGTCCAATTTAAAAGCCACTCTGATCATAATGGTTATTCTCTATCTCCTTAATAGGATCCATGGAGCACTTCTAGCTGAGATGCCGTTCATTGGGACTCGAGAAATGTACAGACGACAAGGAATGTGCCGACGCCTTCTATCTTCGATTGAAATGGTAGGAAATGTAGTGAGATTGGCTTCACATTTTGGACAGTAATCTTAGGTTGTTGAATACAATGCAATATAACAGGAGCTTGGTTCCCTCAACATTGGGCATTTGGTGATTCCTTCAATATCAGAGCATAGGAACACATGGACTACAGCTTTCGGTTTCGATCCACTTGACGATGCATTGAGGAAAGAGATTAAATCCACCAATATGTTGATTTTCCCAGGAACAAATATGTTGCAGAAACAGTTGGCTAATCGTCAAACTTCTCACGGTATTAGATTCTTCTAGTAGTAAAGAATTTAAAGTCTTTGTTACTAGACGGCGTTGACAAGATTGAAAACTATTAACGTAACGCTTTTCTGGTCAGCAGCCATGGTTTCCGTGTCTCTAATTCTGCCTATTCTCCTTCCACAGGTAAGGAAACGTCTCGACTTCAACCCACAAAGGCTCGTAATGAGACCAGCATAAATTCTTCTTTGGAGTGCAATAAATCAGCAAATGGAAACGATGAAGTGTTTCTCGACACCGCAAGTCTAGACAGAGTTGATTCAGATTCTGCTTGCATGTCCGACAAGAGCTGTAAGAGATTTGCTAATGCTGACGTCGAAGCTAAGCAGGAACAACTCTCTCATAGCTCGCCTGGAAAAGATGATCTATATGCTAAACCAAATGGAAATGCAACGCCTTTGGCAAACGCTGGAGATTTTGAAATACCTCCGAAGATTTCTAGCAATTCTCTATCAGATGACCGAGCTGATGATGTCCCGACGAAGATGAAGGCATGCCCATCTATTACAACATTTGTCAGCGAGGAGGAGATTTCGGTAGCAGAATCGAACATTAACCGTCCTAATCAAGATTCTTCCCTAAATCATGAAGTTGCCATAGGAGACAAGGATGCACTCAATTATGGCTCAGCAGACTCTTGCAGCTTGAAAAACGCTGAACTTGACTGTGTAAGAGGAACTGAAGATGGTTCGCCCGATGTTTCTAACAATGTCACCTCAGAACGCAGCCCAAATTCCTGATGATTGCTGAAAGGCTACCGAGGATTTTTCTTGCAGAACCGAGTTAAAACGATCGATGTCTGAAAGATTGTTGAACTGTTTTATTTATGATAGATTTAGGTGGAAGTGAGAACAATGTAGTTGATGGGGCATTAGCTTCGTCTTTGTGGGCTCTCAGGCGTTAAATTTTGTGAATGTTCCCCAGCATATAATAGCCATTTACTTTTCGTTATAGCAGACTATGTACATAAAAGAAACTCAATATTGTTGCTTGAATCATCATCATCATTTGATTATATTGAAGTGTCGTAACTTTCTGGATGAAAATAATTTTTTGCTTCGTCGGCTTTTCAATTTTTTTTTTTTTTTTATGCATGCGCTGTAGCTCGCTTTATTATTGTATGAGTTGATCTCCATGTTTTTATCAAACATTACTAAATGCCTTATAGGGATTGTGATCACATTCAAGTTATATTGTTAATTATTCTCAAGATTGGGTTTTTGTTTTCTAATTGCATTGGTGGAATGATAATCTTTTCAACAGATTATTACAATTTACACATCGTACTCAACATTTATTACTTGCATGGACTCTTGTCTGCAATCAAGAGTGCAGAATGATAGATACAAATGGCTGGACATTTAATGAGGGGATGTCTCTTAAAAAATAGTGTCAATTCTAAATCAGGACCCCTAGATGTTTAAAATTGTTGGAATTTTGATGAAGATATGAGGTTGAAGCTTGAATGAAGGATAGATTATGATAGAAGAGAAAAAGAGTAGCTTTAAATCTTAAGATCATACGATGATTCTTAGAACTTCATTTCATAACATCCTCCTAATACATTCATCATCATGCATACATATATAACATCACAATAATTACATGAAGACAATAAAACACACATCATACAAGCACATTATTACAACATGACAAACATAATGAGAATATCACGACTCATCAAAAGACATAATCATATGAGTTAGGTATAACATACATCCAACTCATTTATGAAATATATTATATAATTGGAAGAAACTTAATAATTCAACACTCCTCCTTAAGTTTCTTCATGACGCTTAAACGGCACTTGGACGTTTGAGCCTTCCCTTGGGCAATAGCTTTATCATCATATCGGTATATTTATCGTGAGAACGACATTGATCAAATTTTACCTTATCATCCTCTTTAGCTCGTCGAATAGCATGGAACTTGATTTCGACGATTTCTACATTTGCAGCGGCTTCATCATGAACGACAAGCTTTGGCTTCGGAGTGCTCCTCCTCATTTTAGACTTCTTTAAGGGATTGAGAGCCAAATGTTGAATCTGAAAATTTTCGCCCATCACCATCTCCTCCTTCATCGCATGTTCCCGTTCATCATGCTTAGTTACTTCCTTTAGCGAGGAAGTTTCCAACATAGCATACATACATTTTTCATACTCCATAGACGAGTCGGGAGATGAGTCGTCTTCATCATGTGAAACATAATTAACATCTTCACATATTTCGTTGAACTTCATAGGAAAGCTTTTCCCAACCATAGCCACCTTAGCTAAAATCACATCATTCGGATCATAGACAACACATGCGTTGCATTTGAATAAAAGAGAGTATCCTTTTTCCATCATTATCGACACACTCAAAAGATTTTGAGTTAGATGAGGAACAAAGAGAACTTCGGGTATATACTTTGTACCTCGTTTTGTTTTGACCGGTATCGATCCCTTCCCTTCGGCTTCAATAACTTTGCCATTTCCTAGTCGTACCTTCGTCTTGATGGATTTGTCCAAGCTCACAAACATCTTTCCATCTTTACACATGTGGCTTGTACAACCACTATCAATGAGCCATGTTTGCTCACTTTTCTCCTCGGGAGTCGCCATAAAGAGCCATTCTTTAGCCTCTTCTTGATCATCGGAGACGTTGGCTTGTTGTGGTTGAACGTTGTCTTGTTTTTTAAGCCGACAATTCCTTTCAAGATGCCCCATTTTCTTACAATAGTTGCACCGGATTGCGCCTTTTTCCTTGTACCAACAATCACTTTCGACGTGGTTGTTTCTAAAGCATATTCTGCATGATCAGTTCGGCTTTACTTTGTATTTGTAATTATGAGCACCTTGATCTTCATCATCATTGCCTTCATCTTGGCTTGTGCCTTCTTTTACTAGTTGCTTTCCTTTGATCTTCACTTTAAAGGCCGGAAAAGCTCCTTCGGTTGTATCTTCTTCTCTCATGTTTGCTCGTTGCTCTTGAGTTTGAAGCTTGCTAATGAGCTCCGCAACGGATAGAGTCTTGAGGTCACATGATTCTTCGATAGCCGAAATCTTTGCCTCCAATTTTGAAGGTAGGCTTATCATCATCTTTTCCACCACCTTTGCATTGTTGAACTCTTCTCCCGTCAACCTTATTTTGTTAACAAGATCTAAAAGCTTGGGAGAGTAATCTTTCACCGAGTCTCCATCCTTCATCTTCAACATTTCAAACTCTCTTTTCAATGTTAAGAGTTTGATGTTCTTCACCCTTTCGCTTCCTTCGAACTCTTCCTTCTACTTATCCCAAGCTTCTTTTGGATTTTCACAAGTCATGATTCTTGTGAAGATTGTATCGGAGAGAGCCGAGTGTAAACATGTTAGCGCTTTTGGTTTTTTTGCGAGGTCTTCTTCGTGCTTCTTCATTTGAGCGATCGTCGGATTTGCTCGTAAGGCCGGCGGTTCTTCATCATTTTCTACTACATTCCATAGGCCTAGCGCTTTCAAATATTCCTTCATCTTGATTGCCCATATGTGATAGTTTTCGCCGTTGAAAACCGGAGGCCCCGTGCTTAGAGAGTTGCTCGCCATCTTCGTCGCTTTCTTCTACGGTGTAATTTTTTTTTCACAAGTCCCTCAAGAAGAATGCTCTGATACCATGTTGAAATTTTGATGAAGATTTGAGGTTGAAGCTTGAATGAAGGATAGATTATGATTAGAAGGGAAAAAGAGTAGCTTTAAATCTTAAGATCATACGATGATTCTTAGAACTTCATTTCATAACATCCTCTTAATACATTCATCATCATGCATACATATATAACATCACAATAATTACATGAAGACAATAAAACACACATCATACAAGCACATTATTACAACATGACAAACATAATGAGAATATCATGACTCATCAAAAGACATAATCATATGAGTTAGGTATAACATACATCCAACTCATTTATGAAATATATTATAAAATTGGAAGAAACTTAATAATTCAACAAAATAGACTCCAGATCTTGTCCGAAAAAATTTTAGGTTAAACGACCCATTTTGTGCGGTGTAAAAAAGTGATATGAAAGATATATGAACTGGTGTAGAATAACCGTTGTGTGTTTCAAACTTTCAACATACTGATATGTCAGAGCAATGGAGTGGTACTGCAGAAATGAATTGGTATCAGATGATCGAAACTTTTACCGGATGATCGTTTTGTGTTATAAAATTTCAATATACTGGTATGTCAGAGCAATGAAGTGTTACGGCAGAAAATTGGTCCTTAAAACTAAAATTTTTTCTAGGATGACCTGAATCATAAATGATTAGTATGGTGCTGAAATGAAAAGTACCCTAAAAATACTATATCATATAATAGAATTAATCTTTGAAAGTTGTCGCATCAAATCAAACTGTCCCCACTATGTCCAAAACATTCCGCAGCCAGCTGGCTATGATCCCTTCGAACATAAAGGCGATTTCCTCAAACAAACAAACTTCGACTCACTCTATATATACAAACTCCTCTCAATTCAATTCATTCCTACATCAACATTCAAAGACTAAAGAAAAGAAAAGAATCAGTGTGTTGTGGAAATAAATGGCAGATATAGAGCTGGTAATAAACTGCGATTGCTGCGGGCTCGAAGAACACTGCACGCAACGATACATTCTTGAAGTGCAATCCAATTTCGATGGGAAATGGCTATGTGGGCTGTGCTCAGAAGCTGTTAGGTACGAACTTCACAGATCATCATCAGCATCGTCGTCGTCGAAGAAGACAAAGAAGAGCAGCACTAACATTAAGCAGCAGAAAATTATCGATGATATTAACGAAGCTGTCCAAGCACACATGTCTTTCTGCGGTGGTAAGTTAAATTCTGATCCAGCTACTTTTGTGGCTGATAGCTTAAGACAAATGTTAAGGAGGAGATCATCATCATCGGAGGAGGAGGAAGTTTCTGCCAAGAAATTACAGCAGTGTGCATCGTCGTCGTCGCAATCTGCTGTTCAGATTTCCTTTTCAACTTCAGCAGTTACATCTCAAGTTGGAATATGACGACGACGATGTTCCAAGTTTCTTTTTTTGTCGCCAGTTATAAATTATTACTAGCTGTCTGCCTTTACATATGTAATGATACGATGTATCTGTATGTATAGTGTTATTACACATGTTTTTTTAGATAATGTCTTTACTTTTCTGTATATCTGATATGTTCGTGTGCATGATGTTTGTGCCCTAAAAGTCCAGAAAAAAGCACGAGTGTTATCAAACAACTGACTCACAACTATAATTTGCATTCTCGATACAAGCAATGTCGATGTTAGGGTATAATAATGTGAAAATGTATAAAAGTAGTACTATTATCGTGCATGAAAAAGATTCTCCAAATAATGTGTCGTTTTTTTTTTAATTATCTTTATGAGTTGGATTGTATGTCAATTTCCTAAATCTATGAGTCGGGGAAGCTAACATAAGTGAAAAATACTCTGAGTTGATGATTGTCTGCAAATCCATCTCAAAAACAAAAGTGTAAACATATTTTAATGGTAATAAAAAACAACCTTGTACTAATGATCATCACATCAGAAATCACAATTGTTAAAGCTGCAATCGTTATAATATTCTTGAAACAAAAAAGGGGGGAGAGAGAAATATATGGTTAGCTGGCTACTTTAATGAATTATGGGGTTGGTCTTATAGAGGAAATATTATATTGCGTGTATAATTACCCTAAACACAGCAAACGTGTCGATCCATAAGATGAGGCTTTCCATAACATGGCTCGTGATTAATGTCTTAAATATCATCACACAACAAAACCCTATTTATAACAAGTTTTATAATTGATCTTTAAATGTCTTATATGTTAGCATAACGAAAACCCCTACTTTCCACTTACATGCTAAAGAAAAATTGCACGATTTCTTGAATTTAGTCACCCAGAAACACACATGTATTAGTAGTCCTGCGTTATGGCCGACTAATAAAACTATATATTGTTATTCCTCCAAATAAAGAGAATAAATCATGTGGTTATCAGATTAAAAGCCAAAGAAAATAAAACTTATTAGTTAATCTTCTTGTCACATTATAGCACTAGACTAAGACTAGACATCATGTCCATACATACGCAATACAACAACAAATGTCCAAGAATCGATGGTATGATGTTGTAGCAAAACACAATCTCCATACACAGTTTAATTTGTTAAAGTCTTGAAAAGATACCTATTTATCATTGTAAGAATGATTTAAACCTTCAACTGTCCTGATAGTATACATGTATGGTCAAGATGCTAGTATCCAAAAAACACCTCTTATACTGAATGTGATATATATATATATATATATATATATATATATATCACAATAAGATAGCTGTTAAATCATTTTCGGCATTAACGAGGTTGTGGTGACGGAAGACACAATAAGAGTCGTTCATACCTAAAAATAATCAAGATTTCCCAAGTGTGTGGCTTGTAATCCATATAACATGCTTAAATAAAAAGGAGGTCGATACGATATTTATTCAAAGCAGTTGATTGCGAGGCTGTATCATGATATATAATCAAATAATTAACCCGACTTAGTTGACAATTGATTCAATGCAAACATGCCCCAACAACTTACACGTTCAACTAAAACAAATGTCAAGTAACACTTTACATGAAACTTAAAAAGGAGCTATCGTAATAACTAACGTCAACACAACACAATTGATGATAGATGTAAATTCAAGTACGTTATATTATATTGTTTTTGTTTTTTGGTTCGAAAAGAAAAAAGAAAAAACCCCAAACTTCATTGACGGACATTTTCTTATTGAGAAAAGCCCATAATAACTACATATCTTTGTAGCCCACTGACCATAGTCAATGAATAATTGCTCGTTGCCCACTAAAATTATTTGCCGCTTTGTCAAGATTTGGCCTGCGGAAAATCGACAACCAAAATAGCAAAGCGAATTGATCGAACATCTTACATCTATCCTATTTTTTTAATTTTATTTTTTCACTTTTATATTAGAGAAAAGAATGTCTAATACTATTAATCAAAAAATACATAACAGGTACCGTAGAGTACAAGAATATACATTCGTTCATCTAACTCCTCTCTGGTTATGACTAAAGCATCAAGTTCTTACAGATACAAAGTCCGATAAAAAGAGAATATTTTCCAAACCACAGACGACTTTGTTTAAGTCCAAAGATTATATAATAAGACGACAATGGTGAAGTAGTTGAGCCCTCTAAAATCCACCACTACAAGAATCTGCCAAAAAATCATATTCGTCTTCTTCCCAAGCAATCAAAATGAACGACGCAACCTTTCGATCGCAGTTACTATTATCATTAACCATTTTCGCCACCTTCTTCTTCTTCTTCTTCCTCGCCGTAGGCGCTCAAAACAGCAGCTCTAAGTCTAATACATGCACGGAGTCGATGATCGAAAGCTTCAATCCATGCACTAACTTCGTCACCACCGCCGCCCAAGGCAACAACAACAACAAGGGTGGTTCGTCGCCGGCGTCAAACTGCTGCTCATCGCTCAAGCAGCTAACTGCAAACGGTCAGAACTGCCTTTGCCTTATTATTACAGGCGGCGTATCTTTTAAGGTTCCCATTAACCGAACACTTGCCATGTCTCTTCCTCGCGCCTGTAAGATGCAAGGCGTCCCTCTCGAGTGTAAAGGTAGTACTGTAATAAAAATGCATTCTGCTCTGTGTGTTTCTGTGTGTCTTGATTTTGACGATATGCTCTGTTTTTCGATTGCAGCTACTGCTCCACCCCCTCCAGGTAATGATTTATCGAAACACTTTTTCTGGTAAGAAGTTAATCGCATTTTTTCGGGTCAAGAATTGTAAGATTCAGACAACTACTGCTATCTACCTGTCAGATCCGAAGAGAAGACCTATTCAAAACAGCCCAGGCGCTGCATCTCCTCATAGTCCTCTAGGTACAAATATGTCTTCGTGTAACCAACTAAAAAAGATTCAACTTTTATCTGCAAATCGAACGTCGTCTTACAGAAAAAAAGTGAACGTTGTTTGCAGATCCGTTCGGACAAAAGCCCTCAGATGATGGCATAATACCAAGGATGACACCGCCTGGAATGAGGCCAACGCTGTTTCTATCAAATGGAAGACCATCGAATGATGATGATTACATGTCTTTTCTATTCATATCAAGTGCAGCTATCTTCATGTTATTATTGCCAGGCTACTATTTTGACTTGTGTTACTGTATTATGTAAAAGCTTGGAGAGTTTACCAGGCGCATTTTTTCAAGTACATAAACATTACTAAGTAGATATACAACGATAGATACATACAACAGCTCTTCCCTTATTTATCTAACACGTCGATGACGGTAATAATTACACAACATCGTGGGAAAAACCGAAAACCCTCTCCATTACACACAGCTTTTGTTCGTCAGAACTCAGAAGCCAACGAAGTCCAAGATCGACGCCACGCTCGCCCCCTTTTGCTGCTGCGGCCCACGCACGAAGTAAGACTCCTCTTGGCTCCCAAACACCTCTTCGACCTCCCTCGCCGGCGCGTCGAAGGACAGCTCCTTAGCCTCGGGCTCGACCTGGCTCCATACGTTGTCTCGGCCGGCCAAGAAATGGCGCTGGTTGAAGGAACCCTTCGTCCCAAAGACGACCATCTGTAGGCTCGAGTCTTGAGATGCGGCGACGGCGACGGGATGGCCCGCCGGGACTATGAAGGCGTCGCCCACCGACAAGCGCGCGCTCACCTTCTCGTAATGAACGCCGCCCTGTTTTTCCTGCCCCTCCTTTCCCTTCCCCTGTTTCGAGTCTTCTCCTCTGCTCTGAGAAGGAGAGATGTGAGGGCACGCCATTTCGAATTGGCCGCTGCCTCCCACTATGTAGACCAGCCTCGTCGACTTCGTGTTGTAGAATGGCGCCATCATCGCACCCTAAAAAAGTTCCCAGAAGTTATGGTGACAGTATCACTCAAGATTGATGAATAGTAGTACTATACTACTGATTCTGCAAACCGTACGTACGTTGTTGATGTTTGTGAAGATGACTGAGACGTCCAAGTCCTTGAGCTGATCGTATCTGTCGGGATTTGCCTCGAAGATCTGTCCGTTTCTGTTAGAAAAGGTGGGACTTTGTTCCAAGACATTGATAGGTTGTGCCCAAGACTGTGATCCTTGTTCTTGCCCTGTTCTTCTTCCGCCGCCGCTAAGTGCCCTGATTTGTTCTTTGGAGGCTTTGATGATGACCCCTTTCCTCTGCTGCTTGAAGAGCCTTTCCCATCTATCTCTTGGAATCTGCAAAAAAAAAAAAAGATTCGATATGATCTTCAATCGCACAGAGCTCCCTTTCAATCTTTCGATTGATACTTACATTGAAGGCAGCTTCAAGTATTTCGTTGCTGAATGTACTGTAGAAGGATTCTGGATTTTCACCTCCAACGCCGAAGTATTCCTTCACATACACCAAAGACGAGCCGTGACATCACCGACAAGAAAAGAAAACTAGCTAATAACATAGGCGAAGAAAGAAAAGGCTTACCTTGAATCTGCCAGGAGTGTTCACAGGTTGTAATAGCTTCAAAACGTATAACCTTTCGTTGTCGTCTCCGTTAGTCAAGTACACCATCGACCCAGATGGAATCCTCAGCACATCTCCGCGCCTAACGTTGTGGGATTGTCTCTGATTGCTCCATACATAGCTTATCGTTCCTTGCCCTGCCATGAGCAGGAAAGAAAATAGAAGTCACAGAAGCTCTGTATTAACAACATTTTAGCAGATAACTTACCTCCGACGACGACGTAGACAGACTCGGCGTCGGTGTGATGGGGGAGAACGAAGGTGTTTGGATTGGCCTCTAGGACCGCCAGGCGGTAGTTGTCTATCCCCTGTAATAGATCTGATTTCTTGGTAAACCTTTCGAGGACCCTTATGTGCCCATGCTCTGTTTTGTACTTCGAAGAAAACCTCTGAGACTCGAAGTAGTACGGATTCTCTCCTCCTTCCTTCTCCGTCCTCTTCGCATTCGCACCGCCGCCGGCGCCGCCGCGCTGCCGCCGCTCGAGCTCCCACTGACACGCCTGCTGGCAGTACCGCCGTTCTTGGCCTTGCCTGTGCTGCCCAGCGCATCGGCTCTGGCACTGTTTGTACTGTAGCTGAGGGTCGCCCTCGCCCGTTATTGCAGGGCTTTCCCCTGCTTTTAACGCAGCCGTGATCAGCCGGCCGGAAAAAAACAGAGCACGATAAAGGAAGGCTGAAAAAGAAAACAGAGTACTACCTTGTTGTCGGCCTCGCCGGCCATGTTCGGGCCACTCTTCTTCTTCTTCTCTCTTCCTCTGCTGATAGTCGTCCACGCATTTCCTCTCGCAGGCGCTCAATTCCCTGTCGTCGCCGTTGAGCTGGCGCCTCTGTTTTGTACAGCCCGTCAAACAGAGGAAGAGCTGTTCGTCGGCTGAAGGCTCTTCTCCTCCTTCGCCTTCTCCTCCTCTCTCTCGCTGGTGATGGAGATTTGCGTGGCATGGAAGGAGAAAGAGGAGAGTGAAGAAGAGCAAAAGCGCAAGTAGGGAGTGTTTTGTGTTCATCTTTTTGATGGCTAAGCTTAAAACCTTACTATAGACGATGCTGTAATTAATCAAACATTTGAAACAGAGTATGTATTTATAGGCAGGAAACAAAGATCGTGCATGGCTGACACGTGGAATGGAACAGAGCATATTGCATGCACGCATGGGATCATCATCAGACATATCGAAGACGAAAGCTCAAAGAATGGAATTTTTTTTTCCTTCTTTCGTTATGAATCGGCGTGCTTATCACGTGATAGGAGCAGATGTCCGTACAAAACGACAATTTTATGGTGGAGACTGGGAAACAACTAAAGGTTGATATTCGGATAAGGACGACGTGTAATAATAAATTTTGATCAACGCATGTAGACGGAATATTAAAAGGAATTAATGCATTGTATGTTTGTGAAGTTTATCCGCTGAGTAATAGAGTTACTTCGAATGTGTTAAATTTGTAATTTTCAATAGAAGATAATTAAATTGCCTTAGTCTTATTCGAGTTTGTAGATTTAGAGAGCGTGAAAGGTAGAACAAATTAGGGTATTAAAGTTTTAGGCACAAATATTTTGAAATAGGATTAAGAAAAAAACATTAGTTTAAAGGAAAATTTAATGATCATGACCTAAAATATGAGCCTTTATCGGACTATCGTTTTGTGTTATTTCATAACAATGAATTATTATTTCAGAACAATGAAGTGTTACTGCAGAATAATGATGTATTCCTGAACAAAACGAGTTCTTAAAACTAATTTTTTTTCCTGACAGGACCTGAATTGTACATTAGGGCCCGATAAGGGCCGAACGAAAATTGTCCCAACAAATTATGGTTGGTGATTTGACTAATATCGCTATCAAGTTTTGGTACAAGGACGCAAATTCAGCGAAATATGGGCCTTGGACTTGAGGAAACTCGTGCGTCATCTTTGTTTATATAGGATATACATATACTTGGACATCTTGGAAAATCCCAGAAAGAAAGTGTTGATAAAATAAAATCCTAGCCAGAACTAGAAGGCTACGTTGGGCTTTTATTTATATACACTTCAAAATGAAACATAGTTATTGGGCTAAAATTCAAGATTCAAGCAGTGAAAGATATTACTCTTCATGCAAAGCATAATCGCCAAATATTGTGACATTAATTCTCTGGAATGCATTATCCCAATATGACTAATAGCTGCTGTATATGGTTGATCGCTTTATTTCTAGGAAAAGAATATAAAGATTTATTTCCCTTCCTTATTTTATTCTTTATATTTTCATATTTCAGTTGTCATCGTTATTTGTTTTTTTAACATGGCGGAATATGTTTTTATGTAATAGAAAAGCTGCCGTTGATAGCAAGTTGACCTCAAACCAGGCGCAGGCTTCTGTCTTAATCAAGTAATCATCAAAAGTAGAGATCCCATCCCAACATATTCTATTTCTTTTACAAAAAATAATTAATAACTTTTTTTTATCCTTTTACCAGAGAAAACATGATTTCCCAGATTCACTCTCTCCCCTGCAGTTTAGAAGAAAAGAATTTATAATTACCCTGCCAGTTTCTGAATACTTATTCTCTTTATATGGTACTATTCTCTCTTTTCTTTTCATTTACTCATACTACAGCTTTTCTTTTCCTTCTCTCTTTGCTTAGTTATGCTTTTATTTATTTATTTATTTTAAAAAAAAGTGTAATTATGAAGCAAGGGCACGGACATTACCCTGAAACAATCATGATTAGATTGGAATCGCGAGCATATATAATAACTGAATAAAAGCTTCTTCATCATATGATCATCAGAAGTAAATAATGTACTCATGCTCATTTTTGTTCAAGAAAAGAAATGCTTTTTTCTTTCCATTAGGAATAACACCACAACTCACGGGGTTGTTTCTGCAATTATACCAAAGATCAGCATACGATATATGTCCTCTTTCGAACACAAAATAGAATTTGCAGCTCATTCTTGCCTTTACCAGCAATCTCTGCACCCTTGTCGTTTGCTTTGTTAGTCCAAGCAACTTCTTTTCTTTCCTTTACTTTCTCAGAGAGAGAGAGAGAGAGAGAGAGAGAGAGCAACTTTTTCAGTATAAAATCATTGCCAAAGAAGCAGGGGAGGGAGAGTGCTCATGGCAGCGCCCAATCAGTACTATGTGTTATTTGTAATCATTATCAGCAGCAGTTGAAGTGTTACATCACAAATCTAATGCTAACTCTGAAATGATCATTTACCTACTCTGATCATCGTCTAAATATGCTCTATACTTGTCTAAGGATCTATCTATTCTATTCTAGCCACTGCTGCTGTCCTAACAAAACATGGAATCTCAGAACTAAATACAGTGATAGGACTTAAAAGAAAGAAAAGAAATGAAAAAGAAAAAGCAGAGTCTTGCTGAGTTTCCATTAGGCACTCTTCTCTGTTCTTGCAGGTGTAGTTTCCTGCATGTAAGTACGTAACATTAGCTTGTCTATTACTCAGTTTCAAACAAAAATTAAACACGGTTTACAAAGGTCATACCTTTTGCCTCCCTCTCAGTTGGGAAATTGTCAATCTTGGGTGTCGAACTTTAGGTATTGACAAACAAACCGTTTTTGAGATATCTACATCTGTCCAAAATGACTGGAAAAAGAAGAAGAATATTTATGATATTCAAAGAGAGATCACAGTTGCAACATAGCATGATAATTGTGTAAGAGGAAAAAAGGACTCACCTTTCTTGGTTTGTGGGCAAGGAAACGTCCCCATCCTTCTTCGGGTTTTAGCCACCTTGCTTCAAATTCTGTGGACCATCGATGCATGCTTTAGAAGAAAAGAAGCTACTATGGAGAGAGAGAGAGAGAGAGAGAGAGAGAGAGAGAGAGAGATTGCCCACCTCAGAAGAAGCAGAGTTCTGTATAACCATGTGAGTAGGGCAGAAGCTCTTCGATCTCTATCCTAGAGCTCGAGGACAAGCTCATGCTTTTCCTCAGCTTGTTAGGGACGGATTCGATCTCAGCCCAGAACATTCCCGAGACTGGTCGATGGTCTGAAAACCTCGACTCTCCACGAACGTACGATAGCTGCTGAAGGCCATTCCCATACCACAGTATTCGATCGCACCTTTCGCAAAGACATGAATCTATTTTCAGTTCGCCGTGCATCTGCACACTGAGAGTATTATATATAAGAGTGGAAGTTTTATTACCATGCGGGCGTTCTTCGCTTCTCCTTAGGATGCATGTCGTCGCCTGCGTATCTGTCCGAATTGCGCGAGTATTTATACGTCGGCGGGAAATATATCTTCCCTTCTCTCCACCCGTCGAAAACCCGCCCCCTCCTCTGCTCTATTCGCAGCTGCCGATGGAAAAAAAAAACGTTTAATACGAATCGAATTGCACTTTCATCGCTCGATCGATCGACCAAAAGGGTTCAGTGAAAAACCTGATCTTTCTCAAGTAATGCCCTCCAATTTTGCATTTCGATGAGAGCTTTTGCAGATCGGTAAGGCAGAGCTATTCGGTAGTTGAGGTCTCCCAGCCATATTATTCGGCTGATTCACGAGTAATAGTTCAGACCCGAGTAAAAAAGATTCGAACTTTAACGTAAAAAAAAGAAGGGCTTTTCTTACTCGTGCTCGAGAATAGTTTCTGGCGATTTGTCGTCGTTATTCGCCCCGCCAACCCTCGGGAACCTCGTCTTCCTAAGTATTTCGATAAAGTCTGCATTTCTCCGCAGTTCGTCGCCCTCTTTCTCCCCCGACGTCAAGTGGCTGCACACAAAGCACAGGCTCGTTTGGTGCAATAGCATGCTAATCGATATCGATCCCTGCAATAAAAACACCAAAAAAATGGAAACTCATTACCAAACTCACATTCATCAAGAAAGGCATTTCCGTAGGATTCTTTACCTTATTACCGAGGTAGCCCATCAAACCTCTGCCAACGCAAGAAACCTTAACGTTCCTCGAATGCTCGGCGAGCTCACTTCTGACCCATACGGTGAGAAATATCCCCACCATTTGCTTGCTAGCGACCAAAGAGTACCTCGACGAATCTTCTTCCTTGCAAGACATTGGAGGAGAGTAAAGCACAGTACTCGGCGAATCCCCTGTAATAAAATCATCCTCAGAACCCATCCTCGAAAAATCGCTAGGCCTCTGTCCCCACGAATAGTCGCTGGGCCTACGGCTCGAGGAATAGTCGCTGGGCCGGGGGCAGAGGAGTAATCGCTCGGCCTATGGCCCGAGGAAGAACAGTCGCTCTGCCTATAGGCGTAGTAAGCATCGCTGGCCCTCTGTCCGAATATCACACGATCGCATACGCTGAGTCGCCTGTCGATTTCTGATCCCCAATTTTGAGGCGTCTGAAAAGATCGACGGTGGAAAAAGGCCGAAGCTTTTTTGTGGGAAGATCCTTCGAAATCGGCGTTGTACTCTGCGATTGGATTTGGGATGATTGGAGATGGTGTTGCGCCGCCGGCGCCGGCGCCCGGGGAATTATTTAGGGTTTTTTTTATTAGGGAAAGCCATTTTTTCGCCGGGCCGTTGTCTTCTGCGCCGAGTATGTTGCCGGCGTTTAATGGGACTATTTCTTGAAAACTGTAATAAAGGAAGAAAGAACATCGAATGAGCCTTTGGAAAAAGAAGAAAAAAAAAAAGAAAGAAAATTGAAAAAAAAAATACGTACCCAAGGACGTACATATCGGCGGGAGGAGAAGAGTGGAGCCAATCGTCTAAGTTCAAGTTGTTATGCGGCGATCTTCCGCCGACGTTCCATGTTGAGACGAAGACGCTGCAACAATTTTACCAGAATTTATTACAGAGGGAGTGAAGGATAAGAGCTTCATTGTTCGAAAACGGCTACAAATGAGCGAGGAAGAAGACCTATAGTTTTGGATATTTATGATCTGAGGATGATCAAGATAGCCTCGGCCTCGCCGCGAGCAAGAGCGCGAGCGGGATAATGATCGTTCTAACTTTCTCGACGACGATTTCTCTGCGAAATAAAGCAAAAATTAGGCATATGCATTGTTAATTTCAGTGAAATTTCAGATATGTGATGCAGTTAACCTGTGCGGATTTTCTTGATTGTTGAAGGTTCTCTTTGGGAGAAGCTCTTTCTCCATTCAACATCACCAGCTTGAAAAAAAAAAAAAGATGATAATGAGGTTAATATTCAAGAAAAGGAAGTGATTTGTAAGAAAATGTATGATGCATTAACTGAGTATTGGCTGAAACAGAGAAGACAGTTCTTGGCAAAAGGACAAATCGGTGAAATACAAACCAAGAAAATTAAACAGTGAACGAAGTTTTTTTTTTTTTTGAAATAAAAATTGTAGTTCGACGGAAAAGTAAACACTTACCAGCATAAACAGCTTCATCAGCTACGATCTGCTCACTCTTGCACCTCAGATTGAACCATTTTCTTACCAATTTTCTTGCCCACGAAAGCTTCAAAAGGCCAGAATCTCGTATCAGTACACAAGTAGAACCAAAGATCGGATTTTTTTAAGGAAATAACACCCAAACTACCTTGCTTTTCAGCGAATTATCATCGGTCATTGTTCTTCCGATTCCTTCATGCAATCACTCACAGTATTTTCTCTAAGCACCACCCAAATCTTTGCTGAAGGTCAGTCAGAAAAATAAGGAAAGCACAATAGTTTTTTTTTTCAGCAATCTAGCTTGTGGGCATTAGAGAATGCAACCAAGACTCGTTTTTTTTTTTTCTGTATTCTTTCACTGCGCAGAATACACACACTGAAATGTGATTAAGTGACTGTGAGTTATAGTGAAACCATACACGCCAATGATACAAGTGTGAGACAAGAGCAACTTAAGAACAAAACAACGTTATAATCAGGCACGAAGAGCGAGAAAGAGGGGGCATGTAATAAATAAATAAACTTCCAATGTTTCTTTCTTTTACTTTTCTCCCTACTATTTCTTTTTCTTAATAACTCTCGGAATTCAGCCTCGTTATTAGTAGCCCTACAGTAACAGCAAAAGCGTCCAAGTTTGAACAGAATAAATAAAGTGCATCCTACACTCCATCTCACACACACACACACACACACACCCGCATTGTTATCTGTGTGTGTGTTTTTGCTTTGCTTTTTAATCTCCATCCCAGATTCCAAGAATGGCCCAGTTGGGCAAAAGGGGCAAGTCGTTTTGCGCAATTTTATGCATTGAAACGACGCATTTAGCTGCCCCAAAGACCTGCCCGAGTTGGTCAATTAAAGCGAGTGGAGGGGAAGATTTGGTAAGAAAAGAAAGAGCAAAATTAAATCTTCTTTTTTTATTTATTTCCCCTCTTTATGTTAGATTTTACATGAATAGTGTTTCTCTGGTTCCCTTTGCCAATTGGTCTTGCCAACAAAGTTAAGAAAAGAAAATAGATAAAGATAAAGCTTTCGACAGTAATATTTGTTAATAAATTCCTTTAGTGGGATTAACTAATTTTTACGAAATTAAAAATATAATCTTTGTACTTGTTTTGTTCTAATGATCGTCAATACCTTTTATACATATAATATATACATCACCAATGCAGACTGGGTAAGATCGAACTCTATACATATTGTGGCTTTAAGTGATGACAAAGCCGTATTCTATATTCTAAATATACTATTCTTGGCGTCTTGTGTTTGTGTTTTTTTCAGAATGTCATCTTAATTTGTACAACGTATATGTATACTACGTATTAATATTCCATAACAAGAAATCATTTTGACCGCATAGGGTCCCTACTTTACGTGTATCTTATTTTCCAATCGACATACATCTATCTATATGAGAAAATAAAAGGATATATCTATTTAATAAATACCGGGGAATGTATGTGAACATTTTTTTGAGTCTAAAAATAAGGTAAAGAGGTGTATGTCATAGACATGTACAGTTGTGGTCCGTACTTTCCGATGCAGTAGTTAAACATAAACTGCTGGCCCAATTATGTAGGGTTTTATTATACCATTGGCAATTATTCGACTTTGTTCTATGATATTGTTTTATCATAAGGTTAAAAGTAATTACTGACGCTGCTATACAAAGAATTGAATCATAAGGCATTACAGCATGCGGAAGCTAATCAGTTATGGTCTTAAGGGTTTTCTTAGTACAATCACTTTTAACATGTGTGCAAAAATATAAAAATAATTATTAGTGGATTTTGCTATATTATATAGGCAATCTACAACTAAATTTCCATTTCTCAAACTATCTATCAACTAACTCCCTCTTTCTCACATAGCTACCTAATGGACGATTTTAGCCTTATAAAAATAACAATATTACCAAAAAACCTGTCAACACCCACAAACCCCTTGCCCAAAATTTGTAGTACCAATATACGTATGTTTGTAGTACCAATGTATAGATGTTCGTAGTACTATTCCGTGAACCCCCATGGACGATTTTGCCCCTCTACTAATTTCCACACCGTTCTCTTTCCTTACCCAAACTTGTAGTACCAATAAACGTATGTTTGTAGTACCAATGTATAGATGTTCGTGGTACCATACCGTGAGCTAGTGTCGTACCATACGTAGGTTACTTGTGGTATCTTTTTTCGTACCATGTGCTCAACACAAATAGCCTACGAGTACCACACTAGCTCACGGTATGGTACCACGAACATCTATACACTAGTACTACAAACATACGTATATTGGTACTTCAAGTTTTGGTAAGGAATTTTCCGAAGCCATCTGAATTTTTTTTAGTCGTGACGGTTACCATAGATATTGGTACTATAAGTAACCTACTCTTGGTACCACACTAGCATACAATACGGTACCACGAACATCCTTATATTGGTACTACAGATATATGTATATTGGTGCTACAATTTAGGGTAGGAGTTGCGATAGTTAAACACATGGTACGGAAAAGATACTACAAGTAACCTACGTATGGAACTGCATTAGATCACGGAATGGTACCACGAACATCCATACATTCGTACTACAAACATACGCATATGGTACTACAGTTTGGGTAAGGAAAAAGAAGGGTGTGGAAATTAGTAGAGGGGCAAAATCGTCCATGGGTTCACGGAATAGTACTACGAACATTAATATATTGGTACTACAAGCATACGTATATTGGTACTACAAGGTTGGGTAAGGGTGTGGAAATTAATAGAGGGGGCAAAATCGTCCATGAGGTACTACAAACATACGTATATTGGTACTAGAATAATAGAGGGGCAAAATCGTCCATGGGGAGTTATGTGTAAGATTGTTTTGATTTAGGGAGTTTGATAATACATAATATGGAATGTGGAGTTAGTTGATAGAAAATACGGGAATGGGGATTTAGTGGAAGTTACCCCTATTACATACTAAAAATAGAATGTTGTAGTTATTATGAGTTTTAAAGCTTACGTGGTTTACTAAGTTTTATTTAATAATTGATAGACTAAAAATAGAACGAGGTGGTTATTATTATTTAATAAGTTTTTTATGTTAAACAAAATTTAATTGATCAATTTTGACAGACCAATTTACAGCAACCCCCTCCTCTTTCTCTATATAAGATTATAGATTAGCCATTGCTTTTCAACATTATGGCAGGACTATATGATTGTTTTTGTGATCATGAACTAAATATTACAAAATCTAGCTAACGGCGGAAGTGGTTAATTAGGTCCCATATATGTCATAACAAAATAAAATTGCGTAACACAACTATAGCAGTGAAGAGTCCACTATCATTTATTTCATTTATACCTCGTCTTGGGGGGACCCCAAAGACATATATGTGATCATTAAAGGTCTTGTGTAAAGCCATATAACCATAATAGATATGTGTGTTTGTGTGTGTGTGTCCTCCTCATGAAGGTTCTTTTTCTCGGGTGGGTGTCAAATTTAAAACCCTAGGCCCCCATGATTTTTAATTTGATAAGCATTGTTAAAATGATTCTGAATAAGAACGTATATATTAAACTAATATAAAGAAACGTGTAAAGTAGGGGGTGGTCGGAAAACAAGGTGAGACATGGCCCATAATTGGAAAATGAATATTTGAAAGTGCAAGAGAGATTTGACCTTACTTTATTTTAGCTTTGGAAATATTGTACGTTGATATAGATTTCCATGACAAGATTAATCTCATTCTTGCGTTGAATTTGTTAAATAAACATGACTCAATTGCAAGCTGATTGTTGTGCCTCAGTGGAGAGGCAGACAAGCAAGCAATCATCAACCATTATAGAATTTTTTCCGCCCATTGTTTTTGCAATGGGATACTATTCTATAAAGAAAATTAATGAAATTGGAAATAAGAACTATAAGGAAAGATGCCAATTGAATCCACGTTGACCCTTTTGAATTCGAATAAAGGATCTTTGGTATTAATATTCCAAATCTAACAAATCGAAAAGAATCTTTGTATTGGAGACATGATGTATGGCTTTCAATTCAAAACCCAAATGATTATGTATTTTTATTTCTTTTATATATCCGACGGCTTAGTTCGCCATGTTCCAATAAAAAAAAATACGATTTATACATGTTTCATTCTTATAAAATCAAGGAACTGGCATCTTTATATGGAAAATAAATTACAAGAGCAAGAACTTTATAATTTGTAATCCAATTTTTAACAGAACAACACTATATTATATAACCACAGGCTTAACTGTATGCATTTTTTAATATGGGACAAAGTGATCTGCAACAACAAAATAAAGGGTAAATCGATAATTACGCTCGACATGCCAAAAATAATTATAGTTACTATAAATCCCGCACCATCAAGGAAAAAAAAAAATAATACATACAATTCGTTATCGAAATATTCCATGCCAAGCCTACATAAATATCGATAGTTAAGATATCATAAGCTCGACCACTCCACCCAGAACGCTTATTATTATAAAGGAAAATAGACCACTCAATTATTGTTTCCAAACAAATCTAATATAGGCCCCTTAATGGGCCTAGTTGGGCCAATAGCCGCATACTAAGTAACAAGCGTCATAACCTAAAAAGGGCATAAACGACTTTTCCACCTCACGGGCCTCGGGCCGGGACCAAGCAGAAGCATCCCCCATTTTGGTCCTCGGGAATCATCCCGCCGCCTTTCGTCGTGTCGATCGATTCCAACAACCTAACGACCTCGTACATCTCCGGCCTCATCTCGGGATTTCCATCCCAGCACTTCCTCATCACGCTCGCCAACGAGCTCGGGCAACAACGAGGTATTTCCGGCCGCAAATTCTAACAAAACACAAATTATAAAATAAAAGCGAACGCGACGAAAAAATACATACACCATTTGATTTATATTTTTACGACCTCAAAAATATATGTATATATTATTTCATCATTCACTCACATGCCTAACGACGGCGGATGAAACCTCGGCGAAGCTTAGGTCGACGTAGGGAAGGTCGCAGCAGTAGATTTCCCAGAGGCATATTCCGAAGCTGTACACGTCGCATTTTCGATTGTAGGGTTTCCCGTCGAGCACCTGAGGGAATTAGGCCGTCGTTTGCTATTTTATTTATCCGTCGACGAAGTATTGAACGGTAATTTTCTACGCAATATATAATTTATTATTACCTCGGGCGCCATGTAGCCGAGCGTCCCCGTCTCGCCGGTCATGTCCTTAGGGTTTTGGGCCTCGACGCGTGCGACGCCGAAATCCGCGATTTTCAAGCTGCGCTGAGCGTCTAGCAACATGTTATCGGCTTTTACGTCGCGGTGGACGATTTTCTTCGAGTGGAGATAGCTCAACCTACGGAAATCGAGCGCAAAAATTGAGAAGAAAACGAATATAACGTGTTGTAATTCAGGGAGGTGATATTATACGAAAAAAACTTTCAAATTAGACAATTTATGGACATTATATACCAGAACTAAAAAAATTCTAGGTTTTTCGACGCATTATTTAGGGTGCGTTTGGTACGCGGAAGTCGAGGGGAAAAGAAAAGAAAATGTTTAACAGTAACACACACGAAGCGTAACGTACATACAATAAGTTCGGCCACACATTTTCTTTTCTTCTCAATATTGAATTCTGGATAACCAAACGCACCCTTAGGGTTCCGACGAATTCAGAAAGTGTTGCCATACAGACAATAACTTATCGAAAATAAGCAATTATGAGACTACGTTTCGTTGCAGAATTCACCTAAGTTGCCATCTTTGCAACTTATTGCCCGTATGAGGATTGCCCTCTAAATTATAGGACTGGAAAAATATAACCCTAGAATAATAATATGCGGAGATTTTAGAATTTTCACCCTCTAGCCAAGTCGAGGACGAGCTGGACGACGACTTTAAACGCGAGCTTCTTCTTTCTGTTCTCGAACAAATATTGCTTCAAAGTCCCGCCCCGTAAAAACTCGACGACTACACAGCAAGCCCTCGAGGGAAGCGTGGTGTATCCCTCGCCTGGCCTTTTGCTCGGGATTTTGAACTGAGACGTGCCCATCGAAGCGCCGATAAACTGCAGGCAAAAAAAAAGGAACTAAAAATCAATAATTGAAAACATAAGCGAAGAGAAAGAAAAAGACGACGTTTATTCTCATTACACGTGTGACGTTAGGATGGTCGAGCTTTTGCCAGACGGCAACTTCTTGCTTGAACGAAGCTCGGAGAGCCGCCGTTTCAGCTGCAGTTGCCATGCCATCTTCTCCCCAATCTAACAGCTTAACTATTTATAACATGAATTGCATATGTGTAATAAGAAACAATGCTTTCAATGAAAAACTTTGGAATGTCTATGAGAATATAATTATTTTTTTTACCTGCAACATCATGAGAATCGTAAGTGCCCCTATAGACAGTCCCATAAGTCCCCTGGGCCAAGAAATAGCGAATTTCGAGCTTCGAAGGGTCGATTTCCCAAACTTCTTTCGGTTTCTGACTGTCTTCGTTTTCTACGTTTCTCGACCAAACTCTGCTCAAGTGCTTTTCGAGCTGTACGTCTAAGCTTTTGAGGTCGATTTTATCAGCTCGAAAGATCATATCTCTGCTGCTGCTGCTCATGTTACTGATGGGGCTTTTCTTAACCATGGCAGAAGAACCCTTGGAATTCTCGTCCTCAGGGTTCATTTTTTTCGAGGGAAATTGAGGTATCGAAACGTTCTTCGGAGCTTTTCGAAGATTGAAGAGAGAAATCCCAAAGGAAAAACGACCAACTCTTTGATCGTCAAGCTGCAGAGGAAAGGTAATAAAATAGTTCAACCTTAAACTGACAGTAGTACTTTATCTCGAGCAGATTCGTAGAGAGGCATATTGGTTTCTATTTTACCATACAGTTCAAAAAACAAAACCCTAAACAAGAAATCGATCAATTTCGACTTCTGCGTAATCAAAAGGAATTAAAGGGTACTTGAGACATATAATATCATAGACATTGATTTCCCAGATGCAAAAAAAGCCTAATAGCTCGCCTTCACCGACCTGCCCAAAGAAATCAACACAGCTCAATGACGACGTATTCCGAAAACCAATAAGCGATAATATAGACGAATAGATCAATTTATTTAATGAGTGGAATTTGTGAAAATTGGGAGAGAGGTAGAATAGAGAGGCGCGAGTATTGACCAAACCCTTGAACGGCAACCCTTTCGAGTGATGATTCAAAAGGGTTGACGAAAGCAAAAAAGAAGGAAGAAATTTGCAAAAGAAGTATGTCAACACTCAATAAATCTCTCACGATGAAGAACGAAAACATGTGGAGAAGAAAGGTGATCTATATATCAAGAAAAACGCCCTGGGCTTGCTTGCCTGAAACTAAGGTGGTCCTTTTTTTTTTCTTCTTTGCCTCTTTTTTGTTTTCCTTTTCTTTTTATTATTTATTCTATGTATTTGATGAGCATTTAAAGCTAGATAGCATCAAGGAAGGTAATGTACCATTCCGTGCATGTACTTGCACAACTGAATTACCCGTATTATACGCTGATAAGTGTGAAGTTACGAAAATATCCTTATCATACTAAAGCGAAAATTATGGTACGAAATAACGAAACTAGTTAACAAAAATATTTCATTTAAAGTAACATATAAATATATATCAAATTGCTCATAATGAATGCAGGCACCCACCCATACGGCTAACGGACGAGATCATCTGTCCCGGTATGTGTCTCAATGGGTATACCTACTAATGATTTTAAGAGAATAGAGATGGGGCCCACATGATTTTTCATTAGTAGGTACACCCATTGAGACACATACCGGGACAGATGATCTCGTCCGTACGGCTAAGCATAAGTACCATCTCTTTTTGTTGGGTTTCGCAAGGCAGAACCTTCATCGGATATAAAGGATAAAGTTAGGATAAGGTTTTATTTAATTATTTTATTAATATCAATTTTATAAATTGGTACCTAGACAATGTCCTCCTATGTATGTACTATGAACGATGTGCCCCATCTCAACTTTTGTGATGCCTTTTACTTCTTCAAGAGTTCTATGAACTAAATAGGTCATTTGACATCCAAAGACAACTAGTATAATCTTAGCTTCTTCGTTCCTTACAATTTTATTACGCGATTTCGTCAACCTTGTTAGGATCGGTTTACGCGTTTAGAGGGGGGGGGTGAATAAACGCTTGACGCCTTTTTCAGTACTTAACCAGTTAAGGTTAATACCGGTGCTTGATTTTTCTCTTTGTGTTATTTGCGGAAGCTTGTAGGTCGGTTCTGATTCAGAAACCGATAATCTGTGCATAGTGTTAGTGTGTGTGTGAAAGACAATACCAGTTTGTTTCTGGAAGTTCGGAGTTGAATCTCCTACGTCTCCCCTTCTTCCTCGTGAGGAAGGTTCACTAGACTTCAGTTATACACTCGCAGTACAACCTACCCGGCTGCCCTCAGCCTTATCTAGTGAATCCCTAGGCAGTCGTAAAATACAATCCACCTACTTCAACAGCTTTTTACAGTCCGTCGGAATAACAATAGCTCACTTACTTAACCAAACCGGTTATCGTACAGTGAGGACAACACTTTCTAAATTTCTCGCTTTGTTCTTGACTTTCGTCTGATTGATTTCTCGTGTTTGTGTTGTTATCTTCCTCAGTGTTTCTTCTATGATATATATACTTGTTTGTTGATGAAGAAGACCGTTGTGACATAGCTCCAAGTGCTGAGCTGTGCATTAAATGCACTTTCCAAAGATGGGTACTGTCCAGTCTTGGCAGCAGTTCATACTGTCTCATTTGCTTTTTCCATTTTAAGCTTGGCTTGACTTCGACCTGACTTCCTATGGCAGCCTTGCATTAAAGATTTCGACAGTAGGTTTCATTATCCCGCCTTGAGTAAATTTGAATCTTTGTACACGTGGCATGCTTGATGACAGAACTCCGGTCTTCGCACTTTATTGGTCCGGTCTTCGCACTTGATGACAGAACTCCGGTCTTCGCACTTTATTGGTCCGGTATCTGAGTTCTGATCTTGGCTCCTGCCAGCTCCGGTACATCTTTATGTATCTTTTGGTTTTAGGCACGCTTCTTCTAACAATCAGTCTTGTGTTCTTTTTAACTGATGTCCGATCTCCTGCGCATATGTAATTTGCTGATTGACATCCGAACTTTTAATCTTCTTCTAACTGGTATCCTTAACCAGGCTTGAGCAGTTTCCTTCAGACTTATTATCTGGTCTTTTAATCTTCGGTCTTATGTTCTTCTGACCGGTATTCTTAATCAAGTTTGGACAATCACCAAAACTGTTTAATCTGAATTCTTGATTCACGATTCCTAACAATTTCCCCCTTTTTGGTGATTGTCAAAACCCAACGAAGCAGAACGGTGTTTATTATATCAAAGGAAATTTGATACAAAAACTACCGATCTATTACAACCGTTGTTGGCCTATCTATTCCTTAGATATGCTAAACTTCTTCTGGTTGTTGGCATCGTCCGGTTTCTCTGGTACATCCCGGTCTGCCTCCTGCTTCGCCTCAGTGCTACAGCAGTTCCATCTGCTCTTTCTCCTTAGCTGGTAGCACTCTTCTCCACACTGCTTGACACAACCGGTATCAGTATACTTCTTCGATCTTCCGGTTGATGGCATCCCAAGGTCTCTCTGGTACGTCCTGGTCTGCCTGCAGCTTCGTTCAGTACTGCCATCTTCCCTTTCTCCCCAATTAGTATTGGGCAGTGGGCAGTACTCTCCTTCCCCCTTTTTGACAATCATCTGCCTGATATGAGGGAAGATAGTCATTGTGCAAGAGAGTCATCATCACCGTTGTTCTCTCCTTCTGAGGCACAATGAAGCCGGTAGCCCTGTTGCTGCGCTCAGATTTGACAGGATGCTTCAAGGTCTGAAGAAATCTTCTTCTGAGCCGTCCAGTCTTAGCAGCTTTTACAAAGCTCCGGTTGTCTCCAGGACTCACGCTTTGTGTTGAGCTCCTTGGAGGGTCAGTTGTTGCGTCATGGTAGGTATCCGCTTGTTGACACCACTGAAAGCGCAACGAAACTGACAGGAACCAGTGTCCGGTATGTGCCTGGCATGGCATTCAATCCCGGGTAACCGGTTCCCCTTTTCCAGTCCCTTTCCTTGATGAATTCCCGACCCGTTTCTTCGAGAGGCTGATTGGAGCGGTAGCGTAGCCCATGGCTTCTCAACCGCTCGGCTACCACGCCGTTTCTCGGTGGGTCGATGGTCTACAAGGGACTGGAGGGGCGCCATCTTCTCCTTTGGGTCCTTGTAGTGCCCTGATGGTTCGCCCGGTCCGTGGCATCTTTTGTTCAGCTCTGGGAAAAAAGCTGATGACTGGGTGCATCTGATCCAACTCGTCCAGTCATCAGAGAGCATCCCAGAGCCCTCCTTCTGTGCCGTCGGACTTGATTTAAAAAGCCTGCTAGTCCACAGCAGCGTCTTTGTATCTTTGTTTGACCGCCGTGAGGTCTTTGAATGATCAAATGGATGAGTCTGCATCCAGTCTGTTGGAGATACTGCTTTGAGGCGATTGGGTAAGAAAACTGGGCTTGGACTTGTTAAGCTTTTTCTGGTTGTGAGGCTTATCCTGACTAAGGGTTGTGGAAGTTTCGGTAATTCAGGCATTTTGAACTTAGTTGTTGTTGAGTGACTGGGATTTTGATGAGGGTCGTGAGGTCTTTAAATAGCCGGAGAATTTCTGTCAATTTGTGTCACGGGCGCACAGTATTCCAAGCCATGCTTATCTTCTTTTCAGTGCGTCGGAGCTTTATGTCTTGTCCGATGACAGAGATTCGTTGATGACATGACTATTCACCTTCTCAAATATCCTGCAAGTTCCAAAGCCAGCTGTATTAAACTCAGTAATGTGTGCGTTGATGAGGCACAGTTATCGAAGAAACTCGGTCTTTATCCGCTTAGTAGAAGTCATCTGTTTATCCATTGGTCAGTCTTGGATAGTCTCGGTTTCAGAAGGCTTTTGAGACGACTTGAATACTAAGACAGAGAGTAGACACTGCCTTTGAGAACCAGTCTGGTTCAGTTGTGCGTAGTTCACCGGTTTGTCATTCCTGTACTTAGTCTCTCCTTCCTGATTTCAGTACTCCCGACTATCTTCCCCGAGTTGGCAACCTTGGTGCTTCTACTGCTTTTCCTCTTAAGGCTGTAACTTTCCTTCAACAGAAGAACTTGCTTGTTGATCCATGTTTGTCTGCTCCTTAACTAACCACTTGTTAGAGTCTGAAACTGCACTCAGTCATTCAGCAGGCTGAGAACCAGTCTCCATGTAGAGCGTTATGACGCCATTTATCTGGAACTGAGATTATTTCCTTTTATGTTCTTGAATTCTAAGAGCTGGATGAGTCTTTCACACATTTCCTGTGTTGTACTTTTGTCGTTTCCATTAGTTGTCTTTCTCCGGTATGGGTTGTCAGTCTTTGATGGAGACTTCCGCCCTTAGTTGATCTCGAGACTGGTTCAGTTCCTTCTGATGAGTTTCCGCTTAGTTTGTATTTCCACCTGTTATTCCGATCAGTTGCCAGGCTGACTTTATCGTCTTTTGAACGTAGTCTTGGTCTTCTGAGAGTCTTTTCTACCCTTTACTTGAGACGTTCCCCCTCAGAAGACTCCCTTAGGTGCAGACTCCTAGCAATACACTGTCCTGGACACGTATTACTCTTTTGAAACTGGTTTGTTCCTTTATTGCTTGATTTTCCCAGTTCGGATCTTCCTTTCTGGGGTCCTGTCTGTCTGCTACTGTTTGATTGTCCTGATCATCTGTTTGTGCTTTTGCCAAACAGCTGATTCCTTCTCTTAACTACATTTTTACCTACACTTGCCAGTAGATAGATGACTCACAGCATACGCCATGGCCCTTAGACACAATGTTAGTACCAGGCTTAGACAGAACAGCTTCTGTTATCTTTTTCTACATTCATACTGGTGATGAGAGTGGGTAATTATTTGACTTTAACAATTATAAGAGAATTTTAGAGTTCCCAGATGATTTATTTCTAATTACATGAATTCACCAGTAACTAAGCACACTGAGCTGTAAGTTCTTTCTTACTTGTACCGGTTCAGACAGTTGCTTTACTTGATTTCTCATCCGGTTAGTATGGTTATGTCTAATTTTTAGTAAGACCATCTAATGATATTTACATTTTTACCTGGATACCTATTTCAAAGGTAACCGCTGACTTGGCACATGGTTCAATCTCAGTGGAAGTCTTTCCCCCTGGGCATGTGCCGACAGCATCTGCTGTCTAGAGGTTAGTAGAACCGGTTGAGTTCCTGCATGAATTCCTGCAAGAACAAATAAAATCCTCGGTACCCAAATCTCTTTGAGTCCGGTTAGGAATTAGAACCTTAGGTATCCATAATTGGATTATCCTAATGTGTCTGCCGGTAGTGGGATCAATAAGATATTTATGTTTATTATTCCTCTTCTGAGACCGGTCTTTGGATCTACCGTAGCCTTGTGTCCCTGATTTCGTATCGTGACCATTCCCCCTTGGTTGTTGAGGTCTTCTTCTTCGTAAATCATAACTTACTCCGGTATTCCCCCTTAATTGTTGGGGTACTCCTTTATGTGGAGCATTTCTTACATTATTCCCCCTTGCTTCCTGAGATCTTGTCCTTGCGTAGGACATTGAGGAATTGTAGCTATGTTTCACTCCAGTTTCCTTAAACCTGTTCATAGGAACAACAGAAACTGGGTTATAGTTTTTGGGACGAACAAAGTTGATCACCTTTGATGTAGTTGGTTGTCCGGATGTTGTTGGCTCATCGACATCAATTCCTTTGCCGTAACCAAGTCCTGTACGGTCACCAGCATCCCTTAGGGAACCTTGAAGACATTGAAATGTCTCTGTTGACTTAGTCCATGACTGGACCAAGGCGCTTAGCTTTTTGTTTTCTGATGCAGTCTTTTCGGCAGCTTCTTTGAGTTTGAGGTTTTCTTCCTCTAGATGGTTGATCTTTTCAAGAAGAGATCCGGCATCTTCTAGCGCTGGTCCCTTTCCTTTTTCTGCCACCTTTAACTTCTCGTTCAGTTTCCAGTATTCATCAGCCATATTCTGGAGAGCATCTAGAACTTCTTCATAAGTGAATTTATTTTCTGGATCTGATTGATCTCCCACTAGGCAAATAAGTTCTGGTTCATCTTTGTGGTTGCTTGGTTTATCCTCAGAGCTTGATTCATCGGAGTCGGTATCATCCCATCTGTGGCTGTCTCCATTAGTCGTGGAGACTTGTGCCTTTTTCCACCTTGGGTGTTGGTCTGTTTCTTCTTTGCGGTCATCTTCAGTTTTGAATCTTGTCCTGTCACATTTAGACTGAAAGTTAATATTATTGCTTAGCTTACGTTGCTTAACCTGTGTCGCACTGGATAATTTTCCATCTTTCAGTGCTTCTGCTGGATTTTCCTTGAGCTCGTTTATTTCTTGGTTTTCCCAAAGTTGACTCAGTTTGATCCACACTTCCTTAGCGGTTTTGCCTGTCATAACTTGTCTGAAGACCTCTATGTCCAGAGTCTTGAATATGGTATTTTTTGCAATATTATCCAGATTTGTCTTTCGTTTTTCTTCTGCTGAAAGCTCGTGTCTTTCCTTCCGAATTTCTCTTGGTTCGTCAGGATAGACAGCATGTCTTACGTTGATTTTGTTGAACACAAACGGTCCATTTTCCAGTACGTCGATCATTTCATCGTCTTGTGCATAAAGGTAGGTCATCAACCTTATTTTCCACTCAAGAAAATTTTCCCTGCTAAACATAACAAGCTGATCCGATAAAGTCATGGTTAGTGTAGAAGAAATATCAAGCAAACCCGCTCTGATACCACTTGTTAGGATCGGTTTACGCGTTTAGAGGGGGGGTGAATAAACGCTTGACGCCTTTTTCAGTACTTAACCAGTTAAGGTTAATACCGGTGCTTGATTTTTCTCTTTGTGTTATTTGCGGAAGCTTGTAGGTCGGTTCTGATTCAGAAACCGATAATCTGTGCGTAGTGTTAGTGTGTGTGTGAAAGACAATACCAGTTTGTTTCTGGAAGTTCGGAGTTGAATCTCCTACGTCTCCCCTTCTTCCTCGTGAGGAAGGTTCACTAGACTTCAGTTATACACTCGCAGTACAACCTACCCGGCTGCCCTCAGCCTTATCTAGTGAATCCCTAGGCAGTCGTAAAATACAATCCACCTACTTCAACAGCTTTTTACAGTCCGTCGGAATAACAATAGCTCACTTACTTAACCAAACCGGTTATCGTACAGTGAGGACAACACTTTCTAAATTTTTCGCTTTGTTCTTGACTTTCGTCTGATTGATTTCTCGTGTTTGTGTTGTTATCTTCCTCAGTGTTTCTTCTATGATATATATACTTGTTTGTTGATGAAGAAGACCGTTGTGACATAGCTCCAAGTGCTGAGCTGTGCATTAAATGCACTTTCCAAAGATGGGTACTGTCCAGTCTTGGCAGCAGTTCATACTGTCTCATTTGCTTTTTCCATTTTAAGCTTGGCTTGACTTCGACCTGACTTCCTATGGCAGCCTTGCATTAAAGATTTCGACAGTAGGTTTCATTATCCCGCCTTGAGTAAATTTGAATCTTTGTACACGTGGCATGCTTGATGACAGAACTCCGGTCTTCGCACTTTATTGGTCCGGTCTTCGCACTTGATGACAGAACTCCGGTCTTCGCACTTTATTGGTCCGGTATCTGAGTTCTGATCTTGGCTCCTGCCAGCTCCGGTACATCTTTATGTATCTTTTGGTTTTAGGCACGCTTCTTCTAACAATCAGTCTTGTGTTCTTTTTAACTGATGTCCGATCTCCTGCGCATATGTAATTTGCTGATTGACATCCGAACTTTTAATCTTCTTCTAACTGGTATCCTTAACCAGGCTTGAGCAGTTTCCTTCAGACTTATTATCTGGTCTTTTAATCTTCGGTCTTATGTTCTTCTGACCGGTATTCTTAATCAAGTTTGGACAATCACCAAAACTGTTTAATCTGAATTCTTGATTCACGATTCCTAACAAACCTTATTATCATTTTTGTCCTAAGAATCGTAAGTTTTTCGTCTCCATCTTCTGTATGTGAATTCTTGGTGTTTCCTAAGGATTCTCGATAAAGAATTCGAGCTCATACAAGCTTCCATAAATCGTTAAAAAAAACCATGTTATATTTGTAACATTTATTGAACACTCCCTAACATCATGGTATTCTTTTTTCTTCCATACGATTGTACGGTTTGACTTGTGCCGTGCATTATATCAGCTGACATTATAGTGCATGATTTTGAATTGGTGTGTATTATTAGTATCTCGATTTATTGAAGGGCTGACTGTATATTTATGAATAATGATGGTCGTGATTTCAATTATTGGACGACTCGGTTATTCGATGCCCCTTGGTGGGTGAGTTGTATTAAATTGTGTAGGAATAAAATGTTAGGTTTGAGATATTATGACTGAAAAAAAATATCAATATGTGTGACAAAACAACTAAATTCTAGGAGAAAGTTTCTAACTATTTTGTTTTTGTTATTACTATTATTATTTTAATTTCATCGTAAATAGACTAAAAATGCCAAGGAACGATATTAATTAAGTCCGTATTAAATAATATGCAAACTCATAGATCACTGTTACCCAAGGATATAACCTTGGACAGACCAAAACTCGTTTTTCTATAGCCTATAACTATAGTCGATCACGTTATAAATTATGTCTTCATTTGAAACTTCATTGAATTAATCCTAGGCTAATTGGAGTCATTAGTATTTACATATAGAAAAGGACATATCGTTACTATATATTTGGTTTTTTCTTAGTTTCTTATGTTTGGCCGAGCCTTTTTAAATCATTTTAGTTCTATTTTATTTATATCGTACTACATCTTGTAATGTTGTCTAATGCCAGCATTATATATAGCCGATTCTTTGTTTAAACTGTGTCTTCTTGCAATTAGTCAACTGCGATATGATTGTAAATGTGTTAAAAACTTGGAATCTAATCTCAACCATACTTTATTTTTTGTTTATCTAGTTATAAAATTTTGAGAATCGCTACGCATGCATAAGCGTTAATGATAACACGTGGATGCAATCTTCTTTCCATATAATATGGGGAGTTGAGAAAGAACAAATAATATAAATAAAATACATGCTTTATTATTACACATAATAAATTTATAGTATCTGTTCGCAAAAATTGACCTTTATTTTACTTATAATCTCCCATTATTATTTTTGGTTTATAATTAACTTTCATGGCTACTAGGCGAGGGCGAGGAGTTATTATTTACGACTATCGCAGTTGAATTATTAATTAGGATGTATATGTATATTTATAAGTATCGTAAAATGTAGTAGATATGCAAATGCATTGGACCCTATCTATATACGTTATCCGTCTCAAGCGATGGCCCACCCCTTTAAAATTCAGTGGCGCGCCAAAACACAATCAACCTTTTTAATTAATAATTACGATGTATTGAATCATTATTAGTCAAATCTCATCGTATTAAACAACATATGAGTCTATATCAAACGTGCCAATCATGACAAGTATTTATCAACTAACTACTTATATTAGCCAATCAAATAAACAAGTAAGGACCCCCGTATAGGGAATATAATATCATTCACATGAGATATGTAGATATAAAAAGCCTCATGTAATTATCTTATTTCACAAATATATAGAACATCAAATAAATTCATTATGGGCAGTTATGCTTATGACTCCATCACAAACTGTTTATTCGAGTTTTGAAAAAGTAATTGAGCCAGATAATGCCATTTAAACAAAAAAATTTAATATTATCAAGGTCCATGATTAATTCATAAGTTACTCAAAAGTCATTAACTATAATTAAAATGCAATTGCAAATACATGGAAACCGACCTTAACCAGATAAAACGTATAACTGTAAATTTTTTTGGAAGAAGCATTCCTATTTAATAGAAATTCTAGGAATCTTGAACAAGTCGGATTCTCCACATGAACTGATTATAGCACTTCAGTCCACCCCACAAACTCTACAATTACAGAAAATAAACCCCCAAAGATTACGATAATTAACTATACTACCCCACATTGTATGATTATATAAACGTATAGCCACAGGTGAAACCTTCTAACACTATGTCTGCAGTTGATAAATTCAGATTAAAATTTCCAGTAAGGGGTGTTTATTACATCACTTGTAAAATATAGGATGAAATGCCGAATAAAGGACCGATATCGTTGTAGTAGTTATGAACTTACGGGGCGACCGTTTCAACAACTTGCAATTTATTTCTCTTACCTCTAATCAAACGTTAGCCAATTACTTTTTCCTTTATCCTTTCACCATAAAATTACATATATATAAAAGAAAACAGCTGTGTGTGTGGTGTGAGTGTGTGTTTTGTTGGTGATGGGGTCTTTTTGCCTTTGTCAGCATTGCAAGGGAAACAAAAACAAAGCAAAAGGAAAGAAAAAAAAAATCCATCCATCTAATTCTTTACTGAACTCTCACTCAACTCAACCTTTGTTTCCCGCTTCTTCTTCAATTTCATATAATCCATCTCGCTACTTCACTAGTGTTTGACTAATCACTAGATGTTTCTTTTCTTTCTTTTCCTTTTTCTTTTTTCTTTTTGTGGTGTTGAGCTGATAGAGAAGAGATAAAGATATAGCTAGGAAAATAGCGGCTTAAAGACGAAATGGGAGAGAAGAGTGAAGATGACGTAGAGGTGATGGAAACGCCGGAGAAGAGCAAGGGTGCAAAGATCGCTGCTTCTGTGGGCAAATTCGAGGTTTGATTTTGGTTCTTGGGCGTAAAGTTCGGACTTCTATTGTTCTTGGTCGAGTTTTTTTTCTTTCTTTCTTTCAGATGGATTCTTCTAATGTTTGTGTCAAATGATGTAATTTTGATTTTTTAGGTGATGGGTTCATGGAAAGATTCTTGTTTTCTGAATTTTCTTGAAGAATTTGATGCAATCCTTGATTCTTACATGCATCTGCTTGTTAATGTGTTAAAAGCAATCTGGGATTTGATTGCTTGCTTTAAATTCTCAGATAACTCAGTTTCTTTTGATGCGTTTGATTTCTCCTCCTTAACTGATTTGAGCGTAAAGCTCGGTCTTTTATTATTCTTGGTCGAGCTTTTTTCTTCTTCTTTGAGATGGGCTCTTCAAATGCTTGTGCCAAATGATGTACTTTGAGCTTTCAAGTGATGGGTTCATGGAAAGCTTCTTGTTTTCTGAAATTTTGGAAAAAATTGCTTGGTCCTTACCTGCATTTACTTGTTTAATATTCAGGCAATTTGGTATTTGATTCTTGCCTTCAAATTCTCAGAATATTATTTAGTTATTATGCCTTCGATTTCTCCTTTTTACCTGAAGAAAGTAATGGTTTTCCTTTTTCTTTTCTCTATAGGAATCCCCTGTTTTCAACTTTCTCAACAATCTTTCCCCTATAAAGCCCATCAAATCAGCGCCCGTAACTCAGTCGATCAACCCTCTCAGCTTCGTCTCCCTCCCTTCGATATTCGCTTCGCCTCACATGGCCTCGTTCAGGGATTCAGGACATCTTCAAAGGTAGTAGTAACGTTCTCCTTTCGCCCGAAACATTTAGTCAATTCCATTCTTCTTACAAGCATTTCCCCTCTTATTTCCAGGCCTCCATCGAAGCTCGAGTTCTCCTCCGTTGAAGAAGTAAAAGGTCGTGGAGACGAGGCAAATGCAGATTCTGGTAAGGAAATGAACTGCGAAAACCTTCACCTGAGGATGTCTGATTCTGAGGTGGCGTCGATGCTCATTGTTCGGCCAGGGGAAGATGATTACAGTTGCAGTGATATTAATCATCGTAACAGCTCAGGCCTTCAATCAAACCGCACACAGATTCCTCCTTTAGTTCAAGAGTCTATGCAACGAATATCGTATCGAATTGAGCCTACCATGAATGGGGCATACCATGACGATTGGGAGGCTTTCATCGATACCTCTCACCTGTCGATATTTCATTCGCCGAACCCCATTGATGATCCGAGCAAGAAAGCTCTCGATGTCGAAGATAATGTTTTCCCAGAAAATGCTGAAGACAATGGTACCTATCCTGGAGAAAATATGGAGGATGAGGTAAGAGAAAAAAGAAAACATTTTTTTAGAGTCTATCATGAAAATTATCTAGTATTTAAACTATTCTTTGTTTTGCAGAATTTCCCGGGTTATTACCGCGGTACGAGGAGACGCTGCCTGCAATTCGACAAGGATCGCAGCGCCGATTCTTCTTCTGATTTTTTGCCACAATCGCAGGGCAGTGGTAGTGACTCTATCGAAGACCAGCGGCTAGCCTTTACGAATACAGTGAACGAACCGTCGAGAAGTGCTTTGCCTGGAATTGGCCTGCATTTGAATGCCATCGCATCAGCTCCCAAAATCATCAATCAAGATTCTTCGACTTCTAATGGAAGATTGCTGATCGGTCCGAAAATGTCGGTCAACGTTCGAACATCGATCAATGCTCAAGAATCAGAGAGAAACATCGACGAAAATGGTGTTTTTACATCTGAAGATGCTCAGCAAGCAGATGAAGAGGCCAACCCAAGTAGTAGTAGTCCAAAGAAGAAGAGGTCTCTCTAATTTCTTTTTTCCTTGGCTTTCTTTCTCTTGACCTTCTTATGACTGATTTCGAGGCTAATTAGGCGGCGCGAACAAGCTGAGGCATGTAAGAGATGCAACTGCAAGAAATCAAAGTGCCTCAAACTGTGAGCCCTTCTTTCACAGCCACCTTTTATTACTCTTGCCTTTACTAGTTTTTCCTCGGAAAAATCAACCTCTGATTTCTTTCGGTAGTTACTGCGAGTGCTTCGCCGCTGGCGTATACTGCGTAGAGCCGTGCGCATGCATAGATTGCTTCAACAAACCGATCCACGAAGACACAGTTCTCGCGACGAGGAAGCAAATCGAATCGAGAAATCCCCTCGCTTTCGCCCCGAAAGTGATCCGTGCATCTGATCAATCATCAGAGATTGCGGTTAGAAAAGGACATACATATATATATATATATATATATGAATATCTTCACCTGCAACTTTTTGCTAGTTTTTTACAGTTCGTTTTTTTTTTTTTCTTACAGGACGACTCGACTAGAACTCCAGCCTCTGCACGGCATAAAAGAGGATGCAACTGTAAGAAATCGGGTTGCCTCAAGAAATACTGCGAATGCTATCAGGTTTTCCTTTTTCCTTCTTTTTTCTCTGCGTTCTTCTTATTGAACAACATTCATCTTGGGATCTGATTGCAAACTGTATCTTCGAATGAAAAAGGGCGGCGTCGGTTGCTCCATTAACTGCCGATGCGAAGGTTGTAAGAACGCCTTCGGCAGAAAAGACGGTTAGTTAGTCAGTCATTGTCGAAGTGAAACTCTTTTTCCCATGGAGCTTGAAATGAAATTTGTTTCTTAGTATGGATAGGCACTGAGCTCGAAGAAGACGAAGCAGACAAGAACATGGATTCTGAAATACAAGAAACTCCTTTAGGACCCATAAGGTATAACAATAAACTTCAAAAGAGTGTTAGCTGTCTTAAGAAGCATTGCCAAACATCGTCATAGATTGCAGCAAAGTTGTCAATTTTTTTTCCCTCGACTTTGATCCTCAACAGGCAATCGACCCAGCAACCATTTTCTTCGAAGAATAAGCCTCCTCGATCATCATTTATCATCCCATCATTGATTGGCCCATCGTCATCATCGTTAGCTTCTGCTAACTTGTACACCAAGAACCCTAATTTTCGTCCTCCACCGCAAAAGTTCGATAGGAATTTCGAGGCCACTAGAGAAGCTGATGAAGAGATCCCAGATTTTCTCCTCGAAGAATCGCCCAATCGCGGTATTATTAAATCTTCGTCTCCTAATGGGAAGAGGGTCTCGCCGCCGCACGACGGCGGCGCGTCGCCGGCTGTGAGGAGTAGCCGAAAATTGATTCTCCAGTCTATCCCTTCGTTTCCTTCTCTTACGTCGAATCAGTAGGGGGTATTATTGTCTTTGACATTTTTTAGTCGTAATTGTGCTATTGCTATGCTATGCAAGTTATTCAGAGCTTTTTTCGTGTGCTTCTTTTTTTTTTCTTTATTTATTTCATTTATTGCTTTTTTGCTTGTATCAGTTTCCTTGTTGAAATATAAAACTTCCTTGCAAGTAATCAGTGTGTCAATATCCCAAGTTCTTGCATTCTAATATTTCGTAATATAAAGTTGCATTAGCATGTGTTGAAGAAGCTCAGTTGATTGCCCAGTTATTACCTTCTTTATGTCTTGTGTATTAGAAAGATTCGCCAATGCCTAGCATCTACTAACATGATTGTGTTAATAACATTCCCACATTTAGATAGATCATAGATATCACCAACTATGAAACAATATATATATATATATCATATAGAGAAAGCAAATCACGCAAATATGCAAGTTTAACATGGAAAAAAGACATCGACGGGGGAAAGCTTCGTAAAAATAACTTAATTTTGCTGTCAAATATCTCAACATGTCTATGTTAAGCAACACAAGGAAAATTTTAAGAGAACCCTTGTAGGAGAATTAGTGATTCAAGCACCAACGACTTCGGTCACCTCAGTTGTCGTCTCCTCGGCGGGTCGCTCAATTTTTATACCTACGTCTTCGCTATAATCACCATGAACCTATACATATCATCCAAAAGTGTATATAAGTTCAGAATCTCTCTATCAAGAATCAGAATGTCAAAAAAGATTCAGTGAACAAGAAACTTACATCCATCAACCTGCCAAGGTCGAACTTGGGAGCTTTCAAGATCTTAACCTTTCTGACGTACACATTCTGCAGGGGATAAATACCCGAGGTGGCTTTCTCAATCTCCTTGCCGATTGCTTCGGGGATGAACTTCTGAACCAATTCCTTCAGGTCGCAGGACTGTGCTTGGTTCACCATGATCTCCCTCATCTTTCTCCTGATCTAAAGAAAAAGAAGAAGGAATAACTTGTGTAAGAACTCAGAACTATCATCAAGTGTAAGTCCGTGAACGAAGTGTTCGAAGAATTGAAGAGCTTACTTGGCGTTTTTGGCTAGACTGAGCATAGCATGTCTTTTTCTGCTGATTGGGACGCTTTTTGGTGAAGCCAATGCAAAACAGCCTCAGCGTATAGCTGTCAGTCGTCTTAACATCAACGTGTGCCTCGATAAGGGATTGCCATTTCTTGACGAGCGACCTTAACTTATCGGTGGTGAAGTCCATGCCCTAAAGTTCGATCGAAATGAGAAGTTATGAAAACATAAAAAATGATAAACGAAACTAACTGGGAGAGTGATGTCCAAAATTTTCATTTACCCAGAAGTTGGTGAGAACATTCTTGCCCTGAACGTCCTCAGCTCTCAAACGGATCTTTCTGAAAGCGTGATCTTCGTCCCCCTGAAGATCAGCTAACGACACTTCGAAGACACGATGCTTTAGCCCCTCTGAGGCAATCTGAATCGAAACAAAATGGGTTCTTACAATCCATACGTTGATAAGCATATAGCGATCGCATTGGTGAGGCGGTTAAGAAACATGCAACACTATGAAAATACCATAAATGGAAGACCCATCCAATCAAACAAATGCACATAAGCGAGCTATCTAATAGAAATGCATCGACATATCCCACCAAAAAAAAATCCAATCTTTACATAAAAAAAAAAAAAAAAAAGGAAAGAGATGTCAAACACACCTTGGTACCCTGGGTACGTGAAACAAGGGTTTTGCCTATGTTTCTCGTGCTGAAAATTGAAGGCGCTTTAACATCATAGTCCTTCTTAGCAAACGGATCAACACTAGAAATACATCAAATCATCTCTTAGAACATTTTCGAAAAGAGAACGATTGAATTAAGAGTAAAAGAACAATAACAAAAAACTCCCAACTTACGCTTTCTTCTTTCCTCCTTTCTTCCCTTTCGAAATCCTCTTGTTTTTCCTGCATATAAAAAAGGCAATTACAAAAGGATACAAAATAAATGCATCAATCAAAACCTTCTTCTGCATCGAAGGAACGTACCCGACGGCCATGGTCTATAAACTGAAGAGATTTCACTGTTTCTCGATGACGACTGAGCTCGGCGTCGGCTGGCACTCTCTCTGCTTGGGTTTGTTTGTTCTTTGGTTTTATATTAGGGCACGGCGTCGTTTGTGTTGAAGGAGATGGGCCGCCTTTCCTGAATGGGCCAAATGATGGGCTATTGAGCTTAGGAAATTGGGCTTCTTCATTAACAACGCTTCAAGTTATTAAGATGCTAATATTTTAATATTATATAAATACAAATTAATTTATAATCTATTTTAAGAGTTATTTTTAAGTTAAAATATTCAAACAAGTGTTTGAATCTTCATTCGAACCCTAACTTATACGATTTTTTAGATATTCTCTATATTGTGGGATTGATTGTTAGGTTGATTTGATTTGAGGCATTGATTTTGATTAAATTTCGAAACCCTAGCTCTAGAAATTGAAACATTGGAAATCATTTTCCATTTTGTACTTCATTTAATGGAAACAGTTTCTTCTGGCCCACAAAAAAAAATGGGCTTCTTTCTTGCTGAAATTAAACGCTTGCGAACAAATCAAAACGCTGCTATACATATTCCGACATAATTAGCCACCCACAACCAAGAAAGTGTTGACCAAATCTTGTCATTGAACTAAAAAAAAAAAGAAAAAAAAAACCACACAAATGCTCTTCTCTTCTTCGGATTAACAAAGTATCAGTAACACTTAACCCTAATCAAATCAACTGATAATATTAAGTCGTCACACAAATCCATGAATCCAATCCACCATTCCTTATTTCCACACCTTTTTCTCATCCTTCAGAAAACAAAGAACTAGCTATAGTATCGTCCCCCTTGAACCTGCGTATTCAAGAAGCATATACGTTGACAAAAAAGAAAAACAAAATCTTTAGTTATATATTTCGCAGTTAGATATCACATTCTAACGTCGATTGGCCTTAAAAAAGTGTGTTTGTTTTTTATTTTTTTTATTTTGTTCTTACATCGAATCCCACGAGCGATCTACAGTAGTTCGCATTAGTCGCCACCGTGCTAGTCGATCCACACTCGCTGTCCTTGAGCGATAACGCCGACCTATCGAGCTTCACCGACCAAGGAAAGTGACAGCTCTGAGCCGCCGCCGCCGCCGCCGAGCCCACCTGAGAAGAAGATCTCTGCATCCTCACCGCCCTCGGCACATTCCTCCCTTCTAAAGACGGCCTTCTTCTGCCGCTCACGGCGGCGGCCCTCTCCGCCGCCGCCTCCGCCGGCCTCTGCTTGGGCGCGCTGTGGGACCTAACCTTTGCCCTCGACGACTCTGTGTTCGCCATGTAGCTTGGGCAGTAGAAAGGATACTCGCCGTAGAGTGATTCTGCGTATTCCACCCTCGGATAGGGCTTCGAAGCCGCCGAATAGCACTGAGGGCTGCTCTGTGCTGTGCCGCCGAAGGACGAGCGATAGTACTCTTCGAAGTGGTTGCTGCACGCCCTTGGACTCACGTCGGTTATCGCCGACGCCGGCGGCGACGGGGAGATCTTCTGGCCGGAATGTTCTTGCTTGACGGAGGTACGGTGTGGGGTCGCCGGGGTTCTGTGGGTCGGGTCGGGCGTGAGGTTGGAGAAGCTGTTTCTTGATTTTGCGGCGGGCTTGTAGTTGCGGTCGTCTCCTATGTCCATTTCGACTATCTTTATGTTCTCTTCGAAATCCTGGGATCGATTGATGATCATGTAATGATAAGTGGTTTGACTTTGGGGCTACGTATACAAAATGTGGAAAAAGAAATGCGTACTTGGGTTGACTTTCTGTGGTTGTGGTGGTGGTGTTGTTTGGCCGGCGGCGGCGGCGGTAGGTTTTTTGAGGCGGCGTCTTCGACCATACGGAGGCGCTGGGCTCGGGCCCGAGCTTGTACGGTGACCAACGCCTGCATGCATCGGAGAGTCGCCGTCGCTTGTTTTCTTACCAAATGCCCTCTTACCAAAGCTTGGAGCTTCACTAAGCCTTTCAAAGCATTCAATGCTTTCCTCGCCTGAGAAATCAAAATCAGTTTCAGCTTTAGTTATTATAGAAAGATGTCGCGCCTTTTATTAACGATTGGCAAATTTTCTTGACGTACCAAATAACCGCGAAAGACAGATTGGATCTTGACGGCGGCGGCGCACTCCACCTCGGTGCTACGAAAGGACGACGACGAGGCGGCGGTAAGCTGAATCACGGCGGCTGCGGCCTTCGCTGCGGCGACGGCTGCTTCCGCCGCCGCCGCCGTGGCGGCTGCCAGCACCATCGCGTTATTCTTCTTGCTGTCGTCATTGCCTTCTTGATGGTCCGCCGCGGCAGGTGCTGGCATCGCCGCATTGGCCGAAGATCGCCGGAAGCTCCACCGCCGCTTCTCTTTAGGGGTGGTGGGCTGTGCGGCGGCGGAGATCGGCGTGGAGTGGCCGTTGGACGACGATACGCTGTCGTTTTGGTGAAGATGATGACGATGATGAGTGTCCACTTTCATCTCCTTGTGATCTTTCTTACCTGTCAAGAGATTCTTTATCCACTTCCCAGTTTTTCCCATGTTGTTTTTCTCAGCTTTTCGCTTTCCCAATAAAAAAAGCAAAAGTGAAAAGAAAAATCTATGGAGATCTGAAAGCAAAAAACGATATATTGGATGGATCGTATATGAAGCAAAGTAACGAAGAATTTGTTTATTTATTATTTTGTTTCTCAAGAGATGTCTTTCTCTCGCTTCTGCGCATGATAAGTAGCTTTCAGCGAGCGCAGTGTCTATTAATGGTGTGTACTTGAGAAACACAATCTAAATGCTTCCATCTAATTCTACGTCATTCTTTTATTGTTTTAATAAATGGATATTACAGCCATTAATTAGGGTATTATATTACGAGACTTCAATTATACGAGGAACGATGAGTTGGGGCTGTTTGGTTGTAATAATAGTAACTTCAGTTTAGGTTCGGTAGAGCGTGTTGGAATGATTTTTATCCATTCCCGTTATTGTTGGCCTACAGAAATAATTAGTTGGGATATTTTGATCCTTAATAATTTATTATTTATCGCCCGGTTATTAATCTTTGATGGACGGACTAATAACCATTACACTTATTGGGCCGGTCCCGTCTCTTGCTCTACATAATTAAAGCCCGACTCCCAAGTGACTCTCTCTATATATAGGCTATCATATGAGCCTTTTAACACACACCTTAAAACACACTCTAAAACACACACACACACACACTATAGCGTAGACGTTCCTAACGATCGAACGCTACGCTGTCACTATAACGTGGGAGCTCTAGAAGTACACGGGTCTCCATCAACCTCCGTAGAGCGAAAGAGACGAAGATCACGTCCTGACTGCCATCAACGATGTCTGCGATCAACACAGGTAATTCTTTAGTATAAACTCATTTCGATCATGTGTCAGATAAGTTCCGCACACATAGCCGTAATCTCGCTTACGAAAACGAGATTACTTTCTGTGCTTAAGGATCTAACGGTTACGTTAGTACTCGAGTATGGGCTCGAGATTACGTAACGGCTATCGTGACCGTGATCCGTCAGATCTAACATTTGGTATCAGAGCCATGTTTATTTGATGCATAGATCGAATGAGTTTCGTAATTACCTTTAAGATTGACGTAGTCGCATAATGATCTCGCCTTGTTCGTCGTAGTATGTGTCCCTTATGGTTATCTCATCGGATCATCTTACGATCCTCCGTTGATGGTGGCTCTTAGAACATTAGCACCGTTTGTGGGATGAGATATCTAGCATTTTTCATCGCGTCTCCTCTCGAACTTTGAGCGATTGCGATGATACGTAGCTTATGATCATGATAACACACATATGTGTATAATGAATATCATGAACATCAATTACGAGATCTATAAAGCTTCATTGATGTTGCTAAGAAGCATGCGATATTACCACCCACTTCAGAAGGTCTATGATGATGATGAACCACAAAGCTTATGCTTGTAATGATCATGAAGCTCTACATGCAAAAACACGTGTGACTTGTGAGAAATAGTTTCTGTAATGAAACATGAATCTCCTAGCCAAATTGATTCACGACTATAGTTATTATTGTTTAATTCATCATGATGGGAAGATGATTGTAAAGTGAGATCAATTATTGCATGGCTAGGAGATAGTGCGCCACACTATAATGAAAAGATGCTATAATGTGTTTGTGTTATGTGATATTTTGGTTCTTGCAAAATGGACAAATTTGCATAGGAAAACATTGATATAACATGACGTGAATGACTTAGTGGCTCATTATTAATTTCTTTTTTAAAAGCATGGTCCATCACTTGAATTAATGGGAAATTAATAGCTTTATGTCACTCTACCACTTTAATAATGTTTCGAAAGGTGATATGATTTGGGTGTCCATTAGTAACTAGATGACCATGACGTGAATTAGTTCAGTGCCTTTATTACTTGATCTGTATATACTAATGATGACTTAATTAGTATTAAAAAATAATAATAATAATAATAATAAGGGCATTAACGTAACAACACTATTTTATGTATATACTAATGAAATTGCGCAACACAGTCTAAGTGCAAAATATATACATAATTAAAGCCAAGTGGTTCTTATTTATTCTTCTGGTATATCGGCCCAACGGAAGATTGCTAATTGAATAGATAAGAATATGAAACCACACTTATGTTTTATATTCATTGAATCAAGCCATATTAAGCTAACGAAAATTTTGGCGATTCATAAAAATGATTATTTAATTATAGTTTGGATTCATCTTCTGCCCAACGGTGATGTGAATTTAAATTATAATTCATGCTAAAGTTAACGGAGAAATGAATGTGCTTTTTATTATAATCGGCCCAACGGAAGGTTATAATAATATGCTATTTCTTAATGGAAATTTATGATTATTTTCCATACTTTAGCACACTTATGTTTAAAGGAGAAAAGCTTATTTATATTTTTGTAAGCGGCCCAACGGAAGTTTGCATTTATATTTCTTTTCTCAATAATGGAAAGCTTATGTATTTACTTTTCTAATTAAAGTGTACTTCTTTAAGTGGTCGAGTTCAAAATTACGATTTGTGCTTTTCCTGATGTGCTTAATTGATTCTGTGATTACAGCCACGATTATGAGCCAAATTGCATCAATTGAAACACTGACGGGTAGCAACTTCAAGAAATGGAAAGAACAAGTTCTCCTCGTCCTTGGAATTATGGATCTTGATTATGCCTTGCGGACTGAAATGCCTAACCCACTTACAGACGACAGCACTAATAAAGAGCGGTCTGCTTATGAAAAGTGGGAAAGGTCAAACCGCTTATCACTAATGGCTATGAAACGTACCATATCTTCGGACATACGAGGAGGCGTTCCTGATTCTGATAATGCCAAAACCTTCCTCGGCTTAATTGAGGAGCAATTTCAGAGTTCTTCCAAAGCTCTTGCTACTACACTGATCACCAAAATGGTTACTCTTAAATATAATGGCGTTGGTGGTGTTCGTGGGCACATTCTCAAAATGAATGACATGGCCAATCAGCTTAAGGCTATGGATATGGAGATCTCTGAGGGCTTTCTCGTTCATTTTATTATGACATCTCTCCCTTCTGCGTTTGGTCCATTTAAGATCAATTATAATACCCAGAAGGAGAAATGGAAAATGAGCGAACTGATCAGTATGTGTGATTAGGAAGAAGAAAGACTTAAAGCGGAGGCTCCTGAGCGTGCCTATTTCACTACTCAAGGTCAGGGCAAGAAACGTAAATGGCAGGGTAAAAAGAAGCAGCAGGTAAAGAAAATTAATGATGTGAACAAGGCTGGTACTTCAGGCTTAAAGTCTCGCAAATGTAAGTTTTGCCGTGAGACTAATCATGTTCAGAAGGAATGTCCAAAATTCAAGGAGTGGTTGGCTAAGAAGGGTAAAATATTTAATTACGTTTGTTATGAATCTTTCCTTGCTAATGTTTCTACTGATACATGGTGGATTGACACTGGTGCTTCTATGCATATAACTTGTTCATTGCAGGGATTCCGTTTCGTGAGGAAGCTAAATAAAGGAGAACGCAACATTGTGGTTGGAAATGGAAATAATGTTCCGATTGAAGCCATAGGAACTCTCCGATTAATTTTGGAGAGTGGTTTCATATTGGACTTATTGAATACTGCTTATGTACCTGGTATTACAAGAAACCTTATTTCTGTATCTCAGCTTGACGCTTATGGCTTCTCGTTTAAGTTTGAGAATAAAGGTTTTACCATTTCATTAAATTCCCACGTCGTTGGCTCCGGAAATTTAGAGGGAAACCTCTATAAATTATGCTTAAATGCTTCTTCCGCTTATTTAACGGAATCCGCATATGAAATTAGTACAAGTAAAACCAGTGGAAAAAGAAAAATAATAGATGAGAATTCTGCGATGTTGTGGCACGAACGCTTAGGCCACATATCTCGAGACAGAATGGAACGTCTTATTAAAGATGGAATTCTTCATCAATTAGATTTCTCTAATTTCGACACATGTATTAAGTGTATTAAAGGAAAATTTACACAAGGAAATAAACGTAGTGCCACCAGAAGTAATGGACTATTAGAACTGATTCACACAGATATCAGTGGTCCATATACTGCTGGAATTAATGGCCACCGATACTTCATTACGTTTATTGATGACCACTCTCGTTATGGATATATTTATCTCCTTCACGAAAAATCCGAAGCGCTCCAAGTTTTCAAGACTTATAAAGCCGAAGTCGAGAACCAACTCGATTGCAAAATCAAAGTTGTGAGATCTGATAGAGGAGGAGAATATTACGGGAAATTCTCCGACTCGGGTCACAATCTTGGAGCTTTTGCCTTGTTCTTACAAGAGTGCGGCATAGTACATCAGGTTTCCATGCCTGGGACGCCTCAGCAGAACGGAGTTGCTGAAAGACGAAACCGTACTCTTATGGATATGGTACGGAGCATGATATGCCAAACGTCTTTACCTGAATATCTTTGGGTTGAGGCACTTAAAACAGCCATGCATATACTTAATCGGGTTCCTACTAAAGCGACGCCTAAAACCCCTTATGAATTATGGGCGAATAGGAAACCGAGTATTCATTATTTGCGTGTATGGGGCTGTCCTGCCGAAGCTAAAATTTTCAACCCAAATTTACGGAAGCTTGATTCGAAAACCATAAGTTGCTATTTTATCGGTTACCCAGAACGATCTAAGGGTTTTCGATTTTATTGCCCATCCCATACCACAAGAATTGTTGAAACTCGACATGCCGTATTTTTAGAAAATGTTGGTACTTGTGATCATAGCATATCTCGTAAAGTAACTCTTGAAGAGGAACCTAAATTCTTAAATGTTCCCATTACGTCAAGAGATTTAGCAATCCCTGAATCCGTGGGAGGATCACTAAATGATGAGAATATGCCTACTATATCAGATCACGATAATGATCCTTCTCCATCAGTTGTTCCAGAACCATCTTCACGGAGGTCTGAACGAGTGAGAAGGCCGACTTTTCATGATGATTATGTTTATTTAGATGACTGTGATAATTCTATTGGGAATGATCCTGTGTCATTTGATGATGCAATGACGCGCGACCAAAGAACTCAATGGCTTGAAGCCATGAATGAAGAGTTAAACTCAATGAAGTTGAATGAGGTTTGGGACCTTGTAGACTTGCCTAAAGGATTCAAACCGATAGGTTGTAAATGGGTATTCAAAACCAAAATGAATCCTCAAGGCAATGTCGAACGGTACAAGGCCCGTTTGGTCGCTAAAGGGTTTACACAAAGAGAAGGTATTGATTATAATGAAACCTTCTCTCCCGTTTCTAAAAAGGATTCATTCCGCATTGTTATGGCCCTTGTAGCTCATTATGATTTAGAGCTACACCAAATGGATGTTAAAACAGCATTCCTGAACGGTGACTTGCATGAGAATGTTTATATGATGCAACCAGAAGGTTTTCTGGTTGAGGGCAAGGAAAACATGGTATGCAAGCTTAAGAAGTCCATTTACGGCCTTAAACAGTCATCTCGACAGTGGTATTTAAAATTTTTAAAGGTGATCAGTGAATTCGGTTTCAAAGAAAATTTGGTCGACCAGTGCATATTTATGAAAATCTGTGGGAGCAAATTTATCATCCTTGTACTTTATGTGGATGACATATTACTTGCCTGTAATGATTTAGGCATATTACACGAGACTAAAGAATTTTTATCGAGTAAATTTGATATGAAAGATCTAGGTGAAGCCTCTTATGTTATTGGCATAGAAATTCACCGAGATCGAACTCGTGGCATGTTAGGCCTTTCTCAGAAAGCTTATATTGAAAAGGTCCTTAAAAGATACAACATGCATAATTGCTCTTCCACGGTTGCACCGGTCTTTAAGGGCGAAAAATTCAGTTTATCACAGTGTCCCAGGACCCAATTGGCGCTAGCAGAAATGGATAAAATCCCTTATGCCTCTGCTGTCGGGAGCCTTATGTATGCTCAAGTCTGTACGCGCCCAGATATCGCCTATATTGTTGGCATGCTTGGACGATACCAGATTAACCCGGGAATGAATCACTGGAAGAATGCCAAAAAGGTTATGCGATACTTACAGGGTACCAAAGATTATATGCTCATTTATAGGAAATCAGATACTCTTGAGGCTATTGGGTACTCTGATTCCGATTATGCGGGTTGCGTTGACACCAGAAAATCAACGTCTGGATACGTATTTATGTTATCTGGCGCACCCGTTTCATGGAAAAGCACAAAGCAAACGATTACAGCTTCTTCTACCATGGAAGCAGAATTTGTTGCATGTTACGAAGCATCATGTCATGCGATCTGGATCAAGAACTTCATCGCTGGGCTTCAAGTAGTGAACTCGATAGCAAGACCACTCAAAATTTACTGCGATAATCAGGCTGCAGTATTCTTTTCTAAGAACAACAAGTCAAGTAGTGCTTCAAAGCACATTGATATTAAGTATCTTGTTGTGAAAGAAAGGATCCAAAATGAGTTAATATCCATTGAGCACATCAGTACCAGTGCTATGGTAGCTGACCCGTTGACAAAAGCTTTACCTCCCAAGGTGTTTCGCGAGCACGTATGTAACTTGGGACTTTATGCGAACTTTGATTTGGAGAGGTCATTAGTTTGAATGGATATTAATTTTGTGATCACATTATGTAATAATATGGATTCTACTTATGTTTGACGATGTGATTTATAGCTTATAATCTGTACAATAATGTTAAGCATTATTATATAAAATCACGTCGAGGACCACTTATGTTATGGGCCTAATGTCGAAGATGTCGAGTTTGTGACTTAGGAATGACTCTATTACGTGACTGTTTTAGATTTGACCTATATCCGATTCGATGTTTAGATATATGGTCATTATTAAGGATATAAGTTTGTCGACATAATCCCATTATAAAATAAAACTAATTAATTATGTTCTTTGGCCAAGTGGGAGAATGTTGGAATGATTTTTATCCATTCCCGTTATTGTTGGCCTACAGAAATAATTAGTTGGGATATTTTGATCCTTAATAATTTATTATTTATCGCCCGGTTATTAATCTTTGATGGACGGACTAATAACCATTACACTTATTGGGCCGGTCCCGTCTCTTGCTCTACATAATTAAAGCCCGACTCCCAAGTGACTCTCTCTATATATAGGCTATCATATGAGCCTTTTAACACACACCTTAAAACACACTCTAAAACACACACACACACACACTATAGCGTAGACGTTCCTAACGATCGAACGCTACGCTGTCACTATAACGTGGGAGCTCTAGAAGTACACGGGTCTCCATCAACCTCCGTAGAGCGAAAGAGACGAAGATCACGTCCTGACTGCCATCAACGATGTCTGCGATCAACACAGGTAATTCTTTAGTATAAACTCATTTCGATCATGTGTCAGATAAGTTCCGCACACATAGCCGTAATCTCGCTTACGAAAACGAGATTACTTTCTGTGCTTAAGGATCTAACGGTTACGTTAGTACTCGAGTATGGGCTCGAGATTACGTAACGGCTATCGTGACCGTGATCCGTCAGATCTAACAGAGGGGAGTAAAATAAATGAGAGAAGGAGGGTTTACTTTACATGTTTTGTTTTAAAGGGAATTAAAAGCCATATGTAATAATAAAGCTTTAAGGTATATTTTATTTTAACGGAGAGAGTGGTCAGAGAGCATGTGAATATAGGGTCAAAGGGAACATGCATTGATCCCTTTAAAATAAATGCGACGTGTTTTTTAGCAATATTAATGTTGGGGGGCCTCTCGTGTCAAGTTCTCTTGTCTTTCAATAATTTCTATTACTTCCTCCGATTTTTTTTAGGTGTCGTTTAAGGTTTTTACACTCATATTAAGAAATAAAATAAAATGTCTAATATACCCCTAATTAATTGCTTAAGACTATTTAATATATTCCATTTAATAATATTTAAAAGGGTAAAAGTGGAAATATGATAAATATTTGTCTTGAAGTCCGTAAAACGACAACTAATTAGAAACAAAATTCTAGAGCTAAAACGACATGTAAAACGACATTTATTATATTTCAACTATGTAATTACATTATTATTTTTTTATTGTTATGTTAACGAATAGTTGTCTTGAAGCCGGTCCAGTGAATTTTGCCCAAAAAACTTAACTTTGACTGAGAAGAAATAATAATATAATAATAACAATAGTAATAATGGTAACAACAACAATAGTAGTTCGATCGAGTCAACGAATTTACAAGCAATAATTTTTTGCCATTGCATGTGAGTACCCGCAAAATAAACGATATGATTTTGTTAATTTGATATAGACATTGGAAGTATAAAAGTTAGCTGTATGGATTCTCATTTATTGCCATGATTAAACAAGATCCAAGAGCAAGACAACCGAAGTTATTATTATTATTAACACCGTCTATATTATTATAATTATTATTTTTTTATTACGATTCAATCTCTACCCAGGATATATGATATTTGTACATTCATAGGTAAATATAAATGCATGTGGCGTCGTTCATATTGCATTGTTGGATGATGCGTGTGATCGTTAACTCGAAATATTTATTCATATCGTATAATATATTGCAATTTAAATAATTATGTGACAATGCACATGGGCATGTTCCATACTTGATTATATATATTATCTCAATCTCAATTATCATTCTTTGTTTTTGTCGTAATCTATGATTAATACTACAAAGGATTTACTGATAAATGGGACGACGGAAGAATATTCATACAGCTAAATGAACCTGGCAATCAATCAACCGTATATGATCTCCTTTGGCCAAGAATAGATAGCCGTAACTTAAACGCATGTTTAGTTTACTATCGTAACATAATGTAATTTATAACATTACATTTACGTACACCAAGACCAACACATGCGAGGACACCATTGTAATGCTCAAGCGACATGAGTACACTTTAGAAGCCGAGTTGTATATTGAGATAAAATAAATCCACTAACAGTCGCCTTCGAAGAAGAAAAATAAAAAATGGTGCCCATTTCGTCGAATGATTTATGATTCTTGTGCCCGAAACTTACAAGTCATTATCCAATTTTATGGAAATATATGTTTTTTTAACTAAAATAAACAACCTCGTTGGATGTTGTTATAGCCCACGTAAATGGGCCTTTGCATTGCCATATTTCGAAGTTTGAAGCCTAACTTTTTTGCAACTCTGCCCTGCATGAAGTAACGACAACGCTAGCAGCGATTTTTCGAATTTCTAATGACTATATTTCGTATTAGTTGCATTTTCTATTCGATAGGTTTATAGTAGTTCACCAAATAATACTTACTCCGTCCCATTTAAATGTTCCCGAAGATTAGTGGGCACGTAGATTAAGAAATCACATTATTTTAATATTATAATACACCTTTTGAGGTATGGAGAGGGAAAAGTTATTAGTAGACACGCAAATCGAGAAGACTTTTTTTTAATATTAATGATGTAATTAGTTTAATTAGTGAGATACTTTTTTACCAAAAATGGAAATGGGAAGAATTATGTTGGACGACCGAAATAGAAAGATGAGAAGAAATAAGTGGGAGTCAGGTAATAATAACTAAAACGTTTTACAATGATTTTTTTGGGGGGGCATTCAATCGCCTTGCAATTGCTAGTGAGATGGTCCATGACCCGACGAGGCTGTGTCAAATCAAACATCACTTCAAATCATTATTTAGTTATTGGTTTTATTATTACGTACTTCGCTAGGGTTTTCCCATCTTTCTAAAAAAGATTCATGAATATTAGAAATACATGCATAGGGATTGTATCGTGTTATGAAGGTTCTGTGAATGAGCAAATATGAAATTGACATTTGGGGTTTTGTTTTATGAATAGGTGTCTGTTAAGTCCATGTCACGTGTGATATACCCTACATTGTCTCAATCTAATTCAGTAAAGCCATAGCCTATAGTAGCCATTCAGCATGTCTTTTTCTTTTCTTTTTTTGAAACAAATAAAATATATAATCTTGCACTTTATATATTCTATTTAACACGCAATTATTCATTCTTGGTCGATAGTTTGAAATCATAACACTACTCCTTGGCATCATTACGTGTTAGTTACCGACAATTAGTTAAGAATAAGCCCCATTAGTATATGCCCTAAAATGTTAGGGGAATTAAAAAAAAAAACATATAAAATTAAAATGTTAAGTAACTAAATATTGTCATGATTACGAAATAATTCTCTTTGGCGTGAAGAGGTCAGCAAATATCGTAATGAATATGGAACAATTCTGATAGTGTAGCACTTCAACAACATTGATACTTATTTTGTAGGAAAAAAAAACGAGAAACAACACTACCTATATGTAACGGCACAGATATTAAAAGAGAAGCTGTTTCATATCGAATGAGGAAAATTCTTTTTTCCTATTCAAGAAATTATCCATCGTAGTTTAACTGTACAAAGGATCACCTCGGATCATTAGTTACTGAATATATCACTACTATTCATCAGTTGTCCTTTCATTTAATTATTTTATACAGTACGTACTTTCACTGTGAAAACCCTAATTTACTTCAAGCAGTATTCTGTCTTAAAGTTGTCCGCGATTCACTGTTACTAAAACTTTATCGTCTTCTAACACACCAACTCCCTGGTATAATAGTTCTACTAGCAATTATATGCTTTTGTTAACGATGTAATTATTCAATAAAAATCGCAACTTGAAAAAGCTTAAAATCCTACAACGATTAAAAATCTGAAAGTACGGAAAATAAAGAATAAAACTAAGGCATGTATAGTGTGTTTCCACATTTGCACCTCCAAGCTTCAGGGTAGTACTCCAATGGCGTCTTCAGACCAGGTTGGATGGGCACGTGGACGGCCGTACACGGCGAGCACTGGCCGCACTTTGACCGGCACGACGGCGGCCATGATCCCGGACCGCCGCCGAGCCTCCGCCGGAATACAACTTGGTCGGCCGGACTCCCTTCGTCTGCCCAAATTTATAGTTTATTAACCTAATCAATATTTATTTCAGAAAAAAAGCGTAGCGACGGCCAAGGGGACTTACAAGATTTGCGAGTTGGTTTGAATTTGAATCTGAGAGCAGACGCTGACGAGAAGATGACGAGGAAGGAAACGGCGGCGAACCACAGTGCCACGTGGCGGCGACGGCGGTGCAGTACACCCATTAGACGCTTTAGTCGGCGCTCGTATGGTGAAGAGAGATGAAGACTACTGTGTAGAAAAGCGAAAGATGAGAAGAAAGGTATAATTATTGATCAGAGTAAATAAGAGAGTCAAAGTCAAGTAGTCATCTTTTAACATTACAGTCTAGAAATCAAACGTCCAACACTGTAGTGTAGGGAAATACAAAACCTTTATATATATATTTCAATTTGACGAAATTACATATAATACATATGTATATGTATAAATGTCGTCTTGTCAATTGTCATCATTTTATGTTTAAGTTTGTGTTTGAAGAATTAAATGCGAGCCGGTGCTTGGTGCATCTACTAATATATTGCGACGTTGTCTACTAAAATCATAAATATGTATTATGAGGTTGGTTACACTTTACTCATTTGGATGGCAAGCAGCATATTATAACGAAATGATATTTTATTATGTATATCAAGATTAAGTAGTTCGGAATAAATGCAACTCAATGTTTGTGATCTTTAAGAAAAAGACATTTTATGATTTGAAAAAACAATGGCCCCAAGAAAAGTATTCCACCTGATGGACATGTTAGGATAGGTAAAGAAAGGGACCGTTCGTTGATCGTATCATTTTTAAATAAAGATGTGATTTTTTATTTAGAAATACATAAACAACAAAATAAACGAAAGATGTTGATTTTAATAAACCCCCTTTGTAGAAACAAAACTGATGTTGAAATTACGTCCATATTGCAAGTAGGAAAAGGATTTAACTTTGCTGTACCCCCAAAAAAAACGTGATGGATTTTTGTTTTGTTTGGTTTTGTTACTTTCATATGTCTATGAAGAAAAAAAAGGTTAAGACTTAAGGGGGGGCCCTCAAACGGGCCATTTATTTATATTAAATGAAACTTATTTCCATATAGCCATGGTTTGAAATTGAGAAGGTGACGGATATGGAAAAATTCAACAACAACGTGATATATGAAAATGTGAAAAAAAAAAAAATTCAAATATCTTTTTGTATCGTTTCTAGGTTTTGTGGATGTGTATATATTTATGTGCATTATGAAAAGGTGAGATAATTTAAATTAATATCAAAGGAGTGCCAGCAAACGTGAGGGGAAGATATGGGAAGACAGAGACTGTCGAAGTACTTTTGTACATCTCTGTCTCTGATTAGCCCATTATCAATTTTCGTCACACTTAACTAATAATTGTATAAATCATTACCCCTTTCTGTATTCTCTAGCTCTATCTTAGATTTCCATTTGCTTTATTGTGTAATGATATCATTATACAAAGTTCGTATAATAATTTGATCAGCTCCTAATTATTATTACATTTATGGAAACTCAATTGCTCGGATAGGAGACAACAAATGGTTTTGGAAAGAAACGAACGCCGAACAAATTACACATCGATGAGCTTTGGGCCATCTTCGGTTCTTGGCCCGAGTCTCACACAGTCCAACACTTCTTACATGTTATCATAAATTGAGATTTTAATTCAATACACATGATTAAATTTTTTATTTCATATTAATATTAAGGTGTACCAACACATTTTAATCAATACACATTTTAATCCAACACTTTTTGATTTTATATAAGTACTCGTTTGACTATGTGTACCATGTTTCCAGGCTTGACGTACCTTTTTATATGTGTATTATGTACCACGTCACGCGCTTGTATGGTACATATATCGTTTCTATACGCCAATTTAATGGGTTATATGATATACCATTTCTCATTGTATTATATACAACAATACGTTTCTCTATGGTACATCGATGTGTTATATAATAGAGAGATGAGCAGTTTCTACGAGGGCAAGGGCTTAATAAAATAGAGATAGTCGACTGCCGTGTGGAGTTTTCACTATTCATTATATGAATTGACCATAACACCCCTGCTGACCCTCAATCGACTCCGAACCACGTTTTAAAGGCTAAGGATAAAAACGTCTTTTAGTGTCACGGAGGAGCGATATAATGGAATTCATGATTTTAGATTAGTTCACACATTTTGCGCCTTTCCCAGTTGGAAGCTTGTTTGCAGAGAAGAAAATGGGTTCCCTTAGCAAGGTATTAAGAGTTATGTAACTTCAGCTCTTTTGATTTCCCAGGGTCTTTCAATCTCTTTCCAATTGCGTCCGTAGTTCCTTGGATTCTGATTTGCGATATTTGTTGCGTAACACGTTAGGTTTTCGTTATTGAGCGTTTTCAATTCCCTAGGGTTAGATCTTAGCTGGATTATCGTAGTATGTTTTTTTTTTTATTCTTTTCCGCTGTTATTGTTTCGTGTCGTCGTATTGCCCGACCTTTAAGGTGATTATATCCTCAGTTCATCTTGATTTTCTGAGGTAAATCATTGGAATGCAATTAGGTAGGTGGGCAAACGCCGTTGCACTTTAGTGGTGCCCATGGAAGCTAAGAATTGTACTCATCATCAGAAAATAGGAGGAATGTATGCCTCTGGATTTTTCTTGTTGGATCGTTATTATCCTCTGATATGAAAATGATTGATGGCACAGGGGTGTCTGTTTATGTTTCCATCTTGGTTATCTTTGATACTTGGGCTTAGTCCTTATCTTTGATTTCCTTGTATTGGTTATGTTATTTGATTTAGTTTTTTCGCTGGTTGTTTTACCTGACCAAACATGACCTTTTACCTTTCGAAGTTCCCCTTATTAGTAAAGACGATATGTTAAAACATTTTCTGTGCAGGACGAAAGGGAGGAAGTTATTCAAGCATGGTACATGGATGACAGTGACGAAGATCAAAGGCTCCCCCATCACCGCAATCCGAAAGAATACGTGCCATTTAAAAAACTCGATGGTACACCATTTGAAAAACTCGATGCTATGTTTCACAGATGATGCTAACTGTAAGTCCTTGATAATAGTTTTTGTAGATCCATGAGATAGTATTTTCTGCTTTGACAGAGCTTGGAGTCCTCAGCTGGAAGTTAGATGCTGACAACTATGAAACAGATCCAGCTTTGAAAAAAATTCGCGAAGACCGTGGGTATTCTTACATGGTATGCTGCTTCATAAAAATTTGCAAGGAGATGGAACTTTGGCCCTTATTTAAACCTAAACGTTCCATAATGTTTCAGGACTTTTGCGAGGTTTGCCCAGAAAAATTGCCGAACTATGAAGAGAAGATCAAGAACTTCTACGAAGAGCATCTTCACGTCGATGAGGAGATTCGCTATTGCATCGCTGGGAGTGGTATCTTCTGTTTGCATTAAAAACCTCATTACTATCATTACGACGAAATTCATAATACATATTATATCTTGATCGAAAAAAAAAAGGTTATTTCGACGTGCGCGACCACGACGAGTCTTGGATTCGCATATGGGTGAAGAAGGGAGCACTAATCACTCTCCCTGCTGGAATTTATCACCGTTTCACCCTCGATTCAGGCAACTACATAAAGGTGAAGAGTTTTATCAGAAAGAATATGACCGAAACTTTCTTGGCAATGAATGTACACTGCGGTTTTTTGCAGGCTATGCGCCTTTTTGTGGGCGAGCCAGTTTGGACTCCATACAATCGCCCCCACGATCATCTCCCCGCCAGGTTCTTCGTTAGGGCTCTCAATGCTAATTAAATTAAAAAGGGAATCGAATGAATTTCATGTCTAAACACTTCGTTTTCTATACGCATTTGCAGGAAACACTATATCAAGAATTTCTCAAACAAGGAAGGTTTTGGCCAAGCAGTCGATGCCACCATAGCCTAACCTAACCCGAAAACCTCCACGGTTGGGTATTGTATCTTCGAGCTTGTTTAAGATTGTGAGCATTCTTGCTAAATAATAATAATGGATGTGATGAATATGATACAAAAGTTTATTACAATAAAACATCTATTAATTCTTATAAATTAATTTCTCTGAAATAATAAAATCTTCTGGTCCCGGCTTGGGCCAAGCCAAATCATCAAATTCGATAAGATAATAAGAATAATTTTTTGAAAAATCCGTTAATAAATATTAGGCCCCGTCAAAGCTGTAGATTAATAATTCATATCAAAAATTACAATTAAATATTGTGTTAATTCGCTAACGTATTACAATTACAAAATACTCATGAGGTTTACTATGAACGTCATGTCACAACAAATAAAATAAACAATATTATTATTGATAAATTCATATTATTGTACTATTTAAAATGATATAATTGAATGTAATATGAAGATAATGTACGCAATTATGCTTTCATTTGATTCAGTCCGCTGTTGACATGAATTAAGAGACAACTGAATTTAAAAAATCTTTCTTGTTATTAATAAAATATTATTTATCGATATATTAATATCTCTCTAAATTAATAAAATTAAATCGTCCCAATGTTTTTAATTTATAGATGTTTTATTGTATATGGAAAGGCTTGTAATATTCTCATGCATGTGTATTGAGTGGACTTCAGGCCCATCAACAGGCCCACTTAGAAACCCATGTTAAGTATGGGCCGTTTTAAGGCCCAATTAATTAGTGTCTCGACAAGTGAGAACGTAGGACGTAAAAAATATCGACCACGTCATAATTGCCACGGCGTAAGATCCAATGAGAGACGTACACGTCATCTTCGTGCGCGCCACCTCAACTGCAACATCTTGCGGTACGGCGTCGTTCCATCTACTGTACTACTGCTTTGCTCGTCCTTGTTCAATTTCTTAGAACCAGGGGAAAATCGTGATGGAGAAAAGAGCTACGAGCAGGCGCGGCAAATCAGCGTACGGCATGATGATGGGCCTTCTTTTGTTGAGCTTTCTCGGCGACACGTCAGGCCTGAGCGTGACTGTCAAGAAAGAGGAGTGTGTTTACGAGTACATATTGTACGAGGGGGATACGGTGTCTGGAAACTTCGTCGTCGTCGATCACGACATATTCTGGGGCTCGGATCATCCTGGCATCGATTTCGTGGTATGTTGGTGCTTCTTTTTCCTCTAATTTTCATTGCTGTCGTACTTCTCTCAGATTTTTTTATTTGGGTTTTTTTTTGCTTGGAGAACTTCATCCATTATAGGTTCGATTGATTTAGCTTGAGATAGTTACTGGTCCGCGATCGAATTCATTTGGGATTTACAAAAATTACTTTTTGGAGTTTAAACTTCGTTTGTATTTTACATTTTTCCAGTTAAACTGTATGAATGTACGTATGCTCAAATAGGCAATTCGTGTTTCCAATGTTCTGGAATTTAGTTCGAGAAAGTGGCATTCGGAAGTTTGAATTTTATTTTTTTTTAATCCTTTTGCTTGTTAATCTTTAATATTCATGTCCGTAATTCTATCTGGAGAAGAGGAAAAAGAGATAGTGTAAAAGTTATAGTTCATGTGCTTGGGTAATAAATTGTTTGATTACATATCTTTAGGGAAAACAAGTTGAATCTTACAGCATTATACCCCATCTTTTCTGGTGGCATATATCTTGTTCGTTTATCGGTTTCTAAGTCTAAGACGTCTTTTAGTACAATTATCTTCAAATCATCATGAATGCCGATATTCAGGAATTAAGACAGAGTGCACCATCATTGTTTTAGTAACGCCTCGCTTGAGATCTTCAAGAAATTGATGCTTACATAACTAACTATTCGTAGGTAACATCTCCCGATGGAAGCACCGTGCAAAGCAACAAAGGAACTTCAGGAGACAAATTTCAGTTCAAGGCACCTAAAGCAGGAATGTACAAATTCTGCTTCCACAATCCTTACTCTACGCCAGAAACAGTCTCCTTCTACATTCACGCCGGCCATATCCCCAACGAGCATGACCTTGCCAAAGATGGTCTGTCATGTTTTGTGCTTCCATTATATTCCATTGAAGTAACTAACCATAAGGTTGTATTTATTACAACATTTGACCTCAATTCTTTTATTCCCAACCTTCACAGAACATTTGGACCCCATCAACGTCAAAATCGCAGAACTAAGGGAGTCTCTCGAGTCTGTCATGGCTGAGCAGAAGTACTTGAGAGCACGCGACAATCGCCATCGCCACAGTAAGTCTTCTTTAGCCCTTTGCCATATGAATCGAATCCCCGTTATTTAGTTACGCGATATTGAACGATCTAAAAAAAATATTTCGTGGAAACGAAACGTATTGCAGCGAATGAGAGCACTAGAAAACGAGTTATATTGTATACGATTGGGGAGTACGTTTTGCTGGCGCTCGTAAGTGGGCTTCAGGTCGTTTACATACGCCGTTTGTTTAGCAAGTCTGTTGCTTACAACCGCGTCTGACGTCGATGTATTTATCTGTGTATCTTACTTCTCAGACATATGGAAGTCTTTTTAGTTTGCCATTGGTTATGGCTAGCTTTTATCTCAACTGTATAAGCTTCCATATTTTTGACACTGTTCCATTTTTGTTTTTAACCCTGAGGTTTTTAAAATCAAATGATGTAACCTTCTTTGTATATGATAAATGGGTCCAAGAAATATAATATATATATATGTATGATGATCAGTGGATTAGACTAATGAACCCAGCATTTGATTTAGGGGTATATTAAGTTTCAGGTCTCAAAAATGTTTTAAAATAGGATTAAGACCCTTCTCGAAAAAACATTAGTTTAAAGGACCCAAAATTTAGAGATAATGACCTAAAATATGAACGATTATCGGACTATCGCTTTGTATTATTTCAGAACAATGAAGTATTACTGCAGAATAATGAAGTGTTACTGAACAAATTGGGTCTTTAAAACTAATTTTTTACTAGGTCATGAATTTTGAACGAAAATTGCCCCTGATTTAGCAGTGATGCATAATATATTGATAACGTTACATCAAAGATGGGATGGTCAAAGGTATCCTTATTATCGAGGTAGTATCTTATTATTCCTACCTTAATAATGTTAGTCATACAACATTGCTGTCTGCTATTTGCAGGGCTGTAAGAAAGAAGACACAGCAATATAATTAAGGGGAAATTTTCGTTCAGTCCCCTGTCAGGGTCTAAATTTTTGTTCAGGCCCTGTCGGAAAAAATTAGTTTTAAGGACCCGATTATTCAGTAACAATTTATTGGTCTGCAGTAACAATTCATTGTTCCCACAATAACAGTTCATTGTTATGAAAATAACAGAAAACGATCATTCGATAACAATTCATACACACTTTATAACAGTTGGTCCTTATCTTCAAATTTTACGAAAAGTTGGTCCTTTAAACTAAATTTTTTTCTTAAAGGTCCTGAACTATTTTTAATCACTTTTGGGGCCTGGATGATAATTTATCCTATTATTAATTAGTGATCTGCCCAGTGCCTCACAACAACTGCAATACTGTAAATGTCTTGCTGCAAAGTGATGTAAAATTATATATTCCTTTCATTTTTAGACCCCATCACATGATGCCCATGATAACAAACAAATAAGATAATTGAGAGGACCACTCTAGACACGGAGAGCTAGTCAACAGGCTTTTTATGTTAGCTATATGTTTTTTTTTTTTATTATCCAAACTCATTATGAAGAAGACCCCTTTGCTTAGAAACTTTGAACTTGTACTCTGTAGATGGATCATATTATGGTATACTAGTATGATTTACATTAGGGTTTTCTTGGTAATTTATTTCAAGAAAATACAAAGTATAGTGAATATGAAAACTTGCCCACACGACAAGATTTCCATCCTTAAATTTGGTTGTATCGACGGGTTACATGAAGGTTATGCATTTTAGGTGTGAAGTATGACTATATGAGCCATGTAATTGTGTTGTTAAGCCATCTAATGAATTTAAAAAAAATAATCTCATTAAAATCTCAATCAATTATTGAATGTTAGGTTAAGCGCATGAATACGAATATATGTCTCAACCAATAGAATATGCTCGAAAGCAATAAAGAAAATATAAAATGACTTAAATTAAAGTGAATCAAGAAAATACAAATCTGCCTCGCGGCGGGGACATGTATATATAATATATATTCATATGGTTTCAGAATATGCTACTTTGTGTAATTCTTTTCTGAAACCTAATACGTGTCTTAACTCTTAACCTAGACATTATGAAATAATTCCTATAAACTAACGGATTAAACCCCCTTACAAAAAACCACCCATTTTTTTTTTTTCTGATGGCCCTTATTTATTTTCTTTATTGTGCACATCGATCATACCACAAAATTCAGAAAACTCTGGCCCTATAAAAACGTCAAATATTTTAGTAAATAACCCTCGTAATATCTTTCAGACCACAATAGGAAAATTTCTTGATTATGATCGATCCTCAAACCCATATAGAGTACCCAGCTAGCTCCAAGACGTTTACACATATTATGATTATAAAATATCAAACGAAATGGAAACTGTTCGAAGGAAATGCCAATGGAACTGAACAAAGGAAATATTCAAAAATGGAATAGGAACATAAATGTTAATTAGTTAGAAAACGATGGATGGCGAGTGATTCGCATATTGTAATCGATGGGTTTGATACGCATGCGATGCTCAATCAGTTGCGTATTTTATGTGAATCTTGCAATTCATTGCATATAAACAAATCAAGCCCTTGAAAAACATGGTCCCCTCTTGCCTCAATAATATTAGATTTATATCACATAAAATCTTTTTTTTGGTCCATATATGTAAGATTCCATACAATAATTAAATTGAAGTTATTGATTATATTGAACTTATACGGATAACTAACGCATGAAATTAATTATAGGTTATACCATAACACTTGAAATCATTCGTTAATAGACTATTATCATATGAAGCATTTATAATGCATTTTTAATTTAGGACGATACACATTCTTACAACGATGATAATCATGCAAGAAAGATATATATATATATATATATATATATATATATATATATATATATATATTATAGCAAGTTAATAAGAGGGAAAATATAAGGGTCCCCCACCCCACCTTCCAAAAACCCTAAAGTTCATAAATTCCGTCCATTCTTGCATGGTGGAGATGGAGGCGTGACATTATTTAATTTGCATTGGTAATTACACACAATTGCCTAGAAAAAGGACCACATACAAACACGTCTGTTAAGTGTTGTCTTATTCTTTTCTTTATTGGAGCTAAATAAGAATTTCATATGGCTTTTTCTTCAAGAACTCAATTATAATCTAATCAAATGATTCTCTCTTGGGTCGGGACAAAAGTTCTATTTATACACCCTCAATCCCCAATTCTCCTTCAGTCCCCAAAGCAATACGTGATTCAACCTTTCTTCTTCCATCTTATCTTCCTTTCTCTGCTTTCCCTTTTATTTGCTTGATATTTATTTATTTTTATTTATTGTCAAACGTGCAATAGAATGTGTTGAAGCTGCCAGCATGATCTAAATTTTCCTGGGGTTTTATTTTTTTCTGAAGGAAAGAACAGATCATGTGGTAGTTTCATCACATGCGAGTTGCACTATAAAAACCCTAATTTATGATTGCTCAAACATTTATCTCCACCCAATTTGAACCCCACAAAGAAGGTAAGTACAAGTTCTAACTTTTCTTAACCCGAGATAGCTTATGCACTAATCGCTGTTCTTTTATTTGGTTGACAAAGTATATTAACAGGGTTAGTTCGGTAAAAATCAGTGCTATATTCGTGCCTGCGAACGTTTGTACTGCAAGAATCTTACCCTAGAAATAAAGATTCAGTTTTTTCTTATGCTTCTTTAGTCATTTCACTCACTTGAATCCCCAATTCCACAGATGAAGATAGTATTCTTGGCTGTGCATCAGCCTATCGTTTCACAGTTTGTAGCTAGCTTAAAGTTCTAATCTTTTATTATTTACATATTTTCACAAATGAAGACAGCTCAAAGAAAATAATATGGTTGAGATGATTGTTCTCATCTTAATAACATAGTCATTATTGCAGTGTCTTGTTATTAGTAGAGCTTCCTGGAAGTTGAATCTGGAAAATATACGTTCTTACTAAAATCCAAATATATCATCACCATATTATAGCAGTATGAGAAAATGTGATGAGCCCTCTTCAAACAGGTGAAGTAGCTGAATTAATTAGAAAAGGGAAAATGTGATGAGATCGCCATATATGTTAATTGGCTTCCAATGCGTGTTTATTGCGTTTAATTAAGATAATCTTGTCAACGTATTATGATCAGAAAAATGCCCTCCATAGCATGTAATTGCATTTTCACGGTGGCTTGGGCTTTAAGCCCAAGATTCATTCATCACAATTTAATTTTCAACGTATTTTCTGACAAAGCCACTTGGGATTTTAAGTCCATATTTTCATAACCTAATTCCCTAAGTAAGCTTTTCCCTTTTATCAAAAATAACGATGCAAGTCGATTTGCCGAGTAAGGTGAAATAATTTTAAAGAGGAGGCCACATTTTGAATCCAGTTGTTTTAAGTTTTTTCGCAATACAATCAAATGGACATTTATAAGTACCAAACTAAATACATCATAATTCTCTAATAATTCATTATTGAAGTTTGCACGCTTCAGTTCTCTGACGACTGTGTTTAGTATACTATGAAAGCCTTGTCGAAACTCGCAACATGATTGGTTAGGCTGCAAAAACGCGTTAGACATGTTATATATATATATATATACACACAAAGCAATAATAGGGAGCTAATGGAATAGCAGTTGGCTTATTAATTAGAATGAAGCAAATATAGAAAGGGTCAACGGGGGATTGTCTTCTCAATCGCTCGCTACAAACAAGAAACTTCCAACTTGATGACATATATAAAAATTAAAGAATACTTAAAATAATACCATAAGCTAACATTTTGATATTGATGAAATTATTTTGCGATTCTATATATTATCCAATGGCCATCATCATCTTGACGAACTCCTCGTAGTTAACTTGACCATCTCCATCCAAATCAGCTTCACTAATCATCTGCTCTACTTCTTCATCTGTTAGCTTTTCTCCCAAATTTATCATCACATTTCGAAGCTGCATGGGTCGTCATTAATAAAAAAATTAATTAGTGACTATCTATTTAATACCTTTTCCTAATTTGAAGTCCTTCTTTGACTTGTCTTATGCTGTTGTTTGTGTGTATATATAGTTTGTGTGTATATATATAAAGAGGAATATATATATAGGAATGATATGGTGCTTAACTTGCATGAGAACCTTCTATGAGCAACTGCTGATTTGGCACTCACATAAGGTGAGCACCATATCATTATTTCTATATATATGTTTAGTTTGTTTAATAAAGAGATTCCACTATTATGGCCGGCTGCACACACATATACTTTCAAATCGAGTTGCATATTTCAAATATATTATATCTATGTTAACGATAATTCGAAAAAGACACACACATACATACACACACACATATATATATATATATAATATATAAATCGTGGGAAATTAGGAGATGTTTAAGCACCTCAGTAGCAGAGATGTATCCGTTTTGATCCTTATCGAAAACTTTGAAGGCTTCTTTGAGTTCCTCTTCTGCATCGGTTTCCTAATAAGAATACAAAAATCCATCGTCAAGCTATTTATATATCTCTAGCTAGGTTTTGTAAATGTATGTGTGCGAATATATTTATATTTATGTATGTATAAACTATAAACTATAAATATGAAGGAATATCGAAGGAAGTAATAATATACCTTCATTTTGTTGGCCATGAGAGTTAAGAACTCGGCAAACTCGATAGTCCCATTTCCATCAGAATCAACTTCGTTGATCATGTCTTGTAGCTCTTCTTCACTAGGGTTTTGGTCCAAAGATCTTATCACAGTAGCCAACTCTTCTATCGTAATGCAACCTGCGATAATTTAATAATAATAATAATATAACGATTAACAACTTATATGTAAACTTGGTGTAATAAATTCAACAACGCAAGAGAACTAACCGTCTCCATTTTTATCAAAAAGACTAAAGGCCTCTTGAAATTCAAGAATCTGTTCTTCATTCAACAACTCAGCCATGATCAGTTACTACTTTAAACCCTTTAAGCTTTTACTTATCTCTGAGAGAGAGAGAGAGAGAGAGAGAGAGAGAGAGAGAGAGAGAGATGAGGATTATAGCTAAGACTTAGCTGTTATATATACAAACGGACGTAAAAAAGAATCATTAAAATCTAGTAAAAAGCAGCCCCAATTTCGTTAAACTTTACTAAAGATATAAATAATAGCAATCAGCTGAAGAGTCAACATGGTCGATGTAGTTATGTTGCAATATTGAGCCACTCAATTTTTTTCATACAAAGCAATTATATTATATATATAGGAGAAACACGTAACGCGTGCTAATGTCGGTCTTATGACTTTAAATCATGTGTGTTATTACACACTAGTTTGTGCATTATTTTCTTGCTAGGTTTAGGTTCTTCATCTTTTTTATTTTACGTTCAGTCCTTTTGCATATTTTATATACGAATTTATATAAGCTACATAAATTTTCTTGAAAGCTATTACTATACAAAAGGGGGTTTTAATTAAATAATAATAAAAAAAACAATCATTAACAAAATAAACATCAAATGAAAACTATTAATAAAACATCAATTTTCGTACTCTGGGAGTACGAGTTACTAACTCGTATTCCAGGAATACGAGTTACTACTCCACGCTGGACTCTGACCGTGACATGGCTTTTCAAGTAACTCGTATTCCAGGAATACGAGTTACTCTTTTCTTTTTTTTTTTTTTTAAATTTTAACTTATTTTATATTATTAATAATAAAATCAACCGAATCATAAAAGCATCGTTATCTCATGTAACATACATAATAAAAACCATAAACGCATCTAAATTATTGTTTGTTTCGCGACGATTAAAATGACATGCATATCTTATATTTTTCGAATATCGAAAATATATTTTTTATTTTCCGATAATAATTTATTGGATAAAATATAGAGTAAAGGGCGACGATTTCAGCATCTTGATGAAGAAGGGGATGCTATCGCTGTGGAAAACAAATAGAAATCAAAGGGCGTGTTTGTTAATTGTAGGCTTGTTCGAAGGACGATTTCAGCATCTTGGTGTTTACAATTTGTCTGATGACATAACAACAGATAAGTGTCTTGCTAGAGGATCGAAACGAAAACTGGGTCAGCTTACTCTGCTTCAGCTTGACTTCTCTAGATCTAAATTAAGACTTGTTTATCCAATAAATTATTATCGGAAAATAAAAAATATTTCCGATATTTGAAAAATATAACATATGCATGTCATTTTAATCGTCGCGAAACAAACAGTAATTTAGATGCGTTTATGGATTTTTATTATGTATGTTACATGAGATAACGATGCTTTTATGATTCGGTTGATTTTATTATTAATAATATAAAATAAGTTAAAACTTAAAAAAGAAAAAAAAAAAGAAAAGAGTAACTCGTATTCCAGGAATACGAGTTACTTGAAAAGCCATGTCACGGTCAGAGTCCAGCGTGGAGTAGTAACTCGTATTCCTGGAATACGAGTTAGTAACTCGTACTCCCAGAGTACGAAAATTGCTGTTTTATTAATAGTTTCATTTGATGTTTATTTTGATAATGATTGTTTTTTTTATTATTATTTAATTAAAAACCCCCTATACAAAACGCAATTCAATATCAACTGCCCACGAGAATATGTTGAATATGTGGATCAAATAGTGGAAGAAACTTGACATATATATTTAAATATAACAAAATTCCATGAAATTAATTTTGTCGTCTATCGACTAGTGGTCCAACCAACCACTCTAACTAGGCCAACTCACGGCTAGTCTATTCAACAGTCGTGAATTTTTTTCACTTGAACTAAATTGTGTCATAATATGATGGAATTCCGCCAAAAAAAAATAATAGTTTTAATTAAAGTGAGGTCATAGAAACTAAATAATCATCAAGTTACATCAAAAAATATGCATACCTAAAAATAAGTTGAGATTTCCGTGAGTCATATAGCTTGTTTTCCATTGACGTGAATGTGATACGTTTCTTTAATTTAATATCTGACCCATCAGTTACTTCGTTCATGCATCTGAATATATAATTAATTGCACAATTTTTTCCCCCAGCTGTAGATGCTTGGTCCAATTTTCCGGGGACAGAAGATTTCAAACTTTGAATTCAAATATTTGTTGTAATTCGTGCCTGTAAAATTGTGTGGACGGATATACTCAAATTGTCGACTGATTTATTTGATCAACTTCCGTCGAAGTTTGCAGAGTCCTCTAATAATATGCCTCATTTCATTTTATTTTTGATAGTGGTAATTATGAGTATGTATTTTAATTCTGGACCTTCATGCAAGTTATGACCATATCTTGATAACCATATATTTTAAGGGTTAATAGCATTTTTATGCATGAACTTTTGCCAAGAAGTCAAATTTCTGACCAAATTCGAGGTGCGGAGTAGGAATTATTGATATATTGTTAAAACTCTATAATGTTCTGACTTGATGCTAAAATGCCTTTAAATGATGATAGCGATAACTCATTCATTTTAATTGATGCTAATAAGTACTTACTTTAATCCCTGGATTTGTGTCGTAACTAAGACACTAGGTACATTTAATTAACATTATAACACTAAAGACATAAATGCACTTAGCTGTCCATGCTTTCCTTTGCTAGCCATTGGCTCGACTGACGAGATACACCAACCTGTAAGCGCATATCCCAATTAATGTTAGTATGTGTGTAATGTAATTACTTCTTTAAACATTAAAAATATACTTATATTCGACAACTTATTTTTAAATATATTTGTCGTGGTTGATTTGCATAACAATTCTGTGCAATTTAGTCAAACCCTTTGTCGATCCTATTCTTGTATACTGTCCTATCAACATACCATTGAAATCGAATTAAAAGTAATTGAGAAGATTGGAAACGTTATGGAAATTCTCGTGGAATTCCAAAGCAATTACAATAGAAAGTATTGACTTTTCATAAATCACGTAAAATAGAAAAAGATGTTGCCACCATTATCACAAATATCGGTTCAAGTCTAGTTCCATGCATATATTTTTATTCCACCAACATAGAACAACAAGAATTTTCTTTCGAAATATTTCCATCATCCTATAAATATTATGCATGTTCTTTTTTTCTTTTTATGGACCGAATCGGGTATGTGGGGCGCACTATTTGTTTGAGTAGGCCAAATCGGGCCGACCCGACTCGAATTGATTGAAGCTCCGAGTCCGAAGGGAGTATTTTATTTTTCTTTTTCCTTTTATTATTGACTCAAAAATTTCAATTTCAATGTCATGCTCGACAAGTTTGAACCTTTTAGCTGCTTCATTCTCGAGGGAAGACTCTTCTACTTGGTTTACTGAATAAAGTCAGCTAAATTTATCAAAAGCCAAAAGGAGCAGATAGATGCTAACAGTGAGCTCGGGTGAGGTGGAATCGATTGCTGTTGCAGCTGATAATAGAGGGAAGCATAGGATATCGGCTGAATTGAAGAGGCTTGAGCAAGAAATGAGATACTTGGAGGTTTTTCTGTTCTGATTTATGCTCTTTCTGTTTGAAATCGATCGATTCTGATTCAATTCGCACGCATTTCTAGTTGGTTTAGGGAATGAATTGTTTCTGCCCGCCCGCCCTTTTATTGTTTTAGTGTTTGATGAAAGGTTAAATCATGTGTTCTCTAGGGAAAATTCGGTTTGGGCAGATATTGAACTTGTGATATGTTCTCTTTCTCGACTGAAAATAACGGATTCTTCGATTATGCTGCTGAAGTGGTGATTGTGATTGAAAAACTCGTATAGGAAAATCCATATTTAGGTTCAGTTGATTCACCAAGTGTTCATCATTACAAAAAGGGCGTTGTTTTATATCTGAGAACCGATTGAACATAGGATTTGAGCATGTACCTATTATGATTGAAGTTTATTTGTTCGTTCTCCTCTCCGCAATGCTCATTGAATATGTTTGCTCCATATATGTATTTTGCTGCTAGATAACTACCAACTAGAAGATACATATGTCTATTTTTTGTAATCTGATAGAATGAATGTTATACTATCTTTGATTATCTTTCTGATTTCATGGGTTCTCTGCCGCGTTAGTCTGTTATTAACATCCATTTAAGCCGTATGAAGAAGTACACCAACCATAAAGATGAATTGTAGCAGATCATTAATTACTTCCCATTATTGCTTGATTTATATAAAAGCTTTATAACATGCATATTAGACAGACCTCAAAGCTCCTTTTACAGGAGGAACTCGAACAGCTCGAGGAAACGGAGAAAGCTTCTGCTTCTGCAAGGAGTAAGTTAAAATTTCACGCGCAAATTTTTTCTTTTCTTTTTTTGTTTTTATAATTGCTTTATGTATTTGCTAGTCTGATTCAAAACCAGGATATCGAATAACATGGAAACAACTCCCGATCAACTGCTCCCAGTGTAAGACACGGATGTGCTCGTAACGTATTCATATTTGCATTTACATTTTTTATTCTTTGGCTATTTCCTGTGTTCGTCAATACAGAACGACTGGCCCTTTGAATCCTTTATGGGACAGATTGTTCGAAGGGCCACAAGATTCTTCGAGATGCAGGTGTTCGATACTATTATAGTAGTACTCTTCTTGCTTTGTTTACTCTATTATATTACAGCGTAGTTAACTCAGAATTCTCTCTTCAGTGGTGAAGAAATCGTCGTGTTTTTGTTGCATTGCAAGGCTTCGACTTGATTTTCAGATATATAATCTAACCATTTCTTTCTTGGTTCTTCATCTTCTCCATCTTATTACAGTGACAAGAAAAAAATTGTAAGCAAAATAGTCGAAGATTGGATTTTTTTTAGTCTATGGTGTCTCCATTCTTTTCTTGACTATTTGATTGGCCCAACCCAACAGACCCAAGGTTGCAACACTTCATACATATTTGACAAAAGTGAGCATCATTCTGAGTCTGACACAAAATTTTCTTGCCTGGAAAATGACTGGGCGAACTGGACAGGTTTGGCATCTCTAGATTTGTTTTTTGTGATGTAAGTGACGTGATTATTATTGTTTTTATTTATTTATTTATCGAAAATTTTACATATTAAAAATAAATTGCTAAGTTAACCTATGTACATCAAGTATCAACCAAGAAGAAAACTATAATCTACGGGCCCTGATATTTTTCTGACCATTCCGTGGATCTGAAGCAGAACTGAAAATATCAGAAAAGAAAGAAGGAAAAGCTTTTGAAGTGACATTTGAGTTTTGGTGCAATTACGCAGTAGGGGTGCGAAAGTTAATTTTATTGGTGCAAGGGTGCAAAAATAATTATAACGTTTTCTTTTTTTTTTTAATTTTAATAAATATGGGGTAATAAAATTATGGTATATTCCGCTTCAGGCCCCCTTTAGGTTTTTAAATCGAATTCAGACCGTGTCAGTATAAAATTTAGTTTTAAGGATCTGATTATGCAGTACCACTTCATTGTTATACACTACCACTTCATTGTTATGCAGTACCACTCCATTGTTCTGCAGTATGATGTGGTACTGCAGAACAATGGAGTCGTATTGTAGAAAATAAAGTGGTACTGCATAACAATGAAGTGATACGGGATAAATCGGGTCCTTAACACTAAATTTTTTTCCCCTAGTGCCTAGAATTCAGACCTGAAAGGGGCTAAATGAAAATTGTCCCTAAAATTATTGATGGACCTTTGAATTGATTGTATCAATTTATCAAGTCATTATCGAACTGGTCCAGTTTTAAGACGTCTCGAAGCCGTAAATGTCCTTTCAATATGTGTTTTCGTTTTTCTAACCAAATACATCGGATAGTTGTTTTTGCGCATAGGTTGAACTAACCCTTAGTAGAGATCGATATAATATAATATATATATATATATATTTATATATGTATAAATATATTCGGAAATTATATAAAAAAAGTGACCAAGATAAACGGTAACTCTTTTATTAGTTAAATAATTTAGTGAATTTCTCGACTCGGTTGATATATTCAACATAAAATTAGACAATGAGAAGAAATGAAAAAAATCTTCCGTATAAATAATATTTTAAGTCGATCTATAATTCTTGATTGAAATAGCACATCCTCCATAATTACATGTTTACGAATACAACAAAACAACGGCGAAGATAGGAGGTTTAGTTGAAAAAGATGAGAAAACATTCATCATGACATATATTCATCTTTTTCTAACAAAATAAAAATGATAACTTTATGTCATCATCATCTATTGCCATCATTCCATTGTTAATCATTGTTTCTTTTCAATTTCCGTGACGCCAGCTTTTGTGAAGATTGATACTTTAGTTAATAGCTAATCCACTCATTGTCTAGTTGGGAAAGAAATGAATAATGAGAACAAAAAAATAAATAATTACTTTAGTCTCTTATCCTTTCCCTAATTTAATTAAATATAAAGAATCAAAATTTAAACCTCGAATATTACCCTATATAAACCCACATTATTGATGGGCAATAATTGAAATCTGGTTTGTACTTTATCGCGATGAGTTTGTACATTTCCTAATATATATCACAATTAGCAATTGCATTATGTTCAATTTTCTTTTATTTTATCATAATATTTATCATAAAGAAAATCAAACACAATGACCCACATATGTTTCACTCATTAATAATACCTACTACTTCAACTGTTTAGAAACATAGGTCGAAAATGACAGTTTTTAGAGCTACACCCTAAGACCCAACCCCACTCCAATAGGCAAGCCTCTAGTTATGTAAATCAAATAATAAAAAAATATTGCTCCTTAGGATGAACTTTTTGGGTGAATTCCTTACATAAGTATGTTTCAAAGTTTCAACTTCCTTATCAGTATTCCTTGCAAAAAATATTTCTTTTCAGTACTCATCTGCAGAAAAAGTTGTGTAATTAATACCCCAAGCAGTGAACGGACGAAACATTTTCTGGTATAGTTCCTATAATTTTCGGTATAATAGCATAATCAGTTGGTTTAATATCCACTTTCATTGTATAAAATTCGAATCTCATTATTTACTGGTATAAAATATATGGTACAATTTCAACATTTTTATGTATTATTTCTTTAATTTCTAGTATAATAGCATAATAAGTTAGTATAATGTCTAATTTCATTGTAAGTATAAAATTCGAATGTCAGAATTTGTTGGTATAATAACGGAAACAGATGGTTTAATTTCAACATTTTCTGGTATAATATCCAATTTTGTTGGTACAATGGCGATTTCTTTTGGTATAATGCATGTGAAAATAATTATTCAGCTTTTTTGATATGTGAGACAGGGGTATTTTCGTCCATTTAACGCTGAAAGAGATTTAGACGTACTGAACAGGAATAAATTTTCAAATGGATACTTATAAGGAAGAAATAATTCGAGGGGCATTTAAAAGGAAGTTGAAACCTTGAAAGGTACTGATAAGGAATTCACCCACGTTTTTTTTTTTTTTATACTTTAGCAGAACAAAAATTTTTTAGTGTAAGATTAATTTTATGTATAGCAAATATAAATAACTTAATGAACTATATTAGACGCTTACAATGTCAAATAACAGGTTGGAAAATTAAATAAATTCAAACGATTACCTAGCATGTCTTTTTCGAAGAGACCGTGAAACATTAAATAATAGGCCCACATGATAGTCATAAATCATCATAATTAACATACTTTAACAATGCTACAATTAGGCAAGCCTTTTCTTTTCTTTCTTTTTTTTCTTTCCTTTCCAAATAATTGACCTATCCTTTTGTTTTATCTGTGCTTGGCTCATAATTACGGTGTTCGGGTGAATAAATATTTTTTTATGTAATATGAATTGAAATGAAATTTCCCCATTTGTTCTTAGTTTTTAGCAGTTGTATATCTCGAAAGCATCTCACATACGCTTCTACCATGGGCGCGTCGCATCAGATCACGGCCAAGATAATCCAACGCTACTCGCTTCGCCACGTGTCGTCTATCCCACTTACCTCCTATATAAGTCCCTTTCTCCTTTCATTTGCTCACAAGGAACCGAAGAACATGAGCAAAAAGAAGAGAGAAGAAAAGGATAAACTAAGAAAGAAAAATAGAAAACAGAGCTAAGAAGATCTTCCGTTCGCCGGAAAATGCATAGCCCGGCGAAACTCTCATATACATATTCGAATTCTCTTTCGCACAATGCTCTCTTCCCTTTGCACCACCGTCACATCTTACACGATAAACTGCAGCGAACACAGTGATAAGCAGAAGCACCACAGAGGCGAGAAAGCTAGAGTTAGATTTGTGTTTTTGGTTTGCTAACGACTGCGAAATTTGTTACATATATCCTTGAGCATGCCTTTTCCGATGAGGATTCAGCCGATCGACGTCTCTGAAAACGACGTCGCCTTGGTGAAGCATCCGCAGCAGTCTGCATCAAAATCGCGGCTGAGGCGACTTTTTGACCGTCCGTTCAGGAGAGAAAACGAAGTCGCTTTGGTGCCTACCTCGATCGAGCCGAGCTCCCTCTGCTTGGACAAAATGGTGAGGAACTTCATCGAAGACGGTGGTGGCAACAATGATAAGGCCGTGAAATGCGGAAGGAACAGGTGTAATTGCTTCAACGGTAACGAAAGTTCTGATGATGAAGTTGAGCTTGATTTCTTCTCAGATTCTGTTACGGCAAACTCGTCGTCGCTTTCTGATTATTCAGATTCTCTCAAGGTAAACACGAGTTTCGAAGGCTTAAAAAAGGAGATTGAGCTGACTAATTATGTGTTAGCTGATGAGGTTTTCGATTTTTGATTGCTCCAGAGCTTGGTACCGTGCGCGAGCGTTGCGGAGAGAAACCTACTGGCAGATACGTCGAGAATTGTTGAGAAGAATAGTAAAACTTGCAAGAGGAAAGACGATTTGAGAAGAGTCGTCACCGAAAACCTGATTGCCCTGGGCTATGACGCATCAATCTGCGTGTCCAAGTGGGAAAAATCTCCATCGATTCCAGCAGGTAACCGCAGTTTCCGATTCCAATCGCCGATTATAGGCATTTCTTTCAGATTTTATCGCATGTTTGCGTTGGGAAATGGAAGATGAGTTTTATGCTGTCTTCGATTTTCTATTCCTAGCTCGTCATTAGGTCTTCGTCAAAATAGTATTATCTTTGCAACTGAAATGTTTTGACCGAGTCGTGTCATAAAATTACAGGCGAGTACGAATACATAGACGTGATGAAGGACGGCGACCGCCTGATCGTCGACGTCGACTTCCGATCGGAGTTCGAGATCGCACGGTCCACGTCCTCCTACAAACAGATCCTCCAATCGCTGCCGTCCATCTTCGTCGGCAAATCCGATCGCCTCGTCCAAATCGTTTCGATTGCCGCCGAGGCAGCTAAGCTGAGCTTGAAGAAGAAAGGCATGCACATACCGCCGTGGCGCAAGGCGGAGTACATGGAATCGAAGTGGGTGGGTCACTGCACTCGTATGCTGAAGAAGCCATCTGAAGAAGATGGGCTTCAGAAATCTTCAGGTAAGGCCTCCTCGCAAAACGACGCCGTTGGGGCTGTAAAGGGGGAGGAGGGTGATGATACTGATAAAGCCTCATCACGAGAAAATGATGCCTTGGGTAAGGAGGAGAGGCAAACGACGTCGTCGACGACCGAAGTGGTGACGTGGCAGCTGCCCGCGGTCAGGGAGCGGAGTCTAGGGAGGGGAAGTAGAGTGATTGTTACGGGTTTGGCTTCTCTGCTCAAGGAGAACTTGTGAAGCGAAAAATAATAAAAAAACGAAAATAATTTTTGGTGTTTTATTTGATTTTTTTTGGGGGAAATTTTTGTTTTTGGACGAGAGGCTTCTACTTTTATGGTGGAGAGCGATGTGACGTGTATAGAATATTAATGGAGTCCTCCGAATATTACTTTTATATTGTGAAAATATAGGGGGTGAAATTTTAGGATAATGGTAAATGGGGGTAAGTTGGGAATATTATGATTTCTGTTGTCCCTTCTTTTACTACGCAGAGGGGGGTTTTATGTCAAAAGCAGGAAAATGAAGAAAGGGGTTACTACTTTCTAGAACCGTCTTCATGTGTAATAATCATATTTTCATGAAAAGTGTATGTGCTATTAATTTGATTAACCATTTCATATTCGTTTTGTCATTACAATTTTCTTTAGGCGCTTATCTATAGAATACATATATATATATATATATATATATATAATGTATGAATTTGCATCCATATCCATTTGTTGCCTGGACAGGAAACACGAAATGCAGAAATATGCTTTTGTATTCTGTTTCCTTGTGTTGTGTAAATATACTATGCTACTTTTTTCGGGGAAAGCAAAGAACTTGTGATGCGGAGAAAGCGTGGGCGTTGTAATAAAACAATGAGATGACGCATAGACTCGTGGTATCTAGGACAACGTGAATTATTAATAAATTTCTATATATTCCTCTGCCTATTTTTATCAAATTGTGTAAATGTCAGATTTTTTTTATCTATTTTCCTCGGTTTGGCTCATTCTCATTTTTCGGAACTGTCGACTTTTGTTACTTGACGAGCGTTGGATTTATGAAGTGCGTAACTTTAGCTAAATAATAATTTTTCTTGATTACATTTATAATCAAATGTACTCATTTCCTAAAAAAGATTAGATCTTGGGTAAAATGAATGTGAGATATCGAATCGTGAACCTCGTGAAATCCCATTGCTTTTTGTATTTCAATTTTTCCTTTTAAGGCGAGCTTTTTACTTTGACCAGACAGGTGGTAATCAAATGGTGAAAAATAATATGTTAAACAATAAATAAATGTCGAGGAAGAATTTTTAATGGGATTTAATACATGGTAACACAAATTGAATTGATTTAAGGTCCCAAGCAAGGAATATTGTTGACTTTCTTGGAGTTATACCACATGATTCATTGACTATTCATTTCATTTGCCTATGATTTTAGTGGAGAATAATAAATAAAATGTATTAAAAGCAATCTGCAACGTAATCTACTTATTTACTTTTCTCAGGCTCAGATGCGTTGCGTCTGAAAGAAAAGAACTGTCATTAAATAGAAATTTAAATTGGAAAAATTACCCAATTTAAATGTGCTGTGCACTTCTCGGTTTTGGTACAATTATGGACTTAAGATAAAGCAGGTATTTAATCATTGACATGTCTGACATATATTTGATTATTATGTATCAAATATTTCTTCGTAATATTTTTGCTTTTGTTAATTTTATTCGCAATCAGTGGGGCGGGGCATCTCTTTAGTCCCAACCCAATTACGTGCAATGTGACGCATGCACATAAAGTGTAGGGCCTCATCTCTAATTTGAAAATAAATAAATATATTATTATATCCAAAATTGAAAGTTGTGGATGTGGACCATATCGTAGAAATAATAATACTATGATAATAAAGTTATGGTGACATTTTTAAGTTTTTCACTTATTGGTGGGTCCCTTATCTTTGTGACAATAAATAGTACTAATGTGAATGCAACCATTCACCTACTATTAAATATTTTGAATAAATAAATTGGAAAATAAGTTAATATATTAAATTGAGGACCCGAACCCGCCTTGGGCATGCCCCGAAATAACCGGGTTTTCCCCGATATTCGGGTCTCAGGGCGGGTCTCGGGTCTCAAAAGAATAAACTCGGCCAGGTCCGGGGCAAGTTTCGGGTCTGGCCAAACTCGCCCCGAGACCCGGCCCGAAACCCTGCCAGAAATTTATATATTATAATTTTTTTTGTAATTAATAATTATATAGAGGTATTGTTAATACTACCTCTGTCCCGGGTATTTCTTCCCAAAGATTAGTGGGCACGGAGATTAAACTACATTATTTTAATATTATATTACACCTTTTGAGGTATGGAGAGAGAAAAGTTATTAGTAGACACGCAAATCAAGAAGACTTTTTTTAATATTAATAGTGTAATCAGTTTAATTAGTGGGATAATTTTTTTACTAAAAATGGAAATGGGAAGAATTATGTGGGCGCCCGAAATAGAAAGATGGGAAGAAATAAGTGGGATGGAGGAAGTATTATGTATAGAAAATCCGTTGGTCTAATGGTAAATGTTTGGTGCTATAAACGTAAGGTTGCGGATTTGAGTCATTAAGCACTGCATGTATCCCATTTTATCTTTTAAAAAATAAAATGAAAAAGAAAAAAAATCAACATAGCCGGGTCCGGGTTAGATCCGGTTTGTTCGGGTCCGGCCCGGGGCGGAGCGGGTCCAGACCCGAGCGGGGCGGGGCGGGTCCCGGGTCCAGTTAAAATTGATCGAAAGGGGTCCTGGGTCCGGCCAACCCGACACATACTCGCTCCGTTGCCATCCATAAATGCATATCCATCGATGTGCTCTAAGTATATATATATATGTATATGTATATATATCTATTCTATTTTATTAACGCTCAGCACCTTTTAATAACTGTCATTTATATCCAATTTGGTGCATCAATTGCACCCAAATTCGATTAAATTTGTTAATTATTTTTATCCATCATTAACCTTAAACTACCACCTTCACTTCGTTTAAGAAATAACATTAAGAGGGTGTTTGTTTCCAGTGATCCAACATCACCGTGATACTCATATCACCGTAATGTGAATATCACCGTGATGTAGATCAATGTGATGTATCATTACCGTGTTTGTTTTGAGGTGATATTTCATTTTGCATATCAATGTGATATTAGAATATTATGTTTGTCTAATCACGGTGATGTGTGGGGTGATATTGCATAAATGTCATATTTGACCCTATGAATATTATATAAATTATGTGGATTATATATACATATATATACATATATATTGAGATGATTTTTACATAATAATTATTACTATTTTAATAAAAGTTTGATTTTTTAAGAATTACTAATTAGTTTTTTTCGTATAGTTATTCAGTATAATTATTTATTATTAAGATTTGAATACTCTAATTATATATTAAAATATGAATAAGGATATATTAGGTATAAATACCAAATTAAGGGGTATTGTTGTCCAAATAAAAGTTTGAAAGATCACCCCATCACGGTGATGTAAGATCACCTAGCTTTTTCGGGGTGATCCAAAAGGTAGAATATCACCCCATTTTCATCACCTAGATGATCTGTCATTACGGTGATGACTCATCACCTAGCCTAAACAAACATGGTGATGATAAAGCAACGAGAGGATCACGGTGATGTTTTGGAGGATCATCCCAAAACAAACACCCCCTAAATATAAAAAAAAAATCACACACTACACAATATCTTTATATTTTTAAATTTGTCCTTCTATTTTTAGTATCATAATTTCATAATTAACTATACATAATAATATTATTATAGCACGCACTTATGGGCGTGCAAAACTAGTAGTATGCATGTATTGCATTATCTTAAATGAAGTCTATATCTATATATTAAATGATCGCATTGCTTCTATCGCTTATGTATCGTATAATGGAAAAAAAAAAACCACACTTATTTAATAAAATAAACTATTCAAAACAATATAATACCAGTACAATTTTTTTGTAATAAAGCATATGAAAACGCTTCAACGTTTCATAGTTTTGCACCAAGACATTTCATTACACTGATAAAAGTTTTAAAGAACACATTACTTTTGAAGTCTACCCAATTATTAATTGTATCTTTTCCTTTTTTATATTGATGCATCTTTATCCAAAATTAAATATAACATGTCACATGTTGTATGTACATATGTAAGCTTTTTGAAGCTATCCGTAAGAAAAAAAAGTGGGCTCAGGTCACTTAAACCTTGGTGAGGCAGGTGGTCCATTATTGTTCACCATCCTTTTTTTAAAATAAATTTGATCGGAATATATTATTAAATTACAATTGTTTCAAATAAATAGTGATATGGGTCCAGCTAATCCTACCCCATTATATTCTGTATTTGTTTATTTAATTAGTATATCTACAATACAAGTTGCCTCTAATAAAATTTACAATAGCTTCTGAAACTATTTGAGCGTAAGTTATATCTGTACGCTACTTGCGTGATTGCTTCGTTGCATCACTTATACTATTTGCAATTACAAGTTGTAACATTATTCTATTTATATGTTATACGCGATTGATTACTTACATCATGGAAAATCGATTATTTTTCTATAATCAATATAAGTAAGTACAACTTTCAATACCATCAAACATCAAGCAAGCATCTTTAGGTAAAGTGTAGAATAAGTATAGTAGGTCTCTTATTATAAAATACGACAAGATCAACTTGTTACAGGATTAAAGGAACAAATATGAGTTTAAAATAGCCAAGCATACGTTAGAGATTAATTATAAATTATGATGTGTTAATGTTGACTAGCTCAGCTTTGACAATGTTGGGCTAACATTTCAGCCAACATTGTTGTCTGTCAACATTCGATTTTATCTTTCATGCCCAAAACCGTTTAACTTTTTTTGTAGCTTTATTTACTGATATGCAGGACGTGGTAAAGTGCTAAAACGAGTCTAAACCGTGTGGAAAGCGTGTGGAGTTGCTTGAACGAATTTAGGAAGTGCACTTACCATAAATAGAAGATTTGAAGATCAAAAGAGATCAAGTCAAGCTACGACCAAGATTAGAAGATCTGAATATCAAGGAGATCCAGTCAATCAGTTTACCATAAATAGGAGATAAGGGATCGGCCAATAAGATGAGAAGATTCGAACTAAATATATACTATATTTAGGGAGATCTTCGAAGAGATATTTGAAGAGATATTCAAGGGATCTTTTTACCAATTCAAGAGGGAGCCAAGGTCTATAAATAAGAGTTATTTTCGAGCTGCAACTAAGGACTCTCGTGTGAGCTTTCATGGAGTAAAGTTGAGCGACATATTGAGTGAAAAATATGAGCGAAACACATATCGAGCGTGAGCGAGTTTTATATATTATGAGAGTTATCTTTTTAGCCTAGTATTGAGCTTTCAGAAGTCTTAGTACTTCGTAGGTTTTCAGAGTCGTTTAGATTCTTTTTCTAGGCTTGTTTTTACTGTCTTCGGATAGTTGTTTTGCATCCATTGCTGTAGTGGAATTTCGCCTTGAGGCACGCAGCAAGTTTTTATAACTTGCTGCACAGATTTACATCCCGTGTTATTTCAGTTTCGTCACTAAGTAGTTATAATATCCGCTGTGCACCTGAATGTTAGGTTGAGTGTTACCCCGACATCCTACCCAACATCTAGTCTATACTTAGTGTTTTACATCCATATCGTACCGGGACCACTTCAAAGTGGTATCAGAGCGTCCGCTTGACGTGACTAAGCGTTTTGATCCTTTATAATGGATGTTGCAAGCTCAAACCATCTCGGCAAAGTCCCTGTGTTAGACGGTTCCAATTATGCCTATTGGAAGGTTCGTGTGCGCCAATGCATCAAGTCCATAGATGTGCGTGCGTGGGAAGCTGTTCTCAACGGATACACTCCACCTCGATCTCCTCCAGATGCTGATGGCGAAGTAGTCGACAAGCCTATCGAACAATGGACTATTGCTGAAAAGAATGCGGCCGAGTATAACGATAAAGCTCTTAATGCCATCTTCTCTTCGGTGGATATTTTCATGTTCAAAATCATTCAGAATTGTTCGACGGCAAAGAACGCTTGGGATCTACTTCAGAGGTACTGCGAAGGCGATGCGAGCGTGAGGGAAACCAAACTGCGCTATCTCCTCAATCAGTTTGAAAACCTTAGAATGAAGGAAGACGAGGACATCACCACATACTTCGGGAAGATTTTGACGATTTCAAGCGAGTGTGCTAGCCTTGGAGATCCGATTGCAAATAAGGTACTGGTTTCTAAAGCTTTACGTACGCTAACCGAAAAGTTTAATGTGAAGGTAGCGGCCATTGAGGAAGCACATAACCTGTCCACGATGGAATTCAACACGTTGATGAACATCATGAAGAACTATGAGACCAACCTCGAAGTCCAAAAGAGAGCTTCACGTGGCAAAAGCATTGCTCTAGTCGGTCAGTCATCCAAGGTGCAAACTGAAGTTGACCCTGACAATGATGAGGATATGGCTATGTTCGTGAAGAAATTCACAAAGTTCCTTCAGAAGAAGAATGTCGAGCAGAATGTTGGCCCAACATTCAGGAAGGGCCAGAATGCCAAAGCAGAACCTTCATCGGCGCCTCCTTTCTTCAAACGCAAACCAGATGAAGGAAGAAGAACATCAACTACGAATCTGTAAGATGCTATGAATGTCAAGGATGGGGCCATTTTGCCAACGAGTGTGCAAATACCCTCCGCAAGCATGGAAAAGCGATGTGGATCGATCTTTCCGACGATGAAGATGAAGAACAGTGCCCTAAGGAGTCTAGGCGATCATCAGTAACCATACAGTCCTTCTCTGACAACGAAGAAGAAGATCATCAAATCGGATTTGCGGCGGTAACTGATGTTGAGCCAACATTTGACTCAACATCTGAGAAACAAATTATTTTTGATTATGATGACTCAAACTGTTTTGATGGGTTTTCAAGTTCTGATGATGCAGATTTAGAAACAGATGTTTATGCAGCTATGAAGCAATTGTCCGCACATTTGGAAATGGAGAAGGCGAAAAATGCGCAACTCAAAGCCGCCGTAAATGTGTTGTCCGAGGAGAATGAAAAGAACGAAAAAGTGATCGAAGGCCTGCTTGAAGGGATGAACAAACTGGAGGCCGTGCTGACAAGAAAAGACAAGGAAATCGACAAGCTTCAAAAGCGAGTCGACGAGGCCGAAGAGACGTTCACGAAGATGAACAAGGGTAAAGCGACCCTTGATGAGGTATTATCGTTAGGTATTTTTGATAAGCAAGGTCTAGGATTTAGTTCTCAGCCCATTTGTGATGATCCTAAACCCGTGACCAATGTTCAGCCTAAGATAGTTTTTGTAAAGGGGAAGTCGCATGCCTCGAGCGATGTTAGTGAAACCATGATAGTTAAGACTAGTCCTAAGCATGATGTTAGTAAACTTAAGGATGCATCGTTTAAATGTCATCATTGCAATCAGCCTGGTTATATTAAGCCTCATTGCTGGAAATTGAAGGGGGAGATTTCTGCAAAGAAATCGATGTCGGCTGAAATGTCATCCAACATCCCGCTCAACATTGAGAATTCAGTGTTGAAATGTATGTCTGGAGATTCAGCTGGCTCACCTTCAAATTCCGGTAATCCAAATGCTGTTTCATCATCTAAGAAAGTTTGGGTAGAGAAGTCAGTGCATAAGTGCAATGTTGTGTATACCTCTTTGCGAGCTAACGTGACAGGTTCTTGGTACTTCGATAGCGGGTGTTCCCGACATATGACGGGTACCAAAGATTATCTTAGCGAGTACATGCCCTTAAAGAGTGGATCTGTGACGTTCGGAGGAGGTGCTAAAGGACGAATTCTTGGTCGAGGAAGATTGAACGTGCCTGATTTCCCTAATCTAAGCAACGTACTCCACGTCGACGGACTTGTAGCTAACTTGATTAGCATAAGCCAACTTTGCGACGACGACTTGGAGGTAAGATTTAATAAGGGATGTTGTGAGGTTTTTAACAGCAATGGTGTTCGAGTTATGGCAGGTAAACGATCGAGCGATAACTGCTACTTAGTCGGAGACAAATCCAGTTCGAAGGATGTGTGCCAACTATCGAAGGCCGAAGACGATGTCATCCTTTGGCATTACAAACTGGGCCATGTCAACTACCGAATGCTGGAGCAACTTATCAAACACGATGCGATCAGAGGCATTCCAAAGCTTAAGGAGTTTGGTAAGGTTGTTTGTGAGTCATGTTTGAAGGGTAAGCAAGTGCATGCTAGCCATAATGTTGACCAACATGCTGCCCAACATTTTAAAACTGCTCATTGTTTTCAGCTTATTCACATGGATTTGATGGGTCCGATGGAAGTAGATAGCATTGGTGGTAGGAAATATGCTTATGTGCTCGTTGATGATTATTCTAGATATGCATGGATTTTCTTTCTTAGAGAAAAATCTGAATCGTTCGATTTCTTCAAAAAGTTTTGTGCTATGATTAAGAATAATTTCAGTGCTTCGATTTTTCGTATTAGGTCTGATCATGGTAGGGAATTTGAGAATCAATTGTTTGACGAATTTTGTGATCGAAAAGGCATTATTCATGAGTATTCATCTCCTAAGACGCCCCAACAAAATGGGGTGGCCGAAAGGAAGAATAGGACATTGCAAGAAATGGCACGTGTTATGTTGCATTCTAAGAGTCTTTCTAAAAGATTTTGGGCTGAAGCGTTGCATACCGCATGTCATATATCTAATCGTGTTTTCTTTCGTCATGGTACTAAAATGACATCATATGAATTATTGAATGGAAAAAAGCCGACTGTCAAGTATTTTCATGTTTTTGGATGCTATTGTTATATGTTGAATGATCGTGAGTACTTGACCAAGTTTGATTCAAAAAGTGACAAGTGCATATTTCTTGGATACTCGCCTAATAGTCGTGCTTATCGTGTGTATAACTTGCGCTTGAAGTCTGTTCAGGAGTCGGTAAATATTGTGTTTGATGATGCTACTGATCTTAGCAAAGTGTCTCCTCAAGTTGATATTTCAGATGTTATACAAGCTGTGGACGAAACAGAGGAGAATGTGGAGGAAGATGTTGACCCGACATCTGACTCAACATCTGTGCCAGAACAGAACAGCGAGGCTGGACCCAGTGAAGTTCGTAGAGACCCGCCAGCTAAGATTCAAAAAGATCATCCCACAGACTTAATTATTGGAGATATGAACGAAGGTAGGAAAACCAGAGATAAGCCGCGCAAGGATTATAAGTCTATGGTAAGAAACGTATGCATGAACACGGTATACGCTGAGGTACGCTTTAATTGTTTTGTTTCTGAGATAGAACCTAAGAATGTCCTTGAAGCTCTCAAGGATAATTTCTGGATAAATGCGATGCAAGAGGAACTCTTGCAGTTTGAGAAAAACCAAGTATGGACCTTAGTCCCACGGCCGAAGGACATTAATGTCATAGGCACGAAGTGGATCTTTAAGAATAAATCTGATGAATTTGGTAGAGTTGTTAGGAACAAAGCACGTCTAGTAGCTCAGGGTTATACGCAAGTTGAGGGCATAGATTTTGATGAGACTTTCGCTCCCGTGGCTAGGTTAGAATCAATTAGGTTGTTATTAGCTATTGCATGTTGGCTTAACATCACGTTACACCAAATGGATGTTAAGGGTGCGTTTTTATATGGTTATATTGATAAAGAAATTTATGTTGAACAGCCTAAGGGATTTGAGGATCCGCATTTTCCTAACCATGTTTTTAAGCTGCAGAAAGCCTTATATGGACTGAAGCAAGCGCCTCGAGCTTGGTATGGTAGGTTAGCTACATTTTTACTCGATTTTGGGTTTACTCGAGGTGAGGCAGATCGCACTCTTTTTATAAAAAGGGTCGGTTCTGATATTTTAATTGCCCAAGTTTATGTTGATGATATTGTTTTTGGCTCGAGCTCACAATCTATGCTAGATCAATTTGTACAGGCCATGAACTCCACTTTCGAAATGAGCATGATCGGGGAACTAACTTATTTTTTAGGCTTGCAGATTAGGCAAAGCAGCGACGGGATCTTTATGTCCCAGGAGAAATACGCGAAGAACACAGTCAAGAAGTTCGGGCTTGACACGGCAAAGGTAATGAAAACTCCAATGGGGTCATCACAAAAGGTATGTAAGGACAATGTTGGACAGAATGTTGACCCAACATTATATCGATCCATGATAGGCAGTTTGCTTTATCTTTCAGCTAGTAGACCCGACATCATGTATAGCGTATGTGTATGTGCTAGATATCAGTCTGAGCCTAAGGTCTCCCATCTTAATGCCGTTAAGCGTATTCTTCGTTATGTGAGTGGTTCGTGTAGCCTAGGGTTGTGGTTCTCTAAAGATACTAATATGAGTCTTGTAGGCTACAGCGATGCTGATTGGGCAGGTGACGAGGATGATCGCAAGAGCACAAGTGGCGGCTGTTTCTTCTTAGGTAACAATTTAGTTGCATGGTACAGTAAGAAACAGAATTGTGTGTCTTTATCTACTGCTGAGTCTGAGTATGTTGCTGCGGGTAGTTGCTGTACGCAATTAATATGGTTGAATAGCATGTTGTGTGACTATGGTTTAGAGTGCGAGTCAGTTCTCATGTATTGTGATAACCTTAGTGCCATCAACATATCTAAGAACCCTATCCAGCATTCACGCACGAAGCATATAGATATAAGGCATCATTTTCTGAGAGATATGGTAGAGAAAGAATTAGTGCGCATTGAGCATATAGACACGAAACATCAGTTAGCTGACATTTTCACGAAAGCATTGGATTTTGAAAGGTTTTCGGACCTGAAAAAGTCCATAGGTTTGCATCAGTCTGTCTGAATGTTGGTCCAACATTTGGATCAACATAGCAGTAGTCGAACTTGATTGTTACTGCTTTGACATTTGATTTAATGTTCTCTCTGTTGTTCTGTGAAATGATTTGACTCACCTAGAACGTTCCCTGAAATGACCCTCTTCCTTAAAAAAAAAAAAAAAAAAAAAAAAAAAACGAAAAAAAAAAAAATCATATATATTGCTTTGATTCTTTTTCAAGATACAGGTTCAGGTAATAAGTTTCCCTAGGTGCACGGCATTCGCGGTGACGATGCACTCTTTGCGAAAAAAATCCTAACCTTGATGATAAGGATCTTATAAGGGCTGAGCATAATATTACTAGTCTATAATGAGGTAAGTAGGGCAGAAAATGAAAGGGAATTGAGTTTAGGGTGTTGAACAGAAAAGTCTCGAATTTCAGAGTAGAATGTTGAGTCTTATGTTGGGGCAACATATGTGACTGTCAGTTTGATCATGCTATATTTTTGTGCTTTCGTTTATGTGCATTAGTTTTTAGGTCAGCATTTGTTGGTTTCATGTGTCTAGTTTAGATATCTCTCAGAATTGCATTAGAACTCTCGAAGAACAGCGTGTTACACTTGGCTCAAGTGATCCTCATTGTCGCTCAAACGGTTAGTCTCGCTCGATTCTATTATGACTTTTGACTTGGTATTTTTGGTTGAATCATGATCTGATTTGCTCCTATAATTTTTGTGACCGATTCTTCCATATACCATATTAGCTCCTTGTTTATTTAGACAGTTGTGACCTGATTCGACCTTATCCTCTAAACTGTCTAAATTATTTTTGAGTGGCTCGCTGATATTACCCTCTGCCCCTACGTTTCTGATATAATTCACGGGTTATACATTCTGTACTCATATCAAATTTTTTGGATTTATCTTTGATTTCTTTATGGCGAACTAACTTGTTTCTGAGTCTCAGAATGTTGGGCAAGATGTTACCTCAACATCTGCAAGTTGGCTAACAGAGAAGTTCTCTGAGCCTTTTCTTTCTTCCCAAAAAGGGGGAGAAGGTTGTGCAGATAGAAAGGGGGAGATAAGGAAATTCAGGGGGAGCAGAATAAGGAGCCGAACAAACAGGGGGAGCTGACCAAGAAGGAGAAGCAGCCGAGAAAGCATCAGAAGGAAACTCCATACTCCATTGAGAGTGAAGCTCTGATCCTTTCTATTTTGCATGCATAATTGATTTTCTGATTAATTTATATTTACTATATGCATGTTGATTTGCTTCTACGATATATTTACATGTTTGCCTGTTTGCGTCTATTCTAACCATCTTTTAATGTTTTTGTGGTTGAGTAGAATTTGCCTTCAGGGGGAGTTTCGGAACTTTTAAATCTGCACGGGTTTTGGGAAGAAAGATAAAAAGGGGGAGATTGTTAATGTTGACTAGCTCAGCTTTGACAATGTTGGGCTAACATTTCAGCCAACATTGTTGTCTGTCAACATTCGATTTTATCTTTCATGCCCAAAACCGTTTAACTTTTTTTGTAGCTTTATTTACTGATATGCAGGACGTGGTAAAGTGCTAAAACGAGTCTAAACCGTGTGGAAAGCGTGTGGAGTTGCTTGAACGAATTTAGGAAGTGCACTTACCATAAATAGAAGATTTGAAGATCAAAAGAGATCAAGTCAAGCTACGACCAAGATTAGAAGATCTGAATATCAAGGAGATCCAGTCAATCAGTTTACCATAAATAGGAGATAAGGGATCGGCCAATAAGATGAGAAGATTCGAACTAAATATATACTATATTTAGGGAGATCTTCGAAGAGATATTTGAAGAGATATTCAAGGGATCTTTTTACCAATTCAAGAGGGAGCCAAGGTCTATAAATAAGAGTTATTTTCGAGCTGCAACTAAGGACTCTCGTGTGAGCTTTCATGGAGTAAAGTTGAACGACATATTGAGTGAAAAATATGAGCGAAACACATATCGAGCGTGAGCGAGTTTTATATATTATGAGAGTTATCTTTTTAGCCTAGTATTGAGCTTTCAGAAGTCTTAGTACTTCGTAGGTTTTCAGAGTCGTTTAGATTCTTTTTCTAGGCTTGTTTTTACTGTCTTCGGATAGTTGTTTTGCATCCATTGCTGTAGTGGAATTTCGCCTTGAGGCACGCAGCAAGTTTTTATAACTTGCTGCACAGATTTACATCCCGTGTTATTTCAGTTTCGTCACTAAGTAGTTATAATATCCGCTGTGCACCTGAATGTTAGGTTGAGTGTTACCCCGACATCCTACCCAACATCTAGTCTATACTTAGTGTTTTACATCCATATCGTACCGGGACCACTTCATGATGTACAACTTGCTCTATTAGGTCGTTGGGAAACAAGTCATTACGGCAACGAATATTTTTTTTGTTCCGTTTTCCCAATAATTTGGAAGCAACCTATTTTAAGGAAAAAAGTATAGTAAATGTGTACAATGATTATAGGGAAATTTACTAGATTAATAACTGTAAGTGACATCTATAGAAAAATATCCAATTGAATAAAAAATTTACAAATCAGTACCTATGTCAGAATTTTTTACAGATAAAGTACCCGCTTTACTGTTTGTACCAATTTTCTCTGTCTTGCAGTACCTTTTTATGTGTGTATTGCGTACCACGTCACCCGTTTATGAAGTACCCTATACGATTTCTATATGATACCTTAGTGTGTTATATATGACGTACCATTTTCTCAACGTATTACGTACCAAAATACGTTGCTATAGGGTACCTAAATGTGTTATATGGCGTACCTGCGGCGGATCGGGTACCTTTGTGCACAAAATTTATTCTATCAAGTACCTACATATAAAAATTACTGACAGGGTACTGAAAAACAAGTTTATGCAAATGAGTATTTATTTGTAAAGACCCTGACTGTAATTAGAATTATAATTTATATTTAAGTTACACATATGTGATATGTGGGCTTATTAGGATACTATGCAAAATGGCTTGATAAGTGTGGACTTGTGTAGTCCAATCCAATAAAGCCCATTTAGAAACTATATAGCACATTAGGGATTTTTCTATAGCCAACCAAGTACCAATTATTGTTTTCAATTCATTTTAAATTTTTTCTTTTACTTACATTTATTTATTAAAATTAAAGAATTTATTGCACAATAAATTTGCATATTCCGACTAGTTTAAAAATCGTACTATGTTAACGTCGTACTTTGTCTCAATCTACACATGTAAAAAAAATTTATTCCATTTTATACCATAAAATCTGTGGTATATAATGTCTTATCTTAAACTGAAATTTGGTGTTTTCTTCATTGATGTTTTTTATTGGAACGTATGGGATCAGTTGTTGTCTTACAAGTCATTCTTGACAACGCATGCCACAATAATAATAACACTAGCCTCTGCAAAATAAAATTAAAATAGCTCAAATATGCTACGTGACAAAACAATTATTTTCATCTACCTTATAACAAGATCCATGTGCAATAATTGGAATCTTGATTCCATTTGATGCTTCTTTTCGAGTCTCACTTATCAATGATTAAATTGTAGAAATTGTGCCAAAAAAAATAATTATTGTGTAGTGGAAATTAATAATCGATTTATTAGGTAAAAAGATATTAGTGGAAAATCGCAAGAGACCTTTTTCCGCCGAGTCGATCAATCGTACTCTTATTCTTCATATGATTTTCTTCACATGCATTCAATAATCTGCATATCCCCACGAACCCATTTGCGCAATCTCTCTGTATTTTCACTCGAAGAAATCAGCTGAAAAAATCAGTTTGGCAAGTATCTGTGTGCAGAGAGATGCTACAGTTGCACAGCTTAAAACCATGGATTCCAGCGATACATCACAAGACTGTCCAATGTTCTTCGAAAAGGTGACCCGATTATTGATACATGCATACGATTCGATGTTATGTCTGTTAGTGATCCTCATGCAGAACTCGAGTTAGTGTATGTGGTGTAATACACACGTTCTGTATGTAAAAATTACTCAATGAGATATCGTTATCCTTTCCCCTTTTTTCAAAGCGGATTCAGGTGCGGTAAGTTATGTGTGTTTCTAGTAAGCACGAAGAAGATTGGTTTGTGCGTTTATTGAGAATTTGAACTATTGAATTACGTACCTGAAGATTTCTGATTTCATATAGGGCCTTATATAACTGCTTTACCGATTGTATAAGTCTGTGTTTCGAAGTTCTCAATGTGAAAATGAAGAGCATTTGCCATTTGCTCGATCATAGTGAAAATGTGAATGTTTTTATAGTTGAATGACGTGGTTCTGAAATTCTGTTATGATATGCAATATCTCTTCTAGGTAATGTATGTGTGAAAATACTTTTGCTATTACCCTTGTTCATTTATTTTGTTGTATGTGTTGCCCGTAGTAGATATAAAAGTATTTAATTTGCAAACTGAGAAACTGGGATCTTTATTGAAGGTCAACGTTTCCTCCTCGATGCCATTGTATTTTTATCTCAAAATTTCACGTCGGGAATTCACTGAATTACAATGGAGGTGAGTCTGAACCGACTTTCAATAACAATTTCTTCCTGTAACATTTATCTAATGTCATTCCGTTAGCAACGTTATGCTCTGTAAATGGAGTTATTGGTTCATTAGGGAGTTGTCTGATTCTACCATGCTGATTCCTTGCAAATCTTTTCCTAGGGAGCTGGAAAGCTTGTATCATAATACCACAGAGAAAGTCACATCTTTCGGCTAAAGAGACCATATTAGAAAATGCAGATTCGAGTACCTTGAAAGTGATTTCAGGAGACACCCTTAAGGTTTGTGCATTTAGATAATTGGTGCCATAACTTAATTTAAACACGATTAGATTTATTTTTTGTGTTTCTTTCAGTTTAGATCCTTTAACTATCTCTTGGATATAGTCGTTGGTGGTTTGTTGTATTACAGCATCACTGATTAGCAATGATTCTGTAAAAGCCCATGCAGGACTGTGGAGTAAAAATCCGGATTGTGCCACTGTCGTCTTATGTCCTAGTGAGAGTGATGCAGCTAAACAGCTACAACACAATGATGGAAATAGTTCGCCAGTCATTTTATTTCGCAGTTCAAGCACTAGCAGCTTCAACTGCTTCACCTTTTGCTTGCATCTCTAACTCTTTAAATAAACCAATTCCGTTGCAATTGGATGTTTCTTTGCCTTCAATTCAAGATATCCAATGGAATTTCGCTCGATTAGTTTACCTATTCAACATTCAGTTAGAGAGAAACGTTGCCATGTAAGAATTTGTAAATGCTGCTCTACCTGGTCTTACTCTTGCATTCACCTTAACACCATGTATTAAACCTTGTTCTTACAAAGTCACAATTTCTTGCAGATTCTTTATTGTGCTCCTTGTGGCATGCTTCTCATTCGTCGTTATCGGCGGGTTTCTGTTCTTTAAGTTCAGGTCAAGTACTGTCTCTGACATGTTCATTTTGAATTTGAACAACACAACATTAAAAGCAGTCTGCAGTTTCTAGAACCTTTGTTTGTATTCATTAAGCAGCAATTACATTCAGAATAAGTTGTCTACTACATTTGGTGGAAACGACACGGCTTAAGATTTGTGGTTTCTCATCTATGTTTGAGATGCTATGCTATTCTAGATAAAACATGACGGTAACAGCGAATTCTATCTTCGAATCTCTGTTTTCCTGGATCTCAAGTAACGATTGATTGGCACAATTCACTCCTTCCCATTGTCCTTTACTTCGAGTCCATTGGAGTTTCATATAGTTCTGGACAAAATTAGTTATGCTATTTCTATATCAGTAAAGATCTAATTCTACAATTTTACTTTTTCGTGTGCTAAGGTAATTTTCTCTGCTTCTGGGCCTTGTTCTGTGAAGTCTCATGTTTCCTGCTGATACGAATAGCATATTATGGTTATGTACAGGGGAAGCACTCAGTCACTTGAGGATTGCTTTTGGGAGGCTTGGGCTTGCTTGTGTTCGTCATCAACCCACCTTAAGGTATGATGATTCATTTTCGTGTCTTTGACCTTGCCAGTCGAAACTGCATTTTCTGTTTGATGTCATTCTCCAATATCAAGTGCAGCAAAGAACTCGAATAGAACGTGTCATTGGTTTTATTCTTGCCATATGGGGCATACTTTTCTATTCTAGGCTATTGAGCACCATGACCGAACAGTTCAGGGTTAGTAACATCCTCTTTCTTGGTATAACATAGTGAGAAGAAGTTGCTACAATTAATATGCACTTCGACAGAGTAACATGTACAGACTCAGAGAAGGGGCACAAATGCAAGTTTTGGAGACAGATCATATAATTATTTGCGGAGTCAATAGTCGCCTCAGCTTTGTATTGAAACAATTAAATAAGTATCACGAGTTTGCTGTACGTTTGGGAACTGCCAATTCGAGGTAATCAATGCATCATTTGGTTCTATTTTTATTTTATGTAGAGAGCACTTCAATATTACATCAGTGCAATGCCAATTTACAGGAGACAGAGGATTCTACTTTTATCTGATCTTCCGAGGAAGCAGATGGATAAAGTAGCTGATACGTTAACCAAAGATCTCAGTCATATTGATGTTCTAACAAAAAGGTTAGTTCAAATATTTCTTTCATATAATTTCAGGTTCTAATTATCCCCATCTCTGAGAAAGTGTATGCCTCTGCAGCTGTAGTCTAAGTTTGACAAAGTCCTTTGAACGAGCTGCAGCAAATAAGGCGCGTGCCATTATTATACTACCAACAAAGGACAACAGGTGAGAACTAGCTAGAACATGGAGAATTTGGTAAAGGATACATAAGCATAATGCCTAATTGATGACTGCATTCAAGCTCCTATCACTATTATGTTGATGTAATACATCCAAAAGCGCTGGGCTCGTTTATGTTTTATGTGGCCAAGTCTTTTAAAAAGACAACTAAAATAGATTGGTTGGTGCGTTGCAGTAAGTCACCTTCCTCGGTTCATTTGTGTGGTACTACTCCTTGTGTCTTTCTTTAAATCTCAGGTATGAAGTTGACAGTGATGCATTTCTCTCTGTACTTGCTCTTCAACCCCTTTCAATGATGGCCAATGTGCCAACTATTGTAGAGGTAATTTTTTGCCTATTGGTGTTTTTTCTTGTGGGACCCTGGAAGCTCACTCTGTTACCAATTCAGGTTTCAAGTTCAAACACATGTGAGCTTTTGAAATCAATATCAGGCTTGAGAGTGCAACCTGTGGAAAATGTCACATCCAAATTATTTGTTCAGTGCTCTCGGCAAAAAGGACTCATAAAAATATACAAGCACTTGCTCAACTATCGAAGTAATTGTCTTGTCATTTATTTCTTTTTCTGTTAACCTTACGATTCTTACGTGCGATTTAACCAAGTCTGACTGTTTTAAGCATGGACTCTGCACGAACAATTCTAAAATGCAGCATGAATTTGCAGAAAATGTTTTCAACCTCCGCAATTTCCCTAATTTAGCTGGACTAATGTACAGGCAGTTGAGACATGGATTTCAAGAGGTAAATATCCCTTATAAAGTGCTGTCACTTGCTTTTTGGGTAAATACATTCTTGACATGCTTTCAATACCTTTAATTAGGCCGTTGTATGTGGCCTCTATCAAGATGGGAGGATAAATTTCCACCCAGATGACGAAGAAGTCCTGAAAGAAACTGACAAAGTATGTTCATATTCTGGTCCTATCTTAAAGTTTAGTTTATCGAAGCATCCCTTCCCAGTTGCTATACTAACGTTGGACAAAACTGTGAAGATATTGTTCATTTCACCCGTACACGGGAAGAAGAAACCAAACCTCTCATACACGCACGAAATAACAGATAGTGGCAACGACCTGATCTACAGTCCTGAAACCAGTAAAAGAACTAGTGAAATTTTCAGAAAAGAAATAGATGCAGCAAAGGCAAGACTCGAGAGCATAGTTAGAAGACCAAAACGATCAGGTTCAAAGGTACTTGACTTATTGATTCACCGTACGCTATTAAGGAGCATACTAGTCGTTATGATCTCAATATTTGTGCAGGCTTCGGATTGGAGCCTAGGCCCTAAAGAGTCCATACTAATGCTTGGATGGAGACCTGATGTACTGGAAATGATTCAAGAATATGATAACTATCTTGGACCTGGAAGTTCACTGGTGAAAAAAGCTCAACAAATCTTGGATGTTTTTAATATCATTAATTTTGTTGGAAAATTATTCCTATTATCACACTCATAATGTATCACATGTTGTTAAACTGTTATGGAACTTGATATGGTTTGCCTTATATCTTTTGAGACAGCAAATACTGTCGGATGTTCCTTTGGACGACAGAACTAAGGCATGCGACATTGCGGGTCTAGGAAAGTTGAAGAATATTCAAGTTTCTCACAGAGTATGCTATCACCATTATTTTTTATTTAAATTTTTTGTATAAAGAGAATCTCTAATTATGCTGGTTATGATGCTTGACTGATTTTATTTTGTCCACCTTAGGTTGGAAATCCAATGGACTACAATACCTTAGAGGATACCATTATCAACATTCAAAAGTCATTCAAGAACGAGCATATTCCATTTTCAGTAGCTGTTATATCTGACGACTGGCAAGTTGGAGGTGGACAAAAAATAGGATTTAGCAGTGGACATATAATTACGATAATGCTTTTATTTGAAGGTTTCTTTCATGTGAACTAGATCCATCAAGGGCTGATAAAAACTCAGCATACTCGCTTCTTCTTGCTGAAAGTATCTGCGGTAAACTTGGAGTAAAGGTAATTGTATTTTCAAGATTTATTTATTCAAACAATGTAACATGGATTTATGCACACACAAGCACACATCTCCATATCATGTCCCATTTCTTCACACGGATCAGAACAACTTGAATGCAGGTGCAAAACCTCGTCGCAGAAATCGTTGATTCAAAATTGGGAAAACAAGTAACATTTATTTCGGATACGTTTCATTTTCCTGAGATGAATTTTGCAGAAAACCGTCTTCGAAAGCAACACCTTACTCCAATTGAAAGTCTACTTCTGCTATGTAGATTGCAAGAATCAGACCATCACTCACATACATTGCAGCTGGAGAAGTAATGAGCCTTGTGACAGCTCAAGGTTTGGCCAATTTCTCTATGCATTCACATATTCGTTTCTAAACTTCGTATTATCAGAACGCCTGTTCTAAAATCTGCCCTCATTCTGCTTTCAGTTGCACAAAACAGCGAACTCAACGAAGTTTGGAAAGACATACTGAATGCCGAGGGAGACGAAATATACGTAAAAGTAAAAGAAAAAAAAAAAAGATTTTTCGGTGCTTTATTTGCGTTGGAGCGCCTGAGCCTTTCGTGCTAATGATCTTTTAATAAAATAATTTTTGGACAGGATATTGGGCTGTACATGAAAGAAGGAGAGAACCCATGTTTTAACGAATTATCCGAACGTGCGCATCTCCGCAGAGAAGTTGCAATCGGTTATGTTAGAAACAACAAAAAGGTGGTTCGTTGTTCATCAGTTTCACCATTGCATTTTAGGATGATACTTTCGAATGATCACTTGTTTGACTTATGATAAACTATTTCATGCAGGTAATAAATCCAATTCCTAAGTCGACGCCTATAAGCTTTGAACTTACTGATTCATTGATTGTGATATCAGAGCTTGAAGGAGAACAACCAGTAGTTGTTGCATAGTATCTCTTTTTGGGTTTGCCATCTTTCCTTTTGAATAGACTCAGAGAAAAGCTTGGTTCTTATTAAATGTATTTTAGGGAATAAAATGAGGATCAAAATAGAATGATTATTGCATCTATGTTCTCAATAAAATGTCCGAAATAGATAGGTCCAGGTTGAGGTCAAAGAACTCGTCGTTCTTAGCAGATAATAAGGTTGTCTCAGATTTGAAGCTAACATTCAAAAGTAATCTAAACGCTTAATTGGGCCGGGCCAATAAATGGGAGGCCCATTATTCATGTTGTGGGCTTTACCATAAATAAGCCCGCAAACCGAAATCTAATTTGACAGTCTTCTCGAGGAGGGAAATGACATATTTGACCTCATCTCTTCCATCGCAGATCTCTCAATACACGCGCGCACGCGTACGCAACCACGCGAGCACAGTGACACCCGAAGGGGCAGACGCACAGTCGCCGTGGGAGATCTATGGGTGTTGTAAAAATAAGCCTGTTGCCAATTCTTTTGATAGTTTCTCGTTTATTTATATGCGAAACTATTGCAGAAGGTGTCAGCAAAGAGGAAGCCAAACAGCTCAGAGATGAGGTAATCTGAGCTAGTTCTTGCAAAAGTAGTTCTCTTTTTTAGTTCAGCTGTGTAGTTTTATGTTTTTTGTTCCAGTGCAAGCAGTAATTCGGGTTATATTCATTCATTTATTTGATTAATCAGCTATTTAGAAGCGATGCGAGGTGAAATTAGTTTTAGTTCTTTGAATTCTTTACCTGTTTCGTGCTTTTCTTGGTGTTTGATACATGTTTATTTACTTGCTGGAGTGTGTCTTTATGTAAGAGTCATTAGCCCGTGTTTCTTTTCTTTTCTTTTTTTTTTTGAATATGGTGAGAGTTTGAAAGTTGAATCTTTTATTGCATCTGTGGCCATATATTCCGAGATGGGACCGTAGTGGCACTCTCAGTTTGTTTCTTGTAACGGACTTTGCTTGCAATTCATTTCTATAGAACCTGGATGTTAGATCATAACATAGATGACTTAATATTTCTCAGTGTACCATACATCAGCGAAGTTTTTTTATTTTGAGTGAAAGAATGTGTATTGATTCAGGTTCGAGAAATGTTCTATCATGCATTTGATGGGTACATGAAGCATGCGTTTCCGCGTGATGAACTAAAGCCTTTATCTTGTGGAGGTGAAGATACTCTTGGAGGATATGCATTGACATTGGTGATGTCATCTTTTTCATTTTTCTTGACTCACTTTCTTTCAGACGCATGTCATGCTCCATAACTTTGTTTGTAGCATCTTTTCGAGTTCGTTTTGATCTTTTTCGACGTTTTTCAGATTGATTCCCTAGACACGCTGGCCTTGCTTGGCGATCGAGAACGCTTCCTTACATCTGTTGAATGGATTGGTAAAAACCTCCGATTTGATATTGTGAGTATGCACGTCATGCTTGATTTATGAAATGAATTTGCCAATAGTTTGTCAGTTGGTCGGAATGAAATTTCATCAGCGATTTTGTTTGGTTCGATTGGATTATTTTTTGATTAATTAGTGTGGGAGCGTTAAAAGAATATTCATTTCTTTCTTTTTCTTTACCGAATCACAATATACTCTTCCACTATAAGTCTAAAATCGTTGCTTAACATTTGTTTGGGAACACACAATACTTCGCTAAAGTGGTTCTCTTCATTTTTGGCAGAATAAAACTGTATCTGTCTTTGAAACTACAATCAGGGTACTTGGTGGTTTACTGTCTGCTCATCTTATTGCAAGTGACTATAAGACGGTATAATCCTCAGCAACGTAAGATCTTAGAGTTATTGCAAACAATTCTAATATCTCTGACTTCCTGCTTCCACATGCTTTCAACTACTACAGGGCATGAGAGTGCCTGCATACGATAATGAACTACTGTACTTGGCAGAGGATTTGGCTCAGAGAATGTTACCTGCATTTGATACTCCCACAGGTATTGTTAGGGGATTCTTATTTACTGACCATATTTTGATGGTTTTGCCGGGATTAGACTTTTTTTATATCTGAAATTGATGTTTACATGGACAAGATACACATGTTTAAATTCGGATATTTACATACTATATTCAACAGGAATACCATTTGGATCAGTAAATCTAATGCATGGAGTAGATGAGAACGAAAGCAAGGCAAAGCTTCTTTGTATTCTCTTTGCCCTCTTAATTTTCCTACACCACCTCCATTTTTTTAACGAATTTTTTTAAGATACTAATCTGGAAGACCTAAGGCTATGTAGATAACGTCAACAGCTGGTGGTGGGACCTTGACATTGGAATTTGGCGTGCTTAGTCGGCTGACAAACAATCCTAGTAAGTTGACAAAATATTGCCCTGTGTGTACTGGACCTATAGGTTAATGCTATACCTGGCCATTTGTTTTAGTGAGTGTGTTTCATTCTCATGGATCTCTTTTGAAAGTGGCCCAAATGTTTAGAGAGAATATTATTTGCCAGAGGATATGGTGGTTGAAGTATACGTCAGTTACTTTCCTTAAACTTGATGCAGTATTTGAAGAAGTCACGAAGAATGCAGTTCGTGGACTATGGGCTCGCCGTTCAAGGCTTAACCTTGTTGGAGCTCATATAGATGTGTTTTCTGGTGAATGGACTCAAAAGGTAGCTTTGATTTTCCACAACAGGGCACGTTTCTTCTCTTTTCTGTTATGTTCTAGTACATTTTTCAGTTGATCTAATGCCATCCAGGACTTCTGAATACTTCTGCATACGAAATCTCTGTGCAATTTGGGTTACAAAGGTAAATCAACAATTTCTGTTAACTTGCAGGATGCTGGGATAGGAACCAGCATAGATTCTTTTTATGAGTATTTACTGAAGGTTAGTTGGAATAGTAGCCGATTCCATTATACGTTGTTTGTTTCAGTAAAGTAATTCCTAATTGTTTTATTGAAGTAAGTTTCCTGGCGAACTATGTTGGACTTGGATTTATTCTTTGTGCCATTGAAGACTTCAGTTGATAATATTGCACTCGTCCAATCTCTTCCCCTTCTTTCCAAGGTGATCATTATCTGCCACGTTTTTATAGTTAATTGAATTGTGCCAGGCATATCTCTTATTTGGCGATGAGGAGTATCTTTTCATCTTCCAAGAAGCTTACAAGGCTGCAATGCTCTATCTCCATAATGATCCTTGGTGAGAAAGCTGAAGGTTCACATCTTCAAGCTCAAATATACCACAATTTGCCAAGTAACTTTTTGGTCACTTAAAGGGCTTGACTCAATTGTAGGTACGTGGAGGTGAATATGAACTCTGCCGCCCTCGTATGGCCATTATTTAATAGTTTGCAGGCCTTCTGGCCTGGTCTACAGGTAATGTTTGATTCGAGACCATAGGCGAAATTATAAAAAATATCAGATTAGAAGCGTATTTGCTTTTCATAGGTCCTTGCTGGGGATATTGAGCCGGCAAGTAGAACACATGCTGCCTTCTTTAGTGTGTGGAAGCGTTATGGTTTCACTCCCGAGGGGTTCAATTTGGCCACTTTCAACATTCAGGTGGTTAAGTTTCAGCGTTAAATTCTTGTGACTCTATTACAGCATAGTGATTCGTCCTATTCCTATGTTCATGTACTCAAATATTGTGTACGTTTGCATCTTATATGTTTTTCCACAAAAGAACTTGTGCCTTATTTTTTCTTCCATTCGTGGTGAAACGTCGTATTTTTGAATATACTGATCCGTTGTTTTTTGCTTGGCCCAGCAAGGTCAAAGAAGCTATCCATTGCGACCAGAATTAATTGAGAGCACCTACTGGTTATATAAAGCTACACGAAGTCCCAGGTATGATTTCTTAAACGTCAGATATACTTTATGATGAGGAGCAGTTCTAACCTCATTCAACTGAACTGAGAATGCTCAACATTGAGGCAATACCATGAGAGAGACCTGGAAATTTCATAAGTTTCGTGCCTCCACATATTTCATGGCTTCAGTTCTCTCCAAGCGAGTAAAAAATTCCAAATAGGGGCCAAGAACGCATTAAACCAAACAAAGTCGTTAACAAAGAACTCCTTGGGTTGAGTCCAATTAACTCTGTACTTCTTGGGCCTTTGTAGATATCTCGATGCTGGCCGAGACATGCTTGCTAGTCTTCAGTACGGCGCTCGATGCACCTGCGGATACTGCCACATATCAGATGTCGAGTTTCACCGCCAAGAAGATCACATGGAAAGTTTTTTCTTGGCTGAAACTGTAAGTACTTTTGAGTTGCGACAATCTGCTACTCTGTTTTCCCCTGTTTTTCCATATGCTTTGAGCTCCAACTCTTAGGTCAAATACCTTTGGTTGCTGTTTGATTTGGCTGCTGGCCCAGACAACTTGGTCGAAAATGGCCCCTACAAGTAAGTGAGCTGCCCAAAAATCAAACTCCTCTAGTTGGATTTTCCCTATTACGTTTAAATTCAAGAGGCTTACCTTCATCTACAGATACGTTTTTAGCACCGAAGGCCATTTACTCCCCGCAGCTCCCCAAATATCTTTAGTCGACGAGCACTGTTCGTACCTTGGAGCATTTTGTACAATGGGCAATCTCAGACAAGAAAACGCTCAAACATCCAACGTTTCGAGTGGCTTTGGCGAATCGAATCAAACCGACGACTCCTTCACAGCTAAAGATGGCAGCGCCCATTTCTCAGAAACAGTAACTTCAGGGTTGATCAAGGTTAGGCTTGGCTTGTATTTGTATAGAGGAGATACCAATCATTATTCAATGTTTTAGCCACATTTACTCAAGCCCAAATATATTGTCTAGGGTTTCTGTCCAGGATTAACTTATGAACAGAGGTATGGCATGTCGTTCGTAGCCTCGGATGGAAGAGTCGAGAAGGAATCATCGAGTGAAGGCCAAGCAGATAATGCACCTCAAGATTCTCCTTCGATTTTAGTTTTAAATTACAGCGCTGACGACCCTTCGATCTCTGATCATTCAGATGATCATCGAACGATACAGCTTGAGACGGGATTATTACAAGTAGTCAATGGAACGTCTTCGGGGGAAAGAGATGACAGTTCTTGAGAAACAGATGCGTTTTAAACCGAAGGGAAAAACCTGAAGGAGAGTTTACGCCATGACATTGGCAGTTCGACACGATGGAAGTGAATTGAGTTGAGAAGGAAAAGCTTTAATATTGGGCCAATTTTCACTGACTGCTTTCTGTAACGTTATAAGGGACATTCTTGGGTGCTCTTTGTTTTTTGTTAAAAAGATCACATACATTACAGAGTATAACTGACTAAGATATATCATCATGGTAATGATATCTGTTTAAGTATTCTTTACTACGTAAGAAGTACATTAACACTTTGAAAATGCATTGGCTAGCACCATTTCATTCATGAATTTATTTCTTTGGACCTCGGCGATGTCTGTTGACGAAAAATTAAGTCAGTACGATAGTTATATTTCAATTTTGACCGTTCTTTGAGCCTTTTGATAATTCTATCTTATTGATTATCATCATATGTGACTGATCACATGAATGTTCTAATGGACTTTGTGAACCATTTTCTTGATTAGAGTTTCCATTCGGATGGACCTATTGCGTGTGCATGTTTCCATAAATTTTAAATTAGTAATTTTTTTTTCTTCTTGACAAGATTTGAGTATGCATACATCGAATGGGTGAATTGTAAGTTTTGCTCATATAATTAATCTCAAATACAAATACACAAATTTCTCCGTCAATTTAATTGGAATATTGCTCGACGGATCCATCTCTGAGATGAACTGAACCATATAATCTCTGAGATATTTTCTTGCAAATTTGATCATCATAACAATTGGCCTTCAATCGCTGTTGCAATTTTGAACTCATCGGCTTGATTTTGCGAAGGTGCTTTTTTTTTTTTCCCAATAACTTTCAGAAATTTGGGAAACAATAATCACCATAGCTTTAAATTTAGAGAATCCCCCAAACATTGAGCAGGCAAAATCATCTTATATCTAAGACGAAAAAGAAAAAGCATGAAGCTCAACAGAGTATTCATAGGAAAAAAGGAAAAAAAAAAAAAAAAAAGACAAAGCTTAAATAATTTTCTCAAACCCTAGCATAATCCCCCATCCTACTTTCATCATCGTCGCCATCCACGACATTGATCAAACTCCCATACGGCGAAGAATCATCCCCAAAACCCTCATCGACTCCCCTCAAAACACCATGTAAGATCACAATCGAGAACCCAATTACGACACCCAGGAAGACGTTACCCCAAACGTTCGTCCACACAAGGGCGGCGAGGGTCATCGCGCCGAGCAAAATTAAGAACCACTTCTTCTCGATTTCGCGGTCCAACACGCTTACGGGATCGTCGGAGAGGAATATGTAAATCCAAGCGGCGGAGATGCACAGAAACAGAAGCAGCGCCAGCGGCTTCGTGATCAGGGTGAGCAGCGCGATTAGTAGGATTAGGAAAGTGTAGTTCGTGAAGAAGTGTTTGAGGTTGACGGAGAGGCGGTGGGTGGCGTCCGATAGGGAGATCGGAAGGGAAATTGGGCCGACGAGCTGGCTCCACGGCCGGAGAAGGACGAGGGTAGTGGCGGCGGTCGGCGGCGACGACATCTACTCTCCTTTGATTTTGGGGTTTTCACTTTCAGTTGTTATGTGTTGCGTAAAGGTTTATTAGCTTTGGCCCAAGGATTTATGTAGTTAAGCTATATTTCCGTTCCAATTATGTCCATGAAAATATTGTTAAGATTAATACTATATTACTAACGAATATATAAGTATTATACTAATAAAAACTATATTAATATTATTGGAGCTCAATAATTCATAATACTGAATACATATTGTGGCATTTAATTCACATCTGTCCACGGGTTCCAAGTATATCATGGAACATACAAAAATTATTAACTACTAATAAAAAGATAAATAGGAGAAGAGAGTAAAAATATTAAGGTCAGCATACACACAAGGTCAAATTCTGAAATCTGACAATAATAATGAAAAAGAAAGGAAAAACGAAAGAGTTTACTAACTAAAATATGCTATGCAAGAATAGGGTTGTGGGATTCCTAAACCTACAGCATTTTTCATAGCAGAATCAAACCAAAGAGAAATCTAAGGAAAGGTTGAGAAAAAATGCAGATGGATTCATGTACATAACGGTTATGAAAGAAGTAATGGTTTGCCTAAGTAGATTTCAAGATTCTCCGAATTGCCTTCCCATGATCATCTGCCCGAGCTTTGCGTAAAGGGCTCGCTGCTCCTCGAACGTCAGATCCATCATAATCTACAAAAACGGAGGATGATCAGCACAACAAAGATTGAGTAAGATCGAGCAAAGTTGAATTGTTGCTCTTTATCGTTACCTGATCCATTATCATTTCAACAGATAAGCTGAGCGATACGATGAATGACTGATGGTAGATATATGCAAAAACGGCCATCACCATCTGCAAGAAAGCAAGTTGCAGAGGCAGAAGGAATCGTTATGGTTATGGAAAAACGAACAGAATAGAGGAGTAATTTATGTTGATTATGGCATTAGAACGATAATCTGGAATTTTTTGTCTTCAAAATAACCTGGCAGTCCATCCTATCTGTGATTCCACCATGTCCTGGTATGCTATCACCAAAATCCTAGCAGAATGGAATAGAAATGGCTGAGAGTTTTGAACATAAGACATTTGATGTTAAGCAAAGATAGCATGTGTGGAATGAACGGAGGGAAAAAAGGAACCTTGATCTTGAAAGCCCTTTTAAATCCACTGGCGAAGAAGCCCCCGAAAGGTGCAATTATCGACGAAAAGAGACCAAGACACAATGCATGCCACTGCACTGGTAAAATGGCAATCTCACTCCATGGAAACTGAAAAAAGAAGCTCTAATGCGTTGGTACTGCTCGAATTTTGAATCTATGAGTATGAAAAGAAATTACAATCAGGTTGATAAAGCAGCTACCCATTGAGAAAACCAGTCTGGAACAGAGAAATAGTCTCGCTTGAACAATGGGCCAGGATCACACTGAAGCCAACCAGTTGATAAATCCTGTAAAATTCATGAGTAGTCAATAATAGTTAATGTTCATAATCACAGAAGAACATCTGATCATTGGGATTTAAGTAATTACAATACCTTTCTCGGACATGTCAACCACTGAAATCGTCCCATGACGTTTGCCAACTGAAATGACAGAGGGAACTAATTCAGGAAAAAATTATATATCAATTGCTTACTATAGTCAACAATAAACTATCCACAAGCAGAAATGGATGACAATATTGCTCGACTCGTGTTACGTATTTAATACATATAGCACTAGTACAAGTAAATGCTTACTTCTCATATCATATAAGAATCATACAGGTGAAGATGTAGTAGCTTATAAGTAAAGGTCTCAAACTAATCGAGCATAAATAATACAACTTAATGTATTCATTTAAGTAGTAAACAAAACCAGTGCCCACCAGAAATGCAGAGATCATAGTAGCAACTGAGGCTCCAATAAAGCCCTCCCACGTTTTCTTTGGAGATAGCTTAATCAAAGGTGTTCTCCCAAAGAAAAACCCGAAAATGTAAGCAGCAATGTCATTTATGACGATTAGTGATGCAGGAAGAAGGAACCTGCATTGCCAATAATCTGTTGTTGAGAAAACCTATACCCTAAAATTGTAAAAGACAAGACTTTACTACCAGAAAATTCCTTCAAAGATATTAGCCACAGTGAAAGATGATTGTGTGAACACAACAATCAGAATCATATGCGTCCATGCATATTGACTAAATTGGTACTTGTACATCTTCTTCTTTAGTGAAAGAATGAACCACACAAAACCTGCAAAGAGAAATGACTTCAGCTAAGTGTTAACTTCTGAAAGCATCGTCACAACTACCCTTAAGAACAAGGATAATTACATGTAAGCATGCAAACAAACTAAAACCAAAAACAATAGGTAGAGTATCAACCTGCAATATAAAGAAAATAACAGGTAACCATATGATATTTGACGAAGCCACCCACAAGCTTATACAAGAACTTGTCCATAGTTACAGTATTCACAAGCCTCTGACTGAGAATACGACCATAGACAAATAGCATTGCTGTGAAGAAAAAGTGCCTGAAATTGAGAAGCTAATATATTCAAACAAGAGGTTATGCAAAATCTAACTACATTTACCGCTTTCTTTAGCAAGCGATGGAATTTTTTCCAGAACATTTAACAAGAGTGCCAATGAAAGACTTGAGAAAAATAGCACATCAATTTTTAAAGCATTTGCACCTTATGCAATGGAACTACTGAGGTAAATCTTGACAAGTGGAAAGACAACAACTCATCTTGATCACTTACACGGTGATGAAATGCAAAGTGGAAACTCGAAAAAAAAATTCAACTCAGCAATAAAAAATGTAAAGTTCGCAAGAAAGTCATCGACGCACCAATTTAACAGCCTGAAACCAGGAAGCTGTTTCCCTTCATTTGCTCTCATCATCAAAGTGAATAGCTCCTTAACCATAAAAATTTGGATGACAACAACCATGGCCCATATATATAGGTGTCCCATGTATATTATTAGGGCAAAGGCACCAATCATCCAAACTGTAGAATACGTCCGGATTAACATTGACTTGTACTTGCTAGAGTCATTAACAAGTAAAGTAGTTCCATTTGCTTTATTGACTTCGCTAGGGACCTGGAAGTACAACGAATTTGAAGATTGATGCCATTGCTAACCCAAATAGAAAAGCAACGAAAGTTGAGAATCCTTATTCCATTATCACTTCTAGTAATTTGCACAGAGAAAAGACTAAAGGTTATCATTAGCAAGGAATGAAACTGACATTAGGAAGCTTCTAGTTGCTAAAGTGGCACACTCATATCTGTTAAGAGACTGATTTTCAACTACATCCTAAAATGCAACGGCTTTAATATTCAACTACCCACATGCAATATATGATTCATGATTGTCTACAATACAGTTCTTCATAATAACTTAATAAGGACTGTAATCATATGAGATGATGCATCCCATCCCATTGAAAGTAATACATCTAGTCATGTACCTCATTTGAGCCTCTACGCTTACGTAATCTTGGAGTGTGCCCCTGCCCACTAGCTGTAGACGCACCGACAGAAGCACCATCCTTTTGCATCTTTCTTTTTTTGTGTTCGACTTAAACCCCCGTAGATGATATGTGCACTTAAAATTCAATTAGAAGCCAACCTGGCCGCCACACGCAAAAGAAATCAATTTCTTCAGCCCAGCTTGATTTTTTTCCAGTTGTATCATACTCAAACAAGAAAATGAACTTAACGTTTCTGTACAGGTCAAGCCACAAACTACTGGTTTTTTTCTCCTCATTTATCAATCATGCAAAAACTTTCCATTGTTCTTCGGTTCATAATTTTGAGGATTTATAAACAGCCGCGAATCAGAGTTTTCTCAACTCAAGTTCTTCAGTTCAGTATTGAAGCGGTCGAATCACAGAAACATAAATTAAATGACTACAGTAGAATCCATCTTCCTGCCCGACAATCCAAAAATTGAATCTCGCAAACAAGCTTGTCAAGATTTGTTACCGAACTATGGACAGCAAATATAAACTTTTGGAGCAGAGTATTGAACTTTGATTAGAAATTAATCAAACGATTAAACCCAAAGCTCTGCGAAACTCACATAATCAAAAGTAACCTAACTAAAAAGAATTAGGCCACCTCGATCTATACCAAGCTGCATTGCATTAAATCAAGAAAAACACAAATCATAAAGGAAAATTTCAAGCCGTGAATACCAAAAAGGGAAGGAAGACTCAGTCCTAAACATCAAGATACTGCGGTAAATCAAGCATAGAATAGGTACCAAATCAGTAATAGAGATCTAACCACCGTGTGATTGGTTCGCGTCATTTTAGCTGAAGGATAGGCGACACTGACAGACTAAGTGGGGAGGGTTAGAAAAATTAAATATTTTCAAGTGTCTGGGTCAATTGAGTAATTATGTTATGTGCAGGGGCTTAATTCCAATTTATGAATTTCGGAATCATCTTTCATCGAGACCTTTTCGTTCTCCGCGAATCAATCCGCCCACCCCAATATGGTAATCGCTCATTAATGAAAAAAAGAAGACATTAATTTAATGATTTGATATTCTCTTAATTAATTTACGCTTATCAATTATCATCTTAATAAAAAGGTAGAACAATTTCTCATGGATACAACTTTGAGTCCAGAGTGTGTGTGTGATAGACCAATTCGATGACCGAGTTTGCATTTAGGTCTTTAAATGTTTTGTTTGCATTTAGTATAGTAGGTACTGATGACGAAAGTAATTCTAGATGATATTTCTTGTTCGTATCAACTTTCAAAATGCATCTTGTATCACACATCCTAACAAAATTTATCTTTTTACGTCACCAAGTTACTTTTTCTAGTAGTTTTTCCATTCCAAATTTTCTTGTTTGCTGCCAATCAGGCTTGGCTCTAGTGGCCAAGCTGAGGCATCCAAAGTTCATGTGGTTAGGAGTCAGGGGTTCGAACGCCACCTCCCATATGACTTTGGATAATCCCCATGGGCTTAGGCCCATGACTATCGTTGTTGGGTGGGTTTGGGATGTATCCATCTGACCCGGGGATTAATCTCACCTTTGGAGTGTGTGGCGATTAGCCCATAGCCGTGCTGTGTGGGGATACCTCGGGATCGGGAAAAAAAATTCTTGTTTGCTTCTTTTCATGATTTGTTTAGTCAAATCACTAGAAAGTGACTACATGACCATATTATATATACATAAAAAAAAATTGTGTATTCGTCAGCCTTTATTGAACATACGACATTCCTCTCAACACACTCAAGGTGTCTCTTCTCTTGTTTGACGACTCATTGCAAGATTAATTACTTACAAAAAAAAGACTATTCAAATCAAGGGCATGCTATATCATCACATAAATACTTTCATGTGAATGATTGATACGTTTTGCATTCTTGAATCGGCCCATATAAGGGCTAATTTGCATTTGCGAGATATGCGAAAATTTCGACTGTCGTATTAATGACTATTTTATAGAAGGAATGGTGTATAATTTTTTTTTTTTGATACCCGACCGGTTCCGGGTTGCCCCGACTAATCCGGTTCGCCCCGCGTCGCATACCTGGTAATGGCAGGTGAGGCTCCCAAAGGGGGGTGCTGCATACACAAGGATTCGAACCCGATACCTTACTTAAGCGATACCAAGCCGCTTACCACTTGGACCAACCCCCGTTGGTAGAACCGGGTATAATATGAATTTGGAGCTTTTGAAACATATTCCAATCATTTATTACAAAAAAATAACTAGGCAGTTAGTTAACCACCAAATTCAAATATCTGCTAGTACTACTAATGATTACTATTTCAATAGACATAGGACAAAAGAAATCCAACACGAATAAACTAAGCAAGACAAAAAATGTCTAAAACTCATTGCTGAGTTTGTGTAACGATCAGACACATTAAAGTGAAAATTATGGTACTTATTCGTTGCTACCATCTCAAAGTAAAGTGCCGGTACCTTTTTAATTTACAATCATGAAAATGAAAAAAAAATGATAAGAGAACGAACTCATGAAATCTGAGTTTGATGAGTTGAGGGGAATGAAGTGTTGGGCTTAGGCCCATGTTTGTGCCTTTGTTGTTTATCCCACACCGGATAGAACAAGAAGGCATGAGGGTTCCCTCTCCTATATAAGGAGGGCTATACCCTGATTTATACACACACCAACACATTAGAAAGTTATTTGTGTTAACAATTAACTCTAAGAAAATTCCCTTTGGGTGAGAGTTTGGGTTAGCGGGTGAAATAACTTTCGGGTTGTTGTTGTCGGGTTTTGGGTGTAGGCGAGCGTAGAAGAATTGTGTGATTGTAATATTCACATAGTGAATTTTCTGCGGCCTTGTTGCCCGGGTGGTTTTTCCCTCTTCGTTAACAGAGGGTTTTCCACGTTAAATCTTTGTGTTCTCCAGTTTATTATTTCCGGCGGATCTTGGGCGGAATTTCGGTACGGTCGGATTTCCCAACATGAAGCCTGGTCCGAGATCACTTCAATGGAACTGTAAGTTCATATATATATATATATATATTTATTTATATTATATAACACTATAGTGAGTTAGCAAAGCTCATAGACCGACATATGGTCTCGAACCAGACAACATTCCCCTCAACAAATATATGATAGTGAACCAAAGTATGACTTGGTTTTTTTCTTGCTTCTGAATATATGACCATGCACTTGTAATTTCGTAGTCTCTTATGTATATATATATTAGTGTGTGTGTGTGTGTGTGTGTGTGTTCGGGGTTTCTACGCGTTATAAAATCATGCTTTCCCCCCATATGATAGATATTATTCTAGGATTCACACACACATACACACCACATTTATGTTCAAGCTATGTAAGAAACACACACACACTGAGGGTGTCATTTGGAACTAATCACAAGCAAAGTTAAAGGCAAGAGGATTCGTGGTCTGGTAAAAAAGTCTCCAAGATTCAAGTGTATGGACTGAAAAAAGATAACGTCCACCTTTTTCTTTTTTTTTTTCTTCATTTATTTTTCTTACAAATAATAAAGGCTAAATGCATATAACCCCTTCGTGGTTTTGTCGAAATGCACATGAACCCTCGTAGGGGTGGGCATTCGGGGTCGGATTTCGGGTACCCGACCCGATCGGGTAAAACCCGATCGGAGGTTAAAAATCGGGTTTCATCGGGTATCGGGTTTAAACCCGATACCCGATGTAATACTACGGGTCGGGTTTCGGGTAGCAATATGCTACCCGATCGGGTATCGGGTACCCAACCCGATTTAAAAAAAAAAAAGAAACTTAATTTATTAACTTAATTATATTACTCATATAAGAATAAACTAAAAACCATGCTTGGCTAAGTGGTTAAAAGGCCTTGTGTAAGTGTCTCGTTCCTTAGAACTGGGTTTGAATCCCCACTTACATCCATTTTTTAACTAATTTAAGTATATATTCAAAAAATTTAAAAAAAAAAAAAACCCGCGGGTACCCGACCATCGGTATCCGAAATTGGTCGGGTCGGGGTCGGGTATCAAATTCAAAACCGAAAAAATCCGGTACCCGACCCGAAAAACCCGAAACCCGAAACCCGACCCGATCCCACCCCTAAACCCCCGTGGCTTTTTTATTGTACGGTAATCTCTCGTGGTTTAACTAATGTTGCACCGTACCCCCGGACAGCAGTTTTTGCCCGAAATGGATTACACGCGTTCTTAGTGCATGTGGATTAAGATTGGACCATATTATTTAGTGTTAAATGACCAGAATAGCCCCAACTATTCACCTTCCTTTCAAAAGATAACCCCCGGGCCATCAATTTTTGTATTATAGCCCGGGAAAAACCAATAACCCTAGATCGGGGTGGGGCCTACATAGGTGTTGAACATGATAATAATAATAGAAAATAAATACTAAATATAGAAAATGAAACTAAATTAATTAGATAATATAGTTAATGTCATTAATTATGTATAATTAATATCATATTTATTCATAATTTATTAATAAATACCATAGTTAAATAAAAATTATTAGTAATTTAAATTTTAAATTAAAAAATAGAAAATAAATTACTAGGCGGGCGGGCCGGGGCGGGGAGGTCCCAGTTTTTTTGGCCTGCGAGATGGCGGGCGGGGGCCCGCCCCGGTCCGCCCCGCCAAATTGACAGTAGTAGTCATGAGAACAAAATATTAATATCCCTCTCCTTCACATACACAACTTACAACTCAACCCAACCTCAATAATTTTCATATTTTAGCAATAGCCCAACACAACCCATAATATTTATTTATTTATTATTTAACATATATATTTGTATGTTATTATTTTATTATTATTGAAAGTGCGTGCAAAATATATTAAGTTATATTATATTAAAAGCTCTTAATTATTAAAAAAATATGATACACTCACAAATGTATCAATATTGGTATTTAGTTATAGAGAAAAAATATAATGTATTTTGATGAAAATAAAAATAAAAAAATTAAGAGATAATTGAAAATATCATAAAAATGACGTTATTGGGTAATGTTAGACAATGGGATTTGTGCACAACCATGTCAAGTTCAAGGTTGTCGGCCAACCGATTGTGACAATTTATTTTAACTTTGATTTTTTTTTTTTGTTTTTTTCTTTTGTCTTTAGTGCAAGAATGATTGCCTAGGTTGCTAAGTCTTTAATACAAAAGAACATAGAAGTCAGTTTACTTTACATTCATAGTCATGGTATAGTAATACAATTGATTTGAAGGAATTTCCTATGTTTATCATTGTGCAATGACTACTATAATCCTGTTATATTTTGTATATACAATAACATTTTAAGTTAAATGTTTTGAGGCAATATTATAATGCGCAGTCCACTGTAGCTCTTCTTTCTTCCTGAAGTTTCCAGTAACTCTCTGGGTTCTCTTCGATCGATCTGTGTTCGCATTACATCAGAGAATCAAGAGAGAGGCTATCTTGCAAAATCAATGGCGTTCATGTCTTTCTTGGGCAGATTGCTCTTTGTGTCCGTCTTCATTCTCTCTGCTTACCAAGAGTGAGTTTTCTTTTTCTCCTTAGATCTGCACATTTCACCTCAATCTATAGCTTATCGTTGTTGCTCAGCTGAACATTTTTACGATATCTGTTTTTGATTTAGTCTCTTTGCGAAGTTCATAAACCCCTATAGAAGGGTTTCCTTTTCTAATCTATGTACATTTGTCATTTCAAGATGAATACCACTTTTTCAGAGTTGTGGGATCTACAGGTTTTCTAATGTGTTCTTGGGGAGCTTGTTTTTTTTTTTTTTTTTTTTATTTATGTTAAGGCTAGATTTTTGGGTTGATAAATTCCGTGATTTATGACTATCTCTTCTTGTATTAAAGCAAGGCCATCTTTGTATCGGCAGATTTGACCTGCCTTTGATTGATTCATAATACATTGCAGATCTCTCTGTATGTCTAGCTATTTCCTTGCAACCGTTTGTGTTTGTGTAACTGCTAAGAAATCCCTTAGGCTGGTTTCCTTACAGTTTATCACATTTGCATCTACATTCATGTTCGAATATTTTGCTGTAAACGATTATTAGACTCAGGCGCTATGATTTCTATACGAAGGTTCAATGAATTTGGAGTTGATGGTGGCTCAGCTGCGAAGCAGTTAAAGCCCAAGTTCAGCGTATTCTCGAACCATGTCAACGCTCAAACTGGCCTTCATCTACCTTCTGTTGAGGTTATCATTATCTTCTATACTTTCTTTCAACATTGATTGTAGAGATGTCTTGCGCCTAAGATGTTTATTGTAAGAGTAACTTCGAAAAATACTTACCACAGATGAAACATTTGGTAACGGCTACTTTCGTAATGAAAGGCCTCGGGAGCCTCCTCTTTGTGTTCGGCAGCTCTTTTGGGGCAATAATCCTGGTAATTTTACTGCTTTCTCTTCTTTTCATCTGTTTTTCTTACAAGCTTTCTTCTAATACAAATTGCGCTGTTGTTATTGTTACATTATTTCCCATGAGAGCAGCTTTTGCATCAAGCAATAGTAACGCCGATCTTGTACGACTTCTATAACTACGATGCTGACAAGAAAGAGTTCGCTCAACTCTTTGTCAAGTTCACGCAGGTTTCTTTTTTAAGTTCCTATGTTCATACATTTGAAGCCATTGATTTCACTGAGGTTTCTTACGCATGCTTTTTACTGTTAGAATCTGGCGTTGCTTGGAGCATTGCTCTTCTTTATTGGAATGAAGAACTCAATGCCAAAGAGATCTACCAAGAAGAAGGCAACAACTAAAGCAAAACTAATTAGGAAGGAAGGAAATGAATCTTACAATCGCTTTAGTGTTGCTTTTTTGTTCTTTTAATCAACTTTCATCTGGGCTGAAATCTTCACTCTCTTCATTGTCTTGTGTTCCATTGCCATCATTTATATATGTATTTCATAGTTCTGAAACTAATTTAACTGGAATATTTTGGCATATGCCTTTCTTTTTTTGCTCGTTAGTTCTCTATCCAAAACTTAAGATCATTCTTTACGTGATTGAGGGGCCTATTTTTGTGGAGATGAAATGCAATCAATAGTTACTTTGATTTTTCTTGATAATTTACATCTGGGATTTTTATTTGTTAAATAATTGTTTGATTTTAATAACACCCTTCAAAATTCTCATACAAAAGGTTTTACAAATTATGATTGTAAATAGTTGGTTGGCTGGCCCATTATAAAATATCAAATGGAGTAGATTTGAATCCTTGACTAATGTAAAGGCCATTAGACACACGTGGGCTTAAACGAGATATACACTTCAAATCCATAATATTATATATATAATACTAAAATTTAAAATTTTTCAAAGTTTTACCACACGGGCCATAAAACAAAGGGACATTTTCATTTCAGGCCCCACATAACTATCATTTAGGATTCAGGTCCTCTTGGCAAAAAATTAGTTTTAAGGACTCATTTTCTGCAAGTACCACTTCATTGCTCTTTCATACCAGTATGTTCAAATTTTGTAACACAAAACCATAATTCGATACCAGTTTATGATCATAAATATCAGTTTATTTCCTGCAGCACCACTTCACTGCTCTGACATACCAGTATGTTGAAATTTGTAACACAAAACGATCATCCTATACCAGTTCATATATCTTTTATACCACTTCTTTACACCACACAAAATGAGTCCTTTAACCTTAATTCTGAATTCGAAATCAAACCCTTAATGGGGCCTGATTTCGAATTGACCCTAAAACAAACCCGCCACTGGCCTTTTCACATTTGACACTACTACATATTAGTGCGTTGACTTAAATTGCCATGCAATTGGATTTTATTCTATTCATTTTATATTATATATTATAAATTACAATGAGGAAATGAACAGGAACTCTTCGTCGTAATGTATAGACGTAGGTAATGATTGCCTAAAATTCCTAAGCTAATAAACGAAGTCGTATTGTGCTTGGAGTATTTCAATAAATATATCAAAGGTGAGAAAAGAAAATGTAATGACGAGTGTTTGAGCCTTCAACTTCATCAGTATATATATGTCATCGTCAAAATTTTCTCTCTCTTTCCCCTCTTTTCCCACCCCAATTTTTTCTCGGTTAGCGACGGAATTTCCGTGTCCGTCGCTAAACCTTTAACGGTGTGAGTTGGTCGATCCGTTAGTGTTTGACGGTCAACTGACGGAAATGACGACTACTGATAAAGGGATAATAACTGAGGGACTAACAGTGATGAAGTGTGTTTTCGGGGACCATAAGTGATTTTAAGGTATAATTGGAGGACCAAAATGACAATTTTCCCGGGTGACAATATTTTCATTTGTTATTTTTGTTATAAAACTTAATTGACCGTAGAGGTAGCAGCTGGGTACAATTGTAATTCAACAATCGTCCCCTCAAAACAGAACATCACCGATTATTCTTCTCCTCAACAATAATCATCTTGTATGCCATTCGACCACAGGCAATAGATTGGAGAAAAAAAAGGTTTTTTTCCGTGTTATAGTCTGATACCATGTAAAGTATTATTTTCCTCATTGATTCTCATATTACAATATAGCATATTTATACATGAAGACTAATATCTAAGAGTAGCAACAATAATTACAATTAAAGTATAAAAGCAATCATACTAATTAGGAGCCATGATTATAGCCTAAGATTAAGGCTTAATTGATTCCGTTAATCACACAACGAAGAAACCCCTATAAACGTTATATATGGTTTTTATTTCAAACACTAAACCACCGAAAATGGAATTTATCAGCAAATTCGTAAACATATATGTTAATTATTAAGACTCAACGTCCACGACGATTATCGGACTTTCTCTAAGGACGACGACGCTCTGAAGTCGCCGGCGAAGGCGCAGGAGGCAGCGGAATAGGCAGTACGAACGGCGAACCCGCCGACGGAAGAAGTGGAAATGGAAGTGTAGGTCCTTCAGCAACGGTGGCCTTTGGCTTGTTGCTGTTAGCTCCGACGACGTTGTGCTTCGGTAAGAACCTAAATCGGCCGTTGTTGGTCGCCGTAGATCTCTCTTAAGGGCACGATTACGCCTCATAATCGCAATACGCTCGCGCACTTCTTCCCTCGAAAGTTTCATCACTGTTCTCGTCACCGTCGAAGCCCTGTTTGAAGTTGAATTACTCATAATCAAATTTAAGTTCTTTGATAAAAATTTCTTTATGTTATTAGACTTGCTTCAATTAAAAACTGGATCTCCAAAAGTAGAAAAACCTATATAATTCATTTACATATTAATTTTTAATAAAAAAATATTTTATGAAATTTGGTACCCGCAAAGCCCGTCCCGCCAAAGCCCGTGGGCCCGTTTGAGAGTATGTTTATTTTTGTATGTATTTGTCTTGGAATATTCAGTAATAATTACAAATGAATTATTTCGATCAAATCAGAATCTCGAAGTCTACAGTAATATATTTAAGTTAAGGTAGAATATTGGCCGGCCTGTAAAAAAAGATATGGACAGTCTGCCTACTCATAATATTAATTTGGGTTGATAAATTCCTTGTTTATTTCTTGTAAGGATCTTGCATTGTGTAGTGAGTGGGATTATGTCTATTTCTTCTTGTATTTTAAGTAATGCATTCTTTGTATCGGCAGATTTGACCTGCCTTTAATTGATTCACAATACATTCATAGATTGCAGATCTCTTTGTACGTCTATTTCCTTACAGTTTATCACATTTCTATGCTCGCTCCTCCGCTTATTACCTTTATATAGTCCATGCAATAGCCTCCTTATTGTGGTGAATATTCATCGGAAATACTAGAGATTTGTCTTGATGTGGAGCTAGCTAGGGTTTCGTTGGGTCGAATCGAAGCTGCAATAGCTGCACTTGGAAATAAATTACATAACCTTAAAATGGCCCAGAGAGTTTGTCCTTTCACCAGATAAGGTAAGAGGTTTACATTAAATATAATACCTACTTATCTTTGTACTAATCTTTTATTTATATATTAGCCACTTCCTACCCCGCGTAAGACTTACCGGCGAAAAGGGAAGTCTCCAATCAAGGAGCGAAATGTGGCGAACGAAGATGATATTGCAAACCTTGATAGGAGCGTGGTTGATAGTCTAGGTGATCATTGTCGATATTTATTCGACTCCCTCGTAGCCCGTGAAGATCGACTGCACGCATCGATCACCTATGACATGAAGGATGTCTACTACCATTCAGGATCTGACCCTGTTTTGGTGGCCGTCGACGTCAAGGACATCCGCGATGTGTTCAAACGTGTTAGTTTGGATTCTACGATCCTTCAGCTTTTCATGAGGTATTTTAGATTTACAATAAGCATCTATTTTTTTAATATTAACATAAGTGTCTGTCAAATGATTTTTAGGTATCTTCGCGTCCCAGACGTTCAACTTCATGAACCCTGATCGTCTGAATTGCATGGTACGCGAGGGTGCCAACGACGGCGTTGACTACTTGGTGGAAGCTTTTATAAAATCGTACAAGTCGTTGTGCTCCTTATTGTCAAAGGTAATAAAATAGATCTATATATGTCATAACTAATATAAGTTCATGTTATATATGTTCACTTTTAACATGTTAATTGTTTACTTAGCGATCATTGGATATTGTTGGTCATCGACTTCACGACGAACATCGTGTTTGTGTTCGATCCTATGACTCCAAGTGTTGGCGTTAGAAGTATATTGATAAAACAACATATAGACATGTAAGTTTTTATTAAGTAACAAACTTCATATTAATTCATTTTATTGAATTAACAAATCTTGTACCGTTCTTTGGATGTTCAGGGCTTTAAAGATGGCGAATATGCGTGGTGCATTTCAGAAAAAGAAGGCTACGAGTTGGAAGGCATGCAAGGTTAGGCCTGTTTTATAATATTTCAAAGTATATTATTTTAGCATTTTGATGATATTGAATTAATATACTCTTTGCTGAAATTTAGTGTCCACAACAACCGAAGGTTAGTGAACTATGTGGCTTTTACGTCATGCGATATATGTACGATCTTATCAGATTGATCGGGGGTGAAAACCATAACATTGGAAATGTGAGATTTTTATCGAAGTTTCTATTTGATTCATATTATTTTTAAATGTTTAATTGCAACAAGTTTACTTTCAATGAAATAGGTGTTAGCGGGAATCACTTATGACGACGCATGTGTGGAAGAAGTTCGAGAATTGTGGGCGGAATACTTCAATGAAGTTTGTCTAGCGTCGTGATTTGATCGTTTTGCTTGTATATGACTGACATATATTAATATTGTTGAACTGAATTTATTGTTTAATGTTAGGAAGTTCGATTTAGTTGACTTTTGTGTTTGATTATGGGTTTTAAGTGTTGGGTTTTAATGCTGCATTGAAATGTTCTGAAATAGTTTGTCGGGATAGCCAAAACAGTAAAAGCACCAAAAAAAAAACCTGAAAACTAGTGACGGTTTCGAATAAACCGTCGCCTATACGTACCTATAAGCGACGATTTTAAAATAAAACGTCGCCTATACGTCATTATAGGCGACGGTTTCCGCTGGAAACCGTCGCATATACCCCGGAAAAAAGGCATTCTTTGCAAGGTATAGGCGACAGTTTCCTAGAGGAAGCGTCGCTTATACTTGCACTTATGCGACGGTTTAAAACCGTCGCCTGTACGTCGTCGCATAGGCGTCGGGGTGGTTTGCGACGCAGCGAAACCGTCGCCTATGTGCCATAACAACCGTCGCCTATTGCTCTGTTTGTACTAGTGATATAATCCCTTCGATCGCATCCATGTACACACTGCCACCTCAAAAGTCCTCCGGAAGCTTCAAAAATAGGTCTCGCCATCGTAAAGATCACGTACCGTGATCCTGTGTACCTACAACGCATAATACGTGAGCTTATAAAGCTCAGTAAGTGAAAGCCATGCATGCCATGCACGTGCCCTAAATCGCAAAGGCATCCGTGCCAATGCTTCCTAGACCTCATGTTATTTTCGTACTCTCATTCATGTAGGCCCTTGGCTATCTTGCTATGCACCATCATGGAGCTCGAATCCACTAAGGATATAAGTGACAATACCCACACTTGAGAGCAGGCCCGTACCTGAAGAATTTGGGGCCTGAAGTGAAACTCGAATTCAGGCCCGAACTCTTGTTAAACAATTTTTTTCTACGTAGAACATAAATTTATATCATAAGTGTAACTTAAATAAAAAATACTCCATCTATTTTGAAATACAAGTCACTTTAGACTTTTAGTTTTGTTTTCTTAATACAAGTTGTTTTACTTTTTTTTTTTCAAGTAAGATAGCTGAAAACTTTTACAACTTTAGCCCTCGTTAAAAATAGCTAGATTAAATAGGATAAAATAGCTAATTAAGGGTATAATAGAGGTTTTGTTTTATTTCTTTATATTTCTCAAAACATAGAGAGTATGTTTTACAATTGAGTGTTCAATAAATACTTAAAATAGTTATATAAACACTATTTTTTGAGAAATTTTGGTTTGGATTTGGTAGATAGGAAGATAATGGCGTCTACTTTTTTAAAACAAGATCAAAGTAATATTTATTGCTTGAGCATAATAAAAAGTAAAGTTTGTGCTCGCTTTGTTAAGTTAGGACTCATGACTAACAATCTTTTGCATTATTTTCTATTTTATTTTCTAAATGAAATTATAACCAACTTACTATAATATTTTTGTATATATCTATATATGTATAAAAAATATTGGGCCCCCTTCCAAGACTGGGCCCGCGGCGACCGCCTCGTTGGCCTCATAGAAGGTACGGGCCTGCTTGAGAGACTAACCCGAGGGCGCCTTTCCAATCCCAAGGTGGTTCCATACGTCACGCGGACGCTTCTCGCTGGTAGCCCATCCCGAGGTTGCCAACACCAGATATACCCTTTGGGTCGCTTTTCCTTAGGTCGCATCCTCCAGATTTCACTATCCGCCATGAAGGCATTCGCCCGAATATCATTTCTTGCCTTGAACATCTCATGCCTTGAAAGCGGCGACATCAAAGTTGTCATGGTAGCATAGAAGAGTCGTGACTTAACAGTGAGTCGACATCAAATGCCCATATCGGCAAATATCATCGCCTTCAGGCGATCTTGTACCATGCACGCTCACATATCCTGTCTTTCATACTGGTCGTGCACGCATATGAACATGTCGTGAAAATATGCATGTCATGTCATCATATAACGTAAATAAATCATGTAGGAATTCACGTAAAATCATGGATCAAATAAGCACATACTTTTTGCACATAAAATTACGTGTTGTAGTTGGGACTTCCACTTACCTGCCGTCCGTAGATTATTTGCTACTCGTGTGGTGAAATTCCCAATTCTCGACCTTAAGCATAAAATTACAAGGTCAGTATACTATCAAATTTTATTTGATTATCTAGTTCTCCTATTTCCTAAATATTGAAATATCAGGTTTGGAACTGTATTAGATAAATAACCGATTAAAAGAAATTGCTAAGTTAAGTCAAACACGTGAATTGACTTCCCATTCGCGAAGTCTTCGGTTCATAAAGTTATTGGACAATTTAATTCGTGACTTATTCAATTCGTGAAGCACCTCACCTATTTCACGTTTGGGTCGTTTAAAAAGTTGGCCTTTGACATGGTCAATGTTAAAAAAATAGCCTCCAAGTGAATAATGACAGTTATACCCTTACTAAATGGGTCCCACTTTTTGAAATCGATATCTATTATCGGGGTCACAAAAGGGTGGTCGGGCGGGTTGTAGTCCAGTGGTTGCAAGTAGTAGGTCATGGGTTCAAATCCCCAACACGTAATTTTTTTATTTTTTTGCAACATGGGCGGGACCCCTGCACCATGGGCGGGACCCCTGCCGTGTGTGTGGGGGACCCCTACGCTGTGTGCAGGGACCCTTGCGCTGTGTGCGGGCAGCAGCGCATGGGTCCCTGCACACAGCGCAGGGGTCCCCGCACACAGAGCAGGAGACCCGCGCACAGCACAGGGGTCCCTGCAGCCGCACACAGCGCAGGGGTCCCCGCACACAGCGCAGGGGTCCCCGCACACAGCGCAGGGGTCCCCGCACACAGCGCAGGGGTCCCCGCACACAGCACAGGGGTCCCCCTACGCACAGCGCAGGGGTCCCCGCACACAGCGCAGGGGTCCCGTCCATGCTGCGCACCAGATGGGCGGGACCCCTGCTATATAGCACAGGTTCACTGAGCAGGGGACCCCCTGCTATTTTTAAAAAGATGCCATGTCAAATGACGTAAATACCCTTTCGAATTTTTTTAAAAAACATAAAAAATCGACGGGGCTATTTTCTTAACGTTGACTATGTCAAATGCCATTTTTTTAAATATTCCTTCACGTTTCTAATTCGCCAAGTCTACTGTCCCACATATATTTCACAAATTCCAACACTGCCTACTAAGCTCATGAAGTCAAGTCCCTATCAGTTTATTCAATTATTGACATTAACACTACAATTCGTGAAACATGTGCTTATAATATTATTGTATTTCTTTATGAAGTCCCTGTAGTATATTTTATTCCCTCGGGCTTGGTTCTCAACGTGACATACATTTGTTAAGTTCTATGTGCTTATTATTTTATTACTTAAAGTCACCTTGCAATTCGCGAAGCTTCTCTTATTATTTACAATTCGTGACTTTATGCACCTCGTGAACTACCTATAATTTATCAAGTTTGCCTAGTTTCGCGAAGTCACACTTGGCGAACCCTTAATAATTCGTGACTTATAATTCGCAAAGTTTGTGTGTGACCCGTAAAGTATTTTAAATCATTTCTTGAGCTAACCCCAAAACAGTTCCAACACTTAAATTTCTTGAGTATTTCGATCAAAAATGATATTTTTCCAGGAACAGTATAAATATCATATGAGCTTTATGTTGACAATCCAGCCACCCACCTACCGCACACCAACATTGAAAAAGAAAAAAAAAATAAGATATTATTATAATATTTTATTATAATAATGAAAGGTCCATATTGAAGGGCTACGCGGCGGATTCCTGTCCACCCGTTTTGAGTGGTCCAGAAGAGCTGAAGACATCTATAAATAGGCTGAGGATTCTTCAGTTATATTCATCACAAGCTCATTCGAGTTTTACTATATAGAGAGAAGTAGTTCGAGTGAATTGTGAGGTTATCAGTTCAGGTAGAAACTGATAGGGTTCCACATCCACAGAGAGGTGTGAGGTAAACACGAGTGGTAAAAGTGAGATAGTAAAAATTCGAGGGTTGTAATTTTTACTATAGTGAAGATTTTGCCGACTCGGCCGTGGTTTTTTTTTTTCCTCTTCGTTAACAGAGGGTTTTCCACGTTAAAATTCTGGTGTTCTTTCTTACCTTACGGTAATTTTATTTTTACCGTGGTAGTTACTGTGCGGGTCCCACCAAATTTACCCCGTGGGTCCCACTTCTCCCGATCGTCGTACCGAGCCAAACCGAGACCTGTTCCGCTGCGGGGCCCACTGACCACCGCGGGGCCCACCACCATTCCCAACAAGTGGTATCAGAGCCTGATAGTATTCTGAGTATGCTCTGTGGTTGCAGCTTTGACTGATCTTCCACATCAGAAAAGATACTAGTAGGTTGCTGGTAGATTTTGACGGCCATGGAGAACGACGGAGGAATGATCAAGTTGACAGTAACAAATTACTCCATATGGAAATCGAGGATGGAGGATTACCTTTATTGCAAAGACCTCCATGATCCAATTGAAAATGCAGGCAAGATGCCTGAAGGCGGGAATGCTGATCAATGGAAGAAATTACAAAGAAAGACGCTAGCTATTATCCGCCAATGGGTGGACATAAGCCTCTACAACCACGTCCGAAATGAGACAGACCCCTACAAACTCTGGACGAAATTGGAGGGTATGTACGAGGTGACAAATGCGCTGAGCAAGGTATTCATGATGCGGAAACTCATGAATGTGAAGCTGAACGAGGGACGATCAGTTGCTGAACATCTGAACGACTTTGAAGGGCTGGTAACTCAACTCACAAGTGCCGGTCTAGTCCTTGATGATGAACTACAAGCTTGTCTACTACTGGGATCTCTACCTGATAGCTGGGATACATTGGTAGTATCGCTCACCAACTCGGCACCAAGCGGTAAAGTCACGATGGAGATGGTGAAAAATAGACTCTACAATGAAGAGCTGCGACGAAAGGATGCCGCCAGTACGAGTACGGGAAATCAGGCCCTTGTTATGGAGAATAGGGGTCGGAGCAAGAGTAGAGGACCAAAAGGATTCGACAAGTCAAAAGATAGATCCAAGTCCAGGGAGATGAGGAAATGCTACCATTGTGGAAAAATTGGTCACTTGCAAAGAAACTGTAGACTTCTCAAAGGAAAACAGAAACAAAACGATGACAAGAACACGTCTGCAATCGCCTCCAACGATGGTGGAGAGGTTACTCTGGTGAATGAAGCAGACTGCTGTCATGTTGCGGATGCAAGCACCGAATGGGTAGTGGACTCTGGTGCCTCCTACCATTGTGTTCCAAGGCGTGAATACTTCTCCACGTATAAGGCGGGGAACTTTGGCACTACCAAGATGGGTAACCAAAGTGTTTCTAAAATAGTGGGGATCGGTGATATCTGTATCCAGACGAGCGTGGGGTGCACATTACGGCTGAAAGATGTGCGACATATTCCAGACCTGCGTCTCAACCTGATTTCTGTGAAGGTGCTGGACAACGAAGGATACTATAACGAGATGGCGAATAGCAACTGGAAACTCACCAAAGGATCGTTGGTGGTAGCGAGAGGAAAGCTATGCTGCTCGCTCTACAAGATGCACGCAACGATATGTGCTAACCAACTTAATGCCGTTGAAGATGATGCTTCTCCAAATTTGTGGCACAGACGACTGGCGCACGTAGGAGAGAAGGGGTTGAATATCTTGGCTAAAAAATCCCTCATACCAGTAGCCAAGGAGAAAGCGATGAACCCCTGCGATCATTGTTTATTTGGAAAGCAACATAGAGTTTCATTCGCGAAGAGCTCAACCAGGCGAATGAGAAAGTTGGAGTTGGTACACTCTGACGTATGCGGACCCATGGAAGTCGAATCTCTGGGAGGCAGTAAATATTTTCTGACCTTCATTGATGATGCGTCTCGCAAGACCTGGGTATATCTGTTGCGGACAAAGGACCAGGTTTTCTATTATTTCAAGAAGTTCCATGCGATGGTGGAAAGAGAAACTGGAATGCCGCTAAAGTGTCTACGCACAGATAATGGTGGTGAATACATCTCTCGGGAGTTCAGAGATTATTCCACGAAGCATGGCATTAGGCATGAAAAGACAGTTCCCGGTACTCCTCAGCAAAATGGTGTCGCTGAGAGAATGAATCGGACAATTATGGAGAGAGTCCGAGCGATGCTCAAGATGGCTAATCTATCTAAGTCATTTTGGGGGGAAGCTGTCAACACTGCAGTCTATCTTATCAACCGGCTACCTTCATCGGCGTTGGATTTCGATGTACCAGAGAAGGTGTGGACCGGTAGAGACATCTCATATTCCCATTTGAGAGTGTTTGGCTGCAAGGCGTTCATGCATGTGCCCAAGGAGCAAAGATCGAAGCTTGATGATAAATCAAATCCTTGCATCTTTGTTGGGTACGGAGACGAGGAGTTCGGCTACAGACTTTGGGATCCAAAGAAGAAGAAGACTGTTCGAAGTCGCGACGTAGTATTCCATGAGCACGAGATCATGGGAGACTCAGATGTGGATGTGACGAAATCCGCAGGTGATGGTGTTGTCGATGATACACCAGTCAGCATTCCACATGACGGTGCCACGGAGGAAGGAATGCAACAATCAGAACCTGAACCAGAAGAGCCAGCCATTGGAGATGATGAACCTGTCGTAGATGAACACACTGAAGGTACTGAGCAGGGGGAGCCTTCAGACGTGCAAGAAGCAGTTGAACCTCATCTGAGAAGGTCAACTAGGGAACGCCAACCATCTACGAGGTATCCGAGTTCTGATTATATTTTGATTACTGACGAGGGGGAGCCAGAGAGCTTCCAGGAAGTACAATCTTGTAGGGACAAAGATTGTTGGACAACGGCCATGCAAGAGGAGATGGATTCTCTGAAGAAGAATGATACGTACGAGTTAGTTCGATTGCCAAAAGGAAAGAAGACACTCAAGAACAAATGGGTGTACAAATTGAAGAAGGATGATGGCAAGATGGTCAGATACAAGGCTCGATTAGTGGTCAAAGGTTTCACTCAGAGGAAGGGGATCGACTTTGACGAGATATTTTCACCGGTCGTGAAGATGAGTTCAATCAGAGTCATACTGGGACTAGCTGCTACCATGGATCTTCACTTGGAGCAACTCGACGTGAAGACCGCATTCTTGCATGGTGATCTTGATGAGGAGATATATATGGAACAACCCGAAGGGTTCGAGGTTAGAGGTAAAGAGGACATGGTCTGCCGGCTGAAGAAAAGCTTGTACGGTCTGAAACAAGCTCCACGGCAGTGGTACAAGAAATTTGATTCTTTCATGGTGCATCAGGGGTTCAAGAGAACAGATGCAGATCCATGTGTTTACGTCCGAAGATACTCTAACGGTAAATTTATCGTTCTTCTCCTGTATGTTGATGATATGCTAATTGTCGGACAAGATGCAGAGATGATTAGCAGGTTAAAGAAAGATTTGTCAAAGACGTTTGACATGAAGGATTTGGGTTCGGCAAAGCGGATTCTCGGAATGGAGATTACCCGAGATCGGAAAGCTGGGAAATTGTGGTTATCCCAGGAGCGCTATATTGAACGAGTTCTAGAGAGGTTCAATATGAAGGATGCTAAGCCAGTTAGCACGCCACTTGCCGGGCACTTTCAGTTGCGAAAGAAATCCAGTCCATCAACAACAGAAGACGGAGAAGATGTCCCAGATGTTCCATATTCATCGGCGGTCGGAAGTTTGATGTACGCCATGGTGTGTACGAGGCCAGATATCGCTCACGCAGTTGGCGTTGTGAGTCGATTTCTATCGAATCCCGGGAAGTCACATTGGGAAGCAGTGAAGTGGATCTTGAGGTACCTGAGAGGAACTTCCAAATTATGCCTAACATTTGGAAGTGGTAAATGTTTTCTTACAGGCTATACGGATGCTGATATGGCCGGTGATCTCGACAGCAGAAAGTCAACGTCGGGATACATATTTACGTTCTCAGGGGGAGCTATCTCATGGCAGTCGAGGTTACAGAAATGTGTTTCTTTATCAACTACTGAAGCGGAGTATGTTGCAGCAACGGAAGCTGGCAAGGAGATGCTCTGGTTGAAGAGATTTCTTCAGGAGTTGGGAATTCAGCAGGAGGAGTACATAATATTTTGCGATAGTCAAAGTGCTTTGGACTTGAGCAAGAATACTATGTATCACTCGAGGACGAAACACATCGACGTTCGTTATCATTGGCTCAGACTGGCTATTGAGGAGAAAGCATTCAAGCTGCAGAAGATCCACACAGACAAGAATGTTGCGGACATTCTGACGAAGGTGATTCCCAAGGAGAAGACAGAGTTCTGCGCCGGGCAAGCCGGCATGGGCTATCGCTGAGGCGGTAGGAGATCTCTCCCGCAAATAATGAATGAGGCTGGAGGGGGAGAATTGTTGACAATCCAGCCACCCACCTACCGCACACCAACATTGAAAAAGAAAAAAAAAAATAAGATATTATTATAATATTTTATTATAATAATGAAAGGTCCATATTGAAGGGCGACGCGGCGGATTCCTGTCCACCCGTTTTGAGTGGTCCAGAAGAGCTGAAGACATCTATAAATAGGCTGAGGATTCTTCAGTTATATTCATCACAAGCTCATTCGAGTTTTACTATATAGAGAGAAGTAGTTCGAGTGAATTGTGAGGTTATCAGTTCAGGTAGAAACTGATAGGGTTCCACATCCACAGAGAGGTGTGAGGTAAACACGAGTGGTAAAAGTGAGATAGTAAAAATTCGAGGGTTGTAATTTTTACTATAGTGAAGATTTTGCCGACTCGGCCGTGGTTTTTTTTCCTCTTCGTTAACAGAGGGTTTTCCACGTTAAAATTCTGGTGTTCTTTCTTACCTTACGGTAATTTTATTTTTACCGTGGTAGTTACTGTGCGGGTCCCACCAAATTTACCCCGTGGGTCCCACTTCTCCCGATCGTCGTACCGAGCCAAACCGAGACCTGTTCCGCTGCGGGGCCCACTGACCACCGCGGGGCCCACCACCATTCCCAACACTTTAAACTATTTCTAAACCCTTAAGAACTAACTTATGCAAACCCTTATCATATCTGATTTTTCAAGCTTAATAATTCCTAGAACCTGCTAATATAGGAGTAAAAACACGAAGTTATAGTAACAAAATTATACCTACTCCCAGCCTTGGTATAACCTCTGTTCGACTTCTCCCTTTCTTTCTATTTGTGTTTTCGTTAGTTCTTCCTTAATGGTATGTAAATTCTCTTCATATCCCAACGTGTTTGCGTGTGATATAATACAAATGATATCAACACCTTTTATTAGTTCTTATCTTATCTTAGGTAACATTTATTATTTAATTGTTATTTCTCTTGTAACTAAGCCTTCGTGAATTCTCTCCTAACAACCCTTATTTTATTATTAACATCCTTTACCTCATGGCTAAGTTATCGATTTACATAGTTTAAAGTTCTAAGTACTAGTTTCTGAAATTTTCTTCTATTAATTCTTGTAGCAATCTATTCATGTATTTTGAGACTTGTAAATTTTCCTAACTAATTCTTATTGCATATCAAATACTTTAATATTCCTATCTCTCGTAAGTCCTTCTACCCAAACTTTCTTATATTCTAATACATCTTTTCTATTAAGTTAGAATTCGTTAATAGCACATAATTAACTAAACACGTAATATGAGATCACGTAGACACATATTATCGTAAAACAGGTTCCATGCAGTCACGTAAGTCATATAATATGTATGCAAATTTATTAGTCGGCTTACTTACGAGGCTCAGGTATTACATATATATTCTTAGAAAATAATAATTTTAATATAAAATATTAAATATTTAATATATTAAAAAAATAAAATTATCGGCTCGATAAAGGCTCGACGAGCTACGAGCCCAGATATGATGGTCTCGAAGCTCGGCTCGATTGCCAACAAGCTAGCTCGAGCTCGGCTCGAACTCGATTTTGACCGAGCACGAATTAAGCTTTGGCCGAGCTGCTCGCGAGCGGCGGGTGTTTTCACCCCGAATTCGGAAATCGGATTCCGATCCGGTACTCGGTTTTCAAAATCCAAAAAATGAATATCCGGTTTTAAAATCGGATCAGATATCCAACGATTTTTAAAATAAACCGGATCGGATATGAATAGTGGTTTGTCTAAAATCTGGGTATCCGATATCAGATTTTATAATTAAAAATAATAAAAATTAAAAAAATAGCCCAAAAAGAAAAATGAATGTCCGAAGGAAAAAAAAATCCTCAAAGTAGAATGTTTAAATTTATATTACTTTATTACTGCAAAACATTGTTAGAGAATTCAAATAAAAATAACATAAAAACATTGACATGCAAGTTTTCAAAAAATTGATGTAAATTTGCTGCGTTTATTATTTAATATGTAATTTTGGATCATAAATTCACATATTGTGTGAATTACTATGTGTAAAAATTCTTATATGAAAAATATATTTTTTATTTCGATAAGAAATAAAACAATAATTTTGGAAAGAAAATAACAAAAATTATAAAAAAATAAATTTAAAAATCAGATTGGGATAACGGATATAAATATCCGAATGGATATCCGGTATTCCTCACCCCTACTTAAGGATATTAGGAAGACTTTTCTATATAACGCACCAATCGTTTTACGAATCAGGGGCACATAATTAAAATATTAATGAAGTACCCAAATAAAACTATATAAGATTATCTTGACCATGGACCGCGTCCTTTGGAACATGAAAGTCCGCAAGTACATATTACTACCTAAAAGTCATATTAGTACAACATAGTTCAAAAAAATTTTAAAATAGTCACACGTCAACATATTGTCAAGGATTGGATTATATTTTATTTCTGTCTGTTATATTTCAAAGCATTAGTTAGAGGCAACGGCAACTTGCCCGACATTTCATCTCAAGTCTTTTAATATTTTTTGTTGATCTTTTTGGTCCATACATGTTAGAAAGTTTTGATGAACGATGTAATTGTAATGACGTTAGGTCTATAAAATAAGCAATTCGATTTGGGAAAAATAAAACGTCTAAGTTCATGATAATATTCGTCCATGCATTGTGTATGAGCTATAAATTGTTAAAGTGTTGAATATTTGAATTGCATGTGATTTTGTGATGATTTGATGGAACTATGTGATCGCGTGTTATAGACAGTCCATGAGATAGGATATATCGTTCTGTGCTATATATGGAAATAATGCATGAGATATCCTACCGAGCTATATATGGAAAATATGCTGTTTATATTTGGAAAGTGATATATCCGTTGATACCAGTTTATTCCTGGACGAAAATCATATGCACGATCCTTGCTTGCCTTGCACTGAATTAAATGCGAAATATTTAATTGATATCTTTCCTTGTGCTGATTGGATTATTATATTTAGGAAAGATTTGATTTGATTAACCTTATGGATAAGATGCTCTTATATGGTATGTGCTATAACGGGTGAGATCTCTGAATTAAGGAAAGTTGTGCCATGATGTGAAAAATCGATTTATGTAAGCTCTGATCTGATTCTTGTGCTAAACATGGTAAATATATTGATTAAATGCTATGAGCTGTACATGGAAAACGTGCTTATGTCTTGCTATCTTATGTGCCATACTTGGAAAGTAAATCTAAAGTACTCGTTACTAGGAACTGATAGCAGGGAATCACTTATGGAAAATTTCGATATGGAAAATATATGCGAAATGGTTGAAATTGGTTGAGTACGAAAATTGAGCTTTATATGGAAAATAATCATGCTTTAATGTGCTATATGACCGTTGTGACGATTTATTAGAAGCATGATTAATATGGTATGATTGACTCGAAAACTACATGGAAACTATGCTTGATTTGGTGATCATTGTTTGATATGACTTTCCATGTGAAGTGCTATTAGAAAAGGATTTATATGAGCTGCACTCTAGATTCTCGAAGTACAGAAACCGAACAGAACTTGCGTATTTAAAGCCTACGAGAGATTCTTGACAGAGAGATACTAAGATATTCCTGAGCTAGTCACTTGAGATAGCTTTCTGCCTACCCGAACTTTAACTTGCCTATCCATCACTGAGCGAGTGATTCATCAGATATTCCATCATCCCCTGCCATATATTCTGTCTTCGGACGTGTTGTCTTCGGACGTGAGCAATACCAAGGAGGCAAGGTCGACGTTTACGCACACGTGAAGGGAAGGACAAGTCCGGGGGCCCTTCGGTAGCGAGCTGTGTCTGTCGGGATCAAGGAGATTCCGAGGAACGAAACTCGGCGTGTGGTAACCTAGTAGTGTCTAGTGTTCGACTTGTTTCGGTTGTGTATTGGGCTGACCAATCAGTTTTGTATCCAGCTACGGTGCATTATAGTGATTGGTTAAACTCTTGGGAAGAAAATCCCAAGGAGAGGAGTAAACCCCAGTTGGGGATATAACCTCTATAAAAATCCTGTCTCGCATTTACTTTTCAGTTATTTCTTTATCGCTGTGAGACAGACCCGACACACATCCGACGTTACTAGGATATATCAGGCATACTAGTTACAAACATCAGTAGGTATAACTAAGTCACCACACTAAGGTTTTGAAAAAGAAGCATAAAATTTTATTAGCCTAATTCACCCCCCCCTCTTAGGCACTTTTATATCTTCATTTGGTATCAGAGCGGGTTACTCAAACGACGGGCCTAACAAGCCTGAGTTAAAGATCTAATGGCTTCTTCGAGTTTTGATGTTTTTGCAGAAGGACAATCTCATTCCAGGCCACCACTTTTCGATGGAACAAACTATGCTATATGGAAAAATCGTATGAAGGAATTCCTGCTTGCTACTGACTATGACCTGTGGGATATCATCACCACTGGACCTTACAATCCGAAGAAGGCGGATGGAACTCCAAAGAAAGGTGCCGAGTACGATGCAACAGACAAGCGAGGAATATCCTTGAATGCCAAAGCTAAGAACATGATCGCCTGCGCGCTTACAAGAGAAGAATACAATCGTGTGAGCTCATGCGAATCTGCCAAGGATATGTGGGAGATGCTTCAAGTCACACATGAGGGAACCACTCGAGTCGTACAAGAAAGAATAGCCCTCTTAACTCACCAATACGAGCTGTTCAAAATGGAGGACAACGAGACCATAAGCCATATGTACGCGAGATTCATGAACATCATCAATCAAATGTTCTCGTTGGGAAAGAAAATACCGGACGGTGAGAAAGTACGGAAAATACTGAGATCTCTTCCAAGAGAGTGGAATCCCAAAGTAACTGCCATCTACGAAGCAAAGGACTTGGACCAACTTTCCGTGTCAGAATTGATTGGATCTCTTACCACCTACGAGATGACTCAGATCTCCATCAAAGAGAAGCCAACGGTCCGAAGTCAACCAAACATCGCATTTAACACCGAACAAGAAAATGATTCTGAAGGTGAAGAAGAAACTGAGGAGGACCTAATGGAGCAAATAGCCATGCTGACCAGGAGGTTTGAAAAGTTTCGGATGAAAAGAAAGTTCAAGGGAAACTCCAAGTTCCAGCCACGGAACAAGGGAATATCATCATCCGGGAACAACGTACAGAAATGTTTCAAATGCAACAAGCCAGGCCACTTCGCCTCAAACTGCCCTATGGAAAATGGTGACAAAAAGGTAAAGAAGCAGAAAGCAATGGTCACTAACTGGGAAGAGGCCGAAAGTGAAGAGGAGGAAGATCTCGCCTACATGGCCAATGACGATGATCAGGTATCAGATTCATCTACTATTAAGAAAATTTACTTTCTAAATGAATTATATGCTAGGCAAGATGAATCTCATGATAACGCTTCCTCAGTCCCTGAAGTAGATGAAAAGGAAGAGATGTTTGAAATTATTCAAAACGCAGAAAGAAGAATTAAGTCGCTCAACTCACAAGTAAAGAGTCTGATTAGGCAACGAGATGATGTAGCTAGAGAAAAGCATCAAACAGAGCTAGAAAATGAGCGTCTGAAAGCCGAGCTAGAAACTCTTAAGGAAGAAAAAGTCTTATGTAGTTGCGAAAAGCTTAGGAAGCAAGAAAATAAGTCTAGAGACACGTCCGTCCTTAAGGATTTCTTAGAAGAAAACAAAAATGTTAGACTTTTTGTAGGACAACATAATCTCAACATGATACTTGATCTTCCTAGACATGTTGGAAATACAGGGATAGGATATTCCACAACACCTAAGCATGCTGCACCTTCACTAGAAATTAGAAAGCCTAAATGTTTTTCATGCGGCCGTCACGATCATTATGCTAACCACTGTTTCTTGAAGAAAGCTGATAAAACTAGATATATCTGGAGGCCAAAGCAGATTCCTAAGAATCAAGGTTCTAACACTGGCGCACCTGCATTTATGAGATCACAGTCTGTGACAGATGATATATCATGTGTTAACAAGAGTCATTTTACCACTAACCCTTTAGGACCCAATCGAAGTTGGGCACCTCAGAAAAGAAATGATTCATGCAGGTACAAAAAAGAAAATCCAGCAAAAAGAACAAGTGGTACCTCGACAGTGGGTGTTCCCACCATATGACAGGTGATATCAGTAAGTTTGTGTCGGTGAAAGCCTATGATGGAGGATATGTCTCCTACGCCGACAACACTAAAGCTAAGATCATTGGGGTTGGAACTGTCGGTAACACTTTACATACTACTATAGATGACGTATGGTTAGTTAAGAATCTAGAACATAATCTCATTAGCATTAGTCAATTATGTGATAAGGGTCATACGGTAACCTTTGAAAATGATAAATGTATTGTTAAAACCAATGATAAGGTACTGTTTAGTGCATCTAGGGATAGGAATATTTATTGCATAACTCTTGATGATATCACTGACCAGAACGTCAAGTGCTTAGCAGTTACACAGGATAACACCTGGTTATGGCATAGACGCTTAGGACATGCCAACATGGAATTACTGTCTCACATCACAAGCAATGCACTGGTGCCAGGTGTTCCTGACATAAAGTTTGTCAAAGACAAAACATGCAAGGAATGCCAAATGGGCAAGCAGACCAAGACATCGTTCAAGGCAAAGAATGTGATATCCACATCCAGACCTCTGGAATTACTGCATCTCGACCTTTTTGGTCCTGTCCAAACGATGTCTCTGCGAGGTAAAAGATATGCTTTTGTTATCGTTGATGATTATTCCAGGTATACTTGGGTGATATTTCTTGCACATAAGAATGAGGCACTAGATAATTTTGCATCGCTAGTTAAGAGACTTGAAAATGAAAAAGAAACAAACTTATGTAGGATACGCAGTGATAACGGACTGGAATTTGATAGTAAGTCATTTGCATCATTCTGTGATCAGTACGGATATAGTCATAACTTCTCTGCCCCCATAACCCCTCAACAGAATGGCGTAGTTGAACGTAAAAATAGGGTATTACAGGAAATGGCTAGATCTATGTTACATGAGTATGATATCCCTAAACAGTTTTGGGCGGAAGCTGTTAGTACAGCTTGTTATGTGTCTAACCGTGTTTTCCTTAGGCCGATATTAAAGAAGACTTCTTATGAAATCTGGCATGGTAGAACTCCGAATATAAGTTACTTTCGAGTGTTTGGATGCAAATGTTTTATCTTGAACGATAGAGATAAGAGAGGAAAATTTGACTCTAAGGTTGATGAAGGGATATTCCTTGGTTACAGTCTTCACTCTAAGGCATATCGGGTTTATAATAAAAGGAAATTGACTGTTCAGGAGTCCATACATGTTACCTTTGATGAAATGCCTAACGCAGATGCTACTGATGAGGAAGGTATAGATTTTCCCTATGCAGAATTACAGGATACTGAAGACGGTAAGGATGATATTCCAGAAGACGAAAATGTAGAGACACTGGAACCGGAAGCAAATGAGCTACAACCTAGAAAATGGAAACATGCTTCCAGTCATCCAACAGATCAAGTGATAGGAAATATCAGATCTGGAATCAAAACTCGAGCAACTGTACGAAATCAGGATACAGAGGAATCTCATGATGTACTACTTTCAATGATGGAACCAAAAACAGTCCATGAAGCCTTGGATGATATATCCTGGGTCTCTGCAATGGAAGATGAGTTGGCTCAGTTCGAAAAGAGCCAAGTATGGACACTCGTGGAGAGACCAGACGAAAAGTCCATCATAGGAACCAAATGGGTTTTTCGCAACAAACTCGATGAACATGGTAATGTCACAAGGAACAAAGCGAGGTTAGTTGCAAAAGGTTATTCCCAGGAGGAAGGTATTGATTTCGATGAAACCTTTGCTCCAGTAGCTAGATTAGAGTCCATACGTGTCTTACTTGCATATGCATGCTTTAAACGTTTTAAACTCTTTCAAATGGACGTAAAAAGTGCATTTTTAAATGGCTTTATAAATGAAGAGGTCTATGTAGAGCAACCACCGGGCTTTGCTAGGGAAGATTTTCCAAATCACGTTTTTAAATTAAATAAAGCATTATATGGTTTAAAGCAGGCTCCTAGGGCATGGTATGAAAGGCTAAGCAAGTTCTTGATTGACATAGGATTCTCGACTGGAACTATTGATAACACACTGTTTATTAAGTATGAAGGAGATCACATGATACTGGTACAAATATATGTTGATGATATCATATTTGGTAGTACTGATATCCTTCTTTGCGAGAAATTCTCTAAGTCTATGCAGAAGGAATTTGAGATGAGCTTAATGGGCGAGCTAAACTACTTCCTTGGGTTGCAAATAAAGCAACTTGACGGTGGAACCTTTGTATCCCAGACTAAGTACAGCAAGGAATTACTGATCAAATTCGGGATGAACGATTCCAAAGCAATTTCCACTCCCATGCATCAGACCACCAAAATAGACAGTGATGAATCAGGTACACCAGTTGATCAAACGGAATATCGAGGTATGATCGGTAGCCTTCTTTACTTAACTGCTAGTCGTCCTGATATCATGTTTGCTGTTGGTATGTGTTCGAGATATCAGTCTGACCCTAGGGAATCTCACTTGACAGCAGTCAAGCGTATACTTAGATATGTCAAGGGTACTGTCAATTATGGTTTGTGGTACTCTCATTCGGATGAATTCCCATTAATGGGATATTCCGATGCCGACTATGCCGGCTGTAGGGAAGATAGGAAAAGTACTAGTGGAACTTGCCAATTACTTGGAAATTCCCTAGCAACTTGGTCTAGTAGAAAGCAAAATGCTGTCGCCCTCTCCACAACCGAAGCTGAATATATGGCCTTAGGAAATTGTTGTCAACAAATTCTTTGGATGAAACAAACCCTTAGTGATTTCGGGTTAAGTTATGACAAAATTCCTATTAGATGTGATAGCACTAGTGCCATTAGTATTACTAAGAATCCCGTGCATCACTCTCGTACTAAGCATATTGAGGTTAAACATCATTTCATACGAGACCATGTTCAGAAGGGGAATATCAGTGTGGAATTCGTAGGAACAAATGATCAGCTTGCTGATATCTTCACGAAACCCTTAATAGAGGCAAGATTCTGTGACATCCGTGATCGATTGGGAATTCTCGAGCTAAATGAGGTTAGTAAATCTGCCTAATTCTATTATTCACTTTAGGTTATTCTATTTTAGTTAGAGATTCTTAGTTATCATATCTTAAGATATTCAGCCCCTAGAATATTTCCGTGGATCTTACAGATCTTTCCCTAAGTATGATTCTAGTATTTTAGGAAGAAATTCGTAGATAGACATTCCTTCAGCCATCCAGTTTATTTTAGGAATATCCGATCTCCTGGATCTGCTCTTGAATGTGATCAGGTTATTTTAGGAAGGAATTCGTAGATATCATCTCAGCCGTTCAGTTATTTTAGGGAACCCATTTATTTAAACTATATTCCTTTCAGCCCAGTCAAATCCCTTCCATAATTATGAGATCCTGTCAAATCAGCCCGATATCTCTGACAGTTTTCCACTTTCCAACTTCGAAATTTCAAAATTCAAATTTCAAATCCATCCTTATCCATTCCAAAAATAAACCGACTCCACTTCTTTAAAAGATCAAAACCGTTCCTCAATCTTCATCATTCAATCATCCTCTTCAAACATCCCCTCGACATTCAAACCTTCTTCAATGGCCAAAACTTCCAAAGCTGTCAACCCTGAATCATCAAGCCGCAAACGTAAGGAGCCCATGTCTGACACTGATGAAACCCCGCTCAAATCACCTTCCAAATCACCAAAATCAGCCTCGCCTTCTGCTCGTAAAACTCGTTCTAAAGCAAAATCTTCCGAAAAGATCTCAAGTCCTTCCAAGATTGCCAAGAAGAAGAAGAAGACCAAGAAATCCAAGACACCCGAACCCGAAAAACCTGCCTCAAGCTCCGAAATTCCTGAAGAATTTCCTGAGGATACCCAGAAATCGCCCTCGCAATCCCCAACTCCAATTGAAACCCAGAAATCACCTTCACCTCCACCAAAGTCTCCTGAAAATTAGCCCTCACCACTTGATAAGACCTCGCCACCTCAGCCATCAAGTTCAAAATCCTTTGCCATCCCGCCTATCGATCTGACCAAACCTAGTGAGATCCCAGTTGAACTGCTTTTTCTGGAAGAAAGTAACCGCACCACCTACAAAAGCTTCCACAAAAGAGATATCGCTCGTGGACGCGGAGTTGCCTTCGACAAACTGCCCCCTGGGAACGTTATCACCTGGCTTAAAGATTTTGGATGGGAGTATTTCCTGAGCCTCAACACACCCCACTTCCCTGAAGCAGTCAAACTGTTCTATGCTAATCTCGACTACGACGAGTTCGAAGGGCATGTTAACATCCGTTCCTATGTTCTCGGCCATAAGATCGAGTGGACCACTCAAAAGATGAATGCTATGCTGGGAGTTGCTGATGAGGGACTTCGGCACTATGATATGAATGACTGGTGCCACACCGATGAGTTTGATCTCGGTAATGTCTTTCATACACTCTGGAATACCCGCACGAAACCTCGATTCTCTGACGGTGAAGCACTGAACCAACTCCCTATCGACTACTTCTTCCTGCACAAACTTCTCAACATGACTCTCTGGAGTGCCAAAATTGGTAGCGGCGGTCACTCGACGACGATGAACTTCATGAGCACCTTTGCGGTCTACATGGTATCCCAGAACATCAAGTTTAACCTCGGATATGTCATCATGAAGCACATGATCCAGGCCTACGAAAGCAGAGACAAAGCGCTGCCTTATGGCATGCTACTCACTCACTTGTTTGAGTGCGAAGGCATTGTGTTGCCGCCTGGCTGGGAAGACAAATCCGTCCACATCGTGGACCAAGTGACCTTGAAGCGGATGGGGATCCACTACACAAAAAGCCAAGGTTGGTTCAAGGCAAAGGAAGTTAGGTCAGTGGATAGCGCCCAGAAGCGAGCTGCTGCGAAGGGAAAGGCAAAAGTGAAAAGCGATGATGATGAGGATTACGAAGATGAGCTCAGCGTCGGGAAGAGAGGAATAGCCGTGTTACGCCGTGATATCTCCGATATCAAAGCTGACAATCAGAAGCGATTCCGCAAGATCAAAGAACAGTACACCGAAATGTCGCTGAAACTCTCCAAGCTCACCAAGCTCGTCAAGCAATCCCTTCCAAAACCCGCTGTTTCCGACTCCTCTTCAAGCCAGTAGGCTGCCTCTCTAAGTTCCATTCTGCTCTTAGTTTGCCCCTAGGATATTCCAGTATCGTTCAGTTTTTAGGTTTACCTCCCACCTTTTTGATAATGAAGGGGGAGTAGTAAGGTAAGTTTAGGCGTTTAGCGTCTAAGTGTTTTAGTAAGGTAAGTGATGTATAGGGAAGCTCGTTGAACCCTAATATAATATTTTGCTGCTATCATGATATATCTTCTATGCTTAACATTTTCTTTGCTCTGATCTTCGGATATATCATATGCTGATCTCATGCTCTGGTGCTTAACTGTGCGATTTGACTTACGTGAAACCTCTTGATAAGTGCTAAGTGCCTGCTGCAATGATTACATCATTACTTGAACCATGCTTGGAAAATGCGCACTTAGGCAGGGGGAGCACACTCACGGGTAATTTCGAAATTCTTGTACTTAAGATATAACATAGAATTTAATAGGATATATCCGCATTTAGACAGGGGGAGCAAAATTAGTTCAAAGATATATCTTAGCATGTCTTAGAGATAACTGCACATAGGCAGGGGGAGCAAATGGGTATCACATGTGATTAGGAAATATCGTATGCTCTGCTTTGTGATTATGGAACACTTAGACATATGCACTAGGACTTGCATAATCGAATATGCTTACTTGCTTCCGTGCTGCATCAATTACATGTCATCATCAAAAAGGGGGAGAATGTTGATCTTTTTGGTCCATACATGTTAGAAAGTTTTGATGAACGATGTAATTGTAATGACGTTAGGTCTATAAAATAAGCAATTCGATTTGGGAAAAATAAAACGTCTAAGTTCATGATAATATTCGTCCATGCATTGTGTATGAGCTATAAATTGTTAAAGTGTTGAATATTTGAATTGCATGTGATTTTGTGATGATTTGATGGAACTATGTGATCGCGTGTTATAGACAGTCCATGAGATAGGATATATCGTTCTGTGCTATATATGGAAATAATGCATGAGATATCCTACCGAGCTATATATGGAAAATATGCTGTTTATATTTGGAAAGTGATATATCCGTTGATACCAGTTTATTCCTGGACGAAAATCATATGCACGATCCTTGCTTGCCTTGCACTGAATTAAATGCGAAATATTTAATTGATATCTTTCCTTGTGCTGATTGGATTATTATATTTAGGAAAGATTTGATTTGATTAACCTTATGGATAAGATGCTCTTATATGGTATGTGCTATAACGGGTGAGATCTCTGAATTAAGGAAAGTTGTGCCATGATGTGAAAAATCGATTTATGTAAGCTCTGATCTGATTCTTGTGCTAAACATGGTAAATATATTGATTAAATGCTATGAGCTGTACATGGAAAACGTGCTTATGTCTTGCTATCTTATGTGCCATACTTGGAAAGTAAATCTAAAGTACTCGTTACTAGGAACTGATAGCAGGGAATCACTTATGGAAAATTTCGATATGGAAAATATATGCGAAATGGTTGAAATTGGTTGAGTACGAAAATTGAGCTTTATATGGAAAATAATCATGCTTTAATGTGCTATATGACCGTTGTGACGATTTATTAGAAGCATGATTAATATGGTATGATTGACTCGAAAACTACATGGAAACTATGCTTGATTTGGTGATCATTGTTTGATATGACTTTCCATGTGAAGTGCTATTAGAAAAGGATTTATATGAGCTGCACTCTAGATTCTCGAAGTACAGAAACCGAACAGAACTTGCGTATTTAAAGCCTACGAGAGATTCTTGAGCAGAGAGATACTAAGATATTCCTGAGCTAGTCACTTGAGATAGCTTTCTGCCTACCCGAACTTTAACTTGCCTATCCATCACTGAGCGAGTGATTCATCAGATATTCCATCATCCCCTGCCATATATTCTGTCTTCGGACGTGTTGTCTTCGGACGTGAGCAATACCAAGGAGGCAAGGTCGACGTTTACGCACACGTGAAGGGAAGGACAAGTCCGGGGGCCCTTCGGTAGCGAGCTGTGTCTGTCGGGATCAAGGAGATTCCGAGGAACGAAACTCGGCGTGTGGTAACCTAGTAGTGTCTAGTGTTCGACTTGTTTCGGTTGTGTATTGGGCTGACCAATCAGTTTTGTATCCAGCTACGGTGCATTATAGTGATTGGTTAAACTCTTGGGAAGAAAATCCCAAGGAGAGGAGTAAACCCCAGTCGGGGATATAACCTCTATAAAAATCCTGTCTCGCATTTACTTTTCAGTTATTTCTTTATCGCTGTGAGACAGACCCGACACACATCCGACGTTACTAGGATATATCAGACATACTAGTTACAAACATCAGTAGGTATAACTAAGTCACCACACTAAGGTTTTGAAAAAGAAGCATAAAATTTTATTAGCCTAATTCACCCCCCCCTCTTAGGCACTTTTATATCTTCATTTTTAAAACTATAAAAGATCATTGCCGGGCCTAAAAAATTACTAGTAATTGTTCTAAGAAAGAAAGTCTCAGTCTTTTAATAGTACTGACGGATAAGTTTCACCAACTAAAATATTAATTAGTGAGGGCTGGTTCTTATGGAATGGGGAACTATTGTAAGTCAGCAATATTATTTTTTTGTTCGCCTCTTGGGTTCATGATATTTTTGCTCGCTCCTCTACTTATTACCATTATAGTCCATGCGATAGCCTCCTTATTGTGGTGAATATGCATCGGACATATTAGAGATTTGTCTTCATGGTGTGGAGCTAGCTAGGATTTCGTTGGGTCAAAGCTGCAATAGCTTCACTTGGAAATAAGTTTTATTTTTCCGCTGTGCTAAAACGTACTGATCCCGAGTGTTGGCCTGTGTGTTTGATCAACATTTTATTCAACATATCTGTGTCTGGTTTTAAACTTAATTAGGTTGCATCCATATCGTATAGGGAACACTTACAGATCTCTTTTCACATTTCTATGCTCTCTCCTCTGCTTATTACCTTTATATAGTCCATGCAATAGCCTCCTTATTGTGGTGAATATTCATGGGAAATACTAGAGATTTGTCTTGATGTGGAGCTAGCTAGGGTTTCGTTGGGTCGAAGCTGCAATAGCTTCACTTGGAAATAAATTACCTAACCTTAAAATCTAATCCCTTCAAGTCTAAAAGAAAGAAAGTAATAATCAACTTTTTATAAAACTTAAAAATCAGACTCCTTCCAAGATTAAGGGTTTACGTGAGGTGAAGTGATCAAAACTTTTTCCAGACATGATTGGCGTATTTGGAGAATATAAAGTCTCCCTTCAATTGTTAACAATTAGGCGAATTAGTCGTTTAACTGCTTGGCGGACATGTTTTGAATGCGCCAAAGTCAAATTACTAGTCTTAGCTAACTCATGCACATTCGGTGCTCTATTTTACGAGAGGAATTATAAAGGCTCAAACTATACTTTTATGAAGGAGGAAGAGATGTATTTTGCTTACCCTTCAAGAATGACCAAGCTCTTTTTTTCTCCTCATCGATTAGCAATTACAAAACATATATATATATATACATATATATATAATCTCAAAGCAATACAAATAAAAAAATAAAGAAAATAAAATAAAAAAGAGAAAATCTAGAAAAAGCATGAATCGTGATGATATGCTATGGTAAGAAGAAAAAAAAACGCGAGGAAGACGAAAATAATAATAATAAAAAAAAACATAGTCAAAGAAGGGTAACAGTTTGTCATATTATTGCTCAAGTTGGATTTTATTTTATTTCCTCTTTCGTACATTTCAAGCATTTCGTTATTAGGCCATCTCCAACCGAAGAACGCATTTCGTTGTCAGAGAAATTGCTGTAAACCCATTTGGGAATGGATATTGGCATCCATTGGAGCAATTTTTGTGTTTGAGTTAGGAAAATGGGTCTCCATTGGAGATGGTCTTAACAGCACGGCAACTTGTCTGTATCTCAAACAGATAAGAAATCCTCGGCGGCTCTAAAATTTACTAGTTAAAATGTCAATGAGTGGTGTTCTAATAAGGAACGCATTCTCAGACTTTTAATAACCATACAAACAACGATGTAAACTTACGAAATTAAAAAACAGTAACTAACGAGTGCCGTACTAAGGAAGGCCATAAGGCCAGCGATAACATTGTTTTTCACAAAATTCACTCCCCTTATTGCAACTATAAATACCATGCAATAGCCAAGGCATGAAGTACAGAAACCCTCAATTTCTTACCGAAATCTTTCTCTTATCTTATCACAAGTATAATAACAAATAAATGGCAGGCGTGATCCAAATTCACGGCGGCGACGATGGGCAAACGGGCGGAAGAATCGAAATACTCAGAGCTTTCGACGAGACAAAAGCTGGAGTCAAAGGGCTTTTAGACTCGGGAATATCCAAAGTTCCCAAGATCTTCATCAAACCATCCTCCGACGAAGACGACCTTCCAATCGATGGAGAAAATCCCGACGAGGCTCCTGCCCAAATCCCGACAATTGACCTGTCGGGGATGGAAAACCCTAAATCGAGGAAGAGGATCGTCGAAGAAATAAAAAATGCGTCGGAGAACTGGGGTTTTTTCCAGGTGGTAAACCATGGGGTTCCTTCGTCCGTGCTCGGGGGGATGATAGACGGCGTAAAGAAGTTCAACGAAATGGACGTCGAGGAGAAGAAGAAGTACTACGGCAGAGGCGGCGACTCGAAGAGCGCGGTGTTCGTCAGCAACTACGACCTGTTCACGTCGAACTTTGCGAATTGGAGGGACTCACTCTACTTTTCATCTCCCAACGACGAGCTTGTTCCCGAGGAACTGCCTGAATCCTGCAGGTATTGTCGGACTCTTTAGGCTTGGTTATTGTTTATGTCCTGCAATTTAGGTGCATGCATGGTATGCGACTTATACGGAGAATAACTTATAAACATTAAGCAATTTAGGGCATTTTGTGCATCCAATTATGGGTTTCCAACGTCTAATCTAAGGTTGCTTTGATATTATACGGACAAGAACTTTCAAAGTAAGCAAATCTGTGGTTCCATTCAGCATAAATATCCCTAAATTGCTTAATTTTTAAAAGTAATCATTTCGTATGATACGACACCACCCCATAATTCCACCCCTAACTGAATTACAGGACGAATAAAAAAATTAACCCGCTTCTTTACTTCACATCATCGTCACCGACATCTTGGTGTTTAAAAAACTATGTTTTACTATGTTTCTTACAACAGGGATAGCACTCTTGAATACTCCAGGCACGCCAAGGGCCTCGGGAAAACGCTACTGAAGCTCCTATCCGAGGCGCTTGGTCTGAACACCAACCACCTCATAGACGTGGAGTTTGGGAAAGGCCATAGGCTCGTCGCTCACTACTACCCTGCTTGTCCCGAGCCCGAGCTAGCAATTGGAACCACCAAGCACACTGACGGCAGCGTACTGACGATTCTCCTACAGAACCATCTGAGCGGCCTACAAGTCCTCGACCGCGGTCGCCGATGGGTCGACGTCGAACCAAACCCTAATGCGTTAGTGGTCAACATAGGTGATCTCCTCCAGGTAATAAACATATTGTCAAAAGTACGTATGGAGTTTTACTTTCCTTTTTTCTCGGTTCCTTACATACCCTATGCCAACCATGTTAAAGCACACAAATACCGTGTGTTTCACTCCATACACATGACACGTGCCAAATTTTTAATGGGGTTGTATTACGCCCGATTGGGTAGGAAAGACACGACCAGACAATACGATATATACTAATATACATGCAATTTGTTGTATGCATTTTTATTATAGCTGGTTTCGAATGGGAGGTTCAAGAGCGCAATGCACAGAGTTAGGGCGAATCTCGAGGGACCGAGGATCTCCGTGGCTTTGTTTATTTCTGGGCCTGATTATAATCTTTCTAGGGTTTATGGGCCGATAAAAGAGTTGATATCTGAAGAGAATCCAGCGGTTTACCGTGATGTGAAGCTGGGAGATTATCTGATGAAGTTCTTCAGCACTGGTTTGGACAAGTACGAAGGTCTTGATTATTACAAGATCTAAACTCCATGAGATGATCAGATATCAACTGCGAGTGCAAGCTCGGGTTTTGTGTTTGTCTTGCAATTCATTAAATAAACCTATGTGTGTGTGTGTGTATCTTTGTGTGTTGCTAATGCTCTTTCTATGTCGTTGAATAATTGCGTTCTTGTCTGTTCCAAACTCGAAAGTTGTATTGTATAAATCATGCTGCCTCATCAATAAGATATTGTATTTTGGGCGTCGAACTTAACCCAATAAGGAAAACTCAAAAGCAAGGTATTTGAGGGGGAAAACCGCTTAATAGATATGCGAGAGCTGGAGAATAAAAAATATCGCAGATTATTGGAATAAATTATTATCATCCTTGAGAAAAATTATCCTAAGTCTAAAAAACTCAGTTGAGAAAAAACAAAAAGGAAATAACATAAGATTGAAAAAGCTCCCATTTATCATTTTAGAAAGAGACATATTTTCTTAATCATCGTATCATCGACGACGTCCGTACAATACAGTGGCCAAGAAAAGCATCACTGTAAAGTATTATTTTCCTCATTGATTCTTATCCAAACTCATGCACGTTCGGGGCTTTATTTTACCAGAGGAAATATAGCCGCTCAAACTATACCTTTATGAAGGAGGAAGAGATGTATTTTGCTTACCCTTCAAGAATGACCAAGCTCTTTTTTCCTCCTCATCGATTTAGCAATTACAAAACATAGACATATATAGATATAATCTCAAAGCAATACAAAATAAAAAAATAAAGAAAATAAAATAAAAAGATAAAATCTAGAAGAAGCATGAATCATGATGATATGCTATGGTAAGAAGAAAAAAAAACGCGAGGAAGAAGAAACAAATAATAATATTAAAAAAACATAGTCAAAGAAGGGTAACAGTTTGTCATATTATTGCTTAAGTTGGATTTATTTTATTTCCTCTTTCGTACATTTCAAGCATTTCGTTATTAGAAGCACGGGTCTGTATCTCAAACAGATGAGAAATCCTCGGCGGCTCTAAAATTCACTAGTTAAAATGTCAATGAGTGGTGTCCTAATAAGGAAGGCATTCTCAGACTTTTAATAATCATACAAACAACGATGTAAACTTACCAATTAGAAAGCATTAACTAACGAGTGCTGTACTAAGGAAGGCCATACGGCCTATTGCAACTATAAATACCATGCAATAGCCAAGGCATGAAGTACAGAAACCCTCCATTTCTTATCGAAATCATTCTCTTATCTTATCACAACTATAATAACAAACAAATGACAGGCGTGATCCAAATTCACGGCGGCGACGATGGGCAAACGGGCGGAAGAATCGAAATACTCAGAGCTTTCGATGAGACAAAAGCTGGAGTCAAAGGGCTTTTAGACTCGGGAATATCCAAAGTTCCCAAGATCTTCATCAAACCATCCGCCGACGAAGACGACCTTCCAATCGATGGAGAAAATCCCGACGAGGCTCCTGCCCAAATCCCGACAATTGACCTGTCGGGGATGGAAAACCCTAAATCGAGGAAGAGGATCGTCGAAGAAATAAAAAATGCGTCGGAGAACTGGGGTTTTTTCCAGGTGGTAAACCATGGGGTTCCTTCGTCCGTGCTCGGGGGGATGATAGACGGCGTAAAGAAGTTCAATGAAATGGACGTCGAGGAGAAGAAGAAGTACTACGGCAGAGGCGGCGACTCGAAGAGCGCGGTGTTCGTCAGCAACTACGACCTGTTCACGTCGAACTTTGCGAATTGGAGGGACTCACTCTACTTTTCATCTCCCAACGACGAGCTTGTTCCCGAGGAACTGCCTGAATCCTGCAGGTATTGTCGGACTCTTTAGGCTTGGTTATTGTTTATGTCCTGCAATTTAGGTGCATGCATGGTATGCGACTTATACGGAGAATAACTTATAAACATTAAGCAATTTAGGGCATTTTGTGCATCCAATTATGGGGTTCCAACGTCTAATCTAAGGTTGCTTTGGTATTATACGGACAAGAACTTTCAAAGTAAGCAAATCTGTGGTTCCATTCAGCATAAATATCCCTAAATTGCTTAATTTTTAAAAGTAATCATTTCGTATGATACGACACCACCCCATAATTCGACCCCTAACTGAATTACAGGACGAATAAAAAAATTAACCCGCTTCTTTACTTCACATCATCGTCACCGACATCTTGGTGTTTAAAAAACTATGTTTTACTATGTTTCTTACAACAGGGATAGCACTCTTGAATACTCCAGGCACGCCAAGGGCCTCGGGAAAACGCTACTGAAGCTCCTATCCGAGGCGCTTGGTCTGAACACCAACCACCTCATAGACGTGGAGTTTGGGAAAGGCCATAGGCTCGTCGCTCACTACTACCCTGCTTGTCCCGAGCCCGAGCTAGCAATTGGAACCACCAAGCACACTGACGGCAGCGTACTGACGATTCTCCTACAGAACCATCTGAGCGGCCTACAAGTCCTCGACCGCGGTCGCCGATGGGTCGACGTCGAACCAAACCCTAATGCGTTAGTGGTCAACATAGGTGATCTCCTCCAGGTAATAAACATATTGTCAAAAGTACGTATGGAGTTTTACTTTCCTTTTTTCTCGGTTCCTTACATACCCTATGCCAACCATGTTAAAGCACACAAATACCGTGTGTTTCACTCCATACACATGACACGTGCCAAATTTTTAATGGGGTTGTATTACGCCCGATTGGGTAGGAAAGACACGACCAGACAATACGATATATACTAATATACATGCAATTTGTTGTATGCATTTTTATTATAGCTGGTTTCGAATGGGAGGTTCAAGAGCGCAATGCACAGAGTTAGGGCGAATCTCGAGGGACCGAGGATCTCCGTGGCTTTGTTTATTTCTGGGCCTGATTATAATCTTTCTAGGGTTTATGGGCCGATAAAAGAGTTGATATCTGAAGAGAATCCAGCGGTTTACCGTGATGTGAAGCTGGGAGATTATCTGATGAAGTTCTTCAGCACTGGTTTGGACAAGTACGAAGGTCTTGATTATTACAAGATCTAAACTCCATGAGATGATCAGATATCAACTGCGAGTGCAAGCTCGGGTTTTTGTGTTTGTCTTGCAATTCATTAAATAAACCTATGTGTGTGTGTGTGTATCTTTGTGTGTTGCTAATGCTCTTTCTATGTCGTTGAATAATTGCGTTCTTGTCTGTTCCAAACTCGAAAGTTGTATTGTATAAATCATGCTGCCTCATCAATAAGATATTGTATTTTGGGCGTCGAACTTAACCCAATAAGGAAAACTCAAAAGCAAGGTATTTGAGGGGGAAACCGCTTAATAGATATGCGAGAGCTGGAGAATAAAAAATATCGCAGATTATTGGAATAAATTATTATCATCCTTGAGAAAAATTATCCTAAGTCTAAAAAACTCAGTTGAGAAAAAACAAAAAGGAAATAACATAAGATTGAAAAAGCTCCCATTTATCATTTTAGAAAGAGACATATTTTCTTAATCATCGTATCATCGACGACGTCCGTACAATACAGTGGCCAAGAAAAGCATCACTGTAAAGTATTATTTTCCTCATTGATTCTTATCCAAACTCATGCACGTTCGGGGCTTTATTTTACCAGAGGAAATATAGCCGCTCAAACTATACCTTTATGAAGGAGGAAGAGATGTATTTTGCTTACCCTTCAAGAATGACCAAGCTCTTTTTTCCTCCTCATCGATTTAGCAATTACAAAACATAGACATATATAGATATAATCTCAAAGCAATACAAAATAAAAAAATAAAGAAAATAAAATAAAAAGATAAAATCTAGAAGAAGCATGAATCATGATGATATGCTATGGTAAGAAGAAAAAAAAACGCGAGGAAGAAGAAACAAATAATAATATTAAAAAAAACATAGTCAAAGAAGGGTAACAGTTTGTCATATTATTGCTTAAGTTGGATTTATTTTATTTCCTCTTTCGTACATTTCAAGCATTTCGTTATTAGAAGCACGGGTCTGTATCTCAAACAGATGAGAAATCCTCGGCGGCTCTAAAATTCACTAGTTAAAATGTCAATGAGTGGTGTCCTAATAAGGAAGGCATTCTCAGACTTTTAATAATCATACAAACAACGATGTAAACTTACCAATTAGAAAGCATTAACTAACGAGTGCTGTACTAAGGAAGGCCATACGGCCTATTGCAACTATAAATACCATGCAATAGCCAAGGCATGAAGTACAGAAACCCTCCATTTCTTATCGAAATCATTCTCTTATCTTATCACAACTATAATAACAAACAAATGACAGGCGTGATCCAAATTCACGGCGGCGACGATGGGCAAACGGGCGGAAGAATCGAAATACTCAGAGCTTTCGATGAGACAAAAGCTGGAGTCAAAGGGCTTTTAGACTCGGGAATATCCAAAGTTCCCAAGATCTTCATCAAACCATCCGCCGACGAAGACGACCTTCCAATCGATGGAGAAAATCCCGACGAGGCTCCTGCCCAAATCCCGACAATTGACCTGTCGGGGATGGAAAACCCTAAATCGAGGAAGAGGATCGTCGAAGAAATAAAAAATGCGTCGGAGAACTGGGGTTTTTTCCAGGTGGTAAACCATGGGGTTCCTTCGTCCGTGCTCGGGGGGATGATAGACGGCGTAAAGAAGTTCAATGAAATGGACGTCGAGGAGAAGAAGAAGTACTACGGCAGAGGCGGCGACTCGAAGAGCGCGGTGTTCGTCAGCAACTACGACCTGTTCACGTCGAACTTTGCGAATTGGAGGGACTCACTCTACTTTTCATCTCCCAACGACGAGCTTGTTCCCGAGGAACTGCCTGAATCCTGCAGGTATTGTCGGACTCTTTAGGCTTGGTTATTGTTTATGTCCTGCAATTTAGGTGCATGCATGGTATGCGACTTATACGGAGAATAACTTATAAACATTAAGCAATTTAGGGCATTTTGTGCATCCAATTATGGGGTTCCAACGTCTAATCTAAGGTTGCTTTGGTATTATACGGACAAGAACTTTCAAAGTAAGCAAATCTGTGGTTCCATTCAGCATAAATATCCCTAAATTGCTTAATTTTTAAAAGTAATCATTTCGTATGATACGACACCACCCCATAATTCCACCCCTAACTGAATTACAGGACGAATAAAAAAATTAACCCGCTTCTTTACTTCACATCATCGTCACCGACATCTTGGTGTTTAAAAAACTATGTTTTACTATGTTTCTTACAACAGGGATAGCACTCTTGAATACTCCAGGCACGCCAAGGGCCTCGGGAAAACGCTACTGAAGCTCCTATCCGAGGCGCTTGGTCTGAACACCAACCACCTCATAGACGTGGAGTTTGGGAAAGGCCATAGGCTCGTCGCTCACTACTACCCTGCTTGTCCCGAGCCCGAGCTAGCAATTGGAACCACCAAGCACACTGACGGCAGCGTACTGACGATTCTCCTACAGAACCATCTGAGCGGCCTACAAGTCCTCGACCGCGGTCGCCGATGGGTCGACGTCGAACCAAACCCTAATGCGTTAGTGGTCAACATAGGTGATCTCCTCCAGGTAATAAACATATTGTCAAAAGTACGTATGCAGTTTTACTTTCCTTTTTTCTCGATTCCTTACATACACTATGCCAACCATGTTAAAGCACACAAATACCGTGTGTTTCACTGCATACACATGACACGTGCCAAATTTTTAATGGGGTTGTATTACGCCCGATTGGGTAGGAAAGACACGACCAGACAATACGATATATACTAATATACATGCAATTTGTTGTATGCATTTTTATTATAGCTGGTTTCGAATGGGAGGTTCAAGAGCGCAATGCACAGAGTTAGGGCGAATCTCGAGGGACCGAGGATCTCCGTGGCTTTGTTTATTTCTGGGCCTGATTATAATCTTTCTAGGGTTTATGGGCCGATAAAAGAGTTGATATCTGAAGAGAATCCAGCGGTTTACCGTGATGTGAAGCTGGGAGATTATCTGATGAAGTTCTTCAGCACTGGTTTGGACAAGTACGAAGGTCTTGATTATTACAAGATCTAAACTCCATGAGATGATCAGATATCAACTGCGAGTGCAAGCTAGGGTTTTTGTGTTTGTCTTGCAATTCATTAAATAAACCTATGTGTGTGTGTGTATCTTTGTGTGTTGCTAATGCTCTTTCTATGTCGTTGAATAATTGCGTTCTTGTCTGTTCCAAACTCGAAAGTTGTATTGTATAAATCATGCTGCCTCATCAATAAGATATTGTATTTTGGGCGTCGAACTTAACCCAATAAGGAAAACTCAAAAGCAAGGTATTTGAGGGGGAAAACCGCTGAATAGATATGCGAGAGCTGGAGAATAAAAAATATCGCAGATAGATTATTGGAAATAAATTATTATCATCCTTGAGAAAAATTATCCCAAGTCTAAAAAACTCAGTTGAGAAAAAACAAAAAGGAAATAACATAAGATTGAAATACAAACAATAGAAAAAGCTCCCATTTATCATTTTAAAAAGAGACATATTTTCTTAATCATCGTATCATCGACGACGTCCGTACAATACAGTGGCCAAGAAAAGCATCACTGTAAAGTATTATTTTCCTCATTTATTCTTATCCAAACTCATGCACATTCGGGGCTTTATTTTACCAGAGGAAATATAGCCGCTCAAACTATACCTTTATGAAGGAGGAAGAGATGTATTTTGCTTACCCTTCAAGAATGACCAAGCTCTTTTTTCCTCCTCATCGATTTAGCAATTACAAAACATAGACATATATAGATATAATCTCAAAGTAATACAAAATAAAAAAAAATAAAGAAAATATAAATAAAAAGATAAAATCTAGAAGAAGCATGAATCATGATGATATGCTATGGTAAGAAGAAAAAAAAACGCGAGGAAGAAGAAACAAATAATAATAATAATAAAAACATAGTCAAAGAAGGGTAACAGTTTGTCATATTATTGCTTAAGTTGGATTTATTTTATTTCCTCTTTCGTACATTTCAAGCATTTCGTTATTAGAAGCACGGGTCTGTATCTCAAACAGATGAGAAATCCTCGGCGGCTCTAAAATTCACTAGTTAAAATGTCAATGAGTGGTATCCTAATAAGGAAGGCATTCTCAGACTTTTAATAATCATACAAACAACGATGTAAACTTACCAATTAGAAAGCATTAACTAACGAGTGCTGTACTAAGGAAGGCCATACGGCCTATTGCAACTATAAATACCATGCAATAGCCAAGGCATGAAGTACAGAAACCCTCCATTTCTTATCGAAATCATTCTCTTATCTTATCACAACTATAATAACAAACAAATGACAGGCGTGATCCAAATTCAAGGCGGCGACGATGGGTAAACGGGGGGAAGAATCGAAATACTCAGAGCTTTCGATGAGACAAAAGCTGGAGTCAAAGGGCTTTTAGACTCGGGAATATCCAAAGTTCCCAAGATCTTCATCAAACCATCCGCCGACGAAGACGACCTTCCAATCGATGGAGAAAATCCGATGAGGCTCGTGCCCAAATCCCGACAATTGACCTGTCGGGGATGGAAAACCCTAAATCGAGGAAGAGGATCGTCGAAGAAATAAAAAATGCATCGGAGAACTGGGGTTTTTTCCAGGTGGTAAACCATGGGGTTCCTTCGTCCGTGCTTGGGGGGATGATAGACGGCGTAAAGAAGTTCAACGAAATGGACGTCGAGGAGAAGAAGAAATACTACGGCAGAGGCGGCGACTCGAAGAGCGCGGTGTTCGTCAACAACTACGACCTGTTCACGTCGAACTTTGCGAATTGGAGGGACTCACTCTACTTTTCGTCTCCCAATGACGAGCTTGTTCCCGAGGAACTGCCTGAATCCTGCAGGTACTGTCGGACATTTTAGGCTTGGTTATTTTTTTATGTCCTGTAATTTAGGTGCATGCATAGTATGCGACTTATACGGATAATAACTTTTAAAATTAAGCAAATTTGGGGTTTCATTCAGCAAAAAATGTCCCTAAATTGCTTAATTTTTAAAAGTAATCATTCGTATGATACCACACCAGAACTTAGATGTCCCCATAATTCCACCCCTAACTAAATTAGAGGACGAAAAAAGTTAATTAACCCGATTCTTTACTTCACATCATCGTCACCGACATCTTGTCATTTAAAAAACTGCGTTTTACTATATTTCTTACGACAAGGATAGCACTCTGGAATACTCCAGGCACGCCAAGGGCCTCGGGAAAACCCTACTGAAGCTCCTATCCGAGGCGCTCGGTCTGAAAACCAACCACCTGATTGACGTGGAGTTTGGGAAAGGCCATAGGCTCGTCGCGCACTACTACCCGGCTTGTCCCGAGCCCGAGCTAGCAATTGGAACCACCAAGCACACGGACGGCAGCGTACTAACGATTCTCTTACAGAACCATCCGAGCGGCCTACAAGTCCTCGACCGCGGTCGGCGATGGGTCGACGTCGAACCAAACCCTAATGCTTTAGTGGTCAACGTAGGTGATCTCCTCCAGGTAATAAATATATTGCAATAAGCATATATGCAGTTTTTACTTTTCCTTTTTTCTCGGTTCATTACATACCCTATGCCAACCATGTTAAAAATCAAATATCATTTGGTTCAATTAACACACATGACACGTGCCAAAATTTTTTATATTGGTGGGGGGGGGGGGGGGGGATCACCCAAATTGCGTAGGTAAAGACACGATCTGACAGACAATATACGATACTAATGCATGCAATTTGTTGTGTGCATAGCTGGTTTCGAATGGGAGGTTCAAGAGCGCAATGCACAGAGTTCGGGCGAATCTAAAAGGACCGAGGATGTCCGTGGCTTTGTTTGTTTCTGGACCTGATTATAATATTTCTAGGGTTTATGGACCGATAAAGGAGTTGATATCTGAATCCAGCGGTTTACCGTGATGTGAAGCTGGGAGATTATCTGATGAAGTTCTTTAGCACTGGTTTGGACAAGTACAAAGGTCTTGATTATTACAAAATCTAAACTCCATGAGATGATCACTTGATCAGATATCAACTGCAAGTGCGAGATAGGGTTTGTGTGTTTACCTTTTAATTCATAAAATAAACCTCTGTGCGTGTGTCTATGTGTTGCTAATGTCTCATTCTATGTCGTTGAATAATTGCGTTGTTGCAAACTCGAACGTTATATTCATGCTATCTCATCAATAGATATTTTATTTTCTGTGTCAAACTTAACCGAAGAAGGAAAAGTCAAAAGCAAGTATATTTGAGGGGGAAAACCACTAAATAGATATGCGAGAGCGGAGAATAAAAAATATCGCGGATAGATTTTGGAAAAAAATTATTATCATCCTAAGTCTAACAAACCCGTTGAGAAAAAACAAAAAGGAAAAAACATAAGATTGAAATACAAACAATAAAAAAGCTCCCATTTATAATTTTAAACAGAGACATATCTCTTAATCATCGTATTATCGACGACGTCCGTACAATACAATGGACAAGGAAAGCATTACACAACGAAGAAACCCCTATAAAAGTTATAGAGGGTTTTTATTTCAGACACTAAACCACGAAAATGGGTTTTATTACAAGACTCATCGTCCACGACGATAATCGGACTTTCTCTACGGACGACGACGCTCTGAAACTATCGACAAAGGTGCAGGAGGCAGCGGAATAGGCAGTACGAATGGCGAACCCGCCAGCGGAAGAAGTGGAAATGGAAGTGTAGGTCCTTCAGCAACGGTGGGCTTTGGCTTGTTGTTGTTAGCTCCAACGATGTTGTGCTTTGGTAAGAACCTAAATCGGCCGTTGTTGGACCCCTTAGATCTCTCTTTCTTAAGGGCATGATTGTTGGCCGATTTTCACCTTCTTCGACCTCCTTTTGATAAGCTTGTTGTACCGCACACTCGCCTCTCAACGATCCACGAACAATAGAACCGAAAATCTGATTGAACCGAAAAGAAAATATTCGAAGATTGTGCAATGTTATCCACGCACACTCGCCCCGTCGTCAACCTTTTAACTGCATCTCTATTTAACCTTTGGTTAGCGGATTTGCAATGTTATCCGTAGATTTCACATAATCAATCGAGATAACCCCAGTTGAGGGCAGTTGCCTAACGGTATTATGTCGACGACGTATATGTTTCGACTTACCATTATACATAGTACTCTGTGCGCGACCAATAACCGATTGGCTATCGCAGTGTATGCATATAGGCGGCACATTTTTCCCAATTAGGAATATCCTTCAAGAAATGGCGTAGCCATTCAGCTTATTGTCCACATTTATCCAAACAACTCGGATTTCATAGTGGATCTCGCTATAACCGTTTGTTTCGAGGATTTCCACGACACAGCAGCTCCATCAAGTGTAAGCACATAGCCGCTTGTGCTCTTAAGAGTCCTTCATGTCAGATATTCAGTTCGATCTGTGTAGCCTTCTAACACAGCTGGATATCGACCATAGTGTAATCCATAGTCTCGAGTATACCGTAAATATCTCAAAACCCGTCTTGCGGTCCAATGGTCCTCACTTGGATTGCTCGTGTACGAACCCAGTTTGCTTATAGCATAAGCAATATCAGGTCTAGTACAACTCATTAGATACATCAAGCTTCCGATAATTCGAGAGTATTCTACTTGAGCAATAGCATCGCCGCGATTTTTCGACAAATGAACGCTTCGATCTAATGGCGTTCTGGCAACACCAGAATCCTTGCAGAAGTTATCGATAATTTTGTCTACATAATGAGCTTGGCTCAAAAAAAGACCGTTACTCGTTCGTATGATTTTAATTCCTAAAATCACTCCCATATCTTTCATATCAAATTTCGAATTTAACATATCCTTGGTAGACTTGACCATTTTGTCATTACTACCAACAATGAGTATGTCGTCTACATACAAACATAAAATGACGTAGTCATCGCCTGTTTTCTTTGAGTAAACACATTTATCGCTCTCATTGATTTTAAAGCCGTAGTTGATCATCGCGTGATCAAACTTTTCGTGCCACTTCTTAGCGGCTTGTTTCAAGCCATACAAAGATTTGATCAATCTACAGACTTTCTTTTCGGTTCCCGGAGCACGAAAACTCCTGGGTTGCTCCATATATATTTCTTCGTCTAATTCACCGTTTAAGAATGTTGTTTTGACGTCCATTTGATGTACTTCCAAATTTCTTAAGGACGTGATAGCAAGTATCATCCTTATAGAATTTATTCTCGTCACAGGAGAATATGTGTCAAAGTAATCTAAGCCTTGGCGTTGCTTGTATCCTTTGATAACAAGTCTGGCCTTATACTTTTTCACTGACCCTCCTGGTCTCATTTTCCTTTTAAAGATCCATTTTGATCCTAAAGGTTTACATCCATTTGGGAGATCAACTAACTCCCAAGTATGATTCTGCAAAATAGAATAAATCTCACTCTTTATGGCTTCTTTCCATAAAGGCCCGTCAAAAGTCAGTGGTTCCTTTCAATTAAATATGTAACGAAATCGTCACCAAAAGATTTCTCTATTCGGGCACGCTTGCTTCGTCCCGGTTCATTTTCATGAACAGTACTAGGAATCTCGGTTTCTATATCATCTCGTTTAGATGTACCGAATCCATCATCGGATTTACAAGGAAATACATTTTCAAAGAAACATGCATTTCGATTCCATGACCGTGTTCTTGTGTATATCCAAAATTTTCGAATCATATACAAGAAACCGATATGCCGTACTATTAAGTGCATATCCTATGAAAATACAGTCCATCTTTTAGGACAAATTTTCAACGCTTTAGGCATAGGTACGACTACCTTCGCCAAACACCCCCACATTCGCAAATGTTGATAGGATGACATCTTTCATTTTCATAACTCGTAAGAAGTTTTATTTTCTTTCTTTCGAGGTACCCTATTCAAAAGGTAATTACTCGATAAGATAGCTTCCCCCCACATGTCGGGCGGTAAGCCTGAACTTAACAACATCGCATTCATTATTTCTTTCAATGTGCGATTTTTTCGTTTAGCGACCCCATTCGATTGAGGTGAAAACGGTGCAGTCACTTCATGAATTATACCATGCTCTGCACAGAAGTTCTCGATCGGCACTTCATATTCGCCACCTCGATCACTTCTAAGTCGTTTTATTTTCTTATCAAGTTGATTTTCAACTTCGGTTTTATATAGAATAAATTTTTCTAACGCTTTGTCTTTGCTCTTTAACAAATACACATAGCAATATTTCGTGCTATCATCAATAAACGTTATGAAATATTTATTTCCACCTCGTGATTGAACGTATTTCAAATCACACACATCGCTATGAATTAATTCAAGCGGTTCAGTAACTCGTATTACTATGGGGAATGACGATCTCGTCAGTTTTGCTTCAACGCAAACTCCACATTTATGTTTCGAATTAATATCGAATTTAGGAATATGATTCGTGTTAATTAATCGACGTATCGATAATTAATGTGACCAAGTCTGCCATGCCATAAATTGGAAGATTCAAGCAAGTAAACGGAAGAACGTTTTTCATTCTCATTTACAATAGTCATTACATTCAGCATGAACAAACCATCACAGGCGTAGCCTTTACCAACAAACATACCCGACTTAGACAATATCACTTTGTTGGATTCAATAACAATACAAAAACCGTGCTTGTTCAACAAAAATCCCGAAATAAGATTTTTTCGTATCTCGGGAACATACAACACATCTTTCAGCATTGATATTTTTTCGGACATCATTTTGAGCAGCACGCTTCCTTTTCTCCTTCAACCGGCTCGCAGGTAGAGAAGAGTCTACAGTTCGTGCACACATGACGTGTAGCAGCAGTATCGATCCACCATTCTTGTGGATTTGACCCAATCATGTTTACCTCTGAGACCACCGCTACAAGATTCATCTCGTCAGCCTCCTTGGTAATGTCTCTCACCATGTTGGCTTCATGGCTCCTTTTAGGAAGGCGACAGTCCGACGACTTGTGGCCCAATTTACCGCAGTTGAAGCATTTTCCCTTGAACTTGAAGTTCGGCTTTGAAACGCCTCCGGTCACCCCAAGTTTCCCCTGGGTTTAATCGGGCCTTTGCCCTTCTTAGATGCATGCTCCACCACGTTTACCTTCGGTTCAGATGAGCTTGACACTCTCTTTTCCGACCTTTTGTTGTCTTCTTCGATTCAAAGTCTAACAATCAAGTCCTCCAAAGACATCTCCTTGCGCTTATGCTTGAGATAGTTTTTGAAATCCTTTCAGCCCGGCGGCAGCTTCTCAATGATAGCAGCGACTTGGAAAGATTCGCTCCCAGAACCATTCGTTCTGCATGGATCTCGTACAAGATCAATTCGATCTCTTACACTCGACTGATCACAGTCTTGGAATCGACCATCTTATAATCAAGGAACCGTCCGACAACAATCTTTGTGCCGGCATCCTCAGTTTTATATTTCCAGTCTAACGATCCCACAATTCCTTAGCCGTAGCGACCGCACCATACACGTTGTACAGAGTATCGCTTAGAGCATTTAGGATGTAATTGCGGCACAAGAAGTCGGAATGCTTCCATGCATCAACCGCATTTACCACCTCAACATTCGTCTCACCTTCGTTAACCTACGGCTCGACCTCTTTTAGGTAGGTGGCCAAGTTCAGAGTGGTGAGGTAGAAGAGCATCTTCTGCTGCCATCTCTTGAACGTGGAGGCAGTCCCCGCAAACTTCTTTCTCCAAGTGGCTAACTGGTACAATCGGTGGCATCACGGTAGGCACGGTGTTGGTGTGAACGGCGTTGTTGTCTTCGTTCTGGTTTGAGCTGCGGTTATACGACATCTTCGTGGGATCGTAGAATCTGTTAAGATTGTTGGCCGATTTTCACCGTCTTCGACCTCCCTTTTGATAAGCTTGTTGTAACGGACACTCGCCTCGCAACGATCCACGAACAATAGAACCGAAAATCTGATTGAACCGAAAAGAAAATATTCGAAGATTGTGCGAAGACAATTTCCTTAAAACAGATTCGCTCCCTCACATATGTGCTAGAGGTTTTTAACGAGCGTCTGCTTCCCAGGATACTTCGAAATCACGGCGTTCGTTTAGCACAAAACAACACCGACGGCGAACGGAAAAGAGCGATATAGCAGAATCAATTTTTGAGAGATATTCGTATTTTCTTTTCTTTCTCTTATTTTTCCTTATTATTTTTCTTCTTCTTAATTCTTATGCTTAATCACCTATTTATAAAACCCAAAAATTAGTAAAGAAATATTTTTTTTTAAATGACATAATATTTGAGAAGTGGTTTTAACCACTCCATCACTCAATTTGAGCCATGGATTTGAGGAGTGGTTAGCCCCTACATAGGCCTTCTAGAAGTCGGGCTGTTATTGGGTCAATTCAAAGCCCAATAATATTTAATTTCGAAGCCAAATTCCTCATTCACATAAATAATTTATAAAATCAACTATATTATAAATTTTCTAACAATGATTACGCCTCATAATCGCAATACGCTCGCGCATTTCTTCCGTCGATAATTTCATCACCGTTCTCTTCGCGCGTTGAAGCCCTGTTTTGAAGTGGTGCCTTTCGCCACGGAGAGATGTTTGCGAGAGGTGATTTTCGGGGCGATTAGCTTCTGATAGTCGGTTTTGGGGCGATTGAGAACTGTAATCTCGCGGTTCTTATTACGAGCGGCGATACGTCGCTTGCGGGTGGCGATGATTTTCTTGTAGTCGACGACTGCGCCGCCGGCAACAGAAGCAGAGAGGTGTTTGCGGCCGGCGATAATCTTCTCACCGTTTGGAGAAGTTACCTGATTATTGTTGTGGTCGTGCGTGAAAACGTCTGCGTACTCAATTTTCTTACCGTCAATAGAAGTCGTTTGGCGCTTATTACGAGCGGCGGTGGCAGCGTACTTGCGGTAGCTGTTCTGTACGACGGTGGCGTCGATGGTAGTGAGGGCGGCGATCACTGAAATGGCGAGGACGGCGAGCAGCAGGCGGCGCTTGACGGCCATCGTGCGTCTTTCTTCGAACTATCTTGTGTGAAGGTTTTGTGAAGTTTGATGTGACGTTTTTATAGCAAGTCTATTTTTTGGACAGTCTGGCGAGAGTTTCGAGGATGAGAGTTCATTGGAACAGTTGTATTATAATATAACAAGAAGGGTACTACTATTTGCACTCCTTAGGGGTGTAAAAAACATTGGGATCCGTTAACCAATAAAAAAATCAATTAATTTTTACATGGATTTCAATTTCATCATTCATTAATTGACTATAATTTTCAATATTATTATTCAGAGCAATACCTATTGTACCTTCTTCAAATTCGACTAATTCACCCGCCATTACTTCATCAAGACCGTGAATACGAGCGATACCATCGCCCACTTGAAGTACGGTACCGGTATTTACAATTTTGACTTCTCTATTATATTGTTCAATACGTTCACGGATAATATTACTAATATGTGTAAATATAGCCAACACACAATTTTTTATGGATTCATTTGGTTCTTTTGAGTCTTGCTCGAGCCGGATGATAACGAGCTCGAAAATATTAACACGAAACAAATGGATTATACGATTAATAATATATTTTTAGATTAGTTCTCATGGTTACCCTTAAAAATATTAATATTTAAATTGTCCAATAGTAATATATAAGTTAATAAAGATTAAACAATATATATCTTTTTAACCTATACTATAGATGATATATATACCAAAGAATATATATATTTCTATTGTCCTGGATATCTCATTCTCCTGAATACGCATGAAAAAAATTCCAGTTAATTGATAAACAAGTATCTGACATATACTTTAATAAACTTCCAAGCATATAAGAAATGTGGTCGTGATGAATGATTAAAAAATAAGACATGTAGTAAAATAAACTATAATTTAAATTAAGGGTTCGATTTGGTATACGTATAATCAAAAGAACAATGGCATAAACTATGAGAAATCCGTCCGAAAACGGTAATATATGTATTTGATGATGTAGAATTTATGTTTTTTTTATCGGCATTAATACAACTATCTATATATATATAGTCATGACGTCCAAACGGTCTGATATTTGTTTTGGCGTTCAATAGATAATTCCTTTCATTAATATTTGTTACGATAGTTAGAAGTTAAAAGTTTCAAATAGACGTTCCAAATATTCAAAGTTATGGAAAATGCTCTACTTATTTATTTAATCTTTTGATATTTATGATTAATATGGTATGATTGACTCGAAAACTACATGGAAACTATGCTTGATTTGGTGATCATTGTTTGATATGACTTTCCATGTGAAGTGCTATTAGAAAAGGATTTATATGAGCTGCACTCTAGATTCTCGAAGTACAGAAACCGAACAGAACTTGCGTATTTAAAGCCTACGAGAGATTCTTGACAGAGAGATACTAAGATATTCCTGAGCTAGTCACTTGAGATAGCTTTCTGCCTACCCGAACTTTAACTTGCCTATCCATCACTGAGCGAGTGATTCATCAGATATTCCATCATCCCCTGCCATATATTCTGTCTTCGGACGTGTTGTCTTCGGACGTGAGCAATACCAAGGAGGCAAGGTCGACGTTTACGCACACGTGAAGGGAAGGACAAGTCCGGGGGCCCTTCGGTAGCGAGCTGTGTCTGTCGGGATCAAGGAGATTCCGAGGAACGAAACTCGGCGTGTGGTAACCTAGTAGTGTCTAGTGTTCGACTTGTTTCGGTTGTGTATTGGGCTGACCAATCAGTTTTGTATCCAGCTACGGTGCATTATAGTGATTGGTTAAACTCTTGGGAAGAAAATCCCAAGGAGAGGAGTAAACCCCAGTTGGGGATATAACCTCTATAAAAATCCTGTCTCGCATTTACTTTTCAGTTATTTCTTTCGCTGTGAGACAGACCCGACACACATCCGACGTTACTAGGATATATCAGGCATACTAGTTACAAACATCAGTAGGTATAACTAAGTCACCACACTAAGGTTTTGAAAAAGAAGCATAAAATTTTATTAGCCTAATTCACCCCCCCCTCTTAGGCACTTTTATATCTTCATTTGGTATCAGAGCGGGTTACTCAAACGACGGGCCTAACAAGCCTGAGTTAAAGATCTAATGGCTTCTTCGAGTTTTGATGTTTTGCAGAAGGACAATCTCATTCCAGGCCACCACTTTTCGATGGAACAAACTATGCTATATGGAAAAATCGTATGAAGGAATTCCTGCTTGCTACTGACTATGACCTGTGGGATATCATCACCACTGGACCTTACAATCCGAAGAAGGCGGATGGAACTCCAAAGAAAGGTGCCGAGTACGATGCAACAGACAAGCGAGGAATATCCTTGAATGCCAAAGCTAAGAACATGATCGCCTGCGCGCTTACAAGAGAAGAATACAATCGTGTGAGCTCATGCGAATCTGCCAAGGATATGTGGGAGATGCTTCAAGTCACACATGAGGGAACCACTCGAGTCGTACAAGAAAGAATAGCCCTCTTAACTCACCAATACGAGCTGTTCAAAATGGAGGACAACGAGACCATAAGCCATATGTACGCGAGATTCATGAACATCATCAATCAAATGTTCTCGTTGGGAAAGAAAATACCGGACGGTGAGAAAGTACGGAAAATACTGAGATCTCTTCCAAGAGAGTGGAATCCCAAAGTAACTGCCATCTACGAAGCAAAGGACTTGGACCAACTTTCCGTGTCAGAATTGATTGGATCTCTTACCACCTACGAGATGACTCAGATCTCCATCAAAGAGAAGCCAACGGTCCGAAGTCAACCAAACATCGCATTTAACACCGAACAAGAAAATGATTCTGAAGGTGAAGAAGAAACTGAGGAGGACCTAATGGAGCAAATAGCCATGCTGACCAGGAGGTTTGAAAAGTTTCGGATGAAAAGAAAGTTCAAGGGAAACTCCAAGTTCCAGCCACGGAACAAGGGAATATCATCATCCGGGAACAACGTACAGAAATGTTTCAAATGCAACAAGCCAGGCCACTTCGCCTCAAACTGCCCTATGGAAAATGGTGACAAAAAGGTAAAGAAGCAGAAAGCAATGGTCACTAACTGGGAAGAGGCCGAAAGTGAAGAGGAGGAAGATCTCGCCTACATGGCCAATGACGATGATCAGGTATCAGATTCATCTACTATTAAGAAAATTTACTTTCTAAATGAATTATATGCTAGGCAAGATGAATCTCATGATAACGCTTCCTCAGTCCCTGAAGTAGATGAAAAGGAAGAGATGTTTGAAATTATTCAAAACGCAGAAAGAAGAATTAAGTCGCTCAACTCACAAGTAAAGAGTCTGATTAGGCAACGAGATGATGTAGCTAGAGAAAAGCATCAAACAGAGCTAGAAAATGAGCGTCTGAAAGCCGAGCTAGAAACTCTTAAGGAAGAAAAAGTCTTATGTAGTTGCGAAAAGCTTAGGAAGCAAGAAAATAAGTCTAGAGACACGTCCGTCCTTAAGGATTTCTTAGAAGAAAACAAAAATGTTAGACTTTTTGTAGGACAACATAATCTCAACATGATACTTGATCTTCCTAGACATGTTGGAAATACAGGGATAGGATATTCCACAACACCTAAGCATGCTGCACCTTCACTAGAAATTAGAAAGCCTAAATGTTTTTCATGCGGCCGTCACGATCATTATGCTAACCACTGTTTCTTGAAGAAAGCTGATAAAACTAGATATATCTGGAGGCCAAAGCAGATTCCTAAGAATCAAGGTTCTAACACTGGCGCACCTGCATTTATGAGATCACAGTCTGTGACAGATGATATATCATGTGTTAACAAGAGTCATTTTACCACTAACCCTTTAGGACCCAATCGAAGTTGGGCACCTCAGAAAAGAAATGATTCATGCAGGTACAAAAAAGAAAATCCAGCAAAAAGAACAAGTGGTACCTCGACAGTGGGTGTTCCCACCATATGACAGGTGATATCAGTAAGTTTGTGTCGGTGAAAGCCTATGATGGAGGATATGTCTCCTACGCCGACAACACTAAAGCTAAGATCATTGGGGTTGGAACTGTCGTAACACTTTACATACTACTATAGATGACGTATGGTTAGTTAAGAATCTAGAACATAATCTCATTAGCATTAGTCAATTATGTGATAAGGGTCATACGGTAACCTTTGAAAATGATAAATGTATTGTTAAAACCAATGATAAGGTACTGTTTAGTGCATCTAGGGATAGGAATATTTATTGCATAACTCTTGATGATATCACTGACCAGAACGTCAAGTGCTTAGCAGTTACACAGGATAACACCTGGTTATGGCATAGACGCTTAGGACATGCCAACATGGAATTACTGTCTCACATCACAAGCAATGCACTGGTGCCAGGTGTTCCTGACATAAAGTTTGTCAAAGACAAAACATGCAAGGAATGCCAAATGGGCAAGCAGACCAAGACATCGTTCAAGGCAAAGAATGTGATATCCACATCCAGACCTCTGGAATTACTGCATCTCGACCTTTTTGGTCCTGTCCAAACGATGTCTCTGCGAGGTAAAAGATATGCTTTTGTTATCGTTGATGATTATTCCAGGTATACTTGGGTGATATTTCTTGCACATAAGAATGAGGCACTAGATAATTTTGCATCGCTAGTTAAGAGACTTGAAAATGAAAAAGAAACAAACTTATGTAGGATACGCAGTGATAACGGACTGGAATTTGATAGTAAGTCATTTGCATCATTCTGTGATCAGTACGGATATAGTCATAACTTCTCTGCCCCCATAACCCCTCAACAGAATGGCGTAGTTGAACGTAAAAATAGGGTATTACAGGAAATGGCTAGATCTATGTTACATGAGTATGATATCCCTAAACAGTTTTGGGCGGAAGCTGTTAGTACAGCTTGTTATGTGTCTAACCGTGTTTTCCTTAGGCCGATATTAAAGAAGACTTCTTATGAAATCTGGCATGGTAGAACTCCGAATATAAGTTACTTTCGAGTGTTTGGATGCAAATGTTTTATCTTGAACGATAGAGATAAGAGAGGAAAATTTGACTCTAAGGTTGATGAAGGGATATTCCTTGGTTACAGTCTTCACTCTAAGGCATATCGGGTTTATAATAAAAGGAAATTGACTGTTCAGGAGTCCATACATGTTACCTTTGATGAAATGCCTAACGCAGATGCTACTGATGAGGAAGGTATAGATTTTCCCTATGCAGAATTACAGGATACTGAAGACGGTAAGGATGATATTCCAGAAGACGAAAATGTAGAGACACTGGAACCGGAAGCAAATGAGCTACAACCTAGAAAATGGAAACATGCTTCCAGTCATCCAACAGATCAAGTGATAGGAAATATCAGATCTGGAATCAAAACTCGAGCAACTGTACGAAATCAGGATACAGAGGAATCTCATGATGTACTACTTTCAATGATGGAACCAAAAACAGTCCATGAAGCCTTGGATGATATATCCTGGGTCTCTGCAATGGAAGATGAGTTGGCTCAGTTCGAAAAGAGCCAAGTATGGACACTCGTGGAGAGACCAGACGAAAAGTCCATCATAGGAACCAAATGGGTTTTTCGCAACAAACTCGATGAACATGGTAATGTCACAAGGAACAAAGCGAGGTTAGTTGCAAAAGGTTATTCCCAGGAGGAAGGTATTGATTTCGATGAAACCTTTGCTCCAGTAGCTAGATTAGAGTCCATACGTGTCTTACTTGCATATGCATGCTTTAAACGTTTTAAACTCTTTCAAATGGACGTAAAAAGTGCATTTTTAAATGGCTTTATAAATGAAGAGGTCTATGTAGAGCAACCACCGGGCTTTGCTAGGGAAGATTTTCCAAATCACGTTTTTAAATTAAATAAAGCATTATATGGTTTAAAGCAGGCTCCTAGGGCATGGTATGAAAGGCTAAGCAAGTTCTTGATTGACATAGGATTCTCGACTGGAACTATTGATAACACACTGTTTATTAAGTATGAAGGAGATCACATGATACTGGTACAAATATATGTTGATGATATCATATTTGGTAGTACTGATATCCTTCTTTGCGAGAAATTCTCTAAGTCTATGCAGAAGGAATTTGAGATGAGCTTAATGGGCGAGCTAAACTACTTCCTTGGGTTGCAAATAAAGCAACTTGACGGTGGAACCTTTGTATCCCAGACTAAGTACAGCAAGGAATTACTGATCAAATTCGGGATGAACGATTCCAAAGCAATTTCCACTCCCATGCATCAGACCACCAAAATAGACAGTGATGAATCAGGTACACCAGTTGATCAAACGGAATATCGAGGTATGATCGGTAGCCTTCTTTACTTAACTGCTAGTCGTCCTGATATCATGTTTGCTGTTGGTATGTGTTCGAGATATCAGTCTGACCCTAGGGAATCTCACTTGACAGCAGTCAAGCGTATACTTAGATATGTCAAGGGTACTGTCAATTATGGTTTGTGGTACTCTCATTCGGATGAATTCCCATTAATGGGATATTCCGATGCCGACTATGCCGGCTGTAGGGAAGATAGGAAAAGTACTAGTGGAACTTGCCAATTACTTGGAAATTCTCTAGCAACTTGGTCTAGTAGAAAGCAAAATGCTGTCGCCCTCTCCACAACCGAAGCTGAATATATGGCCTTAGGAAATTGTTGTCAACAAATTCTTTGGATGAAACAAACCCTTAGTGATTTCGGGTTAAGTTATGACAAAATTCCTATTAGATGTGATAGCACTAGTGCCATTAGTATTACTAAGAATCCCGTGCATCACTCTCGTACTAAGCATATTGAGGTTAAACATCATTTCATACGAGACCATGTTCAGAAGGGGAATATCAGTGTGGAATTCGTAGGAACAAATGATCAGCTTGCTGATATCTTCACGAAACCCTTAATAGAGGCAAGATTCTGTGACATCCGTGATCGATTGGGAATTCTCGAGCTAAATGAGGTTAGTAAATCTGCCTAATTCTATTATTCACTTTAGGTTATTCTATTTTAGTTAGAGATTCTTAGTTATCATATCTTAAGATATTCAGCCCCTAGAATATTTCCGTGGATCTTACAGATCTTTCCCTAAGTATGATTCTAGTATTTTAGGAAGAAATTCGTAGATAGACATTCCTTCAGCCATCCAGTTTATTTTAGGAATATCCGATCTCCTGGATCTGCTCTTGAATGTGATCAGGTTATTTTAGGAAGGAATTCGTAGATATCATCTCAGCCGTTCAGTTATTTTAGGGAACCCATTTATTTAAACTATATTCCTTTCAGCCCAGTCAAATCCCTTCCATAATTATGAGATCCTGTCAAATCAGCCCGATATCTCTGACAGTTTTCCACTTTCCAACTTCGAAATTTCAAAATTCAAATTTCAAATCCATCCTTATCCATTCCAAAAATAAACCGACTCCACTTCTTTAAAAGATCAAAACCGTTCCTCAATCTTCATCATTCAATCATCCTCTTCAAACATCCCCTCGACATTCAAACCTTCTTCAATGGCCAAAACTTCCAAAGCTGTCAACCCTGAATCATCAAGCCGCAAACGTAAGGAGCCCATGTCTGACACTGATGAAACCCCGCTCAAATCACCTTCCAAATCACCAAAATCAGCCTCGCCTTCTGCTCGTAAAACTCGTTCTAAAGCAAAATCTTCCGAAAAGATCTCAAGTCCTTCCAAGATTGCCAAGAAGAAGAAGAAGACCAAGAAATCCAAGACACCCGAACCCGAAAAACCTGCCTCAAGCTCCGAAATTCCTGAAGAATTTCCTGAGGATACCCAGAAATCGCCCTCGCAATCCCCAACTCCAATTGAAACCCAGAAATCACCTTCACCTCCACCAAAGTCTCCTGAAAATTAGCCCTCACCACTTGATAAGACCTCGCCACCTCAGCCATCAAGTTCAAAATCCTTTGCCATCCCGCCTATCGATCTGACCAAACCTAGTGAGATCCCAGTTGAACTGCTTTTTCTGGAAGAAAGTAACCGCACCACCTACAAAAGCTTCCACAAAAGAGATATCGCTCGTGGACGCGGAGTTGCCTTCGACAAACTGCCCCCTGGGAACGTTATCACCTGGCTTAAAGATTTTGGATGGGAGTATTTCCTGAGCCTCAACACACCCCACTTCCCTGAAGCAGTCAAACTGTTCTATGCTAATCTCGACTACGACGAGTTCGAAGGGCATGTTAACATCCGTTCCTATGTTCTCGGCCATAAGATCGAGTGGACCACTCAAAAGATGAATGCTATGCTGGGAGTTGCTGATGAGGGACTTCGGCACTATGATATGAATGACTGGTGCCACACCGATGAGTTTGATCTCGGTAATGTCTTTCATACACTCTGGAATACCCGCACGAAACCTCGATTCTCTGACGGTGAAGCACTGAACCAACTCCCTATCGACTACTTCTTCCTGCACAAACTTCTCAACATGACTCTCTGGAGTGCCAAAATTGGTAGCGGCGGTCACTCGACGACGATGAACTTCATGAGCACCTTTGCGGTCTACATGGTATCCCAGAACATCAAGTTTAACCTCGGATATGTCATCATGAAGCACATGATCCAGGCCTACGAAAGCAGAGACAAAGCGCTGCCTTATGGCATGCTACTCACTCACTTATTTGAGTGCGAAGGCATTGTGTTGCCGCCTGGCTGGGAAGACAAATCCGTCCACATCGTGGACCAAGTGACCTTGAAGCGGATGGGGATCCACTACACAAAAAGCCAAGGTTGGTTCAAGGCAAAGGAAGTTAGGTCAGTGGATAGCGCCCAGAAGCGAGCTGCTGCGAAGGGAAAGGCAAAAGTGAAAAGCGATGATGATGAGGATTACGAAGATGAGCTCAGCGTCGGGAAGAGAGGAATAGCCGTGTTACGCCGTGATATCTCCGATATCAAAGCTGACAATCAGAAGCGATTCCGCAAGATCAAAGAACAGTACACCGAAATGTCGCTGAAACTCTCCAAGCTCACCAAGCTCGTCAAGCAATCCCTTCCAAAACCCGCTGTTTCCGACTCCTCTTCAAGCCAGTAGGCTGCCTCTCTAAGTTCCATTCTGCTCTTAGTTTGCCCCTAGGATATTCCAGTATCGTTCAGTTTTTAGGTTTACCTCCCACCTTTTTGATAATGAAGGGGGAGTAGTAAGGTAAGTTTAGGCGTTTAGCGTCTAAGTGTTTTAGTAAGGTAAGTGATGTATAGGGAAGCTCGTTGAACCCTAATATAATATTTTGCTGCTATCATGATATATCTTCTATGCTTAACATTTTCTTTGCTCTGATCTTCGGATATATCATATGCTGATCTCATGCTCTGGTGCTTAACTGTGCGATTTGACTTACGTGAAACCTCTTGATAAGTGCTAAGTGCCTGCTGCAATGATTACATCATTACTTGAACCATGCTTGGAAAATGCGCACTTAGGCAGGGGGAGCACACTCACGGGTAATTTCGAAATTCTTGTACTTAAGATATAACATAGAATTTAATAGGATATATCCGCATTTAGACAGGGGGAGCAAAATTAGTTCAAAGATATATCTTAGCATGTCTTAGAGATAACTGCACATAGGCAGGGGGAGCAAATGGGTATCACATGTGATTAGGAAATATCGTATGCTCTGCTTTGTGATTATGGAACACTTAGACATATGCACTAGGACTTGCATAATCGAATATGCTTACTTGCTTCCGTGCTGCATCAATTACATGTCATCATCAAAAAGGGGGAGAATGTTGATCTTTTTGGTCCATACATGTTAGAAAGTTTTGATGAACGATGTAATTGTAATGACGTTAGGTCTATAAAATAAGCAATTCGATTTGGGAAAAATAAAACGTCTAAGTTCATGATAATATTCGTCCATGCATTGTGTATGAGCTATAAATTGTTAAAGTGTTGAATATTTGAATTGCATGTGATTTTGTGATGATTTGATGGAACTATGTGATCGCGTGTTATAGACAGTCCATGAGATAGGATATATCGTTCTGTGCTATATATGGAAATAATGCATGAGATATCCTACCGAGCTATATATGGAAAATATGCTGTTTATATTTGGAAAGTGATATATCCGTTGATACCAGTTTATTCCTGGACGAAAATCATATGCACGATCCTTGCTTGCCTTGCACTGAATTAAATGCGAAATATTTAATTGATATCTTTCCTTGTGCTGATTGGATTATTATATTTAGGAAAGATTTGATTTGATTAACCTTATGGATAAGATGCTCTTATATGGTATGTGCTATAACGGGTGAGATCTCTGAATTAAGGAAAGTTGTGCCATGATGTGAAAAATCGATTTATGTAAGCTCTAATCTGATTCTTGTGCTAAACATGGTAAATATATTGATTAAATGCTATGAGCTGTACATGGAAAACGTGCTTATGTCTTGCTATCTTATGTGCCATACTTGGAAAGTAAATCTAAAGTACTCGTTACTAGGAACTGATAGCAGGGAATCACTTATGGAAAATTTCGATATGGAAAATATATGCGAAATGGTTGAAATTGGTTGAGTACGAAAATTGAGCTTTATATGGAAAATAATCATGCTTTAATGTGCTATATGACCGTTGTGACGATTTATTAGAAGCATGATTAATATGGTATGATTGACTCGAAAACTACATGGAAACTATGCTTGATTTGGTGATCATTGTTTGATATGACTTTCCATGTGAAGTGCTATTAGAAAAGGATTTATATGAGCTGCACTCTAGATTCTCGAAGTACAGAAACCGAACAGAACTTGCGTATTTAAAGCCTACGAGAGATTCTTGAGCAGAGAGATACTAAGATATTCCTGAGCTAGTCACTTGAGATAGCTTTCTGCCTACCCGAACTTTAACTTGCCTATCCATCACTGAGCGAGTGATTCATCAGATATTCCATCATCCCCTGCCATATATTCTGTCTTCGGACGTGTTGTCTTCGGACGTGAGCAATACCAAGGAGGCAAGGTCGACGTTTACGCACACGTGAAGGGAAGGACAAGTCCGGGGGCCCTTCGGTAGCGAGCTGTGTCTGTCGGGATCAAGGAGATTCCGAGGAACGAAACTCGGCGTGTGGTAACCTAGTAGTGTCTAGTGTTCGACTTGTTTCGGTTGTGTATTGGGCTGACCAATCAGTTTTGTATCCAGCTACGGTGCATTATAGTGATTGGTTAAACTCTTGGGAAGAAAATCCCAAGGAGAGGAGTAAACCCCAGTCGGGGATATAACCTCTATAAAAATCCTGTCTCGCATTTACTTTTCAGTTATTTCTTTATCGCTGTGAGACAGACCCGACACACATCCGACGTTACTAGGATATATCAGGCATACTAGTTACAAACATCAGTAGGTATAACTAAGTCACCACACTAAGGTTTTGAAAAAGAAGCATAAAATTTTATTAGCCTAATTCACCCCCCCCCCCCCCTCTTAGGCACTTTTATATCTTCATTTTTAAAACTATAAAAGATCATTGCCGGGCCTAAAAAATTACTAGTAATTGTTCTAAGAAAGAAAGTCTCAGTCTTTTAATAGTACTGACGGATAAGTTTCACCAACTAAAATATTAATTAGTGAGGGCTGGTTCTTATGGAATGGGGAACTATTGTAAGTCAGCAATATTATTTTTTTGTTCGCCTCTTGGGTTCATGATATTTTTGCTCGCTCCTCTACTTATTACCATTATAGTCCATGCGATAGCCTCCTTATTGTGGTGAATATGCATCGGACATATTAGAGATTTGTCTTCATGGTGTGGAGCTAGCTAGGATTTCGTTGGGTCAAAGCTGCAATAGCTTCACTTGGAAATAAGTTTTATTTTTCCGCTGTGCTAAAACGTACTGATCCCGAGTGTTGGCCTGTGTGTTTGATCAACATTTTATTCAACATATCTGTGTCTGGTTTTAAACTTAATTAGGTTGCATCCATATCGTATAGGGAACACTTACAGATCTCTTTTCACATTTCTATGCTCTCTCCTCTGCTTATTACCTTTATATAGTCCATGCAATAGCCTCCTTATTGTGGTGAATATTCATGGGAAATACTAGAGATTTGTCTTGATGTGGAGCTAGCTAGGGTTTCGTTGGGTCGAAGCTGCAATAGCTTCACTTGGAAATAAATTACCTAACCTTAAAATCTAATCCCTTCAAGTCTAAAAGAAAGAAAGTAATAATCAACTTTTTATAAAACTTAAAAATCAGACTCCTTCCAAGATTAAGGGTTTACGTGAGGTGAAGTGATCAAAACTTTTTCCAGACATGATTGGCGTATTTGGAGAATATAAAGTCTCCCTTCAATTGTTAACAATTAGGCGAATTAGTCGTTTAACTGCTTGGCGGACATGTTTTGAATGCGCCAAAGTCAAATTACTAGTCTTAGCTAACTCATGCACATTCGGTGCTCTATTTTACGAGAGGAATTATAAAGGCTCAAACTATACTTTTATGAAGGAGGAAGAGATGTATTTTGCTTACCCTTCAAGAATGACCAAGCTCTTTTTTTCTCCTCATCGATTAGCAATTACAAAACATATATATATATATACATATATATATAATCTCAAAGCAATACAAATAAAAAAATAAAGAAAATAAAATAAAAAAGAGAAAATCTAGAAAAAGCATGAATCGTGATGATATGCTATGGTAAGAAGAAAAAAAAAACGCGAGGAAGACGAAAATAATAATAATAATAAAAAAAAACATAGTCAAAGAAGGGTAACAGTTTGTCATATTATTGCTCAAGTTGGATTTTATTTTATTTCCTCTTTCGTACATTTCAAGCATTTCGTTATTAGGCCATCTCCAACCGAAGAACGCATTTCGTTGTCAGAGAAATTGCTGTAAACCCATTTTGGGAATGGATATTGGCATCCATTGGAGCAATTTTTGTGTTTGAGTTAGGAAAATGGGTCTCCATTGGAGATGGTCTTAACAGCACGGCAACTTGTCTGTATCTCAAACAGATAAGAAATCCTCGGCGGCTCTAAAATTTACTAGTTAAAATGTCAATGAGTGGTGTTCTAATAAGGAACGCATTCTCAGACTTTTAATAACCATACAAACAACGATGTAAACTTACGAAATTAAAAAACAGTAACTAACGAGTGCCGTACTAAGGAAGGCCATAAGGCCAGCGATAACATTGTTTTTCACAAAATTCACTCCCCTTATTGCAACTATAAATACCATGCAATAGCCAAGGCATGAAGTACAGAAACCCTCAATTTCTTACCGAAATCTTTCTCTTATCTTATCACAAGTATAATAACAAATAAATGGCAGGCGTGATCCAAATTCACGGCGGCGACGATGGGCAAACGGGCGGAAGAATCGAAATACTCAGAGCTTTCGACGAGACAAAAGCTGGAGTCAAAGGGCTTTTAGACTCGGGAATATCCAAAGTTCCCAAGATCTTCATCAAACCATCCTCCGACGAAGACGACCTTCCAATCGATGGAGAAAATCCCGACGAGGCTCCTGCCCAAATCCCGACAATTGACCTGTCGGGGATGGAAAACCCTAAATCGAGGAAGAGGATCGTCGAAGAAATAAAAAATGCGTCGGAGAACTGGGGTTTTTTCCAGGTGGTAAACCATGGGGTTCCTTCGTCCGTGCTCGGGGGGATGATAGACGGCGTAAAGAAGTTCAACGAAATGGACGTCGAGGAGAAGAAGAAGTACTACGGCAGAGGCGGCGACTCGAAGAGCGCGGTGTTCGTCAGCAACTACGACCTGTTCACGTCGAACTTTGCGAATTGGAGGGACTCACTCTACTTTTCATCTCCCAACGACGAGCTTGTTCCCGAGGAACTGCCTGAATCCTGCAGGTATTGTCGGACTCTTTAGGCTTGGTTATTGTTTATGTCCTGCAATTTAGGTGCATGCATGGTATGCGACTTATACGGAGAATAACTTATAAACATTAAGCAATTTAGGGCATTTTGTGCATCCAATTATGGGTTTCCAACGTCTAATCTAAGGTTGCTTTGATATTATACGGACAAGAACTTTCAAAGTAAGCAAATCTGTGGTTCCATTCAGCATAAATATCCCTAAATTGCTTAATTTTTAAAAGTAATCATTTCGTATGATACGACACCACCCCATAATTCCACCCCTAACTGAATTACAGGACGAATAAAAAAATTAACCCGCTTCTTTACTTCACATCATCGTCACCGACATCTTGGTGTTTAAAAAACTATGTTTTACTATGTTTCTTACAACAGGGATAGCACTCTTGAATACTCCAGGCACGCCAAGGGCCTCGGGAAAACGCTACTGAAGCTCCTATCCGAGGCGCTTGGTCTGAACACCAACCACCTCATAGACGTGGAGTTTGGGAAAGGCCATAGGCTCGTCGCTCACTACTACCCTGCTTGTCCCGAGCCCGAGCTAGCAATTGGAACCACCAAGCACACTGACGGCAGCGTACTGACGATTCTCCTACAGAACCATCTGAGCGGCCTACAAGTCCTCGACCGCGGTCGCCGATGGGTCGACGTCGAACCAAACCCTAATGCGTTAGTGGTCAACATAGGTGATCTCCTCCAGGTAATAAACATATTGTCAAAAGTACGTATGGAGTTTTACTTTCCTTTTTTCTCGGTTCCTTACATACCCTATGCCAACCATGTTAAAGCACACAAATACCGTGTGTTTCACTCCATACACATGACACGTGCCAAATTTTTAATGGGGTTGTATTACGCCCGATTGGGTAGGAAAGACACGACCAGACAATACGATATATACTAATATACATGCAATTTGTTGTATGCATTTTTATTATAGCTGGTTTCGAATGGGAGGTTCAAGAGCGCAATGCACAGAGTTAGGGCGAATCTCGAGGGACCGAGGATCTCCGTGGCTTTGTTTATTTCTGGGCCTGATTATAATCTTTCTAGGGTTTATGGGCCGATAAAAGAGTTGATATCTGAAGAGAATCCAGCGGTTTACCGTGATGTGAAGCTGGGAGATTATCTGATGAAGTTCTTCAGCACTGGTTTGGACAAGTACGAAGGTCTTGATTATTACAAGATCTAAACTCCATGAGATGATCAGATATCAACTGCGAGTGCAAGCTCGGGTTTTTGTGTTTGTCTTGCAATTCATTAAATAAACCTATGTGTGTGTGTGTGTATCTTTGTGTGTTGCTAATGCTCTTTCTATGTCGTTGAATAATTGCGTTCTTGTCTGTTCCAAACTCGAAAGTTGTATTGTATAAATCATGCTGCCTCATCAATAAGATATTGTATTTTGGGCGTCGAACTTAACCCAATAAGGAAAACTCAAAAGCAAGGTATTTGAGGGGGAAAACCGCTTAATAGATATGCGAGAGCTGGAGAATAAAAAATATCGCAGATTATTGGAATAAATTATTATCATCCTTGAGAAAAATTATCCTAAGTCTAAAAAACTCAGTTGAGAAAAAACAAAAAGGAAATAACATAAGATTGAAAAAGCTCCCATTTATCATTTTAGAAAGAGACATATTTTCTTAATCATCGTATCATCGACGACGTCCGTACAATACAGTGGCCAAGAAAAGCATCACTGTAAAGTATTATTTTCCTCATTGATTCTTATCCAAACTCATGCACGTTCGGGGCTTTATTTTACCAGAGGAAATATAGCCGCTCAAACTATACCTTTATGAAGGAGGAAGAGATGTATTTTGCTTACCCTTCAAGAATGACCAAGCTCTTTTTTCCTCCTCATCGATTTAGCAATTACAAAACATAGACATATATAGATATAATCTCAAAGCAATACAAAATAAAAAAATAAAGAAAATAAAATAAAAAGATAAAATCTAGAAGAAGCATGAATCATGATGATATGCTATGGTAAGAAGAAAAAAAAACGCGAGGAAGAAGAAACAAATAATAATATTAAAAAAACATAGTCAAAGAAGGGTAACAGTTTGTCATATTATTGCTTAAGTTGGATTTATTTTATTTCCTCTTTCGTACATTTCAAGCATTTCGTTATTAGAAGCACGGGTCTGTATCTCAAACAGATGAGAAATCCTCGGCGGCTCTAAAATTCACTAGTTAAAATGTCAATGAGTGGTGTCCTAATAAGGAAGGCATTCTCAGACTTTTAATAATCATACAAACAACGATGTAAACTTACCAATTAGAAAGCATTAACTAACGAGTGCTGTACTAAGGAAGGCCATACGGCCTATTGCAACTATAAATACCATGCAATAGCCAAGGCATGAAGTACAGAAACCCTCCATTTCTTATCGAAATCATTCTCTTATCTTATCACAACTATAATAACAAACAAATGACAGGCGTGATCCAAATTCACGGCGGCGACGATGGGCAAACGGGCGGAAGAATCGAAATACTCAGAGCTTTCGATGAGACAAAAGCTGGAGTCAAAGGGCTTTTAGACTCGGGAATATCCAAAGTTCCCAAGATCTTCATCAAACCATCCGCCGACGAAGACGACCTTCCAATCGATGGAGAAAATCCCGACGAGGCTCCTGCCCAAATCCCGACAATTGACCTGTCGGGGATGGAAAACCCTAAATCGAGGAAGAGGATCGTCGAAGAAATAAAAAATGCGTCGGAGAACTGGGGTTTTTTCCAGGTGGTAAACCATGGGGTTCCTTCGTCCGTGCTCGGGGGGATGATAGACGGCGTAAAGAAGTTCAACGAAATGGACGTCGAGGAGAAGAAGAAGTACTACGGCAGAGGCGGCGACTCGAAGAGCGCGGTGTTCGTCAGCAACTACGACCTGTTCACGTCGAACTTTGCGAATTGGAGGGACTCACTCTACTTTTCATCTCCCAACGACGAGCTTGTTCCCGAGGAACTGCCTGAATCCTGCAGGTATTGTCGGACTCTTTAGGCTTGGTTATTGTTTATGTCCTGCAATTTAGGTGCATGCATGGTATGCGACTTATACGGAGAATAACTTATAAACATTAAGCAATTTAGGGCATTTTGTGCATCCAATTATGGGGTTCCAACGTCTAATCTAAGGTTGCTTTGGTATTATACGGACAAGAACTTTCAAAGTAAGCAAATCTGTGGTTCCATTCAGCATAAATATCCCTAAATTGCTTAATTTTTAAAAGTAATCATTTCGTATGATACGACACCACCCCATAATTCGACCCCTAACTGAATTACAGGACGAATAAAAAAATTAACCCGCTTCTTTACTTCACATCATCGTCACCGACATCTTGGTGTTTAAAAAACTATGTTTTACTATGTTTCTTACAACAGGGATAGCACTCTTGAATACTCCAGGCACGCCAAGGGCCTCGGGAAAACGCTACTGAAGCTCCTATCCGAGGCGCTTGGTCTGAACACCAACCACCTCATAGACGTGGAGTTTGGGAAAGGCCATAGGCTCGTCGCTCACTACTACCCTGCTTGTCCCGAGCCCGAGCTAGCAATTGGAACCACCAAGCACACTGACGGCAGCGTACTGACGATTCTCCTACAGAACCATCTGAGCGGCCTACAAGTCCTCGACCGCGGTCGCCGATGGGTCGACGTCGAACCAAACCCTAATGCGTTAGTGGTCAACATAGGTGATCTCCTCCAGGTAATAAACATATTGTCAAAAGTACGTATGGAGTTTTACTTTCCTTTTTTCTCGGTTCCTTACATACCCTATGCCAACCATGTTAAAGCACACAAATACCGTGTGTTTCACTCCATACACATGACACGTGCCAAATTTTTAATGGGGTTGTATTACGCCCGATTGGGTAGGAAAGACACGACCAGACAATACGATATATACTAATATACATGCAATTTGTTGTATGCATTTTTATTATAGCTGGTTTCGAATGGGAGGTTCAAGAGCGCAATGCACAGAGTTAGGGCGAATCTCGAGGGACCGAGGATCTCCGTGGCTTTGTTTATTTCTGGGCCTGATTATAATCTTTCTAGGGTTTATGGGCCGATAAAAGAGTTGATATCTGAAGAGAATCCAGCGGTTTACCGTGATGTGAAGCTGGGAGATTATCTGATGAAGTTCTTCAGCACTGGTTTGGACAAGTACGAAGGTCTTGATTATTACAAGATCTAAACTCCATGAGATGATCAGATATCAACTGCGAGTGCAAGCTCGGGTTTTTGTGTTTGTCTTGCAATTCATTAAATAAACCTATGTGTGTGTGTGTGTATCTTTGTGTGTTGCTAATGCTCTTTCTATGTCGTTGAATAATTGCGTTCTTGTCTGTTCCAAACTCGAAAGTTGTATTGTATAAATCATGCTGCCTCATCAATAAGATATTGTATTTTGGGCGTCGAACTTAACCCAATAAGGAAAACTCAAAAGCAAGGTATTTGAGGGGGAAAACCGCTTAATAGATATGCGAGAGCTGGAGAATAAAAAATATCGCAGATTATTGGAATAAATTATTATCATCCTTGAGAAAAATTATCCTAAGTCTAAAAAACTCAGTTGAGAAAAAACAAAAAGGAAATAACATAAGATTGAAAAAGCTCCCATTTATCATTTTAGAAAGAGACATATTTTCTTAATCATCGTATCATCGACGACGTCCGTACAATACAGTGGCCAAGAAAAGCATCACTGTAAAGTATTATTTTCCTCATTGATTCTTATCCAAACTCATGCACGTTCGGGGCTTTATTTTACCAGAGGAAATATAGCCGCTCAAACTATACCTTTATGAAGGAGGAAGAGATGTATTTTGCTTACCCTTCAAGAATGACCAAGCTCTTTTTTCCTCCTCATCGATTTAGCAATTACAAAACATAGACATATATAGATATAATCTCAAAGCAATACAAAATAAAAAAATAAAGAAAATAAAATAAAAAGATAAAATCTAGAAGAAGCATGAATCATGATGATATGCTATGGTAAGAAGAAAAAAAAACGCGAGGAAGAAGAAACAAATAATAATATTAAAAAAAACATAGTCAAAGAAGGGTAACAGTTTGTCATATTATTGCTTAAGTTGGATTTATTTTATTTCCTCTTTCGTACATTTCAAGCATTTCGTTATTAGAAGCACGGGTCTGTATCTCAAACAGATGAGAAATCCTCGGCGGCTCTAAAATTCACTAGTTAAAATGTCAATGAGTGGTGTCCTAATAAGGAAGGCATTCTCAGACTTTTAATAATCATACAAACAACGATGTAAACTTACCAATTAGAAAGCATTAACTAACGAGTGCTGTACTAAGGAAGGCCATACGGCCTATTGCAACTATAAATACCATGCAATAGCCAAGGCATGAAGTACAGAAACCCTCCATTTCTTATCGAAATCATTCTCTTATCTTATCACAACTATAATAACAAACAAATGACAGGCGTGATCCAAATTCACGGCGGCGACGATGGGCAAACGGGCGGAAGAATCGAAATACTCAGAGCTTTCGATGAGACAAAAGCTGGAGTCAAAGGGCTTTTAGACTCGGGAATATCCAAAGTTCCCAAGATCTTCATCAAACCATCCGCCGACGAAGACGACCTTCCAATCGATGGAGAAAATCCCGACGAGGCTCCTGCCCAAATCCCGACAATTGACCTGTCGGGGATGGAAAACCCTAAATCGAGGAAGAGGATCGTCGAAGAAATAAAAAATGCGTCGGAGAACTGGGGTTTTTTCCAGGTGGTAAACCATGGGGTTCCTTCGTCCGTGCTCGGGGGGATGATAGACGGCGTAAAGAAGTTCAATGAAATGGACGTCGAGGAGAAGAAGAAGTACTACGGCAGAGGCGGCGACTCGAAGAGCGCGGTGTTCGTCAGCAACTACGACCTGTTCACGTCGAACTTTGCGAATTGGAGGGACTCACTCTACTTTTCATCTCCCAACGACGAGCTTGTTCCCGAGGAACTGCCTGAATCCTGCAGGTATTGTCGGACTCTTTAGGCTTGGTTATTGTTTATGTCCTGCAATTTAGGTGCATGCATGGTATGCGACTTATACGGAGAATAACTTATAAACATTAAGCAATTTAGGGCATTTTGTGCATCCAATTATGGGGTTCCAACGTCTAATCTAAGGTTGCTTTGGTATTATACGGACAAGAACTTTCAAAGTAAGCAAATCTGTGTTTCCATTCAGCATAAATATCCCTAAATTGCTTAATTTTTAAAAGTAATCATTTCGTATGATACGACACCACCCCATAATTCCACCCCTAACTGAATTACAGGACGAATAAAAAAATTAACCCGCTTCTTTACTTCACATCATCGTCACCGACATCTTGGTGTTTAAAAAACTATGTTTTACTATGTTTCTTACAACAGGGATAGCACTCTTGAATACTCCAGGCACGCCAAGGGCCTCGGGAAAACGCTACTGAAGCTCCTATCCGAGGCGCTTGGTCTGAACACCAACCACCTCATAGACGTGGAGTTTGGGAAAGGCCATAGGCTCGTCGCTCACTACTACCCTGCTTGTCCCGAGCCCGAGCTAGCAATTGGAACCACCAAGCACACTGACGGCAGCGTACTGACGATTCTCCTACAGAACCATCTGAGCGGCCTACAAGTCCTCGACCGCGGTCGCCGATGGGTCGACGTCGAACCAAACCCTAATGCGTTAGTGGTCAACATAGGTGATCTCCTCCAGGTAATAAACATATTGTCAAAAGTACGTATGCAGTTTTACTTTCCTTTTTTCTCGATTCCTTACATACACTATGCCAACCATGTTAAAGCACACAAATACCGTGTGTTTCACTGCATACACATGACACGTGCCAAATTTTTAATGGGGTTGTATTACGCCCGATTGGGTAGGAAAGACACGACCAGACAATACGATATATACTAATATACATGCAATTTGTTGTATGCATTTTTATTATAGCTGGTTTCGAATGGGAGGTTCAAGAGCGCAATGCACAGAGTTAGGGCGAATCTCGAGGGACCGAGGATCTCCGTGGCTTTGTTTATTTCTGGGCCTGATTATAATCTTTCTAGGGTTTATGGGCCGATAAAAGAGTTGATATCTGAAGAGAATCCAGCGGTTTACCGTGATGTGAAGCTGGGAGATTATCTGATGAAGTTCTTCAGCACTGGTTTGGACAAGTACGAAGGTCTTGATTATTACAAGATCTAAACTCCATGAGATGATCAGATATCAACTGCGAGTGCAAGCTAGGGTTTTTGTGTTTGTCTTGCAATTCATTAAATAAACCTATGTGTGTGTGTGTATCTTTGTGTGTTGCTAATGCTCTTTCTATGTCGTTGAATAATTGCGTTCTTGTCTGTTCCAAACTCGAAAGTTGTATTGTATAAATCATGCTGCCTCATCAATAAGATATTGTATTTTGGGCGTCGAACTTAACCCAATAAGGAAAACTCAAAAGCAAGGTATGAGGGGGAAAACCGCTGAATAGATATGCGAGAGCTGGAGAATAAAAAATATCGCAGATAGATTATTGGAAATAAATTATTATCATCCTTGAGAAAAATTATCCCAAGTCTAAAAAACTCAGTTGAGAAAAAACAAAAAGGAAATAACATAAGATTGAAATACAAACAATAGAAAAAGCTCCCATTTATCATTTTAAAAAGAGACATATTTTCTTAATCATCGTATCATCGACGACGTCCGTACAATACAGTGGCCAAGAAAAGCATCACTGTAAAGTATTATTTTCCTCATTTATTCTTATCCAAACTCATGCACATTCGGGGCTTTATTTTACCAGAGGAAATATAGCCGCTCAAACTATACCTTTATGAAGGAGGAAGAGATGTATTTTGCTTACCCTTCAAGAATGACCAAGCTCTTTTTTCCTCCTCATCGATTTAGCAATTACAAAACATAGACATATATAGATATAATCTCAAAGTAATACAAAATAAAAAAAAATAAAGAAAATATAAATAAAAAGATAAAATCTAGAAGAAGCATGAATCATGATGATATGCTATGGTAAGAAGAAAAAAAAACGCGAGGAAGAAGAAACAAATAATAATAATAATAAAAACATAGTCAAAGAAGGGTAACAGTTTGTCATATTATTGCTTAAGTTGGATTTATTTTATTTCCTCTTTCGTACATTTCAAGCATTTCGTTATTAGAAGCACGGGTCTGTATCTCAAACAGATGAGAAATCCTCGGCGGCTCTAAAATTCACTAGTTAAAATGTCAATGAGTGGTATCCTAATAAGGAAGGCATTCTCAGACTTTTAATAATCATACAAACAACGATGTAAACTTACCAATTAGAAAGCATTAACTAACGAGTGCTGTACTAAGGAAGGCCATACGGCCTATTGCAACTATAAATACCATGCAATAGCCAAGGCATGAAGTACAGAAACCCTCCATTTCTTATCGAAATCATTCTCTTATCTTATCACAACTATAATAACAAACAAATGACAGGCGTGATCCAAATTCAAGGCGGCGACGATGGGTAAACGGGGGGAAGAATCGAAATACTCAGAGCTTTCGATGAGACAAAAGCTGGAGTCAAAGGGCTTTTAGACTCGGGAATATCCAAAGTTCCCAAGATCTTCATCAAACCATCCGCCGACGAAGACGACCTTCCAATCGATGGAGAAAATCCGATGAGGCTCGTGCCCAAATCCCGACAATTGACCTGTCGGGGATGGAAAACCCTAAATCGAGGAAGAGGATCGTCGAAGAAATAAAAAATGCATCGGAGAACTGGGGTTTTTTCCAGGTGGTAAACCATGGGGTTCCTTCGTCCGTGCTTGGGGGGATGATAGACGGCGTAAAGAAGTTCAACGAAATGGACGTCGAGGAGAAGAAGAAATACTACGGCAGAGGCGGCGACTCGAAGAGCGCGGTGTTCGTCAACAACTACGACCTGTTCACGTCGAACTTTGCGAATTGGAGGGACTCACTCTACTTTTCGTCTCCCAATGACGAGCTTGTTCCCGAGGAACTGCCTGAATCCTGCAGGTACTGTCGGACATTTTAGGCTTGGTTATTTTTTTATGTCCTGTAATTTAGGTGCATGCATAGTATGCGACTTATACGGATAATAACTTTTAAAATTAAGCAAATTTGGGGTTTCATTCAGCAAAAAATGTCCCTAAATTGCTTAATTTTTAAAAGTAATCATTCGTATGATACCACACCAGAACTTAGATGTCCCCATAATTCCACCCCTAACTAAATTAGAGGACGAAAAAAGTTAATTAACCCGATTCTTTACTTCACATCATCGTCACCGACATCTTGTCATTTAAAAAACTGCGTTTTACTATATTTCTTACGACAAGGATAGCACTCTGGAATACTCCAGGCACGCCAAGGGCCTCGGGAAAACCCTACTGAAGCTCCTATCCGAGGCGCTCGGTCTGAAAACCAACCACCTGATTGACGTGGAGTTTGGGAAAGGCCATAGGCTCGTCGCGCACTACTACCCGGCTTGTCCCGAGCCCGAGCTAGCAATTGGAACCACCAAGCACACGGACGGCAGCGTACTAACGATTCTCTTACAGAACCATCCGAGCGGCCTACAAGTCCTCGACCGCGGTCGGCGATGGGTCGACGTCGAACCAAACCCTAATGCTTTAGTGGTCAACGTAGGTGATCTCCTCCAGGTAATAAATATATTGCAATAAGCATATATGCAGTTTTTACTTTTCCTTTTTTCTCGGTTCATTACATACCCTATGCCAACCATGTTAAAAATCAAATATCATTTGGTTCAATTAACACACATGACACGTGCCAAAATTTTTTATATTGGTGGGGGGGGGGGGGGGGGGGGGATCACCCAAATTGCGTAGGTAAAGACACGATCTGACAGACAATATACGATACTAATGCATGCAATTTGTTGTGTGCATAGCTGGTTTCGAATGGGAGGTTCAAGAGCGCAATGCACAGAGTTCGGGCGAATCTAAAAGGACCGAGGATGTCCGTGGCTTTGTTTGTTTCTGGACCTGATTATAATATTTCTAGGGTTTATGGACCGATAAAGGAGTTGATATCTGAATCCAGCGGTTTACCGTGATGTGAAGCTGGGAGATTATCTGATGAAGTTCTTTAGCACTGGTTTGGACAAGTACAAAGGTCTTGATTATTACAAAATCTAAACTCCATGAGATGATCACTTGATCAGATATCAACTGCAAGTGCGAGATAGGGTTTGTGTGTTTACCTTTTAATTCATAAAATAAACCTCTGTGCGTGTGTCTATGTGTTGCTAATGTCTCATTCTATGTCGTTGAATAATTGCGTTGTTGCAAACTCGAACGTTATATTCATGCTATCTCATCAATAGATATTTTATTTTCTGTGTCAAACTTAACCGAAGAAGGAAAAGTCAAAAGCAAGTATATTTGAGGGGGAAAACCACTAAATAGATATGCGAGAGCGGAGAATAAAAAATATCGCGGATAGATTTTGGAAAAAAATTATTATCATCCTAAGTCTAACAAACCCGTTGAGAAAAAACAAAAAGGAAAAAACATAAGATTGAAATACAAACAATAAAAAAGCTCCCATTTATAATTTTAAACAGAGACATATCTCTTAATCATCGTATTATCGACGACGTCCGTACAATACAATGGACAAGGAAAGCATTACACAACGAAGAAACCCCTATAAAAGTTATAGAGGGTTTTTATTTCAGACACTAAACCACGAAAATGGGTTTTATTACAAGACTCATCGTCCACGACGATAATCGGACTTTCTCTACGGACGACGACGCTCTGAAACTATCGACAAAGGTGCAGGAGGCAGCGGAATAGGCAGTACGAATGGCGAACCCGCCAGCGGAAGAAGTGGAAATGGAAGTGTAGGTCCTTCAGCAACGGTGGGCTTTGGCTTGTTGTTGTTAGCTCCAACGATGTTGTGCTTTGGTAAGAACCTAAATCGGCCGTTGTTGGACCCCTTAGATCTCTCTTTCTTAAGGGCATGATTGTTGGCCGATTTTCACCTTCTTCGACCTCCTTTTGATAAGCTTGTTGTACCGCACACTCGCCTCTCAACGATCCACGAACAATAGAACCGAAAATCTGATTGAACCGAAAAGAAAATATTCGAAGATTGTGCAATGTTATCCACGCACACTCGCCCCGTCGTCAACCTTTTAACTGCATCTCTATTTAACCTTTGGTTAGCGGATTTGCAATGTTATCCGTAGATTTCACATAATCAATCGAGATAACCCCAGTTGAGGGCAGTTGCCTAACGGTATTATGTCGACGACGTATATGTTTCGACTTACCATTATACATAGTACTCTGTGCGCGACCAATAACCGATTGGCTATCGCAGTGTATGCATATAGGCGGCACATTTTTTCCCAATTAGGAATATCCTTCAAGAAATGGCGTAGCCATTCAGCTTATTGTCCACATTTATCCAAACAACTCGGATTTCATAGTGGATCTCGCTATAACCGTTTGTTTCGAGGATTTCCACGACACAGCAGCTCCATCAAGTGTAAGCACATAGCCGCTTGTGCTCTTAAGAGTCCTTCATGTCAGATATTCAGTTCGATCTGTGTAGCCTTCTAACACAGCTGGATATCGACCATAGTGTAATCCATAGTCTCGAGTATACCGTAAATATCTCAAAACCCGTCTTGCGGTCCAATGGTCCTCACTTGGATTGCTCGTGTACGAACCCAGTTTGCTTATAGCATAAGCAATATCAGGTCTAGTACAACTCATTAGATACATCAAGCTTCCGATAATTCGAGAGTATTCTACTTGAGCAATAGCATCGCCGCGATTTTTCGACAAATGAACGCTTCGATCTAATGGCGTTCTGGCAACACCAGAATCCTTGCAGAAGTTATCGATAATTTTGTCTACATAATGAGCTTGGCTCAAAAAAAGACCGTTACTCGTTCGTATGATTTTAATTCCTAAAATCACTCCCATATCTTTCATATCAAATTTCGAATTTAACATATCCTTGGTAGACTTGACCATTTTGTCATTACTACCAACAATGAGTATGTCGTCTACATACAAACATAAAATGACGTAGTCATCGCCTGTTTTCTTTGAGTAAACACATTTATCGCTCTCATTGATTTTAAAGCCGTAGTTGATCATCGCGTGATCAAACTTTTCGTGCCACTTCTTAGCGGCTTGTTTCAAGCCATACAAAGATTTGATCAATCTACAGACTTTCTTTTCGGTTCCCGGAGCACGAAAACCCCTGGGTTGCTCCATATATATTTCTTCGTCTAATTCACCGTTTAAGAATGTTGTTTTGACGTCCATTTGATGTACTTCCAAATTTCTTAAGGACGTGATAGCAAGTATCATCCTTATAGAATTTATTCTCGTCACAGGAGAATATGTGTCAAAGTAATCTAAGCCTTGGCGTTGCTTGTATCCTTTGATAACAAGTCTGGCCTTATACTTTTTCACTGACCCTCCTGGTCTCATTTTCCTTTTAAAGATCCATTTTGATCCTAAAGGTTTACATCCATTTGGGAGATCAACTAACTCCCAAGTATGATTCTGCAAAATAGAATAAATCTCACTCTTTATGGCTTCTTTCCATAAAGGCCCGTCAAAAGTCAGTGGTTCCTTTCAATTAAATATGTAACGAAATCGTCACCAAAAGATTTCTCTATTCGGGCACGCTTGCTTCGTCCCGGTTCATTTTCATGAACAGTACTAGGAATCTCGGTTTCTATATCATCTCGTTTAGATGTACCGAATCCATCATCGGATTTACAAGGAAATACATTTTCAAAGAAACATGCATTTCGATTCCATGACCGTGTTCTTGTGTATATCCAAAATTTTCGAATCATATACAAGAAACCGATATGCCGTACTATTAAGTGCATATCCTATGAAAATACAGTCCATCTTTTAGGACAAATTTTCAACGCTTTAGGCATAGGTACGACTACCTTCGCCAAACACCCCCACATTCGCAAATGTTGATAGGATGACATCTTTCATTTTCATAACTCGTAAGAAGTTTTATTTTCTTTCTTTCGAGGTACCCTATTCAAAAGGTAATTACTCGATAAGATAGCTTCCCCCCACATGTCGGGCGGTAAGCCTGAACTTAACAACATCGCATTCATTATTTCTTTCAATGTGCGATTTTTTCGTTTAGCGACCCCATTCGATTGAGGTGAAAACGGTGCAGTCACTTCATGAATTATACCATGCTCTGCACAGAAGTTCTCGATCGGCACTTCATATTCGCCACCTCGATCACTTCTAAGTCGTTTTATTTTCTTATCAAGTTGATTTTCAACTTCGGTTTTATATAGAATAAATTTTTCTAACGCTTTGTCTTTGCTCTTTAACAAATACACATAGCAATATTTCGTGCTATCATCAATAAACGTTATGAAATATTTATTTCCACCTCGTGATTGAACGTATTTCAAATCACACACATCGCTATGAATTAATTCAAGCGGTTCAGTAACTCGTATTACTATGGGGAATGACGATCTCGTCAGTTTTGCTTCAACGCAAACTCCACATTTATGTTTCGAATTAATATCGAATTTAGGAATATGATTCGTGTTAATTAATCGACGTATCGATAATTAATGTGACCAAGTCTGCCATGCCATAAATTGGAAGATTCAAGCAAGTAAACGGAAGAACGTTTTTCATTCTCATTTACAATAGTCATTACATTCAGCATGAACAAACCATCACAGGCGTAGCCTTTACCAACAAACATACCCGACTTAGACAATATCACTTTGTTGGATTCAATAACAATACAAAAACCGTGCTTGTTCAACAAAAATCCCGAAATAAGATTTTTTCGTATCTCGGGAACATACAACACATCTTTCAGCATTGATATTTTTTCGGACATCATTTTGAGCAGCACGCTTCCTTTTCTCCTTCAACCGGCTCGCAGGTAGAGAAGAGTCTACAGTTCGTGCACACATGACGTGTAGCAGCAGTATCGATCCACCATTCTTGTGGATTTGACCCAATCATGTTTACCTCTGAGACCACCGCTACAAGATTCATCTCGTCAGCCTCCTTGGTAATGTCTCTCACCATGTTGGCTTCATGGCTCCTTTTAGGAAGGCGACAGTCCGACGACTTGTGGCCCAATTTACCGCAGTTGAAGCATTTTCCCTTGAACTTGAAGTTCGGCTTTGAAACGCCTCCGGTCACCCCAAGTTTCCCCTGGGTTTAATCGGGCCTTTGCCCTTCTTAGATGCATGCTCCACCACGTTTACCTTCGGTTCAGATGAGCTTGACACTCTCTTTTCCGACCTTTTGTTGTCTTCTTCGATTCAAAGTCTAACAATCAAGTCCTCCAAAGACATCTCCTTGCGCTTATGCTTGAGATAGTTTTTGAAATCCTTTCAGCCCGGCGGCAGCTTCTCAATGATAGCAGCGACTTGGAAAGATTCGCTCCCAGAACCATTCGTTCTGCATGGATCTCGTACAAGATCAATTCGATCTCTTACACTCGACTGATCACAGTCTTGGAATCGACCATCTTATAATCAAGGAACCGTCCGACAACAATCTTTGTGCCGGCATCCTCAGTTTTATATTTCCAGTCTAACGATCCCACAATTCCTTAGCCGTAGCGACCGCACCATACACGTTGTACAGAGTATCGCTTAGAGCATTTAGGATGTAATTGCGGCACAAGAAGTCGGAATGCTTCCATGCATCAACCGCATTTACCACCTCAACATTCGTCTCACCTTCGTTAACCTACGGCTCGACCTCTTTTAGGTAGGTGGCCAAGTTCAGAGTGGTGAGGTAGAAGAGCATCTTCTGCTGCCATCTCTTGAACGTGGAGGCAGTCCCCGCAAACTTCTTTCTCCAAGTGGCTAACTGGTACAATCGGTGGCATCACGGTAGGCACGGTGTTGGTGTGAACGGCGTTGTTGTCTTCGTTCTGGTTTGAGCTGCGGTTATACGACATCTTCGTGGGATCGTAGAATCTGTTAAGATTGTTGGCCGATTTTCACCGTCTTCGACCTCCCTTTTGATAAGCTTGTTGTAACGGACACTCGCCTCGCAACGATCCACGAACAATAGAACCGAAAATCTGATTGAACCGAAAAGAAAATATTCGAAGATTGTGCGAAGACAATTTCCTTAAAACAGATTCGCTCCCTCACATATGTGCTAGAGGTTTTTAACGAGCGTCTGCTTCCCAGGATACTTCGAAATCACGGCGTTCGTTTAGCACAAAACAACACCGACGGCGAACGGAAAAGAGCGATATAGCAGAATCAATTTTTGAGAGATATTCGTATTTTCTTTTCTTTCTCTTATTTTTCCTTATTATTTTTCTTCTTCTTAATTCTTATGCTTAATCACCTATTTATAAAACCCAAAAATTATTAAAGAAATATTTTTTTTTAAATGACATAATATTTGAGAAGTGGTTTTAACCACTCCATCACTCAATTTGAGCCATGGATTTGAGGAGTGGTTAGCCCCTACATAGGCCTTCTAGAAGTCGGGCTGTTATTGGGTCAATTCAAAGCCCAATAATATTTAATTTCGAAGCCAAATTCCTCATTCACATAAATAATTTATAAAATCAACTATATTATAAATTTTCTAACAATGATTACGCCTCATAATCGCAATACGCTCGCGCATTTCTTCCGTCGATAATTTCATCACCGTTCTCTTCGCGCGTTGAAGCCCTGTTTTGAAGTGGTGCCTTTCGCCACGGAGAGATGTTTGCGAGAGGTGATTTTCGGGGCGATTAGCTTCTGATAGTCGGTTTTGGGGCGATTGAGAACTGTAATCTCGCGGTTCTTATTACGAGCGGCGATACGTCGCTTGCGGGTGGCGATGATTTTCTTGTAGTCGACGACTGCGCCGCCGGCAACAGAAGCAGAGAGGTGTTTGCGGCCGGCGATAATCTTCTCACCGTTTGGAGAAGTTACCTGATTATTGTTGTGGTCGTGCGTGAAAACGTCTGCGTACTCAATTTTCTTACCGTCAATAGAAGTCGTTTGGCGCTTATTACGAGCGGCGGTGGCAGCGTACTTGCGGTAGCTGTTCTGTACGACGGTGGCGTCGATGGTAGTGAGGGCGGCGATCACTGAAATGGCGAGGACGGCGAGCAGCAGGCGGCGCTTGACGGCCATCGTGCGTCTTTCTTCGAACTATCTTGTGTGAAGGTTTTGTGAAGTTTGATGTGACGTTTTTATAGCAAGTCTATTTTTTGGACAGTCTGGCGAGAGTTTCGAGGATGAGAGTTCATTGGAACAGTTGTATTATAATATAACAAGAAGGGTACTACTATTTGCACTCCTTAGGGGTGTAAAAAACATTGGGATCCGTTAACCAATAAAAAAATCAATTAATTTTTACATGGATTTCAATTTCATCATTCATTAATTGACTATAATTTTCAATATTATTATTCAGAGCAATACCTATTGTACCTTCTTCAAATTCGACTAATTCACCCGCCATTACTTCATCAAGACCGTGAATACGAGCGATACCATCGCCCACTTGAAGTACGGTACCGGTATTTACAATTTTGACTTCTCTATTATATTGTTCAATACGTTCACGGATAATATTACTAATATGTGTAAATATAGCCAACACACAATTTTTTATGGATTCATTTGGTTCTTTTGAGTCTTGCTCGAGCCGGATGATAACGAGCTCGAAAATATTAACACGAAACAAATGGATTATACGATTAATAATATATTTTTAGATTAGTTCTCATGGTTACCCTTAAAAATATTAATATTTAAATTGTCCAATAGTAATATATAAGTTAATAAAGATTAAACAATATATATCTTTTTAACCTATACTATAGATGATATATATACCAAAGAATATATATATTTCTATTGTCCTGGATATCTCATTCTCCTGAATACGCATGAAAAAAATTCCAGTTAATTGATAAACAAGTATCTGACATATACTTTAATAAACTTCCAAGCATATAAGAAATGTGGTCGTGATGAATGATTAAAAAATAAGACATGTAGTAAAATAAACTATAATTTAAATTAAGGGTTCGATTTGGTATACGTATAATCAAAAGAACAATGGCATAAACTATGAGAAATCCGTCCGAAAACGGTAATATATGTATTTGATGATGTAGAATTTATGTTTTTTTTATCGGCATTAATACAACTATCTATATATATATAGTCATGACGTCCAAACGGTCTGATATTTGTTTTGGCGTTCAATAGATAATTCCTTTCATTAATATTTGTTACGATAGTTAGAAGTTAAAAGTTTCAAATAGACGTTCCAAATATTCAAAGTTATGGAAAATGCTCTACTTATTTATTTAATCTTTTGATATTTATGGTTAATATGGTTTTAGCTCATAAAAAACGTTAGTTATCTTATTTCATAATAAGAAAATCCAGTCAAAGTCATTAATTGTCCCAAATATTTAGGAGGTAATTAATAGGGGGTGGGATAGAATTAGTGGGTGCATATAGAATTACCCTAACAAGAAACATTACTAAGTACAATGTAATTTGCTACGATGGATTTATCAGCCATGTTAATATTTTCTTGTTAGTTGTTCGACAGATTCGTTTTCGAGAAATTATTCTGCTTTAGATGATGATACTTTGTTGCCGAGAGAATTACACAAATGATTTTGAGAATGGAATTACAAAACTAGTTGAGTTTTTAAACATATTACAAAACTAATCAACTTTTTTAATTTTAACTATTTTTATTTTCAATTTCACCACAAAAATACTTAAAATTTTAAACTTTCACTATCATTATCTTCAAATAGCACTAACACTTGTTAATAATTAAATTTCACACAAACTTATGTTAACTCAAATATATTAAAGATATAGAAATAATCAAAAGAAAGAAATCTTACTTGGCGTGATCGTGACCTACTCCTTGCCCACGTGAGTTCGATATCTAGAGCTGTCAAAACGGATCGGCGGGGCAGGGCGGTTGGTAGCCCGCCTTGGGCAGGGAGGGCGCGGGTAAGCCCACCGTTGGCAGGCCTCACAATTGAAGGCCCGCCCTCAAAATTCAAAAAAATAAGAAAAAGGTCAAAATATAAGGGAAAAAAAATAAAAATTAAATATTTAAACTCAAAAACAATTCTAATTAAATCTAATCTCGTAATAATAATTTATGTATATTATTAAACTTGAGTAAATTAAAAATCGAAGCTAAAAATATTATCATACCTATATAATTTATTTATATATCAATATTTAATAAAAAAATATCATACTTGAGCCCTCATACTGCAATGAATTATAATAAACATTTTTTGTTAAATATTGACTAATTAGTACTTTTTCTATAGGAGTACAGTCAACTCAAAGACTTCTTTCTCTATATGGGGCAAGTGATTCAATACACAGCCCAACTAAACCGAATCAATGAGCTCAATAGTGAACTGTGCATAACTTTCTCATGGTTATCGTAGTCAAAACGGGTCGAGGGGTGGGCCGGCCCGTAGCCCGCCTATGGCTGTGAGGGCGCAGGTAAGCCCGCCATCTGGCGGGCCTGGGAATGAAGGCCCGCCCCTACTGGCAGGTAGCGAGCCCGGTCCAAAAAATAAAAATGAAAAAAATTAAAAAACATTAACATAAAATATTTAAGTTGAATTACTCATAATCAAATTTAAGTTCTTTGATAATTTTTTATGTTATTAAGACTTGCTTAAAATAAATGTAACGACCCGTTCCATACCGAATGTCACTGTAGCATACGTCCCTACCGGGACCTGTGGGGTTGGACCCACCACACTCCGACTAATAGTCTGGCCCCAATGTACCACCATTTAACCTTTCAGCGTGCTTCGTCCTCGCTCACACGCACCTTGGACAAACTTCCCAGGGGGTCACCATCCCTATATTTTCCCAAGTCAAGCACGCTCAACTTCGGAGTTTCTATAGATAGATTCCCGAAAAGGTAGGTCGACCTTGGTGATATGAGTAGTACTATCAATTCTCTTATACGAGTCTTAGCCTGACACGCCCATACATTGCCAGCCTCAGGATCCCCTCTCATTCGGGTGTCGGATCGGTTCGTTCATGTACCCCTCCCCGTGGTTTGCACCTCGGACTGTACCCCCATACATCCGAGTAGACGAGTGGCTCACCACCGTCACCACGGCCCGGGTGTCACATTAAACATTTGATCTCAAAAAGTATAAAAAACCTATATAATTCATTTACTATTAATTTTTAATAAAAAAATATTTTATGAAATTTGGTGGAACTGCCCGCGGCCCGCAAGGCCCGCCCCGCCAAAGCCCGCAGGCCCATTTCACATTACTACTCATGGTGAGGGTTTATTTTTGTATGTATTTGTCTTGGATTATTCAGTAATTACAAATGAATCATTTCGATCAAATTAGAATCTCGAAGTCTACAGTAATATATTTAAGTTAGAATATTGACCGGCCTGTAAAAAAGATATGGACAGTCTGCCTACCTCATAATATTAATTTGGGTTGATAAATCCTCTGTTTGTTTCCTGTATGGATCTTGCATTGTGTAGTGAGTGGGATTATGTCTGGTTCTTCTTGTAGTTAAGTAAGGCATCTTTGTATAGGCAGATTTGGCCTGCCTTTGATTGATCACATTCGCATCTACATTATGTTCGAATATTTTGCTGTAGACTATAATTAGACTCGGGCGTTATGATTTCTATACGAAGGTTTAATGAATTTGGAGTCGATGGTGGCCTTCATCGTGTGAATTTTGCCATCCCTATTCTCTAGATGCATGGCAACTTGGCTGTCTTTTAATCTCAAAGTTGAAAAGATTTTGTCGGCCCTAAATTTACCAATTAAAGTATCATGACATGGGTATTCAAAATTACTAATTAAAATATTAGCAAAAGGCGTTCTACGGAAGGTATTCTGAATTTTTTAATACAAAATGCGTGTTAAAAATTCTAAATAAATATTAAGAGGAGTTTTCAAGGGATAGTATTCTCGGTCTTTCAATATAAGGGGGTGTTTGTTTCGAGTTGATCCTCCAAAAAACATCACCGTGATACTTCATCGCTTTCGATTCACCACGTTTGTTTATTGTGAGTGATAAACCATCACCGCGATGGAGGATTACCAAGGTGATCAAACGGGGTGATATTCCAGGTTTTTTATCACCCCAAAAAACAGGTGATCCTCCATCACCGTGACGGAGTAATGTTTTCAAATTTTTTTGAACAAAATTATCCATTATCTTTTAACCAACGTATTTAAAATTTATATTAATGCTCAAACAATAACAAAATTATGTTATTGAAAATACTTATAACTAATAATTGATTAATCTATTAAAGCTTGAAGAAATAAAATTAATTAGAATTATATTAAAATACTTATAATTAATAATTGGTTAAAAAATCTATGTTTAGAGCCTAAAAAATATGATAATTCTATTGATGACTTATATAACATGCTTAATTATAATTAATGCTTAAAGATATTTTCAAATATTAATAACTATCACGTTAAATACTACCTCAAATGGACATATTAAAACACTTATACCCCCTAAATGTGTGTAAAATTACTAATTCCTCTTGTACGCCATTCAACCTGTTGAGAATTTCTGTCCCACATCGGGAAATTAATATCGTCCGGCTCAGTATATAAATCAAAGGGGCCTCTCCACCTAACACCAATTGGTTTTAGGTTGGAACCCTCAATTTAGGTTGGAACCCTCAGTTGAGTTACAAATAGGGATAGCTGAATAGATTATACACGTGTAAATATTTCATTGGTTAGCTAGTTAGTTAGCTGTAGCTTTTTGTATAAAAACATCAACACTGTATTAATCGACAGAATAACAAATCAGAATTTTCCATGGGTTTTCTGTTGCTCTTCATTTCTTTTCATGGTATCAGAGCGGGTTAAATCTGCGTGTTATCACGCATATTTCACTCACCGTCACCCGATTTCATATGTCCACGTGTTAGGCTTTGAATCGTGCCACACGTGAGGGGGCGTGTTGAGAATTTCTGTCCCACATCGGGAAATTAATATCGTCCGGCTCAGTATATAAATCAAAGGGGCCTCTCCACCTAACACCAATTGGTTTTAGGTTGGAACCCTCTGTTGAGGTTGGTGATCCAAAACTCGGAGGTACGTGGTCGGAAAATCTCTCATCGAGGCCGTGAACGTCACCAAGATTGTTAAAAGCAGTTATCTTCGATCGGTTAGGATTTAATCCGTCCAACCACGCGGATCAACGAATAAAGAGCCGATATTCTGCCGTGGACGTAGGCTCGAACTATCGAGTCGAACCACGTAAACCCCGTCTCTGTTTTTCGTGTTAGCGCTGTTTCTCTTATTCGTTCGTCGTCAAGAACGAATCTTTCTATCTTCAAACCACAACCCATCGAAAGTTCATTGAGTTAGGAATCTAGGGCGGCGAATTTCCCAACAGTGGTGCGGCGAGGCGTTGGAACGATACGCGACAAGAGATGGCCGCAGCTAGGTTCGATATGGAGAAGTTCAATGGTGAAAATGACTTTGGGCTATGGAAGATTAAGATGAAGGCATTGCTTGTCCAGCAAGGCCTTGAAGAAGCGCTGAAAGATGAGAAGGAAATGCTCCCGGCGGACATGAACGCAGCAATCAAAGCGACAATGCGAACGAAGGCGCATAGTGCGATTGTTCTTAGCCTCGGCGACAAGGTGCTTCGAACGGTGTCGAAGGAGACTACGCCCGATGGCTTGTGGAAGAAGCTCGACGAGCTTTACATGGTGAAGACGTTGGCCAAGAGACTCTATCTCAAGCAAGCGTTGTACTCTTTTCGGATGCAAGAAGGCCAAAGCATTGAAGATCAACTTGATGCATTCAATAAGATGGTTCTTGATCTTGAGAACGCCGAGGTGGAGATCGAGGAAGAAGACAAGGCGCTGCTACTCCTTTGTGCGCTGCCAAAAGGGTTTAATACGTTCAAAGAAACCCTTCTCTATGGGAGGGATGCGCTAACGCTCTCAGACGTTCAAACGGCGTTGAGTTCGAGGCAACTCAATTGCAAGAGGGAAGCTGAAAATGAGCACAATCCAGGCGAGCTCTTGACTGTTCGATACAGCTCGAACGAAGGACGGAAGGAGGTGAAGAAGAAGGGGAAATCCAAGCCAAGGAGTCCCATCAAGTGTTACGAATGTCATGAAGAAGGGCACGTGCGAAGAGAATGCCCCAAACGAGCGCAAAAGCCTTGGAGTCAAGACCGGGCAGATATAGCTTATCAAGAAGACTATGAATCGGCCGAGGCGTTGTCAATCTCTAGGCCCGATCCTTGCAAAGAATGGATTCTTGATTCAGGTTGCACCTTTCATATAACCTGCAATAGGACGTGGCTTAAGGACTTCAAGGAGATCAAAGGCGAAACGGTTCGTTTGGGCAACAATGAGGCGTGTAAAGTTCTTGGCATAGGATCCGTGTGTTTGAGGCTGCATTCGGGCAAGACGAAGGTGCTCGAGGAAGTGAGGTATGTCCCAGAAATGAGGCGGAACCTAATCTCAGTTGGAACCTTAGATGATCTTGGATATTCAACCAAAACTGAAGCGGGGAAGATCAAGATTCTCAAGGGTTCGAAGGCGGTCTTGAAAGGGTTCAAGAAGAATGGTATCTACGTTCTAAATGGCTCGGGAATCTCAGCAATGGACAGAGGCACGAAGAGGGACCAAGGGAGGTCGGAGAAGCTCTGCCTTGAGGTGGAGAAGCCATGCCAAGTAGCTGAAATCTCTGAAATTCAAGAAGAGGGACTTGAAGATGAAAATTCTGCTACTAGTGTGAAGGATGAGGTAATTTCGTTTAGTGACTCCTTTGTACCTGTTATTAAGTCGAAGAATAGCAGGTTATTCAGCTGCAAATGGTTCGGGAAGAAGCGCCATGAAGCTGAGAGCAAGAAAGGGTCGAAGGGAACAAAGGAAACGAAGATCGAAGATGGTTCGATCGCTTTGCGCTCAAGATCGACTTCAAGCAAGAGTTTTCTGGGATGCTTGAAGTTGGGTCGTTGCTCAAGCACTCTCTGAAGAAAGGGGGTGGAGGATCAGAGGTCCGAGTGAAGATTGGGTGATTCAAGATGAAGTTTACTCAGCAATTGGATCAAAAGTCTGCAAAACTCGGATGATGATCGAAGGAGGCATTTGAAGCAAGTTTTGTTGCTGGGATTGAACCTGGAAATGGGTGTTTAGATGTTTGGTGAAGAGTTCTTGGATCAAGGTGGAGATTGTTGAGGTTGGTGATCCAAAACTCGGAGGTACGTGGTCGGAAAATCTCTCATCGAGGCCGTGAACGTCACCAAGATTGTTAAAAGCAGTTATCTTCGATCGGTTAGGATTTAATCCGTCCAACCACGCGGATCAACGAATCAAGGGCCGAGATCTAAGCTTGGGAAACACATAAACACACCCTATGGTTGGGATCAATCAAGAATTCGAGCTCTAGAAGGTTCTATGCGTTACAAGTTGAAGCTAGAAACCTCACTCTATAAATATAGCTTAGAGTGGTGAAGTAGCAGGGTTTTGAGGGTTGATAACTTGTAAACAAGTGAGAATTAGAGCTGAGTGAAAACTAGCGAGTTGGAGAGAAAGTGTGATTGAGTTAGGAATCTATGGCGGCGAATTTCCCAACACCCTCAATTTAACACAACCAGCCGCCTTGCCTGACGTTAGGAAGACTTCTCGACATAATGCACCAATCGTTTCAAGAATCAGGGGCACATCATAACATAAAAATATTAATGGACCATGGACCCAAATAAATTATATAAGATTATCTTGCCCATGTGAGAACATGAAAGTACGGAAGTACATATACTACCTAAAAGTCATATTAGTAAAACGTAATTCCAAAAACTTTTAAAATAGTCACACGTTAACATGTTGTCAAGGATTGGTTAGATTTTGTTTCGTCTTTGTTATATTTCAAAGCATTAGTTAGAAGCAACGGCAACTTGCCCGACATTTAATCTCAAGCATAGATAAAAGATCGATTGGCCGGCCTAAAAAATTACTAGTTAAAATTGTTCAAACGAAGAAAGTCTTCTCAGTCTTTTAATAATACTGACGGATCAGTTTTACTAACTAAAATATTTATTGCCCGACTTTTAACCTCAAGCATAGATAAAAGATCGATTGCCCGGCCTAAAAAATTACTAGTTAAAATTGTTCAAACGAAGAAAGTCTTCTCAGTCTTTTAATAATACTGACGGATAAGTTTTACTAACTAAAATATTTATTAGTGAGGGCTGGTTCTTAAGGAATGGGGAACTATTGTAAGTCAGCGATAATTATTATTATTATTTTTTTTTTTCGCTCCTTCACATTCGAACTTGGTTAATGATATTTTTTTGCTCTCTCCTCTGCTTATTACCGTTATATAGTCCATGCAATGGCCTCCTTATTGCGGTGAATATGCATCGGAAATACTAGAGATTTGTCTTGGTGTGGAGCTAGCTAGGGTTTCGTTGGGTCGAAGCTGCAATAGCTTCATTTGGAAATAAATTACATAACCTTAAAATATAATCCCTTCAAGTCTAAAAGAAAGATAATCAACTTTTTATAAAAATTAAAAAATCAGACTCCTTCCAAGATTAAGGGTTTACGTGAGGTGAAGTGATCAAAACTTTTTCCAGACATGATTGGCGTATTTGGAGAATATAAAGTCTCCCTTCAATTGTTAACAATTAGGCGAATTAGTCGTTTAACTGCTTGGCGGACATGTTTTGAATGCGCCAAAGTCAAATTACTAGTCTTAGCTAACTCATGCACATTCGGTGCTCTATTTTACGAGAGGAATTATAGCCGCTCAAACTATACTTTTATGAAGGAGGAAGAGATGTATTTTGCTTACCCTTCAAGAATGACCAAGCTCTTTTTTTCTCCTCATCGATTAGCAATTACAAAACATATATATATATATATATATATAATATATATATATATAATCTCAAAGCAATACAAATAAAAAAATAAAGAAAATAAAATAAAAAAGAGAAAATCTAGAAAAAGCATGAATCGTGATGATATGCTATGGTAAGAAGAAAAAAAAACGCGAGGAAGACGAAAAAAATAATAATAATAAAAAAAAAATAGTCAAAGAAGGGTAACAGTTTGTCATATTATTGCTTAAGTTGGATTTTATTTTATTTCCTCTTTCGTACATTTCAAGCATTTCGTTATTAGGCCATCTCCAACCGAAGAACGCATTTCGTTGTCAGAGAAATTGCTGTAAACCCATTTTGGGAATGGATATTGGCATCCATTGGAGCAATTTTTGTGTTTGAGTTAGGAAAATGGGTCTCCATTGGAGATGGTCTTAACAGCACGGCAACTTGTCTGTATCTCAAACAGATAAGAAATCCTCGGCGGCTCTAAAATTTACTAGTTAAAATGTCAATGAGTGGTGTTCTAATAAGGAACGCATTCTCAGACTTTTAATAACCATACAAACAACGATGTAAACTTACGAAATTAAAAAACAGTAACTAACGAGTGCCGTACTAAGGAAGGCCATAAGGCCAGCGATAACATTGTTTTTCACAAAATTCACTCCCCTTATTGCAACTATAAATACCATGCAATAGCCAAGGCATGAAGTACAGAAACCCTCAATTTCTTACCGAAATCTTTCTCTTATCTTATCACAAGTATAATAACAAATAAATGGCAGGCGTGATCCAAATTCACGGCGGCGACGATGGGCAAACGGGCGGAAGAATCGAAATACTCAGAGCTTTCGACGAGACAAAAGCTGGAGTCAAAGGGCTTTTAGACTCGGGAATATCCAAAGTTCCCAAGATCTTCATCAAACCATCCTCCGACGAAGACGACCTTCCAATCGATGGAGAAAATCCCGACGAGGCTCCTGCCCAAATCCCGACAATTGACCTGTCGGGGATGGAAAACCCTAAATCGAGGAAGAGGATCGTCGAAGAAATAAAAAATGCGTCGGAGAACTGGGGTTTTTTCCAGGTGGTAAACCATGGGGTTCCTTCGTCCGTGCTCGGGGGGATGATAGACGGCGTAAAGAAGTTCAACGAAATGGACGTCGAGGAGAAGAAGAAGTACTACGGCAGAGGCGGCGACTCGAAGAGCGCGGTGTTCGTCAGCAACTACGACCTGTTCACGTCGAACTTTGCGAATTGGAGGGACTCACTCTACTTTTCATCTCCCAACGACGAGCTTGTTCCCGAGGAACTGCCTGAATCCTGCAGGTATTGTCGGACTCTTTAGGCTTGGTTATTGTTTATGTCCTGCAATTTAGGTGCATGCATGGTATGCGACTTATACGGAGAATAACTTATAAACATTAAGCAATTTAGGGCATTTTGTGCATCCAATTATGGGTTTCCAACGTCTAATCTAAGGTTGCTTTGATATTATACGGACAAGAACTTTCAAAGTAAGCAAATCTGTGGTTCCATTCAGCATAAATATCCCTAAATTGCTTAATTTTTAAAAGTAATCATTTCGTATGATACGACACCACCCCATAATTCCACCCCTAACTGAATTACAGGACGAATAAAAAAATTAACCCGCTTCTTTACTTCACATCATCGTCACCGACATCTTGGTGTTTAAAAAACTATGTTTTACTATGTTTCTTACAACAGGGATAGCACTCTTGAATACTCCAGGCACGCCAAGGGCCTCGGGAAAACGCTACTGAAGCTCCTATCCGAGGCGCTTGGTCTGAACACCAACCACCTCATAGACGTGGAGTTTGGGAAAGGCCATAGGCTCGTCGCTCACTACTACCCTGCTTGTCCCGAGCCCGAGCTAGCAATTGGAACCACCAAGCACACTGACGGCAGCGTACTGACGATTCTCCTACAGAACCATCTGAGCGGCCTACAAGTCCTCGACCGCGGTCGCCGATGGGTCGACGTCGAACCAAACCCTAATGCGTTAGTGGTCAACATAGGTGATCTCCTCCAGGTAATAAACATATTGTCAAAAGTACGTATGGAGTTTTACTTTCCTTTTTTCTCGGTTCCTTACATACCCTATGCCAACCATGTTAAAGCACACAAATACCGTGTGTTTCACTCCATACACATGACACGTGCCAAATTTTTAATGGGGTTGTATTACGCCCGATTGGGTAGGAAAGACACGACCAGACAATACGATATATACTAATATACATGCAATTTGTTGTATGCATTTTTATTATAGCTGGTTTCGAATGGGAGGTTCAAGAGCGCAATGCACAGAGTTAGGGCGAATCTCGAGGGACCGAGGATCTCCGTGGCTTTGTTTATTTCTGGGCCTGATTATATCTTTCTAGGGTTTATGGGCCGATAAAAGAGTTGATATCTGAAGAGAATCCAGCGGTTTACCGTGATGTGAAGCTGGGAGATTATCTGATGAAGTTCTTCAGCACTGGTTTGGACAAGTACGAAGGTCTTGATTATTACAAGATCTAAACTCCATGAGATGATCAGATATCAACTGCGAGTGCAAGCTCGGGTTTTTGTGTTTGTCTTGCAATTCATTAAATAAACCTATGTGTGTGTGTGTGTATCTTTGTGTGTTGCTAATGCTCTTTCTATGTCGTTGAATAATTGCGTTCTTGTCTGTTCCAAACTCGAAAGTTGTATTGTATAAATCATGCTGCCTCATCAATAAGATATTGTATTTTGGGCGTCGAACTTAACCCAATAAGGAAAACTCAAAAGCAAGGTATTTGAGGGGGAAAACCGCTTAATAGATATGCGAGAGCTGGAGAATAAAAAATATCGCAGATTATTGGAATAAATTATTATCATCCTTGAGAAAAATTATCCTAAGTCTAAAAAACTCAGTTGAGAAAAAACAAAAAGGAAATAACATAAGATTGAAATACAAACAATAGAAAAAGCTCCCATTTATCATTTTAAAAAGAGACATATTTTCTTAATCATCGTATCATCGACGACGTCCGTACAATACAGTGGCCAAGAAAAGCATCACTGTAAAGTATTATTTTCCTCCTTTATTCTTATCCAAACTCATGCACATTCGGGGCTTTATTTTACCAGAGGAAATATAGCCGCTCAAACTATACCTTTATGAAGGAGGAAGAGATGTATTTTGCTTACCCTTCAAGAATGACCAAGCTCTTTTTTCCTCCTCATCGATTTAGCAATTACAAAACATAGACATATATAGATATAATCTCAAAGCAATACAAAATAAAAAAAATAAAGAAAATAAAATAAAAAGATAAAATCTAGAAGAAGCATGAATCATGATGATATGCTATGGTAAGAAGAAAAAAAAACGCGAGGAAGAAGAAACAAATAATAATATTAAAAAAAACATAGTCAAAGAAGGGTAACAGTTTGTCCTAATAAGGAAGGCATTCTCAGACTTTTAATAATCATACAAACAACGATGTAAACTTACCAATTAGAAAGCATTAACTAACGAGTGCTGTACTAAGGAAGGCCATACGGCCTATTGCAACTATAAATACCATGCAATAGCCAAGGCATGAAGTACAGAAACCCTCCATTTCTTATCGAAATCATTCTCTTATCTTATCACAACTATAATAACAAACAAATGACAGGCGTGATCCAAATTCACGGCGGCGACGATGGGCAAACGGGCGGAAGAATCGAAATACTCAGAGCTTTCGATGAGACAAAAGCTGGAGTCAAAGGGCTTTTAGACTCGGGAATATCCAAAGTTCCCAAGATCTTCATCAAACCATCCGCCGACGAAGACGACCTTCCAATCGATGGAGAAAATCCGATGAGGCTCATGCCCAAATCCCGACAATTGACCTGTCGGGGATGGAAAACCCTAAATCGAGGAAGAGGATCGTCGAAGAAATAAAAAATGCATCGGAGAACTGGGGTTTTTTCCAGGTGGTAAACCATGGGGTTCCTTCGTCCGTGCTTGGGGGGATGATAGACGGCGTAAAGAAGTTCAACGAAATGGACGTCGAGGAGAAGAAGAAATACTACGGCAGAGGCGGCGACTCGAAGAGCGCGGTGTTCGTCAGCAACTACGACCTGTTCACGTCGAACTTTGCGAATTGGAGGGACTCACTCTACTTTTCGTCTCCCAATGACGAGCTTGTTCCCGAGGAACTGCCTGAATCCTGCAGGTACTGTCGGACATTTTAGGCTTGGTTATTTTTTTATGTCCTGTAATTTAGGTGCATGCATAGTATGCGACTTATACGGATAATAACTTTTAAAATTAAGCAAATTTGGGGTTTCATTCAGCAAAAAATGTCCCTAAATTGCTTAATTTTTAAAAGTAATCATTCGTATGATACCACACCAGAACTTAGATGTCCCCATAATTCCACCCCTAACTAAATTAGAGGACGAAAAAAGTTAATTAATCCGATTCTTTACTTCACATCATCGTCACCGACATCTTGTCATTTAAAAAACTGCGTTTTACTATATTTCTTACGACAGGGATAGCACTCTGGAATACTCCAGGCACGCCAAGGGCCTCGGGAAAACCCTACTGAAGCTCCTATCCGAGGCGCTCGGTCTGAAAACCAACCACCTGATTGACGTGGAGTTTGGGAAAGGCCATAGGCTCGTCGCGCACTACTACCCGGCTTGTCCCGAGCCCGAGCTAGCAATTGGAACCACCAAGCACACGGACGGCAGCGTACTAACGATTCTCTTACAGAAACCATCCGAGCGGCCTACAAGTCCTCGACCGCGGTCGGCGATGGGTCGACGTCGAACCAAACCCTAATGCTTTAGTGGTCAACGTAGGTGATCTCCTCCAGGTAATAAATATATTGCAATAAGCATATATGCAGTTTTTACTTTTCCTTTTTTCTCGGTTCATTACATACCCTATGCCAACCATGTTAAAAATCAAATATCATTTGGTTCAATTAACACACATGACACGTGCCAAAAAATTTTATATTGGTGGGGGGGGGGTGGGGGGGGGGGGGGGGGGGTGGATCACCCAAATTGCGTAGGTAAAGACACGACCTGACAGACAATATACGATACTAATGCATGCAATTTGTTGTGTGCATAGCTGGTTTCGAATGGGAGGTTCAAGAGCGCAATGCACAGAGTTCGGGCGAATCTAAAAGGACCGAGGATGTCCGTGGCTTTGTTTGTTTCTGGGCCTGATTATAATATTTCTAGGGTTTATGGACCGATAAAGGAGTTGATATCTGAATCCAGCGGTTTACCGTGATGTGAAGCTGGGAGATTATCTGATGAAGTTCTTTAGCACTGGTTTGGACAAGTACAAAGGTCTTGATTATTACAAAATCTAAACTCCATGAGATGATCACTTGATCAGATATCAACTGCAAGTGCGAGATAGGGTTTGTGTGTTTACCTTTTAATTCATAAAATAAACCTCTGTGCGTGTGTCTATGTGTTGCTAATGTCTCATTCTATGTCGTTGAATAATTGCGTTGTTGCAAACTCGAACGTTATATTCATGCTATCTCATCAATAGATATTTTATTTTCTGTGTCAAACTTAACCGAAGAAGGAAAAGTCAAAAGCAAGTATATTTGAGGGGGAAAACCACTAAATAGATATGCGAGAGCGGAGAATAAAAAATATCGCGGATAGATTTTGGAAAAAAATTATTATCATCCTAAGTCTAACAAACCCGTTGAGAAAAAACAAAAAGGAAAAAACATAAGATTGAAATACAAACAATAAAAAAGCTCCCATTTATAATTTTAAACAGAGACATATCTCTTAATCATCGTATTATCGACGACGTCCGTACAATACAATGGACAAGGAAAGCATTACACAACGAAGAAACCCCTATAAAAGTTATAGAGGGTTTTTATTTCAGACACTAAACCACGAAAATGGGTTTTATTACAAGACTCATCGTCCACGACGATAATCGGACTTTCTCTACGGACGACGACGCTCTGAAACTATCGACAAAGGTGCAGGAGGCAGCGGAATAGGCAGTACGAATGGCGAACCCGCCAGCGGAAGAAGTGGAAATGGAAGTGTAGGTCCTTCAGCAACGGTGGGCTTTGGCTTGTTGTTGTTAGCTCCAACGATGTTGTGCTTTGGTAAGAACCTAAATCGGCCGTTGTTGGACCCCTTAGATCTCTCTTTCTTAAGGGCATGATTGTTGGCCGATTTTCACCTTCTTCGACCTCCTTTTTGATAAGCTTGTTGTACCGCACACTCGCCTCTCAACGATCCACGAACAATAGAACCGAAAATCTGATTGAACCGAAAAGAAAATATTCGAAGATTGTGCAATGTTATCCACGCACACTCGCCCCGTCGTCAACCTTTTAACTGCATCTCTATTTAACCTTTGGTTAGCGGATTTGCAATGTTATCCGTAGATTTCACATAATCAATCGAGATAACCCCAGTTGAGGGCAGTTGTCTAACGGTATTATGTCGACGACGTATATGTCTCGACTTACCATTATACATAGTACTCTGTGCGCGACCAATAACCGATTGGCTATCGCAGTGTATGCATATAGGCGGCACATTTTCCCAATTAGGAATATCCTTCAAGAAATGGCGTAGCCATTCAGCTTATTGTCCACATTTATCCAAACAATTCGGATTTCATAGTGGATCTCGCTATAACCGTTTGTTTCGAGGATTTCCACGACACAGCAGCTCCATCAAGTGTAAGCACATAGCCGCTTGTGCTCTTAAGAGTCCTTCATGTCAGATATTCAGTTCGATCTGTGTAGCCTTCTAACACAGCTGGATATCGACCATAGTGTAATCCATAGTCTCGAGTATACCGTAAATATCCCAAAACCCGTCTTGCGGTCCAATGGTCCTCACTTGGATTGCTCGTGTACGAACCCAGTTTGCTTATAGCATAAGCAATATCAGGTCTAGTACAACTCATTAGATACATCAAGCTTCCGATAATTCGAGAGTATTCTACTTGAGCAATAGCATCGCCGCGATTTTTCGACAAATGAACGCTTCGATCTAATGGCGTTCTGGCAACACCAGAATCCTTGCAGAAGTTATCGATAATTTTGTCTACATAATGAGCTTGGCTCAAAAAAAGACCGTTACTCGTTCGTATGATTTTAATTCCTAAAATCACTCCCATATCTTTCATATCAAATTTCGAATTTAACATATCCTTGGTAGACTTGACCATTTTGTCATTACTACCAACAATGAGTATGTCGTCTACATACAAACATAAAATGACGTAGTCATCGCCTGTTTTCTTTGAGTAAACACATTTATCGCTCTCATTGATTTTAAAGCCGTAGTTGATCATCGCGTGATCAAACTTTTCGTGCCACTTCTTAGCGGCTTGTTTCAAGCCATACAAAGATTTGATCAATCTACAGACTTTCTTTTCGGTTCCCGGAGCACGAAAACCCCTGGGTTGCTCCATATATATTTCTTCGTCTAATTCACCGTTTAAGAATGTTGTTTTGACGTCCATTTGATGTACTTCCAAATTTCTTAAGGACGTGATAGCAAGTATCATCCTTATAGAATTTATTCTCGTCACAGGAGAATATGTGTCAAAGTAATCTAAGCCTTGGCGTTGCTTGTATCCTTTGATAACAAGTCTGGCCTTATACTTTTTCACTGACCCTCCTGGTCTCATTTTCCTTTTAAAGATCCATTTTGATCCTAAAGGTTTACATCCATTTGGGAGATCAACTAACTCCCAAGTATGATTCTGCAAAATAGAATAAATCTCACTCTTTATGGCTTCTTTCCATAAAGGCCCGTCAAAAGTCAGTGGTTCCTTTCAATTAAATATGTAACGAAATCGTCACCAAAAGATTTCTCTATTCGGGCACGCTTGCTTCGTCCCGGTTCATTTTCATGAACAGTACTAGGAATCTCGGTTTCTATATCATCTCGTTTAGATGTACCGAATCCATCATCGGATTTACAAGGAAATACATTTTCAAAGAAACATGCATTTCGATTCCATGACCGTGTTCTTGTGTATATCCAAAATTTTCGAATCATATACAAGAAACCGATATGCCATACTATTAAGTGCATATCCTATGAAAATGCAGTCCATCTTTTAGGACAAATTTTCAACGCTTTAGGCATAGGTACGACTACCTTCGCCAAACACCCCCACATTCGCAAATGTTGATAGGATGACATCTTTCATTTTCATAACTCGTAAGAAGTTTTATTTTCTTTCTTTCGAGGTACCCTATTCAAAAGGTAATTACTCGATAAGATAGCTTCCCCCCACATGTCGGGCGGTAAGCCTGAACTTAACAACATCGCATTCATTATTTCTTTCAATGTGCGATTTTTTCGTTTAGCGACCCCATTCGATTGAGGTGAATACGGTGCAGTCACTTCATGAATTATACCATGCTCTGCACAGAAGTTCTCGATCGGCACTTCATATTCGCCACCTCGATCACTTCTAAGTCGTTTTATTTTCTTATCAAGTTGATTTTCAACTTCGGTTTTATATAGAATAAATTTTTCTAACGCTTTGTCTTTGCTCTTTAACAAATACACATAGCAATATTTCGTGCTATCATCAATAAACGTTATGAAATATTTATTTCCACCTCGTGATTGAACGTATTTCAAATCACACACATCGCTATGAATTAATTCAAGCGGTTCAATAACTCGTATTACTATGGGGAATGACGATCTCGTCAGTTTTGCTTCAACGCAAACTCCACATTTATGTTTCGAATTAATATCGAATTTAGGAATATGATTCGTGTTAATTAATCGACGTATCGATAATTAATGTGACCAAGTCTGCCATGCCATAAATTGGAAGATTCAAGCAAGTAAACGGAAGAACGTTTTTCATTCTCATTTACAATAGTCATTACATTCAGCATGAACAAACCATCACAGGCGTAGCCTTTACCAACAAACACACCCGACTTAGACAATATCACTTTGTTGGATTCAATAACAATACAAAAACCGTGCTTGTTCAACAAAAATCCCGAAATAAGATTTTTTCGTATCTCGGGAACATACAACACATCTTTCAGCATTGATATTTTTTCGGACATCATTTTGAGCAGCACGCTTCCTTTTCTCCTTCAACCGGCTCGCAGGTAGAGAAGAGTCTACAGTTCGTGCACACATGACGTGTAGCAGCAGTATCGATCCACCATTCTTGTGGATTTGACCCAATCATGTTTACCTCTGAGACCACCGCTACAAGATTCATCTCGTCAGCCTCCTTGGTAATGTCTCTCACCATGTTGGCTTCATGGCTCCTTTTAGGAAGGCGACAGTCCGACGACTTGTGGCCCAATTTACCGCAGTTGAAGCATTTTCCCTTGAACTTGAAGTTCGGCTTTGAAACGCCTCCGGTCACCCCAAGTTTCCCCTGGGTTTAATCGGGCCTTTGCCCTTCTTAGATGCATGCTCCACCACGTTTACCTTCGGTTCAGATGAGCTTGACACTCTCTTTTCCGACCTTTTGTTGTCTTCTTCGATTCAAAGTCTAACAATCAAGTCCTCCAAAGACATCTCCTTGCGCTTATGCTTGAGATAGTTTTTGAAATCCTTTCAGCCCGGCGGCAGCTTCTCAATGATAGCAGCGACTTGGAAAGATTCGCTCCCAGAACCATTCGTTCTGCATGGATCTCGTACAAGATCAATTCGATCTCTTACACTCGACTGATCACAGTCTTGGAATCGACCATCTTATAATCAAGGAACCGTCCGACAACAATCTTTGTGCCGGCATCCTCAGTTTTATATTTCCAGTCTAACGATCCCACAATTCCTTAGCCGTAGCGACCGCACCATACACGTTGTACAGAGTATCGCTTAGAGCATTTAGGATGTAATTGCGGCACAAGAAGTCGGAATGCTTCCATGCATCAACCGCATTTACCACCTCAACATTCGTCCCACCTTCGTTAACCTACGGCTCGACCTCTTTTAGGTAGGTGGCCAAGTTCAGAGTGGTGAGGTAGAAGAGCATCTTCTGCTGCCATCTCTTGAACGTGGAGGCAGTCCCCGCAAACTTCTTTCTCCAAGTGGCTAACTGGTACAATCGGTGGCATCACGGTAGGCACGGTGTTGGTGTGAACGGCGTTGTTGTCTTCGTTCTGGTTTGAGCTGCGGTTATACGACATCTTCGTGGGATCGTAGAATCTGTTTTAAGATTGTTGGCCGATTTTCACCGTCTTCGACCTCCCTTTTGATAAGCTTGTTGTAACGGACACTCGCCTCGCAACGATCCACGAACAATAGAACCGGAAATCTGATTGAACCGAAAAGAAAATATTCAAAGATTGTGCGAAGACAATTTCCTTAAAACAGATTCGCTCCCTCACATATGTGCTAGAGGTTTTTAACGAGCGTCTGCTTCCCAGGATACTTCGAAATCACGGCGTTCGTTTAGCACAAAGCAACACCGACGGCGAACGGAAAAGAGCGATATAGCAGAATCAATTTTTGAGAGATATTCGTATTTTCTTTTCTTTCTCTTATTTTTCCTTATTATTTTTCTTCTTCTTAATTCTTATGCTTAATCACCTATTTATAAAACCCAAAAATTATTAAAGAAATATTTTTTTTAAAATGACATAATATTTGAGAAGTGGTTTTAACCACTCCATCACTCAATTTGAGCCATGGATTTGAGGAGTGGTTAGCCCCTACATAGGCCTTCTAGAAGTCGGGCCGTTATTGGGTCAATTCAAAGCCCAATAATATTTAATTTCGAAGCCAAATTCCTCATTCACATAAATAATTTATAAAATCAACTATATTATAAATTTTCTAACAATGATTACGCCTCATAATCGCAATACGCTCGCGCATTTCTTCCGTCGATAATTTCATCACCGTTCTCTTCGCGCGTTGAAGCCCTGTTTTGAAGTGGTGCCTTTCGCCACGGAGAGATGTTTGCGAGAGGTGATTTTCGGGGCGATTAGCTTCTGATAGTCGGTTTTGGGGCGATTGAGAACTGTAATCTCGCGGTTCTTATTACGGGCGGCGATACGTCGCTTGCGGGTGGCGATGATTTTCTTGTAGTCGACGACTGCGCCGCCGGCAACAGAAGCAGAGAGGTGTTTGCGGCCGGCGATAATCTTCTCACCGTTTGGAGAAGTTACCTGATTATTGTTGTGGTCGCGCGTGAAAACGTCTGCGTACTCAATTTTCTTACCGTCAATAGAAGTCGTTTGGCGCTTATTACGAGCGGCGGTGGCAGCGTGCTTGCGGTAGCTGTTCTGTACGACGGTGGCGTCGATGGTAGTGAGGGCGGCGATCACTGAAATGGCGAGGACGGCGAGCAGCAGGCGGCGCTTGACGGCCATCGTGCGTCTTTCTTCGAACTATCTTGTGTGAAGGTTTTGTGAAGTTTGATGTGACGTTTTTATAGCAAGTCTATTTTTTGGACAGTCTGGCGAGAGTTTCGAGGATGAGAGTTCATTGGAACAGTTGTATTATAATATAACAAGACGGGTACTACTATTTGCACTCCTTAGGGGTGTAAAAAACATTGGGATCCGTTAACCAATAAAAAAATCAATTAATTTTTACATGGATTTCAATTTCATCATTCATTAATTGACTATAATTTTCAATATTATTATTATTATTCAGAGCAATACCTATTGTACCTTCTTCAAATTCGACTAATTCACCCGCCATTACTTCATCAAGACCGTGAATACGAGCGATACCATCGCCCACTTGAAGTACGGTACCGGTATTTACAATTTTGACTTCTCTATTATATTGTTCAATACGTTCACGGATAATATTACTAATATGTGTAAATATGTCCAAACGGTCTGATATTTGTTTTGGCGTTCAATAGATAATTCCTTTCATTAATATTTGTTATGATAGTTAGAAGTTAAAAGTTTCAAATAGACGTTCCAAATATTCAAAGTTATGGAAAATGCTCTACTTATTTATTTATCTTTTGATATTTATGGTTAATATGGTTTTAGCTCATAAAAAACGTTAGTTATCTTATTTCATAATAAGAAAATCCAGTCAAAGTCATTAATTGTCCCAAATATTTAGGAGGTAATTAATAGGGGGTGGGATAGAATTAGTGGGTGCATACAGAATTACCCTAACAAGAAACATTACTAAGTACAATGTAATTTGCTACGATGGATTTATCAGCCATGTTAATATTTTCTTGTTAGTTGTTCGACAGATTCGTTTTCGAGAAATTATTCTGCTTTAGATGATGATACTTTGTTGCCGAGAGAATTACACAAATGATTTTGAGAATGGAATTACAAAACTAGTTGAGTTTTTAAACATATTACAAAACTAATCAACTTTTTTAATTTTAACTATTTTTATTTTCAATTTCACCACAAAAATACTTAAAATTTTAAACTTTCACTATCATTATCTTCAAATAGCACTAACACTTGTTAATAATTAAATTTCACACAAACTTATGTTAACTCAAATATATTAAAGATATAGAAATAATCAAAAGAAAGAAATCTTACTTGGCGTGATCGTGACCTACTCCTTGCCCACGTGAGTTCGATATCTAGAGCTGTCAAAACGGATCGGCGGGGCAGGGCGGTTGGTAGCCCGCCTTGGGCGGGGAGGGCGCGGGTAAGCCCACCGTTGGCAGGCCTCACAATTGAAGGCCCGCCCTCAAAATTCAAAAAAAAAAAAAAAAAGAAAAAGGTCAAAATATAAGGGAAAAAAATAAAAATTAAATATTTAAACTCAAAAACAATTCTAATTAAATCTAATCTCGTAATAATAATTTATGTATATTATTAAACTTGAGTAAATTAAAAATCGGAGCTAAAAATATTAACATACCTATATAATTTATTTATATATCAATATTTAATAAAAAAATATCATACTTGAGCCCTCAGACTGCAATGAATTATAATAAACATTTTTTGTTAAATATTGACTAATTAGTACTTTTTCTATAGGAGTACAGTCAACTCAAAGACTTCTCTATATGGGGCAAGTGATTCAATACACAGCCCAACTAAACCGAATCAATGAGCTCAATAGTGAACTGTGCATAACTTTCTCATGGTTATCGTAGTCAAAACGGGTCGAGGGGTGGGCCGGCCCGTAGCCCGCCTATGGCTGTGAGGGCGCAGGTAAGCCCGCCATCTGGCGGGCCTGGGAATGAAGGCCCGCCCCTACTGGCAGGTAGCGAGCCCGGTCCAAAAAATAAAAATGAAAAAAATTAAAAAACAACATAAAATATTTAAGTTGAATTACTCATAATCAAATTTAAGTTCTTTGATAATTTTTTATGTTATTAAGACTTGCTTAAATTAAATGTAACGACCCGTTCCATACCGAATGTCACTGTAGCATCCGTCCCTACCGGGACCTGTGGGGTTGGACCCACCACACCTCGACTAATAGTCTGGCCCCACTGTACCACCATTTAACCTTTCAGGGTGCTTCGTCCTCGCTCACACGCACCTTGGACAAACTTCCCAGGGGGTCACCATCCCTATATTTTCCCAAGTCAAGCACGCTCAACTTCGGAGTTTCTATAGATGGATTCCCGAAAAGGTAGGTCGACCTTGGTGATATGAGTAGTACTATCAATTCTCTTATACGAGTCTTAGCCTGACACGCCCATACATTGCCAGCCTCAGGATCCCCTCTCATTCGGGTGTCGGATCGGTTCGTTCATGTACCCCTCCCCGTGGTTTGCACCTCGGACTGTACCCCCATACATCCGAGTAGACGAGTGGCTCACCACCGTCTCCACGGCCCGGGTGTCACATTAAACATTTGATCTCAAAAAGTATAAAAAACCTATATAATTCATTTACTATTAATTTTTAATAAAAAAATATTTTATGAAATTTGGTGGAACTGCCCGCGGCCCGCAAGGCCCGCCCCGCCAAAGCCCGCAGGCCCATTTCACATTACTACTCATGGTGAGGGTTTATTTTTGTATGTATTTGTCTTGGATTATTCAGTAATTACAAATGAATCATTTCGATCAAATTAGAATCTCGAAGTCTACAGTAATATATTTAAGTTAGAATATTGACCGGCCTGTAAAAAAGATATGGACAGTCTGCCTACCTCATAATATTAATTTGGGTTGATAAATCCTCTGTTTGTTTCCTGTATGGATCTTGCATTGTGTAGTGAGTGGGATTATGTCTGGTTCTTCTTGTAGTTAAGTAAGGCATCTTTGTATAGGCAGATTTGGCCTGCCTTTGATTGATTCACATTCGCATCTACATTATGTTCGAATATTTTGCTGTAGACTATTATTAGACTCGGGCGTTATGATTTCTATACGAAGGTTTAATGAATTTGGAGTCGATGGTGGCCTTCATCGTGTGAATTTTGCCATCCCTATTCTCTAGATGCATGGCAACTTGGCTGTCTTTTAATCTCAAAGTTGAAAAGATTTTGTCGGCCCTAAATTTACCAATTAAAGTATCATGACATGGGTATTCAAAATTACTAATTAAAATATTAGCAAAAGGCGTTCTACGGAAGGTATTCTGAATTTTTTAATACAAAATGCGTGTTAAAAATTCTAAATAAATATTAAGAGGAGTTTTCAAGGGATAGTATTCTCGGTCTTTCAATATAAGGGGGTGTTTGTTTCGAGGTGATCCTCCAAAAAACATCACCGTGATACTTCATCGCTTTCCAATCACCACGTTTGTTTATTGTGAGTGATAAATCATCACCGCGATGGAGGATTACCAAGGTGATCAAACGGGGTGATATTCCAGGTTTTTTATCACCCCAAAAAGCAGGTGATCCTCCATCACCGTGACGGAGTAATGTTTTCAAATTTTTTTGAACAAAATTATCCATTATCTTTTAACCAACGTATTTAAAATTTATATTAATGCTCAAACAATAACAAAATTATGTTATTGAAAATACTTATAACTAATAATCGATTAATCTATTAAAGCTTGAAGAAATAAAATTAATTAGAATTATATTAAAATACTTACAATTAATAATTGGTTAAAAAATCTATGTTTAGAGCCTAAAAAATATGATAATTCTATTGATGACTTATATAACATGCTTAATTATAATTAATGCTTAAAGATATTTTCAAATATTAATAACTATCACGTTAAATACTACCTCAAATGGACATATTAAAACACTTATACCCCCTAAATGTGTGTAAAATTACTAATTCCTCTTGTACGCCATTCAACCAGCCGCCTTGCCTGACGTTAGGAAGACTTCTCGACATAATGCACCAATCGTTTCAAGAATCAGGGGCACATCATAACATAAAAATATTAATGGACCATGGACCCAAATAAATTATATAAGATTATCTTGACCATGTCCATGTGAGAACATGAAAGTACGGAAGTACATATACTACCTAAAAGTCATATTAGTAAAACGTAATTCCAAAAACTTTTAAAACAGTCACACGTTAACATGTTGTCAAGGATTGGTTAGATTTTGTTTCGTCTTTGTTATATTTCAAAGCATTAGTTAGAAGCAACGGCAACTTGCCCGACTTTTAATCTCAAGCATAGATAAAAGATCGATTGCCCGGCCTAAAAAATTACTAGTTAAAATTGTTCAAACGAAGAAAGTCTTCTCAGTCTTTTAATAATACTGACGGATAAGTTTTACTAACTAAAATATTTATTAGTGAGGGCTGGTTCTTAAGGAATGGGGAACTATTGTAAGTCAGCGATAATTATTATTATTATTTTTTTTTTTCGCTCCTTCACATTCGAACTTGGTTAATGATATTTTTTTGCTCTCTCCTCTGCTTATTACCGTTATATAGTCCATGCAATGGCCTCCTTATTGCGGTGAATATGCATCGGAAATACTAGAGATTTGTCTTGGTGTGGAGCTAGCTAGGGTTTCGTTGGGTCGAAGCTGCAATAGCTTCATTTGGAAATAAATTACATAACCTTAAAATATAATCCCTTCAAGTCTATAGTAAGAAAGTAATCAACCATATACTTACTAAAAAAATTAACTCCTTTCAAGTTTAAGGTTTCAAGTGAGGTGAAGCGATCAAAACTTTCTAAACATGATTGTGCGTATGGAGAATATAATAAAGTCTCCCTTCCTTAGCCGTAGCAACCGCACCATACACGTTGTACAGAGTATCGCTTAGAGCATTTGTGATGTAATTGCGGCACAAGAAGTTAGAATGCTTCCATGCATCAACCGCAAACTTGGTGAGGTAGAAGAGCATCTTTCAATACGTGGTGAGGTAGAATACCTTCCATGCATCAACCACAAACTCGCTGACCTTATGCACAATACCTTCCTTCATTAACCTTCGGCTCGACCTCTTTCAAGTAGGTGGCCAGATTCAGCGTGGTGAGGTAGAAGAGCATCTTCTGCTTCCATCTCTTGAACGTGGAAGCAGTACCGCAAACTTCTCGGGCTTCTCCAAGTGGCTAACTGGTACGGTCGATCGCATCACGACAGACACGACGTTGGTGTGAACCGCGTTGTTGTCTTCATTTTGGTTTGAGTTGTGGCTGTCCGACATCTTCGTGGGATCGTAGAGTCTGTCTAAAAATTGTTGGCCGGAAAGAAAAATATCGTTGGCTGATTTCCGCCTTCTTCAACTCCTTGTTGAGAAGCTTGTTGTAACGCACCCTCGCCTCGCAAATATCCATGAACGATAGACCCGAAATTAGATAGAAGCGGAATGAAAATATTCGAAGATTGTACAAACACAATTTCCTTAAAATAGATTCGCTCCCTCACGTATGTGCTAGAGGTTTTGACGAGCGTCTATTTCCCAGGATACTTCGAAATCGTGGCGTTCGTTTACCCCAAAAACGACACCGACGGCGAACGGAAAAGTGCGATATAGCAGAACCAATTTTGAGAGGTATCGTATTTTCTTTTCTTTCTATTTCTTGTGTTTAATTCTTATTCTTAATCATCTATTTATAGAACCCAAAATTTATTGAAATATTTTTTTTTTAATTAGATGACATAATGTTTGGGTGGTTTTAACCAACTCCAACATTTAATTAAAGCCATTAACTTGAGGAGTGGCTAGCCCCTACATGGGCCTTCTAGAAGTCGGGCCGTTATTGAGCCAGTTCGAAGCCCAATAATATTTAATTTCGAAGCTCAATTCCTCATTCACATAAATAATTTATAAATCAACCATATTATAAATTTTCTAACAAAAACATTAAAGATTGAACTAAAAGTCTACAAACAATAGAAGAAGCTATATAGCTCCGATCATCATGTATCCTGTTAAACAGACAGACATTTTTATCATCAATTCATCATCATATCATCGACGACATACAATTGACTAAGAATAACATTACACAACGAAGAATATCATCATGTTAATGGAAATGAGTATAGTTATTTCTGTCTGGTTATACACGGATTTTGTTGATATTGTATATAACATGTTTGATATGTGTGTAGTAATTATTTATGCAATGATATAAATTGTGTTTGATTGATGTGTTTGACATGTGTATAGGTTGTATATGGATTAGTGATACACACCACATACCCACCTAAGTGGGTATGTATATACACGTCATACTATGAAAATCCTTGTAAGAGCTAAACTTATTCATACCCACCCCATAACCACATATACCCACCTATACACATATATCAAACGAGCCAAAATGTGTACAGGGTTTTTAGGCTTTCGCATTACGTCTAACTACCTTTGGAACAAGTCAAGTTAACAATTTGTCATATTATTGCTAATTTGGATTTTATTTTATTTCCTCTTTCGTATATTTTAAGCATTTGGTTAGAACACGCAGCAACTTGTCTGTATATTTAATCTCAAACTGATAACAAATCCTCGCCGGCTCAGCAACTTGTCTGTATATGTAATCTCAAACTGATAACAAATCCTCGCCGGCTCTAAAATTTACTAATTAAAATGTCAGTGAGTGGTGTTCTAAGAAGGCATTCTCAGTCTCAATAATACAAACAACCTTTATAAATTTACCAATTAAAAACCGTTAACTAAAACGAGTGATGTTCTAAGGAAGGTATTGTGCATAAGGTCAGCGATAACATTGTTTTTCACAACATCAACTCTCCTTATTACAACTATAAATACCATGCAATAGCCAAGGCATGAAGTACAGAAACCCTCCATTTGTTATCGAAATCATTCTCTTATCTTATCACAACTATAATAACAATAAATGGCAGGCGTGATGCAAATTCATGGCTACGATGGGCAAATGGGCGAAAGAATCGAAATGCTCAGAGCTTTCGACGAGACAAAAGCTGGAGTCAAAGGGCTTTTAGACTCGGGAATATCCAAAGTTCCCAAGATCTTCATCAAACCATCCACCGACGAAGGCGAGCTTCCAATCGATGGAGAAAATCCCGACGAGGCTCATGCCCAAATCCCGACAATCGACCTGTCGGGGATGGAAAACCCTGAATCGAAGAAGAGGATCGTCGAAGAAATAAAAAATGCGTCGGAGAACTGGGGGTTTTTCCAGGTGGTAAACCATGGGGTTCCTTCGTCCGTGCTCGGGGGGATGATAGACGGAGTAAAGAAGTTCAACGAAATGGACCTCGAGGAGAAGAAGAAGTACTACAGCAGAGGCGGCGACTCGAAGAGCGCGGTGTTCGTCAGCAACTACGACCTATTCACGTCGAACACTGCGAATTGGAGGGATTCACTCTACTTTTCGTCTCCCAACGACGAGCTTGTTCCCGAGGAACTGCCTGAATCCTGCAGGTACTGCCAGACTCTTTAAGCTTGGTTATTTTTATGTCCTGTAATTTGGGTGCATGCATGGTATGCGACTTATACGGAGAATAAATTTTTAAATTAAGCAATCTAGGGCATTTTTTGCCTCCAATTCTGAGGTTCCAAGGTCTAATCTAAGATTGTGTTGATATTATACAGACAAGAACTTTCAAAGTAAGCAAATTTGGGGTTTCATTCAGCATAAAATGTCCCTAAATTGCTTAATTTTTAAGAGTAATCATTCGTATGATACCACACCAGACTTAGATGTCCCCATAATTCCACGCCTAACTAAATTACAGGACGAAAAAAATTGACTAACTCGATTCTTTACTTTGAATCATCGTCACCGGCATCTTGCCGTTTAAAAAACTAAGTCTATATTTCTTACAACAGGGATAGCACTCTGGAATACTCCAGGCACGCCAAGGGCCTGGGGAAAACCCTACTGAAGCTCCTATCCGAGGCGCTCGGTCTGAAAACCGACCACCTCATAGACATGGAGTTTGGGAAAGGCCATAGGCTCGTCGCTCACTACTACCCAGCTTGTCCCGAGCCCGAGCTAGCAATTGGAACCACCAAGCACACGGACGGCAGCGTACTGACGATTCTCTTACAGAACCATCTGAGCGGCCTACAAGTCCTCGACCGCGGTCGGCGATGGGTCGACGTCGAACCAAACCCTAATGCTTTAGTGGTCAACATAGGTGATCTCCTCCAGGTAATAAATATATTGCAATAAGTATATATGCAGTTTCACTTTTCCTTTTTTCTCGGTTCCTTACATACCCTATGCCAACCATGTTAAAACACAATAATACCGTGTGTTTCACGGTCACGTGACACGTGCCAAATTTTTTAATGGGGTTGGATTACGCCCAATTGGGTAGGGAAAGGCACGACCTGACGGACAATACAATATATACTAATGCATGCAATTTGGTGTATGCATTTTTATTATAGTTGGTCTCGAATGGGAGGTTCAAGAGTGCAATGCACAGAGTTCGGGCGAATCTCGAGGGACCGAGGATCTCCGTGGCTTTGTTTATTTCTGGGCCTGATTATAATCTTTCTAGGGTTTATGGGCCTATAAAGGAGTTGATATCTGAAGAGAATCCAGCGGTTTACCGTGATGTGAAGCTGGGAGATTATCTGATGAAGTTCTTTAGCACTGGTTTGGACAAATACGAAGGTCTTGATTATTACAAGATCTAACTCCATGAGATGATCAGATATCAACTGCGAGTGCGAGCTAGGGTTTGTGTGTTTGTCTTGTAATTCATAAAATAATCATCTGTGTGTGTATGTGTGTTGCTAATGCTCTCATTCTATGTCGTTGAATATTTGCGTTGTTGCAAACTCGAATGTTGTATTGTATAAATCATGTTGCCTCATCAATAAGATATTGTATTTTGTGTGTCAAACTTAACCCAAGAAGGAAAAGTCAAAAGCAAGTATATTTGAGGGGGGAATAAAAAATATCGCGGATAGATTATTGGAAATAAATTATTATCATCGCTGAGAAAAATTATCCTAAGTCTAACAAACTCGTTGAGAATAAACAACAAGGAAAAAACATAAGATTGAAATACAAACAATAAAAAAGCTCCCATTTTTCATTTTAAACAGAGACGTATTTTTCTTAATCATCGTATCATCGACGACGTCGTACAATACCAATGGCCAAGAAAAGCATCACGCAACGAAGAAAACCCCTATAAACGTTATAGAGGATTTTTATTTCAGACACACTAAACCACCGAAAATGGGATTTATCAGCAAATTCGCAAATATATATGTTTATTATAAGACTAATCGTCCACGACGATTATCGGACTTTCTCTAAGGACGTCGACGCTCTGAAGCCGCCGGCGAAGGCGCAGGAGGCAGCGGAATAGGCAGTACGAACGGCGAACCCGTCGGCGGAAGAAGTGGAAATGGAAGTGTAGGTCCTTCAGCAACGGTGGGCTTTGGCTTGTTGTTAGCTCCGACGACGTTGTGCTTCGGTAAGAACCTAAATCGGCCGTTGTTGGTCGCCTTAGATCTCTCTTTCTTGAAGGCACGATTGCGCCTCATAATCGCAATACGCTCGCGCATTTCTTCCGTCGAAAGTTTCATCACCGTTCTCTTCACCGTCGAAGCCCTGTTTGAAGTGGTGCCCTTCGCCGCCGAGAGATGTTTGCGGGAGGTGATTTTCGGACCGTCGGCAAGAGGAGCCGCCCTATTCTTACGAGCGGCGGCGATTAGCTTCTGATAGTCGGTTTTGGGGCGATTGAGAACGGTAATCTCGCGGTTCTTACGGGCGGCGACGATTTTCTTGTAGTCGACGACCGCGTCGCCGACGACAGAAGCGGAGAGGTGTTTGCGCCCGGCGATAATCTTCTCACCGTTTGGAGAAGTTACCTGATTATTGTTGTGGTTGCGCGTGAAAAAACGGCTGCGATACTCAATTTTCTTACCGTCTACGGAAGTCGCCTGGCGCTTATTACGAGCGGCGGCGGCGCGCTTGCGGTAGCTGTTCTGTTCGACGGCGGCATCGAGGGTAGTGAGGGCGGCGAGGACTGAAACGGCGAGGAAGGCGAGCAGCAGGAGTCGCTTGGCCATCGTACGTCCTTTCTTCGAACTATCTTGTGATGAAGGTTTTGTGAAGTATGATGTGACGTTTTTATAGCAAGTCTTTTTTTTTTTGGACAGTTTGGCGAGAGTTTCGAGGATGAGAGTTCATTGGAAGAGTAGTATTATAACAAGAAACATTGTTAAGTGCGACGTAATTTGCTACGATGGATTTATCAGCCCATGTTAATATTTTCTTGTCAACTATTCGGCAGATTCGTTTTCGAGAAATTATTCTGCTTCAGATGATGATACTTTGTTGCCTTGCCGCCTTGTGATGTTAGAACAGCTAATGGAATAATTTATTAGTACCCTTAAAAATCTTTCTTTACTCTTGATTGTTTCTTGTTTTGGCTAATTACTGCTTTCTAAAATAATTTAAAAAGGTACAAAAGGAAATAACATAAAAATCATGAATAATAAAAAAAAAAAAGCTCGTGGGCCGGCTTGCGAGCTTTCGACCGCCCACGAGTGAGCTCGAGCTCGAGCCGGCTCATTCGCAAATCCATGATTGACGAGCTCGAGTCGGCTCATCGAGATTGCGAATCGACTCGACTCATCGTCCACCTGCTAATTATTATTATTATTATTATTATTATTATTATTATTATTATAATTTTTCATTAATTATTATTTATTATACTATTATTGTTATACTATTATTATTATTATCAGTTACGGAAAACTCGTTACGTGCTCAGTTTTGGATTTCGAAGATGAACCATTCGACACGGAATTTCAAATCCGACGAATTATAAGGGTTTGAATTTCCCCTCGGATTTGTACGAAAATGAAATCCAAATCGATGCGATTGCCAAACGAAAGATTCGGGCTAAACCCGGAATCAAAACGGGGCATAATGTTTTTTCACCCAAGTCCAAGTGAATTGAAGGCCCACTCTTAAGTCTTAGTCATCCAATGTCCTCTCTTGCATGTTTTACCTATATCGAGCTTTGTTGTAAAGTAATGTAATGATGGAGGTAATTATTATATGATTTACTTAATTATTTTAAGCAAATCATATAAATTTAATTGAAAAAAAAAATAATACTTCAGTGGAGTGATAAGGAACAGCTAATGCGCGCGAAAATCGCATCCTATTACTCTTCAGCTCCCAACGTTCGTTTCTCTCTCTCTCTCTCTCTCTCTCTGTTCCGTGGCTTTCATTCTCTCTCTAGATCAGAAAATTTTCCAAGCACATTAACAAATGCTTAATCATTCATGTGATTTGGGTTGAAATTTCAGGTCGGATGTTGACGATCGCTGCGAATCGGTGAGATATTCGACGAAACGACAGGGAAAACCTCGACCTTAGTTTTGATTTTCAAGTTAATGATTTGTCTTGGGAGAGTAGGGCATTGGTGGCATTATCTATGACGAGTGCAGAGACGGTTGAAAAAACGATAAGTAGGTCTGGTGCGTGCGTAACTATGATTCGTTTCAGATGGAATGGCAGATCCAGCTAGTTATGACAACCTCGACCGTAGTTTTGAACAGGTGATGAATCGATCGATTGTTCTGTGTTCTCTTTTCGTCAGTGATCATAAAGCGGGTGAAAATGTTTAGGGATCTTCTGTTTTATTCGAAATGATGGATGCTAGATTGAAGTGTTTTTTTAATAGATAAAGATAACGATTGAAATGTTCATTTGATGATTAATACACACCTCTTATATGATTCTGATACCGTTGAAGACACTTCGAGCTTTGAAGAAGGGAACACCGTTGATTAAGTACAGCAGGAAGGGGAAGCCTAAATTCTGTACATTCAGACTTTCTCCGGTAAGCATTGTATATATCTGTGAATTTATCGAAGAAATCTTTTGAAGAATTTTTTTACGATTTAATTTGAGCTCTCATTAAAGCATATATGTGTATGGGGATTATGTTTCCAGGATGAAACAACGTTACTCTGGTACTCTGGTAAAGCAGAAAGGACTTTGAAGCTATCTTCTGTTACAAGGATTATTCCAGGACAAAGAACAGTGAGTTAAGCCGAAGTATCTTACAAGTATTACATTCACTCGAGTAGATTGATGACTGATTTTTAAAATTGTTCGTATTTTACCAGCCTGTTTTCAAAAGATATTTGCGCCCAGAGAAAGACTACTTGTCGTTTTCGCTGATCTATAACAACGGTGAAAGGTCGCTTGATCTGGTTAGTAGTTGAATAGCTATCGTTTCTCCATCAGTGAACGTGCTATTCGAATAAATTGAATCTTTTCACTTTTCATTTCAGATTTGCAAAGACCAAGCTGAAACAGAGATCTGGCTCGGTGGTCTCAAGTCTTTAACATCAACCGAACGAGCTCGTATCAGACATACTAAAAGTGAAGTTTATGTTGTAAGTTCCTTTGGTGTTGGCCGTTATTCTCTTCTTAATATATACGCAAGAAAGTTTATGCTTTAATGACGAATACTTTCCTACGCATATTGCCTTCAGTTGCACGGTAGTGTTGCCTCTCAAGATAACCATCGACCCTTTGGAGCAACCGTAGAATCAATCGCGAGCATTTCCCGTGCAAGGCTCTCAGTCGATTCTACTTCATCGAGCACCCACAACACACCGTCAGGCTCACATGTTGGGTGTGAAGGTGCAGCAGCAAACATGCAGCAGGTAAGAACTAGCGGTGCGGATGGCTTTCGAATCAGCGTCTCGAGCACTCCGAGCTGCTCGAGCCAAGGCTCGGGACACGACGACATAGAGTCCCTGGGAGACGTCTACCTCTGGGGAGAGATTTGGCTCGACGGGGCAGCCCACGACGGCAATGGAAATCCCATCCCTCTCAAGAGCGACTTCTTAACTCCACAGCCGCTCGAAACAAACGTGGTGCTCGACGTCCATCAGTTGTCCTGTGGGGTCCGGCACGTGGCTCTCGTGACGAGACAGGGCGAGGTCTTCACGTGGGGCGAAGAGTCGGGCGGAAGGTTAGGGCACGGGGTTGAGAATGACTTTTCTCACCCTAAGCTAGTTGAGTTCTTGGCCGTGACGAACGTGGATTCTGTTGCGTGTGGAGAGTTTCACACGTGCGCACTTTCCACGTCGGGAGATTTATACACTTGGGGAGATGGGACCCACAGCGCTGGGCTTTTAGGTCTCGGAAACGATGTCAGCCATTGGATCCCGAAGAGGGTCTCGGGTTTTTTAGAAGGGCACCAGGTTTTGTCCGTGGCATGTGGGACTTGGCATTCGGCTCTAACTACATCTTCGGGGAAACTGTTCACTTTTGGGGACGGGAGTTTTGGAGCTTTAGGACATGGCGATCGTTCGAGCGCGGGCCACCCGAGGGAGGTTGAATCTCTTTACGGGCTCAAAGCTGTGGCTGTTTCTTGCGGAGTTTGGCACACTGCTGCGATTATCGAAGTCACCAATCAATTGAGTGGTTCGAATGTGCTGTCGAGGAAGCTGTTCACTTGGGGCGACGGGGATAAGAACCGTTTAGGCCATGGCAGCAAGGAAACCTATTTCGTGCCCACATGCGTCTCGGGCCTCATAGACTACAACATGCATCAGATAGCATGTGGGCATAACATGACCGTTGCTCTGACGAACACGGGCCATGTTTTTACAATGGGGAGTAACTCTTATGGTCAACTGGGAACTCCAAACGCCGACGGAAAACAGCCTAGTCTGGTTCAGGACAGATTGGTCGGAGAATTCGTCGAGCAAATTTCGTGCGGCGAACATCACGTTGCAGCTTTGACTACTAAGAGCGAACTCTTTACATGGGGACGAGGATTGAATGGAAGATTAGGACACGGAGATACGGAGGACTGTAATGTCCCGACGTTCGTCGAAGCGCTCAAGGACAGGCACGTAAGAAACGTCGTCTGTGGATCGAACTACACGACGTGTATATGCATACATAAGTGGGTTTCGGGGGCCGACCAATCGCTTTGCACGGGTTGCCGCCAAGCGTTTGGGTTCACGAGAAAGAGGCACAACTGCTACCACTGCGGTTTGGTGCATTGCCACGCTTGTAGCACAAAAAAGGCTCTAAAGGCAGCTTTGTCTCCCACGCCTGGTAAACCCCACCGCGTCTGCGATGCGTGTTATCTGAAGCTCAAGAAAATGTCTGAAGCTTCTAATAACATGTCTTCGACTTTCAATAGAAAGGCTTCCAACAGGCGACGATCCGTCGATTTCAGCCTTCGCCCAGATCGTGGTGGGGATGTAAGAGGTTCGTCGAGGGTTTTGCTTTCGCCGAGGGTTGAACCTGTCAAGTACCATGAGATGAAGTCATGTTTAGCGAAAGCAGACAACTATTCTATCGTTCGTGCTTCGCAAGTTCCTTCTTTATTACAGCTGAAGGACATTGCTTTTCCCAGTTCGCTCAGCGCTCTTCAGTTTGCGCTAAAGCCCATTGATACAACCACCATTTCACAGCCTCAGACACCAACAGCGGTGCTACCACACACGCCGCCGCCCGTTCAGTCTAACTCGAGGCCAGCTTCACCATACAGAAGGCCTAGTCCACCACGCTCGACTACTCCAGTTTTCTCGAGGGGCGTGATCGATACTCTGAAGAAGTCGAACGATCTTCTGACTCAAGAAATTTCGAAGTTACACGGCCAGGTAGGAGAGTTTTTCGTTTCCTTTCTGCGTTGTGAGTTGAACTTTACGCTTTGATCTTGGGCCGTTTTTCCGTTGGTTTTAGGTCAAGGCGTTGAAGCAGAAGAGCCAAGTTCAAGAAACGGAGATTTCGAACTTGAAGAAAACTGTATGGGACGCTACTTCTCTCGCTGCTGATAGATCAGACAAGTGCTTCAGAGCGATGCAAGCTGCTACGACCATAGCAGATCAAGTAAATTCGCGAGACATTTTCACTTTGCTAACGATCTAAACGTTGTGGGCTATAATGCTTTGTTTTCCTTGTTTTTTCTTTCTCTTAGTTGAAGGAAATCACGGAAAAGCTGCCTCCTGAGATATCCAAGTGCGAATCATTCGAATCCATTCATGATCAGCTCGAGTCTTTTCTCGATAACCTCAGGATTGAAGAACACGAAGATGACGATAATCACGGCGATAAAGCATTATCATCGTCAGCCAACGGTTCGAACAATAAGGAAGATCGCCGAACCGAAGAAGATCATCATCACAATATAAATGCATCTGAGTTGGTGGATACAAACGGATCCGCTGGGTCCCACGAGCGTCATCATACGGATCAACGCAACGCAGATCATGGTTCTTCGACGCCGCCCCGCACAACGCCCGATGGAAGGGAAGTGATGGAGCAATTCGAGCCCGGCGTTTATGTCACGATGCTTCAGCTTTCGAATGGAACAAAGATCTTCAAGAGGATTAGGTTCAGGTATTGTTCACACCCCTTTTAGTTTAAGCGATTGAATTGAGTTGTATGATAATCACACTGTTAACAAATACGCAGCAAGCGAAGGTTTTCGAATGATGAGGCGAGTGAATGGTGGAAAGTAAACAGAGATAGGCTTTATAAGAAGTACAGGCCTCCCAAGGTGAGTAGCTCATCTCCATCTGAAGTAGTTTCTGTCTCTGCTCAGAGAGAAACTGAGGATTCTAACCCAGAAAATATTCAGCCAGAAACTTCTTCGTAGGATACATAGGTTTAGAAGCTCTGTCAAAGTTGTTTTTGTACTTTTTTAACTCATCTGTTGTTTCTCCTTTCCCTGCACGGAATTTTAATTGAAAGTCACGCCATGTCCGAAATCCGTGAGGAAAACAAAGCGGCGGAGTAGATTATATGATATGATTACCCTTTCAGTCTTCATGTTTCGCCATCAGATGTAGAAAATTGAAATTTTCCTTTCCAAATTGAATTTGATTCCAGGGAATGCCTACTCCTTAGTCAAGTTGACTAACTAGCTCTATACCATAGATATTATTACAATCATCGCTTGTACATAAAACACGCCATGGATGTAATAGAAACATGCTAAACAAGAGCTCGCCAGAAGACAACCATTAAAGTATGGGTCTTGACTTTGATACAACGATTAAATCATACAAACAACTCAAGGTAAAAAAAAAAAAAAGAAAGATCTTTTTATTTGTTCTGAGATGACGATGAACCTACGACTTCCCTCGCATCTCGAATCCGTGTCGGGTTGACCACGCCGGGCACGTGGGCCCCATCGGTCTTCAAGATATTCGCCACCTCAGCGTACCCGTTTGGCTTCGGATGGGTCGGGTCCTTTCCCGCGGGCACTGGTTCTGCACGAGTCGGGTCGAACTTTTCTCCGAACAGAGTTCCTTTGGTCAGAAACTCGTGGGCCATGTACCCGGCTAGGAGCCGGTTCGCCGATACGGGTTTTTTGTGCTCAAACGACGTCGTTGGTTGCCTGTTAGAACTAACGGGAGGAGCGACGGACGCTGACTTGACTAACGGCGTTAGTGACGTCGCGGGGTGCATTTCTTTTCGCTTGCGAGACGCGCTTGGCGGCAACGCTCTTCGCGCGTTGAAGCTCATCGCGACCGTCGGATCAGAGGTTGTGCTTAGATCTGGTGACACGTGTGGGTAGGTTTTCTTGTTTTTATCTTTGAAGAGGTATTTAATTTTAAAAAAAAAAAACTAAAAGAAACAGCACAGAAAAGCTAAGCTACAAAACAGAGGAAATATGAAAAGAAAAGGGCATTTAACTATTTTGGGTCCGCGAAATACAGCTGGCGCAGAATTATCTTATTAAAAACACAAAAGAAAGTTGGAGAAAAAAAACCAGAAATCAAATTAAAAAGATCAAGTAAAACAAGGGGAAAAAATGCTAAAATTATAAAAAAAAATCGACGACAACAAATTCGTCGAAATTGGAGCAAAAAAGGATATTAAAGGGACATCGTAAATCTGATAGATCTTCGCCGGAAAGAAGACGATGGCCGCCGCTTGAAAGAGGCTGAGATCCTCGAGAGAACGGATTAAAGGCTGAGAGGAGAGAAATCAAAGATTTGAGAAGAAATGGTGTGGAGTGTGGCCGTTTAGGGATTTATATCGAGAAATGCTTATAATTGCCAACACGGAAGATATTAACAGAAATGCCATTCATCATGGGCCTTTTTTAGGCCCAGTATGTACATCACTTAGGCCCATCATTCAGCCCAAAGTGATGAACTGGCAAAGGTAGGCTCTCATCGTCTCTCTGTTACATTATCGGAAGCTAGGCTATAGATAGACCTTTGTTTACTCATTGTGATGTATTTAATGGCTCGATTCATAAACCTCTGGGGAATATATAAACATCATTTTTTAACTGGCCTTTAATCAGGCCAAAAGATTCAATCTTTTTTCTCTTCCAACGATCCTCAGAAACTAATCGAAGTGAAGTAGATGGCTGGCTCATACAAACACAAAAGTGGCTGCAAGCGAGCATTTTCTCCTCAGCAGTAAACATGGACTACTATCAAGTGCTCACAAGTATGTAATTTCAAGGCAAAAGAAAGGAGAAAAAGGCTGAGCCATCGTCTTCTTCGTCTTCTATTGAGAAACGATCTTCGCCTACTCCCATACCAAACCCAGTAAAGTATTAAGCTTCTTGATGTGTATCTATTCTATCTACTGCTGGTATTTTATTGCTGGCACACACCTTCAGTTCAACTCTTGTTAGATTACTACCATAAATGCTTGTTGTCTACATAACTCTACAGATGCAAGAATCCAACTCGTAGTCATCCGAGTCGTTAGCATCGCTGCAAATGGAAAGAAGACAAAAAAAAATAAATAAATAAACATCATATAGTTATGGAAATCAACAAGGGTTTGAACTTCCAAAAACAAGAAGTATACCTTGGTTGATACTCCAATATTTCTGCAAGCTTATGTCCCTTCTTATCGAGCCACTGCACCCTTTTATTATTATTATTATTATTATTATTATTATTATTACCCTTTAGGGAATTTCTTGCAGACATAATCCCACATCTCTTGGAAGGTACTAATAACGACCGTAGTTCATCATCACCGTCAACTACAGCTCTCGGGGACGGCGCAGATTTCGAATCGCGGTTAATCTGATTGCTTTCAGCGCCGTTTGCATCCATCGAAAGTGCCAAATTAACACACATACCCAAAAAAAAACAGAGCTACGAATTTTTTCTCGTCGTTCATCAAATCAGAGCCATGACCCAGCTGCCAAGACAACTAATTCGGCACCTCCTATGAGCAGACGAACAGTTTCTAAATCATTTGAATTCGAAACGGTGAGAAAAAAGGGAGCTACCAGAGATTTGATGGAATGGATCTCTTGGATGAAACCCTGAATTGATGATCAGATGTACGCGTTTAGCGTGTGCGTGTGTGTGCGTGTGTGAGAGAGTGAGAGAGAGAGAGTCCCAATTCTCAACTTGGTTCTGTTCTATCATCAAATTGAGTAAAGATCGTATTTTTAAGCCGTTAAGACAAACAAAAACATGAACCAATTGCTTTTTCGTTCACCTTATTCGCACGCAAACACCTGAATCGCACTCGTCGCACTCCATTTCGAGATATAAAAGAGAGATGCTGACAATCATTGAAGATGGAACATTTTTAATTCTTTGATATGTTTCATTACATGAGTCGAGTTTCAGGACATTTCTTGCAAGAGTTGGTCAATCGATTCGTCCTCATCATTGAACTATTCAAATAAAACACTCTTTGCCCTACTATTCGAGTCAATCCTATACACATACAATACACAACTTCAACTTCAACACTCACAGCAATCAATAAACACTGATCCATAACAACAAAAGCCGTCTATTACATACGAATATATGGTAATGAATATGTGTAGCTAAGTGTCTTTCGAAGCCCATCATTCTATCTCAATCTCAGGCAGTGGCTGCACTGCATTAACATTCCCTCGGATCCACCGCACCTCAAATTCTTGCAACGATTCAGAAACCCAAACGAAGCCAATCCCACAACAACGACGGCGATAAAATGCACCACGAGAAGCAAATTCACCAACGCAATGCCTCTCCATTTATCGTCCTCAAGCTCGCACTTTATGATAACGTCGTCGTCTCCATTGATCAAACCCTGCCCAGAAACGTTCTTGCATCCCTTCAAACCAAGAACATCAGTGTAAAGCGAAAAGCCCAACTGCATCAGCCAAGAACCCTTCAAGACAAGCCCACAAGAGAAGATGAATTCTGCAAAAAAAGCGCATGGCCTAACGGATAAGAATACGCAGCACCAACCACAAACCACGCTCAAGCCACTTAAAACGCCGTAGGCTTCTCCGCTTAGCCCAGTCAAACCCCTCCCACACGTGTAAGAGTCTACGAAGAAGACCGCGCCGGCGCATACGAAGAGGAAACTCTCAGAAATGGAGTAAAGATCCAAGCTTTCTTTGAAAACGATCATTGTTGCGAGAGCCCAGAAGAGGAGAACGACGAAGGATTGCTGTAAGAACGAGAATCTGTAAGTGGGGTTTGTGGTCTCTGGTAATTCGAGGAAAATGGAGACGAGTGAGAGTGACGAGGCTGGTAGGAATACGAGGAGAGTGTAGAGATCGATGTTCTTCCACTTTGGTTCTGACTCGGAGAGGTACCATGGCTTTGATCTGAAATGAGATGGGTGCTTCAGATAGAGAGATGTCGAGGACGTTAGGCGGCGGACGCCTATGGGGAAGAGGAGGAGTGACGCCGTGCAATGAGTGGCCAAAGATGCCATTTTTTTTTTCATTTAATTTTGAGATGAAAGATGGTATTTTGGAGATGTGATTGGGCAAATGATCGCAGCTTCTTCCTCGGATTTCGATGGAGCATAAAGGGGGTTGACCTTCGAACCATACGATGTTTAGTGACACGATTTCAATCTTACTCGTCGAATGATAGGTGGGACCCACTCGCAGGGGAACATGCATAGCCTAGCCTGTGGATTTTCCAAGAAGAATAGAATAAAGAAAAAATAAATAGGAAATCAAAGGGGAAAAAAAATCTAAGCCAAACGCTTATCTGTGGCTATCAAAATGACTGCTCATCTCTCAGACCAGCGGTCATTTAGGACCAAAAGAAGAACAAACACCATCACAGAACTTCACTCTCATATGTGATACGGAAAAAGAAAAAGAAGAAAAAAAGAGAAAAAAGATAGATCTATGGTTACTTCAACGACAGCTTCTGCTTTCCTCGGAAGCTGGGGCAGTTCTATTAGCGGCGGTCAAGAATCAGCGACACTGCACGCCAAGGCGGCGCCGCCGCATGTGGTGGTGGTGTCGCGGCCGGTCCGTTCACGGCCGATGATGAAGAACGTTAATGAAGGGAAAGGTCTCTTTGCTCCTCTTGTTGTAGTCGCGAGAAATATCGTTGGGAAGAAGAGGTTTAACCAGCTTAGAGGAAAAGCCATCGCTCTACACTCTCAGGCAAAGTCTATTTTCAAATCCCTGCTTTTTTATTTAAGTTTATTTTCGATGGTTTTTGTAATGATTCGGAGCTGTAATGTAATAATCTTACAGGTGATCACCGAGTTCTGTAAATCCATAGGAGCAGACTCAAAGCAGCGACAAGGGCTCATTCGACTAGCAAAGAAGAACGGCGAAAAGCTCGGGTTTTTAGCATGATTTTAGTACTAAAAAACATTCATAGACAGCAACTGAATTTTTCCCATTATTTCCCTGAAAGTCTGAGGCTCCTTCTTTTGCCGTTATTTTTACATATATGTAATGATCTGCTCCTTATCTGCGTCGACGATTCGAAATAAACCTGAATACAGCAACTTCTGTTATCAATAAATTTTGGGGCAGCGCTGCAAAAATGATATTTGTTGATATGCAATTAGAGAAAGCTCATTACTAACACAACAATAGAAGTAAGTAATAATAAACACGACATTGTAGTTGTAGTATTTGAAACACTAATAATTTCCTATTACAGACAAACTCTAATTCATTCTCTTACATGCACCTATCTATTATCTCCACGTCTAATTTTATAACGTTATCGTATGACTTTGTGTATTATTTCTTTCACAGATCAATCCAAGACTGGATTGGATTATAACTGCACTTAAACGAATTCACGCCACTTATGTGCGCGGCGATTTCCGACGAATCCATGCCTACGTCTTCGTCTTTCACCCCAGCGTACTCGTTATTACATCCGTTCATTCGCGAGAGTTCTTCGAGTTCGTCGTTCTTTGCAAAACGGCCCCTCACCCTCGGTCGACTGTCCGCCAACGTTTTCCGACAAGCATACTTCATTTAGTTCACAAAAAAAAATATTAGAACAGTTACATTACGTACATGAATAAATAGGCTTTTAAAAATGAAAAATTTGCCCTAGAGCATCTTCCACCTAAGACATAAAAATACAAGTAATTTTTACACAATAATACAGTTGATATATTTATATTAAAAATCAGATACTACTATCATTTTTGACTTATTAAACTTTTTATACTATAAGGATTAAAAAGTCAACATATTATAATTTTAATATTTAAAAATAAATTAATTACAGAATAAGCATATTCTTTAATTTACATGTTTATTAACTTGAAAGAAAATATCACTAAATAAAATAAATTAATTTTATTTTAACTTTTATTATTATAGAAAATATCAAATATTTAAATAAAATAAAAATATTTTATTAAATAGAATACAAATAAATAGAAACTAGAACTCTATTTTTGTGCTGAAAATTGTGTATACTCTACAACTAGAGTTTCTCTATTAGAGAATCTCCAACCCGCGGCATGAAAATACAGTTGATTCTGCACAATATTACAGTTGCTACTGTGCTTTTACTCCAACCCATAAACTCTACTTTCTACACTAATTTTCACTCCAATCCATTAACCCTACTCTAAAAATCAAATTCCTATATTAAATTTTATATTAGAATAATAAAAAAAGTCAATAAATTATAATAATTAATATAAATTATAAACTTAGCATATTATTTAATTATAATTTATTAAATTAAACGAAAATATAAATAAATAATAGGAAATTATTATTATTTTTACTTATATTATAATAAGAAAATCAAATATTTAAATATAATTAAAATATTTTTTATTGAAATAAATTATAAATAAATAGAAAGTACAACACAATTTTTGTGTTGAAAATTGTGTGTACTCTACATCTAGAGTATCTCTGCTAATCAACACAATATTAGTGTTAGATATAGAGTTCCATTGGAGTAAAGACGTACTTTATTTTTGTGTTTTACACAAAAATGAAGTACCCGTTGGAGATGCTCATCTCCAACCCACAGCATGAAAATACAGCTAATTCTGCACAGTATTACAGCTGCTATAGTGCTTTTACTCCAATCCATAAACTCTATTTTCTACACTAATTTTCAATCCAACCATTAACTCTATTTCTACTCCAAAAATCAAACTCATGTATTAAACTTTATGTTATAATAATTAAAAGGTCAATAAATTACAATAATTAATATGTAAGATTAACTAATAACTTAGCATATTATTTAATTAAATTTTATTAATTAAAACAAAAATATAAATAAATAATAAGAAATTAATATTATATTTACTTTTATTATTATAAGAATATCAAACGTTTAAATATAATGATACTATTTTTTTATTAAATAAATTATAAATAAATAGAAAGTACAACACAATTTTTGTGTTGAAAATTGTGTGAACTCTACATGTAGAGTATCTTTGCTAATCAACACAATATTAATGTTAGATATAGAGTCTCATTGGAGTAAAGCCGTACTTTATTTTTGTGTTTTACACAAAAATGAAGTAGCCCTTGGGGATGCTCTAATATAGAGTCCCATTGGAGTAAAGACGTACTCTATTTCGTGTTTTACGCAAAAAATAAGTACCCGTTGAAGATGCTCTTAGTGCTCAATTCATTTTTTTTTCCTGACTATCAAATACAACGAGTGAGTCGTCGCACATGGACGTGTCCTTGACACACTAATTTGTTGGCTAATGTGCCATTGTTTAGCCTTAGAAAGCTTAATGAGAAATGGATTAAATTTTAGTGCTTCTTTCTTACCTTGATCTTCTTGCTAAAATTCCTCTCTTGTTTTTTCATCTTGTACCTACGGAGCTTCAACTGTCTTTCCTCGGAGGACATTTTTCCGACGACCTTAAAATTGGGATCGTCGAAGCTCGTAATGTCGGAAGATAGGGTTATTGCATTATTATTATTGTTATTATTATTGCTTGTTCCTCCATGAACCAAATGCTGGTGGCCCTCACTGCTGCCAAGTCCCTTTAATCGCAATCATTTTTTTAAAAACACATACTACTAAATTTCATACAAGAAAACAATAAAGATGTGGTTAGATTCTACAAAGATGGAAAATAACCTGTAGCTCACTGCTAAAATGAAGAGCCCTCTGCAGAGAACCCGGCGCAAAAAGACTGCCCTCTCCTTGAAAATCCAATTCTTGGCGCGAAATCATATCGTTTCCGAGCATCGAACTGTACGGAGAATACGAAGGGTTCATGGAAAGAAATGGCGCGCCGCCGATCGCCAGGTGGTCCAAGAACGGAGAAATATTATTATTATTATTAATGTTATTCCTCAAACTAATATAGGAGGTCGGCGGCGGCAGTGGTACTATAGGCAAAGGAAGATGATGGTGGCACTCGTCTCCGTATCCCAACCCGCCGGAAAACGACGCCGGCGCCGGCGGCGCCACCACCGCCGGCCACCGCTCCTGGACGTACATTCCGGCGGCGGTGGGGTCCGCTCCTAAGTTGAAATCGTTGTTGCCGTCTTCGAATAAATATTCTCGATCGTCTTCGCACTGGTAGTTTCTCAGGATGGAAGAAGTCGTCGGCGAAGCCGCCGAGAGATCTATGGACGTTAATATGTCGTCGAGGCTGATCTGACCCGCCGATCCGTCGGCAAACGGGTGCGGACGGGTCGGGGACGGTTCGTCGTGATTGTCTATTATTTGTTTTATTTCGTTATTGCTCTCATTGTTCGATAATTCGTAGGGATAATTCGTCGAACTCGAGGCACCGTCCGAGGTTTGGTGACGTGGCGGGTCCGGCAAGAGGTCGGTTTCGGAAAGTTCTAGAAATCGAGCTCCTTCTGTGGGGCTTGTAATGTCGTCCTAAGATTAAAAGTTGATGAATTTCTATTTATTTACATGTTCATAATATATATATGAAAAAAAAAGAAAGAAATAAAAGATACCATGGAAAGCTGTTCATGGGGATCCACCATGTTTCCCAGTTCCAACATAATTCTGACAACCTTAAACCTAACAAGCTTTCCGATGAAACGTTGACGATGATCGGCTTATTAACTGTATGAAATTGACGATACATAATCGGTCATCGAACATATAACCTGCAACAATTATATATATTTTTACCTTCATCAGCAATTTAAATAAATAACATCATCTAAATACTACGTATATATAGGAAAAATTCTATTATAACCCACCTTATTATTCAATAAATAACATGTTGATCTGATGTAGATCTAACAAGGAGATTGAGAGCCTCTCTCCCCTTAGTATTGTATAGGTGCCCCGTGAATTTTCCGTAAAGAAGAAAGAAAGAAAAATATTTACAGTAAGATTAGGAGCTCCTTTATTTTTTTCTTTTGTAAGATGGAAAAACTAAATGTCGACAGGTTGGTTTATATAGGTTGTGGAGAAGTCCTTAGATATATATAAAGAGACAGAGTCGTGGGGCCATCCGTTTGTCCCTTATTTCAGGAATTATGTGCGAATTATTTGTTAAGATTATTCTATCTAAAACTAAAACTTGATCAATTTTCATACTGCTATATTTATACAACTTATTATAATTATTTTTATTTTTCAATAGAGAAATTAGGTAAAATATATTTATTTGTACATTGCTACATAGAAGCAAGCACAAATAATAATATGTTTTTTTTAAATCATAAAGTTGCTAATAGTTCATATGTTATTTTAATGATATGTTAGAATAGAACCTTGAAGATGATTTAGTATTCCTTTTTTTTATCCCATTCACCGCCGCCGTAGTTCCGATATAAATATCAGCTATGAGATGATTTCAACTTTCAGCGAACTAATCGTCAAATGTGTAATATACCAAATCAATTTATGACAAATACATAGTTTTCAAAATTTTCCATACGAACTCTTAGTTGACAAGAGCATCTCAAACCCAACAATTTCATGTGTGAATCGAAACCTTGTCATAATAAATTAATACAGATAAGAAAAGATTCTTAGCTGATGAGTTCCGATGTTTTTTTTTCGTTAAATAATTGCCAATTTTAGTAACTAGCGATTTCATATCAACTTAACTGCATTAACCGTTTCTGGAAAATATTCTTTAGTTCAATGTTTGTGTAACTGCGATGGTGTCGGTGTCGGATTGGCTCAGGAGAATAATAGATTTCTTTGTTGGGTCTTTATTGAACTTAATATGACATATATTCCTACTTAATCACGTGAAAATAGAAACAATATTCCAAACATTTTACTTGACGTAGAATATAATGATTTACTAGATTTTTTTGTTTACTATGGCCATGGAATAGTATTCCTTCAAGATAGACCTAATAAACGAAATTTAGTGTTTTATAGAATGCTTATCAAGTAAAAAATCTATTACTCCATTTCACCCCTAAATCCATTATTTTACAGATCTTTATTAGGATTTTCTTATTTTTAACATTTAAAATAGCGTAAACATAAAAATTGGTGCTTGATATATTTTCAAATGTGCTGTGTTAATTCTAAACTTTGCAAAACGCGTCATTTTTTTGGTCCTTTGAGCTAAAGAACATGTAAAAGAACCAAAATGGAATAGTTTTGCAAAGTTCAGGAGCCAAAACGTCATATTTAAAAATTTAAGTACCAACATTAGAATTTTTTTGTATATACATGATAATGTATAAAATTAATATACAATTCATATTCGATTACTAGGAGATCATTTAAAATATTAGCAGTGTCAAAGAAAAAGAGCTTTTGGGCCTATGCGGGCCTACTGACACGCCCACCTGACCCACCTTAATTGGATATTTTGGCGGGCGCGTGGATCGAACTCGAACCAATCTGACCCGACCCATTATTAAACCATGTAAATTGAAGGAATTGCTGTGTCAGAATTCGAGGCAAATCTCGCTCACTTCCGTCAAACCAGCGAAAGCATTCCATGGCTGATATATCTGCATCGTCAACCCTCGTATTGAGTCTTCCTTCGGTCAAAAAGGAAGAAGCCAAACAGGTAATGCTTAATTCTTCGGCTTATTTTGCACGCACATGCACGCACGAGCGAGGCGTGCCGATTTTATTTTTTTTTTTTTTTTTGGATTTTCGTGGACTGCTGTTATTTTTTGGGTGTTGATCGGAAATTAATTCTTTGTGGGTTAGGGTTGATTTTCTTGTCCTCGGGTTTAATCTTACAGTCGTGTTGGGATTTTTAAAGGTTGCTTCAGGTCAGCTGAGTGAAGCCAAAGAGGTGAAAACTGAGGCAGTGCAAGAGATTAAGGAGACGATGGAAGAAGAAGAAGAAGAAGATAAAATTAAGTGAGTGTTTTGCTATTCTATGTAAGTTTTTAGCTTCTGTGACCTTTGATTGCTGTCCAATTTCGTACATCTCATGAACAGTTATATTATCCGATTGAAATTAGAATGCTCATGTCAAAGTATTGTTTTAGTTGGTCTCTGCCAACAAGTGCTTTTTTTTTCCCATTCATTCGTTTCATTAACATATGATCTTATCCTCGTAATGGCTTATCTGCCATCAGGGTTAAGGATGATAATGATCCACTGAAAAGATTCAAGAGGTTCGAGGCTGATTTCAGACAACATTTGATGGCTAAACATTTCTTGGATAAGAACGTGTTTGGAGGTAAAAATCAATTGCCCCTTTCTTGCAAATGATGCTACTACAATACAATAGGCACACACCGTTAGTCAGATGTTCTTTAACCCCCCTTTTGCAGGGAAGATATTTGATGTCAAAGTGAACATAGATGGACAAACTGCTACGGCTAGCAGGTATCAACACCGTAATCTTTTTCTTCTTGTTCTTCGACTCTCAACTCATGCTAGTTAATCCTCAAGATGTAAGGGATTAACTATTATTGTGTCTCGCAGGCTACCTCCTTACCAATCATTTGTCAACCCAGCTACATTTCCTGAAGCAAACTCTTCGGCGGAAGCTTCTATGAATGGCAACTCAGAATGAGGAAAACATCGAAAAACAAAGGATGCTAGTTAATGTTAACCCCTTTATTTACGCACCAGACCAGAGACAGCTTGACAATCAAAGATTTTTCAAAGAGTTTTGAGGGTAGCTTAGCAGTTAGCATAGTTTCATCTGCCTGAGTCGTTCATTCGAAGAGATGAGATTCCGTACCATGACTCGGACCAGTCAACTTTATTACATCCCTCAGTCGAACTTCCGAGTACATTTTTTTTTTTCCTGGTTTTGTAGAAAATGGTTTCTGTACACGTTTTTGTCTGCTGTGTAAGTAGACTAAATGCATCAATGTAATATTGGTACTTTCTTTTTAGGAGTTTATTCTTCTATTTTTCATCTGCAAAACAAAAGCTTTTCTTATTCAACGGAACCACTCAAAGGGGAAAACTCAAATGCCTTTTCATTGACGAGAAAAAAGGTCGGTCTTTCTTTCCTAAAGATGACTGGCTAATCACTTAACTAATTTGCTATTGATTTCCAATATGCAAGAACAAGTTCATGTTGGTGTAAATTTAGAAACTGAAGGGTCATTACTGTTATTAATCTTTTTATTTTATTCCCAAGTGATTCGTTGCAAGTGTTTCACTTGCGATGAAATGATGACGTGGGTCTTTGTGGGTCTGCCGCGTTAACAGTTTTCACAAATCAAGTAATCATACAATAAAACCCTAGTCCCTAAAATTTCCGAAATAATCGAAGTTTGATTCGGGGAACATGGCTGTAATCTTCTATCGCAATACCCAAATGGCAAGGAAGATTCAGTCTTCAGATTCTAAGGGATGGCTATTGTCTGAAGGAACTACGGTGTGGATGATTCCAAAGGGAATTTGACCTCAAAGGTGGTGCATTCTCGTTTTAGTTGTAGTTTGAGAGTAAGCTGTGGTTATGATTATATTGCTGGGTTTTTGGCTGTCCCTGTTATCTTGGCTGTATGTAGTTTTGTGGAATTCATGAATGTAGGTATATCAATATCATGCAATGTGGTGCCAAGAAATAAAAAAAAAATGGTTGAATAAATTTTAGACCTTTATGTATGAGAAAGGGTTATGCTTTCTTGTCTTTGTTATTACCTATTGATCGGAGATGAGTTACACTTTAGTGAGCAATTCGATCCCATCCGTGATTAAGCGTATTGTTGAGAATTTGAACGAAAAATGCAGAATATTATGGGTGCATTTATGTCTGTATTCATCTAACATGCTAGGTGGGTACTTCTCCATTCTCTTTTCATGCCATGCGATAGAGATAGTGATCCCTATCGTGTTAGTTACTTTATTGTAAGCGTTGCTCTTAGACCGTGGAAAGGAAGGCAGGATCGATAGATTTTTATTTCTAATGATTTCTTATATGGTTTTGTAATTAATGCATAATCACGATTTAGAAGGTAATATCGAGGCGAATTCATTAATTTCATCCTGCCACATTGTAATCCAAAAGTAAGCCACACGAGTCCCACATCGATAACGCATAGTGAAGTGTTCATTCTCAGGCGTATATAAATATGTGGCATCTTTTACTGTTTCGCTAGCATAAGTGAAAAATAAACATTAACATGGGCCTCGCATCAAAAGATGACGGGAAGAAAAAGCCTCCGGCCTTTTTTAAGGCTTTCTTTACCAAGAGCAGTGGAACACACATGGTACGTTTCTCTTATCAGAATTGCAATTCCTCTTGTGGTTTTTCTTTTCTTTGTTCGTCGCTCTCGAATGCTTTCAATTCATCAATTGTTTTTCGGTTTTTCTGTGGTTTGTATATGTTTAAGGTAGAGCACAGATGATGAAGCTTATCAAATTTATTAGGATTAGGATGCTTTTATTTACATGAAATACATACATCTATACATTTTGACTATCTTATTCATGGAAATCGTCTTTTCACGCCTCCATTTAAGGGGATTGAGCTTATTGAATGTTATGGATTTTCCGTATTCGGCGTTTTCTGTGTCGTCGCAGAGAGGATCATATGAAAAATACATCAAAGAAAGAAATACAGAGATAAGAGTCTGTGATTTTATTATCACTTCTTTTCCGTGCTTATCTTATCTGTCTGTGTATTTTTACTTTTCTAATCCATCTGATATCCTTTTTAAGGCTTTTGCATCAGTCACGCGAATGATACAAACTTGACATTGCTGTCTATTGTTCAGATATCCATCAAGAAATGCTGCTATCTCTCTGATGTCTTAATTTCGTTCTTAGTTCTCGCACTTAAGTCGGTTAGAAGTGCCCTCACAACACCGTCTATTCTGACATTATCTGCCATTTGTTTATGTCCAGGAACTACCTTATACAGATAAAACTTTCCCGAAGAGCGTCATACTTCAAGATAAGAACAAGAACAAATGGGAGGTGAAGATGGTACAGAACGGGGCTCTTTGGTGCCTTGCCGAAGGGTGGATCAACTTCATGAACGATAACCGATTGATCGATGGAGATGTTCTCACATTGGAGTATATTCGTGAAGGGTTATTTATGTTTCGAATTTTAGGCCATTCTGCTTGTCAGAAGATAGTATTCGGGCCCTTCAATTTCGTCGTCAAGGACAATGTTATCAGACATGTTATCCCAGATCTGAATGAAGTATTGGACGATTGCGTCTGGGAAGTTGACGATCCGATGCAAGAAATCGAAGATGGCTTTGGAGCTGAGGATGGACATGGCATTCGAGGATTGTCTATACATGGCAGACACGTCGAGGATCCTATATTACTTGAGGATGACGACAACAATGGAGATTCGTTAGTTCATGGTAATGAAGACAACAATGGTGGTTCGGGCACAAATGACATGGAAGTCGAGGACCCAGTTCATGGAGATGAAGACACCATTGGAGGGTCGAGCATGAATACCGTCGAGGCTGAGGATGAAGATGACGGCGCCGCGGAGGACTACACTGGTAAATATGCAAAATGTCATTTTTTCCGAGATTCGATCTTTTTGGCAGTGCATTTTCTGATTTTTTTAACTTGGGCACTTCCAAGATTCGATCTTTTCCCATGGGCTTAATTTCAAACTGCTTCCACTTCTCCTGATATCGTTTTCCTTGTGTTATTTCTATTTTTTTCAACTTGTGGATTTCCAAGATTCAATCTTTTCTCATGGGCTTATCTCCAAAATGCTTCTACTTCGCTCGATATCGTTTTTCCTTGTGTTATTTCGACTTAGGCCGAGGAGGTAAGGAAAGGCAGAGGAGGCGCGATCAATGGCTTGGCACTGAGATTTTCGCGGCTGGATTGGCTCCTCGCCCTAAAAATCCCTACTTTGTGACGCACTTTAAGACTGTTAAAAGGGCCGAGCTGGTATGATCTCAGACATACAACACGATTTTTTCAAAATCCCGTTTTGTCTTTGATCAATCTAATGTTTTTCCATTTCTCTTACCATTATGCGACAGTTTGTTCCTAAGCATGTCTTGAAAATGAACAACATTGAATTCCCTGCGATTATGTCTGTTTTCGATCCAAGCGGAAGAAAGTTTACGGTGTCTCGAAGCAAGAATTGGGGGGACGATAATAAGAAGACGTATTACTCGGGTGGATGGAAGTCTCTCTGCAAATCGAACATGGTGAACCCAAATGATCACTGCATTGTTCAGTTCGTCAAGGGAGAAGCGACTGGGATAGTCGAGGCTCGTGTTAGCTTTGTTCGTGCTGCTGCTAATAAAGTGTGATTCATAGTTTGAATGTTTTAAAAAGTATTTTTCATTCCTTGGATGGTTTTTATGGATCATGTTGAGACTTTTACATCGCTTTGTGTGTTTCCTTCTTGTTTTTAATTCGAACATGGGATTTGATTATGGATTGTGATGAAATGCTTTGTGGGTTTTCTTGTGATTTAATTTAAAAACAGAGTAATATGGATTGGATGAGATGTCGTGATGGCATTAAGTCTAGTCGTGAGATTTATGTTCCTATTTAATCAGAAATGAATAAAATGTTGATTTTGTAAGGTAAACTTGTGCTTAGAAAACTAAAATCTATAGCAATTCCACACAAAGTGGTCGTGCCGGAGTGGTTATCGGGCATGACTAGAAATCATGTGGGCTCTGCCCGCGCAGGTTCGAATCCTGCCGACCACGAAATATTTAATTTATTTATCTAATAAAACTTATTTATTGATGATACTTTTTTAACAACTGTTTCTTTCAAATTGTTTTCATTGCCACCCCCATTAGCAATAATTAGTACAAGCAGAACAATAATCTTAAGCCGATACAAAAGGGGTCGATCAATGAATGACCTCTCTCATCAATCTCACGATCACTTTCACCAATCAATGCCCAGTTCTCTTGAGATGAAGAGCCCATCGATATATGCAATAACTGAGGATGCAGAGGATATGAAGTTCTGCATTTGAACTTTGGCTGATGTTTCTGAAAAAGCAGAGCGAACTCAAATAAAAAGGAACGAAAGAAAGACGAAACAACGGACAAAAGTGGACTTCAATGATCACAAAAACTCACCGTTTTCATTCAGTTTATTCAGTAGCTGAGCCTTCGTAGGGAGGGCGTACATACCAGCGCTCACAGCCTTTCGAACAGCCCAGTTATGGTATGGTGCAAATACTTGCGCATAGGATTTTGAAGCTGCGTCCTTCAGAGAGTTTCCCCTGGTTCGAAGCATAGACAGACAAACCGAGGTGTAAATACATACGATTTTGAGAGCCAGAAAAAAAAAAGAAAGGAAAATGAAATCGAATTCAAGAAAATCGATCAGCAATATGTCGTATCTCGTAACGATAAGCTGAGGGAGAAAGGGCGGAGAGAAGAACATACTCTAAAGTGATTATGTGCTCAAACAAAACTTTGACCATGTCTAAACCACGCTTTACCCTCAGCAGATTCCTTGTATGGCTCCCTGCCTTTCGTACACAGCCTGCTTTGATGTCTCCATCCATCATCAACGGTATTGTCAGTATAGAATTCGACGCCTCTGCAAGATCATCGACCTGTAACCACAAGTTTGAAATAATATATCGAAGAGCCATTAGATGTTGTCATAACCACAAATTTGAAGATCATCGACCTGTCTGTAACCTCATCATATGCAGATTGCAGATTTGCAGGCATAGTATTATCATCCTAAAGTCTAGGTAGAACTCGATGGCTCTAATACAAGAAGAAAACGCAGTTCAATATCTACCATACACACACAAACGTAGGGCAAAAGAAGTGAGTTCACTGATGAATGTCTTTGCATTTTGCATCAAAGTTGCATATTGAGGCGATCAATCAAGTAAATGATTAAGAGGAGAAGACAGTAACAATGAGCTTGCACGGTCCAACCAACCAATCAACATCCCTAGCAGAAACAGAAGCCTAATGAAATCCACCAATCACTCTCACTTCTAACTTCAAGCAGCTGCTTCACAAGGTTTCCATATTGAATGAACTCAAGCTCAAGCGAAGTGCCCAAATACGTGAAATTCGATCCACAAATCGAACAGATCACGCCTACCAGCGAAGCTAGCAAGAACGAAGAACTACGAATCGGCAACAAACGAAAAAGACAGAGACAATTACTTTAGCAACGTAGTCGAGCTCAGCGAATTTGAAGGCGATTCCAAGGCATCGAAACAGGGGAGACACGAGGGCGCACGCTTTCGAGAACGGAGCGAGCTCCACGCGAGCCTCTTCTCCACCTGAGCTCCGATTGATGACGTCGGCCAACTCGCCGAATGCGTCCGCCATTTTCTTCAGAGCTTTTGGTTCCTCCATTTTGCTTTAATCGAATCGATCGATCGATCCCTTCTTCCTTTCCCCCAGAAACTGGAACTTACGTGAATATATCTATCAACAGAAAGCGTTCGACTAAAGCTATAGAACGGGTCGGGTCAAAATTTACGGTTAGCCTTTTCATTCTTCCATTGGGTTGACTAAACCCGGCCCAGTTAGTCCTTACTAATCCATGCGGGCTTCTTCAGCAGCCCATACGGGCCGGGCTGCAGAGACAAAGGAGAGGACGGCGTTTAGGGCCCGAAATGGCTGAGCCGGCCATCATTAACATTGAATGTACTAATGTTTAACCTTCCCTGACTGAAAACTTCGTCCAATTAGATTAAATGAAATCCCAGTCAAAAGAAACGAACCTACCGTTCAAAAAAGCCAAATAGATATTTTACAACGAATGAACAATGAATGATTCAGTCAACAGTCCTTACTACAGCTGACCGATTACTCAGACGATGGAAGATAGAAAGAAATGTTAGTTTATTGCCGTAAGAGAAACGTTGGGTAGCGATCAGAGCCTAATGAACTACCAATCCCACTAACGTAAGCTCTTTATATAGGATCTGTGATAACGACACTCAAGAACATTGATGGCGAAGTTCAGATCCCAGGTGCAAATATACGGCAAAGGCAATAAACTCTGCGTATAAGATCATTCTACATATATATTAGTAAGATTTAACTGTATTATGCGTTCGTGGGTGCCCGAGGAAGGGTGGAAGAAAGGCCCTTGGACTGATGAAGAGGACAAGCTGCTCATTGAGTACGTGAAATTGCATGGTGAAGGAAGATGGAACAATGTGTCTAGAGCTGCAGGTTTTTGTGTGTACGTGTAAACTCTAATTAAGAAATGTTGATGTTATTTAGTATTCGTCTGATGCATATCGATAGGATTGAGAAGGAATGGAAAAAGCTGCAGATTAAGATGGGTGAATTACCTAAGGCCAGGCTTTAAGAGGGGAGAGATAACCCCTGAAGAAGAAAGTGTGATTCTTGAGCTTCATGTTAGATGGGGTAATAGGTATTTCTTCTTTACTTGTATCAAAGAATCAATACTTAGTATCAGATACGTTAATGGATGAGCATGTTGATTTACAGATGGTCGAAAATAGCTCGACATTTACCGGGAAGAACAGATAACGAAATCAAGAACTACTGTAGAACTGATAAGGGACATGTCGATTTCAACAGCAACGTTATCAGCCGAGTCAAATGGACAGAAAAGGAAGGGAGATCGATGAGAGAGACAAGAAGAAACTGATAATGGCGCCTTCTGCTTCGGACAACTCATATCCTCACTGCGTTCCATGCCAGCAAGGATTTGCTTATCCTATGATCGACGGCTGTGCAACTTTACCACAGCCATCATCAAGTGAGTAGTATAATACGATCATGTGGAATTTGGATGGTTTACTCGCTGGAGATTTCATCAAGTCTGCTGTAGTTCTTGCGATCTTTCTTCTGCGTAGCCTTTTGTGTGAGTGATTCTTAGGAGTGAACTACGAAATAATAGTCTTATGCAGTAACGCTATATATGAAATTTTGGAATGAAATCGAACAGAACGAATTGAACAATCGATGTTTACGTGGTTCGGATTATATTTAATCCTACTCCACGGCAAGTTTGGGCGATCTTATTATTGACGAAGAAAGTACAAGATCGAGCTTACACATACACAGCTCTCTGCAACCTCGCGTCACTCGATAAACCCTAACTCAAGAATCAAGAAGAAGTTGTGATGCACATCACACACACACTTTAGCTTATATGTGCCAAAATTGAACTGAGCCTACGCGCGAAAAAGTCGTCCCAGTTCAAACAAACTCAACCTTCTCACATGAGAGAAAACGTCGCCAGCAGTTGCGAGTTTATAAGTGGCTTCGCGCGCTTGTGGTTTCCCTCTTAAAACGTCTTCAAACTTCACACGCTTTTAGTCGCTCCTTGATCAGTAGCTGAGCTTCCTCTGTTCTTCAGCTGAGAATTGTCTGAACTGAGAAGCTGCTCTCCCTTTAAATTCAACACCCCCCGCAAGATGGAAGGTATAAATCCTTTACCGACATCTTGGTTAGCAAATGCTGAAGTTGCGGGCCTGAAAGGGGTTTGGTAAAGAGGTCAGCGAGCTGAAATTCTGACCTCACAGGCAGCAGCTTCACCTCACCTGTGTCCACATGATGCCTGATAAAATGCGCATCTATCTCTATGTGTTTCGATTTCTCATGAAATTTGGGGTTAGAGGCGAGCATCAGGGCTGACAAATTGTCACAATATATCACTGGTTTTTGATGTGCACCTATTCCCAGCTCCTCAAGTAGGTGTTTGAGCCACAAGACTTCGGTCAAGACTGCTCCAAGTGCCCTGTATTCTGCCTCAGTTGAAGACCGCGACACCGTGGGCTGTTTCTTGGCTTTCCAGGTAATCATTGACGTCCCCAAGAAAGTACAGAAGCCCGTAACCGACTTCCTCGTGTCCCGGCAGGCTGCCCAATCAGCATCTGAAAACGCTCGCAAGCTTAGGTCCTGATCTGTGTCAAAAAAGATGCCCTGCCCCAAAGATCCCTTCAAGTATCTTAGTAAATGGTGTGCCGCCTTTAAGTGACTCGTTCTTGGAGCTCCTATGTATTGGCTAAGCTTGTGGACCGCAAATGTAATGTCTGGTCTCGTGAAGGTCAGATATAAGAACTGCCCGACTAGCTTTCTGTACTGATATGGTTCTGAAATCAGCTCTCCTTCAGTTGCAGTCAGCTTATCACTGGGGCTAATTGGTGTGGTTAGAGGCTTTGAGTTCAAGTATCCAGCTTCTTGTAAGAGCTGTAGTGTATATTGTTTTTGACTAATGCAAATTCCCTTCTCACTCCTTCCCACTTCAACTCCTAAGAAAAACTTTAAGTCACCAAGGTCTTTTACCTTGAAGCAGTTAGATAGGAATTCTTTTGCCTCTTGTATCAGCCTCGTGGAAGGTCCAGCCATAATTATATCATCCACGTACCCGAGGAGAATTATCAATTGGTGTAATACCCGTAAAAATTAAATACGGGATTTTGATGTAAATTAACTATTAAATAGGAAGTCTGCGTGGATGGACTAGAAAATTTTCGTGACATGTAATTTTATGACGTAAGACTTGAAAGCTTTTGTATAAGTATATTGAGACTAAAGAATTTTCATGAAGGTCAAATTAACTTGGGACATTTTCGTAATACAACTCACCTTTGAAAACAAAGTCTCGTACAGACCTTCATAGAAGTAATACTCTATACCCTCATAGATATAATAATAATAATATCCATCAAATCAAAGGCTTTAAAATAGGGAAGATATACACGTGGGGGCCTTAGAACTATTTTAAGAAGTGACTAATAAGAAGTTTCCTTAACCCAAAAGGAAGTCGACATCTCCATTTACTAAACATCAATAATACATAGATGTATTCATAACTTACACTAACGAAAAGAAGGAAGGATTCGACAACATAAACCCTTAGCAAAATAAACGTGAACTAAGGAGGTAAGCTATATAAGTTTCTTGATTTATCTCAATTGCTGTCTTATTTAATATATTCCGGATGTTCTCTGATCCAACGTGATTGTGATATGTAACCTGAATAAGCTGTAGTGGGTTATATATTAGGAACAACTATATTAGAGCAGGAAACTAAGACAAGGAGCAGATATTAGCTAAGCTCAAACCTCTAAGTAAATTAATTCAAGGAGTTTGAAGTGGGGAAAGTAGAGAGCTTACTTTTATTTCGTAAATCACTTATATTGAATATATGACTTCTCCTAACTTGCTTGACTAGGTATTAATCATGTGAAGTTTCAATCGTGATTGTTATATTAAGGGTTGATGTTCGACTGAAGTAGTGATATTGTGAGACTTACGTAATTTATATGTTTTACTTAGGCGTTAAAGTATAAAGGTCGCAATCATGTTCACATGTGTTCTCGATATGCTTAATATTCTTCCAAGGTGTATATAGTTCTACGTAATCATAGGTTAAGCATAAAGGGGTTTCGAAATTATCATGATTAGGACCTCTAATATATTTAATTCAGTTCATTGTTATGCGAGTATTCAGATGGTTAGATAGTATACGTGACTCTAGTTTGTACTTAGAATAAATTATGTGAAGCTCTCGAAATAAGGTAAGCAAAGGTCTCTCAAACTTAGTATAAATAGATTATTCTGATAATTATAGATATTGTTTTTGTGGATAAGTAAGGAATATAGAAAGTTTCGAAGGTTACAATGATTACGCAAAACCCTAGAATCTCGAGTTATGTTCATTAGTGCTTATAATATGTAAGCCTTAATGATTCTTGTAACACCTGGTATTCTTGATGTTTTAGGGTGTAAGATTGCCGGGGTTTAGTGTAGTTTTCAAAGATGATCTTGATAAGTACTGTGTTAGGGTTTTTTTCCAAAGAATCAGTATTTTTGAAGGAATCGGGCGATTCCATTTCATATGAGTATCGAGAGATTTTAGTTGTTTCGAGTTTTAGAATATTAAAAGAATCACATTCGGTCAATTTGGGGAATTCGCCGTTATATAATATATTAATTTATGAGGTGAATCGGACGATTTAGGGTATTTCAAAATCGAGCGTTGACTTGATTCTGACCACAAATTGAGTGAATTAGTGAACGGGTTGACCGTTGACTGCCGAGTCTAATATCAAAATATAATTATTTTAGACCAGTATAGTTCGAGAATTGATAAAGGTACTAATAATATTTATTATATTCATAGGATCGATATATAGGGATTACACCGGACTTCTTGACAATAGCGGGAGGACAGGTAGGTGGATTATCCATCTACAATACGTAAACACAATTATGTGTTTCATGTGATTATGTGTTTTACGTGACTTATGTGACTTATATGTTTTACGTACTGTTTATGTAAATCATGTTCTATAATATTTATATATGCATGGCACGTGCATATCACGTTAGGGCGAGAAATGGTTATACCATGATGTGACGATAGGACATGAGATATTGACGTACGGGGTAGAATGAGGTGTTTGTGATTTGCGACTCTTAGAGGAGTCGAGGTTGGGCTCACTGGACACCTGGCGGAGACAGACGTGATCGATCTGTCTACCCGGACGTGATCGATTCGGGGTGCATACCGCCGGATGGGATTTTCTTTGTGATTAGTGCGGGAGGTATACGACCTGGTAGGAGGACATTGACGTGATCGATCAGTGCACTACCGGCGTAGCTCGCCGCGAGACTTGGGGGTGGCCTCCCAGTAGTCTATTGCGCGCGGAGGTGTCGAGCCTAACCTAGGGCCCTGTGTTGTGTGAAATAGGAATGTGGGAAAAGAAGAGTGTGCATTATATTATGTTGTGAGATATTGGGTTTGGGGTTGAGTGCACACTTGCATACATGATTCACCTACTGGGCAAATTGCTCAGTGTTTACGTGTTGTAGGTACTGAGTCCGACGCTGATACGCGTCGTGACTGAGGCGGCTGGTGGCGGTGCTCCACGGACTTTTGAGGGCAGGGCGGTACATGGATGAAGACCTGTGGAGCGGCTTTAGGACTTTTGGTTCTTTTGATATTTTTGGGGCTTCGGCCCGTGTACAGAGATGACGATGTAGACGGATTTTTATATTAGTATATATTATTTTAGGTAAAAGTTTTAATTAGACGGGCCTTCCGCGGCTTACGTTGCGGAAATCCGCCATTAATCCTAATTAGAAAAGTAGGGTCGCCACAGGTGGTATCAGAGCCTAGGCTTTAGATTCTGAAGACTGTCCATGTACTGCCGCTCAAAAGTCTGGAGAACCAGCCTGGCCTGTAAGTTTACTTCTTGAGTACGTGATTACGTGTTATTTGATATATGTGCTTTATATGACGGATTGTAGAACTAGTTGAAAATGCCAAGGACACGTAGAGAAGTGGGTGAAACTAGTCGTAGGGCGGGTTCCGAATCCCCACCGAATGAGGACCGCTCTACAATTCATCAGTTAACTGATCTGATTCGGCGACAGTCCGATCAGATTAACGACCTCATTCACCGTCAAAATTCCTCGGAGCGCCACACATCCCCTGGCCTAGAACGTGTAGAAGCAGCCGGGGAAAGGTTTCGAAGACTAAACCCCCCTTCATTTGAGGAAGCTGTCGATCCTACCTATGCGGAGGATTGGCTTAGAACTATTGAAAATATGTTCCGCGTCAGTCATCTTCCTGATACTGAGAAGGTGACTTGTGCCACTTTTATGTTACGTGGAAACGCGGGCTACTGGTGGGACACCATCCAGGTGCTCGAGGATCCCACTATGATGACCGGGAGAGATTTAAGACTCTCTTCCGAGGAAAGTACTTCACGGCGCCAGACCGAGCGCAGAAACTGAACGAGTTCATCAATCTGAAACAAGGAGGGATGTCTGTAGCAGACTACATCCGTAAATTTGAGCAGTTGTCTAGGTTTGCACCACATATCGTGGCCACTGACGAGTTGAAGATTGAACGGTTCTTGGAGGGTCTCAAACCCGAGATCTTCCGGAGCGTAAGTATGTACGATACGGAAGGGAAGACTTATGCCCGTATCGCTGAACGAGCAATCCTAGCTGAACAAGCGGAGAGCAGGGTTGCAAAGGCGCAGGATGCTAAACGGAGGACAGAAGGACAACAAGGGGGAGGAAATCAGAAACGTCAATTTTTCGGCAAAGGACCAAATTATCGCGGGAATCAACCGGGCCAGCAGAACTGGAGGCCAAGACCGAACCAAGGGCCATTTAACGTTGCGAACCGGCCCTCAGGTGTTGCGACTCAATGCCGACAGTGTGGGCGTTTCCATTCTGGTCCGTGCTATGGACCAAGACCAAACCCGACCCCACAATGCTTCCGATGTGGAAAAATAGGACATTACGCTAGGAACTGCAATGAAAATATGCCTCAAGTCCCAAACCGACCGTTGATTCGACCCCCTCCAGTGCCAGCACGAGTCTTTACTCTAACGAATGAGGAGGCCGAAGAAAATCCTTCCGTAGTAACGGGTACGTTAACTATCTATGACGTGCCCACTTCGGTGTTAATTGACTCTGGGGCTACACATTCATTTGTGTCGGCCAAATATGTGGAAAAGGTGGGATTCTCTCCTACCTTATCTAAATGCAACTATGTAGTTTCTCTGCCATAAGAGATCCGACGGGCACTAACCAAGTGCTAAAAGGATGCTCCGTGAACGTTGAGGGTAGGAATTTGAGCGTCGACCTAATTGCGATCCCAATGAATGACTATGATGTCATCTTTGGGATGGATTGGCTTTCGAAATACGGAGCCATTATAGATAATAACAAGAAGATCGTAAATTTCAATTGCCCGAAGAAGAGGTGTTCACTTTTTCGGGTAAAGCCAATTCGACTTGTGTTCCACGAATTTCTGCTCTAAAGGCTCAGCGACTTTTGAGGTCCGGTCGTGAGTCTTATCTCGTATATGCGGTGAAAGCGGAGGAATTACCTCAGCCAGAACTGAAAAGCGTAACGACAGTTAATTAGCATGCTGATGTATTTCCCAATGATCTCCCGAAGTTACCCCTTAATCGAGAAACAAGGTTCAGGATAGATCTGATTCCAGGGTTTCCCCCTATTTCTAAAACTCCTTATCGCCTAGAGTGCGCAGCGAAAGCGTGATGAGAATAGAAATAAGTACACCTAGAGGGTATGGGGAATACACGAATAAAGGCTAGTCGTAGAACCGAACGTGAGTCCTCCACCACTGAATTTCGGGGACGAAATTCTTTTAAGGGGGGGAGGATGTAATACCCGTAAAAATTAAATACGGGATTTTGATGTAAATTAACTATTAAATAGGAAGTCTGCGTGGATGGACTAGAAAATTTTCGTGACATGTAATTTTATGACGTAAGACTTGAAAGCTTTTGTATAAGTATATTGAGACTAAAGAATTTTCATGAAGGTCAAATTAACTTGGGACATTTTCGTAATACAACTCACCTTTGAAAACAAAGTCTCGTACAGACCTTCATAGAAGTAATACTCTATACCCTCATAGATATAATAATAATAATATCCATCAAATCAAAGGCTTTAAAATAGGGAAGATATACACGTGGGGGCCTTAGAACTATTTTAAGAAGTGACTAATAAGAAGTTTCCTTAACCCAAAAGGAAGTCGACATCTCCATTTACTAAACATCAATAATACATAGATGTATTCATAACTTACACTAACGAAAAGAAGGAAGGATTCGACAACATAAACCCTTAGCAAAATAAACGTGAACTAAGGAGGTAAGCTATATAAGTTTCTTGATTTATCTCAATTGCTGTCTTATTTAATATATTCCGGATGTTCTCTGATCCAACGTGATTGTGATATGTAACCTGAATAAGCTGTAGTGGGTTATATATTAGGAACAACTATATTAGAGCAGGAAACTAAGACAAGGAGCAGATATTAGCTAAGCTCAAACCTCTAAGTAAATTAATTCAAGGAGTTTGAAGTGGGGAAAGTAGAGAGCTTACTTTTATTTCGTAAATCACTTATATTGAATATATGACTTCTCCTAACTTGCTTGACTAGGTATTAATCATGTGAAGTTTCAATCGTGATTGTTATATTAAGGGTTGATGTTCGACTGAAGTAGTGATATTGTGAGACTTACGTAATTTATATGTTTTACTTAGGCGTTAAAGTATAAAGGTCGCAATCATGTTCACATGTGTTCTCGATATGCTTAATATTCTTCCAAGGTGTATATAGTTCTACGTAATCATAGGTTAAGCATAAAGGGGTTTCGAAATTATCATGATTAGGACCTCTAATATATTTAATTCAGTTCATTGTTATGCGAGTATTCAGATGGTTAGATAGTATACGTGACTCTAGTTTGTACTTAGAATAAATTATGTGAAGCTCTCGAAATAAGGTAAGCAAAGGTCTCTCAAACTTAGTATAAATAGATTATTCTGATAATTATAGATATTGTTTTTGTGGATAAGTAAGGAATATAGAAAGTTTCGAAGGTTACAATGATTACGCAAAACCCTAGAATCTCGAGTTATGTTCATTAGTGCTTATAATATGTAAGCCTTAATGATTCTTGTAACACCTGGTATTCTTGATGTTTTAGGGTGTAAGATTGCCGGGGTTTAGTGTAGTTTTCAAAGATGATCTTGATAAGTACTGTGTTAGGGTTTTTTTCCAAAGAATCAGTATTTTTGAAGGAATCGGGCGATTCCATTTCATATGAGTATCGAGAGATTTTAGTTGTTTCGAGTTTTAGAATATTAAAAGAATCACATTCGGTCAATTTGGGGAATTCGCCGTTATATAATATATTAATTTATGAGGTGAATCGGACGATTTAGGGTATTTCAAAATCGAGCGTTGACTTGATTCTGACCACAAATTGAGTGAATTAGTGAACGGGTTGACCGTTGACTGCCGAGTCTAATATCAAAATATAATTATTTTAGACCAGTATAGTTCGAGAATTGATAAAGGTACTAATAATATTTATTATATTCATAGGATCGATATATAGGGATTACACCGGACTTCTTGACAATAGCGGGAGGACAGGTAGGTGGATTATCCATCTACAATACGTAAACACAATTATGTGTTTCATGTGATTATGTGTTTTACGTGACTTATGTGACTTATATGTTTTACGTACTGTTTATGTAAATCATGTTCTATAATATTTATATATGCATGGCACGTGCATATCACGTTAGGGCGAGAAATGGTTATACCATGATGTGACGATAGGACATGAGATATTGACGTACGGGGTAGAATGAGGTGTTTGTGATTTGCGACTCTTAGAGGAGTCGAGGTTGGGCTCACTGGACACCTGGCGGAGACAGACGTGATCGATCTGTCTACCCGGACGTGATCGATTCGGGGTGCATACCGCCGGATGGGATTTTCTTTGTGATTAGTGCGGGAGGTATACGACCTGGTAGGAGGACATTGACGTGATCGATCAGTGCACTACCGGCGTAGCTCGCCGCGAGACTTGGGGGTGGCCTCCCAGTAGTCTATTGCGCGCGGAGGTGTCGAGCCTAACCTAGGGCCCTGTGTTGTGTGAAATAGGAATGTGGGAAAAGAAGAGTGTGCATTATATTATGTTGTGAGATATTGGGTTTGGGGTTGAGTGCACACTTGCATACATGATTCACCTACTGGGCAAATTGCTCAGTGTTTACGTGTTGTAGGTACTGAGTCCGACGCTGATACGCGTCGTGACTGAGGCGGCTGGTGGCGGTGCTCCACGGACTTTTGAGGGCAGGGCGGTACATGGATGAAGACCTGTGGAGCGGCTTTAGGACTTTTGGTTCTTTTGATATTTTTGGGGCTTCGGCCCGTGTACAGAGATGACGATGTAGACGGATTTTTATATTAGTATATATTATTTTAGGTAAAAGTTTTAATTAGACGGGCCTTCCGCGGCTTACGTTGCGGAAATCCGCCATTAATCCTAATTAGAAAAGTAGGGTCGCCACAGGTGGTATCAGAGCCTAGGCTTTAGATTCTGAAGACTGTCCATGTACTGCCGCTCAAAAGTCTGGAGAACCAGCCTGGCCTGTAAGTTTACTTCTTGAGTACGTGATTACGTGTTATTTGATATATGTGCTTTATATGACGGATTGTAGAACTAGTTGAAAATGCCAAGGACACGTAGAGAAGTGGGTGAAACTAGTCGTAGGGCGGGTTCCGAATCCCCACCGAATGAGGACCGCTCTACAATTCATCAGTTAACTGATCTGATTCGGCGACAGTCCGATCAGATTAACGACCTCATTCACCGTCAAAATTCCTCGGAGCGCCACACATCCCCTGGCCTAGAACGTGTAGAAGCAGCCGGGGAAAGGTTTCGAAGACTAAACCCCCCTTCATTTGAGGAAGCTGTCGATCCTACCTATGCGGAGGATTGGCTTAGAACTATTGAAAATATGTTCCGCGTCAGTCATCTTCCTGATACTGAGAAGGTGACTTGTGCCACTTTTATGTTACGTGGAAACGCGGGCTACTGGTGGGACACCATCCAGGTGCTCGAGGATCCCACTATGATGACCGGGAGAGATTTAAGACTCTCTTCCGAGGAAAGTACTTCACGGCGCCAGACCGAGCGCAGAAACTGAACGAGTTCATCAATCTGAAACAAGGAGGGATGTCTGTAGCAGACTACATCCGTAAATTTGAGCAGTTGTCTAGGTTTGCACCACATATCGTGGCCACTGACGAGTTGAAGATTGAACGGTTCTTGGAGGGTCTCAAACCCGAGATCTTCCGGAGCGTAAGTATGTACGATACGGAAGGGAAGACTTATGCCCGTATCGCTGAACGAGCAATCCTAGCTGAACAAGCGGAGAGCAGGGTTGCAAAGGCGCAGGATGCTAAACGGAGGACAGAAGGACAACAAGGGGGAGGAAATCAGAAACGTCAATTTTTCGGCAAAGGACCAAATTATCGCGGGAATCAACCGGGCCAGCAGAACTGGAGGCCAAGACCGAACCAAGGGCCATTTAACGTTGCGAACCGGCCCTCAGGTGCTGCGACTCAATGCCGACAGTGTGGGCGTTTCCATTCTGGTCCGTGCTATGGACCAAGACCAAACCCGACCCCACAATGCTTCCGATGTGGAAAAATAGGACATTACGCTAGGAACTGCAATGAAAATATGCCTCAAGTCCCAAACCGACCGTTGATTCGACCCCCTCCAGTGCCAGCACGAGTCTTTACTCTAACGAATGAGGAGGCCGAAGAAAATCCTTCCGTAGTAACGGGTACGTTAACTATCTATGACGTGCCCACTTCGGTGTTAATTGACTCTGGGGCTACACATTCATTTGTGTCGGCCAAATATGTGGAAAAGGTGGGATTCTCTCCTACCTTATCTAAATGCAACTATGTAGTTTCTCTGCCATAAGAGATCCGACGGGCACTAACCAAGTGCTAAAAGGATGCTCCGTGAACGTTGAGGGTAGGAATTTGAGCGTCGACCTAATTGCGATCCCAATGAATGACTATGATGTCATCTTTGGGATGGATTGGCTTTCGAAATACGGAGCCATTATAGATAATAACAAGAAGATCGTAAAATTTCAATTGCCCGAAGAAGAGGTGTTCACTTTTTCGGGTAAAGCCAATTCGACTTGTGTTCCACGAATTTCTGCTCTAAAGGCTCAGCGACTTTTGAGGTCCGGTCGTGAGTCTTATCTCGTATATGCGGTGAAAGCGGAGGAATTACCTCAGCCAGAACTGAAAAGCGTAACGACAGTTAATTAGCATGCTGATGTATTTCCCAATGATCTCCCGAAGTTACCCCTTAATCGAGAAACAAGGTTCAGGATAGATCTGATTCCAGGGTTTCCCCCTATTTCTAAAACTCCTTATCGCCTAGAGTGCGCAGCGAAAGCGTGATGAGAATAGAAATAAGTACACCTAGAGGGTATGGGGAATACACGAATAAAGGCTAGTCGTAGAACCGAACGTGAGTCCTCCACCACTGAATTTCGGGGACGAAATTCTTTTAAGGGGGGGAGGATGTAATACCCGTAAAAATTAAATACGGGATTTTGATGTAAATTAACTATTAAATAGGAAGTCTGCGTGGATGGACTAGAAAATTTTCGTGACATGTAATTTTATGACGTAAGACTTGAAAGCTTTTGTATAAGTATATTGAGACTAAAGAATTTTCATGAAGGTCAAATTAACTTGGGACATTTTCGTAATACAACTCACCTTTGAAAACAAAGTCTCGTACAGACCTTCATAGAAGTAATACTCTATACCCTCATAGATATAATAATAATAATATCCATCAAATCAAAGGCTTTAAAATAGGGAAGATATACACGTGGGGGCCTTAGAACTATTTTAAGAAGTGACTAATAAGAAGTTTCCTTAACCCAAAAGGAAGTCGACATCTCCATTTACTAAACATCAATAATACATAGATGTATTCATAACTTACACTAACGAAAAGAAGGAAGGATTCGACAACATAAACCCTTAGCAAAATAAACGTGAACTAAGGAGGTAAGCTATATAAGTTTCTTGATTTATCTCAATTGCTGTCTTATTTAATATATTCCGGATGTTCTCTGATCCAACGTGATTGTGATATGTAACCTGAATAAGCTGTAGTGGGTTATATATTAGGAACAACTATATTAGAGCAGGAAACTAAGACAAGGAGCAGATATTAGCTAAGCTCAAACCTCTAAGTAAATTAATTCAAGGAGTTTGAAGTGGGGAAAGTAGAGAGCTTACTTTTATTTCGTAAATCACTTATATTGAATATATGACTTCTCCTAACTTGCTTGACTAGGTATTAATCATGTGAAGTTTCAATCGTGATTGTTATATTAAGGGTTGATGTTCGACTGAAGTAGTGATATTGTGAGACTTACGTAATTTATATGTTTTACTTAGGCGTTAAAGTATAAAGGTCGCAATCATGTTCACATGTGTTCTCGATATGCTTAATATTCTTCCAAGGTGTATATAGTTCTACGTAATCATAGGTTAAGCATAAAGGGGTTTCGAAATTATCATGATTAGGACCTCTAATATATTTAATTCAGTTCATTGTTATGCGAGTATTCAGATGGTTAGATAGTATACGTGACTCTAGTTTGTACTTAGAATAAATTATGTGAAGCTCTCGAAATAAGGTAAGCAAAGGTCTCTCAAACTTAGTATAAATAGATTATTCTGATAATTATAGATATTGTTTTTGTGGATAAGTAAGGAATATAGAAAGTTTCGAAGGTTACAATGATTACGCAAAACCCTAGAATCTCGAGTTATGTTCATTAGTGCTTATAATATGTAAGCCTTAATGATTCTTGTAACACCTGGTATTCTTGATGTTTTAGGGTGTAAGATTGCCGGGGTTTAGTGTAGTTTTCAAAGATGATCTTGATAAGTACTGTGTTAGGGTTTTTTCCAAAGAATCAGTATTTTTGAAGGAATCGGGCGATTCCATTTCATATGAGTATCGAGAGATTTTAGTTGTTTCGAGTTTTAGAATATTAAAAGAATCACATTCGGTCAATTTGGGGAATTCGCCGTTATATAATATATTAATTTATGAGGTGAATCGGACGATTTAGGGTATTTCAAAATCGAGCGTTGACTTGATTCTGACCACAAATTGAGTGAATTAGTGAACGGGTTGACCGTTGACTGCCGAGTCTAATATCAAAATATAATTATTTTAGACCAGTATAGTTCGAGAATTGATAAAGGTACTAATAATATTTATTATATTCATAGGATCGATATATAGGGATTACACCGGACTTCTTGACAATAGCGGGAGGACAGGTAGGTGGATTATCCATCTACAATACGTAAACACAATTATGTGTTTCATGTGATTATGTGTTTTACGTGACTTATGTGACTTATATGTTTTACGTACTGTTTATGTAAATCATGTTCTATAATATTTATATATGCATGGCACGTGCATATCACGTTAGGGCGAGAAATGGTTATACCATGATGTGACGATAGGACATGAGATATTGACGTACGGGGTAGAATGAGGTGTTTGTGATTTGCGACTCTTAGAGGAGTCGAGGTTGGGCTCACTGGACACCTGGCGGAGACAGACGTGATCGATCTGTCTACCCGGACGTGATCGATTCGGGGTGCATACCGCCGGATGGGATTTTCTTTGTGATTAGTGCGGGAGGTATACGACCTGGTAGGAGGACATTGACGTGATCGATCAGTGCACTACCGGCGTAGCTCGCCGCGAGACTTGGGGGTGGCCTCCCAGTAGTCTATTGCGCGCGGAGGTGTCGAGCCTAACCTAGGGCCCTGTGTTGTGTGAAATAGGAATGTGGGAAAAGAAGAGTGTGCATTATATTATGTTGTGAGATATTGGGTTTGGGGTTGAGTGCACACTTGCATACATGCATTTTATTCACCTACTGGGCAAATTGCTCAGTGTTTACGTGTTGTAGGTACTGAGTCCGACGCTGATACGCGTCGTGACTGAGGCGGCTGGTGGCGGTGCTCCACGGACTTTTGAGGGCAGGGCGGTACATGGATGAAGACCTGTGGAGCGGCTTTAGGACTTTTGGTTCTTTTGATATTTTTGGGGCTTCGGCCCGTGTACAGAGATGACGATGTAGACGGATTTTTATATTAGTATATATTATTTTAGGTAAAAGTTTTAATTAGACGGGCCTTCCGCGGCTTACGTTGCGGAAATCCGCCATTAATCCTAATTAGAAAAGTAGGGTCGCCACAATTGGTCTCCTCTGCCCTTAATAAACAAAGTATGATCACACTGCGTTTGCCTAAAACCAAATGCCTTGACTGCATCGGTAAACTTCTTATTCCACTGCCTGGACGACTGTTTCAGTCCATACAAAGATTTATGTAGCCTACATACTGGTTTATCAAGGTGCATCTCGGCAGAACTGATGGTTAGACCCTCTGGCAGCTCTATGTAAACCTCTTCTAACAAGTCCCCATTTAAAAAGGCATTGTTGACGTCCATCTGGATCAATTCCCAACTGAACTTGGCTGCTAAAGCAATGACTAACTTGATGGTATTAGCCTTAGCTACGGGAGCAAAAGTGTCTACATAATCAATTCCGGCCTTTTGATTATAGCCTTTGGCGACAAGCCTTGCCTTGTGCTTCTCTATCCCGCCATCTGAATTTAATTTCAGCTTATATACCCATCTACTCCCAATTGCCTTCTTGCCCTCTGGCAGAGAAACTACTGACCAAGTCTTATTTTCTTCTAGAGCTCTTAGTTCCTCCTCCATGGCTGAGATCCATTCCTTATGCTTGGCTGCTTGCGTGTAAGTTTTAGGCTCCTCTGCTAGACCAATGTTGTTGATGTAGGCTTGGGATTCTTGAGAGGACTCCTGGCATGATAGATAATCTGTTATGGGGTAAAGAATTTTCATTCCTGGCTGGGCATTGCAGAAGTAGTCTTGCAAGTGTGCTGGTCTCTTTAGTTTCCTTCCTGCTCGGGTGTGACCCTCCCCAATCTGTTGAGCATTCTGGCTTTGTGTCCCGACAACCTGCTCTACCTGAGGGGCTTCATGATTGTGTTCTTCCGCTGTCTGAGTGGGGTCTGACAGTCCTGGTGATGCCTCACCTGAAGCCCGGGGGGGTGAAGGCTGTGCCATACTTCCTGATGGACATAGTGGCTGTGCCGAGTCTTCTTCATTAGATTCTTCCATGTATGGCTTAGGCAGCACATAAGCTGGGAAAGGATCCTTCATATCTGAGATGAATTCTGCCTTTAATGGAAAGGTATCTTCCTGAAATCTGGTGTCTCTTGAGATGAAAACTTCTTGAGTTGCTAAGTCCATGACCCTATAACCTTTAACCCCATTCGGGTATCCAAGGAAAACGCAAGCTCGAGCCCGGGCATCAAATTTCCTCCTTCCTGCAGGGAGAGTGGAACAGAATACCAAACAACCAAAGACCCGTAACCTGCTGTAATCCACAGGTTTCTTATACAGCAACTCAAAAGGGCTTTTTCCACCTAATTTTGCCGAGGGTGTTCTGTTAATTAGGTATGCTGCAGACAAAGCACACTCTGACCAGAACCTAATAGGGACTCCTGACTGGAAGTACAATGACCTAGCTACGTTCAATAAGTGCTGATGCTTCCTCTCGACTACCGAGTTTTGCTGCGGCGTCTGTACACATGACCTCTGATGAATGATTCCTCTTTCCTTGAGCAGTTCAGTCATGTTAAATTCCCTAGCGTTATCGGTTCTCATTGTCCTAACTTTGCAATCGAACTGGGTTTCTATCAAATTAAAGAAAAACTTCATGACTGGTAAAACTTCTGACTTTTGCCGCATCATAAAAATCCAAGTGAATCTTGAGTAGTCATCAACAATTGTGAGAAAGTATTGATACCCAAGGTACGAGGGTATATGGAACGGACTCCATGTATCACAATGTATAAGATCAAAAGGTGAACAAGCTCGATTTCCTTGATTCTGGAATTTATTCCTTTTCTGCTTTGAAAGTGGACAGACCTTACAATAAGAATCAACTAAGCAGCTGTCATGTCTTAAAGTATTCCTAAGCAAGTCTAAAACCTTATTACTAGGGTGGCCTAATCTTCTATGCCATAGTTCTCCTGTGAGGTTGTTCAAGGACTGTAACTGGAAAGGAACTGCCGAGTCTGAAGATGATGAATCTGCCCAAATGACATACAGACCCGCTAGTTGGTCACCCTTGCCAATGACTTGCATAGACTGGTCCTGAATCTGAAACTTGTTAGCCTCAAAACAGAATCTGTAAGCACCACTGTTAGCCAAGGAGCTGACAGATATCAGATTAAATTTGAACTGTGACACAAACAGAACATTGGTTAATGTGATGAACTTGTTTAACCTGAAGGTTCCAGCCTTATTAACTCTAATTATTCTATTATCTGGCAGTATGACTCTAGACTCTATTATCTCATGCAAATCTTGTAACCTGTTCTTGCTACCACAGACATGCATGGTGGCGCCCGAGTCCACAAGCCAACAATTTGAGTCTACCAGTTCAGGTAAATTAAAGGATAGACAAGAACCTGTGATCCCCTTTTCTTGCTGAGGTGGGTCAGTGCTATTTGATGGAAGGATGTCCAGCTGTTGATTGAGCAGAGTCCTCAGTCCTTGCAACTGGAATGGTGTTAGCTGTAGCTGCACCATTGCATCTCCATTACTGACTGAAGGATGGATTTCTTGTCCCGCTTGGTGATCTGCCTTGAGTCCAGAGTCACAGCCTGTCAGTTGATTGACCCTTGCACTTTTGAACTTGTTTGGCTGTCAATATCCCGGGGGAAAACCATGCAACTGATAGCATGTGTCCACGGTGTGTCCCCTCTTATTGCAGTGGGTACACACGGGCTTTGCCAAGTCTTTTCTGGGATAAAAACTTCCCCTCTTTGCAGTCTGCTGGAAATCTGTCCTTGTTGCCATCATTGCCAGTTATTTGTCTGATCATCCACCACGCCAGCTGCACCAGGCACTATTGACCTTTGTCTTTCGTCTTGGACAAGGAGTGAGAAGACCTTGTTAATCGGAGGCAATGGATCCATCAATAGAATCTGGCCTCGAATCTGAGAATACGTATCATTTAGCCCCATTAAGAATGTGAGTACATACTCCTCTTCCATGTAGTTCTTCAGGGCAGTGATACCCCCGCAAGTACACTGGTGTGGTGGCCGATAGCTACTAAGCTCATCCCAAAGTGTCTTTAATCGAGTGAAGTAGTTTGCCACAGTGCTTGACCCTTGGGCCAAATTCATGAGATCCTTCTTTAGTTGAAAGATTCTTGGTCGGTTTGTCTGACCATACCTCTCTTGAAGATCAATCCATACGTCCCTCGCCGTGGAATTGTATAATATGCTCGCCGATATCTCCTTCGAAACGGCATTTAGAATCCATGAGATGATAATGTTGTTGTTTCTCTTCCAAGAATTGACTCCATCTAGATCTGTTGCAGCAGGGGGCATCAATTCACCAGTAATGAATCCCTCCTTGTTTCGCCCGATCATTGCTATCATCATGGCACGGCTCCATGTCATATAATTGTCGCATGTTAGCTTCTCATGGATCAACAGCTGTCCTGATGTGTCATTGTTCCCAAGGAAGTAGGGATTGTTGGGATTTCCAGAATTAACAGTAGTAGAAGGCACCTGATTTCGATTTGTTGAGTCCTGATTTGTGGAATTCGTCTCTGAAGCCATTGTCGAGGTTCAATCTTGAGCTAGCAACGCAGAATATCGTGTATTGAGATCAATTCACGCAGCTTTCAGTAGAGCACGCTCTGATACCATATGAAATTTTGGAATGAAATCGAACAGAACGAATTGAACAATCGATGTTTACGTGGTTCGGATTATATTTAATCCTACTCCACGGCAAGTTTGGGCGATCTTATTATTGACGAAGAAAGTACAAGATCGAGCTTACACATACACAGCTCTCTGCAACCTCGCGTCACTCGATAAACCCTAACTCAAGAATCAAGAAGAAGTTGTGATGCACATCACACACACACTTTAGCTTATATGTGCCAAAATTGAACTGAGCCTACGCGCGAAAAAGTCGTCCCAGTTCAAACAAACTCAACCTTCTCACATGAGAGAAAACGTCGCCAGCAGTTGCGAGTTTATAAGTGGCTTCGCGCGCTTGTGGTTTCCCTCTTACGTCTTCAAACTTCACACGCTTTTAGTCGCTCCTTGATCAGTAGCTGAGCTTCCTCTGTTCTTCAGCTGAGAATTGTCTGAACTGAGAAGCTGCTCTCCCTTTAAATTCAACACTATATAAATTGCCTTTCTTTCGAAACTATTTCTTCTACCTCGTGTGTGTGTGTGTGTGCGCTTCAAGAACTGATTCACATGATTATCTTCTCCACAATTTCACGCACCAAAGACCTTTCTCTCAGGCGCGTAGCTCATTCTCTGTATCACACACTCGAGCCATCAATTCCTCTTCTGAACCTCTTTGAACAGTCGATGGAGACCCACTCGCTAGAGCTCGCGCACCAATCTCACGCGAGGGCCCATCGACTAGGCCTAACTGAACATTCGATCATATCCCAGAAACTCATCTTCGCCTACTGCCATTTCAAGTGCTTGGTCGAAGCTCGGCTCGTCTTCGACGGTTTATCGGCGAAGAACTCGCATGTCTGCAACGCCCTTCTCAGCGGGTACGCAAAGAACCGCCTTTTAGAGGAAAGCTTGAAGCTTTTTAAGTGGATGTGCGAAGCTTCGGCTTTAGCCGATGAGTTTTCCTTTTCCGCCGTTTTGAAAACCGTAGGGGATTTCGGCGAGCTCTCGAGCGGAGAGATGGTGCACGGAAGGGGTTTGAGAACTGGGTTAGTATCCGATGTCGTGGTGGGAAATTCCTTGATGAGCATGTACGGTAGATGTGGGTGCTTCCATGATTGCCTGAAAGTGTTCGACGAAATGCCCGTAAGAACAGTGACGTCGTGGAACGCAGTAATAACCCTGCACGCGAAAACGGGCCTCCTCGATTCGTCTTGCAATTCTGAAGTATCGGAATTCGTAAGGCTAATGGAAGATGAAGGGCTGAAAGCCGACGCATTTACAGTGTCAACTCTCATCTCATTATGCTGCGAGGACAACCAAAAGGGCGAAAAACGTAGCCATGGAAGGGAGCTCCACTGCTATGCAATAAAAAACGGTTTGAATTCGCATTCAGACAGCGACATTCACATTTGTTGCTGTTTGATCGACATGTACTGTAAGAACGGCCGAGTAAGCCTGGGCAGAAGAATATTCGACCAATTGACCCAAAGAAACGTTTTTACCTGGACAGCAATGATCAATGGCTACGCAAATTCCCATGACTTCGACGAAGCACTGCTTCTCTTCCGCGAAATGCGACAGAAAGATGGGATCGTACCCAACAAGGTCTCCCTCGTCAGCATATTACCAGCTTGCAGCGATTTCAAAGGGGGGAAGCAAATCCACGGCTTTGCAGTCAGGCAAGAACTGAACCGAGAAACCTCTCTCTGCAATGCCCTAATCGACACCTACTCCAAATGCGGGAGTCTAACCTACGGTGTTAGGGTTTTCAACCACGAATGTACTCACAAAGACGCAATCTCATGGAGCTCAATTATCTCAGGGTACAGCTTACACGGGCACGGCGAAAGGGCCATTCAGTCATTCGACGAAATGATAAAGAGTGGACTAAGGCCCGACGCCACTGTAATAGTCTGCGTTCTTTCGGCCTGTTGCAGGGCGGGATTGTTAAACGAAGGGATAAGAGTATACGACTCTGCTGTTACCGAACATAAGATCGATCCGACGGTTGAGATGTGTTCTTGCATGGTCGACCTCTTGGGCAGATCGGGGCAAATTAATCGGGCGTTAGGGTTCGTTAGAAGCATGCCATTCAAGCCAGGGCCGAGCATTTGGGGGGCACTTATGTCTGCTTCTGTGCAGCATGGGAACCTTGAGATTCAAGAATTGGCCCACGAATCGCTGATGAAGATGGAACCTGAGAACTCTTCAAACTACGTATCGCTGTCGAATTTATACGCCTCCTCAGAGAGGTGGGATGAAGTGGCCCAACTGAGGAAGAAGATGAAGGAGAGAGGATTGAGGAAGACGCCCGGGATTAGTTGGATAACTGTGAGTGATCGTACGCATAGTTTCTTTGTAGCAGATAAGGCGCATCCCAGGTCGGAGTCGATCTATTTGATGTTGGAGGAGCTACTTCGGACGATGAAATTAGCCTGTTATAAACCTGATTTTGTTTATTTTGCAGAGTAAAATGGTCTATTCATCAAAGTAGATTAATAAATAATAGTTCACTGTGCCATCAATGAACACCTTAAACAGCAGTTAACCGGATAAAATCGAGACAGCAAAAGATATCGTGGTATAAATGACAACCTTACACTCGCAGTGATGTACAAAGGCCAAGTCGAAGATAAGATAAATAGTTTCCCTAGACCTCGAAAACACGCTTATCAAGCTCAATGCATACAAGCCTACTACACCATCATAAGCAGAAAAAAAGGGAAGTATAGGAAGCTCTCAACCAGCATCAACCTATTAGCGAGTTGGCGCTCGTCCTTACACGCCTTGCCAGAGTTGGTTTATATTTCAGACTCTGCTTGGAAACATACTTGTTCAGCAACGTGTGTGTAAGTCAGCGAACTACCTGTTTTTACCTAGGCGCACTTTTGGTTGAGAAGTCATATAGTCTCCCTCTTGGTTGATGTATAATCAGCCTTCAAGTGCATACGTTGGAACCTTCAACCGAGATTACACAAGTTAGTAAGCAGCAACATAAATTACAAGCAAACATGGATGTCAATAGTTTGAATTGAAACGTCAAAAGTTGAATGCAATTGAAGTATGAAAACTTCAATAATCAAGATTAGATCATCCAGCAAATACCTCAAACATGGTATTATCATCTGGGGCAGAGGATTCCTCGCATTTAAAGCCTTTAGAAATATTGCATTGAAGAAGTCTTAGCTTCCCTTCCTGTTGATATTTAAAATAAATGAACACGTATTTATGCGTTTAAGGAAGCTTGCGGGTAGAAAAAAGTACATTGAGAAGCTTCATTGCCTACCTTGGTTCCATATACAAAGCCACCGCCCACAGAAGGATGGAAGCAAGCTACATTAACCTCATCTTCAGCACTAGAAAGAACCCTTACTAGTTCCATATCCGCAACTCTGAAGATCTGCAAGAAATGCAAAAATAAAACAAACTATAATATATGATAGGGATACATAAATAGTAAGTAAAAATAGGGAGGTCGGAATTTTGGAATGATCAAAGGCAACATGAATAACCAGGGATATGATGTTTTAGCAGCATTTAACAGCCACCTAGCAGTTTCACAAAATGCCATTTGAATGGAACCAGGCTTTACAGGCAATCAAACAGCGGGTATGTGGAAAGCAAGTTAATAGAAGCACCCTCTTAACGAGATCCATACAAGAAACCAGTAGATGAAAACGAAAACACAAATCTCACCTCCAAAATCGTGTAAATAGGTACAGTAGAATCTCCATCAATTACAACACTTTTAAGAAGAGAAGTATGGCGCCGGCCATAAGCTAGCAACAAATGCTCCGAGGTAGGAGAGAACTGCAATATCAGTATTCAAATTTAGTTAACCAGGTTGACATTTACATAAAGACAACACATTCAGTACACGTTATAAAGTTTCCATTATTTTACTAAATTCATGAATGAAATTTTGATGGTCTCACGTTAAAATTAATTCGTAACAAAAACCTGTATTGAGGTTAAACAGTGAGCAGCTCTAATTGTCCGCGAGGCTAGCACTTTACCGAATCTGCCGAAAAAATTAAGAACAGAAAGACATCAGAAATGGACAGCCAACTAAAAGCAATATGCAAGGTTCGAAACACAAAAATAACTTACGTGGCTTCTCCAAGGGAATATATTCGTAACTCATACATGACTTGGTGGACAGAAATTGGATGTCTAGTCGGAGATGTTGATGCCCTGGCAAAATCATGTGGAACCCGAGCAGAGAACCCAGGATCAGGGTCAATGCTCGGCTTTATACATGCCACGCAGACTGCTAAAAATCTCCCACATGGCGAAAAATGTGCACCCATTTCACTGTCAATTTGCAAGCACATTGAAGCATTTGAGTGGTCACAAATAGAGGAAAAGTTCCAGTGAGGACGACTAAAACAAGTGAAATACATTTTGCTCTTGTTTTGTTGTAAAAACTAAGTCACGACTCTTGATTCAATATTTCCAAGGTATTTTCGCTGCTGAATCAGTGACCTGTTAATATTTGATGGAAATAAATAAGAGCACAACTAACCTACATAGTACGGCATGTGGAATGGTTAAGCCACACTGTTTGGGTTCAAGTGGCACAGAAGGATTTTTCACATCATGAGACCATATTCTCAGCTTCACCGTACAAGGCAGCTCAGCAGCTGCAGCTGCAGCCAATGATGTAGCCACCTCAGACTGGACTTGGCTCATGAAAGATTGGGAATTGCTCTGTTCTTGTGGAACACTATTCAAAGAAGTATTGCCACTAGATCCATGTCCTGTTCTTGTCCTCTCACGTGAAGATCTCTGCCTTACACTAGATCTTGCAGAAACTCTCGAAATATCAGCATTAGAAGACAATGGAGGGACCACTGATGAAGGAATTCCTGTCGAACTTTGTGGAGGCAAACCTTCGTCTCGTGATTGCATCGCATGTTGACCAGCTTGGCTTTGACCAATCAACCAACCTTGCAAAAATGGGACATCCCAATAGGTCGAATCGCCAAAGGGGAAAAACTGATTAGTTCTCTCTTCAGCTGGCACGTCTGTTACCATAGCACCCACACCTGGTTGATAAATAGAACCACTGTTGACGTCCCTCGCCGAAGAACTGGACTGTCCCTCTTCTCGCACTGGAGAATGAATCGGAGACAGCACAAGCTCATACCGACCAGACGGAGTCGAATAAGTAAGAAGTCGAACAGATGAAGAAGAACTAGTTCTCTGTTGTGAAACATTATGGTTTCTTTCAGCATCAGTTTGCTGGGAAAGTGAATTACCATCGCTTCTGCCAAGTGAAGGCCAGATATCAAATGGTAAAGACATGATTGGTGGTTCGCTTCCAGAATTTGATCGGTGCACCGAGTTTGTATCTGCAAGGTATATAGTGGGCGGAGCGTAGCGCAAGTACCCAGGAGAAGTTGCAATCGACATTGAAGGGTCCGAAGAGTCAAGATCATTTACCTGAAAAGAGCTATGGTATAGAACTCGCACAATAATAATATAGTTAAAAAATTCGTATACTATGAGAGAAATACCTCAGCAGTTAGAAGTAAAGGGGCACCATTTGGGTGGAAATGTACCGCACGAAGAGACCGTTCTGTCCTTAGTATAATAGTGGGGAAAGAGGCATCCCCTCTCCTGTTATAATGCCATATATAGAGCTGCCAAAGAAATAAACTTACCAAATTAAGCAATTCTTTATGACAACGTGGTCAAAAGCTATTTCGTTAATTTCTAACCTTGTGCCCAGATGCCACAGCCAATATTTCACCTTGGGTGTGAAAAGCCATTGAAGCTATAGGACGGTCTGCCATAAATGATATTTGTCAGGAACACAACATTAAGGGAAAAGAAAGCATTTACTATATGCAAGTACTGGGTAATTACAGAAATCGCGTGATCCTATGAGATCCCCAGTTTTTGCATCCCATAGGCGAACTTCATGGTCCAAACTTCCACTTGCAAGAACTTCAGGGTAAAGAGGATGAAACCGCACCTGCAGATCCCCATAGATGGAGTTCAAAAATACCAAACAGCAAAGATATAATTTCCATTTGGTGCCAAAATAAAATAGCTGATTAATTTCTTTTATATATCCATTCTAATAAACATCACTTGTTTGATGTTTTTCCAAGAATCCAAACAAAAAGTTAACCCTGCCAAAACAGTTAAACATAAACGAATGTATCTTACCACCCAGGGCGTTCTCCGGTGACCACTGAGTACCTTCAAGCATTTTCCAGTAGCACAATCAATTATCTTAACTGTATGGTCTCCACTGCAGAATAAGAAGACATGCATAAGCATATTTCAATAGAGACATAAACACGACACGTGTGCATACAAACATAAGTAGATATGTGGACTTACTGGGTGGAAGCAAGCGTCTTTCCATCTGGACTAAAGGACACCGCAATGGTCGACCTAGGTGGAGGCAATAATGGACAATATTTGGACGATAGATGTTCCAAAGACTCAGCCTCTGCCCTGTAGTTCAGAAGCAATTGATAAATACCAATAATCAATATAGCAGAGGAGTAATTAGCAATTGTAAAAATGAAGCAGAGAATGCCAAAATACCATGATCGAAGTCCCTGTCTTGCATCATTTGCCGACTCACTTTTAATTATAGAGCAATCAACAGCACAGTTTGAGACCTTGTGCCAAAATCTTTTGGGAGATCGCTTTGTCTGGGGGGATATCTCCCTCTGAGCCAACAGTATAAACACATTGCTGCAGACAGAACTACATATTTAGTCCAGTTGAAATTTTCTGATAATGGGAAACCAAGCCAACTTAAAGATATTGACGAAATCATTTGCCTAATGAATTGAAGACTGAAGAGAAAAATATTAAGAGAAGAGGCAAAACAATAAAAACAACATCCATCATCCATGCGGTGAAACAGTATAATCAATGTAACTGTTGAAAAAGAAAATATCACATCCACGGACAACACAGAGGAAGTTGGGCGTATATTCGTACTCCTACACAACAAGATAAAGAATACAGCACAAACGCAACAAGCAAGCTACTCAACACATGAATCAAACCGTGCAACTACTTACTCACACAGCCAGTCTTGAATCCCCTACGTTTCAGCCAATGCAAACACCAATTCCTAATCAATAGTAATATAAAATCAAGAGGTCCGAGAATCCAATCCCAACATAGCCATCGGAAATTCTAATAAATCCAGAACAAATCACTTAGATTCATCTCATCAAACGTCTAGGAATCAAAAGATAGGCAGCAAAGATCTCATCAAACGCCTACTTTTAACATAATCTAGCACACAGTAACCAGAGAAAGCCCCCTCACGAAACAAAAATTAGGTCCAACAAAATCAATTTACGAATCGGTAAACCCAAAGCTCAGCTGAAATTGGGGCAAAAAATCGAACCTTTGCCTGGAATATCCCCCATCCACCTCCGTCGAGCGAGTCGGATCTCTGGAGGAAGAGGAGGTCGAATTCTCCGGCCAAATCCCCGAGGAGCCCATAATCCTTATCAACACGCGCGATCTATTAACTGAACTCGAACTGCGAATCTCAGCTGAGATACGTATCCAACTCAACAACAATTCAGATCGTCGAAACAAAAAGAGGCAGCAGCCATAAATTCCCAAACACGCCCCTAGATTTTGGATCTATTTGGAGGGGGGATGACAGCCGAAGAAGGGGCAAAATAGGAAGGGAAAGTTGGGACCGGTGGCTGCTGTGGCAGAATTCGTCAGTGGTTTTCCGGCAATCGGAGGGAAGAAGGGTGAATTATTATTTATGCTTTTAGGGGTTTTTAATTGGTCGAAAGCTTTGAAAATATACAACATATTATCCTCACTCATTTCTTCTAGATAACTCGATATATAAAAAAATAAAAAAAGATAGAAAATTAGGTTGGCTCGAACTCATCATGCACGTTAAGCTCAAGATTCGTCGTGCTTGTTCGAAAGCTGTCGAACCTATTCGGAAGCTTTTATAATTTTATTTTAATGTTTAACTTGCTTTTGAAATTTTTCGAGTTGTATGTAAGTAAGTTCGAGCTTGTTTTCCGTCGACCAAATGAGCTCTAAAGAGGCGAGTTTCAACTTAAGTTAAAATGTTTTAATTAATGAAATTTAATTTTATATTTAAGTAACTAAAAAGAAAAACTAAATGGGTAAAATGCTTTTTATATGGCATAGCACCAAATACGAGCAACTCATTTGGTCTCATAAGGACTTTTGTTGGATGTCTTGGGTTGCTTGGTTTGTTGTGCGGCCGGTAGAATGTTACCGCTTGGTTTTGATAGAATGGTAGGTTGAGTGGGTTGAATTTACGTGGAAAACTCCTTTTTAACTTGGGGTAAAAAACCACGGGCGAGGTAGAAATTTATTACTGGGTAAAACAGGGGTTACAACCTCTCAATTAAGGAGAAAACACGCACTATCTCTCTTATAGTTGGAGCAAATACCGAATAAACCCTCTATTTTTTTCTCTTTTCTTTCTCCCTCTCCCTCTCTTATTTTCTTTCTTTTTAGTGTGATTTCTAATGAATCACTCGATGCCTTTTTATAGGCAAAACTTCATACTAATAATTATTATAATATTAATATAATATATTATTAATAGGGTAGTTGAAGTGGGTTGTTTCACCAACCCACTCAACCTACCATTCTATCAATCTCCCACTTGAAGATTTGATTGATGTACAATCAGATCTTCACACCATTCTTCTAGCTCGCTTTTGCATGTTACTTATGTTCAGTCAATCCACATGAGGAACGACACCACATAAACTTGTCCACAGGAATTGCTTTGGTCATGTAATCTGTCAGATTATCCGCAGTATGAACTTTTTGCATGTCCACAGTCCCCTCTTCCACTTGTTCACGAACAAAGTGGTATTGGACCCGGATGTGTTTGGTTCTTGAATGATATGCTGGATTCCTTGCAAGATGCAACGCACTCTGGCTATCACAATAGAGAACAATATTCTCTTGTTTGTGGCCGAGTTCTTCCAGCAACATCTTCAACCATATTGCCTCTTTACTGGCTTGCGTAGCTGCGACATATTCCGCTTTCGTTGTTGACGTTACAACAATGGACTGCAGTTTTGAAACCCAGCTTACAGCACCGCCAGCAAGATTGAACACGTATCCGGTTGTGGATCTACTTTTATCAAGTTCACCTGCATAATCTGCATCGACAAAACCATGGACAATAAAATATGTACCTCCGTAACATAAGGCAAGATCCGAGGTTCCCTTGATATATCTGAGAATCCTCTTAACAGCACTCCAGTGCTCCCGCCCGTGGTTTTTTACCCCAAGTTAAAAAGGGGTTTTCCACGTAAATTCCCGTGTTCAATTTATCCTCATAATCATTTCCAATTTCGTTAAGTTGTCCATTTCGCAACAGGTTTGCGTCTTGTGCGACATCACGAACGTTTTCTATACCTTCTTTCTTTCTTGTTTAGTGAATTTACCGAAAAAAAAACTCATTTACATCCTTGATAAAATACTAGGATAAACTGTGTGACCGTAGTTTGAATTTTGAAACTAACTATTTAAATTATTATTTCTTGTCATAAATATTTAATACAATTTATGACTGGCAAGACAGCCACAACCTTTCACTACGACAGTCGACAACACCGATCGACCATATTGTTTCTATCATAGTTAAATCACAGCCGTCCATAGGATTTAAGCACGAGAATAATATTATTCAAAAGAAGTTAACATAATTTTGTATATGTGTAAATAAACATCGGATATGCACAGCATAGGTCAAATTTGAACTTTTCTAACTTCATATGATGCCACGTGTCCTCTTATCCAAAACAAATCCACGAAACAAAACCTCTATGCCATATATCATACCATTCGTACCCACCAAACTCGCCCAAGACCTCGTTACTTCGTCTTTAATCTGTTTAAACCCTACTGCATTATATCTTATTATGGCGATGAGCTTACCTCACCAAATCGGAGGAATCTCCGGCGCACCTCCGACGACGTCGCACTCGTCCACGTCAGGCGAGCCTCCTTCCACAGCCGCCTCGTGGAGGCCTCCGGCATCTGCGAGCCTGCGGATACCGGCGATTAGAGAGGCGGAAGGGCGTGCGTCCCCCGTGGCGTCGCCGCCGTCTAACCCCACGTCCATGGCGGCGCAGGCGTTGCTGACATCGGGTGACGCCGGAAGGTACATACCTTTATATGCTTTCGATACTAAATTATTCGCCAGAAAATTACTTCACCGAGTCCGATTTCAGAGCCTCCAAGCCCTAAACTCCTCCTTTCATCAGGGAATACCTTCACACAGTGGGCGGCCGTTCCCCACGTGTCAAGGACGTGAATGGCGTCCCTGTGTACGTAATGATGCCTTTGGACAGCGTGACGTGGCAGCACACGGTGAATCGTAAGAAGATCGTGAGCGCTAGCTTCACAGCTCTAAAAAGTGCAGGCGTTGAAGGGATAATGATGGACGTTTGGTGGGGCGTGGTGGAGCGTGAAGAGCCCGGCAAGTATGATTGGCGTGGGTACGACGAGCTCCTGGCTATGGCAAAAAAGTACGGATTGAAAGTTCAGGCCGTCATGTCCTTTCATAGGTGCGGTGGAAACGTTGGAGACTCTTGCACGTAAGTTATCTGAAACATTTCCTGCAAGAAAAATCGATAAGACATAGAACCACTTCTGTTTTTTGACTGCGTGCGTCCTCGTTGGTCCTCTCGATCGCAGAATTCCACTGCCGAAATGGGTCTTGGAGGAGTTCGACGAAAATCCCGACCTCTGTTACACAGATCAGTGGGGTCGAAGGAACTACGAATACGTCTCCCTCGGCTGCGACGCCTTGCCGGTGCTGAAGGGAAGAACGCCCCTGCAGTGTTACGCTGATTTCATGCGGGCGTTTAGGGATTCGTTCGAGCATCTCTTAGGCAACACCATAGTGGTAAGAAGTGCCCATTTATTTGGCTCTGCACCGTTGATTCTTACTACTTTTTCGGTAATAAACCTAATAGGAAATCGAAGTCGGGATGGGTCCCGCCGGGGAGCTTCGATATCCATCCTATCCCGAGGAAAACGGGACGTGGAAATTCCCTGGGATCGGAGCTTTCCAGTGTTACGACAAGGTATATTAACGCGTTAATAATATGTTCTTACAACCATCCAGCATCTCAGAACCACTTCCCCCTATTTCCACCACTTTTCAGTACATGCTCAGCAGCCTGAGAGCAGCAGCCGAAGCAAACGGCAGGCCCGAATGGGGCCTCTCGGGCCCCACCGACGCGGGCCACTACAACAGCCGGCCCGAAGAAACGACCTTCTTCAAGAAGGAAAACGGCGGCTACCAAACCCTCTACGGCGAATTCTTCCTCTCGTGGTACTCGCAGATGCTCCTCGACCACGGCGAGAGGGTACTCGCCAGAGCCAAGAACGCCTTCTTCTCCTCCCCCAGCGAGCCCTCGGTGATCAAGATCTCGGCGAAAGTCGCGGGAATCCACTGGCACTACGGCACGCGGGCCCACGCCCCCGAGCTGACCGCGGGCTACTACAACACCCGCCGGCGCGACGGCTACCTCCCCGTGGCCCGCATGCTGGCCCGCTGGGGAGCGGTGCTCAACTTCACGTGCGTGGAGATGAGGGACGACGAGCAGCGGCCCTCGGAAGCCCTTTGCTCGCCGGAGAGGCTCGTCGGGCAGGTGGCAGGGGCGGCGAGGGCGGCGGGGGTCCCGCTGGCCGGGGAGAACGCGCTTCCGAGGTACGATGAGTGCGCGCTCGAGCGGATTTTCAGGTCGTCTTCTTCCCTGGGAATGTGCGCCTTTACGTATCTGAGGATGGGAACGATTCTGTTTCGGCCCGATAACTGGACGAGGTTTTCCGCGTTTGTTAGGAAGATGAAGGAAGGCGATAGTATAAAGGACGCGGAGGAAGGCGAGGATTTAGCAGTTGGGGTGGCTCGGCCTTTATTATTGCAGCACGGAGAAGCGTCGTCCATGGCTTCGATGCAATAGCATATAGTGTGCGTGTGTAATAAGGAAACACTGACTGCGTAGTAATTTGTATATAGGTTTATTGGCTGGTGATCGATTATTTATTTTTGAGATTCTTTGGGGATTTTTCTCTTCGCTGTTTTTTAGTGTGAGGAGGAAGAAGCTTAGCTTTCTGTAGAACTTCATCTGAGAGCTGGTTGGTAGTACATATTGTGAAGAGCCAGCTTTTTCTCTATTTCTGAATATTTGGATACTTTTTTTTTCAAGTTAAATTTACAAAACAAAAAAATTGCATGTATGGTCATTAGCAAGTTCTTGTTGGAAACAATGCGTGACACACGTTTTGCGCCACTAGTACTGCGGGCGCTCCACAAGAATCGCAACTGCAAGCAGCGATTCACTCGTTGCCATAAGCTAATCCTATCTAATTAAAGTTGGCACCTCACACCCTTATATAAATACCCCTTGCAGTGGAAAATAACACCATGCAATTGAAAAAAGCAAAAATTGTAACTCAAATCTCAATCCATCTATATCCTTTTCGAACATCAAATTAGGAAAAAATGTCGAGCGCCCAGCAAAACCGTGGCCAGGCCCAGGTACTACTCATGCATGCATACGTACACATTCTTGCTCGCTGGTGGCATTAATAATTTTAATGCATATGGTGTCTTATGCAATGATTGTGTGTGAAACGTTAATTAGGCTAAGACTGAGGAATGGGTTGAATCTGCAAAGAACAGTGCGAGCGAAGCCCACGACAAGGCGTGCGATGCAGCTGGGAAATCCCCACAAGAGACCCAACAAAGCAAGGAAGAGAACGCTAGCTTCCTCCAACATACGGGCGAGCAAATGGCCCATATGGCTCAAGGCGCCATCGATGGAGTCAAGAATACCCTAGGCATGGGTAGCACTACTGACAAGAAGTGATCAAAAATCGAATGCTTATATATTTTTTATATTTATTGGCTGATTTTGTTAAAATTTCATGTTTTTTCAGTTTTCGTTGTTTCCGGGCTTCTGATTATGCTGGGTGGGCCCGAGATGTATGTAATAAGAGCGTGGGTTTTTGTCTTTGGTTATGAGGATTCTTGCGTAGAATTCTCTCATGGTAATAAATGTGGAGAAAGAATTAGTTTTAAGGATGCTTTGTTGCTTTGTTTTGTTTGTTATTACTTCTTTTAATTATAGATGTTCTAATATTCGTGGTTGATTAGTAGTTACTTAATCATTAACAGTTGACCAGTTTACTAATCGAATGTGAGGAAGCATTTGAGCCATTATTAAGATCCATGTGGAGAAAAAAACTTGGAGCAAACAATGAGTATCCATTGTTGCATTAATGTGTAGTCCCCAGTTTGACTTTGACCAACCAATTGTTGATACTCGTACTAAATTTAGAAGCACTTTGTTAGAAGAGATGAATAAGTACTAACAATACGATAGAAGTTCTTGATTTCACATGCCAACGAAAGAATGGGGAAAAAGATTTTATTATATGTTGGGTTCATGTGATCACATGAGCTTCTCATCTCAAGTATCATAACTCATTCTCAAAGCTTGCTTCTGACAAATATTTATGACCCTCGTTATAGTGTCGTCATGAGATATTATTATACTATGAGGTTTCAGTTATTACCGTTGGATGCACTATATCAAGAAAATAATCCCCCACATGTACACACGAACCTTGTTCTTGGAGAGTGAAGTCAATCGATTAAATTAATCATTTGTACTTGAGATCAAACTACGGTTTGATTCTTTGAATGTTTCTAACGAGAATAGGAGAATCTAATGGGTGCAATGGATTTACGATTACAGTTTGGACATTTCATGCAGATGGACATATAGATATTAAAAAACAAATAGAAGGACGATTTATTACGTCCAACTGATTTATGTCGATAATTACAAGGAAGATTTGGTTAGGATCCTTGTGAATTATAAAACAAAATATAGCCTCCAGTCATTAAAAAAATTAACCTAATAATTGTAGAAATTCGGGCCGGACCTCCGGTATTTTATCCGTTATCGGGGCCCATGCACATGCACCACACGCAGAAAGGGTACCCGGTATAAGCTTGATGGGGTTCCTTCTTAAAACCAATTGGCTATAAGAGGAGTGACCCATCAAGCTTATAAACCCATTTATTTTCTTTCAACTTATCGATGTGTGACTCTTTTCCCCACACACGTGACACATTCCAACAATAATTACCGACGGACCTTACGAAACGGCGCCACATAAATGTCACTAGTAACTGGCACACACTCAGCGTGTGCATAAGAAATGTAACTCACACAAAAAAAGATGCACAGTTACATTTGTTAAGTGACACCAAAAAGACACTTGTCACAATATAATTTGTTAATAGATACACCAAATTAGGTAGTTTTTAAGTCCCTTAACAATTAATAAATAGTATAGATAATGATTAGCTCGTAAATAGATAAATATAAACACTTATTGCACATAATTGATTCTCTTATAATTGTGAATAAAAAATAAATATATGTTATAATTCATGATTCACTATACGTGAATGCACGGCGCCCTACTTATAATTATAGATGCAAGTTCTTAAAACAAGTAAGAGCGTAAAATAGGATCTTTTACACATGATAAAATAGTAATAAATTAGTAAGTCACAAGAAATATTTTTCCTTTATTTCTATCTAAAAGTTAAGATATACTAGTATATAGCACATCCTTTGTATGTGCACACATATAAGTCTTTTTATATTGTTATATTACAAATTAAGTTATTAAATAATAAAATTTTAAATCAAAGGATTAAAGTGTAATAAATCAAAATATAATGGTAAAATTGCAAAAAAAACTAACTATTTTACGGACCAAATAGCAGTCTATACTCACCCCTCAACATTAATATAACAGAGAAGATATTATAATCATCAACCAATGATTTGCAATGATGGACCGTTTGATTTCCGTCAAATGAAATCACGCAGAAAGTTCATGTCTGTAAACTAGAACGAAGTACGAACTTGGAATCATATCTACCTACATATAATATATACATAAAATGAAAGTTATATTTTTGTAATTTTAATTCGTGCCTCCATGTGATCTCACATTGGAATAATGAGTAGAGAAATACGACTACACTTTAGTCGAAGATGCAATCAGTATTCCCATCATTATATTTTTCTTGTGGAAAAGTAATTGATTATATATAGATTTAGATGCATGAACGACAACAGAATATACTCCAGAGAAAATAATAGAAGTTGAAGAAAGGGAAATCCTATGGGCTACGCTAATGTCAATGAAAAATAATAGATCATAACATAAAACAGTAATCTGTTTGCTATTGAAAATTGAAGACGAAACAGTAATAGATGATTTAAAATAGTTCGAATATATATGTTTATATATCTATATACGACGATTGAACACTGTCCAACAATTTGCAAAATGAGAAAGATAATATTAATTCAATTAAATATAAAAAATCCAATTATAAATATATGGATACATTAACCAAAAGTTTACTTCTTTTTCTCCCACTCTTTCTGATAATATTAAAATAAACTAAAGAAACCAATTTTAAATTCGAGTAAAGTGGAGTTAGATACACACGAGCCGATCTCACCCACTCCAGTGAGTAGGGCTAGAAACAAGCTGGCTAGACCAGCTTTCCAATTTTAAGAAATCATCACTTTTGCAAAATTTATTTTGCTTTTATTTACTTTGTTTTATCTTTCAATTATCCACCTAAATACGTTAGTTTCTTATTTCATTGAAAAAAGATATATGTTAGTTAGTCATATAAGAAAAATATTGAGATAGATCAGCAAAACACCCTAATCCTCAAGTAAATATAGATTTCGATTCGTGATGTATGCAAAGACGGATTGAAATACTTCTAAAGAAGCATGAAAATATTCGAGATGATGATTGGCTGATTGTGCTCTTTCCGAAGTCATTGAAGATAAAAATAAATAATTTCAATAATAATAATAATAATATAATAATAATAATAATAATAATAATAATAATAATAATAATAATAATAATACCATACATGTATAGTTTCTTGCATGAAAAAGAAGAGAACCCAACTAACAAAGGCGTCCTTCCATGCTTTAATTTTAAGCTTTTCCAATAACGTACATAGTTTGCTAAACTATGATATATATATAGAGGAATTTTATGGTGCTCACCGTACGTGAACACCTTATGTGGGCACCAATTGATGTGGCGCTGATTGTGCTATATCAACATTCACATCGACATCTAAGGTTATGTCGTCTTAATTAACACATTTTAGGTGTCCTTAATCGATCTTCGGATGCTGATGCGTCATATTAACACGATATATTTTATTGACTTCAATAATATGTTATGTTGTTTTCGTAATTGTACTTCTCGTCCATATGTATTACGTTGTTTAGGAAATTAAGACAACCTCAAAGCTCCACGCCACTCATTAGCGATATTCGATACATCAACGAGGTGATCGAAGTATATATCGTTCAACAAGCAAAATGATTTTGTTTTCCCCGTCAATAATATACGTTTCTCGATCAAAATCATTTAATGGGATAATATAAGGTTGCATAAATGAAGAATGTGTGTATCAAATTTCAAGAGGGACAAAGAGTAGTAACTCGCCCACTTCACGTGGCCGCACACTGAGTTAATCCATCACCTTGCTTCGTGGTCACTCTTCGACTTGGACATTAATAATTATCGTATATTATTACAATATGCTCATAAATCAAGATAATGTCATGAAACCATATTTAAGGAACTATTGCCCAGATCGATGCATATATTGAATGTATTATAGAAGAGCTTTTTCCAATTACCACAGATGATTGGTACTCTTATTGTATGTGTAGGCATTGTATATAATGCATATATATATTGACAAAAAACTATTATGACGTTCTTGAAATAACAAACTAATCAGTTGGGCTAATGATGAAAAATTGTGGACCTTGCCAAAACCCCCAAACAATTAATCAAAACAAACGTTGTGTCTTGACATGTCTGTTATTAGTGATGTCCCAACACCCTAGATGTATTAGTTATTTTATCTAAACTAAAATAAGTGTTATTACTTTGAATAAATGGTACACGCAATCGAACGGGTACTTATATGAAAAATTTTCTGACAGGGGGTCTGATATGCAAATTTTTTATATAACGAGGTACTTTTATGTAGATATATATGAGGAATTTTATGGTGCTCACCTTATGTGAGTATCTTACGTGGGCACCTGCCGATGTGGCACTGATTCGTGCCATATCGACATGCCACATCAACGTTAGATGATACATAGCACTAATTAACACATTCTAGGGGTCACTGGTCGACATATCGAACAATGATGTGGCATGTTATGCCCACAGATCAATACCACATAACGGGTCTTGGATATATATGGATAGATAGTAATTCGATATTGGTTCTTGGATAATGGAACTTGTCTTTGCGGTCTCAATTCTTCCTATAGTATTAAAAATGTTAACAAACAATATATCAAGTTAATGAATAAGTGTATCTTTTAGCTTTACAAGTTCCTTTTTCTTACCTAAAAAAGGTTTCTTTTTTCCTTTCCCAAATAAGGCATATAAGTAGTAGCCTCTTGTTTCACAGTCCAACTCAAATCGAGAATTATCTATTTATCCGATTTTTCAAGAAAAAAGTAATAATAATATAATAACAATAATAACAACAGTAGTAGTATACTCACAGTCACAACGCCGGCTCAAGATCATTTCTTGCAGAGAGAGAGAGAGAGAGAGAGAGAGAGAGAGAGAGAGAGGGAGAGAGAGAGAGAGAGAGAGAGAGAGAGAGAGAGGATTCACATTACATAAACCTTAATGAAAAAAAAAAAGATGTTGTGATATCACACATCTTAATTACAAGTTGGCCTTTGAGACCACAAACACACCACCACCTTCCCTTATTTAAACCTCTCCATATCTCTAATCCCCCATTCATACATTTGTTCCAAGCAAGAACTTCAACGTCTCTCACTTTCCTCTCATTCTGTCCCACTCAAAACATTTATAACTGTATAACATTCATTCTCCATAACAATCAAAACTCTCCTTAATCCTTTTTACATCAACATTGTCTCTCCATCCTCATCTCCTTCATCACTACAAAGAAAAAAAAAAGAAAGAAAAAAAAGAACCCTTTAATGAGTAGCTGCGATCATCTCCTCCTACCCTCTAACCCCTTGTCAGACGGCAACGACGACTTCTTCTCGGGCCGCTGCGTGCTAGTAAACGGGCCCATAATCGTCGGCGCCGGCCCGTCGGGCCTAGCCGTAGCAGCGGGCCTCAAACAGCAAAACGTACCCTTCGTAATCCTCGAAAGGGCCGATTGCATTGCCTCGCTTTGGCAGAACAAAACCTACGACCGATTAAACCTACACCTTCCCAAGCAGTTCTGCGAACTCCCCTACGTTTCCTTCCCCGAGAATTTCCCAGAATACCCTTCCAAGCATCAGTTCGTAAGCTACTTGGAGGGCTACGCAGAGAAGTTCGAGCTCGAGCCTAGGTTCGGGGAGACGGTCAGGTCGGCTAGGTACGACGAGCTGTGTGGGTTGTGGAGGGTTAGGACGGTGGCTAGCCGGGACGGCTCGACGGTCGAGTACATATGCAGGTGGCTCGTGGTGGCCAGCGGTGAGAATGCGGAGAAAGTAGTGCCTGAGTTTGAGGGCTTAAGGGAGGAGTTCGAAGGGAGTGTGATTCACGCCTGCGATTATAGGTCCGGCGAGGGCTTTTTCGGGAAGAAGGTTTTGGTCGTTGGGTGCGGAAATTCGGGGATGGAAGTTTCTCTTGATCTTTGCCATTACAATGCGTTTCCTTCCATGGTTGTTCGAAGCTCGGTGAGTAATAAGAAAACGGAAAAAAAAAAAGAGAGAAAGCTTTGATCTCCCCCCTGTTTCTTGAGTATACCTTGTGGAAAAAAGAGAGCTTTGATCTCCCCTGTTTCTTGAAAACACTCAGTTTCTTGAAAATAAGAAAAAGAAAGAAAGCTTTAATCTCCCCTGTTTCTGAATCATTCTTGAAAATCCCCTGTTTCTTGAAAATACCATGTATAAAAAAAGGAAGCTTTGATCTCTCCTGTTTCTTGAAAATATCATGTTCTTTGGAAGTACCCTTTTTCTGATTCATTCTTCAAAATTCCCTGTTTCTTGAAACTACTATGTAGAAAAAAACATTTAATCTCCCCTGTTTCTCGAAAATCCCCTGTTTCTGAATCATTCTTGGGCTGACAGGTACACGTACTGCCTCGGGAAATTCTCGGGAAATCGACGTTCGGGTTGGCGGTTAAGCTGATGAAATGGATGCCACTTTGGCTCGTCGACAAGATACTCTTAGCAGCTTCAAGATTGATCCTTGGAAACGTAGAAAATCTCGGGATAAAAAGGCCCTCTTTAGGCCCGCTAGAGCTCAAGAACACTCAAGGGAAAACGCCCGTCCTTGATATCGGGACGCTCTCGAAAGTCAAGGCGGGAGATATCAAAATAGTCCCCGGAATCAAGAAATTCTCTCGGGGAGGCGTCGAGCTCGTCGACGGCGAATACATCGAAGTCGAGTCAGTTATTCTGGCGACGGGTTACTCGAGCAACGTCCCCTCGTGGCTAAAGGTAATAAACATTATGTGTTATTCTTCAAAAGATTCAATCTTTATTGGATTCATGTGACAGTTAAGGAAGTTGGGCTCACACTAGATTCTCTGTTCTGTAATCTAAGTCAATAGTAGTCATAAACTGATTTCCTCAAGGACATGATATGTTCATCTAATAGTTTATTTTTCGAAATTATTTGCAGGAAAGTGAGTTCTTCAGCTTCAATGGATTCCCAAAATCGCCATTTCCGAATAGCTGGAAAGGCGAATCTGGGCTATACGCAGTTGGTTTCACAAGGAGGGGACTCTCGGGAGCTTCCGTAGATGCGATAAGAGTCGCAGAAGATATCGGGAAAATATGGAACAGAGAAACGAAGCAGAGGAGCCATTCGGTCGGCGTTTCGTGCAAAAGATGCAAACCTTAAACTAGTTCTTCGTAGGTTCTCTTTTTCTGTTGTACATTTTCGCAGGTCGAAAAAGAGCTTTGGCTTAGTTAGTTACTAGTCCTCATTTTTGTTCTGTTCTTGAGGATGTGTACAATGTTAACGAAATCAGATATTCGACGGTCCACTTCAGTCTCGATCGGTTTGTTCGGCGTTTTAGTTTTCGAATAGCTTATTTTATCCGAACGAGCCGTGTCGAAGCAGATGATTTAGACACACACTAAACACACACACAAAATCTGGTCCTGGGCAGGTGTGTTTATTGCAAGAAAATGATGGGATTATATCTATCTATCTTGAAGAAACTAAATGGTCCATATGGGAAGGACCCATTGAATATTGTGGACCAAACTATTTCCCATAATTCTTTTCTTCAGCATCCATATTCTTCTATTCAATGTGATGCAGACTCTTCACTGCCAATGCTAAGGTAAGTAGTAAGTAAGTAGTACAAGTCAATATTTTCTTGTTAAAAAGAAAAACTCTAGATAGACCATGTTTTCTTGCACATCTCTGGGTGCGCACTGTAAGGACCAAGTACTTCATAACATGGTACTGTAATTCCTCTCAGAATCTCTTTAGGCTGAGAGGAAAAACTGAGTTTGGAGGAAAAACTAAGATGTGAAGGAGGTATTATGCATTTAAGATTTTGACAGCAGCAGCTTCTCATCAACTAGTTTTCTGACCAATAAATATGGTACAGAATGTCAAAAGAAGGGTCGTTTTCATTAACACGTAATAGATCTTATTAAGTGCAGAAAAAAACAAATTTATAGTGCGATTGAGTTCACGTCCACAAGAATCTCTCCGAGTCAAAGGAAGACACACACAGACCTGTCATTTCATGATCCATGGCTGAGTTTTTTTCTGTAGTAGGCTGCCGAGAATAGATAGAGAAGCTCTTCTTTTCTCTTATCCTAATGAATGAATCTCTTAGTGAGATCTCTATTTGTGTCTGTTGCGCATGGCTTCTCATGTTTTAGGCCTTCCCTGTTTGGGGTTTTTAGCAACTCATCATTTGATTATTACAGCCGCCTAAAAAGTCTGCTGAACTGAAAGTAAAGATCCATGATATGATATGATATGATATTCACAGGTGTAAATAGTAAAGATAAGATGAAATCAAGAAAATAAAGTAGCAGCAAGTACATTCATTCATGGACAAGCAAGCCACATGAGTTCCCATACTGTAATATTTTTTCTCAATCATCCATATGTGTAATAGCCTCTGATCAACTTGGCCCAGCAACACACATGAAGTAGAATCTAACCGAATGAGTCCAAGTCAAATTGCAGATCTTAACGAGCATTAGAACAACAGAGGACAAAATTAAGATACAAACGAGCTCTTTTAATTGAATTTTGCCGACTTTTAGTGATATCGTATCTAGCTAGACACCATAATATGGAAGAAGAGAGAAAGAAAATACTAAATCCATGTTGTGATTATTTCCTCAGTTTTCCAAACATCAAATATATTCGAAAACCAGACATGAATGCGGTTGTCCTTCATCGCACTTAACTACCAAGAATATGAAGGAACAAGTATGGATGGAAACATGGAAACAGATGACTAAAGAAAGGGATATTGGTGACATTATCAGTTCACATAAAGAAGACGAAATTTTATTCATTACATGGCAAGACAGATAGTCGCGACCATCGAGAATAGCTAACTTATGGATGAAAGCAAGAGACATCTATCTGTGGCGATGAAAAATTCCATTATCTGTTTGAAAGCATCTGATCAATTTGGCCATTTTGGTTGTACATAGAAACTAGTCTCTTGGCATGCGAAGGCATGTGCCTATCAGCTCTGCAATCATAGATGTTAACACAAATCACAGATATGTCCAAAAGTTTACACAAGCATATCACATAGTTTTCTAACTAAGCATACCTTTCTCTTCCCCAAGCACGATTCACATGAAGGTAGTTCCGAATAGTGTGGTAGTCCAATGAATAACGGGCAAACTCAAGACCCTTGGGACCGATCTGTGTTAGGACATCAGAAACGGTAAGCGGAGAATATTCTGTCAACTTTCAGAACATTTCGATATGGGCAAGAAATACTTGCCAGATTCAAAATGAAGGCTATTATGTTGCCGACGAACTTGGGAGGAGTTTGAGTTGGACCTTTTCCTGAGGATAAAAATGAGCTCCATATTACTGTGGCCAAATAGAGTATAAAGGACATGTCTTTCTGTGTGTAAATGGAATTACCTAGTTTAGCATTATCATCAGCCTTTACAGTTTCCATGACAAATGGACGTCGGTCACCCTATAAATAACAAACGCATCTCAACTTAAAGGTTCAAAACCGAGTATATAAATGCGTCTGCCACATGGAAGAGATGATGAACTACCGAGCTAATTGTTGGGGTAACCTCGAGGAGATCTTTCACCAAGTTGAGCATCTCCCTTCCGCGCTCATTTCTGGCAATTTTCACCAGATGATCAAATGATATAAATGTACGCTTTTCCAGGAAAATCCATAAAAATGATACTAAACAACATAGGTCCAGCGTTTTCATGGATCACCTGACAGTGACATATTGCGGATGCTGTGTCATGCTAACTCCACCGTATTTGGGCACACCCATGTATCCTACGACCAAATCCTAGAATGTCGGGAGGTTGAAAAGGCATAGTTGCATTGGTCATTATTGCTTACACCAGTGGAATATATAAGAAAGAACAGAACTAAAAAAGTTTTAATATGGTGGTCAAGACACTCACCGCTAGACCATTTGTGTAGTCGAAGCAGCTGTAATAAAGAAAATATATCGGTTATGTTTCAAGCCATACCCCGACATACTCACTAAGTCTACAAGATACAGTTTTGCCACTGTACAAGTTTTGCGAATTGGCATAACGTAAGAAGAGTAATGAGGTCAACCTGTAGCACGAGGGAGCGATCACATCGGTCAAATCATTTGCTGGAAGGCAGAAGTATGGAACCTGCTTATGCAAGGAAACATCACACTCGACCACCCAAAAAGCTAGAGTAGGGATTTAAAAGCAGCAACCGTAAGTTACCTCTTCGATATGGCCATCTAAATGCTTCAAATGAACCTATGGAAGAAAATCACGGTGACAACTTTCAAACATGAACATATCTAGGCAAACATTGGCAGACGAGGATCAAAAAACCACACCGAAATGCACTAGTATCCTTCTAATAGTGGTAGATGATGAATGATAACATTACGCATCTAAAAAAAGAGATTAAGGAATCCGCCAAACCTTGTAATCTTGCATGAACTCATAGTGCAGAACAGTTTCTGGTTCAGTACTAGCAGCCTTAAGGAATTTGTCCAAGCCTTCTCGAGTTCCATTATCCACTGCCAACAAGAGTTTTAAGGTCTCAAGCATCTCTTCAAATAGGTTGTTATAAGTAACTTCAGCAAACATGAATATTTCATTGATCCCTGATCATCCTCAACATAAACACGGAGCAGTACTGCAGTAGTTTAGTTACCACAGTTAGTCCCGAGAACGTAAAGCTTTTCCAAATTGAGATGATGCTCCACTGATCTCAGCGCTGCACTTTTAAGAAATTACTCTGCATTAACATAGACGAGTCAAGTTGAAGCTGATTACAAAGAATGAGATGAGAGGTCGTCGTACTCTCACACCTTGCACTTGGCAGCCAACACCACAGAAGAGAAGGCGCTTCACGCCAGCTGCCTAATAATCCAAAAATGAGTTCTCAATAAGATGCAACCGGTAAGTTCAATGCTATGCTGCTTCATATTTGCAAAAGATAAATGCAAATAGGGTATATTACATCAAAACCATCCATATGTTGGGAACACTTATATAAGGAAAAAGAATGAAGTCGAGGAAGAACCTCAACTAATGCCAAGGTATTGAGATTAGGAGACAGCGTAGGCTTAACACCCTTAGCTGCCAGAACTTCCTCTGGCGTCCTATAAGCAGGTAATAAAATATATAATAAGATAAACCTATCTTGCTAACATAAATCAGGCAAACAACCACAAAAGTACATAACATAATGTTGAAACAAATCAGAATAAACCTTGCCAAGATTGGTCTTGGAGCAAGCCTATCTTCTGGGTCACTGCAATAACGTGAAAGTGGAACAATCAGTTTTAACATATCGAATATCTAAATGGTCGGCAAATGATAAACAGAGGTCACGAGGCGAAAAGGAGAATCATTAAACAGAACATATACCTCTGTACACATACAACAGCTTCAACCATGCCAGACTTTAACATTTCAATAGCTATTGTTGTCACGATGCCAGTCCACTGAGCCCCTATTAGTTCATGTGGATAAGCCGTATACAGAAAATGTAGTGTAAGAGTAGGCGGATGAATAATCTACGAACAAGATTGCAGCCTTTAGATGGAAATCACCTTCTATGGGATTGATTTTACGAGCATAAAGTACACTCTCATGAACACCCATGTAAATCTCGTCGAGTGAATCGGTTTTCCTGCCCCTGCCATGTACCACTGGTTCAAGAGCCTGAAATACAGATATTAGCTACTCAAGAATTTTACAGACAACCATATCATAAAGAACTAACGGTACAAAAATCAACCTCACCTCAACTCTTGACATGCCATCTCCCAAGAAGGCACAAGCATCTTTCACATGGGCGATGTAGTAGGTATCACAAAGCCCGCAACGGCTGCTCAAATGAATGAAAATAAAAATTCAAATCTTCAAACGACAATCAATTAAAAATTGTGCAAAAATACCTGCAATGATCCTTAGCGGGGTAGGTCCCACCTGGGCGAATGGGCTTAGATTTCTGCCGCCAGTCATCTCTCAACTTCACTGGCTTTGAGCTGCTTGTATCTTCTGCAAATGTTTCTCGGGTATTGTAACGACTGAATAAGTTCTTTTTTCTTGTAACATAAAACATCGAATACCTGAGGAAGATGATGAAACAACAGAGATAGTTGTGAAGCACGGACGTGAGAGTAATCCAATGGCCGCCATGGTAGAGTAGAGTCTTCTTCCTCTGAGCTCAGCCACATAAAACGCTGCAATAATGGTTTAATCCCATAAAACCAGGGAACATATCTCCTACAACGTGTCGTTTTGCTGCGTTCTTATTGGTCCGCGAGGCTGTGACGAGACGAGTAGCAATAAGCTGATGAGATTATCTAATTTCTAATTCTTTACGCATAAATACTCATTTTCATTCCAATAAAAACTTATAATTCAGTCCTTGTCAGAATTTTTTTATATGTAGATACTTAATTAAATAATTTTTTTTGCACATAGATACCCGATCGGCCGCAGGTACACCATATAACACATTTATGTACCTTACAGCAACATATTTTAGTACGTAATACGTTGAGAAAATGGTGCACATATATAACACACTAGGTACCATATAGAAACTGTATAGGATACACTATAACGCGTGACGTGGTATGCAATACACACATGCAAAGGTACTGCAAGACAGAGAAAAATGATACAAAAAGTAAAATGGTACCTATCTGTAAAAGTTTATGACATAGATAATGATTTGTAAATTTTTTTATATTCAATTGGGTATTTTTGGATATTTTTCTATATATGTCAATGAATGTTATCCTCACTTAAATCTCCCAAAGATATTAATTAGGTATGATACGTAATTAGTAACGAAAAAGATGGATTGAGACGATATTTTCGTCAAGGAGATCCCTTTTTATTGAATCAAATAAACGTTATTTATTTATTCTACTAGTAACTCAAAAGATGGTAGTCTCTATGGCATTTTGGCGTGGAATAATTAAAACTCCATGAAGAAATAACCCAAAATAAGCAATATATCGACCAAATATCAGATATGAAAAACGTTGCACGATTCATGGAGAGACTAAACTGGAACATCAAATATACGTTGCTCTTTTATTTCATGATGATCCCATACACACACATTCTTGCCATTCGTCACCAACATCTTATACATATAAATACATGATCATCTCATACAAAAAAAAAAATAAATTAAAATTTCATGTGATTTCTATAATAAAAAAGCATATAAGAAATGATTTATCAAAATTTTTTCTTCATCATCTTCTTCTTCATCGCCATGTCTCTCATATCATCGTCCATCAAACCAGCGAATTCGAACATCATCGGAATGTTCCAAGCCTACGAAGTACGCATATCGAACGACTTCAACGGCACGGCCTCCGACGAGCTGATCATCGACTGTAAATCTCGGGACGACGATATAGGCGAGCGCTGTCTGAAGAAAGGCGATGAGTTCCACTGGAAATTTAGGGTCAACTTTTTCAGGACGACTCTCTTCTTCTGCCATGCGAGGTGGGGAGAGTTTGAGGAGAGCTTCAATGTGTTTGATACTTCTTACATAAGTTCGAAGTGCGAAGACACTTCCAAGTGCTTCTGGTCTTTGAGGGAACAAGGCATTTACCTCAGCTGCGATAGGGAGAACTATGAGCTGAGATACGAGTGGTTGTGAAGTTGTAATAATCAGATTTTTAAGCGTTCTTTCAACGTAACGGTGGATTATAATTGTTGGAAATAAATTGTGAATTATTTATTCAAACGTCTTTAGTAGTGGTCATTGGAACTGTTAAAAAAGAATTTCACGTTTAAGGCCAAATAAGAATGGAATCAGCCTACATAAAAATGCGTGATATTAAAAACATGTTACATTTTATTTTAATCAAAATTACTTATTGTTAATAAAGAGTAAAATGAAGGATCCGATGAACGAAAAGAATGGAAGAAATTTAGGAAGTTGTCCTAAAAAGCGGTCTCATAACTTAGGACTCGGTCTTATATTAAAACCCGTAAACCCTAAATGAATATTCTAGAGTTTGGGTTCCTCGCCTGCTACGTATAAATTACACACACGACAGTAACAAGAGCTCACCTAAGCTAAACCCATCTCCGTTTTTCGATAATTCTCGTCGTTCCTTTATTTTTTTTTTTTAGATTCTATCCCGAAAGACTATTAAAGATGTACAGATTTGCGGCGATCGCCTCTAAAGCCAGGTAACTTATGATGGAAAGAATGTTTCGTTCTCGATATTTCCTGCCCCACGGATGTGTTCTTTATTCGATTTGGTGACCCAGTTTTCTAATTTATGCAGAATTTCGAGAAACAGCAGCCAACAGGTACTATACTCGTGGAAGAGATGGAAAGGCTTCGACTTTTTGAAGTTTTAGGACATTTCAAGGTGACATTGGTTGTGTGACTGATGGGTTTTGGTGGGTTTTTCTTTTTGTTTGCTTGTTTCAGATTGGCAGTAGATTTGGCTGGGCCAGAAATTATGCCGCGAAAGACATTCGATTTGGAGTTGAGGCCAGGGCTTCGATGCTTAAGGGTGTCGAGGAGCTTGCCGATGCAGTTAAAGTGACAATGGGTCCTAAGGTTGTCGATACCTCTTTGCTTTCTAGTATCTTTGATTGTTCCAGTGTTGTATCTAGTCTATGCGTGCTCTTTTGTATTAATTCGCAGCGTAATTGAGTTTCGTATATTGGGTTATGGATCTTGGGACTAGTACTTATCTCTCAACTTATGTGATGACTGTCATTGGTTTGCCATTGGGTGATTATTTCTTGGATTTATTACTGTAGGGCCGTAACGTTGTCATTGAACAAAGCTGGGGTGCGCCCAAAGTCACCAAAGATGGCGTAACAGTAGCAAAAAGCATTGAATTTAAGGACAAGGTTAAGAATATCGGCGCGAGTCTCGTCAAACAGGTCGCGAATGCTACCAATGATGCTGCTGGTGATGGTAAGTGCTAAAAGTCCGTGGATGATTGTGTGTTGTATTCTTCCTTTTTTTTTATTACACTGAGTTACATTTATGTTCTCTATTTCAGGCACCACTTGTGCGACTGTTCTTACACGTGCAATTTTCACCGAGGGTTGCAAATCTGTAGCAGCTGGCATGAATGCCATGGACCTCAGGCGAGGTATTACAATGGCTGTGGACGCCGTGGTTACAAACTTGAAAAGCAGGGCGAGGATGATCAGCACAGCAGATGAAATTGCCCAGGTGAATCAGTGATAATGTGATCTTTTCTATCCCATTTATTATATATATGTATTTCATATGATGGATCTACGCGGGTAGAGGATATGACAAATCGTAATCTTCTTCTGTAATAACTATCTCTCTGCATTTATAGGTTGGCACTATTTCTGCCAACGGAGAAAGAGAAATTGGCGAACTACTCGCTAAGGCTATGGAAAAGGTTGGGAGAGAGGGCGTGATCACTATTCAGGTATTCTTCTTCCCTTTCATGGCGAATGGAGTTGCAAGTTTTCGTGAGTTTTATGAACTTATGAGATGTGAATCTATTGTTCCTACATCGTGTAGGATGGTAAAACTTTGTTCAATGAATTGGAAGTCGTTGAAGGCATGAAGCTAGACAGGGGATACATTTCCCCCTACTTCATTACGAACACAAAAAACCAGAAATGTGTAAGTATTTATATTGATCGATATCGCCTATACACCCCTTTGTCCACATTTTTCTTTTTCTGCCTTTGCGTGTGATTGTATTCTGTTTCTCTCGTTTCGGCAGGAACTTGAAGACCCTCTGATTCTGATTTACGAGAAGAAGATCTCAAGCATAAATACGATAGTCAAAGTTCTCGAGTTGGCCTTGAAGGTAAATATTGCAAGTGACTACCTTCTAATATGATATTTCTCCCCTGTATTTGTCTGAGCGTTACTCTGCTTTTTCTATGCAGAGGCAAAGGGCACTTCTCATTGTCGCGGAAGACGTGGAAAGTGATGCCCTTGCGACACTTATTCTCAACAAGCTTAGGGCCGGAATAAAGGCACTTAAGCTGCTCTATTTTCATGATGAGTGCGTTCTTCACAGCTGCTTCTAACATTGTTCTTTCTCTTGAATTTTATGTTGCAGGTCTGTGCAGTGAAAGCTCCTGGCTATGGTGAAAACAGAAAAGCAAGCCTCAACGACCTTGCCGTTTTAACTGGAGGCCAAGTTAGTAGTTGACAACCTTCCCATCTTGTTTGTGTTCAAAATTCATCCCATTATTTAGTAAATTATGCTATTAATTGTAGGTCATCACTGAGGAGCTTGGAATGAACCTTGATAATGTGGAGTTGGATATGTTGGGCTCCTGCAAAAGGGTGAGCCCCCCTCATGGTTGCTGAACCTTATTATTTCGTTATTTTGTTTTTTTGAAACTTGACGTAAATATCTACCTCTCTCTTTCTTTAGGTTACTATTTCGAAGGATGATACAGTCATACTTGATGGAGCCGGTAATAAGATATCCATCGAAGAAAGATGTGAACAGGTTAGTGTCTTGCTTTCCTGAACATAATTGTACCACCTGAAAGTTCTTGGAAAATTCTTGAATCTTTGTCATTACCATCTTTGGCCATGTCAAGACTTTCGACTCCGTATACTCAGATTAGGTCGACGATCGAACTGAGCACTTCTGACTATGACAAGGAGAAGCTTCAAGAAAGACTTGCTAAACTTTCTGGCGGAGTTGCTGTGCTCAAGGTACGATTTGAGTAAATATATCTATTAACGCAGTGTACATTTGATGATTAATTCTGCTGTTTTTCTTCCTCCATAGATTGGCGGTGCCAGCGAGGCAGAAGTCGGGGAGAAAAAGGACAGAGTGAATGATGCTCTAAACGCTACAAAAGCAGCAGTTGAAGAAGGAATTGTCCCAGGTCTGTACTTAGATTGTCGAAACTGAGTCGTCTTAAACTAAATAAAATCGCAAGCAAAAGATATTTATGAATGATGATCGAAATAACTGCAGGCGGCGGCGTTGCTCTGCTGTATGCCTCTAAAGAACTGGAGAAGCTACCAACTGCAAACTTCGATCAGAAGATTGGCGTACAGATCATTCAAAATGCTCTGAAGGTGAAAACCAATATATATATGTATATATATATTATATATATAATTATATATATATATTATTTCCTATTTCAATACTTCCTTTTTCCTTGTAAAAAACAATGCAATATCCTCTGTTTTTTTTACAGATGCCCGTCTACACCATCGCGTCGAACGCTGGGGTCGAAGGCGCTGTTGTGGTGGGAAAGCTGTTGGAATCGGATAATCCCGACCTTGGATACGATGCAGCCAAGGGTTAGTTAGTTATACGGTTGACGACTATTATGCCCTCATTTTTTTTCGCCGTTTATCGATGTTTTTATTCGTGCAATTTGTATTGCAGGCGATTACGTCGATATGGTGAAGGCTGGAATCATCGATCCATTGAAGGTTATCAGAACCGCCCTTGTAGATGCTGCTAGGTGAGAACAAAAAAGGACAGCTAAAGAAGCTCTCTTTTACTTTTGGACTGTTATATTCTGTATTGGATTTTGAAATCTCTCTCTCTCTCTCTCTCTCTCTCTCTCTCTCTCTCTCTCTCTCTCTCTCTCTCTCTCTCTCTGTTGTGGGCAGTGTGTCTTCGTTGATGACGACTACAGAAGCTATAGTAGTCGAGCAGCCTACAGAGGACAAGGCGGGGACCGCAATGGGCGGTGGAATGGGCGGAATGGGTGGAATGGGCGGCATGGATATTTGAGAAGTTTATGAAGATGAGAAATTAGCCTTGTTTTTCTTTTTCTTAATTTTTTCTGGGTTTACTAGTGAGGCATACTTTGTGATCATATTTGAGAGAATTGTACCAAGACAAATCTTGTTGCTGTTAGGATCAGGGGTAACTATGTTTTAAGTTTTTCAAAAGGTCTTTGGTTTATATGCAGTGTTTTTATACTGGGATTTGTAGCTTGCTATAGCGCAAACATTTGCAAAAAACGATCATAATATGAGTGAACCCCGTAAGAGTCGGCGACACTCCCATCAAAATGAACGCCACCCTTTTGACGATCGACGGCGAAGGCAATGGGTGAACCAATATCATCACGGTAAATCCTTACACCATACTAGAAACTCCCATCTTTAAAGTGTTGATGTCAGTGTTGGGTGAAGTCCCACCTCGGATAAATCGAAGAAGTTGCTCGTGTACGTAAACTTGTTGGCTAACTTCCTCTATTATCAATTACTTCTAGGGTTGGGGCCCCTTACATAGAGCTTCTATTACAAGGACAAAGGACCCCACGTGGACCACTGGCTCGAACTCGATGGTGTTGTTCTTCGTTAGTGAAGCGATTTGTCTAGGGTTTTGGACGGCGGTTTTGCTCCGAGAACTTCCATTGCCATCGGCGGGTATCAGTGTGAGGATAATTGTTTGCTGCAGTTTGATTACATTGAGAACAACCCTAGAGGATCAAATCAACGGTTTTCAACGAAAGGAAGATGGACCAAAATAGTCTCCGTGGTGACCAATTTAGTTCCCAATGTTTCCCGTTGACCAATTTAGTCCCCGATGTTGTGAACTAATTTAAATAAAATAAAAATAAGGAGAATAAAAAAATAAATTTCAAAATAATAATTAAACATAGAACATAAGAATAAAAAAATATTTTTAAAAATAATAAATTAAATTAAATTTAAAATAAAGAAAATAATACACGAAAAAATATATTAAATAAAAATAAATACAAAAGGATAGTACAAAAATAAAAAAAAAAAACTATATTTGTTTATTAAAACAAGAAAATAAAAACGAAAATAAAAATAAAAGGCAAATAGAACTTTACGAGAATTTACGTTCCTAATTCATATCCATGCCCAAGTTAACGGAGGTGCAATTCTTCCACTTCTCGAAAACATCTTGCGTTATAAAAGTGCTTCGTATATGTAACTTGTATGATTTAAACATATCGTCTAATCCTTTAAAATTTTATATACCTTTGAAATTATCTAATATTTTTTAATATAAAAAGTATTTTTAAAAAAGAAACTTTGAGATTTGGGACTTTGTGTCCTCGTTAAACATGCAGGAACAGGGCCAACTCGTAAATTTCCAGTGACATTTTATTTTGATTTTACTAATTACTTTTTTGTAGTTTTTAATAAATTATTCCTTATTTTATTTTTGCTTTTTTCTTTTTATTTTATTTTTACTTTTAATTTGTAAACTATTCTCTCATTTTTTAATTAATTTTTCATTATTTATTTTCAATATTTAATTTCTTTTTTAATTGAATTTACAATTTTATGGTTTAAAATATTTTATTTAATCTATCTATTTTATTCTGATTTTAATTTTTATTTTATAATTTAATTTCTATTCTCTCGTAATTGTTTGTTTTATTAATTTTTTATAGATTTTTTCTTCATGTTTTAGTAGTAATTTATGATTTTTTTTAAGTCTGGCCAATCAAATGCTGGCACGTGATATTTTTCGGCAAAATTAACTTTGAAACACGGGGACTAAATTGGTTCAAAATTAAACTAAATTGAACCGCGGAATATTGAGGACTAAATTGGTTTCATGAGATAAACAACGGGGACAATATTGTATTTTGTCTCTGGTACTAACCAGAGGGAAGGCGATTGAAGGTTTTATAAGGGTATAGTTGAATTCAGCCCCTTCAAAATTTTAATTTAATATTCAGGGATTGTCATAAAAATTATTGTTTAAAAGACCCAATTTATGAACTTAAAAAAGTTGTATAAAAGTTATACAAACTGGCATAGGATGATCGTTTTGTGTTACAAACTTTCAACATATTGTTATTTCAGAACAATGAAGTGGTACTGCAGAAATGAACTGGTATCGGATGATCACTGCATGATCGTTTTGTGTTACAAAATTCCAACATATTGTTATTTCAGAGCAGTGAAGTGGTAATGCAGAAATCGATTCCTTAAAACTTAATTTTTTCCTGACATGGGCTGAAACTGGGACCTGAAATGAAAAGTCCGTGTTTTATAACGCCATTCTTTATTCGGTTAAAGATTGGGGGAGGATTGCCGTGAGATTGATTGTGTGTTGTGCTTGCAAGAAATTCATTTTTAGTATTCACCGTTTTCTATCTATTCTATTATTATTCTTCAAGTGCAGAAAAAAACATTTAAAAAAAACATACGTTCTTCGTTCAGCAAACAAGGAGAAAAACAATGCTGCAAAACGGCTAAAGCTTGTCTGCCACATAAAATAGTGTGCAGAAATATATGTTGTGTTTGATATATATATATATATACACACACACACAGAGAGAATACACACAATTTTCATCACAAATAATTTCTATTTATTTATATTTTGTTTGATCAAATTATTAATGTAACTATATTTAAAATATTTGATATTCTTATACTAATAAAAGTTAGAATAATATTAATATTCTTTTGTTTAACGATATGCTAATTTTATAATTTAATTAACATATTCATAATATAATATATTGACTTTTAATCATTTTAATGTAAATTTAATAAGTCATTCAATTATAAGAGTTTTAAATGTGAAAATTCGGTTTTTTCGCGTACAGAATAGAGTTAATGGGTTGTAGTGTAGAAAACGTAATATATGTGTTGGAACAGAAGCACGATAAGACTGACTTATTGTAAAAAAAACTGTATTTTTATACTTTAGATTGATGATGATCTTACAAGTGGAGAAAAACATTTACAAAAAACATACTTTCTTCAACACACAAAGAGGAAAACAGTGCAAACGGCTAAAGCTCGTCAGCGACAATATAATAGTGCAGAAATTGAACAACGACGATCGTCAATACTTTGGTGCCTATTAATAAGCTTTCTTAACTCAGCTTAAGGACAACTTCGGCATCGAAGGTATATCAAACAATCAGTCTCACCTTCGAGGCTCACCCATTCTCCTTCGAACCAAACCCTCCTCGACCACCACCACCGTCCTCGTCCTCCACAAAGGTGGTTAAACTGAATCCATCCATCTGTTATATACTTCAAAGCCAGGGCAACATATGCCCAGTTCTTTCGTAATTATATTTATTTAGTGGAGAATCAAAACATCATTCCTTGGTGAATATATATTCTTAATAATAATCGATGTGATATTTATGAAAGAGAATGAAATGTGTGTGTCACTTCTATCAAAAGACCACCTTATTTATAGTTACAAGGTAACTCTCAATTTGTCAAAACCCTAATGCTTTTTCCTTAAAAAGTACAGATTTTATGCTGGTAATTTATCCTTCTTTTTATCTTTACAACATCACATTTTTATACTGGTAATATAATTATTGACTCTGTGATTTAGTCCAAAATCATTAATTTTTTCCCTTGAAAATTCAGATTTTATACATGTAATTTCTATTTTGTGAAGAAATAATCAAATAAGAATAAATCTCTCACATAGTCATCACTTAGTCACTACAAATGGTTATACGATTCAAAATCTTATCTATCCCATTTTATAATTCCAATTACTGGCATGAAATTCAGATTGCTTTGAGGTGTTTATTCAGAAGCATTACACTATAGTTAAATCAAGATTTAAAACCGGAAGCAATACAATAAGACATAGACATGGAATAAACGGACAAGATAATCTAAAAAATACTAAATAATTTATGAAGATGGAGTAGTTTAACGAATTCATAGATAGACTTCCTAACACATGCAAATATCTTAACCTAAGCTTTGCCGCAAAACACGGAAATATTCATAGATAGAAGGCTAATCTCATCACCTTATAACGAATTGTTATGCCCTCCCACTTGCACTGACTAATATAATCGACATGAAGAAAACTATAAAAGGGAAAGTAGATTGAAAATAAAATTTAAAGAAATGATCGAAATTTTTTTATACTTTTCGCTGATACTAGTCATAAACAATAAAACATCACAAGTATATATAGTCGAAAAAATGAATAACTTTACGGTGTAGTACCGGTGTGGGACTCGTGTTACTTGCTTTTCGCGTTAAACCGTGGCGAATCGAATTAATTTGCCTTCGATATTTTACATCTTTAATTGTGTTATCTCCGAAATAAACTTATTGTCATAGACGTTTCTCTCTTAATTTCAGGGCCGAATAACATTTTTTCTAAAAATCCGAAGAATCGTATAAATAAATAAAGTATACGTCCGGAGACCATAAAATAAGATAATTATAAAACCAAAAATACTATCCCTAAAAATTCTTGCCTCATCTTTTTCCACACTACACACCCTTTACATAATGTTTTAGCTTGCAAAAAAAAAAAAAAAAAAACCCATCAAATATAGTATAACTATAATAATAACGGAATTTCCTGCCACAATGTGCGCTTAGATAAATATCTTTGAAAAGTGGGCCCCAGCCTGGCCTCAGGCCCTCAAGTGAGTGTAACTAAATATTCTTACAAAAGCCCATGACATGATTCAAGCCTCAGTTTCCCATACAATCCATATATAATCTAACATTTTGTCACAAAATTAAACATGGTCACCAAAATCAGCAGTTGAAAAACTAATCGTCTCAAAAATTGCAAGTTCAAGAAAATCCCATCTCTCATCATCCCCTAGATCCATCGCCGGACATTCGTTTCACCTCCTACGATCTCATCCATCGATCGAATTAGGTTTAAGAAGAAGACCAATTATTCGGTTAAAGATGGGCCGGGGGATAGATTGCTTAGAGATGTGCTTGCAAGAAATTCTTTCTATTACTGACGTACGTTGTTCTATTCTATTATTCTTTTAGTGTGGTAATTATCATTTTTAGTCATACTTCCTATTTTCTTTCATATCATGATGTAATTATCAAAACACCCCTAAGGTTTGACTAAAATATAATGCATAACCCTGTAATTTCAAAAATATCAAGAACCCCCTGCCCCCGACACGACAAACCTCGTATCAAACTCCCCACTGGAGTATGAGTATCGTCCTTGCATTAGAGCATCTCCAATTAGTACTTTATTTTATTGTAAGACACAAAAATAGAATATGAAACTCTATATTTACCATTACAACTGTGTTGATGAGGAGAGAGTGAGAGAGAGAGTGAGAGAGAGAGAGAGAGAGAGAGAGAGAGAGAGAGAGAGAGAGAGAGAGAGAGAGAGAGAGACTCTACTTGTGCAGTACATACAATTTTCAACACTAAAATAATGTTTAATTTGTATTTATTTATATTTTGTTTGATAAAATTATTTTAATTGTACTTAAAATATTTGATATTCGTATAATAATAAAAGTTTAATCGGTCATTCAATTATGATAGTTTTAAGTAGGAAAATTTGGTTTTTCGTGTCGAAAATAGAGTTAATGGACTCTAATGTAGAAAATATAATTTATATGTTGGAATGGAAGCACGATAACAATTGACTTATTGTAAACTTCACTGTATTTTTATACTTTGGATTGATGATGATCTTACATAGGAGAAAAACATTTAGAAAAACACATAGGTTCTTCAACACACAAGGAGAAAAACAACGCAGACACCTAAGCTTGTCTGCGACATATAATAGTGCAGAAATTGAACTACGATTGTCAATACTTCACAGTCTATTAGTTCAAGCTTTCTTAACTCGGCAATCACAGGTTCATGCTTAAGGACAACTTCGGCATCGAAGGTATATCAAACAATCAGTCTCACCTTCGAGGCTCACCCATTCTCCTTCGAACCAAACCCTCCTCGACCACCACCACCGTCCTCGTCCTCCACAAAGGTGGTTAAACTGAATCCATCCATCTGTTATATACTTCAAAGCCAGGCCAACATATGCCCAGTTCTTTTATAATTATAATATTTTATTTGGAGAAAGATGAAAACACCATTCCTTGGTGAATATATATATGATACTCTTAATAATCGATGCGATATATATGAAAAGAGGATGAAATAGTGTGCGTCACTTCTCTCCAAAGACCACCGTATTTATAATAGCAAGGTGACTATCAAAATCCTAATGTTTTTTCCTTAAAAAGTTTCAGATTTTATACTGGTAATATAATTATTGACTCTGTGATTTAGTCCAAAATCATTAATTTTTTTCCTTGAAACTTCAGATTTTATACCTGTAATTTCTAATTTGGGTGAAGAGATAATCAAATAAGAACAAATATCTCACATAGTCATCACTTAGTCACTACAAATGGTTATCCAATTCAAAATCTTATATATCCCATTTTATAATTCCAATTTCTGGTATGAAATTCATATTGCTTTGATGCGTTTATTCAGAATCATTACACTATAATTAAATCAAGATTTAAAACCGGAAGCAATATAATAGGGCTTAGACATGGAACAAACGGACATGATAATTTTAAAAAAATACTAAATAATATGAAAATGGAGTAGTTAAACGAATTCATACATAGACTTCCTAACACATGCAAATATCTTGTTTTGCCGCAAAACACGGAAATATTCATAGATAGAAGGCTAATCACAGCACCTTATAACCAATTGTTATGCTCTCCCACTTGCACCGGCTAATATAATCGACATGAAGAAAATAATAAAAGGGAAAGTAGATTGAAAATAAAATTTAAAGAAATGATCGAATTTTTTTTAGATTTTCGCTGATAATAGTCATAAACAATAAAACATCACACCTATATATGCGAAAAAATGAATAACTTTACGTTGTAGTACCGGTGTGGGACTCGAGTTACTTGCTTTTCGAGTTAAACCGTGGCGAATCGAATTAATTTGCCTTCGATATTTTACATCTTTAATTGTGATTATTATCTCCGAAATAAACTTATTGTCATACACGTTTCTCTCTTAATTTCAGGGCCGAATAACATTTTTTAAAAATCCGAAGAATCGTATAAATAAATAAAGTATACGCCCGTAGACCATAAAATAAGATAATTACAAAACCAAAAATACTATCCCTAAAAATTTTTGCCTCATCTTTTTCCACACTACACACCCTTTACATACTGTTTTAGCTTGCAAAAAAAAAAACCATCAAATAAAGTATAACTATAATAATAACAAAATTTCCCGCCACAATGTGCGATTAGACAAATATCTTTGAAAAGTGGGCCCCAGCCTGGCCTCAGGCCCTCAAGTGAGTGTAACTAAATATTCTTACAAAAGTCGATGATACGATTCAAGCCTCAGTTTCCCATACAATCCATATATAATCTAACATTTTGTCACAAAATCAAACATGGCCACCAAAATCAGCAGTTGAAAAACTAATCGTCTAAAAAATTGCTTCAATAAAATCCCATCTCTTTAAGAAGAACACCAATTATTCGGTTACAGATGGGGGGATTGATTGCTTAAAGATGTGCTTGCAAGTTCTAGTACTGACATACGTTGTTCTATTCTATTATTCTTCAAGCGTGTAATTATCATGTATAGTCATACTTCCTATTTTTCTTTCTTATCATGATGTAGCCCCTAACGTTCGACTAAATATAACGCATAACCTTATAATTACAAAAATATCAAGAACCCCCTGCCCCGACCCGACAAACCTCGTTTCAAACTCGCCACTCGAGTTGGATTCGACGTTGCATTAGATCATCTTCAATTAGTACTTTATTTTTTTGTAAGAGACAAAATAGAATATGTCTCTACTCCAATAGAAATCTATATTTAACATTAATGTTGTGTTTGATATATATATATATATATATATATATATATATACACACACACACACAGAGAGAGAGAGAATACACACAATTTTCAACACAAAAATAATTTCTATTTATTTATATTTTGTTTGATAAAATTATGAATTTAACTATATTTAAAATATTTGATATTCTTATACTAATAAAAGTTAGAATAATATTAATATTCTTTTGTTTAACGATATGCTAATTTTATGATTTAATTAACATATTCATAATATAATATATTGACTTTTTAATATGTAAATTTAATAAGTCATTCAATTATGATAGTTTTAAATATGAAAATTCGGTTTTTTCACGTACAAAATAGAGTAAATGGGTTGTAGTGTAGAAAACATAATAGATGTGTTGGAACAGAAGCACGATAAGACTGACTTATTGTAAAAAAAACTGTATTTTTATACTTTAGATTGAGGATGATCTCACAAGTGGTGAAAAACATTTACAAAAAAAACATACTTTCTTCAACGCACAAAGAGGAAAACAGTGCAAACGGCTAAAGCTCGTCAGCGACAATATAATAGTGCAGAAATTGAACAACGACGATTGTCAATACTTTGGTGCCTATTAATAAGCTTTCTTAACTCAGCTTAAGGACAGCTTCGGCATCGAAGGTGTATCATACAATCAGTCTCACCTTCGAGGCTCACCCAATCTCCTTCGAACCAAACCCTCCTCGACCACCACCACCGTCCTCGTCCTCCACAAAGGTGGTTAAACTGAATCCATCCATCTGTTATATACTTCAAAGCCAGGCCAACATATGCCCAGTTCTTTTATAATTATAATATTTTATTTGGAGAAAGATGAAAACACCATTCCTTGGTGAATATATATATGGTATTCTTAATAATCGATGTGATATATATGAAAAGAGGATGAAATAGTGTGCGTCACTTCTCTCCAAAGACCACCGTATTTATAATAGCAAGGTGACTCTCAATTTATCAAAACCCTAATGTTTTTTCCTTAAAAAGTTTCAGATTTTATGCTGTTAATTATCCTTTTTTTATCTTTACAAAATCACATTTTTATACTGGTAATATAATTATTGACTCTGTGATTTAGTCCAAAATCATTAATTTTTTTCCTTGAAACTTCAGATTTTATACCTGTAATTTCTAGTCTTGTGGTGAAGAGATAATCAGTAGTAGATAAAAACAAATCTCTCTCACATAGTCATCACTTAGTCACTATAACTGGTTATCCAATTCAGAATCTTATATATCCGATTTTACAATTCCAATTACTGGCATGAAATTCAGTTATGCTTTGAGGCGTTTATTCAGAATCATTTCAATAGAACTAAATCAAGATTTGAAATACAAACGATACAATTATCCGGAAATGGTTAAAAGATTAAAAAATCCTTGAAAAAAAAGATAAAAAATACTACATAATTATGAAGGTGAAGTAGTTTAGCGAATTCATAGATAGACTCCCAACAATATGGTAACCTACGTTTGCCGCAAAATACAGAAATATTTGTAAAGAAGGCTAATCTCAGTACCTTATGCTCGTCAACCTCACACTTGCTTTTGCTAATAGAATCGACATGAAGAAAAAACAATATAAGGGAAAGTAGATTGAAAATAAAATTTAAAGAAATTATCGAAAAAAATTTACTTTTCGCCGATTCTAGCCATAAACAATAAAACGTCACGCATATATATAGGTGAAAAAATGAATAACTTTACGATGTAGTACCGGTGTGGGACTCGACTTACTTGCTTTCGCGTTACAACGTGGCGAATCGAATTAATTGCGATTATTATAACTGAAATAAACTCATTATCATACATGTTTCTCTCTTAATTTTAGGGCGAATAACATTTTCTACACCCATAGACCATAAAATAAGATACTTATAAAACCAATAATACTATCCCTAAAAATTCTTTCCTAATCTTTTTCCATGGCAACACTACACACCATTTACATAATATTTTAGCTTGCCAAAAACCCCATCAAATAAACTAAACTATATTAATAACGGAATTTCTGGCCACAATGTCCGATTAGGACAATATCTTTAGTGGGCCCCAGCCTGGCCACAAGTGAGTGTAACTAAATATTCTTACAAAAGCCCGTGATATGCTTCAATTCAAGCCTCAATTTCCAATCCATATATAATCTAACATTTTGTCACAAAATCAAACATGGCTACCAAAAATCAGCAGTTGAATAACTAATCTGTCTAAAACTTGCATGTTCAAGAAAACCCCATCTCTTTAAGAACACCAAGTATTCGGTTGGGGGGGGGGGTATTGATTGCTTAGCGATGTGCTTGCAAGTTCTAGTACTGGCATACATTGTTCTATTCTATTATTCTTCAAGCGTGGTAATTATCATGTAGTCATACTTCCTATTTTCTTTCTTATCATGATGTAGCCCCTAAGGTTCGACTAAATATACTGCATAACCATGTAATTCCAAAAATATCAAGAACCCCCTGCCCCGACACGACAAATCTCGTATCAAACTCCCCACTGGAGTATGAGTATTGTCCTTGCATTAGAGCATCTCCAATTAGTACTTTATTTTTTTGTAAGACACTAAAATAGAATATGTCTCTACTTCAATGGAACTCTATTTTTAACATTAATGCTGTGATGAGGAGAGAGAGAGAGAGAGAGAGAGAGAGAGAGAGAGAGAGAGAGAGAGAGAGAGAGAGACCATACTTGTAGAGTACACACAATTTTCAACACTAAAATAATATCTATTTATTTATATTTTGTTTTATAAAATTATTAATTTAATTATATTTAAAAATATTTGATATTCTTATAATAATAAAAGTTAGAATAATATTAATAATCTTTTATTTAACGATATGCTAATTTTATAATTTAATTAACATATTCATAATATAATATATTGACTTTTTAATATGTAAATTTAATAAGTCATTCAATTATAAGAGTTTTAAATGTGAAAATTCGGTTTTTTCGTGTACAGAATAGAGTTAATGGGTTGTAGTGTAGAAAACATACTATATGTGTTGGAACAGAAGCACGATAAGACTGACTTATTGTAAAAAAAACTGTATTTTTATACTTTAGATTGAGGATGATCTTACAAGTGGAGAAAAACATTTACAAAAAACATACTTTCTTCCACACAAAGAGGAAAACAGTGCAAACGGCTAAAGCTCGTCAGCGACAATGTAATAGTGCAGAAATTGAACAACGGCGATTGTCAATACTTTGGTGCCTATTAATAAGCTTTCTTAACTCAGCTTAAGGACAGCTTCGGCATCGAAGGTGTATCAAACAATCAGTCTCACCTTCGAGGCTCACCCATTCTCCTTCGAACCAAACCCTCCTCGACCACCACCACCGTCCTCGTCCTCCACAAAGGTGGTTAAACTGAATCCATCCATCTGTTATATACTTCAAAGCCAGGGCAACACATGCCCAGTTCTATCGTAATTATATTTATTTAGTGGAGAAAGATCAAACATCATTCCTTGGTGAATATATATTCTTAATAATAATCGATGTGATATTTATGAAAGAGAATGAAATGTGTGTGTCACTTCTATCAAAAGACCACCTTATTTGTAGTTACAAGGTGACTCTCAATTTGTCAAACCCTAATGCTTTTTCCTTAAAAAGTACAGATTTTATGTTGGTATTTATCCTTCTTCTTATCTTTACAACATCACATTTCTATACTGGTAATATATTTATTGACTTTGTGATTTAGTCCAAAAATCATTAATTTTTTTCCTTGAAAATACAGATTTTATACCTGTAATTTCTAGTCTTGTGGTGAAGAGATAATCAGTAGTAGATAAAAACAAATCTCTCTCACATAGTCATCACTTAGTCACTATAACTGGTTATCCAATTCAGAATCTTATATATCCGATTTTACAATTCCAATTACTGGCATGAAATTCAGTTATGCTTTGAGGCGTTTATTCAGAATCATTTCAATATAACTAAATCAAGATTTGAAATACAAACGATACAATTATCCGGAAATGGTTAAAAGATTAAAAAATCCTTGAAAAAAAAGATAAAAAATACTACATAATTATGAAGGTGAAGTAGTTTAGCGAATTCATAGATAGACTCCCAACAATATGGTAACCTACGTTTGCCGCAAAATACAGAAATATTTGTAAAGAAGGCTAATCTCAGTACCTTATGCTCGTCAACCTCACACTTGCTTTTGCTAATAGAATCGACATGAAGAAAAAACAATATAAGGGAAAGTAGATTGAAAATAAAATTTAAAGAAATTATCGAAAAAAATTTACTTTTCGCCGATTCTAGCCATAAACAATAAAACGTCACGCGTATATATAGGTGAAAAAATGAATAACTTTACGATGTAGTACCGGTGTGGGACTCGACTTACTTGCTTTCGCGTTACAACGTGGCGAATCGAATTAATTGCGATTATTATAACTGAAATAAACTCATTATCATACATGTTTCTCTCTTAATTTTAGGGCGAATAACATTTTCTACACCCATAGACCATAAAATAAGATACTTATAAAACCAATAATACTATCCCTAAAAATTCTTTCCTAATCTTTTTCCATGGCAACACTACACACCATTTACATAATATTTTAGCTTGCCAAAAACCCCATCAAATAAACTAAACTATATTAATAACGGAATTTCTGGCCACAATGTCCGATTAGGACAATATCTTTAGTGGGCCCCAGCCTGGCCACAAGTGAGTGTAACTAAATATTCTTACAAAAGCCCATGATATGCTTCAATTCAAGCCTCAATTTCCAATCCATATATAATCTAACATTTTGTCACAAAATCAAACATGGCTACCAAAAATCAGCAGTTGAATAACTAATCTGTCTAAAACTTGCATGTTCAAGAAAACCCCATCTCTTTAAGAACACCAAGTATTCGGTTGGGGGGGGGGGGGGGGGGTATTGATTGCTTAGCGATGTGCTTGCAAGTTCTAGTACTGGCATACATTGTTCTATTCTATTATTCTTCAAGCGTGGTAATTATCATGTAGTCATACTTCCTATTTTCTTTCTTATCATGATGTAGCCCCTAAGGTTCGACTAAATATACTGCATAACCATGTAATTCCAAAAATATCAAGAACCCCCTGCCCCGACACGACAAATCTCGTATCAAACTCCCCACTGGAGTATGAGTATTGTCCTTGCATTAGAGCATCTCCAATTAGTACTTTATTTTTTTGTAAGACACTAAAATAGAATATGTCTCTACTTCAATGGAACTCTATTTTTAACATTAATGCTGTGATGAGGAGAGAGAGAGAGAGAGAGAGAGAGAGAGAGAGAGAGAGAGAGAGAGAGAGAGAGAGAGAGAGAGAGAGACCATACTTGTAGAGTACACACAATTTTCAACACTAAAATAATATCTATTTATTTATATTTTGTTTTATAAAATTATTAATTTAATTATATTTAAAAATATTTGATATTCTTATAATAATAAAAGTTAGAATAATATTAATAATCTTTTATTTAACGATATGCTAATTTTATAATTTAATTAACATATTCATAATATAATATATTGACTTTTTAATATGTAAATTTAATAAGTCATTCAATTATAAGAGTTTTAAATGTGAAAATTCGGTTTTTTCGTGTACAGAATAGAGTTAATGGGTTGTAGTGTAGAAAACATACTATATGTGTTGGAACAGAAGCACGATAAGACTGACTTATTGTAAAAAAAACTGTATTTTTATACTTTAGATTGAGGATGATCTTACAAGTGGAGAAAAACATTTACAAAAAACATACTTTCTTCCACACAAAGAGGAAAACAGTGCAAACGGCTAAAGCTCGTCAGCGACAATGTAATAGTGCAGAAATTGAACAACGGCGATTGTCAATACTTTGGTGCCTATTAATAAGCTTTCTTAACTCAGCTTAAGGACAGCTTCGGCATCGAAGGTGTATCAAACAATCAGTCTCACCTTCGAGGCTCACCCATTCTCCTTCGAACCAAACCCTCCTCGACCACCACCACCGTCCTCGTCCTCCACAAAGGTGGTTAAACTGAATCCATCCATCTGTTATATACTTCAAAGCCAGGGCAACACATGCCCAGTTCTATCGTAATTATATTTATTTAGTGGAGAAAGATCAAACATCATTCCTTGGTGAATATATATTCTTAATAATAATCGATGTGATATTTATGAAAGAGAATGAAATGTGTGTGTCACTTCTATCAAAAGACCACCTTATTTGTAGTTACAAGGTGACTCTCAATTTGTCAAACCCTAATGCTTTTTCCTTAAAAAGTACAGATTTTATGTTGGTATTTATCCTTCTTCTTATCTTTACAACATCACATTTCTATACTGGTAATATATTTATTGACTTTGTGATTTAGTCCAAAAATCATTAATTTTTTTCCTTGAAAATACAGATTTTATACCTGTAATTTCTAGTCTTGTGGTGAAGAGATAATCAGTAGTAGATAAAAACAAATCTCTCTCACATAGTCATCACTTAGTCACTATAACTGGTTATCCAATTCAGAATCTTATATATCCGATTTTACAATTCCAATTACTGGCATGAAATTCAGTTATGCTTTGAGGCGTTTATTCAGAATCATTTCAATAGAACTAAATCAAGATTTGAAATACAAACGATACAATTATCCGGAAATGGTTAAAAGATTAAAAAATCCTTGAAAAAAAAGATAAAAAATACTACATAATTATGAAGGTGAAGTAGTTTAGCGAATTCATAGATAGACTCCCAACAATATGGTAACCTACGTTTGCCGCAAAATACAGAAATATTTGTAAAGAAGGCTAATCTCAGTACCTTATGCTCGTCAACCTCACACTTGCTTTTGCTAATAGAATCGACATGAAGAAAAAACAATATAAGGGAAAGTAGATTGAAAATAAAATTTAAAGAAATTATCGAAAAAAATTTACTTTTCGCCGATTCTAGCCATAAACAATAAAACGTCACGCGTATATATAGGTGAAAAAATGAATAACTTTACGATGTAGTACCGGTGTGGGACTCGACTTACTTGCTTTCGCGTTACAACGTGGCGAATCGAATTAATTGCGATTATTATAACTGAAATAAACTCATTATCATACATGTTTCTCTCTTAATTTTAGGGCGAATAACATTTTCTACACCCATAGACCATAAAATAAGATACTTATAAAACCAATAATACTATCCCTAAAAATTCTTTCCTAATCTTTTTCCATGGCAACACTACACACCATTTACATAATATTTTAGCTTGCCAAAAACCCCATCAAATAAACTAAACTATATTAATAACGGAATTTCTTGCCACAATGTCCGATTAGGACAATATCTTTAGTGGGCCCCAGCCTGGCCACAAGTGAGTGTAACTAAATATTCTTACAAAAGCCCATGATATGCTTCAATTCAAGCCTCAATTTCCAATCCATATATAATCTAACATTTTGTCACAAAATCAAACATGGCTACCAAAAATCAGCAGTTGAATAACTAATCTGTCTAAAACTTGCATGTTCAAGAAAACCCCATCTCTTTAAGAACACCAAGTATTCGGTTGGGGGGGGGGGGTATTGATTGCTTAGCGATGTGCTTGCAAGTTCTAGTACTGGCATACATTGTTCTATTCTATTATTCTTCAAGCGTGGTAATTATCATGTAGTCATACTTCCTATTTTCTTTCTTATCATGATGTAGCCCCTAAGGTTCGACTAAATATACTGCATAACCATGTAATTCCAAAAATATCAAGAACCCCCTGCCCCGACACGACAAATCTCGTATCAAACTCCCCACTGGAGTATGAGTATTGTCCTTGCATTAGAGCATCTCCAATTAGTACTTTATTTTTTTGTAAGACACTAAAATAGAATATGTCTCTACTTCAATGGAACTCTATTTTAACATTAATGCTGTGATGAGGAGAGAGAGAGAGAGAGAGAGAGAGAGAGAGAGAGAGAGAGAGAGAGAGAGAGAGAGAGAGAGAGAGAGAGAGACCATACTTGTAGAGTACACACAATTTTCAACACTAAAATAATATCTATTTATTTATATTTTGTTTTATAAAATTATTAATTTAATTATATTTAAAAATATTTGATATTCTTATAATAATAAAAGTTAGAATAATATTAATAATCTTTTATTTAACGATATGCTAATTTTATAATTTAATTAACATATTCATAATATAATATATTGACTTTTTAATATGTAAATTTAATAAGTCATTCAATTATAAGAGTTTTAAATGTGAAAATTCGGTTTTTTCGTGTACAGAATAGAGTTAATGGGTTGTAGTGTAGAAAACATACTATATGTGTTGGAACAGAAGCACGATAAGACTGACTTATTGTAAAAAAACTGTATTTTTATACTTTAGATTGAGGATGATCTTACAAGTGGAGAAAAACATTACAAAAAACATACGTTCTTCAACACACAAAGAGGAAAACAGTGCAAACGGCTAAAGCTCGTCAGCGACAATGTAATAGTGCAGAAATTGAACAACGACGATTGTCAATACTTTGGTGCCTATTAATAAGCTTTCTTAACTCAGCTTAAGGACAGCTTCGGCATCGAAGGTGTATCAAACAATCAGTCTCACCTTCGAGGCTCACCCATTCTCCTTCGAACCAAACCCTCCTCGACCACCACCACCGTCCTCGTCCTCCACAAAGGTGGTTAAACTGAATCCATCCATCTGTTATATACTTCAAAGCCAGGCCAACATATGCCCAGTTCTTTTATAATTATAATATTTTATTTGGAGAAAGATGAAAACACCATTCCTTGGTGAATATATATATGGTACTCTTAATAATCGATGTGATATATATGAAAAGAGGATGAAATAGTGTGCGTCACTTCTCTCCAAAGACCACCGTATTTATAATAGCAAGGTGACTCTCAATTTATCAAAACCCTAATGTTTTTTCCTTAAAAAGTTTCAGATTTTATGCTGTTAATTATCCTTCTTTTATCTTTACAAAATCACATTTTTATACTGGTAATATAATTATTGACTCTGTGATTTAGTCCAAAATCATTAATTTTTTTCCTTAAAACTTCAGATTTTATACCTGTAATTTCTAATTTGTGTGAAGAGATAATCAAATAAGAACAGATATCTCACATTGTCATCACTTAGTCACTACAAATGGTTATCCAATTCAAAATCTTATATATCCTATTTTATAATTCCAATTTCTGGCATGAAATTCATATTGCTTTGATGCGTTTATTCAGAATCATTACACTATAATTAAATCAAGATTTAAAACCGGAAGCAATATAATAGGGCTTAGACATGGAACAAACGGACATGATAATTTTAAAAAAATACTAAATAACTTATGAAAATGGAGTAGTGTAATGAATTCATACATAGACTTCCTAACACATGCAAATATCTTGTTTTGCCGCAAAACACGGAAATATTCATAGATAGAAGGCTAATCACAGCACCGTATATATAGGCGAAAAAATGAATAACTTTACGTTGTAGTACCGGTGTGGGACTCGAGTTACTTGCTTTTCGCGTTAAACCGTGGCGAATCGAATTAATTTGCCTTCGATATTTTACATCTTTAATTGTGATTATTATCTCCGAAATAAACTTATTGTCATACACGTTTCTCTCTTAATTTCAGGGCCGAATTACATTTTTTTTAAAAATCCGAAGAATCGTATAAATAAATAAAGTATACCCCCGTAGACCATAAAATAAGATAATTATAAAACCAAAAATATTATCCCTAAAAATTCTTGCCTCATCTTTTTCCACACTACACACCCTTTACACACTGTTTTAGCTTGCAAAAAAAAAAAAACCATCAAATAAAGTAAACTATAATAATAACGGAATTTCCCGCCACAATGTGCGATTAGACGAATATCTTTGAAAAGTGGGCCTCAGCCTGGCCTCAGGCCCTCAAGTGAGTGTAACTAAATATTCTTACAAAAGCCGATGATATGATTCAAGCCTCCCATACAATCCATATATAATGTAACATTTTGTCACAAAATCAAACATTGCCACCAAAATCAGCAGTTGAAAAACTAATCGTCTAAAAAGTTGCATGTTCAAGAAAATCCCATCTCTCATCCCCTAAAACCATCGCCGGACATTCCTTTCACCTCCTACGATCTCAGCCATCGATTGAATTAGGTTTAAGAAGAAGAACAATTATTCGGTTAAAGATGAGCCGGGGGTAGAACTGTCAAAATGGCCCGCGGGCTGGGCTGGGATTTTTAAGGCCCGCCAGAAGGCCTGGCGGGGCGGGGCGGGCTGGCCCGTCATATATATATTTTTAATTTTTTATATATTAAATATATATTTATTTAAATATAGGAATTAATTAATGATTTTATTTATAATTAATGATGCATTTATTAATTAATACTAATTAATATATATTTAAATATTATAATCAAATAATTAATGATGCATTTATTAATTAATACATAATTAATGTATATTAAAATATCATAATTATATAAATAATTCTTTATTATTAATTAAAAAGTTTATATAGAAAATGTAAAAAAAAATTAAGGCGGGCGGGGCGGCCCGCTCACGGGGCGGGCTGGGCTTCAGTTTTGAAGGCCCGCCCCGGCCCGGCCCATTGACAGGTCTAGGCGGGGGATTGATTGCTTAGAGATGTGCTTGCAAGAAATTCTTTCTAGTACTGACGTACGTTGTTCTATTCTATTATTCTTCAAGTGTGGTAATTATCATGTATAGTCATACTTCCTATTTTCTTTCATATCATGATGTAATTATCGAAAGGCCCCTAAGGTTCGAGTAAATATAATGCATAACCCTGTAATTCCAAAAATATCAAGAACCCCTGCCCCCGACACGACAAACCTCGTATCAAACTCTCCACTCGAGTATGAGTATCGTCTTTGCATTAGAGCATCTCCAATTTGTACTTTATTTTTTTCGTAAGACACAAAAATAGAATATGTCTCTACTCCAACGGAACTCTATATTTAACATTAATATTGTGTTGATGAGGAGAGAGAGAGAGAGAGAGAGATTCTACTTGTAGAATACACACAATTTTCAACACTATAATGTTGTAATTTCTATTATTATTCATATTTTGTTTGATAAAATTATTTTAATATTCTTATAATAATAAAAGTTTAAATAATATTAACATTCTTTTATTTAATGATATGCTCAATTTATAATTTAATTAACATATTCATAATTATAATATATTAACTTTTTCATCATTACAATATAAAGTTTAAAAAGTCATTCAATATGATAGTTTTAAATAGAAAATTTGGTTTTTTGGTGTAGAAAATAGAGTTAATGGCTGTAGTGCAGGAAATTGAATTTATATGTTGGGATTGGGATAGAAGCACGAACCGATTTATTGTAAACTTTGACTGTATTTTTATACTTTGGATTGAGGATGATCTCACGGTGGAGAAAAACGATTACAAAAACACATACGTTCTTCAACGCACAGGTAAGCTTGTCTGCGACATATATAATAGTGCAGAAATTGAGCAACGATTGTCAATACTTCGTAGTCGCTCAAGCTTTCTTAACTCGGCAATCATAGATTCATGCTCCAAGGACAACCTCGGCATCGAAAGGTATCTAACGATCAGTCTCAGCTTCGAGGCTCACCCATTCTCCTTCCAAACCCTCCTCGACCACCATCGTTGTCCTCCACAAAGGCGGTTAAACTGAATCCATCCATCTGTTATATTCCTCAAAGCCAGGCCGACATATGCCCAGTTCTTTTATGATTGTATTTATTTGGAAATAAAAATCAAAACACCATTCCTTGGTGAATATATATAGATATATAGTACTCTTAATAATAATTGATGTGATATATTTGAAAAGAGGATGCAATAGTGTGCATCGCTTCTCTCGAAAGACCACCTTATTTATAATAGCAATGTGACTCTCTAATTTATCAAAACCCTAATGCTTTTTCCTTAAAAAGCTTCAGATTTTATGATGGTAATTATCATTTTCTTAATCTTTACAAAATCACATTTTTATACTGGTAATATAATTATCGACTCTGTGATTTAGTCCAAAATCATTAATTTTTTCCCTTGAAAATTCAGATTTTATACCCGTAATTTCTAATTTTGTGTGAAGAAATAATCAAATAAGAACAAATCTCTCACATAGTCATCACTTAGTCACTACAAATGGTTATACAATTCAAAATCTTATCTATCCCATTTTATAATTCCAATTACTGGCATGAAATTCAGATTGCTTTGAGGCGTTTATTCAGAATCATTACACTATAGATAAATCAAGATTTGAAACCGGAAGCAATACAATAAGACAGAGACATGGAATAAACGGAAATGATAATCTAAAAAATACTACATAATTTATGAAGATGGAGTAGTTTAACGAATTCATAGATAGACTTCCTAACACATGCAAATATCTTAACCTAAGCTTTGCCGCAAAACACGGAAATATTCATAGAAGGCTAATCTCAGCACCTTATAACGATGCTCACCAACCTCCCACTTGCACTACTAATATAATCGACATGAAGAAAAACAATATAAGGGAAAGTAGATTGAAAATAAAATTTAGAAATGATCGAAATTTTTTTATACTTTTCGCCGATACTAGTCATAAACAATAAAACATGACACATATGTATACGCGAAAAAATGAATAACTTTACGGTGTAGTATCGGTGTGGGACTCGAGTTACTCGCTTTTCGCGTTACAACGTGGCGAATCGAATTAATTTGCCTTCGATATTTTTTATCTTTAATTGTGATTATTATCTCGATATAAACTTATTGTCATACCCGTTTCTCTCTTAATTTCAGGGCCGAATAACATTTTTTTAAAATCCGAACAATCGTAAAATAAATAAAGTATACACCCATAGACCATAAAATAAGATAATTACAAAACCAATAATACTATCCCTGAAAATTCTTTCCTCAAATTTCCCAATGGCAACACTACCCTTTACATATAATGTGTTAGCTTGCAAAGAAAAAAAAACCATCAAATAAAATAAACTATATTAATAAAGGAATTCCCGCCACAATGTCCGATTGGGACAATATCTTTAAAAAGTGGGCCCCAGCCTGGGCACATGTGAAAGTGACCTAAATATTCTTACAAAAGCCCATTATATGTGATTCAAGCCTCAATTTCCATTCCAATACAAAGCATATATATAATGTAACCTTCTGTCACAAAATTCAACAAACTGCCCACAATCAGCAGTTGAATAACTAATCTGTCTACAAAAATGCTGCTTCATGAAAATCCCATCTCTTATCGCCGTCGAAAACCCTTCGCCTCCTCATTTCCCCTCCTACGATCTCAGCCATCGAATATATCTCCGCGCTCAAACGATGAGACTTATCCCCCGAAGAAAAACCATGCAAGTTCATCGAATCATCCCCGCCATGGCCCACATCAGCCCAGCTAAACCCTACTTCTTTGCTCACCTTTCTGTTCCTCATCATTGTCCTAATCTTCGCAACCTTATCCCACTTCCCCTTTTCTGCGTAGAGATTCGACATCAACACATAAGAACCCGAGTCAGTGGGTTCCATGGCGATCAAAGCATCAGATATACGAATGCCCATATCCACGTTTCCATATGTCTTGCAAGAACTGAGAAGGCTCTGCAGTACGGTCATCCCGGGCCCGCCGGGCACTCTGCCCAGAAAATCCTCAGCTTCTTCGAGCCTGCCCGCCCTGCCCAGCATGTCGACCATGCAAGAATAATGCTCGGGGCAAGGCTCTACGTGGCAGTCGTTCACCATCGAGTTGAAAATTTCGATTCCCTTACCAACCATTCCATTGCGTCCACACGCCGTTAGTACAGAGAGGAGAGTGATTGAATCGGGCTTTACTCCTTCCATCAACATGTCGTTGAAATACTTCAGTACCGATTCGCAGTCTCCGTGCCTCGAGTATGCAGAGATCATAGCAGTCCATGAGAATTGGGTTTTTTGAACTAACCCATGGAAGATCTTCTGAGATTCTTGAATGCTTCCACGTTTTGCGTACATATCGAGCAATGCGCTCGATAGGACTGGGCTGGTGTCTAGCCCGAGCTTTTTTATGTACGAGTGGTATTTCAGGCCTTGCTTTAGGGATATGGATTCTGACGAGGCGATGGCGTGCAATATGCTGCCGAATGTGTAGGGGTTTGGCTGTAGTTCTTCTGCTGTAAGAAAAGAGAATGCTTGGAGAGCTTCTTGGTACATCTCATTTAGACTGTATGCTGAGATTATTGCATTCCACGATACGATCTCTCTTTGATGGAGCTCTTCGAAGATCTTGACAAAGCCTTCCACGCACTTGAACTTACCGTACATGGTGATCAAGCTGTTTGCCACGACTGCTTCGGAGACAAAATTCGATTTTATGCAGAGCCCATGGACCATTAGACCTTCTTGCACCATGTCCTTTTCTGTAATGGCGTGGATGAGGCTCACGAAAGTTACCTCGTTAGGACAGACATTGTGCCTCATCATCTCCTTGAACGAATTCACAGCTTCCACTTCGTCCATGGAGATCATCGTAGTCCAAGACACAACGTTTTGGCCACGGATTTTCATGAAGACCATTTTTGCATCTTCGAGGAGCTCGCACTTTGCGTACAGCGACATCAAAACGTTGCAGACAGAAACGTGTGAGCCATAGCCTCTTTTCACAGACAAGCCATGAACTTGCCTGCCGAAATCAAAGTTCCCCTCTTGGCTGCAAGCAGAAACTACGCTAGTGAGAGAGACGTGATCGACATTCATGCCTCCTTTTATCATCTGCATGAACCCTAATATGGCTTCTTCTCCATGACTCCCCTCCTGGGCATAGCCCGAGAGAATAGCGTTCCAAGAAACCAAGTCTCTGCAAGGCATTTCATCGAACACCTTCTCAGCATCAGGCATCGTCCCATGCCTCGAATACAATGTCACGAGTGCGTTCCCCACAAACAATTCTATCCGCAAACCGAACTTCATCGAAAGAGAATGCAATTGAAACCCAAAATCAAACTCCATGGCGTCCGCCGAATGTGCCAGCGCCGTCGTGTACGTAACGGCGTCGAACTTCACGCCACGAAAATGCATACGACGAGCGAAAATCAAAGCGCATCTGCCATCCTCGAACCCCGAAAGCATCGTATTGTAAGAAACTGTATCGGGATTTTCCAACCTCTCGAAAATGGCTGAAGCGCTCTTAATATCCCCCGACTTACAGTACATATTCATGAGAGAGTTGCAGACGGCGACGTAATAAATGAACCCAGAAGTTACCGAAAAGCCATGGATTTCATACCCGATGTTTGGCCGACCAGCGCAGGCCTTACAAGCAAGTCCCACCACAACCTCGTCGATTTCGGAGAGACCCATCTGAAGATGTCTGTTGAAGACATTAAGAGCTTCGCTCCGGCGATTCTGGTGGATGAGGTTGAGCATGTGACGGTGAATATGGAGGGGAGTTCTCTTGGGAAATTCGTCGAACACATGGTGGCCATGGTAGCGACGACAGTGCTTGAAATTGAAATGAGTCGATCGTTTCACAATTTGGTTGAACAGTGGCGTTGCTTTGATTTGGCGGGTGATCATCAGATAGTATGTTATTCACTAGCTTCGTATGTTGCAATAAATTAGTTAGGATTTAATAATATTTAATAACTATAATGGATTTTGGTATAGAATTTGGCCCATAAAGCCCAAATCTGCTTAAGTCTCAACCCATTTATGAGGATAGGAGAATCAAATGAGAGATAGCAAGATCCTCCTCTACTATCATAATATAAATAGAAATAAAATTAAAATTATTGAAATTTAATTGGAACAAAATGGTCCTAAATTCTCAAATAGACATTCGCATATATATCAAATTTAACACATGGAATGTTTCGTGAACCTAATTCTCCTAGAATATAAAACGATATGAACCTAATTCTCCACGAACAAATATCTCTCAAAGTATCAATCTATACCTCATTGTTATTCCCCGAAATAGCTTAAAGCAATAGCATATTCTTCTTCTATCTCTATCCATCAACGTGCGTATTGCAACGATATTATGGACTATTAATTTCGTATTTTCTTTGTTGTAAAAATATAAAACCTTGTTGTAGTATCTCATTATTCGTATTACTTATGCAGATATCGTGTACCATGCAGTCCGATTTTTTTTTTTCTATAGTCTTGAAAATTGTTGGGAACAAAAACAAAATAATATTAAACGTAATTTGAAAGGAAGATTGAGACATATAAATGCAGAAATATATAGAGCAGTTATTTGAATGTCAGCTGGTTGGTTTAGAAAAAGAAATATGTTATGTCGTCTATATATCAGAATAATAAAGAAATCAGCCAACAATTTACGTTGGCATTCAATTCGTGGAAGACGTGAATTGATTAGCATCACAAGATGCTTGGTGGTTGAAATAGGGAAATTTGCATTCTGAAGATTTATCCACTTTGTGAATTGTGATGACTAAAAGATATTTAAATATCTTATTTGTTGACAATCTCTTATAATAAATGTATGTCAGCTAATATAGGTAGCGATTGCAATTCCCATTCGTTGGAAACTTTTAGCTTCTACCAAGAGTAAGGAAAAAAACTACATAGAAATATTTTCAATATTTTTTCTGCATAGTTTTCTACTGATTTAAATATATCTTTTAATAAATTATGAGTTGATATTATCGCATTCACTTTTCATTGGATAGCTATGACTTTTTCGATATCAATGGAGAAATTTTTTATATTTTCAAATCATGTCCACAACCAAAGGTCAATTTCATACGATATCAACTTCATCTTTGAATCTCACGAGCTACAATATGACATATATAATTCCTTTTACCTTTCTTCTTTTTAGTTAATCACATTAATTTCCCCATAATCTCATGTTCTCATTACTTTTCTTCCCACCTAAAATGCCATATCTCTATCTCGCAAATAAATACTCAACAGTATTAAATCGTCCAAGTAGGTAACCGTTGTGTCCGAAAACCAAAGAAAAACCACTACGAACCCGACAAAATATACACACAAAAGCCATAACTTAGTATCACCCCAAAAATAAACAAAAGCTCTAGACACACACACACACATAGATGGAGGATTCTAACACAAACAAAGCCAAGGTCTTTCAATTTCCTCTCCAAAACTTCGTACTTTAATTACACACAATAATATTAATCGGTTCATGGAAGAAATATCATTTTGCAGGAAATTGACAACACATCGCTCGTCTCCAATGGCTGCGTAAACCATAAAGGCTTCGTCGCGGACAAACTTCAGACCGGCGGATGGAAATCTGCACCTTTCATCATAGGTAATAATAACTAGTAAAATCCGCACAGGCAAATGTCTGTGCAAAACAAAAAAAAAATTAATATTAAGCATTATTAGTGTAAATAACTGCTGTTAGTGGGTGGTTAATTTTCCTTAAATTAAGGATTCATACAGACCATATTAAGTTCAAATTTAGAACAGTTTAACTAAGCCCATCTCCCTTAATAAAAGAGAATAGATAATGGAACGACAAACCCTAGCAAATGTAATAACAATTCTTGGTCATTGATTGTATTTTTCTTTTTGCGATATTTTCTTTTTGTATTATGGGGGCAAAAAAAAGTGAATGAGGTGGCGGAGAGGTTTGCATTCTTTTCGATAGCGGTGAACATGGTTCCTTTTTTGGTCGGAGTTATGCACCAATCCTTGCCCGAAGCAGCTACGCACGTCACAAATTGGAGTGGTGCTGCCTATGTTCTTACGTTGGTGGGTGCCTTCGTCGCCGATGCATATTTGGGAAGGTTCTTCACTATCATCACCTTCTCTTGCATATATGTCGTGGTAAGAAGTTTTTGCACTCTATAAACCATATGTGTAATGAGATCCTCTAGATTTTAAAAAGGAGTTGACTTTTGTAGATTTATGTTCGTCAAATCGAAATCGTTCAAAGTAACAGTCATTTATTAGTAGTATGGTTTATGGCCAAAGGAAAACTATTAGGTTTTGAGTATTATAAATATACGAAATTTTCATACCCTACCTAACTAACATATTAATCACATGTTTTTCTCGCCGGGTTTCTTATCATTTTTTATCCTTGTTTTTTTCAAACATTTTCTTTCGCGAATTAAGGCAGTATATAGGCAAAAATTAAATATATCTAATGTTATATATCATATCTGTGTCTAAACTTTGGGTCGGCTATAAATGAAATTCAGGGTAGTATAAAAACGCTTCAACGGCATATACAGTTGATAAATTAAATTTCTGGTAGTTGGCCAAACTTAAATACAGTTCTGTACCAATCGTACATAAAACCAGTTCGATGTTTCCGATATAATATAGCCTTTATTACGTGACGACCAATAATGTTGCCTCCTCAAAACATATACTCCCTCCCTGCTAATTTTATCACACTTTTATATTTCTGGCGTTCCAATAATTTTATCATATTTCCTTATATAGCAAAAAACTATCCCAAACAATCAATATAATAATATTAAATATTCTTCGAAGACGTGTTAAAGTATACACTTTTTTACCTTTTTATTGTACTATATTATTATACCAATGATCCCTTGGCCTAGTGGTTGAGGGGAGGCCTCAAAGGTCATGTGGCTAGGAGGTCAAGGGATCGAATCCCACCTCTCACATGCCTTTGAGAAGTCCCCATGGGCCTAGGCCCATGCCCATGACTATCGTTGTTCTATGGATTTGGGACGTATTCATCTGACCCCGTGGATTAGTCTCACCTCTGGAGTGTGTGGCGGTTAGCCCATAGTCGGGTTGTGTGGGGATACAGGGGATACATCGGGACCGTAAAAAAATAAAAATTGTACTATATTATTATAATAATGCCACATTAATTTGTGTGCCCAACAACTTATGTGATAAAGTTGCTGGGACGGAGGGAGTATTATTTTAGGAAAATTCAGGTTTAAAATTTACTTTCTTGGTGAATCTAAAGAAAATTACTCATTTATATAAAAATCTGCGAGTCACTATCCCTGTCAGAAATTTTTTTATATGTACTCGTTCGATTGTGCGTACCATCTTCTCAGTCTTTACGTACCTTTTTATATGTGTATTACGTACCACGCCACGCGTTTATATGGTACCCACGTATGGTACTTATACATTCTATATGATACCTTAATGTGTTATATGATGTACCATTTTCTCACTGTATTATGTACCACAATATGGTTCTCTATGGTACCTAAGTGTGTTCTATAACGTACTTGCGGCGGAACAGGTGCCAATGTGCAAAAAATTTATTCTAATAGGTAGCTACATATAAAAATCTGACAGAATATTGACTTGCGAATTTTTTACGTAAATGAGTATTTTTCTGTAGATTCCCCTACTTTCTTTTCCTAATAAAGATTATACTATCACACAAGTTATAACTTGATAAACAAAAACTTTGTCAAAATTAAAATATACTAGTATTTCTCCCACACCCTATGTGTGTGCCATAAAAAAATTAATTTATTATTAAATAGTTTTAATAAGTAATATACTAAAAATAGAATTTTGTATTATTATGATCTAATGAAAGTTATGTGCTTAATAAGTATTTTTTAAATAGATGTAGAAAAATCTGATTGGTCAGTTGAAACAGACCAATTGACGGTTTATCCTAACTCTCCACCCTTAACATAATAAAATAGATAAGTGCGATAAAGTTCAACAAAATTATTTTGTTCTATTAGGACGATAGTTTTTTATTCATTTATTATTATTTTTATTTTCACAGGGAATGGTGATGCTAACTCTCTCAGGCTCCTTGCCCAGCCTCCACCCACCGCCATGCATTGCCACGCCGTGCACCGCCGCCACGTCATCGCAAACCTTCTTCCTATATTCCGCCCTAACCCTAATAGCCCTCGGAACGGGCGGAATCAAACCGTGCGTCTCCTCCTTCGGGGCCGACCAGTTCGACGAGGCCGACCCCAAAGAAGCTCGGAGCAAATATGCATTCTTCAATTGGTTCTTCTTCGCCATCAACATGGGAGCTCTGTGCGGAATCACCTTCTTGGTTTATGCTCGGGTTGAATTCGGTTGGACGTTGGGGTTTGTGATCCCGACAGTGGCCATGGCGATTTCGATCGCGATTTTAGGGTTAGGCTTTGCAAAGTATCGGTACCAGAGGCCCATGGGGAGCGCGTTCACGAGGTTCTTACAGGTGGCGGCATGCGCGGCAAGGAATCGCTTGAGGGGAGTCGAGGTTTCCGAGGGCGGTAAGAACTTGTACGAGGTTGGGGGCGTTATGTCCGGGATTAAGGGGGCGAGGAAGCTTCCTCACACCGAACAGTACAGGTCAGAATATTCGACGGATTCCACCTAAAACAAAAGCCGTCGATTTCTTATAATGTGAAATCAGAGTTGGTTTTATCTGCGTGCTATCGCGCGTGTTGCAGGCACCGTTAGAACTGATTCATATGTCAGCGTATTAGGCATTAAGTCATTCCAAATCGAAAATTGAACTCACTCCCACTCATCAATTAATATATCAAAGAGGCAGTTTCACTTATTATCAGTTGGTTTTAGGGTGAAGCCCTCGATTTTTTAAGGTAATAACTAATGTCGATTAATTTATTACTTATTACCCGACCTATCTGTGCAGATTCCTGGACAAGGCCGCGGTCCAAGCCCAGCCCGAGCCGAAAAACCCGAGCCCGTGGAGGCTGTGCACCGTGACCCAAGTCGAAGAGCTCAAATGCTTCCTACGAATTCTTCCCATTTGGGCGTCGACCATAGCCCTCTCCATCTCATACGCACAGCTGTCGACCTTCTTCATCGGGCAAGCCAACGCAATGAACCTAAACGTCACAAAAAGCTTCAAGATGCCCTCGAGCTCCATACCCGTTTTCAGCGCGGTCAACGCCCTGGTGGTAGTTCCCATCTACGAAAGGTTCGTGGTGAGGTGGCTGAGGAAGAGGACGGGCTTGCCACGTGGCATCACCTCGCTGCAGAGGATGGGGACGGGCCTCTTCGTGTCTGTCTTCGCCATGGTCGCCGCCGCACTGGTCGAAAGGGCGAGGAGGCGCGGGAGTTTGGGTGAGGAATACTGTCGAACACCTTGCGCGCACGAGGGTGCGATGCTTACGTGTCTTTTTTGCTTTGAATCTGCAGAATCGCACTCAAAGATGAGCGTTTTCTGGCTGTTCCCCCAATGCTTCCTCGTCGGCACGGCGGAGGTGTTCACCTACGTCGGCCAGCTCGAGTTCTTCTACGACGAGGCGACGGATGGGACTCGAAGCCTCAGCAGCGCCGTGTTTCTGAGCGAGATAGGGATAGGGAGCTGGCTGAGCAGCTTGCTCGTGATGGTGGTGGAGAGGAGCACCGGCGGCGTCGAGCACGGCTGGCTTAGGAATAATCTCGATGGCAGTCGCTTGGATTATTTCTATTGGATTTTGGTCGGCGTAAATGTGGTTAACTTCTTCGTGTATTTGTGTGTTTCCTGGAGGTACAAAGGGAGGAGCAGCGGCGGTTCTGCGGCGGCCGGCGACGTTGAATTGGCTAAAGATGAAGCTCAAGTTTATCATCATGGTAATGATCAAGGTAAGTGAATTATTAGGTTAAATTTGAATAAAATTTATTATGTTTTTAAAGTTGTATTGTAAGTGGACTCTAATTTGAATTATTGCCCTTTCGATTGAACATCATATTCATATATCGATCGATGTGAAATTACGTGGACCAATGCTTTTGGGTTAGTAAAATAACAATAAAGACAATATTATTAATTGTTTTATGAATTAATCGAACACTCGAGTGTTTCTTTGTCGTAACCCCAACGCTAACTTAGACTAGGTTTATCAACAACCTCATGACCGGTCATGGAATAAAATTAATTAAAATAAACCAAAAAAATTAGAAAAGCCCACAACCGGTTGTGACCCAACCCACAACCGGTTGGTGTACCAATCTGGGTCACAATCGGTTGTGCACAGTTTTCAATAAACTGTTTATATGCTTTTATAATTTTTTATGATACATTTAATTATCTTTTAAATTTTAATTTTAATTTTTTTACCAAAATATATGATTTTTTTTCTCTACAAATAGAGACTAAAATTGATACATTTTGAATCACAATTTCTAATTATCTATTTCTCTATCACATTCTATAATCTATCATAATTCATATTATTTTTTTTCTCCAATGGCCAAATATCTAAATTTTATATAATATAATGTAATTTATTTTTCAAATATTCAAATACGACTTAAAATAATTATTAAATATAAATAGTATGGGTTGGGTTGTGTTGGGTTTTTGATAAAGTTGAAAATTATTTAGGTTGGGTTGAGATGTAGGTTGTGGATGTGGATGAGAGAGAAAATAATGTTTTATTATCATGATCGTTTGTGGAGGTCATGGATAATCGTAGTCTTACATACATACTCAATCAGTACTCTTTTTTTTTTTCCAAACAGACTCAATCAGTACTCTACACTGTGAACATAATACGGACACGTGTTCTTATCTCATTGGCTATTCTGCCGCCTATTCAATAAAATATCTTCTTCCCCAAGATAAAAGGCACAACCCAAAGACCGCACACATTAAAAATATCTCTCGGAAAAAATCTACAATGGCGTCGTCGCCTCTCCACTGCGTCACTCTCGTCAGCTTCTTCTTCTTGCTATCATCCGCTGCAATCGCGTCCACCGAAGACCCTCTGATTCGGCAGGTCGTCGATCGTACAGACGACGCCGAGTCGATCGCCGATCACCACCTCTTACACGCCGAGCGCCACTTCTCCCTCTTCAAGAGCAAGTACGGAAGAACCTACGCATCTCAGGAGGAGCACGATTACAGGTTCGAAGTCTTCAAGGCTAACCTCCGCCGCGCCAGGCGCCGCCAGCTGCTCGACCCGTCGGCCGAACACGGCGTCACCAAGTTCTCCGACTACACCCCCGAGGAGTTCGAGAAGAAGTTTTTGGGCCTGCAAAAGAGGCGTTTGAAGCTCCCCGTCGACGCTCACGACGCTCCCGTGCTTCCGACCAATGATCTGCCGGCGGATTTCGACTGGCGGGAAAAAGGAGCCGTTACCGCCGTCAAAGATCAGGTTTCCTATTTTTCCTCCACTTGTGTGCAGTATTTTCGCACTCTGTTAATGCTATTTCGCTGAGAAATCTAACCTGGGATATAGCATACTTCAGTTTGTTAGCTAATGAAGTATGTATAGTTAGTTCATAGTTGGATTTGGGTTCTATGCGAAAGATTTTTGCCCTCATTAAGCTATTGACTCAGTTCCTCCTAGCCCAACTTCATCGATGTTAAACATCTTAAGAAACCTTTCAAGATACAGAGACAAATTCTCCTCTCGCGACTGTACGGTAATAAGCAGAGATATCCTTACGACAGGGTTCTTGCGGTTCGTGCTGGTCGTTTAGTACAACGGGGGCACTCGAAGGGGCCCACTACCTATCCACGGGAGAGCTCGTGAGCCTCAGCGAGCAGCAGCTCGTAGACTGCGATCACGAGGTTTGCTGCTAATACTGCTATCCAAAGCAAAGCAAGCACCAACTTTCACACTCGAAACTTCTAATTTCAACAAAAACCCTTTCCTCAGTGTGATCCCGACGAAAGAAACTCGTGCGATTCGGGTTGCAACGGTGGGCTGATGAACAATGCGTTCGAATACGCGCTCAAGTCGGGCGGCCTACAGAGGGAGAAGGACTATCCTTACACAGGCAGGGACGGTACTTGCAGATTCGACAAGGGCAAAATAGCCGCCAGAGTTTCGAACTTCAGCGTTGTCTCGGCCGACGACGCTCAGATTGCTGCCAATCTTGTCAAGTACGGCCCTCTAGCAGGTAATAGAATAGCATATGGCTTTCGTTTCGCATTCTTGAATACAAGACGAAAATGCCCATGAGCTGAGATTGTCTTCTTTTTATTTTTTCATCAGTGGGGATCAATTCTGCTTGGATGCAGACGTACGTGAGAGGAGTTTCTTGCCCGTTAATATGCAGCAAGGTGAACATCGACCACGGCGTGCTGATCGTGGGCTACGGTTCGTCGGGGTACGCACCCATTCGACTCAGGGAGAAGCCTTATTGGATCGTGAAGAATTCCTGGGGCGAGAATTGGGGTGAGAACGGTTACTACAAGCTCTGCCGTGGTAAGAATTTGTGCGGCATAGAGTCTATGGTGTCCAGCGTCGTTGCTGCCCACGCTCACCGCTGCTAAAGCTTTGACGATGCTAAGTGGTTGGTGCCTTGAAGCCCTACCTACTGCTTGTATTGTATAATTAATTTAAGTATGGGTTTAATACAAACATTTATTTATGTATGTATGTGTGTGTGTGTGCATGTAAATCTTATAAATGCTTGAATATGGGATTTGGGCCTTTGGGAAAATTTATAATAGATTGTTTTAGTGCCTATATGTAAGGGAGAACTTGCGTCAATTTTGTGTCGTCGTACTCTGATAAAGTTCAGTGAAAAACGAACCTAAATCTGACTGTCTGGCCATCGGACAACACTTGTACATGCAAGATTGGAAGTGAATTTAAACCTAATTGTCGGCTATTGGACAAGTACTCTCTGGCTTGCAGATCTTTGTTATTACCAACTAGTGAGAAGAAGCCAGACATGTTCTTGTTGTTTCTTTCTACCCCGAAAAAAAAAAACCTAGAGTGATTTATGTAGCTGTAAAATTAGCACCCTAATAAGCTCAATTCCAACTTCCATGAGAAAGAACCAGAAAATAATTAGAGATGTAATTATAAAGTAGAGTTGGCAAGATCCCCAGACAGAAGTGTGTGTACTGTGTGTGAAAGAGGTTTTAATTTGCAAAAATGATTTTTAGGTTATGTGGATATTTACAAATGACACAATTGCCTTCTTCAACTATTACTTTACTTAATCTACAACCATAAATATTAATGATACAGCGGTCTTTAATTACCTGAGATTTGTGTGGTTGGAGAGGCTCGAGCTCGATTACAACTATATAAATATTTAAAAAGATGGAAATGGTTAGTAGTAGATTAACGTAATAATTCTCAATTGCTATCTTTTGTTTTTTGTTGTTAACTTGGGAATGCATTAAATTCACAGCCCTGCAAACGCCGCCGTAAGCCACTGTAAGTAAACGACTCCTCTGCAACCTCAATTTAAGACATCCCTTGTTGTTACATTAAAATGCAATACATATATGCTATCTTTTCTAACATATATATATATACATACATATATATATATATATTAGTCTACTCAATTCTCACTAAGCAGCAAATCGAGGGAGATAGATGTGCTTCTACAGTACTCTCATTTTCATCAACTAACGTTCATCTCAGCCTTTGGATGTCGATCGAAAGGATTGTATTCGTCCACATGAATATCTAAAAAATCTATGCCCCATATACATTAATCTATCATTCTACGCTTATTACAAATAGTAAATAACCAGCAAGCGACCTGTTGACCTTTTTGGTCCATACATGTTAGAAAGTTTTGATGAACGATGTAATTGTGATGACGTTAGGTCTATAAAATAAGCAATTCGATTTGAGAAAAATAAAACGTCTAAGTTCATGATAATATTCGTCCATGCATTGTGTATGAGCTATAAATTGTTAAAGTGTTGAATACTTGAATTGCATGTGACTTTGTGATGATTTGATGGAACTATGTGATCGCGTGTTATAGACAGTCCATGAGATAGGATATATCGTTCTGTGCTATATATGGAAATAATGCATGAGATATCCTACTGAGCTATATATGGAAAATATGCTGTTTATATATGGAAAGTGATATATCCGTTGATACCAGTTTATTCCTGGACGGAAATCATATGCACGATCCTTGCTTGCCTTGCACTGAATTAAATGCGAAATATTTAATTGATATCTTTCCTTGTGCTGATTGGATTATTATATTTAGGAAAGATTTGATTTGATTAACCTTATGGATAAGATGCTCTTATATGGTATGTGCTATAACGGGTGAGATATCTGAATTAAGGAAAGGTGTGCCATGATGTGAAAAATCGATTTATGTAAGCTCTGATCTGATTCGTGTGCTAAACATGGTAAATATATTGATTAAATGCTATGAGCTGTACATGGAAAACGTGCTTATGTCTTGCTATCTTATGTGCCATACTTGGAAAGTAAATCTAAAGTACTCGTTACTAAGAACTGATAGCAGGGAATCACTTATGGAAAATTTCGATATGGAAAATATATGCGAAATGGTTGAAATTGTTTGAGTACGAAAATTGAGCTTTATATGGAAAATAATCATGCTTTAATGTACTATATGACCGTTGTGACGATTTATTAGAAGCATGATTAATATGGTATGATTGACTCGAAAACTACATGGAAACTATGCTTGATTTGGTGATTATTGTTTGATATGACTTTCCATGTGAAGTGCTATTAGAAAAGGATTTATATGAGCTGCACTCTAGATTTTCGAAGTACAGAAACCGAACAGAACTTGCGTATTTAAAGCCTACGAGAGATTCTTGAGCAGAGAGATACTAAGATATTCCTGAGCCTTTCACTTGCGATAGCTTTCTGCCTACCAGAACTTTAACTTGCCTATCCATCACTGAGCGAGTGATTTATCTGATATTCCATCATCCCCTGCCATATATTCTGTCTTCGGACGTGTTGTCTTCGGACGTGAGCAATACCAAGGAGGCAAGGTCGACGTTTACGCACACGTGAAGGGAAGGACAAGTCCGGGGGCCCTTCGGTAGCGAGCTGTGTCTGTCGGGATCAAGGAGATTCCGAGGAACGAAACTCGGCGTGTGGTAACCTAGTAGTGTCTAGTGTTCGACTTGTTTCGGTTGTGTATTGGGCTGACCAATCAGTTTTGTATCCAGCTACGGTGCATTATAGTGATTGGTTAAACTCTTGGGAAGAAAATCCCAAGGAGAGGAGTAAACCCCAGTTGGGGATATAACCTCTATAAAAATCCTGTCTCGCATTTACTTTTCAGTTATTTCTTTATCGCTGTGAGACAGACCCGACACACATCCGACGTTACTAGGATATATCAGGCATACTAGTTACAAACATCAGTAGGTATATCTAAGTCACCACACTAAGGTTTTGAAAAAGAAGCATAAAATTTTATTAGCCTAATTCACCCCCCCTCTTAGGCACTTTTATATCTTCATTTGGTATCAGAGCGGGTTACTCAAACGACGGGCCTAACAAGCCTGAGTTAAAAATCTAATGGCTTCTTCGAGTTTTGATGTTTTTGCAGAAGGACAATCCCATTCCAGACCACCGCTCTTCGATGGAACAAACTATGCTATATGGAAAAATCGTATGAAGGAATTCCTGCTTGCTACTGACTATGACCTGTGGGATATCATCACGACTGGACCCTACAGTCCCAAGAAGGCGGATGGAACTCCAAAGAAAGGTTCCGAGTACGATACAACCGACAAGCGAGGAATATCCTTGAATGCCAAAGCTAAGAACATGATCGCCTGCGCGCTTACAAGAGAAGAATACAATCGTGTGAGTTCATGCGAATCTGCCAAGGACATGTGGGAGATGCTTCAAGTCACACATGAGGGAACCACTCGAGTTGTACAAGAAAGAATAGCCCTCTTAACTCACCAATACGAGCTTTTCAAAATGGAGGACAACGAGACCATAAGCCATATGTACGCAAGATTCATGAGCATCATAAATCAAATGTTCTCGTTGGGAAAGAAAATACCGGACGGTGAAAAAGTACGGAAGATACTGAGATCTCTGCCAAGAGAATGGAATCCCAAAGTAACTGCCATCTACGAAGCAAAGGACTTGGACCAACTTTCCGTATCAGAATTGATTGGATCTCTTACCACCTACGAGATGACTCAGATATCCATCAAAGAGAAACCAACCGTCCGAAGTCAACCAAACATTTCATTTAACACCGAACAAGAAAATGATTCTGAAGGTGAAGAAGAAACTGAGGAGGACCTAATGGAGCAGATCGCCATGCTGACCAGAAGATTTGAAAAGTTTCGGATGAGAAGAAAGTTCAAGGGAAACTCCAAGTTCCAGCCTAGGAACAAGGGAATATCATCATCCGGGAACAACGTGCAGAAATGTTTCAAATGCAACAAGCCAGGCCACTTCGCCTCAAACTGCCCTATGGAAAATGGTGACAAAAAGGTAAAGAAACAGAAAGCAATGGTCACTAACTGGGAAGAGGCCGAAAGTGAAGAGGAGGAAGATCTCGCCTACATGGCCAATGACGATGATCAGGTATCAGATTCATCTACTATTAAGAAAATTTACTTTCTAAATGAATTATATGCTAGGCAAGATGAATCTCATGATAACGCTTCCTCAGTTCCTGAAATAGATGAAAAGGAAGAGATGTTTGAAATTATTCAAAACGCAGAAAGAAGAATTAAGTCGCTCAACTCACAAGTAAAGAGTCTGATTAGGCAACGAGATGATGTAGCTAGAGAAAAGCATCAAACAGAGCTAGAAAATGAGCGTCTGAAAGCCGAGCTAGAAACTCTTAAGGAAGAAAAAGTCTTATGTAGTTGCGAAAAGCTTAGGAAGCAAGAAAATAGGTCTAGAGACACGTCCGTCCTTAAGGATTTCTTAGAAGAAAACAAAAATGTTAGACTTTTTGTAGGACAACATAATCTCAACATGATACTTGATCTTCCTAGACATATTGGAAATACAGGGATAGGATATTCCACAACACCTAAGCATGCTGCACCTTCACTAGATATTAGAAAGCCTAAATGTTTTTCATGCGGCCGTCACGGTCATTATGCTAACCACTGTTTCTTGAAGAAAGCTGATAAAACTAGATATATCTGGAGGCCAAAGCAGATTCCTAAGAATCAAGGTTCTAACACTGGCGCGCCTGCATTTATGAGATCACAGTCTGTGACAGATGATATATCATGTGTCAACAAGAGTCATTTTACCACTAACCCTTTAGGACCCAATCGAAGTTGGGCACCTCAGAAAAGAAATGATTCATGCAGGTACAAAGAAGAAAATCCAGCAAAAAGAACAAGTGGTACCTCGACAGTGGGTGTTCCCACCATATGACAGGTGATATCAGTAAGTTTGTGTCGGTGAAAGCCTATGATGGAGGATATGTCTCCTACGCCGACAACACTAAAGCTAAGATCATTGGGGTTGGAACTGTCGGTAACACTTTACATACTACTATAGATGACGTATGTTAGTTAAGAATCTAGAACATAATCTCATTAGCATTAGTCAATTATGTGATAAGGGTCATACGGTAACCTTTGAAAATGATAAATGTATTGTTAAAACCAATGATAAGGTACTGTTTAGTGCATCTAGGGATAGGAATATTTATTGCATAACTCTTGATGATATCACTGACCAGAACGTCAAGTGCTTAGCAGTTACACAGGATAACACCTGGTTATGGCATAGACGCTTAGGACATGCCAACATGGAATGGCGTAGTTGAACGTAAAAATAGGGTATTACAGGAAATGGCTAGATCTATGTTACATGAGTATGATATTCCTAAACAGTTTTGGGCGGAAGCTGTTAGTACAGCTTGTTATGTGTCTAACCGTGTTTTCCTTAGGCCGATATTAAAGAAGACTTCTTATGAAATCTGGCATGGTAGAACTCCGAACATAAGTTACTTTCGAGTGTTTGGATGCAAATGTTTTATCTTGAACGATAGAGATAAGAGAGGAAAATTTGACTCTAAGGTTGATGAAGGGATATTCCTTTTACAGTCTTCACTCTAAGGCATATCGGGTTTATAATAAAAGGAAATTGACTGTTCAGGAGTCCATACATGTTACCTTTGATGAAATGCCTAACGCAGATGCTACTGATGAGGAAGGTATAGATTTTCCCTGTGCAGAATTACAGGATACTGAAGATGGTAAGGATGATATTCCAGAAGACGAAAATGTAGAGACACTGGAACCGGAAGCAAATGAGCTACAACCTAGAAAATGGAAACATGCTTCCAGTCATCCAACAGATCAAGTGATAGGAAATATCAGATCTGGAATCAAAACTCGAGCAACTGTACGAAATCAGGATACAGAGGAATCTCATGATGTACTACTTTCAATGATGGAACCAAAAACAGTCCATGAAGCCTTGGATGATATATCCTGGGTCTCTGCCATGGAAGATGAGTTGGCTCAGTTCGAAAAGAGCCAAGTGTGGACACTCGTGGAGAGACCAGATGAAAAGTCCATCATAGGAACCAAATGGGTTTTCCGCAACAAACTCGATGAACATGGTAATGTCACAAGGAACAAAGCGAGGTTAGTTGCAAAAGGTTATTCCCAGGAGGAAGGTATTGATTTCGATGAAACCTTTGCTCCAGTAGCTAGATTAGAGTCCATACGTGTCTTACTTGCATATGCATGTTTTAAACGTTTTAAACTTTTTCAAATGGACGTAAAAAGTGCATTTTTAAATGGCTTTATAAATGAGGAGGTCTATGTAGAGCAACCACCGGGCTTTGCTAGGGAAGATTTTCCAAATCACGTTTTTAAATTAAATAAAGCATTATATGGTTTAAAGCAGGCTCCTAGGGCATGGTATGAAAGGCTAAGCAAGTTCTTGATTGACATAGGATTCTCGACTGGAACTATTGATAACACACTGTTTATTAAGTATGAAGGAGATCACATGATACTGGTACAAATATATGTTGATGATATCATATTTGGTAGTACTGATATCCTTCTTTGCGAGAAATTCTCTAAGTCTATGCAGAAGGAATTTGAGATGAGCTTAATGGGCGAGCTGAACTACTTCCTTGGGTTGCAAATAAAGCAACTTGACGGTGGAACCTTTGTATCCCAGACTAAGTACAGTAAGGAATTACTGATCAAATTCGGGATGAACGACTCCAAAGCAATTTCCACTCCCATGCATCAGACCACCAAAATAGACAGTGACGAATCAGGTACACCAGTTGATCAAACGGAATATCGAGGTATGATCGGTAGCCTTCTTTACTTAACTGCTAGTCGTCCTGATATCATGTTTGCTGTTGGTATGTGTTCGAGATATCAGTCTGACCCTAGGGAATCTCACTTGACAGCAGTCAAGCGTATACTTAGATATGTCAAGGGTACTGTCAATTATGGTTTGTGGTACTCTCATACGGAAGAATTCCCATTAATGGGATATTCCGATGCCGACTATGCCGGCTGTAGGGAAGATAGGAAAAGTACTAGTGGAACTTGCCAATTACTTGGGAATTCCCTAGTTACCTGGTCTAGTAGAAAGCAAAATGCTGTCGCCCTCTCCACAACCGAAGCTGAATATATGGCCTTAGGAAATTGTTGTCAACAAATTCTTTGGATGAAACAAACCCTTAGTGATTTCGGGTTAAGTTATGACAAAATTCCTATTAGGTGTGATAGCACTAGTGCCATTAGTATTACTAAGAATCCCGTGCATCACTCTCGTACTAAGCATATTGAGGTTAAACATCATTTCATACGAGACCATGTTCAGAAGGGGAATATCAGTGTGGAATTCGTAGGAACAAATGATCAGCTTGCTGATATCTTCACGAAACCCCTAATTGAGGCAAGATTTTGCGACATCCGTGATCGATTGGGAATTATCGAGCTAAATAAGGTTAGTAAATCTGCCTAATTCCATCATTTTCTCTAGGTTACTCTATTTTAGATAGAAATTCATAGTTATCCTATCTTAAGAAACTCATTCAGCCCTTAGAATATTTCCGTGGATCTTATAGATCTTTTCTTTAAGTGTAATTCTCGTATTTTAGGAAGAAATTCGTAGTTATCCCTTGCAAGACATTCCTTCAGCCATCTAGTTGATTTTAGGAATATCCGATCTTCTGGATCTGCCCTTAAATGTGATCATGTTATTTTAGGAAGGAATTCGTAGATATCATTCCAGTCTGCTCAGTTATTTAAGGAAACTCGGATATTTCAAAAACCCTTCCCACTCAGCTCAGTCAAATCCTTTCCGTTACTATGAGATCCCGTCAAATCAGACCGATATTTCTGGCAATCCTTATAACTGTGATTATGTTATTTTAGAAAGAAATTCCCAATAATCCTATTCTGAGATACTAGCTTCAGCCCCTATATATGTCACTTTAGGAACTTCAGATCCTATCCTTAAGTGTGATCGCATTGTTTTAGGAACAAATTCATTATCCCTTTCTGAGATCATCTTTTAGCTATCTATTACTTTTGGAATGTAGGATTTCTGGATCTATTCTTAGAATGTGATTAAGCTATTTTAGGAAGATATTCGAAGATCTCTTTTCAGCCGCTAAGTTTTTGGATCCTTCTCTTTCAGCCCTTATCAAATCTTTTCCTTATTTATGAGATCCCATCAATTCACTCAGAGATCCCCGGCGCACTGATTGACAGATTTCACTTTCCTTTTGAAATTCAAAATTCGGTTTGAAATCATATCTTCTTAGTTCTATTTACGCCGAGTCTATCTCATTTTTTTTTTAAAAAACTATATCTCTTGGATAATTGCCCATTTTTTTATCACTCGATACTTCTTCCAACCTAACCTCATAATTCGAAGTTCACAGTTTCTCCTCTTGAAAATCATCTAAGTTATCTCCAGCTTTTAAGAGTTCCAATAAGATCACAGGGAGCTGAATAAATCTGCGATATCTACCAGATCTAACGTGCTTCCAGCCTTGAGAACGTTATTTGATAAGTTATTCCTTCCTTCATTCTCATTCTTCTTAGTTACTTTGCGCTAAGTTTTCAGCCTTAAAGCCTTAGTATATCCCTTTTTGATGCTGAAGGGGGAGAAATCTGAGTAATTAATGATATGTAATTAATGATATAAGGGGTCTAAGAACTGTCCTTGATATTCGAAATAAGGGGTCTAAGAACTGTTCTTGATATTCGACATGATTTGTGTACTGACGGAATTTGCATGAAGCGCCTATGTTATATCTTGATGATATTGTGTGCTCACTGAATTTACATGAAATTTTTTATGCGCGTATGATATGTTTTAGTGCTTATATGTGCTGACTGAATTTGCATGAAAATATATGCACAAATGCAATGGGAGCATAATTGTATGTGAATTCTGCTTTTGACTATATGATATCTATCTATGCTCTAAGTGGAACTTTGAATGTAAGCTCTGGACACTTGGAATAACCTCATTTAGACCGGCAGACCAAACTAATATAGATTGGTAAATTTCTGAACTTCACTAGTATGTTTGCTCTGATGCTTAAATGCTTACATGGAATATCTACATAAATGATATGGAATATGTGCACTCACGAATGGAATAGCTTCACTTTTGATATATCTCTGATGCTCTTATACGATGCTTAATATTTCGCTATGATCTCTGGATATATCTGTGCTGACCTTACACTGCATTATCTGATCTTATGCCCTGATACAGTGATACTCGGATACTTAACTGTGCAAATTGACTTGTGTGAGATTTCTTGATACGTGCTAAGTGCTTGCTACGATGATTATCGTATTGCTTGAATCATGCTTGGAAAATGCGCACTTAGGCAGGGGGAGCACACTCACGGGTAATTTCGAAATTCTTGTACTTAAGATATAACATAGAAATTAATAGGAAATATCCGCATTTAGGCAGGGGGAGCAAATGGGTATCACATGTGATTAGGAAATATCGTATGCTCTGCTTTGTGATTATGGAACACTTAGACATATGCACTAGGACTTGCATAATCGAATATGCTTACTTGCTTCCGTGCTGCATCAATTACATGTCATCATCAAAAAGGGGGAGAATGTTGACCTTTTTGGTCCATACATGTTAGAAAGTTTTGATGAACGATGTAATTGTGATGACGTTAGGTCTATAAAATAAGCAATTCGATTTGGGAAAAATAAAACGTCTAAGTTCATGATAATATTCGTCCATGCATTGTGTATGAGCTATAAATTGTTAAAGTGTTGAATACTTGAATTGCATGTGACTTTGTGATGATTTGATGGAACTATGTGATCGCGTGTTATAGACAGTCCATGAGATAGGATATATCGTTCTGTGCTATATATGGAAATAATGCATGAGATATCCTACTGAGCTATATATGGAAAATATGCTGTTTATATATGGAAAGTGATATATCCGTTGATACCAGTTTATTCCTGGACGGAAATCATATGCACGATCCTTGCTTGCCTTGCACTGAATTAAATGCGAAATATTTAATTGATATCTTTCCTTGTGCTGATTGGATTATTATATTTAGGAAAGATTTGATTTGATTAACCTTATGGATAAGATGCTCTTATATGGTATGTGCTATAACGGGTGAGATCTCTGAATTAAGGAAAGGTGTGCCATGATGTGAAAAATCGATTTATGTAAGCTCTGATCTGATTCGTGTGCTAAACATGGTAAATATATTGATTAAATGCTATGAGCTGTACATGGAAAACGTGCTTATGTCTTGCTATCTTATGTGCCATACTTGGAAAGTAAATCTAAAGTACTCGTTACTAAGAACTGATAGCAGGGAATCACTTATGGAAAATTTCGATATGGAAAATATATGCGAAATGGTTGAAATTGTTTGAGTACGAAAATTGAGCTTTATATGGAAAATAATCATGCTTTAATGTACTATATGACCGTTGTGACGATTTATTAGAAGCATGATTAATATGGTATGATTGACTCGAAAACTACATGGAAACTATGCTTGATTTGGTGATTATTGTTTGATATGACTTTCCATGTGAAGTGCTATTAGAAAAGGATTTATATGAGCTGCACTCTAGATTTTCGAAGTACAGAAACCGAACAGAACTTGCGTATTTAAAGCCTACGAGAGATTCTTGAGCAGAGAGATACTAAGATATTCCTGAGCCTTTCACTTGCGATAGCTTTCTGCCTACCAGAACTTTAACTTGCCTATCCATCACTGAGCGAGTGATTTATCTGATATTCCATCATCCCTGCCATATATTCTGTCTTCGGACGTGTTGTCTTCGGACGTGAGCAATACCAAGGAGGCAAGGTCGACGTTTACGCACACGTGAAGGGAAGGACAAGTCCGGGGGCCCTTCGGTAGCGAGCTGTGTCTGTCGGGATCAAGGAGATTCCGAGGAACGAAACTCGGCGTGTGGTAACCTAGTAGTGTCTAGTGTTCGACTTGTTTTGGTTGTGTATTGGGCTGACCAATCAGTTTTGTATCCAGCTACGGTGCATTATAGTGATTGGTTAAACTCTTGGGAAGAAAATCCCAAGGAGAGGAGTAAACCCCAGTTGGGGATATAACCTCTATAAAAATCCTGTCTCGCATTTACTTTTCAGTTATTTCTTTATCGCTGTGAGACAGACCCGACACACATCCGACGTTACTAGGATATATCAGGCATACTAGTTACAAACATCAGTAGGTATATCTAAGTCACCACACTAAGGTTTTGAAAAAGAAGCATAAAATTTTATTAGCCTAATTCACCCCCCCTCTTAGGCACTTTTATATCTTCACGACCCAATAATAAACGAATTGGAAAGCAAAATGAAAAATGGCATGCATTGCCATTGAAGATCGACATCTCAGCGACACATCGAATTCGAGCCCTGTCTGTCCGATTTGCTTATTAAAATCAGACATGACTTCCTCCTATTTGTCAAAGAATAACAATATTATTTCTAATATTATAACAGAAACTTAGAGTATTTTTCTCTAATTATTTCGACACGCTCAAATAACCTAGTCCTAGTCATCACATGGTGGGTCCATCCATGTGATCAAATAATGACAAAGTCCAGGCAACAAATCAAATTAGGTTTTCGAAGATTTATCTTAGTGAAACAATAGAGATATATAGGTGTTGATTAATACGGGTTACGTATATATAGGCCAAATTTCTTAGCTAGGTTTCTTTGGACTATCAATATTATTGATTTTACTCGACATTTATCAGTCGTTTTTTACCTAGTAAGAAGCACGGAGACGGCCATGTCACGTGGGATCATCTTTCTCAACTACTTTAGACAACCCTAAGAAGACCTTAAGTTTAGGGGATCTTAAAGTCGATGCTCTCTTTGTAACAAAAATTAAAATAAAATAAAGAAGCTTACATGATTAATCATTTTAAGAAACAAAAACCTAGTGGCTGGCTTTTTTACCAGAAGCACCCAAGCATATGGTTGCGGGTGATAAAGTTAATCTCGAAGGAAATGCTTTTAAGTATTACCTTCTTTCAGGATAGAGACAAATATCACAATCGTTATATAGAAATTAAAAGATATGAATTAAATTGCTCTTCTTTTCCCCCTCAACTTGTACAAACAAGAACCTCAAAGCGTGTCTTAATTCACATTCTTGGAATATGACCTACTCCTAGTAAAAATGGGCTGTAAATGGGTTTTCTAACTGGGCCGAAAAGATGCATAGGCACGGCTTAAGCCCATTTTCACCTTACGAACTGAGACATAAATGGGCTTTAAATGGGCTAGTAAGTACATAGCCACCGGTTATCAACGTCACGGGTCGGGTCGGATGTGATTATTGGGTTTTATTTGGTAATAAAATATGATTAATTAATAAATAAGATTTCCACCACGGATTTATAGGATTCTGAGCTGGATGGTGGGGCCACACAAGTTGTATGTTTGTCTGAAATATTAATGACCTCCGTCAAAAGACATAATACGCACGCCACGTGTAAATTTATATAAGCTGACCAATGCCCAACTAAATTAGGTGACACCAAACTATTTGGTTAAAGACTGTGGAAACAGATATTAAATTTACCAACTTCACCAACTCAACAACAAACTTCAAAAGGTAAAATGGCAAACCACTAGAGGATAGGACAATCTATAATTCCAATTCAAATTATTTCTATAAAAAAATAAATGTAACCTTTTAAAATACAAAACTTGTTAATTTAGATGAATGTATGTGTTTTTATTCATAGATTAATATTTCAGAAATAATTATCGCGTAGGACTTGCCCAAACGTAAAAAAAATATGATATCGTAAACAAATTTTATTTTATGCGCCGAAGACCATGCGAGTACATCGTACGCGTGCAAAATTAACGCGACGAATTTTAGCATGTTATAAATTTGCTCTATGAATATATTTTTCTTGAAATATCACATGAAAATTATCCAAGCTATAAAAGAAATAAATATTAGAACTCATTGGCTCTTTAACAAAATCCAAATAATACATTTGTTTTACTACTATACAATTATGTAGAGTATTAACAACGGATATATACTTCTTGTCAACCTTCTAGAACACACATTAACAAAATATCCAAAATGGTTCCCATATGCCAGATAGGATCCATCCTCCACATTTTAAACAATTTCCAAATCAGCTTTGCCAAAAATAAATTGAAAATAAATAAAAATCTTCACGTCCAAGTCTTTGACTACTATAAGTTAAAGAAGGTTGGCCCCTCGTATGTCTCATTTTTGCACGCACACAGAGAACTGAGTGAGAAGTAAACGTCAGTGTCAGAGTCAGAGTCGAGTATCCGAAAGTAGAAACCAAAGAAAGGTAAAAGAAATACAAAATGGCGGCGCAAAGATTTAGGAAAAGAATATACAATAGAGTTTATTATTTCATCCGTTTTTATTTTCTTACTTTTTTTTTTTGGCAGAAAAAATCGTACGAGATGGCAGCTCCAACACCTAATAATAATTCATCAAAATGGAACTTCAGTGATGACCTGTTGCTCAAGAACGCGGTCGAGGTATAATCTCCTCACTTCTTTGTACATTATTTTGTTCTTACACTCATCTTTTGAGCTCGGCTTTTGTATCATTCGAAGCTCCACTAATAACTGTGATGCTGTTCCCATTCACGACTTTTAGTTCTAGCTCTGCATCGCCCTTAATTATCTTTTGTTGTTGGAATTTAGCGTTGCCATGGCATAAGATATATAGTTCCATTTCCTAGGGTTCTACGGTTTAGCGACTCGGTCGTTCTTTTCGTTCTTTCATGTCGGTTATCGGGCGGTGCCTAGGGTTTTCTATGTACTGTGTTGTTGCATTAGGGTTACATGAAGTGATGATTTCTTTGTTCTTCACCATATATAAGGCTCTAATCTTAGACCATCTCCAACCAAAAACATATCCAAACAAATCCATTCTCAACCTCAAAATGAAGTAATTCATCTCCAATCGAAAAACATAATCTCAAACTCAAAAGTATTTTTTGACATACTCCATTTTATTCCAATTTTTATTAATTTTAGTGCTCATATTTTACAATTTTCAAAATAATATTTTACTATTGTATTACAAATATAAAGCAAAAAACAAAAAGTTATATGAAATTTTTTAAGAAATAATAAATGGCTTGTATACAAATAAAAACAAATTTTTATATGTTATTTAGTTATTTTTATATTAGTTCTTTAATAAATAAATAATAAAACACTTTATGTGCAAATTTTTAATTTCTTTATTTATTTATTTTATATAAGTTCTTTAACAGATCAAATAAATAAAACATTTTATGCGTTATATTGATGAGAGAAACCATATGATGTATAATGGGTTATGATTTCGAGTACAGTTGGATTATATTTATTTCATATTTGCGGTTATTAAGTATCATTGGAGATGTTCTTACTAAATCTTCAAGTCTCACATTTTTCTAGAATTACATGCAGTGATGATTTTCTTGTTTGTTCGCTCAATTCTTGACCATATACAATGCTCTAATTTACACATGGAAAAAAAATCCTCGAGTCTCACATTTTTCCCTTGGCCTTTATAATCTATTTAGGAGGGCGCATCATTGGAATCACTCGCTAGAGGGGTGGTGCTATTCTCACAGCATTACACCCTCGAAGAAATCCAAGAACGATGGCTAACCCTCCTCTACGACCCCCAAGCGGCACAAGGGTTTCTAACAAACGAAGCATCCGATAATCTTACATCCTCGACGACGGGGCAAAATGGTTCGAGGGCCACAGACAACAAAAGAAAGCCCGACGAAACCCTGAGAAAGTCGTACTATGACGAGTGCAGAAAAGCTCGCCGTCAACAAGCAATAAATGCGCAATCTGGCGATTCCAATCTTCCAGGCGAAGGCGGTCCAAGCCAGAGACAAGATAGCGCAACTCATCAGTGCCCTTCGAGCGACGATGACGACTACATAGCTGCGCTCGAGGAACAACTGTTTAACACAAGCGATATTGAAGGCGACGTTGAACCCAATGACGATCAAAATCAGGGAGAAGATAGCAGCGCGCCTGATCAGTGCCCTCCGAGCGACGTTGACTACATAGCTGCGCTCGAAGCGCAACTTTTCGACTCGAGCGATATTGATGGCCTGGCCTCAGACGTCGACGTACCTTTGGATTTCGATCTTTTCGGCGATGTTCAATCTTATAACGACGACGTCATCATTCCCCCGTCAATTGACGATCAAAATCAGGGAGAAGAAGTGAGTGCAACGCCTCCTCAGCGCCCTCAGAGCGACTACTTAGCCGCACTCGAAGAGCAACTTCTCAACACGAACGACGAGGAGGGTATGGCCGCAGACGCCGACTACGCGGAAATCTTCAACGCGCTAATCGGGGTAACGAACTACATGCTGAACGAGGCGGACACGAACATACCCGGAAACGAGGGCATCTTCGATGCGCCGTGTTTGCCCCGGGGTGTTGCTGAGGGGGAGATTGAATGCACATTAAACGCCGTAGACACCAATGTGCCCGAGAACGAGGGCATATTATTTCCCAGCTGCAGACGCCCTCAGTCGCCAGGTGGACCCTCAGAGGCGCGTTTGGCGCAAGAAGAAGCTTCCTCGTCAGGCATGGGCGGGGCTGAGCCACGGAGGGAAGATCAAATGGCTTCTTCGAGCGCTAGGAGGCATCCGAGGAGCTACGAATGGCTAAGAAGAAGCAACGCTGTGGGGGACGACGAGCGCTCGCGAAGTATTAATGCGATGAACACTATGGCGCTTAGTTCTATCGACGGGAGAGAGAAGTCGGCGACTGTGGAGCAGACGACGGTGATTAGCGCCGAACTTGCGGGTATTTTTTTTAGAATTATATTTTTACATATGTGTCTATTTCGTGGAAAAATTGCGCGCGAATTGCTGATATGGTTGCTCTTTTCGGCGGCAGATGAAGAAGAGGAGATCCCTGAGGGAGCTTTGGAATCTCCCTCGTTTGAGCTGCTCGAGTCGCTGGTAAATCAATAAAGGCGTCGAATCCCTTCGCTTGTTTGTCGCTTTCGTTATACGATCGTTTTTAGAGCTCACTTGATTATTACAGATTCTGGACTCAGCATTGCCCTCGGAGAGACACGACTTGCAATCCAATCCAGAAGGTAAGTAGGTAACTAACTAACTCTCTTTGCTTACCAAAAAAATAGGCTTTCGCTGCGGCGCAAAATTATCGATCATACCCGAAAAATAAAAATAAAAATATTTCCGAGTGATACTGATATCACAATAATATTCAAAGTCCAGCGCTCCCAACAAGGGCCAACGAGACGAACGATTATTAGGGGGCCAACGAGACGAACGATTATTAGGCTGGAGCAGACGACCAACGCATGCGTGCATAGAGCCCTAACTGCTCGAGGCGCATACGCCGTTCTATTCGGGCGCTGCTCTCAGCACTTCATCGAGAAGCCCGAGGTACAGCATGCGTAATTTCCTCAAATCAATTACAACATATATACATACATGTATATACGAATTTCATATATGAGCCTTTCATTTTCTTACAGGTTCTCATTGGCCGAATGGTCGGAGGGGTAGAAGTCGATATCGACCTCTCCCCACTCGAGGGCAGCAACACGATCTCTAGACGACAGGTATATCTCCTCTCTTTGCGCAAACGAACTCCATTTAACGATTTAATTGTCGATCGCTATTTTTTTCCTTTTAATTTCTTCGCACGCGCTATATCATTTTGAGTAGGCGATTATAAGGTTGGACGCGCAAGGGACGTTTGGACTGTATAATGTTGGGTCGAAGAGCGTCTCTGTGAACGGCGTTGAAGTGCTGCCCGGGCAGTGGATCGTCCTTACGCACGACATCGTCGGTCGAGGTATGTATCGCATTCAATTGCATTCCCCATATCATACGATATATGTCTTGAATCGGCTATATTTTCGAATGTCGCGGCGATTTTATTATTATTAATTTTTATTTTCAGTTAAGGAGCTTGTATTTTCTCTTCTTGGTGAATCATAAGCTGGTGCAGGAGTACGTTAGCGGCCTAAGCAGTGAAGATTCTGCGCCATGAAGTTGAAGATCAAACATGTATATATATTTTTTATTTGGTTTTATATTTGTGAAATAAAGAGTAATCATAGAATATAATAAATAATGGTGAAGAGGCAACCAGCGCGATCCAACTTTCTAAGGAAAAAGTCAGGCAAAGACTGAAGTGCATGTGAACGGAATCTGAGAAAATGAGATATATTCGACTTGTATCTTTCAAAATATATGATATGATATGTAACATGAAGATAAGACTTATCTTCTTCAATAGCAATAATATTATATAAAAAGAAAAGGCATTTATATCGTGGCAGAAAAAAGCCTTCATTTGTCTTATTCCTATGGCTGGCAACATTGTGTTACTACATGTATTTTTTAGGGATGCATGTGAGCAACTAGACAACATTTACAAGCTTATCTAAGATAATAGGAGATTGCCATTGAAATTGAATTACCATTAAACTATAGATTTTTATAATCGAAGATAAAAAAGAACAAATATGGTGTGGCATATTGTTTATTAAATCAATGAAGATTGTAAATAATTAAAGTTAGATCTTCACATCTACGCCTTGGCACTGGGGCATGACTTTCAATGTCATAGATAAGAACAACACCACACCACTAATGAATTCTATTCGTGGAAGTAATTATTGCGCAGAGCAGATTAACCAAATCCAAGGTTGGGTTTTGAACTAGACCGGAATTTTTAGCGTGATTTAAGGTTCAACAGTTTAACCAGTATATAACCAGAATCAAACCGGAGTAAAACCCGGTGTTCCATAAATGTATAAAATTATATTTTATGATAAATCAATCAAATGAATAATTGTAAAATGATATCTCAAAATTAAATTTATAAATTAAGTATAAAAGATGAAATAAAAGCAAATTATATTAGGAAGAAATTAAAACTAATTACAAATGAGATACTAAAAAATAACTTAACATAAAATTTATAGAGGTATAAATGAATTGAATCCTAGACCTTTAGAATGTAAGGCCCTGCGATAACCATTGGGCAACAACTGGTTATTTGAATATTAATCTATGTATTTACTATTTTATTACTTTTTTTATTTTTATGTTTAATTTTTTAAATTAAATCTGAACCGGACCCGATTTCCGGCCGGTTTGCCGTTCCGCTTGAACCCGTTTTTAAAACCCTGACCAAAATCCCAATTATTCAATTAAACCTTTGCCCATTTGCCTAAGATGTCATTCATTATATAATATAACTTGTAATGTATTAGGTTTTGTGTATTGAGTCTTTGACTGGTCGGAAATTTTCACCTGAATATATATATATTGCTGCATGCGATGCGATTATCTATTTATTTATTTTTTTCATTTTTTTAAGCCATATCGTCAATTTTCTTTCTGAAATACTTTCGAATCCAGACTTTATGCGATATATTTAAAGAAAAAAGAAATCATGAAAGCCTATGAACTAATGAGTGACGACATTTAATAGGGACCCATGCTTCTAAAATTCTCAGCGTATGTAAATTTCATCGCCAACAAATAAATAAATTTGATAAATGTTCTTGAACTGATAATAATAGTTTATCACCCAAAATATAAGATTATATTTACTCTAATCAATATCTCCTTAAAAGAAAGCATATAATATCCTTAAAATATTGAAGCTTTGTAGGACATTGGAAGGTGCTAACATCGGCGATCTCCCATTGGACACTTGTAATAATTATAGGCTTTACCTTTACCGTTCTTTTCCAAATGTTTTATATGTTAGAATATGTTCTCCATAATATAATATAATCAACTTCACAGTCAAGATCCACGATTTAAGAGCCAGCGACCAATTGAAATGAATTACTCCAATCCAACCAACCCCAAACAACCTCTCACCATCTCTCTCTCTCTCTCTCTCTCACAGCTGATTCTTGATCAAATACATCGTTCCAAGAAAAGAAAATAATAGATCACTATCAAGATGAAGATTCAGTGTGATGTCTGTGATAAAGGCGAAGCCACCGTTTTCTGCACCGCCGACGAAGCTGCCCTTTGCTCCGCCTGCGACCACCGTGTCCACCACGCCAACAAGCTCGCCGGAAAACACCAGAGATTCTCTCTCCAAAACCCATCAGCCAAGGAAGCCCCTTTATGCGACATCTGCCATGTAATAATCAAAGAAAATTATTCTTCATTTCTTCATCGAACTTTCTGCTCTGATTTGGCCCTATTGAGTTTGACTGAATTTTTATAATCAATTTTCAGGGGAAAAGGGCATTCTTGTTTTGCCAGCAAGACAGAGCGGTACTATGCAAAGACTGCGATGGGCCAATACACAAAGCAAACGAACACACTCAGAAGCACAGCAGGTTTCTCCTCACCGGCGTGAAGGTATCTCCGACGTCGACCCTTTACCCGGACGAATCGCCGCCGACGACGACGGAGGACGTCTCGCATGACGTCCCAAATGTGAAGTCGCCGAAGATTTCCGCCGGCCAAAGCGCCGCCGCCCTGCAAGTGGGCGGTGTAGCTCACAGTAAATCGCCGGTCAACGGTGGTGATTATTTCGCCGGCGGGTTGATCTCTCAGAGCAGCATATCTGAGTATCTGATCGAGACTTTGCCGGGCTGGCACGTCGAAGAATTTCTTGGCTCATCGTTTCCTTCACCTTACGGTTTCTCCCAGGTTTTCTTGCGAAAAAACCTGCTGTTGATTGCCTGAAACACGCCTACCATGTTTTCCTTCTGTAATAAAGTTGACTTTTTTGTAGAGTGGTGAGGCTGCTAATGTTCTTGAGCAGCCGTTTTGGGGCGGCGGCGGCGGCGGCGATCTTGAGAGCAACTACGACGGCTTCTCCTCGGGGAAGAAGATGGGATTTGGCGTACCTCAAGCGAATCAAAATCATTACATTTATCATGATAATGAACAGATCCATCATCAGTCAATGAAATTACTAAGTTTTGGCGGAAATAAGGAGCAATCTAACGACTGTCTTGCAAATAATAGCAGAAAATGGTGTGAGGATAAAGATGGCTCCTTTCTCGTTCCACAGATCAACCATAATTCGAACATCACCAAGAGATCAAGAACTATGTGGTAGTATTTTCGCAGGAAAAAATAAAGGAAAAACATAATAGCAGAAAAAGAGGAAAAAAAAAAGCTTGTCTTGCCACTTTTTTTTTCTGTTCTTTTTTTTTGTTGTTTTTTTTTTTTTTTTTTCTTTCCCATTTTGGGTTTATTTCGTTAACTGTTGTACTGAAAACTGCTACATCGCGAGCTCCACTTTTGGCTGTAATGAATCACTTCACTTTGTACTGTAATGAAAAATCCCTAGTAACTGTTTGATGTGTATATTGTCCATTTTTATGTTCGTGTTTTTCTGGATAAGCATCTAATCTATCTATGACATCCTATTACGGAAAGATTGAAGATCTTTATTATGATATAAAAAGATAAGACAAGCGAAAAAAAAAATGAATGGATGGGATCTGGTCATATATCCAACCTCTGTGGGGACGAGTTATTGCTTCCACTATCGTTCTTGAACCTTCTTTATACTTTTTTTGTTGTTAATGGAGACGATGGCTAATAATATTTTAATTCAAGAATCATTAATTTAATTAATCGCCACCAGTTATCTTCAATGGATCAAATACCAAACCACGCGCGATTTTGATTGGTTATTTTTAGATAATCATGATGCACTAAAATGAAATATCGTTTTACTTTTTAGTCATATTTGTATATAGGGTTGCAAACGAATCCAATTTTTTCTGTTCGATTCGCGATTCGATTCGAAATTTTAAGATTCGAATTCGAATATTTAGAATACGAATCCGAATAAGAATATTGTTTTTGATTCGTGAAATATCCGAATACGAATATGAAATCACAATATCGATTCGAATATTAATCGAATTATTCGATTCGAATAATATAATATATATTTATAAATTTTAATATATTAAGAATACTTGTAATTTAATAACCACTAAGAATGTTTAGAATATTAGAACACAAGAAAAATATATGATGAGAAATCCTATTTAACTACAACACTAAATTTATTACAAAAAGTAAAATTTTCAATTTTCAATATCAACAGATGCCGTTCTTTCAATCCAATCTTTTAGTAAGAGTAGAATTAACTTCAACCATAAATTATAAAATTAATATTTATTTAAAATTGTGTAAATAATTTCCGTTGAATATCTGCATAATGAAATAAAATGTAATAAATTAAAAATTACATGGATAACAAAATTTTAAGAAATTGTATCATTTCCAAGATTTTTTTTTTCACCCTCAAAGGGGTGCAAATAGTAGCACACATATTTGAGTATTCGAATATTCGATTCGAATATTTCCGAATACGAATAAGAATCGAGTTTATGATTCGATTAAATATTCGAATATTCGTATTCGTATTCGATTGTCATCCGAATTCGAATTGAATATTGTGGTATTCGACTAGATTCGATTCGTTTGCAACCCTATATGTATACCATGAATTAAATCGTTACATTGTTTATTTGCTAGATTATATTCTGGATAAAATAAAATAAAATAAAACTGTATACCAAACCGCGCGCGATTATATTTACTTTTTTAATCATATATGTATACCATTTTTATGTGCATGTGTTTCGATGATTTTGTGAAGGGAAAATGGCTAGCACAAAGGCAAAGAGAATGAAGCTTGAAAACATGTAATTTGAAGTATAACCGTGAAAGCAAGTTACATATTATAGCTATGAGGTTGAATTGTGTTCATGGAGTATGGATCATATTCTTTCTTTTATTTGGGAAAAAAATACCAACTATTTATTACTCCAGCTATTGCAGAAAATACATAAAGTTGCCCAAAAGTACGTGCTAACATGGCAGTGATGACTTGCCGCACCAAAATAACAAGACAATATAAGTCTTGCATATTATTATTAAGTGAATCTATATAAAAATACTCAATTATATAAAAAAATTTGCAAGTCTCAGTACCAATGTCAGAAAATGTTTTATATAAGTACTCTTTCGACTGTGCGTACCATTTTCCCGGTCTTGACGTTCTTTTTATATGTGTATTACGTACTACGTCATCCATTTATATGGTACCCACATATAGTACCTATATACGTTCCATATCGTACCTTGAGGCTGACTATATGAGGTACCATTTTATAGCTGTATTAGTACCACAATACGTGTTTCTATGGTACATAACTGTGTGATATGATGTACTGCGGCGGGCAGGTACCAATGTGCAAAAATTTATTCTGAGGTACTTGCATATAAAAAAATACTGACAGGGTACTGAATTGCTAATTTTTATTATTTTTTTTGTAATGGGTATTTTTATGTAAAATCCCCTTATTATTATTATTGAATGTTTTTTATCTGCAAGTTACAATGGTTTGATGAAGATGTAATACAATATTTGGTCAACCGTGAAGTTTGGAGAGGTTTCAACAACTCAATTTAACAATGTGATTTGAACTTCTGATTACCAATCAGTATTTCCTTCAAGTTTATAGTTACAAAAACAACGTTTATTCACTTAACCAAAACGTTTCCAATTGTTGCATGCGGAAATTATTAGGCCAGTGAACAAATATGACTGAAAAAACCTATGGCTATGGTCGGTGCGTGAGAACATACGGACTTGAATAAAAAGTTACACATTGTCAACTTTTCCAAAGTCTACTTGAAAATACCGTTATTTATATGACTCGCATGTCATAATTGCATTTCAATAATTTCGTAAAGGTGAGGTTGAATCAGCAGATATTTGAAGTCTCCCAAATCTAACTTCCAAGATCATTTTTCAGTGCAGCCCACAATTCCATTTAAACACGTGGAAAAAAAAAAATAGAGGCAATCGCCGGTCACAGAGACGATTAATACAGCTAGCTAACTGGGATTAGATTCGAGAGAAATAAAAAAAGTTGAAATAGGGCGATCCCCTTTAGTTTGAAAGAGAAGACACATAAAAGGCAACAAAACGAATTAAAAGGCATGAAAGCGAAATGAATGAAAATCAATTAAGAGTCACTTATGCAGTGTGATTATTATTTCATGGAAAAGAAGTGCAATATAGTTGTAAAAATGAAATGGAGCATGGACCATATGTTCATGTGGAATTGTCTAAGCCGACCAGTGTTATTAATTTCGAGCAAGATAAGATTGTCAGTAAGGGGAATTAACTAGTCCTAAAGTCCTTTTCATTGATTTAATAATGTATTTTTGCAAGAGAAGATCCGAATATAGTAGCTTTTCACAGCGATCTAGTAAAGTTGTATGAACTATGTAACAATTTCAATAGGACTTATACAAAAAGAAAAATATATGACTCAACATTCCGTTGTAGTCTAGTTGGTTAGGATACTCGGCTCTCACCCGAGAGACCCGGGTTCAAGTCCCGGCAACGGAAATTTTTTAATTTTATTTTTATTTTTTTTCAATTTATTTCCTAATAAAAAGTAATTCAATTTGACAAACGCATGTCCCCAACGTATGCTATGGACTATACAAGTATTTCTGATTTCACCTTTATTTACGGATAACCTGCTAAAGTCTTCTCCTTCACAGCTATATAATAAAAATTGTAATTTTTTTCCTTATTTTCCAATTTATCGTTGGCCTTTCACATTGCAATTGTCATCTTCGTCTCCATCGCCATCATCATTATGATTAGAAATATTGTTAAACTTTCGAGTACATTCGTCGTTAAGTAGGAATCCTTTTTCTTTCTGGGGTTTCCCTGGAAAAGAAAAGTTTCTTGTTTGAGATTTGATAGAAGGTGCGTTGCGTCCATTCTATCACAAGACAAACGTAACGTTTTGAGCTGCAGCAAAAAGTAGATTACGTATTAGAATTTATATAATGTGAAGTAGATCGTTAACTTTGTGTGTTAATGATTTCATCTCATGCAGAAAGATAGGAAATATATAGGAGAGCCCCTTCTTCGTCATCGATACATAAAAGTTCCCTCTCTTTTTCAAGGAGAGGGAAAACATCTAAAGACCAAAAAGAAAAGTTAGAAAATGGGGTCCATATACGGGGAAGATTCGTCAGAATGGATGTCTCAATGTTCGAGCACACATGAAGAGAAAATATTCGTTGCGGTGAGATTGAGGCCTTTGAACGACAAAGAAATTAGCAAAAACGACGTATCAGATTGGGAATGCATCGATCACACGACCATAATATTCAAAAATAGTCTCCAAGAGCGCGCAATGCCTCCCACCGCATACTCATTCGGTAAGGAAAAAAGATCGTATTTTATTTCATTTTTTTTCCCTTTCATATTATACCTACAATTTTATGTTTTTTGTAATGAGCGTAGATAGAGTATTCGGTTGGGACGCTCCAACTGTGCAAGTCTATGAGGAAGCTGCAAAAAGCATCGTCGTTTCAGTTCTAAGTGGAATCAATTGTGAGCATTCGAACTTACAAATTGAAATTGTTATATGGCAATGACGAAAAAATGCAAAAAGTATTTTCCTATTTGTTTGCAGCTACGATATTCGCTTATGGACAGACGAGCAGCGGGAAAACGTATACCATGTCTGGAATTACGGCGTACGCCATAGAAGATATATTCGACTACATAAACAAGGTATGAAAATATCGGTGTTCTTGATGATTTCCATGATGCAATAAATGTTCAAAAGTTGTCATTAATTTGACATCGAGAAAATGTAATACTGCAGCATCGTGAAAGAGAATTCATGTTGAAGTTTTCGGCCATGGAGATTTACAATGAATCTGTGAAAGACCTTTTACGTCCCGAGACTCAGCTTCGACTTTTAGATGATCCTGAGGTATATATAATATCAAACATTAATAAAAAAAATTCAAATTATGGTTAGTCAATAAGAAGTTCTTGTACTAATTGTTTCAGAGAGGAACTGTTGTGGACAAGCTTACTGAGGAGATTGTAAGAGGCTCAGATCATCTTAGAGAACTTCTCTCAGCTTGTGAAGGTAAGAACGCTGCTGCAGTTGTCATCCATTTTTAGAATCTGTGAGTTTCGATTTAAATTTTAGGGTTTTTATCGCAAAAATGAGTCTTTGTGCAGCACAAAGGCAAATAGGAGAGACTGCCCTTAATGAAGTAAGCTCAAGATCTCATCAGATTCTGAGACTGGTAAATGATTCTCAAAATTAATACAAAAAAGAAACCCTAATCACCACATTATAGTTCCTCGTGCTGATATATATATTCTCATGCAGACCGTCGAAAGTGAAGCCCACGAATACTTCGGAGCAGAAAACTCGAGCACCTTATCAGCCTCAGTGGTATTGATACATTAAACGAAATATACCACAGTAGGATTCTTCAAGAATTTGTGAAAATATTAGATGATAATATCCAATATTATGCTTATTACATTTTCTTTTTTTTTTTAAAAAAATTAAGAATTTCGTCGATCTCGCCGGGAGCGAACGTTCGCCTCAAACAGTATCAGCAGCAACAAGCAGGCTAAAAGAAGGATGCCACATAAACCGCAGCTTGCTTACCCTCGGAACTGTTATCCGCAAATTAAGGCAACAATTTTTATTTTCGCTTTTCGCCTACTTTTTTTTTTTTTTTTTATGTTTTTAAGCTACGCAATGTGTCTTTAATCGTAGTTATTGCATCGTTTTATTGCAGCAAAGGAAGAAATGGCCACGTTCCTTACAGGGACTCGAAGCTAACTCGAATATTACAGAACTCATTGGGCGGTAATGCTCGTACGGCGATCATATGCACATTGAGCCCGGCCCACACTCACGTCGAACAGTCGAAAAACACGCTCTCCTTCGCAAGCTGCGCCAAACAAGTCCATACGAATTCTCAGGTCAACATAGTCATGTCTGAGAAAGCCCTAGTGAAGCAGCTTCAGAGAGAGCTGATTCGTATGGAGAATGAGCTGAGAAACTTGTCCTTACTCTCTGGCTCGGACGCTTCTTCTTCTTCGGCCCTGAAAGAAAAAGAACTCCTCATCGAAAAGGTATTGTTTATTACCGCGCGCGATGACAGTATCATCTGATAAAAGGCGCTAAAAATTCAAAACGTAGCAATAAACTGCGCTTTTTTTTATCCTTTTAGATGGATAAAGAGATAAAGGAACTGACTCTCCAGCGCGACTTGGCTCGATCTCGGGTCGAAGATATGATACGATCGGGCGTAGAATTACAATCGAAAACATGGGTTTGTCGATATCGTATATATATTGCCCTTATAAATCCCAGGTCGTAACAACGCGCTTTTTTTTTTTTAACTTTTGGTTTGATTCTCCACAGATCCATACGAACGACAATAACCGCGAGAAAGGTTCGTGGGCGACCGACGAGTATTCGGCGTCTGAAGCATCTGAAATAATCGATCCCCATCGTTTCGACGTCGTATCGCACTTCTCCGATAGATACGATGGCGTAATATCTCAGCGCATAGAAGAAAACTTCCTCGTGTCAGAGAATAACGAAGAACATATCTTGTCTGACGACACTTCGCCGAGGTTGTACATCGATAAGTACTTTGGACCCGATCCATGTAAGGGTTGGGAAAAGATCGCCCCCGAGCCTGAGAAGAAAGCGATCGATTTATGCGACAACGAGGAGATTAACATTCAATGTATCGAGATCGACTTTGCGAATACGAGAAAATTGATTTCGAGCGCTTTTTCGTCTCCTCAATTAGATAATCTAACTTCAGGTTTGTGTTGAACGTAAAATGATCATTATGTGGTATGAATATTACAGTTATTTGTTTTTCGAATATGTGCTTGGTATTAGGGCAAGCTCTTTCTTCGTCGGAGAACGACGAATCCAAAGATGGCTTGGGTATCTCGAGGAGCGTAAGCTGTGATGCCATTCTTACAGAGCTTGTCAATACTCAGACGCATGGAGCTGTAATAAAAATCGAAGAGTCGTATGAGGAAGTGACGGAGCGAAACAAAGGCGATGATCAAGAGAAAATCGATATAATCGAGTCAGCAAAGGAAGACGCAGACAAGGAGAAAGAAAACAGCAGCGACTCAAGCAAAGATTTACCTGACAGCAAACACGAAACGCCAGTCCAACAACAAGTTGAGGTCATGATCGAGCCCGACTCGGTTAAAAAGACTGTCGAGGACAAACCAGTACGAAGCATCTAAGCTAACCGATAATAAAATCGTCAGAGTGTTTTTTTCACATTGCAATAGTTCTTTCTTACAGGATTCGGAGGAGGATGTAATAAAACCCGAAGTAGCGAAGCAAAAACCTGCTTCCACGGAGTGGTCGATCGAATTCGAGCAACAGAAAAGAGAAATAATCCAACTATGGAACGACTGCAATATTCAGTTGATCCATAGAACATATTTTCTCCTGCTCTTCAGAGGAGACCCAACCGACTCCGTTTACATGGAAGTCGAGCTAAGGCGACTCTCCTTTCTCAAAGACGCCTTGAACGCCCGTGTCAACGACAACGATCACTTTCTCAGAAAAACCACGAGGTTGTTTAATTTGATTCAATATATGCACGTTTCATCGACAAATATTAAAAAGTTTTTCTTGCGAAAAACTTTTAACAGTGTAAAAACCGTGAACCGCGAGAGGGAGATGCTGGCGAAGAGAATGGTGAAGAAATTCACCGCGAAAGAAAGAGAGGCGCTCTACGAGAAGTGGGGCATCGATGTTAAGTCGAAGCAGAGGAGGCTTCAGCTATGTAAGCGTATTTGGACCGACACGACGAGCATGGAACACATCGATGAGAGCGTTTCGATCGTTGCGAAAGTAATGGGATTGAAGGAAAGAGTTCAGACACCGAAAGAGATGTTAGGGCTTAGTCTCCCTCTCAAGCGGGCGAAAATGAGGTCGTCTTCGAGCTGGAGACACAGCTTGCCTATGTGAAGGAAGTTCCTCGGACAGAATTCGACTAGCTTTTTGCATGTGATAGTTTGCTTGTTTATCGCATTTGCCCTATTTTAATCGTCCGGCGACTCTTTTAAGTCTTTTCGAAGGTCGTATATGTTTCTCCAAGTTCCGGGTGCACGTACTCTTATCGAGGTTTTTGCTTTTTTTTAAAGGTTCTGTCTTACCTACCCACTTGGGTATAACCCAATCCCATTCAACTTACCACTATCCAATCAATGTTCGTTGTAAACTGATCAATACCGTCATATTCGTCATCGCAAATTCCACGTGTCAACAATCTAAGCGAGTTGGATTACACACAACTGGGTAGGATAGAACAGACACTTTTTCGAATTATTATTTTTAGGCGAACAAATACGCCAGCAAACGTAGTTTATCCAACTCAATGCAAGTATACTAAAGTTTTTCACGCTTACATCTTTTACGATTTTAGGACAGCACCTTCTACGATTTTCCAGCCCGAGCTCGTGCAAGAAATCTCATACCTAGTCGTGTAGGCCGTACTGTAAGAGTCGTCGTGCTCGGGATGGGTCGGGTCGGTCAGGCGGGCGGACTCTTCGAGCGTCGCCTCGACTACGGCGCGGAGGCCGTCCGCCGCAACCGTAACGCTGTCGACGCTGAGGTTTAGAAGGTCGTAATTCCAAAACCAACCGTGCTGCGCAATTTCAGCCGCTCTTTCCGTCCAAATCTTCAGCATTTGGCCGTCCAATATCTGCCGTGCACGCCCCAATTCAACGTAGTTACTGGATGATAATGCAAGAACGAAATACGGATATTATCGTTGAGATTCGAACCTCTGGCAATTTATCGAGGCAATGTTCGGGGCCGAGAGCTGATGACTTGACGCTTTGCCACTTGCGCACGAGGTTCTCGGCGAACCTCGCATCCATTCGCAGCACTTCGTTGGAATTTTCGACTATCGACGACCCTGAAAAAAGATTGAAATCAAATCGTCGTTTACGAGTAAGATCCGAAAACAAAACAAACATTCTGATTTTTAACATACAGAAACTAGATCCATACCCACGTCGATGGCATCAGAAGTTATTGCAGTGGCCTTGCTTTTAGTCATGTCCGAATAACCCTTTCTATACGACGTTAACCTCAAGCCAATTAGGGTCAACAAACCAACAGCAACGCCACCATACATTATCTTCACCGTCGCATCTTTTATATTGCCCGTAATAACCTCTTGCTGCTTAATCCCATCAGCGTACGAATTTTCTCCTCCGTAACGATAATCTTGAGTCTCCCCTCCAAGCAGTGCGCTGTAGCTCTTCACCGCCTTGTTCTCAGCCACCCTAGCGTTCTTTTCGCTCGAAGGAAACACTTTCTTCAGCGCCTCGATCGCACTTGCCTTTACGCTGTCGAGCACAGCGCTGGCCTCGGCGCCAATCCTCGCTATGGCTGCTGCAGCAGCCAACGGCGAGCGCCCGACGCCTTCTAACCTCTCGAGATGCCTCAGCACAATTGGGTCGTCGTAGTAATCTCCGAGCTTGAAAACTAAATCTTGGGTCTCCCTAAACCTTGCAAATACGACCTCCGTCAGCCATGTCTCGAGCAGTTTGCAGAGCCCCGGGAGAAAATCTCCTTCTACGTCGTCTTTAGAGTTCTCCAGGACGAAGTTGACGATCGATGGGTCTCTGTAGGGCGAGTTTTCGTCGTCCAAGCCCAGCCAAGCGCGGCACTCGTCGACCTCCCCAACGAGGAGTGAACAGAGGCCCCTTTCGAGGGCAAAGTCTACTTCTCGAGTCTCCCTCGAAGAATAGGGCGAAGTTATCTTGGTTTGCTGAAGCTGCTGAAAGAGGTTGTCGGCGTCTTGGATGAGATGGGGTTTTTTGCTGGTGAATGCTTGAGAGACAAGTGCAAGGGCAGCGCCGTAAACTTCGAAGCTTTCAGCGGGTATGTTACTTGGAGTAGCAGCAAATAAATCAACCTTTTGCAGATGAAACGAAAAAAGAAAAATTTGTAACAGTTCTATTCAAGGCACGAGCGACGTATGTTCGACTGATTAAGAAGCTCTTACCTGTTCTGCAGCAGTCATACGGAGAAATGCCTCATTCATGAAGTCTTCGCGCGTGAAACCTCCAGCAATAGCAGCTGCGCCACCTCCGCCCACGGCCCACAAAATATTTCTCACGCCTTGAAGACCTTCCATTCTTTTTGAGCGGTACTCATCGTCGAGGGGAAGATCTAGAAGCTCGAGGACACAGCGTGGGTTTATTTCTTCGAGGGTCTCGTCGATCTGAGCTTGTAAGTCGGGGGCAAGGTTGCTTGCACCTTCTTCCTGTGTATGAACTGCCATTAACGCTCCATTTTCTGTAATTTACTGCAAAATCAGAAGCTCAATCCATCATTTACTGCAGTAAGAACGCTTACCTGGAGCAGTTTGAGGGCCATCTCAAGCACCTCACACCCTCTAATAAAGTCTGGAGGGGACAATGCCATGGCGTCCCTCGATAGGTCAACATATGCAAGAGCCATCGACAATACAATGTCTTGCTTGAATGTCTTCGGCAGCCTCTCTTTCAACAAAATCTCCCCCATTTGAAGAACCAACTCTGTTTCGCCGGCTTCTTGCAACACACACAGCGCTGAAGGAACCTACAAAATTCATTCAGTGGATAAACTTAACTGGAAACCACAACAAAGAAAAAAATGATCTGCTATGTCTTCTCCTCGTCATAGTATTCTGTGAAACTGAATGTGGCTCAATAAGACGCACAAATCTAGGTTCAATAGCTCCCCACACACAGTGCAATTCACCACAATCGCCATAACCCACAAGCAAAATCAAACATTTCCCAGCAATTCACCGCCACCAATGTATATAGATATATATATTTATGTCTAGCTAAAAGAACACCTTATCCCACGGCACTTGTGTAACCACCGTTCCATATTCATCCTCGGCAAGTCCTCTATTGTATTCCCTCCTAGTACTCGAATCCATAAGCGTCTGACACGCGGCTTGCAGAATCTGCCTACGACCAATCAAAACGTCGTCGCTATACCCCAATTGCGGAGGCTTCGAAACCCTAGCATCGTAAGCGCGACGAATGCCGTCGCCGAGGAAGTGCGTCTCAGCTCCCAGTATCCTGTAGAAGTCCAGCGGGAGGGACACGTGGCGCTCGGGGAGTGGAGGGAGGTTCTGCTGAGCTTGGGCGTTGTGCTCGGAGGCGGACTCGGACGGGGAAGGAAGGAACTGGAAGTCCGGCAATAGGCGGTCGGCCCATTTGGTGGTGGTCGTGGTCGCTGCGCGTGGGGGTCTCGGGCCGGCGCGTGGCAGTCGTCGGTGGGGAGTGTAGATGGTGATTGGCGGGTGTGTAAGAGATTGCATCTTCTTTGTCTGTGTGAGTGATGTTGGGTTTTCTTTTTCATTTCGAGTGTTAATATCAAGCACATCAACTTCTTTTCTTGAGATATTTTTCATTTCTAATTTGTTTAAAAAGATGTTTTTTTTTTAATATTTCTTTTTAATTTGTGAAGTCCCCAAGGAAATGAAGGCTGAAGCCCTTTCATCCCATTGTCAAGTCTATTTTCATCTACATTTACTATTTCATTTATCCAATATATATCGAGTGAGCATTGAGTTAGAGATCACCGTGAAACAGAGGACAAACAGAGTAAAAAACTTCAATATAATACAACCAAATATTTCAGACAAAACCAAATTCTGGTCGCTGCATCATAACAAAGCTCGTGGCAACATTGCAAGAAGAAACTTTATTCAGTACAGTCACAACCCGAGAATTGCTGAGTTCGCCACACAGTTTGAACAAGGATACATAAATCATAAGACTAAAAAATATTGATGCAGCAATGCAATCTTACTTGATATCAAGAAATTCACTCATGACAGTGTATGCTTCTAGTCTGCTCTAGACTGGCCGGCACGAGAAGAAAGGATGATGCCAACGATGAGTCCGTAAAGAGCCAAAGCTTCAGCGAAAATGAGGATAAGAATCATCCCCACAAAGAGTTTTGGTTGTTGTGCATTGGCCCTGTCATCATATTTGAGCAAGAGATGCGAAACGAAAGCTATAATGTTTCTCCATGAAAATAGGCTCATAATGAAATGGAATTATAGAAATCAATTCAGTAAGTTTGAAAGAAAAACAAAAGAGAAACGACTGATATGGTACTGCAAATGAAAATTGACGAAAGCTTAACCAAATATGATATTGCATCCTTGCTAAACATTGCAGAAGGGCAACAAACTTAATAAGAAAAGGCGACGATACACTACTGTTGCACATGATTTAGATATGCTATTCGTGAGAAGATGATTCGCTGATAATTCTGAAGAAATACTCTCGTTGAAAAAAAGACAATCAGATAAATCTGCATAGCCTTACAACTAACTTAATCATCTCGTTATTAAGTGAAGTATTCAACAGATGAGGAATAACACAGTTTTCAACTTTCAAGGAGGCCAATAAACAGAAAAAAGCAGATCCCATGATCCCCACAAAGCAAGTTTTCAACAGATGCTCTCGAAAATGAAATAGACAATAAACAAAATCAATTTTATAACACAGCACAGACCTGACGCCAGCGTCGCCGACGATCCCAATGGCCATCCCAGCAGCTAGCCCGGCGAGCCCACAAGCCAACCCCGACGACAAGTGAGCGTATCCATCGAACAAATAATACGATTTGGCCTTGGGATTAATCCCCGTACTGATAATCACAGCAATAATCAACCCGTAAATACCCAACACACCAGCCATAACGACGGGCACGATCGACTTCATCACCAGCTCGGGCCTCATCACTCCCATCGACGCCACGCCTACGCCGCTCTTAGCCGTGCCGTACGCAGCTCCCATACCTGCAAATAAAAAACACGCATCGACGTTAGGGTTTTTATTCAATAGGAATCTCGTAAGCAATCATCACGCGTACAGGAGAAGACGAGGGCAGCTGCTGCGCCGAGGAAGCCGAAGAACGGCGCCGTTTCGTCTCCACTGAACGTCGACGACATTTTTATCTTTTCACCGATTTGATTGGATCTGTTCTGAGATGAGCGCGATTACTTTCGCTAGTTGGATTGATTGATTGATTATGATTTTCTTTATATTTATTAATTTTTTCTTCTGTGGCAATTTATATCGGCTTACGTGTAACTAAGTAGTGGAAGGGCTGTCCCTGATTTTAACATGGAAAGAATTTTATTTTTTATTTGATCTTTTCTATATTCGTTGGCTATATTACGACCATAGACTAAAAGGCAAATAAGAACAAACTAGGGAAATAGATCTATTACAAAGCATCAAAAGAGGATTAATCCTAGCATAACAAACATTTCAAGCGCCGTAATAACTACTGAAAAAAACAGTTCCCCGTAATAATCTCAGACAAGTTACGAGGTTTCGGCCATTAACGCCGCCGAGTTCAAAAGCTGCCTTCCTTCTTCGCCCATCTGCTGAACTTCCGCCGGCGACAATATTCTGATGCACCTAACGCAGCCCACAAACTCCCTAACAAAAAAGAAAAAAAAAAAAAAAAAAAAAAACCCACAAGATCACATACAGCAAAAGCAACTCAAAGGCGAAGGAAAAAAAGAAATAACTTACTCCCAAGGATCATCTCCGACGAGAAGAACGTCGTTTTCGTAGTCCACGTAGACCAATTTCCAACCCGAGCTTAAGTCGTTGAGCAATCCCTCGAGGCCGAACATTCGTTCGATCTCAGACCTCAGCTCGTCGTAGCACTTGAAGCTCGAAACTGCTATCGAACGACCCACGGATCCCGCCTTCTGTATCTGTCGAAGGAAATAAAAAACTTGCGTCGATCGAAAAAGTTTGCGCCTTTGTTCATGCATATAACGATCGCATTAGCTTTAATTCATTACCTTAGTGTACGTTCTGAACCGCGTGGTAACTTGCTGCCAAGATCCATGCTGCAATATATTGTTGCTTTCGTCGAAGTCCGCGTTGCTCGAAGAAGCGCCGCCTGAATTATCGGCGTATTCTTGCACAGAGAACGTCTGAGAATCTGCTAAGTTTGAGGCGTTAACCTGCGACTCTACGCCTTGGTTCAGACAGAAGTTCTCCAATAGATAATCAGATGGGCTTGAAAAATCTGCGCTTTTCAAGGCGCAGAAATCGTCGAGAACTATGCTCGAAACGGAAGGGTCGATCACCGTACTTCCGCTGCTGCTACCGTCGATATTCAGACAACTGCTGTATATTTCGTCTTGAGAAGGCAGTTTAGTAAGAGGATACGCAGCATTGTCCAAGGATGCAAGAATCGGATCGGGCTTATCGATCGGGATGAAATTCCCGGGAAAAGAATCGAGTTCAATCTGTCCCGAATATTGCAGCTTCGATGGATCCATTCTGTGGGCCAAGAACTCGTGCGAGAAATCGAGCTTTTCTTCGACCTTCCAAGAACTTGGATCCACATCGTTCTTGTCCGTATTCGCCGAGTCGTTGCTCGGATTCGTTGGCTCGACGGGCGATTTTTCTTTTACGCCGAAATGCCCCTGAGATTGCAACTGGCTCGAAATCACTTGGGCCTGCTCGGGCTTCGAAAACTCATGAGCAGCTAAAGATTTCAGCAACGTGTTGGGAGATTGTACAAGAGACTTTGCTTCTGTTCCAGTGTTCACTATTGCAGAGGTTGTAATATCGATCGTTCTCTGAGGTTTCATGAGCATGCTCATGAGCTGATCGGGCCAAAGATTGGCCAGCGAAGGGTACTGAGGATTCTCGGGAACCCTTAGATAAGGCCTATTTGCTATTGTTTCCCAATCTGTTTGTGCTCCTATTACAGCAAGAATCAAATGCAATGAACACAATCCTTTGTGGATGAAGGAACAAAAATTCATGGGAAAATAGTTACCTGTGAATGCTGAGTGGAAAGGACGTTTGAAATTGGCGGTCAGCGAAGGAAAAATGAAGAGACTTTCTGGCGTTTCTATTTCCCAAGGACTGACTCTGTTCCGCTTTTCGCCACAGCCCGGTTCATCCCATTCCACCTTTTATGTAATAAAAACGAATAAAATCCCGAGAAATCTTGAAACGTTCGACTGCTAAGATCGATATTCTTGCGCTATAACTACGTACTGCATATTACCTGAAGACATCGCCATTTCGAGTTGGGCCATCGAAGTGGATCCATGTCGTTTATCCCCGTGATCGTTCCCATGTATCTGTAATGAAGACAACGCATTTCGAACTTCAACGAGCGTAATAAATAAAAAAAGATAAGGATCGAAAAGGCCAAGAAATACGAAAAAAAAAGTACCTCCTTTTACTCGATTCTTCGGTTTCAAACATCATCCCAAACCTCATGCCGACGGAGAGCTGCGTGCCAAACACAGCTTTTCGATATTTGGCCAACGGAATTACAAATTCTGATGGGCACGCCCTGGAAAATAAAGACCAATCGTTACGTTCGAAAGATTTTCTTGCGAAATGATCGTGTAAGAGAAGAGATCGAAAAAAAGGTACAACCTTGGATTGTAAAATACGGTGAAAGGGCTTCTGTTTGAAGATGCATGAGCAGCAGCGGCGAGTATGCCTATGTGCATGCTATCAGCCGAAAGGACCGAAGATGGCAGAGTCGTTTGCTGGCGATTCGTACGCCTAACGCCCACCATAAGCTGCGACTTCTCATCCCTAATGCAATAAAACGCTAAACACTTACGAAATTGTACGAAAAAAAAAGCGCTATTTAGAAACGTAAAATACGAGTTTACCTAATGAAGAGGACAGCGTCGCCGGCCCGAAGTCTCTTAGCGCCGACAAACATGCTCCAACCAGTGGTAAGCAAGTGCCTCTTCGGCTGCCCTACATAAAGATTCGAAGAGTATATATATATATATATCCATTTTAATTTTTTTTTAAGAGATTCTTCTTCGAGAAAAGGAGATTGAACTATCGGGAGAAACCATGCAAAAACCTCGATATATATGACGAAAGGTCCAAGTATTATCATGTAAGTCTCGGACGACTAGTTCTTGAGTTGGAGGCTGCATTGAGTAATCCTGAAAACAGGCATAGAGTTATGATTTACTACATATATAAGACAAGAAAGAAGATCACAAACAAGTCTGTCTGAATTAAGGAAGATATAGAAAGAAAATAATGGTCATACTAGCTGAGGAAAGAGCTTTTCTGCAGCTCTCCGAGGAACTGAGAAGCCACCATGCGTGCTCGTATCACTCGCGGTCAACGTTTTGCAGAAGAACTCTGAAGGGTGATTAGCGGGCTTCAGACCAAAGTCGGGCACAGGGATTACATCTTTTTCCTGAGAAATAGAAAACACAAGTGCTGTGACATTCTTAATCATACGTTGGCCTGTTTTTTTATTACATAGCAAGATTGGGAGAGGTAGACTTACTGAATTCACGGGCTGGAGGCTCATTTGGGCGTAGATTTCATCAGTTTCTTTGTCGGCCTATGTAAGATTACAGCAGAGGAAAACCGTAAGTAATGCTTGAAAATCCATCTTTCTCAAAGAAGATTGGAAAGGGAAGGGAAAGATTATTATTACATGGAGAGTAACATTGTGGACTTGACATAGTAACTGAGCAGGAAGATTGGGATAGTTCGGTATCTGAGTTGTCGCAGTTCTATTGGTCGAAACGGCAACCTGAAACAACAAAAAACGTTAGCTCCCTCGAATTTGTTAGCACATGGATTGAAAACAAATGATTTATCAAAGGAAAACTTGGAAGAACTCTATGCAATCCAAGATTAAGAACAATATACATAGATATATCCTAAACAGTTGTTAGTCAAAGGAACTACGTCATGCAATCCAAGAATCATTGTCCCAAACAGAGCTCCGACCAACGTAAAAACCAGTTCAGTGTCAGAAAGAAATTAAAAAAAAAAAAAAAAAAAAAAAAAAAACAGAACTTGTTCACTGTGTCCTTGAGGGAGATAGTAGACAAGGCTTCCCACTTGAGGCAAGGTAACCAAAGGACCAGCGCAAGCATGCCATAACTCAGAACTTATTGGCTTCTTAGCTCCACCTATCATGAAGAAGAACAGTATATATATAGACATATATATATGTATATATGTCAAGAAAGTGATAAAGGTTGGACAAAAAAGAAGCACAAAGACGAGCATACCAGTTTGATCCTGCATTTCTTTCAATAGCTTCATCCCTTCAAGCAGATTATTGCTCCCTGGTTTGAGTCTTTCTTCAATGGCAGCCATACTCATTTGCATACGTTGAGCTAACTATTGAACTATTTAAACTCTGCTGAAGATTGAATCTTTTGATTTCGTGGGAGAAAAATTGAAGCAGGTCATCTGTCCAAACTTCACAAACTCTTCATCTAACAGCAAAGTGTCGAACCTTTAATGACAATAACAAGTCTATTTCACGAAGGAAGAACGAAAACAAAAAGGCCAAAAAAAGACAGTTTTACTCAGAGAATCTATAGTGGTACTGAGAGCAACCAATCGAGGAGAGCATGCTCTAATAAAATCCAAAACCAAGGAGCAAAAAAGAACAGAGCCAACACTTTCTGCACGAGAAAGAATAAAAAACACTGAATAATCTATGTGGGGCTTCACTCTACTAACAGCAGCTCATCAAAGCACAGAGAAAGGGGTTTAAGTTTTAAAACCCCATCATAAAAAAATACGAACAAAAGCACTCGATACAGTTTAGAGGGGGTCCTTCGTTTTTCTCTCCATCAAAGCACGCGGACCAAAGCATGAGTGGGTATTCATAATCAAGTATTACAACATCCCTTTTTCTCAAAAGATTTTGACCTTTCAAGGACTCTCAATCAACACACAACAAACAAACAAACAAAGGTTCCAACTTTCTCCTTGCGCTTCGAGTTTTAGTTCTGATTTTTTTCTCCGTTGCTTCGAAATAAAGGAAGAAGGAAAAAGAAAAAAAAACTCGAAAGAGTTTTGTGCATGCTGAACTTGCTGAAAGCAGCTGATTCCGCCGCAGCTTTATGCCAAAAATATTTTTTTTTTTCTGCGAGCCAATAAAAAGAAAATTGATTAAATAAAACTATGCAATACAATTCCCACACGAAAACGTGACCGTACGCTCAGAAATGTAGTCAGATGAATTAAATTAAAACGTACATCTTGCAAAGGTTTTGCCTTGCTATGCTAGCTATTATGAAAAAAGATTCAAGAAAACTACACATGATACCGATTTAATCTTAAAAAAGGGTCGTATTTATGGCATTGAATTGGACATCATGCGAAGTTTTTAATGCATAGGCACCACGCGTAATGCAGTACTAGAGTGAACCTACAAGCTTACAAAAAATACTACATTAATGGTGTGATTTTTAACGTTGGAATGTCGAACATATATTGAGATGGTTATCTAAAATGTACTTTTTCACTTGAAAACGAAGTGTCTATACGATGATCAATTAGAGACTACACACCACTAGGAAATGGCATGATACAAAAGGAAGGGCAAAAGTGTAAAAGATTAGGAAATGTCTCGATGAAATCGTTCACATGGGATGACATAGCACTATTTGTGAAAACCATGCAGTGATGTAATAATATTGTACCTAATGTAAAAGGAGAGTTCGGCCCTGCCCTTCTTGGATTGATAATTATTTCTAGGAGAAATTTGCAATCAGTCCCAGTTTGTAAGTTTGTAAAGGGTTCAGTCCCTGTCAGAGATGGAATTAGTTTAAAGGACCACCTTTTGAAAATTGCAGAGATAAGGACGAAAACTGTGTATTGACGAAATTACCCATCCCAACATATTGAACTAGTCGTTATTTTCCGGCGACTTTCCGTTATGCTTTTAGATTATATTGTTATCAATGTCTAGAGAAATGTTATTTTCCACACTTTATCTGTTACTACGTTGCAGAAAATTGTTATCGACAGTGTATTTATTTTACGAATCTCGTTTTACAGTGAATCGAGGTTGGAAATTTCGAATGCCCACTAACCAACCAATTTGGGCGTGTAATGTAGGATGTATTGTGGTATTGACGAAGCAAGATGTAAGATGTGTATGAGTTTTTATCTTTCAATTTAGGGTTCTAATATGCGAAAATAAGATGAAATCAAAGAAATTTTTTGCACCGATTACATCTTGTACGTACAAATTCGAAGTACCCATAGTATGGGCACCTCGGTGCGGCTCATTATTTGCTCTTTCGTTCGACCTTCATCTATCAATTTCGCGAAAATACGAACGACCCCAATAATTGGGTATTTTTTATTGTGTCCAAATTGTTACTCGAAGTGCCAAATCTGTTACCTTTTCCGCCAAAATCGTTACTAGATCTGTCAAGACCGTTATTAAACGAGACTTAATTGTTACCATGTGTGGTGTTCTAATTTGCGAAAATAAGATGAAATCAAAGCCGTTTTTGGTAACGATTACATCTAATATGTATAAATTCGAAGTACCCATAGATTGGGAAGCTCGGAGCAGCACATTATTTGGTCGTTCGTCCGACGTTCATCTTTTAATTTCGCAAAAATACGATCGACCCCAATAATTTGGGTATTTTTTTTACTGTCATCAAAGCTGTTACTCAGTTTACGAAACTCGTTACTATGTCTGCCAAACCCGTTATTTAACTGTAATTAATTGTTATCATGTTTAGGGTTCTAATTTGCGAAAATATAATGAAATCAAAACCGTTTTTGGCAACGATTACATCTAATATGTATATAGTCGAAGTACCCAGAGTATGGACAGCTCGGTGCGGCACGTTTTTTGCTCTTTCGTCCGGCGTTCATCTTTTAATTTCGCGAAAATACGATCGACCCTATAAAATTGGGTGTATTTTTTTTCGTTTTGGCCGATTTGTTTCTCAGGATCTGTTACTAATATATGCATTTCTGTAACTATGTTGGCAAAATTTGTTACTAAATTGTCGGTGAAATTTCGAGCGGGAAACAAGAATGAGATGAATTTTGGGCGGGAGTCTAAATTTTATCAAGCATAGATTATCTGTCACCCAATATGTGTAAAACTGTTACTAGTTATATGTTTATATGTTACCAGAATTATCATAGTTTGTGAATTAGGGTTTGTGATTAAAATCATAACCTAAACTAATATATTTTTATCTAAAACTTCGTAAATTGATATATTAGTGAATGTAGCGTATTTACAATATAAAATTTGAAAATCATAAAGTAAACTAATCACATATTAAATTGTTATTTTGACTATATATTCCGTTACTCGTGTTGTGTTTCCTTGTTACCGACATATCAATTTCTGTTATCTTCTCCTCTTCAAATTGTTGCTGATCACTGATAAACTGTTACTGCATGAAATCAGTAAACAACATAGGGTTTGTGATTTAGATTAATTGAAGATGTCATTAACTTTGTTGAATCACTTATGCTAGGTCGACCATTTGGATTGTAATAAACAACTAATAGTTCAGATCCACAACGTTTTGTGTAAGTAGAATCAATTTGGTAGAATTATGATCATCCACTCAAGAAGAGTTCTACTTGTTTTCATACTATATACTACAATTTCTTCAATTCCAACACAATCTCCACGAAAATCACAATCTAAACCAATATATTTTCATCTAAAACTTGGTAAATTCATATATTTCGGTGAATGTAGCGTGTTTGTAATATAAAATATGAAAATAATAAAGTAAACTATTCACATATTAAATTGTTATTTCGAGTAGGTAATCTGTTACTCGTGTTGTGTAACATTGTTACCCAACTGTCAATTTCTGTTACTTTACCCTAACAAATTGTTACGAAACACAGTTAAACTGTTACTGCAGGAAATCAGTAAACAACATAGGTTTTATGTTTATGATTAATTGAAGATGTCATTAACTTTGCTGAATCACTTAAGTTAGGTCGACCATTGGATTGTAATAAACAACTAATAGTTCAGATCCACAATGTTTTGTGGATGTAGAATCAATTTGGTAGAATCATGATCATTCCCTCAAGAAGAGTTCTACTTGTTTTCATATTATATACTACAACTTCTTCAATTCCAACACAATCTCCGCGAAAATCACAATCTAAACTAATATATTTTCATCTAAAACTTGGTAAATTCATATATTTCGGTGAATGTAGCGTGTTTGTAATATAAAATATGAAAATAATAAAGTAAACTAATCACATATTAAATTGTTACCCCAATATGTATGAACAGTTACCCAGAATGCATAAAGCGTTACCCGGAATGAATAAAGTGTTACCCAGGGTGCATAAATTGTTACCCAGAATGCATAAATTGTTACTTAGCGAGCGTTTTATTAGCAAAAGCTTCAATCATGGGACGCGTCAAATTTCTTCGTGATTAACATCAATATTTTCATTGAATATTAAGACCCACGACCAATTTCGCCTTATTCGGTCACTAAAGTCCAGATTTTTCCTTGTTTCAACGAGATTTTCGGATTACTTTTAATACATTATTCCATTATAAACTTCAAAAAATTCCATTGATTAGTGACACCCATGGGAAATTATCATCGATTTAACCTTATTCGGTCATTAACGTCGAGATTGAGCCGGCTTTTAGATCGTAACTTTTAGTCTTCGTTGAACGTGGTTTGTGCATTCATCGGTTGGAAGAGACGAATGCATAGTGTTACCCAGAATGCGTTAATTGTTACCGAATATGCATGAACTGTTACCCAGAATGCATAAAGCGTTAGCAAGAATGAATAAATTGTTACCCAAGGTGCATAAATTGTTACCTAGCGAGCGTTTTATTAGCAAAAGCTTCAATCATGGGCCGCGTCAAATTTCTTCGCGATTAACATCAATATTTTCATTGAATATTAAGACCCACGACCAATTTCACCTTATTCGGTCACTAAAGTTCAGATTTTTCCTTGTTTCAACGAGATTTTCGGATTACTTTTAATACATTATTCCATTATAAACTTCAAAAGATTTCATTGATTAGTGACACCCATGGGAAATTATCATCGATTTAACCTTATTCGGTCATTAACGTCGAGATTGAGCCTGCTTTTAGATCGTAACTTTTGGTCTTCGTTGAACGTGGTTTGTGCATTCATCGGTTGGAAGAGACGAATGCATAGTGTTATCCAGAATGCGTTAATTGTTACCGAATATGCATGAACTGTTACCCAGAATGCATAAAGCGTTACCCAGAATTAATAAATTGTTACCCAGGATGCATAAATTGTTACTTAGCGAGCGTTTTATTAGCAAAAGCTTCAATAATGGGCCGCGTCAAATTTCATCGCGATTAACGTCAATATTTTCATTGATTATTAAGACACACTATCAATTTCACCTTATTCAGTCATTAAAGTCCAAATTTTCCCTTGTTTCAACGAGATTTTCGAATTGCTTTTAATACATTATTCCATTATAAACTTCAAAAAATTTCATTGATTAGTGACACCCATGGGAAATTGTCACCGATTTAACCTTATTCGGTCATTAACGTCGAGATTGAGCCGGCTTTTAGTTCGTAAATTTTGGTCTTCGTTGAACGTGATTTGTGCATTCATCGTTCGGAAGAGACGGCATAGTGTTACCCAGAATGCGTGAATTGTTTCCCATTATGCATGAACTGTTACCCAGAATGCATAAAGCGTTACCCGGAATACATAAACTGTTACCCAGAATGCAAAAATTGTTACTTAACGAGCGTTTTATTAGCAAAAGCTTCAATAATGGGCCGCGTCAAATTTCACCGCGATTAACGTCAATATTTTCATTGATTATTAAGACACACTATCAATTTCACCTTGTTCAGCATAAAGTCAAGATTTTCCCTTGTTTCAACGAGATTTTCGAACTACTTTTAAATGCATTATTCCAATATAAACTTCAAAAATTTTCATTGATTATTGACACCCATGAGAAATTATCATCGATTTAACCTTATTTGGTCATTAACGTCGAGATTGAGCCGGCTTTAGACCGTAATTTTGGTATTCGTTGAAGGTTGTTTTTTCTTCAATCGTTTGTTGAAGAAGATGGCATATGGGTGTAATTTTGGTGAATGTGAGGGATAGAAAGGTCATTTATCATGAGGTTGGTCCTTCAAACTAATATTTTCAATAATTAGGTCATTTAAACTAACGTGACATCTGACAGGGACTGAACTATTACCAAAACTACAAACTAGGGACTGAATGCAAATTTACCCTTATTTCTATCTACCGTAACATTATTATTATTATTATTATTATTATTATTATTATTATTATATTTGGGTATATGATTATCTAATGAATTCAAATTCACACTAATTTACAAACAAAACCATCTAGTTATCCATTGATAGGGAATGTGCCATTCCTCGTAAAATCAGAAATCTCAGTGACATGACATTACATGATATGACTACTCTTCTCAGTTCCCATTTATTCCCTACAGTTCCAATTTTCCAATTCCTTCCCAATTCGTTTAACCCTAAACCCTAAAAGCGATTTCTTCTGTAAAAGAGGAACTGCAGGGGACACAACAAATCTCGACCTTACGTTTCACTGATTGATCCAACGGATGATAATGCCAGTCAGTGATCGCGAGCTTTAACGTTCAACGCAGATAGCGAGAGAGATTCATAGGGATTTGGACATAAAACAAATCGCGGCAGTTTTTGCTATAAATTCTTCTTAGTTGAATGAAACTATCATCCACGTTACTAACATTAACATGCAAACGTTTTAATTTCTTGATATTTGATCCCATGCACGGAAATTGAATATTTTATTTGTTTTTTGTGTGTGTGGGATTTTCATATTTTTTTGACCTATTGTGATGCTATGCCTATGCGTTTAGCGAAATAAAGAGTAAATATAGGTTTATAAGCAATTTAATCGTGGTGCGCCATTTAGGCATGATTATTGATTGTATTGCACTAACATCGTGATGGAAGATACTAATAAATAATATCCAAAAAAACTACTACAAGTGGAAATTTATCGTTCTGTCACACTCAACCAATTTATGGTTGTCAATTTAACGTTTAACCATTTTCTAATGCATTCCATAGAAAATGATCTAAGTCCACCAATTTAATAATTTGGATAATAGCACTATTATTATCATGATTTTGGGCAACGCCAATAATGCTTATCGTCTAATATAATAGTTATATTTATATAATAATAATAAATAATTAGTAAAGGTTTTCAATCCAATCAAAACCATCAAAATAACTTGACCTCCATTGGCTCTCGCAAATCCAAATCCATTCTTTTTGGGTTTTAACGTTTAACCTTATCGTTAATATATAAGATATCAACCTTAATGCGTTTGATAATGGCGATATCGAAGCACACGTAATAATGTTGATAGATTAACTTTTATAATGTTCTTGCGATATAACTTTTTATAATATAATATTTTGATAAATCGATACAAAGATTTCATCACGCTGTAATAGAGCGAACTATTAGATTTTGGAGAGGGGGACCATAATCAAATGATTGAGATTATCATTTTCATTATACATCACCTAACAACTGTAATAACAATTTACAATATAAATAGTATAATAGGAAAGCATGATAGTTGAAAGTGAAATTACGGTACAAAGAAGAAATAGGCGTGACTAAAGAAGGGAACATATGACCAGAGTACTAAATTGTGGGCCATTTTTTCAGGTTCCTTCCATTTTAAAATTTGTTTAGTGAAAGAAGGCCTCTTTATTTTTTGTGTTTGGTTTTCATAATATATTTTTTCAAACATGTTAGTCACGACGAATAGGGTAAATAGCATACAAACCACTTGTGGTTTACCTAAAATGCATGTTACTGCCTTGTACTTTATAAATGACATGAAATTTACTTGTGGTTTCAGAAACTCGGCATGATTCACCCCGGGCAGCATATCTACCCGCGATTCTATCCGCGATTGCCGACGCGCTTCGACCCGTGACTGGGTAGGAGTTAAATGACCTTATATAAAACGAAACGACCAAATTAACACTAAACCCATCGTATAACTTACCAAAATCAGACGATTTTTTTTTTCAGCTCAACATCGGACGATTTTAGATCTCATACAGTCTTTCATCGGACGATTTGCAAAGTTTCTCCAGAGCATTCGACACTACTTGCGAGTTTTCTTTTTCGTGGGTGAATTCCCAAACCATCTTCTTCCAATTTCCTGCATTCAAATTGATTTTATTGTTTGTCATTGGGTATTTTGCGGATTTGATTTTTCATGGGTGATGTCTGCTGAAGCTTCGCATTAGCATATGAAATGTAATTACGCAATTGCATTCGTTCTTGTTTTTGCATTTTGATAGAGGCCATATAGCAGCATGTCTTCTGCATCGACTAACAGTGGGAAAATGGAGTTGAGGTACAAAAATCACTTGGGCAAATGTGAAAGAATTGCTGCCATCAAAGTTGTTGGTCCTGCAAAAGACTCCAAAGGGAGACTGTTTTGTAGTTGTCCGGCTGGGTATTGCGATTTTTTCATGTGGTTGCGTCCCATAAATTATAACATTGGGGAAGATATCCCGTACAAAGTGCCCAGAATAACCTATCCTTATCGACACCTCTAAATAGCACTTTCATTCCCCCAAAATACCTCACTTGTGGAACCCATTCGATCCTTCCGTCGACCCATAAGTAGATATTGCAATAGGAATCCGCCATTTTCACGTGATGCTTGAGGGTCTTCAGTAAATGTCTTAGCGATGTCGGTATTGAGCAGTTGAAACGTGTCTTGATGATTAGGGTTCTGATTTTGGAGGGAATCTGAGTACTCAAATTTGTATGAAATCGGGTTTGTTGATGGGAATTTGTTTTCTATGTTGCCATATACATCGTGATTTCACTAAGTATTATTATCAGGGGTATAACAGGAATTTTTGAATTATCTGACCGTAAGACCGTAATTGACGAGACAGGGAGCGTGTGCATGATTAAACAAACCTCGAGGGATTTTAGCATATTTTGAAATCATGGAGGGTTTTGTGCTTAGTTTTGAAATGGTTTTTATGCTATTTACCCTAACGAATATATAAATGTGCAGTCTTTGTCTGTAAAATGGGCCTAGTAGTAGTAGAATCCCACTGACATTTCTTTTTGAGCCTGTCTTAATTCTTATTGTATCTATATATTACTTCTACAAAAAGATTAGGGTGGATAAAAACTGTCAGTTGGTCTATCTCAATGACCAATCAGATTTTGTCTACACTAATTAATTTTAGAAAATAAAAAAACTTATTAAACTACGTACCTTCCATAACCTCATAATAACTATCAACTTCTATTTTTAGTACATTACTTATTAAAACTATTCAATCGTAATTAATTTTATCTTATTGCACACACATAGGGTGTGCTAAAAATACTAGGGCTTGTTTGAAATCCATTACAGATTTTTCTAGGGCTTGTTTGGAAATCCATTTCAAATGGACTTTTGGATTCAAAAGTCCATTTACAGATTTTTCTAATGTTTGGTGACTAATTCCAAATGCACTTTTTTATAAGTAACTTATTCAAAAGTTATTACGGAGAAGTGCAAAAATATGACTTTTGAGAACACATTCACACATGATTTAAAATGCGCTTTTAAAATGTGAATTTACCAAGCAAAATAAAAACTAAAAAAAAAACTTTTAAAAAGCCACTTCCTAGAAAGTCCATTTTTATTTGGAGTTTTGTCTGGGAAGTGTTTCCAAACACCCTCCTAATGTTTGGTGACTAATTCCAAATGCACTTTTTGATAAGTAACTTATTCAAAAGCCCATTACGGAGAAGTGCAAAAATTTGACTTTTGAGAACACGTTCACACATGATTTAAAATGGATTTTTAAAATGTGAATTTACCAAACAAAATAAAAACTCAAAAAAAAAGACTTTTTTAAAAGCCACTTCCTAGAAAGTCCCTTTTTAAAAGGACTTTTGTCTGGGAAGTGTTTCCAAACACCCTCCTAATATCTTATAATATCAATTTCTCGAAATTAATTCCTTATCCAATGTCAATTTCCCCCTTTTTTTAATAACGAATGAGACAAACAAAAATGGTATAATGGTTGAAATGACATAAAACCCTATTCGTTGGGCACGTGTGGTTATAAAAGTAAGTAAAAAGCCCATGATAATATTAAGTATATAAGGCCCATCATAATTAATCTGACCCATTATTTTTGCTTTATTTATATCAGGCTCTGAGATATAATAGGGCTTGCCTATAATAACGGGCTGCAACAAAACAAACCAAACATTATAAGACATATTATTATTAATATTATCTAGCATAATCTGTTAAAGCAAATGGGCCAATGTAACATATATAGTTGCACTTCAGCGCCGACATTGAAATGTCGATATTAAAAAAATTAAAATCTCCATTTTCTCTAATTTTTAACTCGGAAAAAACGTGTACTATGAGGCCCTACTCGGATAACACTCCAATTTAAATAGACATTACTTGACGATTTTTTCTCTTATATCAATACTATAATCACCATACTTCTATTCTTTATATACGATGTTGAAATATGATTTGATATGTTTCCCGCATGATTGTTAATTAACTAGTCAATAGTACTGATATGGTCCAGAAAATAGGTGGGCTGAAAAAATAGAAAAGAAAATAAGTCCAATAGGAAAGGCCCAGTAAAACAAAATATTCTAATATATATTGGGAGCTGCGAGGACCTCAGAGGACGGCTAGTGACCCTTGGATAAAACGGAGTCTCTGGGCACATTAATTAATGGAGAGACTGTGCCAAGGGAGAAAGTAGGCGGGCAAACACGCGTCGAGTGAAGAATGGGTTGCACCACTGTAGCCGCTGCCCAGGATGTGACTACTGTACAAAAGTTGTTCTGACAGAGCTGTTATCACTGTACATCGTACTATGCGGTCATTCCCCCAGGAAATCCGGGACGTAGCCTCTCCTAGCCTCATGAAGCTCCTATAAAAGCTAATTCTCTCATTTACCATATAAATGCTTTCTTTACAGTACTTGTGTATTTTGGGCAGAAATGAGCGATTTGAGTGTGTAATATACCCCGAAATACTGAAAAAGGGTTTTTTGGAGCATCGTGGACGTTGGACCTTACAAGGTCAGAACCACGTATATCTTGTGCCTTTTTTGTTTACGTCCCTTTTTACGTCCTTTAAGCACCCAATGGGCGTTCCATAACTTAGAAATATTAAACCTACCGCTATATAAACTTTCCGAACCTTATCAAAATTCTTTGATGTGGGAGAGCCCCACATCAACTATGAAATTAGTTTGGGATATGTTTTCCTTGATATAACTGATTTTCTAATATATATATATATATATATATATATATATCATCAACAGTAGATTTCATAGGTTAACGGTTATTGATGGCCCATCCGTACGGAAAATCATCGGCACACTCTTTTTCCAATTAAATAAATGTGATGTGATGAACTAGTATTTGTACATTTGTCCGATGTACTGTATATCAAATATCAACCAAGTTTATCGACTTTATGCAACTTGTAATTCGTTAATTTGATTGTGCTTTATTGAACCATATCCAACCACTAAATAATCGTATTTATTTAGTTATTTTTGTATGTACAATATAAATTTCGATACCACACATTTTACATGCTTTGTGCGTCAACTAGGCCACTAGCGAGGTCGCCTTCTTTTCTTTTTTCTCGTCCTTATGGTTTTGTTTCCGAAACCGAAAGATCCTTTGACTTTTAATCGAATTGAAAGATCTTTGACCTTTTTTTGCAGTAATAATTGAAAGATTGGCACGTTGACTTTTTCCCCACCTGCAAATCATTAGTGGGAAAGCAAGTGCTCTTTACTCTTTATTGAAGTGTGAAGTGAAATGATGATAATTGATAATCTGTTCGGATTAATGAGAAATAGATAATTGTTTAGTACAAAGGAAACCCTGAAATTCTGCATTATAATATAACTGTTTAATGTCTATATACATAATCCTAACTCAATAATGAAATACAATTGTGCACTTGTTGATACACGGAGTTGATTGATTTTAAATAAAGATAACCTAATCACATGATAAATCAAATAAACTACAGGAAAATGGACATATTTCCATGTGCCTATTATCATAATCAAATCAGTAATATATAGATTAGACTTCGTACTTCATGATCGAATCCTCGTCAAAAAGAAAAAAAAAAAAAAAGTAAATCAAATCCTCTGATCCATATGATTACCGGCGCATATAATAATTACATCACAAAGATACTATCATACATACCAACACTTAAAAGTACTACTAACAATACATACAACCCTCATGATATTTTTTTCAGCTATCTAAAACCCGAAGTTAGAGACTCGAAAAATTCCTCGTCGCAAGGAAGAGTCAAGCCCATATCTTGATCGAATCCATATTCATCTTCTGCTCGTTGGAGAAGGAATTGAAATCCAGGAAAATTCAAGATCGTTATTGGGACAACATATCTACTTCGATTTTCCCCTACGTACACTACAAAGTGTCCCCTTGGGACATCCATGGGCAACCCTTCTTCTTCGTGTCCGTATTTCTTGCCTATGCTTGAACATCTCTTCATGATTTGTTTGATCGATGTTTTTTGTGAGAGCTTTCTTGATTTGCTAATAGCCATTGTCTTCTTTGTGTACTTGATAATCAAAATGAGTGTTTGTGTGTGTGTACATATATATATATATATATATATATATAGTTTTATGAAAGATGGAGGTTTGAAACGAGGATAGTGGTGAGAAATAAATTGAGGTTTTAGCATGTATAAAAAGGCTGGAGTTTGGACTTTTTTCCATTGGCGGGTAAGAGAATTAAATGGATGGAGACGTTTATTGGTTTTTGTTCCATGTTTGTTGGATAAGTAAATACAACCAACACGTAAATTGAATTTAATGTTCCTTTCGTGAAATCATTTATAATCTAGAACCGTGCTTTGGTACCTTTAGTTTGTACTATCAAACCTTACATAATATCATAGCATTTTAATTTTGAATGGTTCAAATTTTATAATAAGCATTTTAACGGAAATGATTTAAATGTCATCTGAATTTCTTGTATAAGATTAAGAAAAGCAGACACCCAAAGCCATGTGGGATTGTGGGGTGGCAAAGAAGAAAGCTTGATTTTTTTCAGTCCCTTTCATTAAGACAACATGGGTCTGAAATATTTGACTTTACTCATCTTATTAATAATAATTATAAATATTGAATGTATGATGAGAAGGGCAGACCGAGGGGCCCTTTGTGAAGGCTCTTTAGATTGCAATCCCATGTTCTGTGAATGAGATAAGTTGACACCTTTGTATTCAACAATGAAGCATTTATTTGGACAATTAAAAAGTAATACTATTCCGACAAATATTATTTAGCACATTATTATCATGAGTGAAATAAAAAGAAAATCAAACGAATGAAATAATCAGACACGGTTAGGCTTGTCTTTCCTAGAACAATAACTGGTAAGACAACAAGTCAAGAGTACAATCAGTTCCACCCAATCCTTGCCCACCTTGTTTTTTTTTTTTTTGAAGGATATTAGATATATATAGACTTTTTTGCTTCATTTTTATTATCAAGAATCATATGAGTTCGACAACAGTATTAATTGGGGTGTGATCTAACACCAATTATCTCCGAGCAATCCCCGCTCAAAACATAAGTGAAAATGTATTTGATGACCATTGAATTTCAGACAATATATATATACATTGTACCACGTGTTAGAAAATACTTTGGTTTCTAGGGCTTCTTTAGAAATTAGGCTGTCGTCAATCCCCACTGAACATAATAACGTAAGGGAATGGCTTCAAAATCTCAAATCGAGAATTTTTTTCTTTTCGGAGGGAAAATAGAAGAAATTAGATTGAATGCAATGAAATTTTTTTGATGTTTTTTCCAACGACTGTAATAATAACGATGAAGTTGATTATATAGCGATGAAGTTGAATGAACAGAAGGCAACAAGCAGCATAATATCCCATAAATAACCAGAAAAGGATTGTTATTACATCTTACAACGTAATACTTCTTATTAATTCATTTATTGAAAAAAGGTTAATGCTTCGTCATTCTGCTTCTCGTATAAAATTGGACTTCCAATCCCAATAGCAACGCTGCTCATGTCCTGTCGTTACATGGTACCATGTAATACTTTTTACTATAAATGATTTGGTGAAAATTAGAGCACCAAACTAATTAGTTACTCCACACAATATCTCAGCTCACACATTCGTCTAGGAATATATTCACTTTCCTTTTAACTCGCATCAATCGACGATTTATAATCGTTCTAAGGAAAGTAGATTTTCGTGAGCTATCAACATTATCGACACGTACGAAAAATCATCCAGAGAAACGAATCGATGCTAAAGCAGTCACTACTAATAAGCATAACTTTCTCACAATACGAAACATTCCGTAATCTCACAAGAAGCACTTAGACATAAATAAAAGACTTCGCTGTTATTGCCAGAGGAAAAAATAAACCATTATTACACAATAATCATTCATGGGCTGGTTCGTACGAGGAAGGCGAGGCCTAAGCTGGAAAGACCAAACCCTAGACTCCATCTCATTACCACCATTACAGCTAATCGTCTTCTTTGCTATCTTCATTACGCTCATTTTCCTCGAATCTTATTCTGAGTTTCAAGAGAAGATTGAGAGGAGCAAGATGGGTATGAGGCTTGGGCTTCTGATTATGCCCGTGGCGTTTGTTGTGGTGGCGAACATGGTGGTGCTCGGCCGCAGGTGGTGGTGCCACCTCGCCGGAGCGGCGATTCCGGCCGTGAAGGTGGAGGAGGGCAGCGGTATGCCTATACCTTGGGGGTTGGTGGCGGCGGTGGTGATGCTTGTTGTCTTAGTTTACTATCAATCTTCATTTCAGAAGCTTCTATTTAGGTAGTCGTGATGAGGTTTTTATTATTATATTTTTATTACGTTGTCAAACGTTCGGTGTGGCAAAGGTTTTTTATATTTACACGATGTGATTTGCTCGGATGAAATTATCTCTCACCATTCATATCTCATCTTTAATCCCACTTGTAGAATTTAAGTAAAAAATAGTTCTTGCATTTCAAAAAATATAAGATATGAATATTAATTTGATTATTATAAAATAAAAAATAAATTGAATGTGTTTATTTAGTTTTAGAATATAAACGAGGTTTTATAATGGTGGAATATAGAATTAAAAGAAGTAAAAAACAAAATAAAAAATTTGTGAACCACAAGATTAAAATTTGAACTGCTCAGATTGCCTGGGACATACATAGAAGGTGACATAATTTGTGGGACAGATGATTTTATGCGTGATTTGCTATCGTTTGAATTATTTACAGAAACTAGAAAACTACTAAGAATTACGGAGGAGAAGACTAAAAATGATTTCTAATCTTTTACCTACGGATCAATTTAGTCCTTAATATTTCGTTTGAACCAGTTTAAATCTCGATGTTGACTATTTTTGAGCAATTAAGTTATTCCGTCACGATTAACGTCGATTTCAACCGAAATATTGGGAATCGAATCGGTTTAGCGAAAACATGAAGGCCTAATTGATCAAAAAGTAAATGAGAAGGACTATCTCGCATTAGCTCCCTTTATGCGTTTTCTAGTTTAAAGGTGGAAAGGAATTATTTGGTTTGAGCACGTGCAAGGTTTCTGTTGAAATTGAGGTTAATAGTGCTGGAAGATTGGAATGACTAAATTAGTCAAAAAATCGACAAGATCAATTATTAAATCGGTTCAATTGAAATATTGAAGACGAAATTGCTCTACATAGTAAACATTGTGAAATATTTTCAAAATCAAAATTCTTCCAAAATTGGGTTATGAATATACAAAAACAATGTCCCAAATTGAAAAATACAATAAATGACGAAACTGAAAGGCAAATACAATATACAGTGGGAGCCTCAATTAAACATACAAATGCCCTCTTCTCTTTCCACATTCCGCCTCACAAATCTCCACCAGTCAATTATTCCTCTCTCTTTCTCCGACGATGTCTCAGCCGCAGCCGTCCTCAGAGCACCACCACCACCACTGGTGCCACCAGTGCGACAAGCGCGTCGGCGTAGAGACCCTCACCGACGACGCAGACGACGTCGTCTGCTCCGAATGCAGGAACGGCTTCGTCGAGTCAATTCCCAATTATACCCCCGATGAAAACCCTCAGAATCCATTCGACGAGGACCCAATCGACCAATCGATCTCAAACCGCGTCGTCCACGTCCTACATCTGCTGTCGCGAGCCGTGCGCCACGGCCGAGAGCGCGGCGAGCTCGGAGAAAACGAGGAAAACCTCTCGGATTTCCTCCGCGCGCAGGTCGAGGATCTGAATTCCCACTTCGAGCTTGGGAACGAGTACGAGGACGGAGAGGACGACGATCATTCTGTCGAAGTCGTCCACGAGGAGGAAGACGGCGGCGATCGTGGATCTGAATTCGAGGAACGCCAGAATATCACTGAAACGGAAGAGGACGGCGCCGTTGTCATAGATAATCCTGATCCTGCTGAGGACGACAGTAGTGAGGCCGAGGAGCGCGAGGACCTTCGCCGACACCTTCATGAACTCACTTTTCGGACAGCGTCGAGGAGGAATAGGATTTTGGATTGGGCTGAAATCCTCATGGGTCTCGAGGATCAGTCGATTGAGCTCAGATTTCAAGTCCCTGAATCAGATTCTTACATTGGGAACCCTGGCGATTACGTGGATGCAGCTGGCTACGAGGCTTTATTGCAGAACTTGGCTGAAAGCGACAACGGAGCGAGGCGTGGGGCCCCACCAGCAGCAAAATCGGCCGTGGAAGGTTTGGAGAGTGTGGTGATTGAGGAAGAAAAGGAGGAAACTTTGTGTGCTGTTTGTAAGGATATAGTCTGTGTTGGGGAGGTGAAGAAGTGCTTGCCTTGTGGACATGGATATCATGGAGACTGTATATTGACGTGGCTGGGCACGAGGAATTCTTGTCCAATGTGTAGGTTCGAGTTGCCCACCGATGATGTCGAGTATGAGGAAGAAAGAAAGAGGAGGGTTGTTGAGGCTGGGTTAAGCGTTGGTTCGAGTGGGATTGGCAGTGATGACAACGATCGTAGCTTGGACGTGGATGAGCACTGAGCTCTGGCGCCATTTATGTATGTCCTATGTTTCGTGTTTTAGTGCTTCTCTATTTGGTTGGGGACTTTGTGTTGCTCTGCTTTGATAAATGGATGGGATTGTGCTTATTTATCCATCATTGTACATAACAAACTTTTTTTCATGTTGGGAGCGTTTGCTTAAAAGGTTTTTCATCGTACATCTTCTATTCGGTCGAAGTTGATTGCATCATAGTCTGAAGATTTCTAGCGATTTATGGCCTCGAACTGCATTAGTCTGTCTATTGCAATTTGCATCTCACTGTGATATTTGGGATCTTATGTGCTGCTATTTGTCTAAGTTGTGTGGCTCATCGAACTTAGATATCATGGGATTCTAATTCTGTATAACCTGGATATGAAAACATCACACTTGAGAGGGGTTGAATATATCGTAATCTCATAGAATAGAAGTCGATGGTTATCTATAGTTCGAGTCGTGCTGTATGGCCAAGTTGAATATATGGCATTTGTTACAACTGTTCGCATGAATGATGTATGGCATTTGTTTACTGAAGAATGCTGGCTTTGGCGACTGCATAGTTTCCTCTGTGAATTGAGCTCTGTTCTAGAAAATGTGAGCGCAGTGGTTATTGATGTCCTGGCAATTTCTCGTGTGATTCTCTTGTTTTGTTAAATTGGTAAGAATAATGTATAAGGAAGATCGCATGATATTTCTATTGGGTTGATGACGTTATTCGATAATAGTTCGAAAGAAATACTCTTTCTCAATACTAAGAAAAAAATTCAACATCTCACTCGCAGCATATATTCATGTGTTAGGGATGCTTACTTTGATTGGGCCGTGATGTCATTTGCTCGGCTCCCTCAAGATCATAAATTAGCCGATGACCTCCTAAAATATTCAACTAAGGATTGGACATTGTTAAATAAATTTCATAACCTTATATACTTTCGATTGTCATGGCAAGAAAAAAAAGCGTTCCTTTACAACGGAGATGTATGTAGGATCAATATATTTTTTTTTTTATCATGGGAACTTTGAATTTTGGTGCTACAGGAAAATCTTGTGAATTATGTCAATCATGTAATTCATGTTAACTCACTCCATGAATTTGATAGCCGAGATTTCGATCAATTGATCTTTTCCGACATCAATGCATATGCTTTTATTAAAGGTTTATTTCAATAGAGTTTTACAGCTCGGCGTTGCGTTCTTGTTTTTGCTGTGGAGAAGAAAGATTTAGCCTTTTCCGCCACACTAACTTTTGTTTTAATTTAAAAATTGAAATTAAAAGCTTCTTTTATTTCCTTCTCCTTTTTTCTTTTACTATACTTTTTTTGCATGGCTGCGCCTCAAATATAATTATATTGAAATTATTTTAAATTAAATTATATTGAAATATAATTTTTAAATATATAAAAAAAAAACTTAATTGTAGAGGCATCGGTACAGTATAATTAATAAAAAATAGGAGTGATATGAAATGCTTATCATAAATTTCAAATAAGGGACTAAATTGTAAATAAATTACACAGCAAATTGTGGCAGTTTATACCCCCAAACCAATTATATAATAGTATAGATGATCTTCAACACCACACCCACTTATATTTATTTACAATTGGTGAATATACAGAAAAATACTCATTTGTATAAAAAATTTGACTGTAGTCGTGGCGTACCTTTTCACATGTGTTTTTGTACCACGTCACGCGTTTATATGGTATCCACATACGTTTCTATAAGGTACCTAAATGTATTATATGACGTACCTTGCATGTGCAAATAATTTATGCTAATAGGTACCTCAATATAAAAAAAACACTGACAGAGTACTGACGTACAAGTTTTCATACAAAGGTCATTTTTCTGTAAATTTCCCTTTACAATTCACGGTAATTATAATATATTAACATATGGAGTAATAAAGGTCCACACTCCATTCTACAGATACAAATTGTTTTCTCCATCAAAGAATCATTTTCATTATATCCTTCCATAGGAAGGTATGAACCCTTACCAGACACGTGTACGCTCAGCTCTCACCTACTACTAAGAAAAAACCCAACGGCCTCGATTTTCGCGATATCTAAAAACAGAATGATCCAACGGTCTCTATTACATCGACGGTGGCCGTCCAAATACCCTTCCTTAGTTTGTTAGGGTCAGTCCAAAAAATTATAAAACTCAAGTAAGAAAATTGGGAAAATCCCGTCCATGTCTTCAGCCGACCAAGCGCTGTTGTAGTAAATTACGATGAAGCATAATCTAATATTATTTAATATACAAAAGGATATGGTACCCGTTATTGACGAGTATATTATTAATTATCGAGTATGTTCTATTTAAAGGGGCATCTGTGTAAGCTCCAAGAGAGCTGTTTCCGAGCTCGGAATCAAGAAATCAAACCCACTTGGGTTTCACTTCTATTTCCACAAATGCTCCACAAATAATATATATCTTATATATAACATAGATATAAGCTTAAGTAAGCCTTTTTCTTCTATTCCTCTCTTATGATCTTACATATGTAATGTAAGATATATGCTCTTGCTAGTTGCTACTCTTGAATACGGTGTTCGTATCTCATTCTTGAAATCAATATGGGTTATCGTCGTCCATTTAACAAAATGGAAGCCATGTCATTACATGGATATTCCTTAGACCAACAAATATCCTCAAGAAACCCTAATAACAACGTTAACAGTCCCTTCATTTCACCAAGTCGACAGTATGTTGTGTTACCACCTCCTTCACAATATTTCCTACACCAATCATCACCTCATTGTAATAACAATAATTACAACAATAATATTAGTCTTCTCTCACGGCGCTCATCGTACCCACCGCCACTGCCTTGCTCCGCCCAGCTACCACCACTTCTGCCGCTCCCCACCACCACAGCCCACCGCCACGGAGGGCCGCCGGCAGCCATCAACCGCGGCCTCTCTTACCCACCTACGCCGCCTCCCCATAAAAATCCCAGCACAAAGTCTATTAGCAAAAAGAAAATAAAATCACCGATCAAAGAGAAAGACCAGCAGCAAGTGAAGTCAAAATCATCGCCGTCGTCTTCTTCTTCACAGACGAGGAGGACTTATTGTGGTAGTAAGATCAGTGATCAAAACGTTGGATCTCTTGCGGATTATGGTCGTACTTCGACGTTTTCAGGTGGTGGCGGCCCTGTGGCTTTTGCAATATCTCCACCGCCGCCGAGTAGCTTGCCTTTGCCGACTTTTTCTCTGAGGTCGAAGCTTATAAATTGCAACGCCGACGCTCGTGGAGGTAGATAATGGCTGCTAGGGATGATCTAAGGAGGATTCTTCGGCTACGCTGATCTCGCAAATGAATAATTTCTTCGCCGTTTTTGGTGCGTGGTTATTATTAATCGATTATGGTTTTTTAAGGTGCTTAATTGTTTTTGCAATAACTGTGTTTATGGTACTTTTGCTCTTCTGTAATGGGGCACGGGCACATAGTAATGTTCTCAAGTTATTAATATTTATGGACATATAATTACGCAAGTAAAAAGTAATATATTCCTGTGCTTATATTTTACTTTGCATGCGTACGTTTCCCTATTCGTCTATTCTTTTTTTTTTTTTGATAAGTCCACAATACAAAGGTTATTAAAAGAGTGGATGCGTACACAATATGGAGGACGTTACGTATCCATTCCCATTCACATACTTAAAATTCTGGGCACGTACATATTGTGTATGGAAATGGATACGTAACGTTCGTTCTCTTGCACGTAATCGAAAGCCAAACGTTATTAAAAGAATTTTTTTTTCTTTTGTTTTTGCATAAAAGTACCAATAAAATTGTCGCTTCATTACTTACTTTTCAAACCCTCCCTTCAATGCATACACTCAACCCCTCGGATGAATAAAAATCGCTTACTATACATATATATATGTATACATAATACACCGATTTAGTTTACTTACACACCTCACTTTGATATTTCGAAGCTTTTGTCGTTTTTCTGCCAAAAAATAGACAACTCAAATGAAGTATAGCTTTGGCTTTTGTTCAAACGGTAATTACAGTACCGAACAGAAATACCGGTAATCGAAATTTTCGGTTTTAAAAAACTTAAACCGAGAACCGAACCGAAGTTAATCGGTTCGGTTCGATAAAAACCGAACTATTTCGGCTATTTTCGGTAAATAACCGACATACCGACTTCAATAAAAAAACGAAAAATTAATATTAAAAAGTTTATGAAATTAGATACATTCTTCATTTTTTCCCTATTTTAAGATTATTTTTTTTCCTATTTTTTATTATTTTTTCTTTTTTTTTTTCCTTTTTATATTATTTTTTCTTATTTAATTTTTATGTTTAATCGTATATAGTATTATATATATTATCTATAATATATATTTCGATAATCATATATTATTATGTATATTTGGTAATTCGGTTTTTTCGGTAACTGAATTACCGAACCGAAATAACCGAAAAATTTCCGTTTAAATTTTTTTATACCGAATACCGAACCTAACCGAAATTTCGGTATCGGTTCGGTACGGCCGGTTTACCTACTTTTGGACACCACTACTTTTTTTTTTTAATTTTTTTTGTTACACACCTCACTTTGATATTTCGAAGCTTTTGTCGTTTTTCTGCAAAAAACAGACAACTCAAATGAAGTATAGCTTTGGCTTTTGTTCAACTGATAGTACTAAAAGCGACTTTAAAAGCGGACAGTTAATTGCTCCGATCGCTGCTTTCTGTTCTGTTCTGAAGATCTCTGTCGTATATCTCAAAAACAAAAGGAACATTTCTTAAATTTTCGTTAAGGTCTAGTGTGCTATTCCATAGTCGTGTGAAATCAACTCAATTCCATTGGGTAAAACCTTTGAAATTTTTTGACTTGCAAATAAAAAAAAAAAATAAAAAAAAAATAAATAAAAAGAGGTGAAAGGAAGGTGGTGACTATTTCTAATCTAAAATCGACGATAAAAACGAAAATATAACAACATTGACATAAATGCAATCAACTTTTAGTAGTTGGAATTGCCATTTCCATTCTCCCCCTCGCTCGAGTGGGCAATAACCAATTCAATATTTCCGTTTATGTAATTGCCTTTCATAGGGTTCTTTGCTTTTCCAAGTTCCACGAAAGTGCCCTTCAATCAAAGCCCTCACCTTCCCATGAGTTGTAATTAATAATTATGATCAAGGCTGCCAAATCTGTATCTATATGAATCCTCTTCTACTTCGCCTACTACAATACAATGTTATAACCAAAGCTCTATACCAAGTTCTTCCACGCAATTAAATCATGTGTTCTTTCTTTCTACTTAGCTTGTTTTCTCTTCTTCTTCTTCTTACCATCGTTCTATCAGCAAATTTGAAACTGCCCGCCAACGTTACGATCCCAGCAGTTATCTTCTTCGGAGACTCGATAGTCGATTCTGGCAACAACAACAACCTCATCACGGTCGCCAAGTGCGATTATCCCCCTTACGGTCTGAATTTCATGGGAGGCAAACCGTCGGGGAGATTCTCCAACGGTTTGGTCCCCTCGGACCTCGTAGGTACGTATGAAACGAGGTTTCCCGTAAGTTAGGGGTCAGCACTTTCATGACGTCCAACTTAAGGGCTTTTTTAATTTACGCAACTAACTTTCAAAATCGAAGCAATTTAGTTACACGATGGAACAGTGTCCTTAAACTGCTCATACTTCAAACCCAGTAAGTTGGGCTTCCTGAAACTGCCACGTGGATACCCGCGTAAGCAACTTCAATGATTTTTATCCAAAATCATTCGGCATGTATGCACCACGTCTCGAAGTCCCGGAGATAAAAAATTAGGTTCCCAACGCACTGAGTTCTCGAATTGCTTCGATTTTGAAAGTTACTGTTCTTAAATTGCAACCCCTTAAGTTAAGTATGTCGACGGTGTCGGACTGATTTAATAGTTGGATATGATATCTGCAGTTGAGGCGTTGGGTATAAAATCGCTTTTGCCGGCTTATCTCGACCCGTCTCTCAGACCCGAAGATCTCTTAACCGGAGTTAACTTCGCCTCGGGCGGGGCCGGTTACGACCCTTTAACGGCCTCCCTCATTGTGTTGTGACTTTTCTCACTTTTCTTTATCTACATGAAATGATATCTTGATCATTTAGTACAAGAATAACCATGGTTAGCTATGATGTTTGTATTTAATTCAGAGTTGCTACTCCTTACAAGATCAGCTAGGGCTATTCAAAGACTACATAGGAAAGCTAAAGAGAGTCGCCGGCGAAGAAAAGGCGGCCGACATCGTAAGCCAAGCTTTAGTCATAGTCGTCGCCGGAAGCAACGACGTTACCAATACGTATTTCCTTACCCCGTTCAGACAGACTCACTACGACTTCGATTCGTACACCGATTTAATGCTCGGCTACGCTTCAAGCTTCGTGCAAGTACGAAAATACTTATACATGAGTTGCATCGTATTATAATTTTATATATTTTAGTTCTAACATCAGGCTGATTTCTTTCTAGTTTAGTCTTAGATAGGCCGTAAGGATTCATTCCAATGGGTCTGATCTACCTTTTAAAACGACCGCAGTCGCCTAAAAGTTTAAGCTGCAGTATATTTTAAATTTATAGTACAATCTTTTTTTGCCTACAAAATGATATAAGACCAAAGAAGAAGGCAAGTGGGTGTATTTCATATATTTTTTTGTTCTCATTTCATGTATTATATTTCGAACAATCGATCTTAGGACTTGTACAAACTCGGGGTTCGAAGAATGGGCGTGTTCGGCTTGCCTCCGTGCGGATGCTTGCCTGCACAAAGGACGCTGAGAGGCGGCCTCGAAAGAAAGTGCGTCGAGCAATTCAACGACGTCGCGAAATTATTCAATCGTAAGCTGGAAAACAAATTACCGTCGCTCATGAGGGGACTCGAGGGTTCGGCCGTAATAGGCTATATTGACATTTACAGTCTCCCACTTGCTCTCATTCAGAACCCGCAGAAATACGGTACTTAATTTCATGGCCGTAATAAATATATATAAATGTAACATATTATTTAAAAAAATGTGTCTCTTTTTTTTTCTAAAAAAAAAATTAGGGTTTAAGGTTTCGGATAGAGGATGTTGTGGAACGGGGAGGATAGAGGTTATAGTTCTGTGCAAGGTTTCGTGCCCAGACGTGTCTGAATATGTGTTTTGGGACAGTTTTCATCCTTCGGAGAAAGCTTATAGGATTCTTGTTGACAAAATCCTCAAGGACTTCATCGAGACATATCTTTCCTAATTTTGTAAAATTACTTTGTTTTTACTATATGTCGTATTTTAATTTAAAGTCTGCGTCATTTTGCTGGACTTGAGAATTGAAGAGGCCATGACATGACATTTAATATCGTACGTAAGATAATTATATGAAAACATAAGTTGATGAAGACGCGTATCTAATTAATTCACTTCACAGTCGTCTGGCGAAGCGAAACCTTTACAAATTAATCATTGTACTAAGTTTTATTCAGTTTCATATATTTATATTATTCTTAGGACACTGATTTTTTGTTCCTGTTTTAGGTCAATAATGTTTTCATCCCGTCGTAAAGCGCAATTTCAAAACCATGAATAAGGATGGAAGAAATACGGACAATGCTCTAAGAAAATAACAATCCAAAAATATATGAAAAAGAGAACCTTTGGGTTTTCGAAAAGACATGGTTTATTAGTCGTCGATGGCTTTTTATCTTGAGATATATTCATGAAGATATGCTTGTAATGGATTATTAAATTGCATGAATCTACTACTTACCAATTATTGAAATGTTGATAGTGTTATTTAATCGTCCGATTTAATATTTTATTTCTCACCACTTCGCTTACACTCTCATGCACATTCGGTGCTTTTTTATGAGAGTCACTCAAACATAGTAATTTTCTGTTGTAGGAGAAACTCTCTACAACACGATGGAGGGAGATATTTCTCTAAGATTGTATTATATATTTACTCCCACACTTATACATTACACATCATTCGGCTATATATAGATATACGCAAGCATTCCTTTCTTGACTATTCTAACCAAGCATTCTTAATCATTTTGATTTCTTCTCTAAGGTGAACCAAGCAAACTTTGACATTTTTTATTTTTTTTTTCTTCCACTCGTTTTTTTTTTTTTTTTGCCTTTGCCATAGCATGCCATTCATGCTTTTTCTAGATTATCATCTTTGACTTCTCTTCTAACATGCATCGCGTTGGATGCATGGTTTTTCTTTTCTATTTCATTTTATTATAATTTTTTATCATGCTTTGAGATTATATCCAACAGATAGATGCTCGAAGTCAACTGTAATATTGCGTACGGACTTATGGAAAATATGGGCAATTAACGTCAGGGAACATGAAAGATTATTCTATTCTTAAAGAGGGCCTTAACCGAAATTGTTCGAAGTATTAAATGGCTGTTATCCAGTGATTTTGAATTAAACTAATCCACGTGAATTACCTACTCATTTTATTTATGTATTTGAATTTATATGATACTTTGACAAATTGACAAAAAAAAAATTAGGAAGTGCAACTTGCAGAGAAGAACACTCCTAATCATTTAAGCATTTAAATAAAACTTCAAAAAGTAAGAAGAAGAAGTGCAGCTTGAAGAAAGAACCTTTTTCCGACGAACTCATCGTTATATATAGGGTGGTTTTGTGAGTCTAATATTCATCGAAAAATATCAATAACTCATTTTCCTCGTACTTACTAAATCTTTCATTGATTTGTTGTTGAAGAAAACATCGATCTATTAATTATGGCTCAGACATCTCCAAACCACACGCAGACAGTCTTTGGCTGGGCAGCTCATGACTCTTCGGGCAAAATCACTCCGTATACCTTCAAACGCAGGTATAATAAATAATAACATGCTTTATCCTTTATTTATATTATTTTCCTCGTCCCATTGTCTTTCCTTTATGACTTGGTAAAATTCGAAAGGGCAAAGAAAACAGCATATATCATATCAAATCGCAACCCTCAAAAAGATTAAATTCTTTTAATGCCCCGTTTGGATTCCGAATTTTGATTTGAAATCCGGATTTGGCCCAAATCTACCGTTGGCAATCGAGTGGATTTGGATTTCAATTTCGGTCAAATCCGATGTCAAATCGAAACGCTCATTATTTGTCGGATTTGAATTCCATGTCAAATGGTCCGTTTTCGAAATCCGAAGTTGAGTCGGCAATGAGTTTTTTCCAAATAATAATAATAAATAATAGCAATAAATAATAATAATAATAATACTAATAATGGCGATGGGTAAATGATGAGTCCAGCTGACTCGTGAGGTCGATGAACCGGCGCGAGCTCGTTACGGGTTAGCGATTGAGCCGGCTCGAGCTCACTCGTAGGTGCTCGAAAGCTCGCAAGCCGTCCTACGAGTTTGTTTTTATTTAATTTTTGTACTTTTTAATCTTTTAACAAAAAGTTAGAAGTCGAGTTCGACGAGCTACTAGAGCGCTTGAGGTCGAACTTCATTTTGAAATCCGAATTTCAAAATCCTAACGTTTGCCACCAATGGATTTGAATTTGAAATTAAGATTTTGAAATTCATGATTTCAAATCACGCGATTTCGTTCAAATACGTCAATCCAAACGCAACCTTAAGTGTATCCTTCTAGCATATTGTACGATTCTCTCGTTACCATCCATGAGTTGCTAAACTGTTTACGCATGACACTAATATAAAATATACCACTTTATTTTTAATTTCTTCACGCCTGAGAGATCATACAACTTGAGTGTAATAAAATAAATTCGCATGTTTCGACAGGGAAAATGGGATCAACGATGTTACCATAAAGATTGTTTACTGTGGGATTTGCCACACTGATCTCCACTACGCCAAGAACGAGTGGGGCACAACCATGTACCCAGTTGTTCCAGGGTAGACTAGATGCATCGAATATCGTCATTTAATCATAAGATATTGAACAAATAATACTCTACTAATTTCATCAAAATAACACAAAAAAAAAAAAAAACCAGACACGAGATTGTTGGGATCATTACAAAAGTGGGAAGCAACGCCGCCAAAAAGTTCAAGAACGGCGACCGCGTCGGCGTTGGGTTCACGGCGGCTTCTTGCCTTAACTGTGAGTTCTGTAATGAAGGGCAAGAAAACTACTGCGATGAGCTTCAGTCCGTGTCTAACGGCGTTTTCTGGGACGGAACAATAACTTACGGCGGTTACTCAGAATTTCTGGTGGCGGATTATAGGTTAAATATAATAGCATACGAATTGATTTCAATTATCGCAATTATGGTATTGTTTATAATTAGGGGAGGTTTCGTCGGTAATTAATATACAGATACGTCGTAAGCATCCCTGACTCGCTGCCGATGGAAGAGGCGGCGCCTCTCTTGTGCGCCGGCATCACGGTGTTTAGTCCGATAAGAGACAACGGGTTATTATTGGGGTCGCCGGGAAAAAGGGTGGGGATTGTGGGCCTCGGCGGATTAGGGCATATTGCGGTGAAATTTGCAAAGGCTTTCGGCCACAGCGTCACCGTTATCAGTACGTCTCCGTCTAAGGAGAGAGAATCCGTGGAGAGATTGGGCGCTCATGAGTTCGTTTTGAGCACGAATGCCAAGCAAATGGAGGTAATTAGTTTTTTTTATTTTCTTTTAAACGTTGTCATTGTGTGTAACATATATAGAGGATGTGAGCACCATGTATGAACACCTGTGCCAAATCAGCATACCACTTCAACATCAAATGTGACGTGGCATTGATCAACACATTTTAGATATCATAGATCGATACATATGATGCTGATGTGGCATGTCCACGTCTTATGTGGCACTTGTTGTGGGCCTTGATATACTCCATGTTAACATGCCACATCAGAATCATATGTGTCAATCTATGACTCCTAAGCTGTGTTGATTAATGCCACGTCACATGATGTTGAAGTGGAGGCACGAATCGGTGTCAAATCAGCGTGTGTTCACAGCCATATCATTCCTCAACATATATATATTATATATATATATATGTTCTATACATAGATGCTATTATGAATAATAGGAGTATCATGTCTCGCTTTAGCTATGGTTAAGAATCATATTTTATTTGTTCATGGGGTTGGTCCCATAAAGCAGGGAGATGATCAGTACCGCTGCAAAACCCTAGTCTTCTCACAATCCATAGTGCATTTCAGATTCTTTTCAGACTTCTCTGAGTGTTATTACGTAGATAGGTCTGGTGCGAGTGATGTGTGTTTGTAATGAAATAGCATGTCTTTTTTGGTTTGTCATGAGGAGTTTCTGCACATACCTTCGGCAGTTCAAAGTCCACACGAATTATGATAATCGAAGAGTTAAAAGAGTGAGAGATTGAACTAGATTAAAATTTTGATAATTTCGTATTCAAATTGTTGATGATTTTTCCATCTTTCTTACAGTCAAAGAAGAAGAGCCTAGACTTCATATTGGACACGGTATCAGCTGAGCATTCTCTGGGGCCCATCTTAGAGCTGTTGAAGATCAATGGAACCCTTGTGATTCTCGGTGCACCACATAAGCCCATGGACTTGCCAGCCTTCCCACTGATAATGGGTCCCATCACAAATCTTTAATAATTAAGATTCTTCTATTACACTACATCAACAACTTGAGTTTTGATGCAAAATTGCTGGTATTTTATGTGAAGGGAAGAGAACTGTCAAGGGAAGTGTCATCGGAGGCATCGGAGAGACTCAAGAAATGATGAATCTTTGCGCCCAACGTAACATAACGTGCGACGTCGAAGTCGTTTCTACCGATCGGATCAACGAGGCTTTCGATCGCTTGGCCAAGAACGACGTCAAGTATCGCTTCGTCATTGATATTGCCGGCAAAAATTCAAAAATCTAGGGAAGGAAAAAGAAAATTTTCCTCACGAATTTATGCCATTAAGTACGTCTGAAAATCGAAGTTCGAAGTTTACGAAGTTCTTGTATTTTGTACTAGTATTTAATCACATTTGATGCATGTGAAATATAATAATATCTATATAGTGCTTTACTTCAAAGTCATTTCATGAGGTATTAATTTCACGGGAACGATCCCGCCACTGTAGATTCCGATCTTCTCCCAGGCGAAAGTGCGTGCGCGGAGGGTTGCACCAACCTTCGGCATAGCTCGGAAGGTCGTAGTTCGGCGGGCAGAAGTTGGTGGCGGTTATTGTGACGGAAATACACCTCTTATACCACTGTGGGTCGGACTTGTAATCGCATACGATCTTGTAGTATTGTCTGCACGACGCGCCGTCGTTGAGAAGCGCGGTATAGCGTGGGCTGAGTACCACGCGGCGAAGCTGTGAAGGCACTTGCATTGATGATTAAACAAGGCAATACAAGTGCTACAAATATGAAATTCTTGGACATTTAATTTGCTCCACATATATATTTTAAATATATATTTTTGGGTCTTTATAGGAAGAGAACAAGGAGATGGTTGGTCTCTGTCGTTTTGTTTCTTGCCTGGACGAAAGAAAGAAAGAAAGAAGAAGCATGGATGCTATTATTTTGTAAGGACTTGATGAACTCCCTCTCGCATGTGGCAGAACAGCAAGGTAAGGGATTTGAATAAGCGAACCATTTTATAAATTGGGATCTAACCATTCCTCTAAGACTTCAATCTAATAATTATTCGCACGTTACGACCTAAGAGATCCACAGGGATATATGGTCTCCTGAATGGATCCGTTTTTTTATAATGAACATTTATTTATGGGATGTTTTCTTTAGAGGCATTGCCGCGCATTGGTTATGAATTTAATAATGAACATTTAAAAATCAACCGCAGCTCATAAACTCATAGTAACACCCCATGTCCTCGGCCAATTAACTAGCATGAAATAAACAAAAAATGCTTCGTTCAAATTCAATTTCACAAACCTGAAGCAGAGTCATCGCATAGGTAATGTAACTCCGCATCCTTCCCTGACTCGTGATTCGAATCTCATTCTCCTTGATTGGAGCCTCGGCCCTAGGCTTTTCAATCTTCTGGTAAAGATCCATGCTCTGAAAAAAAGATGGAGAACTAATAAGCAACAAAATGATTGATTCACCGCCTAACTGAAGTACCATACCTTCGTTTTTACTGTGTAGGTTTCGGGATAAGGTAATACGCTCAAGCCCTGAAGCTGACTGCTATATGTTGTTTGCTTTATATATAGCTCGGTTTGTGCGTACTGTTTGCCCTAGTTTAACCATTTACCGATTTAACAGGTCATAATATCCAAATATCTCATGTGCTTCGTTATGATTTCATTTCCTAAGAAACCGATAATAACCGGTCAGGAACCTAAAATAGATTTTTAAAAATAGAAATAGACGAAAACTCCCACGTCACACTTCCATCGAACACCTTTCGCACTTCAATCAATCTCAATCGTAGAAAAGCACTCCTCGAATTTCCCCCATGCAGACGTCGTCGACGATCCAATCACCGCCTTCTTCAGTAACAACACAATGACCTCCTCCCCCACGGCGGCAAGCCTTCACCACCACCACCGCCACGCCGACCACCACCAAGACTCCAACCCTCTCCTCCCTCTCCCACCATCCTTCTCCTCCTCCGCCGCCGCCGCAGTCGCCGCAACACCGCCGCCGTCGCCCTCGCGCAGCAGCAGCAGCGCCGCCGGCTCCACCGCCGCCACCCCAAGATCGTCCCAGCAAGAAAACCACCACCACAACAGTGCATTGTTCCTCTCCGTCAACATCGACTCCTCCGATTCCCCAGGCCACTCCGTGCCTCCCTTCTCCTGGAAAAAGCTGTGGAAATTCACCGGGCCGGGCTTTCTGATGAGCGTCGCCTTCCTCGATCCCGGAAATTTAGAAAGCGATCTACAGGCGGGCGCCATTGCAGGTAAAGAAGAGATCGAGAAAAAAGGCCTCACATAGATAGATGTATTGTATTAGAGATTTCATTTTTTGTTTTTTATGTCTAATTGTTTTGCAGGGTATTCGCTTCTATGGCTTCTAATGTGGGCTACATTGATGGGATTACTGATACAACTACTGTCGTTGAGGCTCGGCGTGGCGACGGGCCGACACCTGGCGGAGATATGCAGGGACGAGTATCCTTACTGGGCCGGGCTTATGCTTTGGTTCATGGCTGAGCTGGCGCTGATCGCCGCCGACATTCAAGAGGTCATCGGCAGCGCAATTGCGATAAAGATTCTCAGCAACGGAGCTCTGCCCATATGGGCCGGCTGCATTATCACCGGCTTAGACTGGTATTATTAGTTGGAATGAATTAACATAAAAAAGCATCGAATGAGGTTATTGCTGAAGTATGTAGTAACTTGTGTGTTCCTTACATGTATAGTTTCATCTTCTTGTTCCTGGAAAACTACGGCGTCCGAAAGCTCGAAGCGTTCTTCGGGGTCCTCATCACGACGATGGCCCTCTCCTTCGCCTGGATGTTTTTCGACACTAAGCCGAGCGGAAAGGAGCTCATAGAAGGTAATTATCACACTTATCTCTAACAACTCATCTTGTCTGTTCCCATGGACAAGGTCTAATTGCTTTGCTTGATTTAGAAATCTAGGGGTCTTTCTTAAAAAACCATTTGGTGATTGGAAGATCTTCTGATATACTAGATAGATTGATGAGCTTGATTTATTCGATTTTGGACAAAACACGGTTAATAGTCTCAATAGCTTGCCTCTAGGTCATGGGTTCGAATCTTATGACTATCGCGCTCGGAGAATTTGAGACCTATTCACATCACCATGAAAATCAGTCTCATCCTCGGAATGTCTGGCGTAAGTTCACAGTCGATTGAAATAAATATATTGCAGGACTTATAATACCTAAGCTGAGCTCGAAAACGATCCAGCAAGCCGTGGGAGTCATAGGATGCGTAATAACGCCGTACAACGTCTTCCTCTACTCCGCGCTAGTACAGTCCCGAAAGATCGATTTAAAGAAGAAAGGGCGCGTCCAAGAAGCACTAAACTACTACACCGTCGAGTCTCTCGTCGCCGTCTTCGTATCCCTAATGATTAACCTCTTCGTAATGACAATCTTTGCAAAGGGGTTCTACGGAACGCCCCAGGCCGAGACCTTAGGGCTTCTGAACGCCGGGGATTTTCTCCAGCAAAGGTACGGCGGGGGAATATTCCCCATACTCTACATATGGGGCATCGGCCTATTGGCGGCCGGGCAGAGCAGCACGATCACGGGCACCTACGCCGGGCAGTTCATCATGGGCGGGTTTCTAAACCTTCGGATAAAGAAGTGGCTGAGGTCGTTGATCACGCGGAGCTGCGCTATTCTGCCGACGATCGTCGTGGCCATCGTTTTTAACAGGTCGGACGAGCTGCTCGACGCGCTCAACGAGTGGCTCAATGTTGTCCAGGCCATGCAGATACCGTTTGCGGTCGTCCCGCTGCTTCATTTGGTCGTCGACGAGCACTTAATGAGAGGGTTTGCCATTGGGACTTTCCTAGAGGTGAGTGCAAGAAATAAATAATATATAATTTTTTTTTTAAAAAGGATGCTCTGCCTAAAGGCTTTTAAGCTTTTAGGTGAATGATCATCCAGCATGTTACCAGAGTTGGTTTTGGACCCACTTAAGAAAGCTGTCGTTCAAAGCTGAATAATAAAGAAATCAGTCTAGACTTCATAGGTACATGGTGGAGATATATTACATAAAGAATTAGCTTTTAGACGGAGTGGTCATCTAACGGTAAATTGACGAATTTCCATATGAGGCTCGAGTGTCGTCGTAATTTTAGAAGGGTTGTTCATGCAGAGGATTTCGTGGGGCGTTGCTGCTGTGGTGATAGTGATCAACGGTTACGTTTTGGTGGACTTCTTTAGGTCGGAGGTGCGTGGATTTCTGTTCGGGATCGTAGTGTGCTTTGGAGCTTCGTTTTATGTGGGTTTCCTTCTCTACCTTATATTTCGACGGACCGCCGTTGGGTTGTGGCTCGGCGGTTCGCGGGCCGATGGTTTTGCATATGTTAGAACTTGAGTAAGATTGATGTACTAACCGTATGGGTGTATGTATGTTAGAATTCAAAGTCTTGTGTAAGATTGTAATGGTCATGTTTGTACAAGGAAAGCTTGTACTTTACAAGACTTCGTTCATTGTTCATTTTTTTTTTTTCTGTGTATCGTAGAGTCACTATTAGTCTTTACACTCCACTCGTTCAAATAAGGTGAATTTGAATAGAGAGAAACCAAGTCCCTTGACTATGCCGTTTCATGTCCAAGTTTATTAAACATGATTTGTTTTTGCTTTGTCATATTTAATTGGAGACCTATCTCTTCTTTCAAATTATAATTTTCTTTTACTTTCTAACTTATCTGAAAATAATGAGTGCAAGAAATACAATCGATTACCCTAAAAAAGGTTCTCCAGCAGCGTGTGTTTTATTTATTCTAGTAATTATTAGCGTGCGGCCTCAAAGTCAAAAGGCTGCCCAGAAATATCATATTTCAAAACTATAGTGTAACGTTAATTGATTGTTTAAAAATATTGAATAAACTGACTTAAGTCTTAAGATTAAGTTTGATGAATTTGCAGGGTAATAATTCGGAGTATATCATGTAACGACACTAGCCTAGCCAGACGAAAGGACGAATTGATATAAATTAAATATTCCAACAAATTAATATAAGAGATATAATTTACACTCATTTAATTCCATTCATTCTCCGTTCTGTGACCTCTTTTAATATAAAGTACTCTTCAACAGCCCTAAATAAATAACGAAGAGATCTTTTGCTTCTGTTAAACTTCATTCCCCCCATTAATTCCTTCTACTAATCATTCTCCTTTTTGTCACACTCTTTAGTAGATCACAGCTCCTCACTGCACTGCAGAGCAGTCAGCAATGGACCGAAAAAAGCCGGGAGTTTTCTCCGCCGCCATACGCGGCCTCTCACCTAGCCGGCGACCCACTTCCTCCCGCCGCTCGCGGAGCCAGTCGCCGTCTAGCTCGGGTCGGCCACGCCGGAACAGAAGGCAGGTGGGCCCTCCCGGACCGGCATTCGTCGACGGGCCGCTCTCGCCGCTCAGGGAGGGTCCCGACCCTGATTTGCCGGAGCAGAAAGGAGGAGACAAATGGGCCCAATGGCTTTGCCGGGCCGGGTCGATTTCCGGGTCGAACGTCGGCCGCGGCCATCCGAGGCCTGACCTGAGGCTCTTGCTTGGCGTCTTGGCGGCGCCGCTCGCCCCAGTCCACGTCAGCAACGCCGAGCCCCTGCCTCATCTCTCCGTCAAGGACACGCCCATTGTGAGTTATCCTCAATTTGCTCGCTTAGGTCTCCTCCAATTGATATCATTGTGTGCATTCATAGCATCTCGAGCTCTTCTTCCATGGGGATTCTCTGTTATTCCTCTGTAATAACGACCCTCGAAGCAATGAATTGCACTAATGGCCGATGGGCACATTTCGATTTGACCACATATGAATTGATTGGTCATGGTTCACAAAACACCGAAGATAATAGCTTAGATGGATTAGATTGCGTCTAAGCCATGGGCACTGTGGTCCTTAATGTCTCAAAGTCTCCATCACTTTATTACCTCATATCCTAAACAAAAAATCTCATTTTTTTCTCTCTTCGTCGTAACTCTGCCCAGGAAACATCTTCAGCACAGTACATACTTCAGCAGTACGTAGCGGCCACTGGCGGTCAGAAGCTTCAAAGCTCGATACAGAACGCATACGCAATGGGGAAGATAAAGATGTCGACTTCAGACATGGAGACGGCGACAAAGGTGATAAAGAGTAGGAGCTCGTCTAAGTCCGCCGAGTCTGGCGGGTTCGTTCTGTGGCAGATGAGCCCCGACATGTGGTACGTCGAGCTAGCCCTCGGTGGCAGTAAGGTCCACGCCGGCTGCAATGGGCGGCTCGTTTGGAGGCACACTCCTTGGCTCGGGGCTCATGCTGCCAAGTAGGGTTGCAAACGAACCGAATCGAATCGAGTATCATAATATTCAATTTGTATTCGTTAATTTTTCAAAGTATTCGTATTCGATTCGATTCGTATTCGAATACTAAAAATCGATTCGATTCGATTCGATAACGATATTCGAATATATTCGCGAATACTCGAATATTCGAATATTCGAAAGAAAATTTCAGTTTTTCCCCATAAAATCTGTTAGAATTACAAAATAACTACAAAATAGTTCCGAAAAATTACAAAATCAGAGAAACAACTCCATTGTGAAGAAAAACTAATGAGGGAACTACTTAATACACAACATTTCTTTCTTAGCCTGCTTTCGATCATCACGCTTGTAAATATGTAATATATTATATTATTTAAATATATATTACACTAAACGAATCGAATATTCGTTAATTTTTCGAATCGAATACAGACGTATTCTTATTCGTATTCGAAATTATTCGAATCAGAAAAAGTATTTGTATTCGTATTCGTATTCGTTTATTTCGAATTCGAATCTTAAATTTCGAATCGAATCTCGAACCGAACCGAAAATATTCGGTTCATTTGCAACCCTACTGCCAAGGGGCCCGTGAGGCCTCTTCGTCGGACCCTTCAGGTTTGGATTTTGCTGACCTTTTTTGAGGATTGTTTTGTATGATGTGATGCCTCACGGTTAGGGTTGTTCAAGATCATATATCTTTGTGTTAGTGTTGAATGGCCATTTCACCTAAAAGCTTAAGTTCGCAGGGACAGTGAGTGCATTATTTTTTAGCCTTGAATATTTTTCCTAGTCCCGTATTTAGGGGGTGCATTATAGGGACAACGAATTAAGGGTTGGCATTAAAGGGACAATAACTTTCAAAATTGAGCAATTTAGGGATATTATACGCCAAAATCCTTAAAATGCAACACCCGTAATTACAGGATCAAAAATATAATTAACCCCATTATTAATTTTATTTATTATTTTTTCGGAACACCTCTTAACGTTAGGCTGATTTCTTTGTTACCCAACTTAGTGATGATTTGTATTCAAGACCTCTTTGGTCCCTAAACTCCGATACCATGTTGAATGATCACTTTACCTAAAAGCTTAAGCTTGCAGGGATTGTATCTTGTTTTCCTAATCTAACATATCATATTATATATATCCTTCGCAGGGCCTCAATCCGAGAACGACGGCAAACATGTTCGCCGCCGCACGGTGCACTGGCGAGAAGAAGATCGACGGCGAGGATTGCTTCGTCCTGAAGCTCTGCGCGGACCCGCAAACCCTAAAGTCGAGGAGCGAGGGACCCGCGGAGATCATAAGGCACGTTCTGTTCGGCTACTTCAGCTCGAGGACGGGCCTACTCGTCCACCTCGAGGACTCGCACCTGACCAGAATCCAGGCCGACGACGGCCAGGACGCGGTCTACTGGGAGACCACCATCGGCTCGTCGCTGTGCGACTATCGGCCCGTCGAGGGCGGGCTCGTGGTGGCCCACTCGGGTCGAACCGCCGTGACCCTGTTCAAGTTCGGAGAGACTTCGTCGAGCCATACGAAGATGAGGATGGAGGAGGTCTGGACCATCGATGAGGTGGCGTTCGACGTCCCGGGGCTCTCGATCGACTGCTTCATCCCGCCCGCTGACGTGGCGTTCGACGGGATGATGTGCGACAAGTTTAGTAGGCATTGTAAGGCCGTATGATGATGGGAAAAAAATTGTGTATAGAAATTTGTCTATCGAGGAAATAAAACCGTGAACCGTAAAACCTAAATCGAAATTCTGGTTTATAATATATGCAATAGCTTTTACTTATCTGATGTAGTTTTTTCTTCGTTTTCTGATTGTCTGAGGGTGATGGTTAAGCGTGATGTGGGTTATAATTGTGCTGGTAATAAAAGCTTGTAATGGTTGGAGCATATGTTTTGTGCGAATGATTTCTGTTTGATTTGTGTCTAAATATTACAGAGTCGCATGTGCATGGTAGGATAGAATTAATTCATCATCATTGCTTTTCTGTGCACGGCACGGCTCTTTGGATGGCTTTTTTTTTGGGCTAATTAGATATCAGGCCCTCTTAAGAAGTTTGAGTTGATTTCAGGCCACTTTTATATTTTGAATAGGGTTAAGGACCCAAATTATATTTATCTTAGGGAAAAGGACCAATTCATACTGTAAAGACATTTGTACCCCTTTTTTTATCTGAAATTACAACAAACTTTTTAGACTTAAATCTTAACGTGTTATTAAGTGGTATGAAAACCTATTTTATTGGTATCTATGCAGATTGAACTGTTATTACTAAATCATCTGTAAATTTTATACGGTATAACCAATTAAGACACAAACTCAGTCCCAAAATCGATTTCCATACCAAAACCACAAAGTTCGATTTCGCCCCTTTTTTCGAGAAAACCTGATGCGATTTCGATCGATTTGCACCCTTAATCGACCAGATTTTCATACCAAAACACTAAAGTTCGATTTCGCCCCTTTTTCAAGAAAACCCGACGCAATTTCGATCGATTTGCACCCTTAATCGACCAATCTTCGATGGCTCCGAAGAAGACCCATCAATAGCGAAGAAAGTGGCCGGAAGAAGGTTTCTGGGAAGAAGACAGTTGGTGGGAAGAAGCACGGCGTCGAACGCCGAGGAACTGCCGGAAGAAGGAGAAGATCGACACTGGGAAGAAGAAATCCGATGAATCGAGCGAACGACGTCCAGTAGGCATAAGAAGTCGATGCCAACCCAAGTTCTTCCTGAAGAATATGGCCGAGATTAAGAAAGGGGCTAGTACTTCGTCCATTTTATCTCGTACCAGATCACATGTAAATTGTACCACTTAAATATAACTGGGTACCACTTTATACTAAACTCGTATCACATAGTACTTCTTCCATTTTATCTCGTACCAGATCACATGTAAATTGTACCACTTAAGTATAACTGGGTACCACTTTATACTAAACTCGTACCACAAAAATAAGAACGTTCAAGAAGCTTCATGGGCCTAGTACTTCGTCCATTTTATCTCGTACCAGATCACATGTAAATTGTACCACTTAAATATAACTGGGTACCACTTTATACTAAACTCGTATCACATAGTACCTCGTCCATTTTATCTCGTACCAGATCACATGCAAATAAGAACGTTCAAGAAGCTTCATGTTCCATCAATCCGGATCCATATTTATACCATACCAAAACACATGTAAACTATACCACTTTAGCATACTTTGATACCAATTTATACTCCAATCATAACATAAAATTAGAACATTCCAGAAGCTTCATGGACCGTTAGTGAATCTTGTCTCCATCTTTATATGATACCACATCACGTGAAAACTATACCACTTCAGCATGATTTGATACCAATTTATACTCCTTTCATACCAAAATATCAAGAACATTCCAGAAGCTTCATGATCCGTCAATGAATATGAATCAATATTTGTACCATACCAAAACACATGTAAAACATACCACTTCATCGTAATGTCGTACCAATTTATACGCCATTCATAACAGAAAATAAAGAACATTCCAGAAGCTTCATGATCCGTCAATGAATATGGTCTCACCATCTTTATATGATACCACATCATATGTAAATTATACCACTTGATAATATTTTGGTAACATTTTATACTATCCTGGTAACAATACATTATGAAATGATACCACATTAAGTCGTACTGATACTAGATAATATGTTATTTGTACCATATTAATGGATCGAATTATTTCGTTAAATAAAAGTTGTTTTTTTTCGGTTGTGGAGGAATAAAAATCATGGAAATATATGATTTGATGTATAACCCACGAAGTTCCTTGATTTTGTTACGTTTTATGGAAATATGATATAAGTAGTCAAGTAATGATGTTTTGATCATGTGAATTGTATACCAATGCAAATCTTAGACAACTATATTTACATCACATTGATATATACCATTATGAATTACAACGAATGTATCCTAAACAACATTATACATCAATCATAGAACAAATCTTACGACAATAAACCTTTAATCGTAACCCCGAAACAGTTTACCCTAAGATCCGACACTCTATACCAAAAAACTGGAAACCCTAGCGCGTAAACCGCAATCTGTAACACATAAAGTGTTTCTGGTACCACATTATTACAGGAATATATACTACATAAAAGTTTCTGATTAAACAGTACCACTACCTCCCCAAATGGTACCACTACCTCCCCAAATCGTACCACTTACTCCCCAAATGGTACCAGTTCCTCCCCAAATGATAACAGATCCTCGCCAAATCATACCACTTCCTCCCCAACGGGTACCATAACCTGCCGAAATGAAGAATATTCCACAACCTTCCAAATGACATATACTCTGAAAATAAATGATATCCCTTCTCATTCGCACCCTGCCAAATGACATATATTCTCTGAAAATAAAGAACATTCCAGAAGCTTCATGATCCGTCAATGAATATGGATCAACATTTGTACCATACCAAGACACATGTAAAACATACCACTTCATCGCAATGTCGTACCAATTTATACGCCATTCATAACAGAAAATAAAGAACATTCCAGAAGCTTCATGATCCGTCAATGAATATGGTCTCACCATCTTTATATGATACCACATCACATGTAAGTTATACCACTTGTAAATATTCTGGTAACCATTTATACTATCCTGGTAACAATACATTACGAAACGATACCACATTAAGTCGTACTGATACTAGATAATATGTTATCTGTACCATATTAATGGTTCGAATAATTTCGTAAATAAAAGTTGCTTTTCTCGGTTGTAGAAGAATAAAAATCATGGAAATATATTATTTGATGTATTAAACCACCAAGTTCCTTGATTTTGTTAGCAAATAAGATGCAACTAGTCAAGTAATGAGGTTTTGATCATGTAAATATACACAAATGCGTAAACAGTAATCTGTAACACATCTTACATTTCTGGTACCATATTATTACATGAATATATACTACATAAAAGTTTCCACCCAAAATAATACTAAGATTCAGCTTTCCCGCCCCAAATAATACTAAGATTCAGCTTTCCCGCCAAAACAGCGTGACTTGCTATACCAGTTTACGCCTCTACTATACCACTTTACTCTGTTTTAGTATCACATCTTATAAAACTAATACCAAATCAGAATAAGTAATAGTTATCGTCGCTATACCACTTTACGCCTCTATTATACCACTTGACGCTATTTTTGTACTACATCTTATAAAAATGATACCAGATGAGAATGAGTAATATCTCGTACCAGTTCGCATAACGCTTCTTATCGTCCCCATACCACTTTACGCATAAATCGGACCTCTTTATGCTATTTCGGTACCACATATCGTAAAATCTATACCAGATGATAATAAGTAATATCTCGTACGAGATCGATGATATACCACTTTACGCCTACTATATACCAATTTATGCTTTTCGGGTACCGCATCTTATAAAACTGATACCAGATGAGAATGAGTAATATCTCGAATACCGGTTCGAGTAACGCTTCTTATCGTTGATATACCACTTTATGCCTCTAATTACCACCTTACGTTGTTTTAGTACCTCATCATATAAAATTATTAACAAAGTAGAATAACTATTATCTCGTACCAGTTCGAGTAACGATTCTTATCATAACCATACCACGTTACGCATATACTGTACTAGTTATTGTGGTTTTCATACCACTTTAAGACTTTTTCATACCACATAACGAACACTTGTTTTAAACGATTTTTTTCTGCCGATTTCACTTTCAGTTCCTTAATCTTCAGTGACGAAAGATTGAGTCACCTCTATGGCGCCACTTAATTTTCAAGCTATGGGTCTCTCCAATTTATGCATATTAGCTTTAATTTCGACCAAAAACATGCTCGATTTATCTTAGTTGCGAAATAAATTTCTAGAAATTATTCCTCACAAATCTTAAATCTGAAGACGTAAGTATCATTTACATCATCGAGTGCACATCAGACTTGATTTTGTGCCCAGTATGGTCGAAAGTTTACGGCAAATCGATCGTTCAAAGAGTTTTTTCGATTGATAACACTTGAATAACATATTGTAACACAATATAGCGATATCATACCTCTTTATATTAGACCAACAAAGGGCATCTTTGTCACTTCAGAGATTGTATCCTTTACGTTGAATATAATTTAATGTGGGTCCTTAAACCTATACTTTATGGGAGGAGGGCCTGAACTCGACTCCAAAGTTTCGATGGGGCCTGAAATAGAAAGCCCCCTTTTTTTTTCCTTCAGTTTATTAATTGCATGCGTAGGAGCTTAATCGGTGGAGATTAAGGGGATACTTTAAGTTTATATATAATTTTAAAGTCGCTTGTTAATTATTAGTTCGGTTTTTTAAATGATTACTGGTCTCTAGAGCGTAAAAAGGCAAGGAAACCATTCGTCTTGTTTATATTTATTTTTTCGGGAATTCCACCTGTATCCCGGCTTTTTTGGTTAAATAATTAAAAGAAATCATTAATAAAATAAACAACAAATAAAAACCAATAATAAAATGACATTTCAAGTAACTCGTATTCTAATTATACGAATTACTCTCTTTTCTTTTCTTTGTATTTTAACTTATTTTATCTTTATTAATTATATAATCCACGAAATCGTAAAATTATCGTTATCTCATGTGATACATAATAAAAATCAATAAACGCATCTACTTTATTGTTTGTTTCACGACGATTAAAATGATATGCATATATTATATTTTTCGAATATCAGAAATATTTAATTGTTTTTATAAAGTTAGGAATTCTTACCGTTAGGCAATATATATAATGGATTGAACTATATATTTATTGGGTACCCCTTTTTCAGGCAGATGGAGAAACACGTCATCTCCATAATTTAGAAAAAAAAAAGGATAAGACACTGTATATATTTTTAATGTGTACCCCTTTTCGATTGATATTGCCTTAATGATAAGAATTCCTAATTTTATAAAAATAATTAAATATTTCCGATATTCAAAAAATATAATATATGCATATCATTTTAATCGTCGCGAAACAAACAATAAATTAGATGCATTTATGGATTTTTGTTATGTTCACATGAAATAACGATGATTTTATGATTTGGTGGATATAAATACAAAATAAGTTAAAATACACAAAAAAAATAGTAACTCATATAATTAGAATACCAATTACTAATGTCATATCAGTTCACCGTGGACAAGTAACTCGTATTCTTATTATACTACTGTTTTTAGGAAAATGTCTGTTTTATTAATGGTTTTCATTTGATGTTTATTTTATTAATGATTTATTTTTTTAATTATTTAATTAAAAAAGCCCCATGTTTATTTATTTTCATTCAGTTGATTTTTGTGTTTAAGACTTTTCCAACTGGTACCAAAAGTATTTTTCAATTTCAGTTGGTACCCTTGTGTTTAAGGCTTTTTCAATTGGTCTCAAAGTGTTTTCAAGGTAGGTACCCCTAACGTATAACGTCGTGAATTTAAAAGGCTATAAAATGCGATTTTTTTTAGGTGTAAGAACCGTTTTTGATAATTTATAGAATTTCATTAGTAATAACGAGGCTTACATTTAGAAAATCTCGTTTTTAGCCATTTAAAATCACGATGTCATACATTAGGGTTATTTACCTTGAACACACAACACGGAGATACCGACTGGAATTTGAAAATACTTCGGGTATCAATTGGAAAAGTTTTAAACACACGAGTACTTACTGGAATTGAAAATAACCTTGGGCCCAGGTGAAAAAGCTTTAACCACATGGGTATCAAGTCGAAATTATCATTTTTTATAGTTGAATTGTTTAAACACTCGTCCAAGTTTGCATTTTTCTTTTGTTTTCTGTAATATGTTATTTTATATTTATAATTGAAAAACATTATTTTATATAGATTAAATCCACGAGATAAACACTTGTAATGGCCTAATGGGTCAACCCATTGGCTCAATTAAATATGCTTCTATATCAAAGCTTGTTTATTTTCTAAGGGAAGTAAAATATTCAATTTGAAGTCGTTCAACATTCTGGGCCCATTTAATTTTCCAGCCCAAAGAAAAAGGAAAAGAAAAGGAAAAAACGTCAGCGTAATTAATACAACATAAAATTACTTTCACTCTCCTTTTCATCCGGACAAGGAAATCACTTGCAAGTATTCCAACTCTCCAACTTTCTACCATTTGGAAAATTTGTAGGAAAATTGTGTATATTTACAATATTATGTAACAAGATTATCTTAATCTATTTAAGATTTTTGTATGAATAAATTTAGAAAGCATAACATTTTAAAAAGTGGGTCAAGGCAGGCACTCACTCAACTCTATCCAAAAAACCAATGTGGTAATTAGCTGTACTTTCTACCTTTCAAAATTGTCGTCAACCCCATAAGATTCAACTAGTTAACCCCACCAAAATTTTTTGAAATTTTTTGCTTGCATTGTCATGTTCTTCAATTTCCTCATTTGTTTCGTAAACAAAATCTACGCATTTCGCGGTTCGTTGGCGCGTCTTCGCGCCTAAGTTTCAACAGATGTATGCGGAAATATTGAGTTAAGTTCGTTTACGTCGTTATAACGACAATATCTTAACGACAATATCTTGGTTTTATACTTTATGGCAAGCTATCGTTTGGAAAGAAAAAACGACAATATCTCAACCAAATAACCGCAAAAAAACCGTTAATTTCGGTAAAATTTCGAGTTCCTAAAAGAAACAAAACGACTAAATTTCTAAAAAAACTAGCAATACAGTGTGTGTCATGTGTGTCTCAATGTATCTTATTGCTCATATATATGACCTCACATACAAGAAATGAAGATAGCTCAAGAAACTTGAAGCATGCAATAGAGAAAAAAGAAGAAGGCTATGAAAGTCCACAACATCTCCCACATAAACAATAACAACACTGAACACACACTAAGAGCAAAGTTTATTATCCCTCAATGTAAGTATCAAAATCCAAGTAAGCGTCAGGTTGAAACTCGGGGAATTCGATGCTTTCTAAACCTTCCATGTTATTAGATTCTGATATTGCAGAAGGATTACTATTATTATTAGCCTCGTCCGTCGGCATCCCATCGCTGGGCACTCCCTCGAATAGGGTTTCCATGTTCATCTCATGCCCTTCGAAGTACTCGAATATGTTGTAAGAATAGGGTTCTATGTCATGGTCAAGAGAAGGAGCAGTAATGAGATCATCAGTTTGAGGATCATTAGCAGCTTGAGAGTCGTCGTCATTAGGGTTTTCTGGGCTGCTGTTGTTAGAAGTCGATGCTTGGCTGAAGTACCTCTCTTTGATGTAATCTTCTAACACAGTCGAGGGTTTTTTGGCTTCGTTTGGAGCATCGTTGTTCTTTTTCTTGGTCTTTCTCTTCGATTTATGCTTTCTTATAGTAGTATTCCAACGGTTTTTTATGGAATTTTCACTTCTTCCTGGGATTTTTCTTGCGATGACTGACCATTTATTACCGAGGGCCTTGTGAGCTTCCACTATCATCTTCTCTTCTTCTTCGGTCCATACCATGTTTTTCTGTGATGAAACTTAAATGAATTGAAAAGAGACAAAAGTTAAAAAAAGAAAATAATGAAGTGAAATTTGATTAGAGGGCAGTGGGATATTGGTCGAGTGCTGTCCGATATTTCCTAAGGAGATATGTTCTTACAAGGGAACATCAAAGTTGGTGCCCGAAGCAGATGGCGATTGCTTTGTCGGTTAAAAAGCGATTCTAACACTCACATGAAATGCAACTCTTGGGAAAAAAATTTCAAACAAGAGAAAGTTATTATAAAGAAAAAGGAAAAGGGAAATGAAGGAAAAGATGAATTAAGAGAAGACAAAAGATATATAGCCATGAAAGGCCTTGAACTTTGAATGGAATTGATAGGACTTTTTCAGAACACACGGAGGATTGTGAAAACCCTAAAAATTTTTGTAATAATCAGATCCCAGTGGTAACAAGAAAAATAACAAAAAGGAAGTAAACTTTTTTTTTTTGCAGATTACACCATTAAAGATGTAGACGACCATCATCGCCATGGCCAACTTCTGAAAAAACCTTCCACGAACAAGCAGAAAACAAAATCTCTAGAAGCAGAGAGAGAGAGAGAGAGAGAATGATTAAAATAACCTTTATAGAAGGGCTCAGATGATTTATCCATCGTTCTCGGCACTGTTTCCCAGTTCGTCCTTCCAAGTGCCTAGCTATCTTATACCATTTCCTTGGACCGTATTCGTTCATCAGCTCAACAAACTTTCTGCTCGAAAAGAAAGAAAAAGATGATATAATTCAAAGACTAAGACTAATAAAAACATATATATGCTTATATGGTTAAATAACAGATATACATTTACCTGTCCTCTTCTTCCGTCCATTTGATAAAGACAGCAGAAGACCTTCCACCTTCGTTAATTTTCTCAATCTCATTACAAATGGGCTGGCTCACATCATTACTGCTCAAACCCTCAGTCGAATCATCATTAACAACACCTTCTTCTTGGTGAGTAGTTAGCTGATTTTGATCAATGGCTGGCTCAAGAACAACATTATCAGTAGTAAAACTAGGGAAACATTCTAGATTTAGGACATCATCAGTTGAGCTGACGAGTGGGCTTAGCTGCTGAGGGAAATTCGTATTAATAATGTTGTCTTCTTGCGAGCTTGTTAAGCTACATATGATGCTTGGTGGTGAACGATGAGGACCATTTTCGAGCTCGGAGCTTTGTTGTGAGAAAGAGTTATTGTTTTCCTCTGCCATGGAGGAAAGGTGTGTTTTTTTTTTTTCTTGATGGAGAATCAATGAAAAGAAGCTCAAGCCCTTACAAGAAAATGACTACGAAAACCCCAAGTGTTGATAGGCATACGAGGTGTCTTATAGTGAATTCCATGAGTTAACAGCCGTAGATGAGAAATCAATCGAAGGGCTGAGATTTTGAGTTAATTATTGTTTTTTTCTATTAAAAGTGTGGAGAAGAGATGGGGAAATTAGGGTGGGATCACGGCACAGGTTCATTTAATTCGACATTAATGTGTATTCTTTTGCCTTTTTCGAACATTACATTTCTCAACAATTTATTTTCCGAATGTTTCTTTTCTATAGAACACGAAATATATATCTACCATTTTTATGCCTTTACGTGCCTCCGATAAGTTGCATACAAGTATACGTGATTGATGATCATACAGGATTGGATTTAAGATAAGAAAAGAAGGTGACATATAATTTATTGTTTTATAATAAAAATCATTTATGATGGGAAGAAAATGCTAGTCGTTGCTTAACAAGAAAAACAATTAAATGAAAATAAAAGGTATACTCATGAAATTAAACAGCTTCGGATTATTACATAAAATCCCATGAAATAATGACTGTTCATCCGTTAGCAAGCGCGGGCGGCGGCCCATTTAATTATTATTTGAAGCCCATTTAATTTTCAGGGTCCAAAATTAAATTATTAATTAATAGAGTATTAAACAGAAAAATACCGAAGTCCGAAAGAGCGAACAATTCGCACCGTGCAAGTCCAATGAAAAGGGTAAACGATTGTCTTCCTTCTGAAACCCGTTTGAGTCCATTTTATCAAATATTTAAATTGGAATTTAGATGAGAAATTCCCCAAATCCCGAATTCTACGAGCTGTCTTCAGTGACGCATGTGATCGAGCTTCTGATTTTTTGTTTTCCCATTTTGATCGGATTCTCCAAACCCTAAATCACTTTATGATCGGAGGAAAGCTGGGCACCAATGATGACTACTGCAACCACGAGGAGGACTAGTAGCTGTGGCGTGTGTGACAACATCAATCTCGCTTCAATTTGCCCTCACTGCGTCAATTACAGGTCGAAAGTTCTCTCGTTGGACTATATTTCTATATTACTATCTTACTATTGGCTTGAATTTTGCTTGTTGTTTTTCAGATTGTTTGAGTATAACAGTAGATTGAGATTATTGAAGGGTAAAAGGGACTGGCTCTACGCTAAGCTGACACAAATTCTCGTCGCCAAGGTTTATTCTTTTTTATCTTTTTTATGTTTCGCGACTGATTATTGCAAAACTTCTGATGATTGGTGTTTAATGATAGTATGGTTTCGTGAGCTGACCTAAATGTTCGTTGTGGACCGTTTGCTGCTCTTTGGTGATTTTGTATAAATTTCAGTTTCATGTCAATAAGGATTTTCTGTAATTTTCTTCTCTGATAAGATACGGGACCGATGTGTTTTTTTCGGCATCAAGTGATCTTTAGCATAAGTCTTGTTCATGCTGATTCATACATGTCAATCGTTTGTTTCTCTTAGGGTAAGGCTGATGATCAACAAAGTTGGAGGGTGCTTCAAAATGAAAAATTAGAAAGGCTCAGAGACAAGCTTCGGCGTCGTAAGGAACACATTTTACAAGGTTGGTTATTTCTTCATCTGCATGTAATGTTAGCCTATCAAATTTTAGAAACTTTTAACTCTGGAAGTAATTTACTGTTCGTAGAGAAGGCGATGATTGATAAGATATCTCAGGACTTAAAAATAAAGTTCAAGTTGCTTGAATCGGCCAGGAGCACGGTACTTGGAAACCTTTTCCTTAAATCTTGCTTGTTGGGAGCCAATTATATATATACATATATATATACATATATCTATAGATATATATATATATATATTGAATATCAGTCATTCTGACTCTTTAAGTTGCTATCAGATTGACGTTAGTGTTTAAGTTAAAGAAACACCTTTTATGTGTTACTGCAGCTGGAGAAGAATCGTGTGGAACAAATTGAAAAATACTATCCAAATTCTATCAGAGAGCAGAATTCAATCTACGTGAGTAATATTGCCCAACGCAGAACCTTTCCGATTTTTCGGCATAGTATTTATTTAGGACACGAAGTTGCTTGTTGATATAATTTACATAGCAACTCAACTGCGTACGCAGTTTCTCCATGCCAACTAATTTCGTGGAAATCCTAATGTCAGGTGCAAATTACTAATGAACGTCTTCATAAGCAATCTGTCGTCATAAAGCAGATATGCAAGTTGTTCCCTCAGCGGCGGGTATCCAACAATCTGTCCTTCCCTCCTTTTCTCTCTTTCTCTCTCCTCTCCATCTTGATTAATTATTAGATAGGCAATACATTATAGTAATTTGCAGTGCTCAGCGGCGGTCATCGATTCTTTGTTCAGGTGTTCAGAGAGGAGGATGGGAAAGATGGACATAATAGGCCATATGATACAATTTGCAGTGCACGTTTACCCAGAGGCCTAGATCCTCATTCAGTTCATTCAGATGAACTTGCTGCTTCTTTGGGGTAGCTAACCATCTTTTTTTTTTTTTTTCTTAATTTCATGAATTTCGAGTTATTTGATTGATGATGTATGTTGTTTAAATTTTAATTCTTCGCTGGTCTTATTTGTTCATATTACTGTACTTCACTTTTTGAGCTCCTGTGGTTGTTCGTATTTTAGTGATGGATTATTGTATTTTCTGCATCAATGACCTAAAATATGTACTTCTAATATCCAGAATAAGGAAATTTACCAGTAGTTTCATTCTAAGTCAGTGCCCGCTTTTCTACTGGCTTGTTCTTAATAACTGGCTGTTCAACAAAAATACTAGTCGAAAATATATCTCCTGAAGCGGTCTTATGATTTTCTTGTATAGCAAAATGTTAGCCTTTCATAACATGTCACCTGCTATATTTCTTGGGTCTGAATGTTTGATTAATCATGAGTTATCTCTTAGACTTACTCATCAATATTGTGACTGAATCAGGTACATGGTGCAGCTGCTGAATCTTGTTGTTCATGTCGTCGGTGGCCCTGCCCTTCATAACTCAGGTTTTGCGGTATAGCCCAAAGCCTGTTTTGAGACCTATAAATGGCCCCACCCTTTTTGTCGAAGAAGAAATTGATCTTGTCTTTATTATTGTGTTCTATTACTAGGGTTCATGTTCTCGAATATGGCAACGCAATTCCTATTGGGATACTCGTCCAGCTTCCAGAGGGTATGTTTTCTCGAAATTAACTATTGTATGTCTGAACACTTCTGATCTTGTTTCTTTTGTTCGTTAGCGAATATCCACTTTTCATTCCCCGCCAAAAGGTTTGCTCTGCTGGTGCTGAAACTTCATGGTCGGAAAGAAGTTCAAGTAATTTTGGCGTTGCTTCTATGGAATCTGAGAGGAAGCCTCGGCTAGATTCACCTGGAAGTTTCAGCTACTCTTCTGCTTCTCCACATTCAATTGAAATACACAAGGATTTGCAGAAAGGCATATCCCTCCTGAAGAAGAGCGTGGCATGCATTACTGCGTACTGTTATAATTCGTTATCGTTAGAGCTTCCTCAGGAAACCTCAACCTTTGAGGCATTTGCAAGATTGTTGGCCACTCTATCTTCTTCCAAGGAACTTCGTGCTGTTTTATCATTGAGAGCTGGATCGTCAAGGTATGTAAGGTTCACCATATATTCTTCGGTTAGCAGAACTGTTTTATTTGAAAACTAACCTCTTTTAAATGCATATTTGTGACTTGAAACATGGAGTGTCTTACATATGTTGATTAATTACTGTTTTGCAGTAGTGAATTTCTAAAATTTGTTGCTTTTATATGTTTGTTCAGTCTTCATACTGCTGCTCGCCAATTTCAATTTTCAGGCCTTCAAGGACAGTTCAACTCAATAAGTCTGTGTGGGGTTCAGAATCAGATAACTCATCGAGCACTCTAACCGAGAGCGCACATGGACTGCCTATAATGGTAAAAGCCTGATAGTTACATCTTTCCCTTGGTTATCTTCTACATCATTATGCATAATCCGCGCAATATACTTAAAAATTTGCCTTTCATTTCATTTAAGCAGAGAAACATGTTCGATAACAATCTTCAGAGCTCTGTTGCCAGTTATCTCGATCCTAACGAATTCTATGACGTGGGAAAGCATGAGAACCTAACCGAAGGATGGGATCTTGTCGAGCATCCCACTTATCCTCCTCCTCCATCGCAAACTGAAGACGTCGAGCATTGGACTCGTGCTATGATCATTGACGCGAATAAGAAATAAATCAATCAAACTTTGTAAGCCAACATTTCTTCTTCCTTTTTTTTTTTTTGTCTGCTTTGGTGGCTTCAAGTTACTGTAAAATCTGAATACTGAAGCTGATGATGATCTTGCTTGATTATTGTGCTGTGCAGCGATTGGCATATGCTCATCACCAAGCTCCCATTGTAAATAAGCTTTCAAGGTTAATTTGCCCAACCTTTTGAATGTAAATAAGCCAAAATGGATGGATTGGAAAAGTATGAATTTGAATGAATTTTCGTCTTAATATGTATATGCTTACTATTTGATTATTTGTTTATCATGATATTTTATTAATTTATGTAGTAAAACGAGAATTCGTAGCTTTGAATTATTGAACAATGGCATCAATTTAGATTATTCAAATCGCACTTCATATACAGGTGAATAATGCACTAGCTCACCAGCATTCATATTGTCCATTTTGTATATTATTTATACTCTAATCTCAAAAACAAGAGCCTTATACTAAGATTCCAACGTAACACTTCCCTTCAAATATTTTAAATAATTTATGTACATAAATCACTTGCTTAGTGCCGGTAACATTTTTAATGTATTATTTATCCAAAATATGCCCGTAGTCCGTAGTCACATGGTAGTGTGGTTTTCATTTTTTGTCATATAAAACTGACAATTGAAAATAGTAGTTGTTCGTTCATACGAAATAATATGTGTCTTTTCTTCAATAAAGATTTGATATACAATAAATGTCAACAGACTATGGATGGGGCGAGCGGTGGAGGAGGAATCTGATTTCAGTTTGTTACATTTACAGCTACAATCATAAATGATAAATTATTAATTTGATATGCTTTTAATGGAAGTTAATAAATACCTGTTTCAAATTTCAATTTTCAAACTGTAATCTTTAATTTCATGCGTACCTTTTGCCATTATAGTTTACATTCCTTACACCATCGGTACTGGTGAAAATATGTATATATATGTATATGTATAGTTGAATCCTTATGAGGCACCTGTTGATGTGGCTCTCCCATTTCAATATCCCACGTCGGCATCTAAGGTTATGTCGTCTTAATTAACACATTATAGGTGCCATTAATCAACATTTCGGATGCTGATGTGGCATATTGACACCTTGCATAACATTTTACGTGTCAATTAAATATATCGTGTCAAATGCCACATCAGCATCCGAAATGTCAATTTATATACACATCATTTTAACTAAAAACATTTTCACACACACACACAAAGGATATTCGTAGTATGTTCATTCCTACATTGCAAAGTTGTGTTATCATACCTATTTCGCAATATCCATCAACATTCTTTATGAGTCTTTCGACTTAGTCTCAAACTATTTAATACTAAACGAAGAAGGAACTTATTATGTGTGCGTGTAACTATTAACTTGAAGTATACGAAATTAAGGATTGTAGTATAGTCAAACACGGCATATATCAAAGAATAATGTTACCCACCCAAAATATATAAATATATATTCCTACCATTGATTCCCATGTCCTATAGGTTGAATATTTTGGCCCATAAAGAATATAATATTTTGTTTGACGATATATAGATATAATTAATACTCTTAGCACTTGTTATATATATATGTATGAATATTTTCGGTTAAGTACCCCGTCATTGTTGAGAATCTATCATCATAAGATTGAAGCGATCCAACTTAGCCTATGAATAAGGGAGAGCTGTAAGAAATACTATTATGTTTAACATGTACATCAAATATATTTTCTATCTCTTCCGAAAACATTTATATTTTATCTTTTGAACATTTTATATTATTAAAGTTATTTAAACAATAGAAACTTAAAATAAGGATGAAATTTTAATAAACTAAAATATTAATGATAAAATGGTAAAAATACTTAACAGACTAATTGACAGTTTTTAAACGCGAAGGCTCTTTTATACACAAGGGTATAGATGCAATATATTGATAAAATCGATTTTTTAATTATCCCGCAAATTCCAAAATCCCAAATCTAATGATAGATTATGACAAATCTCTCAATTTAAATAATATTCTCACCCAAATGCAAATAGCCTCCATGTGAATTAAGTATGGACACCTTTTTCCCAACCGATCCAAATCTATTCCTCACCGTTTTTGTCTCACACACCGTCTAATGATAATAAGAATAATAATAGATAAATAAGTCAACAGTCACAGGCAATCTTTTGAATAAAGATAGATTGTAATAATAATCAAGATTACAGTAATAATTCGCATTATCTCGAAGGGTGTATGCGTAAATTGAGAATCCCCTTCCCACCCCAAACGTTTAAATGCAAAGCTGTCTTGAGAGTGACCTTCAACAGTCATTATATGAGCGCTTTTACTCTCTCTCTCTCTCCATTTTCTTCTTTTACCCAAATCGGCCCACACACTTCACACTCTGAATAAGAAAAAGATTGCATTTTGAGGGGGAGAGAGTTCAGATTTCACTAAGTAGCGAAAAAAGTTGGGATAGAAAACAAAATAAGTTTTACTGTTGAGTGGTGGCGCCAAAAGGGGAGAGATTATGCTAACTTAATTGTATTTATATTCCTAATTTGCAGCTGAGAAAGATTCTGCTTGAGTCTCTTTTCATCAATCTTGTTTTAGTTAGAGAGATGCAGTTTAGTATTTTGGTGCATTTTGCTTGGTGACCCAGTTTTTCTTTTCGGTTACATTTTGGTGACTTTATCTGGAGCAAAAGCTGTCTGCTTTTGATTTTTCTTTTTTGGGTTTTGTTAATTTTTGAGCTATTCGTTAGATCTGAGTTAAAAAGGATTGTGGGTTCTCCTTATGCTATGTGCTAGTAGCTTCCCAGCTTTCGGCTGTTGTGTATTTCTTGGAGGGAGAAATCGACAAAATAATATGTACTCTTCTATTCTTTAATTTAGTCGATTGAAGATTTCGGAAGTAGAGCGTTTGGAGCGAAATGGGCTGTTTTTCTTGCATAAGGTCTTCGGAAAAGGATGTGGGAGATTGTGAAGAGAAAGCAAGATCTGTTCATTTGTCAGGTGTAATATAATCTTTAACATCTGCTGTTTTCTGTATTCACTTGCTGACATTCTTTATTCTTACATTCTCTTTTCATACATGCTTGGGTGTATTATCTGATCTAATATAACATGTTTCAATCTCCGTACGATGAGCAGTTTCTTTTAAGCGAAGGGCAAATGCAGATTGCACTGGTAAGAATCGATGGTTAAGCGTAATTACTCATTGATGAATGACTGTGGCTGTTGATGTGTTAATAAACACATTTCTGAGTCCTTGTACAGATAATGGAAAGAAGGGCATTGGTTCCTTTAGAGCGAAAAACAAAGAAATCAGCTCCCGAAAGGCCAACGTTGCTCGAAGCTTTACTTTCAGAGAGCTCGCCATGGCCACGAAAAATTTCAGGGAAGCTAATTTGATAGGCGAAGGCGGCTTCGGTAGCGTCTATAAAGGCCGCCTTGAATCTGGCTCGGTAATATTCGAAAACTTTTTTCCAGCATTTTCGTCACATTAATCCTCAGACCAAACAGAATCTTAGAGACCCGTAAAATAATATCATTCAAACTCGTTAAAGATTGAACTTTTATTGCCAAATTTCGTTCATTTGGCAAGGTTCTCTACCAAATTTTTCGTCGCTTAGAGACCCATAAAAAATATCATTCAAACTCGTTACAGATTGGATTTTCATTGCCAAATTTCATACTTCCATTCATTTGGCAAGGTTTTCAACCAAATTTTTCGTCTCTTAGGGACCCATAAAAAATATCATTCAAAATTGTTGAAGATTGAATTTTTATTGCCAAATTTCATATTTTCATTCATTTGGCAAGATTTTCTACCGAATTTTTCATCGCTTAGGGACCCATAAAAAAGTATCATTCAAACTCGTTAAAGATTGGATTTTTATTGTGCTTCAGATCGTAGCCGTGAAGCAACTCAACATAGAAGGGCTCCAAGGAAATCAAGAATTCATAGTCGAAGTTCTAATGCTAAGCCTTCTCCACCATCCAAACCTCGTCAACTTAATCGGTTACTGCACGGACGGCGACCAAAGGCTCCTCGTCTATGAATTCATGTCCATGGGCAGCTTGGACAACCATTTGTTCGGTAAAAAATATCACCTCAAATAAAAGATGGATTGTACTAACTAGTTAAGATCACGGTAGTAATATTATTATTTCGCATTATATTCAGACGTCGAGCCCGACAAGAAACCGCTGAGCTGGCACACGAGGCTGAAGATTGCAGTTGGGGCAGCCCGCGGGCTCGAATACCTTCACTGCACGGCGAACCCGCCCGTCATATACCGTGACTTGAAATCTTCGAACATATTGTTGGACGATGAGTTCAATGTAAAGCTGTCGGATTTCGGGCTGGCCAAGCTGGGGCCCGTCGGGGACAACACTCATGTCTCGACCCGAGTGATGGGAACGTATGGATATTGCGCACCTGAGTATGCCATGAGCGGGAAATTGACGTTAAAGTCTGATATTTATAGCTTCGGCGTCGTTTTGTTGGAGCTCATTACGGGGCGAAAGGCGATCGACTGCAATAGGATTGGGGAGCAAAACTTGGTTGTTTGGGTGAGTTCAGTTTAAACTCATGATCATCTTAAGCTCTCTCTCTCTTTTTTTTTTTCCTGTTGGTCATTTAGGGTAAGTTGAAACCTCGTTTGATTCAGTGCGATTTCACGAGAGATTTGAAGCTTTTTAATTGATATTCGTTTGGCTTTTAATTTTTTTTTAATTCTGTATGTTTGGGGCATGGCATTTTAAGGACGCCTTAAATAGGAGGTGACGATTTTCGGATGATATGTTTCGAAGCTGCGACAGTTTGAGGACGAATAAACTAAATGTCACAATTGTAGGACACTGAGTTTCGATACTGAAGCAATTCAAGGACAATTAACGCCAGAATTTTGAAACTGTTGTCCTCGAACTGCTTCAATTTTGAAACTCACCGTCTTAAAATTACAGTTTAAATTTGGTGTCCTCAAACTGCTTCAATTTGGTACCGTATTGTCCTCAAATTGCAACCATCTAATCTAAGGCTTTCCTATAAGCCACCACCCCTAACATACAGGGGAAAAAAAAATTAAGCCTATTCGTTTCGTCTTTTTTTGTTGATTTTCGATATCGCCATAGAGGGTCAATGACAGGTCATTTTACATTCAGTTCGAAATTTAGAGAGTTATTTTCGCCCGATGAACCTAAGTGTTGGTTCTTTTGATTGATATTCGCCCGAAGATTTTACGACCGACTTTTTTTTTTTTATTTCTCGTTTTGCAGACGCGTCCTTTTCTGAAGGACCGTAGGAAATTCGTGCAAATAGTCGACCCTTTGCTCGAAGGGCGATTCTCGGCCCGAAGCCTTCACCACGCCATCGCCATAGCCGCAATGTGTCTCCAGGAACAGGCGAGCTTTCGCCCGATAATTAGCGACATTGTTATGGCGCTCGAATACTTGGCCTCTCAGGCCGAGGACGCATCTCACAGCGGAAGGTCTCACTTTCGCACTTCGTCTTCGCCTTCTCAGCTCGACGGCAGCAACAATCACAAGGTCGATGATGTAAGGAAACAAGACATTCAAAACGTGTCTAGATGATGACGTGTACGAAAGTTTTTTTCTGTTGCTGGCCGGGAAAACAGAACTAATTTGAAGCGATATTGTCTTTCTCTAACATAAAGAAGTGGAACCTCTTTTCCTCTTTTTTTTAGGTTGAGTTTTTTCTTTATTTCGCCTTCTTCGGTATGTGCATGTATTTTGATTTGAGGGGAGGGGAAAAGTATGATATTTAATTTTTATTTTTGTATAAATTGGCAGTGCTCGTTTTACTTGGAACATCCGATGTTCATGTAGCAAGAATAGAAGCATATGTTCTCCAAGAAAAAGGCATGGCAAAACCTTCACATAAACTTGATAAATTTCCCTTTTAATCTCCTGATAATCGGTCGCCAACCTTGAATTCTGTGTTCTTTGTCAGTATCTTCTCTTCGTATTTTTTGCTTAGCACAGTACAAGTAATCGACTTCAGTGACAGTCAACGCAAATACGAATACAATGAGATTACGTCCCTAATAATCCACGAAGGGTTACATTAGGATTACACGGTAAAAACATGTTGAAAGACACATTACAATATCATCCAAATCATAAATCACCAACGTCTTTAAACTCGAGAAACGAACACCTATATAATTTGTCGATAGAATATGGCGTGGCACTCCACTATACATTGACCGTCGCAGGGCGGCAATGGAAATAACTTTACTCACCGGAAATTACAGTGCAGCCTAATTCCTTGGCAGCTACGTCGACGAACTGAGTAGACAGACCAGTCGAAACACGGCTGTGAGCCTCCCACGTCAGACATTTCTCGATGTTCGCTAGCCAATTGTTGGTGTCTAAGTTATTCAGATACTTATCGTAAGACGGCGTAAGAATGCCATTCACATCGCCGTCTGAGGGCGGTTTGAATCTCGACGATTTTACCGAGCCAGCGTGGAGGATGGCTCGTAGGACGGACGTGCTTAGGGCTCGCACGTGCGCGCTGGGATGAGACACGCACCGAACTGTGGCCGGCAGGCGACACTTGGAAAAGAAGAAAAAAAAATCATAAACGGTTTTGCTTTAGTTGGAGTTGGTAATGATATTGGGAGGTAATAACATAAGATATGACGTCAGGAGTTTTCAACTCAAACCTCATAAGGTAGGAAAACGGAGAAAATGAACAAAAGTTGCATACCTTCAATAGGTTGAGAAGGCCATCAGCGACTGTCAACCCTGATTCTCCCCGTTCAAGAATTGGTTGGACTGCCCGAGCCGTCACCTCCAATAACTTCAAAACATAACGAATAGACTTACGATAGTAACATTTAGGTGGTACAAAACAATCCAATTATCACTCTTTAACTAAAGAGTATGTGGGGAAATGATGAAACAGAGGAGTGTGGAAGGAAATATCATAGGCAGATGTATTAGTATTAGGTAGGCTAAGTACCTCCAACTGTGGTAGAGTGCAGGCTTCTCCATCGACGAGCATGCCATCGGTTGCACGCAGGAGCACATCGGATGCACTTGACAGAATCACCAAAGACTCTGAAGCCTCGTGATTTCTCATCAGCTCGACTATCACTTTCACGATTCTCTGGTTGATTCTCCACATTTTCTGTCCAAGGTCGTCGTCCTTGGCTATCCATGGCTGTAATTCTCTCTCCGCCTGACAAACAGCAAGCATAAGCCAAATAAAAATAGGAACAATGTCTCAGATGTGTTGCATCGAATGCAACATACAACACCAATCAATTTCATTCCACAAGCAACTTCTAAATACAAGCTATATTACGTGAACTTCAGTGGGTGGTACAGACTTTATTCGTGAAATTGGAGTGAAGGCTATTGGTAGATATTATATTTTCTGCAAGGAGAGTAACTACAGATAACAACTGGTGCCTATGTTCACAAAAGAAACCAAAGCTGGACCTGAAGAACAACTGCGGTAGCAGCCTTAGCAGGTGATGCTGATACTACATTGCAGAGAGCAGCAACCACCTGAATAATAAAACAGAATCAGACTCTCTTAAAATAAGAATTTCATTTGGTGGTCGTTGATCGCGAGAATTCTTTCACTCATTCTATAGCTGTCTATTGACAGCAAACTTTGATACATGAAACAGTTTACCTGTCTCCATCCTTGCTGGGCAGACGTACTCTCAGCACTAGGCTGAGTTTCAGGTGATGCGATCAATTTGTGCCAGAGCAGCGAGACAACAGAGATACAAAGTTCTTGTTTTTCTTTAAGGACAGACCTCAAGAGAACCTGCGCATTGCAACTGAAACCTATATGTCGATCCATCGTGAGAAAGTTGGCCAAATCAGAAGCGTCAATTGAGCAACTCGCAACTCCTTTACCAACGCCACATCTTTCACCGTCGCTAGCATCGCGCTTCTCATACTTGATCACTTCAGAACAATACAACTTTTGAGATGCAGATGAAGACAACTGATCTCCTTCAAAGTGGCGACAGCTGGCACAATCGGCGGGAATTTTACCATGAAAACACGAAGGCACTTCCTTCTGCAACGGCGACTGTAAAAGGTGAGCCTCAAGAGGTTCTGCTTTGTTAACGATAGATTCAACAACTTTGCCGTGGATGTCAATCAGGTTGAAAAGGGACGACGCCCTAGAGTGAATTTCACCATCCCATTTGCATCTCGTCAGCGTAGAAAGAGCTCGAATGCAAGCTTTCGAACGTCTGAATAGATCAGAAACATGTGCAGCAACCATAGCAGCTGCCACTATCTCGTTTGAACTGTAACTCCACGATGTGCCAATAGAAGACGGTTTAAGAGAAAAAAGGGATTCCAGAATCACTAGTATCCGGCGGGTATGATAAACAGCCGACTCAACACTGTTTCGCAGTTCCATGGATGGATTGTTTGCTTTCGAAAAATTATCTATGTCGCTAGACGCAGTAGTTTTCAAGCTTTTACTTCCTTTGGAGATCAAGGGGAAGAGCTGAAGCTCGCACGATAGAGCACAAACAGCAGCAATAACGTAAGAATCAAATGCTGCAACAGGCCCCTGTTTCTTCCCCTCTTTTCTAATAGAGCCCTTATGCTGTTTTCCGTTAGCTTCTTGTGCATCTTCAGATATCACAGAGCCAGAATCTTCACTTTTAGATCGTTTGTTGCCATTAGAGTGTGCCTCGTGGCTAATACAGACGGTTAACACCACAAAGAGAAGACGAGCAGCAAGCTCAACTGAGGCACATGACTCTAAGAATAATGAGTGGACCATCGTTCGAAGCTCCGCGACAGCGAGATTCTTGGACGCTGACCCGAAAACGTATCTTGTTTTCCTAATTTGTTCCCTTGAGGACTCTGGAGGAAACGTCCTTTGGAGAATTGCTTCCACAGTTGCAACAAATATCTTCATCAGACAGGTTTCTGATGGGCTCCCACGAGGGAGATATTCTAGTACTTTAAGAAGAGGAATGTACAAGTTCCACGACAATATTGGAGGCTGAACTGGTGTTGCAACAATAATTTCGGGAAGATCGACAGCAGAAGAACTCAGGGGAATTAAACCATAAGCAGCTTCCCATATTGTGCATATCCGCCATTCTACCTCTGGCCCGTGTGCACAAAGCATAGATGCAATCCCTTGGGCAGTCGCTTCGACAGTGGCTTCCTCGGGAGCCAATACCTTACGTTGGTAAAAAGATAATCATTGACAAAGTATATCTGATAATGGACCTAATGATTGATGAATAACATAAAGCAGAGAAGCTATTTTCAGACAGCAGATGATGTACCTGTTTTTCTTCGAATGAACTATAACTGCTGAGATGTCCATGCTGAACATCGATGCCATCAACTTGTCGCAGAGGAGGAAAAAGCAGAGCTGGTTGAGAAAGTATACGAAAAAGTAATGCAGCTGCAGCATCTGCAGCTATTCCTGCCCTCATAGACATAGCAACCCCAATCGCACGCAAGAAATGCAAGTGCATCCAGTTCCTAGGGAGCTTCACCGGTATAACAAACTAAAAGTCAAACTAAAAGGAAAATACCAGACCGTATGCAACACTTTTCCAATCAGTCTTATAAATAAAACTTGTAACCTACTAAAATCCAAGTAAAACATTACTGAGAGAAAATCTGAAACAACAGAAATATGAATTAAAGAAACCAAATACTAAATGCAACACCTAATTCTTATGATTGTTTATTCATTTTATTCACTTCAACTTAGCAATTGGTTTTTTATTTCTATTTAGACAAGAGAAAATAACTGTAACAAACAAACCTACCCTCATGCCCGTGGCATAGTCCTCTGCCGCTCGAAGGAGTTCCACCAGTTGAACCGCAGCATCTAATGCATCAGGGGCCCACGATGGTGGAGCTTCTAGCAGTCCGAGAAGCAGTCTTTGCGTGGCACTCGGGCTTGCAATTGCATAATATCTATTCCAGAAAAAAGAAACCTTAACAAAGCCACTGAATTACCAGTGGAACTTCCTAAAAACAATTATCAGAAACAGACCGGTGAAAGAGGCGTGCATAGGGCTCGAGAGCTGGTAGACCGGCAACTAGATGCTCATCCATAGGCGTAGTCGGTGGTGGAAGAAGAAGAGCAGGCACAGCAGCAGCTGTCAAGGTAGCGGTTTCATAGCGAGATACTTCTTCATCACAAACGCTTAGTATAACTCCGGCACCGTTAGCAACAGCCCACCGTGGAGTTGATAGCATGAGCTGAGGATGCTTTCCAGATCCACGGGAAGAAGCTGAAATTAGATAATGGATTAATTCTTCGTAATGTTTTTTTTTTCTCGACCATAGCATGAGATGCAAGTAGTTTGATGAATTTTTGTCACAAATAAAGACCTGACACAAACTGGATGAAGGTAAAAGAAGTAAGCTCAAATTTTTCGAGCGTACAAGACTAATCAAGGAGAACAATTTGCTAGTCCGAGTTGAGATTGGTGATGCTTGTTGGAATTGCAGTAAAATGAAGAAGGCTCTTTCCCAGAACAGTTAGACACCAGTAATAATATTTGTTAGCTGACCAACGCTAGCAAAAATCATCCAAGTTAACCATGACAGTTAAAAAGGTTATGCCATGTGATACTTGTATATTACTAACTCAATAAGTAATCCAGGATCACCAGATGATCATCCCCACGGGCTCCAAAACATTGGTCAAAGTTAAATAAGGAAGGCAAATACATGCTTCATATACGTGTGTTTGTGTATAACATAGAGGTATTGTGCAACACAAAACATCATGTCTTTGTCATAGCATCAGCTAACCATGTCCTTGGGCATTACCGTAAAGACCACGATGTATTTTGAAACCATTTTCGACGAGTACACATCATGGAAAATATATTACGTGCAAACAACTCCACTGACCAATAGAAGGTGGTTTCAGCTCCCCAGCTGCATATCTTCCCATGACTCCACCACACCTACATCATTAGATAGTGGGAAAGTATTTTTTTTAACATATAAATATAAAGAAAGTAGATAGCATTTTAACTAAGGCTGCATTCAGGATTGCAAAGTACAGCATCACTTACCAGCGGAAATAGTCACTTCTAATACCAAGAGGTGCTGCGAGTAAAATATCAGTTATCCAGGGAGACAATGGCCTTTGTGTTTTCCTCTCTTGCTGTGCAGGAATTACAGAAGGTTCACCATCTGTTGGCTTACTAGTTGATGCTTGATCACTGCTCCTTTTACCTAATTCACTTCCCTTCCGCTCCGTCTTATAGATTGGTCTATTATAGTGTGTCAAAATTCTTAAAATCTCTCCACATGCTAGGGCCCATTGTTCAGAGTATTCATTCTGCAATTGAAAATAACTACCACTTTCAATGCCAATCCATGACACTAATGCACAAAGAATATGAAATGATAAAGAGGCTTATAACCTCGCTCTTCGGGCAAACCAGTGAGATGAAAGAGGCAAATGGAGGACCAACTTTATCGTACTCTAGTGTGCCATCGATAATACATGAAATAATGGGAAGAATTACAGAATGGCCATGCTCCGGATGGTGAAGAACAAACGTAGCTGGAAAATGATGAAAAAATATGTCATTTTGCAAAGTAGTTAACTTTGAATGGAACAAGGTAGTTCAATTAAATTATTATCCAGCATGATACCCAAAACATCATCAAAAAGTCTGTTTTCCTTGGAAGGATAGCGAATCCGAATTAGCTGCAAGCCAGAACATGTAGTTGGTTAGATAGCATATGCATTGCATGAATCAAAACCAGAAGTTCAAGAGAAACATTACAAAATCCTTCCAAAATATCCAAGAATTGTTGTTAGGAGCAACAGAAACAGGACACATGAAATACCTCAGCTATATCATCTGGAAATTCTTCCGACGTGAATTGGCCGAAATATTCAACATAAGCAGTAACTTGAGCCTGATGAAGAGAGCAAAGATTAATTAAAGAATATGAAAAATCTGAAACTGATAGTCCTACAACAGATATACAAGAAAAAGGTTTCCATCCAAGAGTCTTCAGTATAAACATGTAGAGCAAAAGGTATTTGCGTAAATAAAAATCAAGCCAAAACCGTACTGAAAAAGCGCAAATGGAGAAATAATAGAGCATCGGGAAACTACTACCTACAAACGAAAAGAACTTCTGAGTTCTGATATTATTTAAATCATGTTTAAGATGATTAAACTAGAAATGTTACAATTATATGTGTATTATATTTTAGTAAATATAGTATAGTTATGCTAAACTCAATAAAGAAGACATGATTTTGACACTAAATTTGATTATTCAAAACGTTCAGGAAATGAAAGGAGAGTGCAGATAAAAACCGTGTCACATGTGCCATAGCTAACCACACAAAGATGCAATGTTTGACTTCAAACTTGCTGAGAACGATCAGCAACATTATGAAGAGAAATTTATAATAATTTGTCAAGAGAACATGCGCACCTTCCGTTGTTCTGTATCCAGAGGAGGAGGCCAAAACAATGATGAAAACTGCAAACTGTCTATCCATCTTTCACTTGATGTTTCCATGATGACTTGTCCCTTAAACACAAGGTTGTTACTTGTTAATAAATACTGCTCTGAATTTCCATGAATGCTTCTACAGTCCAGTATCCAGAGATTATAATTCAGTATACTTGAAGCCAAACAGAATCGTAGTTCGGTCAGGCAATTCAATGATGCACCCGTCCACTAAATGAAAACTGCAATCAATTTTTGCAATCCAAGACTAGAAACTCTTCCGCAGAACTGCAAGACATTGACATGAATTATCCAGTGATAACCCTCTTTAAAATTTTAAATGTATTTGATTGCCTGGATAATAGAATCAGCTTAAATTGATGAAAGTTTAGCTAAACATAACCTAAATGGTGGAGAAAAGGCCAAGACAATACCAGCTTCTGTTAAAAGAAGGAGATAAACTGAGAATCACACTACCGCACAAGCTGATAAATAGTTTTTCTAGCTCTACAAATAAACATAACGAAGAACAAAACAAAAACTTCTTTATTATCATTGATATGATAACACCGCTCTGCGTTGATCCATCACGGCAACAAGACACATATCGGTAGATCAGTAATCAACTCCACAAGAATTAGCAAGAAACTACGCTCATGTATAACAGATCGTATTCGAATCAAGAATCACGTGACCGAAGACAGTTATCAGCACAGTACATCGACGTCGTATAGATGCAGACACGGATAAATCTCAGCTGACAGTCAGTCCTCACTACGAGTTAAAAAGCATTAATTCTCCAACAAAATCAAATCACAAAACACATACTAAGCTTTAAGCTAGCTCCTTTCTTTGTTTGCTTTTGAGAAACTATCGAGAAACACATCGTGTAAGATATATACAAACACACATACATCATAATCACGCAGAAAATAGGAAATCGCACATAAAACAAAATAATTAAAAGCAGTACCTGACCTCAGTTCAGATGATAAAAAAAACTGAAAATAGTAAGGATAATTAGCAGGTAACACCGCGGGATAAACACGCTTGGTAGTATGGAGAAGGATTATAGAGAGAGAGAGAGAGAGAGAGATGAGGAGAAGGAAAAAAATTGAAGTTGGTAAATTATGAGTAATTTTTTAGAAAGAGAAAGGAAGAATGTGCGAAGATATCTTTAGATGGATGCTCGAGCTGTGCTGAAGTGGCGATGATATTTTCTCATGCGTATCTAAGCCGTGTGGCATGGCTTAGGCATGGTAAAGCGAAAATTATAAAATGGAGCACTAATATGCTAATTTCTTATTTTGGATCATTATGTTTGTCAATTATAAAACTAAATTACTAAGTATATTTATAGTAACAATTGGATCACTTACCTCTTTTTCTTATTATATACATACTTAGTGACCCAAATTTGTAACTATACACATACTTAGTTGCATAGTTTTGTTACTATATATATACTTAGTGACGTAGTTTGTAACTAATGATCCAATTTTGTTACTATAAAATCCATAGTCACTTAATTTTTGTAACTAACAAACATAGTGACCGAAATTAAAAAAATGAAATACTTAATGATCCATTTTCATAATTTGCCATCATCATCGTCACCACCATTCAATATTCATGGCCACAGATCGGTGTCGCCTATTAATGGTCAGCTTGTTGAAATTGAATAGTTTAATATTTGTGTTAAATTAAGATGCAATTCTACTCCCTAAAGTTTCCTTGAATATTGAAAGAGTTGCGTTTTATATTATTCCGAACTTTTGACGTATTTTGTGCATCCAATGGGTATTGAACGCTATCTCAAAAAAAAAAAATGGGTATTGAACGCATGTAGTGATATGCTAATATAGTCGGTGAAGCTTGCACCATTAATTAGCAACTAATTAAGTGCGGACATAGTGATAATAATTAAATAAAAAAAAAAAAAGGAAACTTTTATTCGGGCAGGGCAGCAGATGACCGCATTGCCCTCGGGCATCAGATTCGCAACGAAAAGCCAAATCAGTGGCTGAAAATTAAACTACGCAAACGATCGAACGGTCATACGCAGACGAATCACAAAAATATCTCAGCACTGTGCTAGATATTTTGTATCCCTAGTCCAATAACACAGCGTCATTTGATATTTGGTCTACATCTATCTCTCCACAATAAAATATTCGAAGATAAAGTCAGCTACGTGGCTCAATTATAATCAAGATTTTTATATTTTCCCAATTGTTCCATGACCATGACATGCCACTTACCATGTCATGCGAGTCTAACATTAACATATACGGTGCGCGTGAGCGCGTGGACCTTCCGTAATGTTCGTTCGTAGTTATCAGTTATTGCATTTTCACCCAATCATAGTTCGACACCTGTCAACAATTGATAGGAACTCCATGAGAGGCGTAGATTTGCGAAGCACAAGGCCGGACTTCTCAGCTACATCCAGCGATTTCGATCTCCCTTCTCCGCCGATCTTCCAATCGAAGCGGTGGATGAGATTCGCCACCATGAGATGAACCACCGCGTGAGCCAGAGGCAGGCCGGGGCACATCCTTCTCCTCGAGCTCTAAACGGTATGAGCTCGAAATCCTTGCCTCTTGTATTCTATTTTACTCTCCATGAATCTCAGGCGCGAACGTCTCTGCATTCGCCCAAACCCTAGGGTCTCGACCGATGGCCCATACGTTGAAGAGTATGCTCGCGCCTCTCGGAATCGTAAATCCGTCGATTTGAACGTCGAATTCCGCCCTGTGCGGCACTAGAAATGGTACCGGCGGATGGATCCTCGGAGTCTCCTTTACCACGGCGTTTAGGTAAACGAGCCTTGGCAAGTCCGATTCTTCGACGTGCTTATCGTTTGTTACCATCACGGTCGCCAGCTCGTCCTTGGCCTTCGACATGACGTCAGGATTGCGTAGTAACTCAGTCATTGTCCATTCAACTACAGCTGCTGTAGAATCAACCCCTGCCATGACCAAGTCCTATAGCAGAATGAGGAACATTTTGATAAATAGGAACATTTTTGTGTCACTTTAAAAAAATAGGAATGAGACTTGGTCAATTAAAAAAAGAGGAACTTCTTTAATTAATTAACTAAACCTAATTAATACCAAAGTAAATATATATATATATCCTATATCTATAATACCAACGACGACGGACCAACGGCAATTAACGCGACCAACGAACTGATCGAGACATCCAACCGAAGCAAAAGAGAGCCGAAACGTCTGAACCATCGAAACACCAAGCTCCAAGAAGCATATACAGTAAGTAATGGGGCAAAATTCATGTATCGCATTTTACATTATCGGGCATTGCAAGTTTCGTTCATGTTAACAACATTTCACATTTCTAGCATCGGGTATTAGATTTTCGCATCATTGGGTAGTTATGGATAGCATTTTCACGGTAGATCTGGTGCGGATTTGAAGAAAAATTTCGTTTTCGGTTTATTCGAATAAATTATTCTAATTTTTTTCTGCTCGAAAAGATTACTCGGATAAAAGATTCCCGGTAGTATTAATTCGGACACCTTACTCGAATAACTCGGAAAGGTTACTCGAATAATACTCATCACTTCTAAATATTATATACTTGAATTTTCGATTTATCTTAGTTCGTAAAGGATGCATGGCTTCTCGAACGTTATTCGAAGGGTATTCAGAACTCGAATAAAATTTTTCAAATGTTTCGAGCACCTCGAATCACATTTACAGTATTCGAGTAAGGTATTCGGTGATTCATCAACTCGAAAGACTTACTCGAATAATTTTGATTTTTCGAGTTTTAGATTTATTCGAATATTTCATTTGTAACTAATGTTTATTTATGTGATTTATTTATTTATATGCAGGTTATGCCGACCAGCATTATGATTGATTACGATGGAGAATGGATGATTGGGGAAGATAATAAATATAGTTGGGTTCCAAGGATGGGAACAAATATAAAGCCCATTGGGTTCGATGTTGATTGTTGTTTGCTGGAGGATCTGCGAAACGAAATATATGAGTCTATTAACTTAAGCGGGAGGCCGGAGTTAAAGTTTAGTTATCAACTATATATGAGAGGTATGGAAGGTTGTGCTCCATTGTATATAAAGAATGATCGAGAATTGAAGGGTTATATTTACTTAGGGGGTCCAATGGATAGACCAATTCTCCGTGTGGAAATTGGACTCCCTGCGACCCTTGCCCGTCAAGCTCTTGCGGATGATGAAGTTGGTCCTGTTCCAATTGAGGTTCGTAGCGGTGGAGGTGGTTACAACGATGATTATTTTGACCGTATCATCGACTTTGGTGGAGACGAAGATGTGAATTATGGGGGTGAAGGTCACAATGAGGCGAACGTGCACGTCAACTCTGACGAGAATATTGTTACACGGCAGAACATGCACATCAATTTTGATGGCGTAAACGAAGAAGATGCAGACAGGGATGATGAGGAGGAGGAGGAGGAGGAGGAAAATGTAATTATTCCTAGTGATCGTTATTCTTTTACCGACGGTTCTACCATCAAAGTCGGTGATGAATTTGAGGATAAAAGGGCTGTCAAGAAGAGGATCCAAAGACTTGCTATAGATGCATGCTTCGAGGTCAAGATTATAAAATCTTCTCGATCGTACTACGGCGTGAGATGCAAAGAGGTGGGATGTACTTGGAGGATATGGACGGCAAGGAATAAGGATACAGCCGTATTCTCGGTTCGAACATATTGCAACACACATACGTGCGACCTTGCAAATCGGAACGCAAGACTCACTCAAGCATCATCAACCTCCGTGAGTGATATGCTTCTTGAATCTTTTCAGGGTTCTACAAGTACACCGGCCCCTAAACTAATTCAAACAATGATGAGAAATCGTGGGATCGAAGTTTCATACTTCAAAGCATGGAAAGGAGGCATTTTAGCACAAAATGCAATGAAAGGTGACCCCGATGAGAGTTACAAGTTGGTTCCGTCATACCTGTCGACGTTGAGAAGGTTGAATCCGGGAACCATAGCGAGTCTATATCTAGACGATGAGCGGAGATTTAAACACGTATTCCTATCCCTCGGTGCTTGTATTGCGGGATACCGTCATATGAGGAAGGTTGTTTGCATCGACGGTACTTGGTTGAAAGGAAAGTATAACGGTACGTTACTCATTGCATCAGCAGAGGATGGCGACAAACATCAGTTTCCTTTAGCTTGGGGTATAATTGACGATGTGGAGTCGATAGACGCTTGGACGTGGTTTCTGAACGAGCTCTTGGCCGTCGTACCCAATGAGGCTGAACTTGTTATCGTATCCGATAGAGCTCCTTCAATCAAAGCCGCCGTTGCAAATGTCTACAGTCATGCACACCACGGTCATTGTATTTGGCATCTATCGCAAAATATGAAAGGCCGGTGTAAGAAGCAGGGTGCGACTGAGACATTCATACGGATTGCTAAGTTATACAAGCAAAGCGACTTTGATTCGCAATATAGGGATTTTGAGAAAATGTTTCCTGCAGCCCATGCATATTTGGAAGCAAATGCTACTAAGGAACGATGGAGTCGAGCTTATTCTCCGACAACTCGCTATAACATCATGACTACGAACGGAGTGGAATCGATCAATGCAAGACTCCGTGAAGAAAGAAAGTTCCCGATCATTGCGCTTCTGGAATCAATACAGAGGATGACGACTGATTGGTTTGCTAGATACAGACAGCAGTCTATTCAGGCAACCACACAGTTTACCCCGACGGTGGAGACAATAATCCGTGAAAGGTATACGCTAAGTCAAGGGTATGAAGTTAGCGAAATCGCTCCGCAAGAGTATGATGTCCGATCTTCAGGGAGTCGTGCCGTCGTTAACTTGCAGTCGAAGACATGTACGTGCCGCCAATTCGACATCGATAGGATTCCTTGTTCGCATGCAATCGCAGCGAGTCTACGATCGAACACGTCTTTCTACCCGTTGTGTTCGGCTTATTATTCTGTCCTAACGTGGCAGTTTGCTTATCATGGACGAGTTTCGCCGGTTCCGGATCAAGCCGAATGGGATACCGTGGATCAATTGGTGCTGCCACCTCGGTTCGTAGCAAGGCGTGGTCGGAGAAAAGAAAGAAGGTTTCCATCCGTCGGTGAGTTTGGTGGTAGACGCTAATTATATTTTGAAGTATGACGTTTTAGTATGTTGTTATGGATACTCTGAGATTGTGTCGTTGGGAAATATTCATGTTTGGCTAAATAATTGCAAAATTTTTCACTGTTTTTCGAGTACCGTTTGAACTCGAATAAAGTCGAATACGATACTCGGATAAGAAAGTTGAATAACGGAAGCTAAGTTGTCAATATTCGAGTTTCCATAAACCTCGAATAAACTCGAATACGGAACTCGTATAGAAACTTCTTTTTCGATTGGAGGAATTAATCGGATAAGTAGATTATATTCTAAGTTCAACTAGAACTTATTCGAGCTGACAAATTTATTCGAAAACATTACCCGATTTAAGTACAATTATTCGAACTCATTCGAATAATTTTTTTTGTTTATACGAATTTTAATTATCTCAATCCGTAGATGTAGAAATATCAATATTTTGATGTTTTAGGGCCTTGATGATGTTAATAAGTCGCTTGATGAAGATAAACAATTTTTGACAAAAATCTTCCCTGACATATAATGGAACACGTTGGTACATTATACTTTAATATAGAATTGTTATCAATGTGTTCTTCATATAAACATTTGGTAAAGATGATTTTTTTTTTCTAATTTTAATATTATTTACTATCATGAATCTGCAAAAACTATATTACTTAAGAAACACATTTAGCTTTTTCACGATTACAATAATACGAAAATTTTCGTTGTTCTAATTTATTCGACTTAAGTGTTCGCTCGAATAAAATCGAATAAATTATTCGTTTAATGAACAATTATTCGAGAGTTAGATTTACTCGAATAACAGAGAGTTTTGAAACTTAAATGATTCGTTGTTTCAAATTATTCGAATTAAGATTTTGCTCGAATAAAATCGTATAGGTTATTCGAATGAAGGAATATAATTCGAGTGTCAGATTTACTCGAATAACAGAGAGTTTTGAAAATTAGATAGTTTCGTTGTTTCAACTTATTCGAATTAAGATTTCGCTCGAATAAAATCGAATAAATTATTCGTATAAGGGAATATGATTCGAGTGTTAGATTTACTCGAATAACAGAAAGTTTTGAAAAAAAATAACTTACATGTGAAACTGAACTAACCAGAAACCAACCTGAACAACCCAAAACATTCCAAAAACTGTTCAAACAGTCCAGTTGTTAAGCCAAATACATACAACCAAAAAGTATCTAAATAAGAGAATGTTCGCGTCGTTCAGTTTGGAGAGATCATCTCTCTTACCGAACATCATCGACATAGCCGCCCGGAGCATGTATACACCACACTCCCCGCTGTCCGAAAAAATAGAACAATTTCAAAATCTAGACAATGAACTTTGCAAAGAAAAAAAGTAAGACAAATGAGACTTACCTGATCTTCCCCTGAGGGAACTTGCCGCACCGCGCATATGTAAAGTTGACAAGATTGTCATTTACACCGACGTGCTGAAGCATCAGAGGTATCAACTCGCAGAGGGGCTCGACGTATGGCTTTATGAACCTCATGTCCTTGTCAGCGTTCCGGTCGCAGTCCAAAATCTGAACGGTTCTCTCCTTGAACCGTGCGACCAGAAGCACCCAATGAGCATTGTACCCCAACGGTATGACGGCAGCCTCCGCTTCGCTCCAGTGGAGTGACGGCTTGTGCGGGTGATTGTACATTCCCGTAGCATGTAGTTCGAACGACGACATATCCCACGGGCGAGGTTTGGTGGACTCATACAGTACCAATTGTGGAAAATTGGTACTCATGAAGGCCACTTTCTCCACGGGAAGCCCAAAGCGGTCTTGCATCGCTATAAAACCGTGGAATACCTCGTTGACGTGCTGCAATAATAGCATAATATGTTATCAAGCGAAATAATTAATTAGTTAGAACGTATTGAGCTAAATGAACATACCTCATCCGAGAGCCAAACTCTTTGAGTAGACAGGTCTTTGAAGAATTTCATCCCATAAGACTGTAGGATGCCTGCTCGTTCATCAGTTGGGCCCATTCTTTCCAACTCCACCCTTACCGCCGCCCAATTTTTAATCCTCGACTCAATGAAATGCACTAAGTTGTTCAGGCGAGGTTTTGTAGCTGGAGGGGTCGAGTCCGGCAACGGCATATACGGACTCGTCAGGACCTTCGCCTTCTTCTTCTCGCGATCAGGCTGATCCCGTTTTGTAGCGAGCACGGCGGTCCGGGTTCTTAACCGTTTGTACCGTTTCGGCACGGCCCCCGTCCCCGTCGTGGTCGAAGCGGCGTCGTCCTCCATCCCCGTCCCACCGGCCCCCGTCCCCGTCGTCTCGGCCACGACCCCCGTATCCGTCGCGGCCACGACCCCCGTCCCCGTCCCACCGGCCACGACCCCCGTCGTCTCGGCCACGACCCCCGTCGTCTCGGCCACGGTCTCGGCCACGACCCCCGTCGTCTCGGCCACGACCCCCGTCGTCTCGGCCACGACCCCCGTCGTCTCGGCGACGGTCTCGGCCACGACCCCCGTCGTCTCGGCCACGACCCCCGTCCCCGTCCCACCGCCCACGACCCCCGTCGTCTCGGCCACGGTCTCGGCCACGACCCCCGTCGTCTCGGCCACGACCCCCGTCCCCGTCCCACCGCCCACGACCCCCGTATCCGTCGTCTTGTCCACCTGGTGGCCCTCGGCCCTCCCCGTCTCCGGCACATTCGTCGTGTCGGGTTCGTTCGGCGTCCTCCCGAATATTGGCGTGTCGAACCGCGGCGAAGGAGGCGTGTCCCGATCATAGGACCTCGCAATATCCCGTACCGTTGTCGGCCTCAGGGTCTCGATGACTACAAAACGGGAGTATTAAGTATTACGTAATATCAATATAATTTTGTAAAATAAACATCAAGTAGGACATACCCTCGAGCACGATCGAACGTAGCTCCCTAATCTCCGTTCGGATATCCCTAACCTCAGCCTCCAGCCTGTCCATTCTTCTATCGATATGGGCGACGACTGAGCTAGAAGAAGCAGGAGGAGAAGACCGCGGAGGAGAAGACCGCGGAGGAGAAGACCTCGGGGGAGAAGACCGCGGAGGAGGAGACCGCGGAGGAGGAGACCGCGGAGGAGGAGATGGAGCAAGCCGATGGTCACTGCAGTAGACCGCCATCCCATTTAGCAGATGCTCCACTATCCTTTGGGCTACGGCGTCATCCCTGCTGCCATAAAAGCCGGCGACCGTGCGAAAGTGCCTTGAATTGACTTCAACATCGGTTGGTGTAAGCCAACACCGCACATCCTGTGTATTTGTACAAGTTAAAACATCTCATTCTAATTAGATATATACTTATAAATAAACATATATACTTACATCGATCTGCCCGGCATTGAATGCACGCTCGACCGCTTCCCACGACGGAGCAGAACTCTTGGCGAAAAATCTGGTCTTCCAATGGCATATTCGGGGTATCGGGAGTCGATCACCGGTTCTCCTCACAGTGAATTCGCCCCCGACGCTCGGTAAACACTCGTACGCCAGAACCTGATAAAAAAGAGTAAATATAAGTTAAAAAAAAATATAATATGGCTTAAATAAAGCAAAATTACTTACCTGAAGCGGTTGGACGAAGCCGCTAATATCGAAGGATGTACTGATTTTTCCCTTCGAAGTCATGTCAATGCGCTTCTCCAACAGGTCTTTGTTCAGACCATAAATGACCTCCTCGAAAGCTATCCTTCCCCAAGGATATTGGTTGAAGCGATCAAAATCCTCCACCAGAGAGAGCCACTCGCTCGTAACGGGCAAGTCCTTCTTCACACGGCACTTCCCTAGTACCCCGACTGCAAAATAAAGCGCCGCCATCTTCAATTTCTCGATATTCACACCCGAACCTCCACCGGCGGCGGCATCATTACGCAACATTTCATCCATTCTTGCATCCAAATCGTGAAAATATATAACGGGCTTGCCTACGAGCCATAAAACAAACGTTAGTTTTTGAAATCATTTGTAAAAAAGATTCAAAATGATAAAAAAAGAATAGGATAATCATACCAGGCCAATGCCTCGTTGTAAACCCGTTCGATGACGGTATCACCGGATCGGCAGCGCCACAATCGAGCCCCGTAATTAGGCAATACTCGACCAACGAAAATCGTAATGGTCGCCCACGAACGACCATCCAAAACTCCTGCGACTCAGGCATATACTCCACTTGTCGGCTCATCAAAAACCACAAAATCATATTCGAGTTGTAGTGGTTACGGGCCACCTTTATGAGATTCCCGAACTGAGTCCTGTTGACCATCTCCGCCAATTCATCTTCGTTCAAAAAGGTACGAATGCGTTCTGATACTAAGATGTACTTTGCGTTCACTGTAAGGATGGCATGGTAGAAATTTTCCGTCGGCAGCTTCGTCGGAAAATAGATCTGAAAATGCAAAAAAACCACCAAAATTTTCTGTTATTCGAGTAACTATTCGAGTAAAATGACACTCGAATAAAGGTATTTGTTATTCTAACAGAATTTACTCGAATTGAAACTAGAATAATTTCAAATGACGAAATACACAGAAAATCCGATCGATTACGACTTTTACCCAACGATTTAACATTAAAATCGACCGATTTAACATGAGAAACGAATGATTTAACTATACGAAGACAAAACCCCCAAAACCCATTTAACCGAAAACTCACCGTGACTCGACCGTCTTCGATTTGCTCATCCACACGGTTGCGTTGAGGCACGGACGGCGCTTTCGTTTTAGTTTTCGCCATTGATGATAGTCTGCGTTTTCGATTTTTCGAGTGGGAGAAGAACTTCGAATCGCCGCTCGTTTATAAGAGTTAAGGGTTTAAATGTTATTCTAAGTTCACTTTCGCCTTTTATAAAATTAAACTTATTCGAGTTTGTTATACGAGTAAAGTATTCGAGTCTGCCACTCGAATCGATAATTCGTTAAGTATATTCGAATAAGTCAGTAACGTATTAATGAGTTTGTTATTCGAGTAACTGGATTATTCGAATAAGTCAGAAAATCGTTTAATTTATTCTAATAACCTTTTCGAGTTGATATTTAACTCGAATAACTTTCTCGGTTGGTTATCCAGTTAATAAATCTCTTAAACCGTAATTTTGTGATAATTAATCTTCTTAACCAGTTTTCTACTAAGGGTATTTTGGTCATTTTGAACCCCGTTCCCTTTTTTTAAAACTGTTATGAATCGTTCCTCTTTATCAAAATGTCCCGCAGAATGAAGGCTCTGAAAATCGCTTGTGGCAAAGGAGAGCGTCTAAAGAGGGAAAACATAAAGACATCACTCACCACCAGAAGTAAATGTTTGATCTCATTTCGACTGAGGTAACAATCGCCGCGTTTTCCGAGATCGGTTAGGGCTTCCAGGAAGTCGTTCTTCTTGGGCGACGACGAAAGCGTATTACCTATTACATCATCAAAGATTATAAAGAACTTCTCAAAATACTCACCGCTCCTACACTGAATACCCTGAGGATCAAACCATCTGAGAATCGGAAAATAGTCCGAAAAAATATTCACAGCGTCCACAGTCCTCGTCAGCCTCCTAACTTCATGAAACGAGTCTGAATGATAATCAGCAAAGGCCATGGAGGAAAACAGAGTATTGCTCATCTATTCAGCGTCGTCACATGCGTCATTTCTCCTATATCCACGGCCTGGCTACTATCGCAGCAATGGTTCAAATGCTCATTCATTTGGCTAACCTTCTCCATTCGAAGCGGCTCGGTGGAAACGAGCCGCGCAGTAGAAAACATCTCCCCTCTGCATACTTTGCGGAACTTGCGCCATCTCTCTCCAATCGTCTGACCCAGGCTAAGGACCACTCGGGGTGGTCGAGGGCTCGTATTGATTCGGGCACGAACCGGCCCGGTCGCGCCGCTGTAGAACTTCTGTAGCTAGTGGGGGAGATGATACGACGATTGTGTGCTGAAACTCGAGCTTTTGGTGCATCAGAGGGCCGTAAGTCTCTGAGAGTTTGGCCAGAGATCGATGAGGGTTTTGGCCGAGGTGGAGAAGGTTGCCTATGTATGATGGGCAGTGGAGTGGGTAAGGCCCTGGGGGAAACTTTATTCGATGAAGATGGTGAATTCTTGAGCCATCTTCGTATCGTTAAGAATACTGCTACGAGCAGAAGGGATGAGCCAGGGTACTCCAAGACTCATTTTCTTTTTTCTTTTGTCTATTTTTATTGATTTTGTTTTTTTGGGTGAATTCAATTCCCAGCAATTTATAGACACGTGGATGAACGAACTATGGACCCGATTTTGTTGTCTGCGTTTCTTCGATCCTCTGTTTCTTGCGTGGATTCTGGTAATTTATAGAGAGTACGCATGAAACATCGAAACATTTGCTGAGAACGTGCCTTTTGTTTGTTTTTTTTTTCATCGCCTTTTGAGCTGCGCAATGACTAGATACTAACAGCAATAAAGACGTGTAAACTATATCTAATGCTTGATGAATGCGAACTGTACATGATGCTAACAGTTGATTCCCAAGTCGACATAAACAACAAAAGTCAAAGTGTTCAATAAAATTGAACCATTCTATGTCGAGATATCGATGCCTACCGATCGTCGTACGTTAGACAAAGAAATGTCGGACAATTGAAGTGAAATTGAACCATTTTGCAAGATCAAGAACTTAAACCGCAGAAATGTCGGATATGCACAATCATGGGGATTAGAATTGTAATTATTCCTAGAAATCATCTGCATCCGTCCATTTTCCAGGCAACGCCTGCATCATCAATCATCAACTAAGAACTCGGAACGAAACGAAACGAAAGTCCGTAGAAGCTGCTGAAAAAAAAAAAATTATAATAAAGAAAAAGAAAATTCCAACTGCTAATTCACTGAGGACAGCTGCTGCTTTATCAATGGCTGAGATGTTTTCGCCGTCGAAGTCTCCTCAGCTGTGCTCTTCACCTCCACGAGAAGCGCCACCACCTCCGCCATCGTCGGCCGCTCGTGCGGCGACGGATTGACGCAGAACATCGCAATCCCTAAAGTCTGGAGCATCTCTTGAACCGTCTGATCGGGCAAACCCTGGAGCTTCGAGTCAAGTATCGACGCCGCTGGCTCGAAGCTCCCCATCTTCTTCTTCACCCACTCGACGATGTGCAGCCCATCGCCGATCTGCGGCGCCACCGCGCTCCGCCCGCTCAGTATCTCCAGCAAAACCACGCCGAAGCTGTACACATCGCTCTTTTCGGTGATGTTCACCGTGTATCCGTACTCTGCGCCAGACATACACGATAGATAAAAATTGCATTCAATTTGGGGGACGAAATCAGAAATCGTATAGCAAAACTTGCCTGGCGCGATATAACCGTAAGACCCAGCAACCCTAGACATGGCCTGTTGATAATTGGTGGAGCTCATGAGCTTCGCCAGCCCAAAATCAGCCAAGTAAGCCTCGTATTTCGAGTCCAAGAGTATGTTATTGCACTTGACGTCTCTGTGAAGTATGGGCGGCAGACAATCGTGGTGAAGGTAAGCGAGTCCCTGGGCAGACCCGACGGCAATCTTGTACCTAGTTTCCCAGTCAAGGTTTCGGTTGTTCTGAAGAAGCTGCTGAAGGTTACCGTTTGGGACGTAGTTGTAGAGAAGGAGCTTGACGCTCTTGTTAGAGCAGTAGCCAAGTAGCTTCACTATATTCCTGTGTCTAATGTGCCCGAGGATTTGGATTTCTGCTGCGAAGGAATCGAAGATGATTTCTTCGTCTTTCTTCGTCTTCCAAAGCTTTTTGACAGCAATTACTTCGCCGCTGGGCATTTCTGCTCTGTAGACTATGCCCGAACACCCTTTGCCTATGGCGTTTTCTTCCTTCAGACAGCTGAGGATGTTCTCGACAGTGAAGTTGAGCTTCTGAAATGGTATGAAAGTCCATGGGTAAGAAAAGTCGTCCTCTGCAGAAGAAGTCGTGCTAGGCTTCTCGTTTATATCCCTCGGGTTTCTGGCAACTAAAATCCAGACAGTTACGACAGCCATCACCACAGATATTGCAATCACAGCGATCAAAACTACGTCCTTGGGGGATTTGAGAACGTTCCTTCGCATCAGGCGAGAAGAACAAGTCGAACCGTCCGTAGATTCACAGAGTTGAGGGTTTTGAAGGAACGAGCTCTGCGTCAGCGTTCGAAAGAATGGGGTGACGGGAATTGGGCCTGAGAAGTTATTGTAAGAGATGTTAAGCGAAGCGAGGCTTGTGAGAGAGCTCAAAACTGCAATCTTTCCGCTAAGCATGTTGTGCGATAGATCGAGGGATTGAAGCTGCCTTAACCCAGCGAATGTGTCTGGGATTTCGCCGGTTAATCTGTTAGAACTCAGATCCAAACTGATCGTCAGGCTCGTCAAGGATCCAAGCTCGGGCGGGATCGTCCCAGAAAGGCCATTGAAGCTCAGATTGAGCTGAGTTATCTTCTGCAAGTTCTTGAAAGACTTTGGTATTTCACCACTAAGAAGGTTGTTGTTCACTATGAGTTTGTTCAGGAAAGTCAAATTACCGAAACTGAGAGGAATCTCGCCGGTGAATCTGTTTCTACTCAGATCAAGCTGTTCCAAGTTTATAAGATTCCCAATCTTTGCTGGTATTTCGCCTGTAAGGTAATTGTCGTGAACGTCCAAAAGCTCGAGGACTTCGATGCCCGCTATTTCAGAAGGCAGATTGCCCGAAAAATGATTCATGTACAAATCAAGAAAGACGAGGTTCTGCAAGTTCCCAATCTCTTTTGGTATCTGACCCGAGAGCTGATTTTCCCCGAGCCTCAGCCTCACCAATGACTGACAAGTCCCTACGCTCGGCGGGATTTCCCCAGTCAACAAATTCCCTAATAGCAACAACTTGCTCAGCTTCTTCAGAGCGAAAAGATCTCCTGGGATCGAACCGTTTAGCTTGTTATGAGAAAGATCGAGCGCATACAGCTCAGTACAGCCTCCAAGCGAAGGCGGGATTGTCCCAGAAACAGAGTTCCCCCATATGTAGAAGCTCTGCAGATTCTTTAATGCCCCGAGATTTTCAGGGATCGAGCCCGTTAACTGATTCTTATCGAGCTGAAGAGCACTTAAGCTACTACAGTTGCTCAGCTCCCGTGGTATCGAGCCAGTGAGCCCATTATCAGAGAGATGAATCTGTTCGATAACCCCCAACTTCCCAAAGTCGCTGGGAATCTCGCCGGAGAGATCGTTCGCCGACAAATCGAGGATGACGAGCGACGAGCAGTTGGAAATCTCCGGCGGGATTGAGCCCGACAGAGAGTTTCCCCACAAAAACATGCTGTCAAGCTTCTGCAACTTCCCAAGCTGAGGAGGTATTGGGCCAGTGAGCTTGTTTAAATGGAGATAAAGATTCCTCAGCTCCGAGCAAGAGCCAAGCTCGGGCGGTATCGATCCAAAAACCTCAGTATCGTAGAGCGAAAGCGTCTCAAGATTGACCAAATTGCCGAAAGTAGGCGGGATAACGCCAGTTAACCCCGTGGCAGCAAACCCTAGCGTTGTGAGGTTGGTAAGAAGGCCAAGCTCATGCGGTATTTCTCCAGTTAGGTAAGGATTCCCGCCTATCCTCAGCTGCTGTAATGATACCAACGAGCCCAACTGAGATGGGATCGAACCGTTCAGCAGATTATCTTGGAGGCACAACACTTGGAGAGAAGAGAGATTGGAGAGCTGCGGCGGTATTGAGCCGCTCAGCCTATTCGAGTTCAAGAACGTGAACTGAAGGGCGGCGAGCTTCCCAAGTTCTGAGGGTATGGAGCCCGATAAAAAGTTCGACGAAAGGTCCAAGAGTCTCAGCTGAGTCAAGGAGTCGAACGACGGCGGAATGGGGCCAGAAATATTGGTTGAAGAGAGGTTCAATAGCTGGAGAGAGGAGAGGGAGGAGAGCTGGGAAGGGAGGGAGGAGAGATTGAGGAAAGTGTTGGGGATAGAAAGGGAGGTGACCCTTTCTTGAGGGGAGCATGTTACCCCTTGCCATGAACATGGAGTTTGGGAGGAAGGGTTCCACGTGGAGAGAACTGGCGATGATTTTCTGTAGTAGGGGTCTGCTGATGAGAGAAGGGATAGAAGGGCTTGTCCGTCTGAGGATAGGCAGTTCACTTGTGTCGGAAATGTGAGACATGAGCAGCTCAACAGCAGGGAAATGATGGAGAGAAGTGAAGTGCTCTTTGAGCTCAGAAACAAAGTTGCCTTAGTCTCCATGGCTTTAGGCCGAGGAAAGAAAAATGGCGGTGGAAATGTCTGTCTTAGTGGAAGAACTCACACAGTGTTGTTGAACAAGAGTGGAAAGCTCTTCTTACATATGCATGCAGGCAGCTGTATATGGTCAGGACATATTTCCGTCGAAAGTATTGTGTTTGTAGAGTTCTTACCGGTGAGAACCACGGCGGATCCTCCCTGATCGGCGGTGATATGGGTGGCTGTGGTGGCGGAGATTTTGGGAGAGGATGGAAGTTTCAGTGTGGTGCTGTGCTGTCTACTTCTGAGGTTGCTCAAAGAAAAAGGGTCTTTCAGGTTTCTTGGGAACTTGTCAATGGTGGAAAAAAACTAGTTATTTTGTATTTGCCCTATTAAAAATTGTAATTACTCCCTCCGTCCCATGATTTTTATCACATTTCTTGGTGGGTACGGATATTAAGGTGGCATTATTATAATAATATAGTACAATGAAAAGGTAAAAAAGTGTATATTTTGACACGTCTTTTAAGAATATTTAATATTATTATATTGATTGTTTGTGATAATTTTTTACCCAAAAAGCAAATGTGATAAAGTTAGTGGGACGCCTGAAATGGAAAAATGTGATAAAATTAGCGGGACGGAGGGAGTATATTGTATTTTTCCTAAATTAATTTCAATTTTAATGGGTTATGTTATGGTCAATGGTGGCGGAGAGATTTCAGTTCAAGTTACTTTCTATTCATGCAACAACACATTTATTTAGCTTCTCGATGAGCATTTTTTTTTGGGACAATTACGTTTCAGGCCCTAGAAAAGTTTAAACTTAGTGATCAGACCCTGTCAGTAATTTCTTTAGTTTAAAGGACCTGTTTTTTGAAAAATTTAAAGGTAAAGACCCAAACTATGCTTTGACTAAAATGCCCTTTAGAAATCGTTCAGTAAAGTGGTATTCGACGCCAATTGTATGTTACAGATATATGACACGTTGTTACTGTAAAACTTATAAGTGTTACTTTAAACTGATAATGTGTTATTTATCGATAGTAAAATGTTTTTAACAGATTTATAGTAAAGTGGTATTCGACGCCAGTTGTATGTTACAGATATATGACGCGCTGTTATTGTAAAACTTATAAGTGTTACTTTAAACTGATAATGTGTTATTTATCGATAGTAAAATATTTTTAACAGATTTATATTTAGTTCTCCGGATAATCGAAATCCATTTTTCACAATGAATCGAGCACAATCGACTGCCCCATCAACCAATCAATTTCGACGTGTCACGTATGTTTTTTTCTAGTATTGATGAAGAACGATGTAAGAATTGTAATGAATTTTTATATGGGTTCAAATTTGAGAAAAATGTGGCCAAATCGAACTAGATTTTGACAACAATCGCAGCTAATCTGTGCGTATTCGAGATACCCATAGTTTGGGCGTTTCATAGGCTCTGTGAATTTTGAAACAATCGTTACCTCATCACTTCTAAACTTACGCTGTGTGAAAGCAAGTCGTATCGCAGCCATTGATTCATCGGGAGCACATGTTACTATTTCATGCATTATTGTCACTACGATTTGTCTTAATGTTACAAAACTTTACAAAAACGTTAAATGGTATTGTACGATTTTATTTCTCATATATTATATTTTTATCTCATTAAATGGTATTGTACGACTTTATTTTGTTTCTCAGAAGTATATATTTGGTATTTTTTGTCCAACATATGGGTTCATGAACAAAGTGGGCCATGATACGAGGGGTAACTCATAATCGACTTCTTCGTCGATTAATTGGTATATTATGACATAATTTTGATTTCCGTAAGTATTGATGGTGTATTATGAAATGTTATATTACGAACTAAGTTCTTTTAGAAGGCATGTTTCGATATTTTTTGACATTGAAACTGTTACTACATAAAACCAAAGCGTTACTTGTTGTTACCGGAACTGTTACTAAAAGTACAGGATTTTTCACTAAATAAACAATAAATATTATTGTATTGCCATGAAGTGGTACTATACTTGCTAAATTTTGGGCGGGATTTGTGGATTGATTGGGTTAATTGGGCGGGATATTGGTTTTGACTGGATTTGGATGAATTTACTGTACTTGCTAAATTTTGGGCGGAATTTGTGAATTGGTTGGGTTAATTGGGCGGGATTTATGCAACAATTGGAATTTTAGCGGGATTGCTAAATCAGTGCAAATGTGTTACTAATAACTATTTAACTGTTATCCATTTAGTTAAATATGTTACTAAAAGTTGCTTATGTGTTACCAATTACTGTAGTTGTCGCACTAAGGTTTAGGGTTATGTATTTATGGAGATTAAGGTTTAATGGTTTAGGGTTCCCTTAAGGTTTCAAGATTTACGACATATAAACTGATTTGTGGTTTAATTTTGAATTTTGATGGCATTCGTGCTGAAATTCATATGTGATGTTTCAATGAACAAAGTAATAGTTTATGTTTTGAATAACTATTGACCTCGAACATTCACTATCATCCACCTCAATCAAACAATGTAGCTTTTATAGGAGTGTGATAAATGCATCAAATCATACATTTACAAGATGTTAATCTTGTAAATCTCGAACAATGTGCTTTTATGAACGAAATTAATCGGATTAGTAATGTGGTACTAGAAACCTGTTATGTGGTATCATTATGTGTAAACACGTTATTCGATAGGTTCGCATTGTTATTTTATAGCAAACATGTAGTATTACGTGCGGGCAATCTGGTACTGGTGACATTAACGAATCATCCTGTTAATATTCCTTGACAAATAACTTCGAAAATGTATCAAATACATATTTACGACATATAAAATGATATTTGTGGTTTAATTTTGAACTTTGAACACGTTTGTGTTGGAATTCATCACGATTATGTCTCATTAAATGAGATACTAGTATGTTGTGAAGGAAGGGATATATGTTTGTATGATTTTTTATCTCAACTTTTCACATATTGATACCAACTTTCGCAAAACGTGTCTTTTAATGAAATTTTGTGATTTAGCTTCATCATATCATCTATTTTCATGAATTTCAATCTTATACATCCGAACGAAATGAATTTATGAACGAAATTAATCGAAATAGTAATGTGGCATTGATTAGCTATATTGTGGTACTTATAGCTACAAATGTGTTATATGGTTGGTCTATATTGTTATTTTTTATCAGATATGTGGTATTATTTGCAGGCAATGTGTTATTGTACTGTTAATATCTCTGACATTCTAGAAACTCCTAGAATGTTCTTAACGATGTGTTACCCAAATTGCGTGAATTGTTACTCAGAATAAAGAAAATGTTATCAACCAACTTTTTATTGGCAAACGTGTTATTTACGGGTAACGAGTCGTTATTAATTTCTCATTATATGTTACGTTTTGCGGATATATTTGTTATGAATATCTAGGCATATGATATTATTGTTCCACGAATTGTTACCCAGAAAGCATGAAGTGTTATTCAGTGACCATTTTAATAAGCAAACGTTTACCACTTAGATCTCATCAAAATTCTTCATTATTCCATGATTAACATCAATAATTGTCGTCGATAACTAGGGCCCATGATAAAATTGTGTCGACTTCACGTTATTCGGTCATTAAAGTCGAGATTTCACCATATTAAACGTATGTTTGGAGCATTCGTGCTTTATGAATCTCGAAAATTCTCTTTGATTATGAAGACCCATGAAAAATCGAAGCCAATACAACGTTTGTTGTTAGTAACGTCGAGATTGGGTCGAATTTGAAACATGAATTTTTCAGCTTATTAAACGTATGTTTTTTTCAGCTTAAAACAATTATTTTGGGGGCACTAAATTGTTATTTTTCGTCGCTTTGGCAAGGGTTAAATGTCTTATCGCAACTGGAAAATTTGTCATTCGTTGTGTTGGTTCTGTTATTATAGATGACACACATGTACTAAATATACAAATTTTAGAACTAAGTACAAGACTTTTGTTATTAAACTGAAAGAAAATGTTTCCTATTAGCTTAAAAGTGTTATTTTTGTTTCGAAACTTGTTATCGCGTCATTCAGCTAGGTTCGCATTGTTATCACGTTATGATCTATTCATCTTTGCATTTACTTGGGTATTACATGTGTTATTTACGGGTGACGGGTCGTTATTATTTTCTCCTTATATGTTCGTTTTGCGGAAATATTTGTTATAAGCATCAAGATATATGGTATTATTTTTCCAAGAATTGTTACCCAGAACGCATGGAGTGTAACCATTTTAATTAGCAAACGTGCTCTTAGATCTCATCAAAATTCTTCGTTATTCCATGATTAACATCAATAATTATTATCGATAACTAAGGCTCATGATGAAATTGTGTCGAATTTACATTATCCGGTCATTAAAGTCGAGATTTCACCGTATTAAACGAAATTTCCGAATTGTGTTTGAAGCTTTCGTGCTTTATGAACTTCGAAAATTCTCTTCGAGTATGAAGACCCATTAAAAATTGAAGTCGATACAACTTTGTGTTGTTAGTAACGTCGAGATTGGATCGAATTTCGAACGTGAATTTCTTCTTTCGACCGATTGAGTGTAAGGAATGTGTTATTGCAGGAAGCGGTATTGTTTTTGAATGATGTGTTACTTTTGCAACATCATTTGTTATTTACTAAACGAAACGTGGTTTTTCTGCTATACGGGCAATATTTATTTTCTCACAATTAACGTCACTAATATCCGAAACTTATCAACACCTATGATCAAATTAACGATAGTTTCACCTTATATCATCACAATCGTGGAGATCTATTCGGGTCTGAACGTGAAATCTCGTTTCGATCGATGCGTCGCTTGTTGGGAGAGATCGATGAGAAACTGTTACTATTTTTTCGAAACTTGTTATCGTATTATTCAAGTATTTTTCGTTGATTTGGCATATGCAGTGTTAAATATGTCTTATCACATCATTTATGTATTTTTCTCTAATTTATTCGTTTTATTAGTATTGGTATTATAATTGATAAAGTTGTTACTCAATATATGCGATATTGTACTCAATACAGACAATTTGTTATCCAAATGAATGGAAGTGTTTCATTTCAGCCTAAAACTGTTATAATTATTTCGACAACTGTAATCGGATCATTTGGGTATTCTGTGGTAAATTTCGCATATGTCAGGGATAATTATGTCTTTTCGCAGTCTTTAGGTAGTTTCCACTGAATTTTCCAAAAAGTAGGTCCTTTATCCTAAATCAAACTCAAATGGGGCCTGAACACAAAGTTAAACATCTAAGTAGGGCCTGATCTTTAATTAACCCTTTTTTTTTCCTTCTATTTTCTCATTTACGTTTTCATTTTAATAACGATTATAGTTTTGATTTTACTATGATTGATACTACAATTTTTTAAATTATTTAGCACGAATTACGGAGCAAGTTAATAATTATCCCTGTTTTCTAAGATACCTTTCACAAGGACCATTCCGCAAATTATATAAAATACACACCCCTTGCATCGGTTCATGCACACACAAGCACGGCGAACAAATACATGACATGACTCGTTTTGCAATATTTTGAATAATAATACGGTGATTAGTTTATACTAGTTAGTTACTAACAAAAAATTTCATTGTCTCTCATATTATTCTTTTCCCTAATTACGTTATTATGAAAAAAAAATGTATATGAAGGATTATTATTATTATATATAGGTTTAATGAAATCATTAGAACTAGCCAACTTAGGGGATCGTGAAAGGCTAAAGAAAGGTTAGATTATGAAAACCCTATCAGCATGAATACAATTTTGAAAAATTATCGTACAATATAATTGATGGTCTATATTTGTATAAAAAATAATATGCAGGGTCTACTTTCTTAAAGGTTGAGCGTGGTTAAAGAGGGAAATTTCAATTGGATTGTCATTTTATTTCTCCATGCTTCTTATCTTAATTTAATATTTAAATTTATCAGTATTAGAAAATCGAGGAAAGGGAGTGGGTTTGTTTTGGGAGTAGGGCTTAAGTGAAACAAAAAATAAAGGACATTTCACATTCACATGACTGTGAGGATATTTTAATTATATTTTCTTTAATAATGGCACAAGTTACGATTAGGGTAAGGCTTATAACTGTAAGTAGCTTTTTATAGGTTAATCTTGGCCTTCACATATATTAATGGGCTAGGTTTAATTTGCGCATGAGCCCATCATACCATTCAAGAGAAAAGTCCAGCCCATTAATTCAAAAAGCGCAAAGAAGATAAAATAAGAAATGGCGATAGATTTCGAGTTCGTAATCGTAGGACGAGAAATGGGCTCAGACGGTGAGATAGATCAGCGAGGATCGGAAACGATTGGTAATCCAAATCGTAACCCTAATTCTTTGATTAGTGAAACCCATTTTTCCGCTTGGAAGCTCCGAAAGGTTCGTATGTTTACCTCCCTTGTCGGTGCTTTTTGTTGTTTCTTATTTCGTTAGGGATTTGGTTGATTGTGTTATTTATGTAACAGCTTTTGTCTATGGTGTTTGATTCCTGAAACGCGTGTGTGCGAAATTGTTCCATATTCTGAATATCGAGCTGCAGAGTTGCAACACTTCGTTATATTTCAATAGGGATTTTTTTTTTCTAATGGAAGCACTAAAACGCATTATCACACCGATGGATGATGACTTGAGTAGCTTCCATTTGCTTCGTCTTTGTCTGATTTGATCGATGTATTCTTTAGGATGCCGAAACATCTGCAAGAAAAGCTGAAGTCGAAAGGAAGCGTGCTGAGGATATAGCCGCCGGGCTAATTCAGATGAACGGTCGAGAGCTTTTCGTTCACGAACCTTGGGTTTTCGACAACTCTCGTTATTAAGGTTCGTGTTAAAGATAGCTTCGTTATCGTCTGATTGTGTTTGGAGAGTTTTGAATCAAGGCCAAATCATTACCTTCGGAGTTCTGCTCAGTGCTGCTATCAATCTCTTTCCCTTTCTCCTTTCTTTCAGGCCTTCGAAAGAATGGGAACTCTGCCATGTAGAGATATTCTGACTTCTTGTTTCTGTAGTAGAGAAATTCTCTAATGTGTTGTAAGGTTTCAGTACAATGTATCTTCTTGCTAAAGAAAAATGATAAGAATCTGGCTAGATGTAAACCTTGTGGTAGAATTATTAGGCTGATGTTGTTACCAATTTGATAAGTTTCAAGTCGAAAATCAGATGAGAAAAAGGACTGTGAACGAAAATGGATTGTATGAGATCATGGTATAAAATCATTGTAATCATTTACATTAGTCTAAGAAATGAATGATTATCCAATTTGGTAACCCATCACGTTCGTTCTATACGCACGATATTTGCTTAAATGTAACAAATATATGACTTCATTTCTATGATCTTTTTACCTTTAGATAGAGTTATATACGTAGACATTTCTTTATGATCGGCTTCGGCCATTCAATGACAAAAATTATTTAACTTATCTGCAACCTCTTACCTTACAATCTCGTCCCATCTCTATATCAAGACGAGCAATCCATACAACACAGTAGGTGAAAAAAAAAAAAAAGAAAAAAGAAACACTTCATCTTCATCTTCCTACACAATTTTATTTTCTCACACCTTCCCCTAAAACATTTTCAGTCCAAGAATGAGAATCTCCACGTTCCAAAAGACGACTCTCGTCACCACAATCCTATGCTTAGCCACGCTCGCCGTCCTCAGCCCTCGACGGAGCGACGGCGCTACCCCGCCTTTCTCCTGCGACTCCGCCGACCCATCCACCAAGCACCTCCTATTCTGCGACGGAAACCTCTCCCCCGGCGACCGCGCCGGCGACTTGGTCTCGCGGCTGACTTTGGACGAAAAGATCTCCCAGCTGGTGAACAAGGCGGCCGCCATCCCCCGACTGGGGATACCTTACTACCAGTGGTGGTCGGAAGCTCTGCACGGCGTCGCCGTCGCGACCGGCGTGGAGAACGGCGTCTCCTTCAACGGTAAGGTCACGGCGGCGACGAGCTTCCCTCAGGTGATACTCACCGCCGCCACGTTCGACGAGCGGCTGTGGTACAAGATCGCTACGGTGAGTGCGCTCTTCCATTTCCATGGTTATTGTTGTTGGCATGTTACAATGTACGGACAAGCTTTGTTCTGTTTTCTAACATGTTCTGTGGTAAATGGATCTTGTCTCCATTATCGACTTTTTTCGAACTGAAGAGATAAGGTGTAATAGTATATACAGTAGTACTATGCTATAAGTCGGCTTAAGGGACAAACTTGTCTGACAAAAAAAGCTTAGATTATTCAGTCCACATTGGTCCATCATTATTTAGTTGAATGAAGAGTACATGTTTTATTTATTTTATAGACTATTTCAAGAATAATATCATTGAAAGTAGTTGTAGTGTTGTGAACGTTATGTCCGCGGAGATTTGTCCCACCCTACCTAACTTAACCCCTCCCATCCCACCATTGTATACGACTAGCTTATGTGTATATGTACATTGTATATTGGTATTTTCTTTATATACAATACAATGTATTCATTCAAATGCCCGAATCAAATATATTTTATTTGAATGTGAAGGTAATTGGGACGGAGGCAAGAGCCATATACAACGAGGGACAAGCCATAGGACTTACATTTTGGTCGCCGAACATAAACATATACAGAGACCCTCGGTGGGGCCGAGGCCAAGAAACCCCGGGCGAAGACCCTTTGCTGACGAGCAAATACGCCGTCTCCTTTGTAAGGGGAATTCAGGGCGACAGCTTCGAGGGCGGCCGACTGGAGGAAAATGGGCACATCCGCGTCTCGGCTTGCTGCAAGCACCTAACGGCGTACGACTTGGACAATTGGAAGGGAACCAATCGCTTCTCGTTCGACGCCAATGTACGCATATATATATATATACACTGATTTGTTCAATGGCTGACCACTTCACCTAAAATTTTAGTTTGTAGGGAATGTTATCACACACACACACACACACATATATATATATAGAGAGAGAGAGAGAGAGAGATATTATGGTGCACATTATGTGATCACCTTATGTGGACACTTCTTATGTAGCATTTTTCGGTGTCACATAAACGTGTCATTTCGACGTATGATGCGATGTTGCGTCCATTGATATCTTTACGTGGAATTGATTGACACATCATATGTTGAAATGGCACGTGGCACCGAAAATGCCACATAAGAGGTACATGCATAAGGTGTTCTCTCTCTCTCTCTCTTTCTATATATATATATATATATACATACATATATGTTATAACTATGCTGATTTCTTTATTATTTAGCCTTAGACATGTTGTCTCGTTTAATGGATGGGTCATAAGAGTTCGTACCCTTCACTTCTTAGGCATGAGCTCTCAGTACCATATTATTAAGAGTTGGAGTGTAAAATATTTTAATTAATTTTTTTTTATCTATTTTCAATTCTAGTACTGATAATTTGCATGCGGAAATTCGATCGCAGGTGACGAAGCAGGACATGGCGGACACATTTCAACCGCCCTTTCGAAGCTGCGTGGAGAAGGCGAGAGCTAGCGGGATAATGTGCGCTTACAACCTCGTAAATGGCGTCCCAAACTGCGCCGACTACAATTTGCTGACGAAGACTGCTCGGGGAGACTGGGGATTTCAAGGGTTTGTTATTCGGAGCAAATTTTTTATGCTCTTTAAGCATATTTTTTTCGTCGTCGAAATCTTTATTTTTATTTTAATATGCAGGTACATTACGTCGGACTGCGACGCCGTGTCGTTGCTCTACGAGACGCAAAAGTACGCAAAATCGCACGAAGACGCTGTGGCCGACGTGCTCAAAGCAGGTAAAAATAACGCTAGTCTGTGATCGAAATTATTCGAAATTTACGCCATTTTTTAAAAAAAACAAACGCAGGAATGGACGTCAACTGCGGGTCGTACCTTAAAAACCATACGAAATCGGCCGTCGAGAAGAAAAAGGTGTCGGAATCAGACATAGACAGAGCCCTTCGAAACCTCTTTGCCGTACGTATTAGATTAGGCCTCTTCGACGGAAACCCTAAGCAAAATCCCTACGGCAATCTCGGGAAAAAAGACATATGTACCCCCGACCACCTAAAGCTAGCCTTAGACGCCGCCCGGCGGGGAATCGTCCTCCTAAAAAACTCCGACGATTTCCTCCCCTTATCAAAGCCAGGCACAAAATCCCTCGCGGTCATCGGGCCCAACGCGAATGTGGCAAAAACCCTCCTCGGGAACTACCACGGGCCTCCATGCGGGCCCATAACCCCATTCGACGGGCTAAAGGGCTACGTTGAAAACGCAAAGTTCTTCGAGGGTTGCGAAGACGGCGTAAACTGCACCTCGGCAGACGTCGAAGGAGCTATTAGGGTTGCGAAATCGACTGATTATGTCGTTTTGGTGATGGGGCTTAATCAAGAAAAGGAGAGCGAAGAGCTCGACAGGGAAGAATTGGGCCTGCCCGGCGGGCAAGAGGGGTTGATTGCTAGGGTTGCGAAATCGGCCAAAAGGCCCGTAATTTTGGTGCTGCTATGCGGGGGCCCGGTCGACGTTTCGTTTGCGAAAAACGATGATAAAATTGGAAGTATTTTGTGGGCTGGTTATCCCGGGGAAGCAGGCGGTAAGGCGATCGCCGACGTAATATTCGGCGACCACAACCCAGGTAAAAAAATTGAATCTTTATTAACAACAATTTTGTCTTTCAATCTATAACAATCTCATCTTTATGTTGAAATCTTATGGTGGGAGGCTGCAATTAACTTGGTATCCCAAAAAATTATGAAAATCAAATCTTTTTTAGCTTGCATGATGTCTTTCATCCATCAAAATATCATCTTTATGTTAAATCCTTAGGTGGGAGGCTTCCATTAACTGGTATCCCATAGAATTTTTGAAAATCAAAGCTTTCAACTTGCATTTTGTATTTCATACATCAAAATATAATCTTTATCCTATTGGTATCCCAAAGAATTTATGAAATCAAATCTTGCTCGCATTTTGTGTTTAATCCATCAAAGTCTCATCTCTATCCTAACATCTCAAGGTGGAAGGCTGCCAATGACATGGTACCCAAAGGAATTCACGAAAATCCCGATGACCGACATGAGAATGAGGCCCGACCCTTCGTCGGGCTACCCGGGAAGAACTTACAGATTCTATCGAGGCGAGAAAGTTTTCGAATTTGGGTACGGTCTAAGCTACACAAAGTATTCTTACAAGTTCGCGTCAGTTTCCCGGACGAAGATCCTCTTCGAGGCGTCGGCGACCAAGGCGAATGCGCTCGTTGAAGTTGGGTCGAAGTCGTGCGAAGGGGCTAAGTTTTACGCGTTCGTAGAAGTCGAAAATCGAGGCAAAAGGGCGGGCGAGCACCCAGTCTTGTTGTTTATAAAAAAGCGTAGCGGTGATGTCAGCGAAGATGGGCCGAGGAAGCAGTTGATTGGGTTCAAGACTGTGAGCTTGGGCTCGAAGGAGAAGGCCATGGTTAATTTTGAGGTGAGCCCTTGCGAGCATTTCGGCAGGGCTGACGTGGGTGGTTCTATGGTGGTTGATTATGGGGATTATAGCTTGGTTGTGGGTGATGAAGAGTATCATCATCCTATTACAGTCCATTTGTAAGATCTTGTCTGATATATTGATATCAAGTTCTGTTTCTGTAATAAAGATCTCATCTTGATGAAGAAGAAGAAGAAGAAGAAATAAAGATCTGTTTTTTTTTTTTTTAAATCTTGGTTTCGTTTCGTCAAAGAATCAAAGAATACGTACGCTATTACATTCAGTGTAATTAATCTAAAAGGAAGAAGAATTTCAGACCAAAGTGCTGCACTTCGATGTCGAGGGATCGTAAATCGCCGGAACCAAATATCTCCTCCCATTAGCGCCTTCTGCGTTGTAGCTCGCGCCGGTGGTTTTCTCCACCAACAGGTCGCCGGCGTAGCCTGGATAAGCTCCGTTGGCGTAAACGCCGGGACAGGCCGACGCTGCCTCCAGCGGCGCCTCCGACGGGCCCTGGTAAAACCCGTTTCCGAAAGGGTTCGTCGCCGTTCCGACCAATAGCGCCGCCAGGTTGGCGACGGCGCCGTCCATGCCGACGTCATTGTTGGGGGCGACCAACGGCGGGCTCTGTGGGCCGTACGCCGGCTGGTGGAAGGGCCACGCGCAGTAACCTGGGCACTGAATCTCGGAATTACCCACCCATATGTAAGCGTATTTGGTGCTCTTTTGCCCCTTCTTCTCTGCGATTGCAGCCTTGGAGCCGTGGGTCCCGCACCGATTCATGCAGAAGCCGTCGACGGCGACGTCGGAGGAGGTTAGGACGACGTTGATGGCGTTTTTAAGCTCGCCCTTGGATGCCAGCTCTTGGATCTGCTTTTCCGTGAGTGATTTTCCCAGAGAGTAGGCCTCGTCCGAGATTTGTCGGCCTAAGAAGAGAGAGAGCGATGGGACCTTCTTGGGACTGCCGGCGAGGTTGTAGTACTTCTCTGTGCCCGTCTTCCACCAGGCGGCGACGGACGGCGGCGGTTGGGTCTCAGGCTTTGCCGCCGATGATGACTGAATTGAGGTGACGAAGTCCGTGACGATGGCTTTCTGGGAATGGCTGAACTTTCCGTACCATATCAGATTGACGGAGATTCTGCCGCGGAGAAGAGGGCCATTGTGGTAGCTGAGCAGTTGATACTGCGAAGGATCGTCGACGGCAGCCGAGCCACCGCCGCTTGGCTTCATCGTTCTTGAAGCGTAGCATACGTGTAGGAGGGAAACCAAAGCTGAGATCTTTATCAGACATAAAGACGCCATTTTTACAATAATTTTGAGAGGAGAGAGTTGGAAAAGTGTAGGTATTAGTGAGACAGAGAGATGTTATTATTATCTGTGAGATTCTGGCGATGAAGGAAAGAAGAACGATGTGCTATTTATATATATTTCTGTGTGTGTGCACATTGAGCTGTCCTGTCGTGAGCTGAGAAACATGGGACGCGCTTGTCAAGGAAAGAATCTAACGTAGAAAGAGACAAAACTATGGGTTATTACATTATTAATGGCTGTCTTCGTTAGCGCGTGAAGCGGGCAGCTGTCTTTGCAATGGGCGGGACATTTACACAACATCAATAAAGAAACAAAAAGCAAAACGCATAATATATTTCTACGTCGGTACTAGTGAGGTCGGTATTTAGTGCAACCTCACAGAGACGAATAATACAGCTAACAAATCACGGGCAATTTCAGGAAAGGCTTTACTATACCTATTCTTTCTTTATTCTTTATTATTATGGGCAAAGCAAAAAGCATCTATCTTCTCTACGAGTATATGAGCTGTAACCTAAGAAAACTGTAGCTAGCTTGCAATGAGAAGGATCAAGCTGTATTTTTGTTTTTGCTTTTGTTTTCCCACGTACATTCATTGCCAAAACCAATAAAGAGCATCTATTGTAACAGCTGCCCAACACGCATTTTTTGACTAACGGCTACTTCTTTGTAGCTTCCCTCTCCAAGAATTTAATTCAAAGCAATATTCATGAATTTATATTCCTGCATTGCCCTAGAGATGGGTGAGCAAACCGGATATCCAGATATCCGGATTTTCGGATATCCGAAATTCAGATATCCGGATTTGCGGGTATAAAAAAATGATATCCGTATCCGATCCGGTTTTAATCGGATATTCAAAAATCGGATATCCGCTTTATTCGGATATTTAAAGCGGATATCCGCATCCGATTTTTAAATTTCTTTTTCCTTCTATTTTATATTATTTTATTTCAACATTATTTTTTTATTTATCAAAATTATAAGAATTTCTAGATTTAATAATTGACACAATATGTGAATTTTTATGATTCAAATTAGTACATAACAAATAATAAACAAAGTACCATCACATGGATTTTTTAACTTGCTTATCGATTTTTTATGTGTTTTTTTATTTCAATTCTCTAAGAAGGTTTTTTGCAATCTAATAATATATATTTAATATTCTACTTTGAGGATTCTTTTTCTTTTTGAATAAACATATTTCTTTTTATGCTATTTTTTATTTTTATTAATTATCTAAATAAATCGAATACCGGATATCCGGATTTTAGACAAACCAGTATCCGTATCCGATCCAGTTTATTAGAAAAAAAAAATCGGATCGGATATCCGATTCGATTTGTAAAACTGAATAATCTTTTTTTCGGGTTTTGAAACCGAATACCGGATCCAAATCCGTTCGGATACTTTTGCTCGGCCCTAGGCCCCTACTAATGTTTCAACTATATAAGTGGCCTATTTCTCATTTCTATCCATCCATCACTCGCTAATCACTTCGTTCATCAGCTTCTTGCAATACAAACTGCTTCACAGCACAACAATGGCGTCTTTATGTCTGATAAAGATCTCAGCTTTGGTTTCCCTCCTACACGTATGCTACGCTTCAAGAACGATGAAGACAAGCGGCGGTGGCTCGGCTGCCGTCGACGATCCTTCCCAGTATCAGCTGCTCAGCTACCACAATGGCCCTCTTCTCCGCGGCAGAATCTCCGTCAATCTGATATGGTACGGAAAGTTCAGCTCTTCTCAGAAAGCCATAGTCACAGACTTCATCACCTCAATTCAGTCATCATCGGCGGCAAAGCCTGAGACCCAACCGCCGCCGTCCGTCGCCGCCTGGTGGAAGACGGGCACAGAGAAGTACTACAACATCGCCGGCAGTCCCAAGAAGGGCCCATCGCTCTATCTCTTCTTAGGCCGACAAATCTTGGACGAGGCCTACTCTCTGGGAAAATCACTCACGGAAAAGCAGATCCAAGGGCTGGCATCCAAGGGCGAGCTTAAAAACGCCATCAACGTCGTCCTAACCTCCTCCGACGTCGCCGTCGACGGCTTCTGCATGAATCGGTGCGGGACCCACGGCTCCAAGGCTGCAATCGCGGAGAAGAAGGGGGAAAAGAGCACCAAATTTGCCTACATATGGGTGGGTAATTCCGAGATTCAATGCCCAGGCTACTGCGCGTGGCCCTTCCACCAGCCGGCGTACGGCCCACAGAGCCCGCCGCTGGTCGCCCCCAACAACGACGTCGGCATGGACGGCGCCGTCGCCAACCTGGCGGCCCTATTGGTCGGAACGGCGACGAACCCTTTCGGAAACGGGTTTTACCAGGGCCCGTCGGAGGCGCCGCTGGAGGCAGCGTCGGCCTGCCCCGGCGTTTACGCCAAGGGAGCTTATCCAGGCTACGCCGGCGACCTGTTGGTGGAGAAAACCACCGGCGCGAGCTACAACGCCGAAGGCGCTAATGGGAGGAGATATTTGGTTCCGGCGATTTACGATCGATCCCTCGACATCGAAGTGCAGCACTTTGGTCTAATTTATTTAACTCGAATTATTATATTATGATGTAGTAATATAAGAGGATGTAATGTATTCTTTGATTCTTTTTCTACAATTTACAACTGTTCCAATTTTTTACTCTTTCATTTTAATAGCCAAGTCAGACTAGGGTTGCAAACGAATCGAATCGAGTCGAATACCACCATATTCTATTTGTATTCGTTTATTTTCCGAATATTCATGTTCATATTCTTTTATTATTCGAATACTAAAATTGATTCATATTCTATTTGATAATATATTCGAATATATTTGCGAATATTCGAATATTCGGATACGAATAAATTTTTTCTTCAAGAAACCTGTTTTAAGAAAATAAATAACGTAAAAAAATACGTAGTGGAGAAAAAATGCGGTTACGCCATAAAAGAAAACATACTGAAACATATCATTAGGTTATCCAATACCTAAAGCACAAAAAAATCTTCCATCGATATATTTCAAAAATAATTGTTTTTCTTAACTTACTTTGATCATCACCCATGCAATACCACATCAACCGATTCTTCTTCTATCTGTAGAATAACAAGAAATTGATTAATTATAATAAAATATATGATTTGTGGCGGAAAAATAATGATATGTGTGTGATCTTGTAATAATGATCTATCAAGTGATAATGTCTCTTTAAGTGATACTAATATGTTAGTTTGACTACAAGTATTTATAGTATGTATTATATAATATATATTATATTATTCGAATCGAATATTCTAAAAAAATTCGAATCGAATACTGCCATATTGTATTCTTATTCGAAAATTATTCGAATCGAAAAAAATATTCTTATTCGGATTTGATATTCTAATATTTCGAATACGAATCTTAAATTTCGAATCGAATTTCGAATCGAACAAAAAAATTCGATTCATTTGCAACCCTAAGTCAGACTATGAAGCAAATGCAATACTATACAACAGCTTCTAAGGACCATTCTCCATACATGTCACCTGAATTGTACGCATTTGAATCAGGATATACGTATTTCGATATTTATATATATTGGACAAATTAATCTAAGGAAAGCACATGCCCAATGTATTAGTTTTGCAACGGCACAGAGAAACAGGCTATTTTATGCTTCGGTCCAGGGAAACAGTTCTTGTTTCATAGAAAATTAATAATACGATCGAATTATACAAGATTGCAGACTATTCATTCGTTGATATCTTTTATATACGATTATAACCATTGTTGAGTTGGCCCATCGAATCTTTAATAGATTAATCATTATTGTAAATGGGCCCCCGTAAAACATTCTTCTATTCAATTAGCCCATCCGCAGTCCATTCCTAGGAAAAAAATAAGTTGCCAATTTTCATTTAAGCCATTTACCAACCCACCATGGGCCCGTTTGCTATCCAATATTAGGACATATAATATAAATAATATCTAATATCTTGTGTTTGGTTTATCCTTTTAGGCCCGCAATTAATTCAGCAGCCCGTTAAGCCCGATATAAATAAACTAGTTAAATAGGGTAAGATAAACTATACAGGGCTGACTTAAATAATTTTATACTGGGCCTTTATTCAGGCCTTATAACCAAACGGAGCAATAATATAAATAATATCTAATATCTTGTGTTTGGTTTATCCTTTTAGGCCCGCAATTAATTCAGCAGCCCGTTAAGCCCGATATAAATAAACTAGTTAAATAGGGTAAGATAAACTATACAGGGCTGACTTAAATAATTTTATACTGGGCCTTTATTCAGGCCTTATAACCAAACGGAGCACATATGTATATATCAACACCATTTTAGATGGGATTTTTGGCGTTACAAAACGATATATATAATCCAATATGTGGAAGTGGGAAAATATATGTAATCCAAGGACAATATAATGGCAAGAAAAGTGGACATAATGTTACTTTATGTGGAAAATCGAATCAGACTCACAAAAGAAGGTTTGGAATTTATTCATTTCCATTTAAAATTTACGTGACAATATAGTATTATGTAACAATTTGAGGATGCATGATTAAAATTACACGAGCCACGTGTAGCCACAAATTGCCATACAATCGATTCCATTCTACCAAGTGAACTTGTTGTAAGCTAGTAATTGGTTCCAACGAACAGCTCTTTTATTTCCAGAATTTTCTTACAATAATAAAACGATTCATATTTCTGGAAATAGAAAAGGATGATCTGGAAATTATGAGCCAGTCCCTCTCATGTTTCCATGAATGATTGCCATTATTTTTTGGTTATTTAATCTTTGGTAACAATAGCAAATAAAATAAGGTTAAAAGCTTGACTTATCTAAAATGGAGTTTTGTCATGAACATAATAGTCACACCCCTACGTGGCCGTAACCCAATCGTCGAGTATAATAAAATCATATGCGTCAGCTTCCTCCCAACATTTCACAGCTCGGCTCATTATATAGTTTATTATTTAAATTTCATTCAATGATTGACACTCTTTATTATTATATAATATAACACATGGTGATGTACGGCCCACTAGGATTGATCATCTTGGATTTAAACTCCGTAGCTTGAGAAAAATCTCGATAGTAGGCGGTGACACATTTAGTTTTACCAGTTTCTACAATATAGGGTATAATTTCACGTTTTGTGGCGAATAATTTCAATGTTTATTTAATTTTGGTTTGGGCAACAGAATATCGGGAGAGCTGCCTAGTCAGATATGTCAGCTCAGCACCATTCTTTTGTTTGTCTTATTTTCGTATTAATTATTGTCAAACCCCGTATATACGCGGCTAAATTTAGCAAATGAATATCTAAAATATTATGTTACCTTTCAGTTGTTCCCATCGAGTCTTATCACATTTTTATCGTTCAATTTGGAACATGTTAGTCGAGATACTATAGTCTTAAATTAAAAATTCAAGAGCATTTTTCATATTTTGATTTTCAGTGTCTCAATCTTGACCTCAAATAAAAAAACTCCACTCATTTACGACCGTAAACTTACATTCTACACATTTTTTTAATCCAATCCAAATGCAACGAAGGATAGGTTAAAATCTTATTGTTCAATTTTATATTCTCTCTGTCCCAACAACGTTATCACATAAATTGGTGGGCAAGTAAATTAAGGTGGGATTATTATAATAATATAATACAATGAAAAGGTAAAAAAGTGTATATTTTGACACGTCTTTTAAGAGTATCTAATATTATTATATTAATTATCTGTGATAGTTTTTTGCTAAATAAGGAAAGCTTGAAAAATTATTATGACGCCCGAAATGGAAAAGTGTGATAAAATTAGCGGGACGGAGGGGTAGTACTCGTTGTCATTTTTTATTACGACAACTTAATCAAAAGGATCAGTTTTTAAAAATCAAGAACAGTCTCGACAATGAAATAAAGATTTGATTTGCGTTAATCAAATGAAGTTTAGATTATATTTGATTCGGCATCTAAATTGCTAATCACATACAGTAACCTTTTAAATATAAAAAAGTAGCAAACTCCACTTATACCATTTCCTCCTCTAATCAGCTTCCAGCAACATCTCATTCATTCTCACCACCTTTGTCTCTCCTCAGCTCAGCTAAAAAGCCTTTCATCAAATTGAGAACCCAACCTCAGAAATTGGAAGCAAAAAAAAGGAAAGCCAAGCACTTTCCTCGTTTCAATGGCTTCTCCCAAAACCGCGACGCGAGCCTCCGCCGCCGCCGCCGGCCAGTCCCAGCCGAACCGCACCGTATCGCTCGGCCGACCGGCGCCGCGAACCCCCCTCCGAACCCTACTCCGAGCCGCGACGATAGCGTGCGGAATACAGTTCGGGTGGGCCCTGCAGCTGTCGCTGCTCACCCCTTACGTCCAAGAGCTCGGAATCCCCCACGCCTGGGCCAGCATAATCTGGCTCTGCGGGCCCCTCGCCGGACTCGTGGTCCAGCCGCTCGTCGGACACCTCAGCGACCGGTGCACGAGCAGGTTCGGTCGGAGGCGGCCGTTTATCCTCGCCGGCGCGGTGGCGATCGTGGTCTCGGTGCTCGTGATCGGCTTCGCTGCGGATATTGGGGGTTTGGTTGGGGATAGGCCTGGGGACAAGACGAAGACGAGGGCTATTGTGGCCTTCGTGCTTGGCTTTTGGATTTTGGATATTGCTAATAATATGACTCAAGGCCCTTGCCGCGCCCTTCTTGCCGATCTGACTGGTATATCTTCTGCTCAATCTTATATCCAAGTGTTTTTGTCTTGATTTGATTTCACTTTCATGGAATTTTTGATGCATATGTTGGAGGCGTCTTGAAAGTGAAATGGTCTTTTAACAGCTTTTGTTCAATCATGATCTCCTCTTAGCTTTACTTGTTCGACCCCTTTTTTCCTTATATGGCTATAAGATCATAAACTTAGTATATGTGTCTGATCCTCTGTCACATAATAGTTGATAAGCTTTTTCAGTAAGAACTTAGAAGGAGCTGAATTGTTGAGCTTTGAAATCAAGAAAGTAGTCCAAAGAAGCTGATATTGTTATTCTGTGTACTAATTGCCTTTTCATTTCTTCATAATCCTCAAGAAAATGCCCACAAACAGTTCATATTCTTACATGCCTTTCCAGCAAGTATTTAGAAGAATCTGAATTCTTTGGCTTCCAAATCAAGAAAGTAGTCCAAAGCAGCTCATTTTTTTTTTCTGTGCACTAATTCCGTGTCCATCTCTCCAAAAAATGGCCACAAACAACTCATGTATTACACGTATCTCCTCCAGGGAAGGACCATCGAAGAACTCGAGTAGCAAATGCTTACTTCTCCCTATTCATGGCCGTGGGAAACATCCTAGGATATGCCACCGGCGCCTACAGCAACTGGTACAAAGTCCTCTCATTCACCCTAACCTCTTCTTGCAACGTAAACTGCGCCAATCTCAAGGCAGCCTTCATCATAGACATCATCTTCGTCGTAATAACAACTTCCATAACCCTCTTTTCGGCCCACGAAGAGCCCCTAGCAACCGCTTCAAGCCAGCCCGGCGGCTCTTCCCCCGAGCACGAAGCCTTCCTATGGGAACTCTTTGGAACCTTCAAATACCTTCCATTCACCGTATGGATAATTCTCCTCGTCACAGCCCTAAACTGGCTTGGGTGGTTTCCCTTTCTTTTGTTCGACACTGATTGGATGGCCAGGGAAGTGTACGGCGGCGAGCCCAACGATGGGAAGAATTACAGCCAAGGTGTCAGAATTGGGTCGTTTGGGTTGATGCTGAACTCTGTGTTTCTTGGGATTACGTCTTTGCTCATGGAGAAGCTGTGTAGGAAATGGGGGGCGGGTTTTACATGGGGCCTGTCGAACATCCTTCTTTCTCTGTGCTTCGTGGCCATGCTCATCATTGCTGGCGTGAGGAGCAATTTGGATTTGAACGGTGGTCTTCCCCCCAATGGGATCGTCGCGGGGGCGTTGGTGTTGTTCGCGATCCTAGGAATTCCTCTTGCGGTAAGAAAAGATGCTATTTTTTTAAGGCTTGATTACTTTTTTCGTCCAGTAATTTAGAGGGGTTGGCACATAAAAGGGTCATAAAATTTAGGTAGTGATTTTATACGGACAATAACTTCCAAAATTTAGCAATTAATGGACAATGTACACCAGATCATTAGATTTTGTCCCAAAATTGTTTGGATTTGGAAGTTATTTTCTGTATAATGTCATCCTAGAATTTGGAGCAAGAACAAGGATCCTGACTATAATGTCCCGAAATTGCTTAGTTTTAGACCTGCCGCCCTCTCTAAATTACGGGTTGGAAAATAATTAAGCCCTTTTTTGAGTTACAGCTGCAATTTTTCCGAAGCTGTTGATCTTAAGTTTTCTTGATGATTTCTTTATGCAGATAACATATAGCGTTCCCTATGCATTGGTATCTACACGCATCGAGGGGCTGGGCCTCGGTCAAGGTAGGTCACAACAAGTCGGGGAAACAGCGTTTGCTTACAAAGTTCGTTCTTTCGGTTTTTACCTTAATAACTGAAGCGATCAACTAATTCTTGCAGGGTTATCCATGGGAGTTCTGAACCTGGCAATTGTTACTCCGCAGGTACGCATGCTTCTGAATCACGATACTCTGTTAGTACGTAAAAGGCGAAAAGACATCGGTGATGTAATAGAATCGATCGTAAGCTCAACTGTCTGATTTTTATGTTTTTGAAAAAAAAAAAACAGATCATTGTGTCGATTGGAGCGGGCCCATGGGACGCGCTCTTCGGCGGGGGAAACTCGCCGGCCTTGGTGGTTGCAGCAATTGCAGCGTTGATTGGGGGGATTATTGCAATCGTTTCTATTCCGAGAATGAAAGTTCGTGGGAACCCCAAAAGCCCGCGAGCGTGAAGAGCTGATGAGAGTCTCCGAGAAAAGGAAAAAAAAAGGTTTTCGTTGCGAAACGGAAGACTCGAAAAGCCAGGTGATACTTATTTACTTACACGTCGAAGTCGAACTCCATGAATCTTTTGAATACTGCTAGCAGAAAAAGGATTTGGGCAAGATTAAGAAGCTTCTTTATGGAATTTTTTTTTCTTTTTCTTTTTAATGCGACATACATACGCCGCGGCGGGGCTCACTGTGTGTGTGTGGTTTGTTATTTTTCTCAAGTCCCCAACATTGTATTTGTATTTTACATGTATCCCTCTTTGGCCTTCTGTTTCTTTCTGTACGGAGCTTTTGCATAAGAATTATGTATAGTCCAGCCACTCAATAAAATAACCATATGTCAAATCATAGGTTTGCTAAAGCTAAAGTGTGTGGCACTGCTACATAAGCGTTTAGAAATGGAGAATAGTAGAATATCATTGAAAAGAAAATAATCAGCACCCCTTTCTCTTTTTCCTCGTAACCTCTGACCATGTGACCAAATTTAGGGGCTGCTGCTCTCACGCGTATCAAGTAAAGGGGACTTCTCATTTAGTATTAAGGACCTCTAGGGAAATAATTTAGTTATAAGTACCCGATTTCTGCAGCGCATCACTTCATTGCTCTGAAATAATAATATTTTGAAAATTTTGTAACACAAAATGATCATTTAGTATCAGTTAATGATCATCCGGTACCAGTTCATTGCTGCAATACCTCATTGTTCTGAAAATATGTTGAAAGTTTAACACAAAAGATCATCCTATATTAGTTCATATAATTTTTATCACTTTTTTAAGTTGGGTCTTTATCTATAAATTTTACGGAAATTGGGTCCTTTAGACTAAAGTTTTTTCTGACGGAACCTGAATCTTAAATTAAACTTCTGACTAGAAGTGACTTTAAATATACCCTTAAATTCACAAGGATATGTTTATATATGACATGTTTATTCGATATGACATGCCACCGTAAAATGTTGTGGCCTAAGCGTGATCGGCCTTTTTTTATTTTCTATTTTGCTTGAATATATTCAATTTTGGCAGTTAAAAGGTAAGGACCAAACATAAGTTTCATTTAGAGTTAAGGACCTTGTCAGAAAATTTTTAGGATTAAGGACCCGATACACTCAAGTGTTTTTCAGTACCAATTCATGGACCTGTATTAACACTTCGTGGTTTGTAGTACCGCGTTATGGTTCTACAGTACCATTTCATTGTTCTGCAGTACCACTTAATTGTTTCGCATTACCACTTTATCGTTTTGCAGCACCACTTCTGTGTTATGAGATAACACAAAACGATGATCCGATACCAATTCATATACACTGTGTAACACCATGTCCTTATCTAAATTTCATCCAAATCGGGTTCTGAACCCAAAAAAAGTTTGTGACATGATCCTGATCCTAAATTAAAACATATTTTGGGGCTTGAACTTAGTTTCCACTATTCAATTTTGTGCCATAATATGGCATAAATAAATGCAATCATAGTGTGTGTGGTACAAAAGCCTACTACAGGTCAACGAGGATTTGACCAACTTATCGGGGAAATCTGATGCTTTTACAAATATACCCCTCAACGTTGTCAAACTTCAGGTGGCAACCACAGTCCACACTCGACGAAACACAACATTTTCTTCTTCATGAGCTGTGTTTTCTCATTCCAACAGATCTCGTCTCTGTTATTTGTTTGGCATACGTTTGATTTTCTGTTTCGTATTTGGTTTTCATAAGGATCAGGACTCAGTGGTCAGCTCATCTGCGGGTTATTAGGGCTTTAATTGATTCTCTCCCCAAGTTTCGCCTCGATTTTGATTTATTTGAACCATTTTGCGGCGTTCGATGCGATCGCCTTTTTCGAATGGCTTCGATTCGGAGAACGCTATCGCCATACAACGAACGATCGTACTTTTCCAACGGATCGAATGGCAACGGTTCTCCGTATGCTTCGGAATCGCCGACTCACAAGTTGTTTTCCCACGGGAGAACGTCGCTCTCTCCGCTCGGTAGGCTTTTAGCCTCGATCGCCTTTCAGAGGCATTATCCTCGCAAGAGCAGTTACAACAGCGTCGCGCCGTGGAGGAGGTTGGTGTTTCGGTGTACGATTTTCTTTTTCCTAGGGTTTTTGCTTGGTATGGCTCCATTTAGTAACGAAGAACTCAGTGAGTTGAAGCATCCAATTGAAATGGGAATGTTGGGCGCACCCGTGACGAGACGTGCGGTTGAGGGGAGCAGTGATGATGTGGTTGTAAACGCTGTTGAATTTGGGGCTGTGGGTAGAGCTTCGGCGAACACATTGAAATCGGATGCTTTGGACATTTTTCTCAAGAAGCAACTTATCGTGGTTACTCCGACGTACAACAGGGCGTTGCAGGCATATTATCTGAATCGGCTAGGGCAGGTTTTGAGGTTGGTAAGACCACCTGTGCTATGGATTGTGGTGGAGATGAACTCTGCGTCTGTCGAGACTTCCGAAATGTTAAGGAATATGGGTGTTCTGTACAGACATTTGGTCTGCAGAGAGAATACGACGGATGTGAAGGATAGAGGAGTCCACCAGAGGAATATTGCCTTGGAGCATATCGAGAGGCACAAACTGGAGGGCATCGTGTACTTTGCTGATGATGACAATATCTATTCGCTCGAGTTGTTTGAGAACATGCGAGAGATCAGGTTAGTTTTCATATGGGTATTTCGATTTGTTTGCTTGGGTCATTGGCACTTTTCGTTTAATATATATACACTGTAGCTGGAATTGTTGAAATAGTTGGTTGAGTGGTACAAACCCATTCATTGAGCTATTGTCCTATCATGGTTCTTGTATCCTAGTTGCTTACCAAAGCTATTAAAGAAAAAAATGAGCCGAAGAAGTATTTTGGTTTCCGGTAGGAAGATGTACAAGTTTATGATGTAATTGGTTTTTATTGGAAACATCGTTTGGGAGCTTCGTTTCGAGCAACATGTACTGTTTCTGTTTCTCTTAACGAAGTTATTTGCTGGTTGATAACTTAGCCAATGGTGCACTGATCCAAAATTAAGTTGTAAATTTCTGCTTATTAGTTCGTGAACACGTTGTATAGTCATAGTCAATGGTCTCTGTTTCTTTTCTTATATTCCAGTCGTTTTGGCACCTGGCCTGTTGGCATGCTTGCTCAAAGCAAAAATAAAGCGATACTGGAAGGTCCTGTGTGTAATGGAAGTGGAGTTATAGGATGGCATACAAACGAGAAGAGCAAAAGACTACGTAGATTCCATGTCGACATGTCTGGCTTTGCATTCAACAGCACCATCTTGTGGGATCCCAAGAGATGGCATCGTCCAACTTCAGCTCCGATTCGACAATTAGACACGGTGAAGGAGGGTTTCCAAGTATGCATCATTTCATTTCATCTTCATATTGCACCTTCAAATTTGTGAACAGTAAGCTTAATGTGTGCAACTTCGTTAATTTTATTCATCATTGTTATTTTTCCTCAGGAGACAACTTTCATAGAACAGATTGTGGAGGATGAGAGCCAAATGGAAGCCGTTCCTCAAGGTTGTGATCGGATTAATAATTGGCACCTCCATCTAGAAGCTCGCGGGCTTGAATATCCCGCTGGTTGGATACTCCCGAAGAACCTCAATGCAGTTTTGCCTGTCCAATGATGATCTCATCATGTTGTTTATTCTTTTCAAATCCAAGTAAGTTGAAAGCCTTCACTTATTGTTGTTGTCTTCTACATGTTTGAGGCCAAATAATCCTGCCTGGTGAAATCAATACGAGCCTTCCTTTATCATGTTAAACATCTTGTTAAACCTATGCTTGGAAGAAACAAAAGTCAGTCATGTAATATAGCAAACTTGTTCTGAAATTTTATTTCGTCTCTTTGCTTATTAGTTTCTTTTCTCATTTTTTTGTGCAGCTACATAAACTTTCTATCTACATAGAACAAAGCAGTGCCTGTACTGGGTTCATGTCTCCGTCAACTTCGATCAGCGTTTAGTTCTCGGAGAAGTCTAAAAAACGAAGAACAGTATAATTTTTCATTTATTAACTTCGTTCCTTTTTAAGGGAGTTTTTCTTTAGCAGTGAAGAAAACATTCGTTCTCTGTTCTTTCGCCCTGAGTTTTGACGCCTGTTTGAGAGGTGGAAAAAAAAATGTGGAAACTGTTATAGTAGGTGAATGCTTTCATCACTGTAAAGAAAGAGCAGCAGGGACACCATTTGTGTCTTTTGAAGATCGATCTGATTCCTTTACCGTTGTCGATCACTCTGTCATGTCACCGTAATTCCCAACCATATAATCTTACCTCCCTCCCCCCATCTAGGGCCAATTTACTTATAATAAATGATTAAAACAAGTTGAATCTACAGAAAAATACACATTTTATATTAAAAATTTGCAAGTCAGTATCCCTGTCAGAAAATTTTTTATATAAGTACCCGTTCGATTATGTGTATCATTTTTCTAGTCTTGACGTGCCTTTTTATATGTGTATTGCGTACCACATCACGCGTTTATATGGTACCTATATACGTTTTATATGTTACCTTAATGTGCATATAACATATCATTTTCTCACCGTATTATGTACCACTCTCCGTGGTACCTAAATGTGTTCTATGACGTACTTGCAGCAGAACGGGTACCAATATGCAAAAATTTTATTCTAATATGTATTTACATATAAAAAGAAATCTGACAGGGTTCTGACTTGCGAATTTTTTTATATGGATGGGTATTTTTGTAACTTTCCCCTTAAAACGAATGAGTACTATTATCCCACAGGTAATTAAATTATATTAACGAGAAAAAACTGAAGGAAGACGACAATACCAATGCCAATGCGTGAGATTATAATGATAGCTTAGCTGGAGCTGTTGCTTATGTTTTAGTGTTCTATTAATACAGCCTTGTTCCCAATTTCTTTCGTTGCTATAGGTTAGAATCAGCCTATAGCTGTCTCCCAGCTCTTATAGAGTGTTGCACTGCAGAAGATGAAGTTGTTAGGTTGGTGGCTGATGCTTGTGGGCACTCTCCGATTAGCTTCGGTTTGGTTCGGGTTCTTCGATATCTGGGCTCTCAAAATGGCAGTTTTCTCACAAACCGAGAGTGAGTACTTTGGATTCTTCTGATCTTTTTCGGCAATCTGATCTCTTTTCTCATTTCTCATCGTCTATTTCGATTCTGGTTCTGTCCACGCGTTGATTCGAAATCTCAGATCGATCGGGTCGTATTAGTGCTGTCGAATGTTTGTACCAATGGGGACTTTGATGTTTCTGCAAGTACGAGAATTTGTATGCTGAAATTGAATACGAATAGCAGTTCAGTTGTCCAATTCAATTAATAAAAGGGTCGTTTTTATATCTGACGTGACTGTAGTATTTCATATATTCAGAGTGTTCGAATCAGCTGGTTGTTGCCTGAATCTGTGGGGGTAATAACAGTTAAATTGATTTGTTTGTGGCATAGATTTGCGATGGACGAGGGATTAGATCAATGATGTGTAATTTAAACTGCACACGAGTTGTAACTTGATTCATTCGGAATCTCCAGTTGGTAGGGTTTATTTTTGGGGTTAAGAAGTACTTTGAGTCGCTTCGAAGTTGCATTCTTAGGAAATGATGTTGTTTTCCCCCATGTAATGGATGTAATCGTTGCTTTAGATCTTTAGGCGAAATTGGGTTTGGAGAATCCTAACCCACACATTCTGATGATTTCTCGTCTTTGTTGCATTGCAGTGACTGAAATTCATGGCCGGACATTTGGAGTTTGGACGCTGTTGACTTGCACGCTTTGCTTTGTCTGTGCATTCAACCTCGATAACAAGCCTCTGTATCTGGTCACATTCTTATCCTTCGTTTACGCGTTTGGCCATTTCCTCTCCGAGTATTTGATATACCATACGATGGCTCTCGGGAATCTGACGACTGTTGGCGTTTTTGCTGGTAACACCACCTAAACTCCTCTCGTATGAAAAATATTGTGAATTTTTATCTGATTAGCCAATTATTCAATACATTTCTTTGTGTTTGGAAGAGGGGCCGAGATGAATCTTCTATATATATTAAACGGCGAAAAGAAGTACTAAACTCTTGCAGCTCTTAACGTTGTATCTAAAGTTAGTTTCTTTCTTACACAGTCTTTTTTTTTTTTATGTAGGCACGTCCATTGTATGGATGTTGTTGCAGTGGAACGACGCACACGAGCCAGCCAAGAGCAAATACGCATAGAACCGTTGGGTGATTCATTCGAAGGCTGTCGTTTGTTTTCTACTGCAGTTATTCAAGCCTTGAGATTTCTGGGCTTCATTAGTTTGCCCTTGGGATTTAGAGAACTCAGCTTTATCTGATTTAGCTTGTGATCTGATGGTACTTCTCTGTTCTGCGAACCACTTAATTTTCAATCATTCTGAAACACATAGCAACAGAGACCTGCTTTTTTATTTCTTCTTGTAGTTCTCTGCTAAAATGCATCAGATTTGTTCAACTTCGTAATAGAAAAAAGAAAACCTCACAGTCCCAAGGGGGCTTTTTAACTCTGTTTATTACCAGCAAAATCTCTTATCGAACAGCTCAGATAATCATACTTATGATTCTTCTTCGCCAACGAGCATATGTTTTTTGCTTTGATCCTACGTTCCCACATCGTCTTCGTCGATCGAATCTTGAAACTGATTGCTCTCTGCTTCGTCGTCATTCGATTCTTTATCATCATCATTGCCATCAATCTCCGAGTCTTTGTCATTGCTTCCTTCTTGGCTCTCCTCAACACTCCTTCCCTCTTCGTCGACTGCAATTACATCATCTCCTTTTCCGAAACCCGAGCTTTGTTCTTCCCTTAAGCCCTTTCTGCCCATCTTCATCAACTCCCCATTTTCGGATTCTTGTTTAGTTCTTACATCCTCACTGTGATGGGCTCTCTTGAATTGATAGAGAAACCACATGAACATAACAATTACAGCACATATTTTGAGGCTCTGCTTCAAATTTATCAACCTTATTGGCCTTTGATGATTTCTAGCAGATGATTGCTTGAACATCATTAACTATCTATAAACTCATCAGTGCAAGAAAAAGCTCCTGTTGTAAGCCTCAACCTGCTGAAGCAGGAAAAAAGGTTTAATGCGTAAGATATAAGCAAAAATAACTCCTGACAAGAGCAGATTCAGGCAAAAACACTCCAAAACAGTTGGAAAATTTTTACATTATACGGCAACCAGAAAAATGAAAGAAAGAAGATAGGATCTAACAAACGAACAAAACACACGCAAAACACTCTGCTGTTAAACAAGAAAAAAATAATCAAAATAGCTACTTACCTCAAGAACGAAGGATTCCTTCAACTACTGGGAAAAGCTGTGAGGCCCTTATTATTTCTGTTCTATAGTACATTCAATTTCAACTTACTTGTATGGGCTGTGTTACTGCTGCTCACTTTTTATTACCAGTGAGGAACAGAAGAATAAATATGCATTAACGCAGGTGTTGGCATTTAGTGTTTTGTTGTATTAGGCATCTCTTCAAAACATTGACAACCACTCCCTGCATGTAATTCCATCGCACGTACGAGTGTGTGTATTTTATTATTAATATCATTACTACAGTCTACAGTTGTATTTAAGTAACTCGATGTAATGACGAATATTTGCCATACCCTATGCGTCAAGATTCAACAATTATTTTCCACTAACTCTCAATAATATTCCGAGCTGGGAAATAGTGCTACTATGATTCTTATATGTTTTTTCTCAATGAAAAATAATGAAGCATTTCGGGATGAGTCTATTTCATATATGCGTTTTTTGTCCTTTATAATCTTGTATGAATTTATCAATATTGTATTGGGCTGTAAGAAGCCATATTTCGTTAGGCCCAGTTAGGGCCCATTAAGGTAAATACTGCAAATAAGATTTACATATAGCACTTGCTTGACAAATGCCCACGGAAAGGTGAAAGACAAAATAGGGCTGATTAATTTTTTTTTTTCTCTTTAGAAAGATTTTTTTTTTCGTTTTACGAGGACAAGAAAAAATATTGGAGTAGAAAATGCTGTCCCTGGTCGAAGGCAGCTGATATTTGCACACAGAAAATAACGTGTCAATTAATATTTGTAGTAAGGGCAAAAGATTGATTTCAAAATGTAGGCAGCAGATGAGTTTGATATTCCCTTCCTATTTTTTCTCTTCCAAGATATTATTTTGACAGGTTCAACTGTGTAAGATATCGATATGTACCACAAATTTTATCGTCCTATGAACATTATATTCTGTATCAGCATTTAATAATTGTAGAACGTGATCAAGAGCCCACAATTCGTGGTTATAAGTGGAGAATTCTTATTCAAACAAGCAATAAAATTGTGGGATTTTTTTTTTTATATATATTCCTAATAAAACCTCTCGTAAGTCTTCGATTTGGTTGTGCCGACAGCATTTAACTTCAATAGGAAGTGATTCTATAGAAGAAGATAATTTCAGACCAACGATTTATCTTCAAATCTACAACAACAAATATTTAGTCCCTAACTTACCAGAGAATCAATTTTACATATCCGTTTGTCTTCTTTATTTTCTAACATCTAACGGCCAAAATGCCAGAAATCATGAATGCATGCTGTTTGTTGTTACCGTAACATTGTCAACTAACTAATTAATGTTTAATAGAATTCTCATTGAGCATATTCGATTTCATTGGATAACCGAGAAACCGACCCGACCCGTTTGACTTTTTGTGTTAAATATTTTTGCAGGTGCTGCTTAGTTAGGTATGACTTTCAATTTCAAAGTTCATTTCTCTTTTCTTTGTGCCAATATTTTACGCTGTTAGGCCATGATATTAAATATCGAAATTTCCAGATAGTTCAAGGAGAATAATACAACATACATCTCTTTCGACAACATACAGTTTCATTGATTGAAATACAAGTGATCAACACATAATGCCACCCACATGACGAATATGTTTATTTCTTCAAAGTATATTTTTACTATTCCATGATTATATATATATATATATATATAGTTAATATATATGATTATCCAATTATTGGAACAGATCGAGTTCACACACAAATACAATAAGATTGGTCTTAGTGGGTGGGTGAGAAAAATTAATAAATGCAAAGCCCACAAACCCGAAGGATCTATCTATAGTGAAATGAAATAGTTTCTAGATAATTGCATGGAAGAAACGATCATTATCACAGTCGATATTTGTTAGTTAACACACTTCGCTCTCATGCCCATTTCTTAATTCTATGATTAATTAATATGTTTTCTTGATCTTAGGTTGTATTTGCTCATTATGGATCTAAATATATTCCCATGAAATCCCTTCTCGCCTTAAGTTCGATCTTGACACGAATCTGCATTTATAATCTCTCTCACTCACGATATTGCCGAGAGAGAGAGAGAGAGAGAGAGAGAGAGAGAGAGTGCTCATGTGGCTTAGATAAAAACTGCAATAAATGCGAGGGAGGTTTTGTTTGAATATTTCATCACCTCTTCATTAACTCTCAATAGATTCGTGAGTTCCACTTGTCATACATACGATGTCCATTGGTACCTAACGCTCGAATCTTTAATAAGATGAAATAAAAAAGAAAAAATAAATTGAAGAAATACAAAGGGCAAGCAAACTAACTGCTTAGGAAAGAAAAACAAATGCGTAAGCTAAAATGTGTTTGTTTAGTGGGCTATCCCCCTCACACGAAAGCACATTGACTCAATTTTTGAGTAAAGATCTTAAATGTGGGATTCTTTCTGTACAGAAAGGAAAAAAAAATATCGCCTTTAAACAATACAAGACACATTCGAAAAGAGAGTATATTAAGCGATCTTCAAAATCAAGACTTGTAAATATTTTTTCCAATGGAGGTTCCAACTACCACCAACCTTCCGTTTTTCTTGTTTAATTAGCAAACCCCTTTTTAATGTCGTCATTGCATTCAATTTAGTATCTGCTACCTGTGCCTACGTGTGTCATAAACCAGCCTCTCTTTATTACATATCTCTCCCACCATTTTTTTTTTTCTTTTTTATCTACATACTTTTTTTTACTCTAATGTGAGTTTGCTGTGATTTTTTTGTCAGTCCCACTTGCATATATAGCTGAAAATAAGACTAATGGGAGACTTGGTATTTTGTCCATTTCTTACTCTTCTTCTTCTTTCTTGTTCTTGTTAGCTTAGCAGCATTGTGGAAGAAGTACATCATCATCATCATCAACATTTCTGGGAAAGAAAAAGATCATCAACAATGATTCATATATGGGAAGCCATTAATCGTTCAAGCAAATAGCAAAAAGCAAGGAACAAAAAAGAATCAAATACTCTCTCCTCCCCTGCTTTCCGTTCTTCATCACCTCTCTGTTTCTTCATTTTCCTTTCTACCTTAAAAAATGGCGGCACTGAACAAAAACAACGTTACAAAGGCTCTGAAGATAGCAGGGAACACTCTGAACAAAGTCCTAAGCTTCATCGTCTTCGCAATGCTAGACTTAACGGACTTCATCCTATGCTACGTCTACAAAACCGTCGACTTCTTCGTCGAAGCAGAGTGGAAGCCCTGCTACTGCTCCTCCTCCTCCGCCAAGGAAGCCATCACCGGCGGCGGCGGAAAGATCCTCGTCACCGAGCCCGGCGAGTCCAAGGTTGTCCGACTGACCTGCACGAAGGTCCACTTAGAAGAAATCTCCGACACGCTCTACGCCCGGCCATCCCTCGCCTCCGCCGCCAAGTCCGCGATCGTCGCCTCAAACAGAGGAGAAGAAGGCGGCGACGGCGCTGCACTGAGGAGGAGAAAAAAAACCCTCCCACCGCCGCCGACCTTCACCGTCGATTCCACCATCGTCGAAATGCTCCAGGGAAGAATCGAAGGGCCAGGAAAGCTCCCCGTCCCACGGTGGTCGGACTGCGACTGCGACACCTGCACTAGCTGGACGTCCAACGACACCCTCTTCGTCAAGGCCGGCGGCGCCGTAGGTATGCTCTGTTTTTTTTACCCTTCCCTTCCTTCCAAGAATCGTACTCTGTTTTTTTTTCCCTCTAAGCCGTTTTCCACCGTAGCAGAAAACGTGGAAGAAGACGTACTCTTCATCCACGGCTTCATATCATCGTCGGCGTTTTGGACGGAAACCCTTTACCCCAATTTCTCACGGCGGGCGAAATCGAAGTACAGATTCCTCGCCGTGGACCTCCTAGGGTTTGGCCGGAGCCCAAAGCCGACGGACTCGCTCTACACTCTAAGGGAGCATTTGGACATGATAGAGAGGTCCGTGCTCGAGCCGTACAAGGTTAGGTCTTTCCACATAGTGGCTCATTCCTTGGGCTGCATCTTAGCCATGGCTCTAGCCGTCAAGTACCCTGGCTCGGTCAAATCGTTGACCCTTCTCGCGCCGGTAAGACCCATACGGACTTCGGTCTTTTGCATTAAATTTTCCAGTCAAAGGGGAGGTGGTCAAGTGTGTGTGACGCCCATGCATTTAAAAATCTTTAAGCTAAGCGGTTTATATATTAAATGCAAAGGGATGATCATTCATTGTTTTCAGATCCTATGCTTTATTATGTCATACCGATTATAGTTGATTATTTGGGATAATATGATCATTAAAGATTTTGATTCTGACGGTGTTTGTTTGGTGTATTGCTATTTATCTATGTACATTATTTATGTTGTTGTCTAATGATATTGGGACCATTCTAGCTAGTAGTAATACGTAGTAGAAGAAGAATATGACTCTGACACGAAGTAGGCAATTACATAATTTTCATGGGGCCAATATCCTATTTCTGGGACGTGGATGATAATTAAATATATTCTGAACGGATAGGGATAGTTATTATTTTATTAATGTTAGATTGAATAGTTGCATCACAATTTGATTACCTCCTTTTTTAAAAACACGTGACGTTAAATTAATTTGGGGATTACAGCCTTATTTCCCAACACCCAAAGGAGCGCAAGCAACTCAGTACATGATGAGGAGAGTTGCTCCCCGGCGCGTGTGGCCACTCATAGGATTCGGCGCGTCGCTCGCATGCTGGTACGAACACATCAGCCGTACGATTTGCCTCCTCATATGCAAGAACCACCGCGTTTGGGAGTTCATCGCCAAGCTTATTACAAGAAATAGGTAATTGATTAACTTAAATGTATATACATACGAAATTAAATGCGTTTCTTTACACGATATGAGGAAATGCATAACGACTTCCGTAAATAAACGGTAGCAACACGAAACAGAAGATCGTGATACGACATCGACTTCTCGAAATTAAATGACCAACTACCGTAAGACATTTCAATTTAATTTTCATCCAAGTTTTTTGTTGTTGTAATAAGGATAAGGACTTATTTGATGGAGGGATTCTTCCTACACACGCACAACGCAGCGTGGCATACTTTGCACAACATCATATGTGGGACGGCGGGGAAGATGGAAGGGTATTTGGACGACCTTAAAAATCGATTGAAGTGCGAAGTGACTATTTTCCACGGTAAGGACGACGAGCTAATCCCAGTCGAGTGCAGCTACAACGTGAAGTCGAGGATCCCTCGGGCCCACGTTAAGGTGTTTGAGAATAAAGATCACATCACGATAGTCGTCGGGAGGCAGAAATCGTTCGCCCGAGAGCTCGAGGTTATTTGGAGGAATGCGAGCGGTTGAGAAGAGAAGGAAGATTGTTTGTTGGTCGGAAAATAAAAACGTCTATCTATGGCTTCATATATTAGGGTTTTATGAAGAGAGCAAAAATGTGACTCTTGTCGAGCTTTCTTGCCTTTGCTAATGTCGATCTGATTTTATGTGTTGGTTGTGGTGTTACGTTTCGTGGTATTTATTATGAGATGCCCCCAACTATTTTATTATTGATAATTGTATCTATCAAAGGGCTGCGTACTTTCCTCAACCCCATAATTTAGGGAGTGAAATGAGACCTTAAGATTCCTTCCAACAAGGTTATAATTTGAGAAAAAAACAAACTTTGAAAAGTTAGGAATACGATGCATCAAAATTATAACGTTAAGCTGCTTCAAATATTTGAAAGCAGTATCCCTATATTCCCGCAAAAGATTTATTCTCATATAAGCCAATCTCATAAGTTTTAATTCTCCAACAAATGCCTCTAAGGTTACATAGGATTTTTATTTATCCTCCAAGTATTTGCCACGTTTAGCCGCGAAGAATTTCCAGCAAAAGAAATTAAGTTTCCTTCAATTCGGAAACTTACTGTCATAATAGTTGCAATCTCCTAAATACCCTAAGTTAAGGTACTGAAAAAAAAGACATGAAAAACAAGACTTGACATAGCTACTCAACAATGGAAGATGTACTGATAAATATCATGGAAGATGTACTGATAAATTTTCGTCTAAATTTTCGTCTAAATTTTCCAACAAGACTTGACATAGCTACTCGTCTAAATTTTCGTCAAAAACTAACTCGAGCATGATTAAAGAACATGGAAGATGTACTGATAAATAGAAGGGGAAAAAAAAACAAGACTTGACATAGCTACTCAACAATGAATGTGAAACACCAACAAGAAACCACAAATCTACAAGGGGACATAGAAATCCAAGATACTTATTTCTTTCTTACCTTAAACACTTTACTATACCTTCAAAAGACTCACTCAAATCAAATCATTCGCTCCAATACTTCTCATCATCTTCTCCTCGCCCATCACCTTTCTCCTCGCCATCCTTGCCCTTCGAACTCACTGTCCTAAACTTGCCAACGTCTTCGACGGCCGCGGTCCTAAACAGCCCAACATCAGTCGCGCCGGCCACCATGTGGTACCCTCTCCTAACCATCTGCTCGGGGGAATCGTGGGCCATGGAAAATCCCGAGAGGTAGGATTTCCCGCCCTTCAAAACTGCCTTCTCTGCGTCTCTCATGGCTTCTCTTACCTTCTTGTTTCCCGGGTCCCACAGGTACCCCATGCTCGCGCTGAGATCCAACGGTCCCATTTGCACGCAGTCCACCCCTTCGACGGCTGAGATCTCGTCGATCTTTTCTACCCCTTCTGTGGATTCCACTTGCAACATGATTAGAAGCTCTTCTTCGTAGTTGCTCAAGTAGCTGCCAAACGGACAAGAGATTGCAAGAAAATAAGTGACTGAGGTAATAATGGTTGACAGTAAAACCGTAGATTCAATAATCAGACTTGGTTGGTCAAGCAAAGAAAGACCTTATAGTAACAGTATATATCCTCCTTTCTTTCTTTGTTTATCAATTGCAAGAATTAGTGTAGCGATTGAGGTAATATTGATTGACAGTCAAGCCAGCAAAGATTCAATAATCAGAATCAGACTTAGTTGGTCTGCAGCGAATGCGAGGGTGAAAACACAGACATTGTAAGAACAACATATATCCTCCTTTCTTTCTTCCTTATCCTATGTCAATTGCAAGAATTACTGTAGAGACAAGGAGGATGAAATATTACCCTTCGTCGATGCCATAGGCTGAAGCTCGGACGATGGGGTGTGCCGACCCGCGGACGCCGTGAGGCGGGAATCGGCAGTAAGACACGGCTTTGCGGGCGGATTTTGGGCCGTCGATCATTGGGAACATGATTCCCTGCGGCCCAAGGTCGAGAGCCTTCTTTGCCCACGCGGCGGAGGACTCAGGGATGCGGAGGACCGCGGCGGTGCCAGTGGCGGCGAGCGCGTGGAGGCATGGGAGCGCATCGGCGATGGAGCCGTGGCCGTGCTCCATGTCCACGACGGCGAAGTCGTAGCCGGCGTACCCGATGATCTCGGCTAGGGTTGGGGAGAATGTGAGGAGGAATACGCCGTAGAGGGTTTCCTTTTCGCGGAGTCGCTGCTTCAGATTTGCGTAGGAGATTGGGTGGGTTGAATTTTTGGCGGTGGAGGCGATGGGTTTTTTTAGGGTTTTTGACGAGCGGCGGTTATGGGTGTAAAGCCTGGTGGGTGGTGAAATGGAGAGCTTAGATTGGTCGGAAATGGATTTTCTGACGGCGGCGTCGGCCGAAGCAGAGGAAAGTGACGCGGCGGCGGCGGCCATGGCCAGTGTAGTGTTTTGAGATTAGGATTTCGGAACGATTTAACTAATATATTAAATTTTCTTTTCCTTTTATCAAACACTTATATTAAATAAGAACTAAAATGCTTCATTTGAATAGTAAAATTTAGTTGTAATGTTATGTAATAATAGTCCGACCCTATGAGTTATGACGTGGCCGTATTAGAATAAAAGAGACATTAAAATCTGAAAATGAAAAGAAGAAAAAAAAGAAAAACGAAAAATATCAGCTTGAGCTGCTTCTAGTCCAGATTCTTATTTCACTCGCGGACGTCTTTCTTTCTCGGCAAGCTGAATAATTGCAGGCATCAGCTATATTGGAAGTATCTGAAATTACATGAACAATTGCGTCGTAGAGGGAGCGATGATGCAAATTTCAGGCGTTTTATCTCGTCGCTTTGATGTTTTCTCGGCCAGATGCTTCTTTCTTACTCCTCCTCTGCCTAAAGTAGGTGTTCGTATGTCCGTATGAACGCTCCGATTCGTAACGTGTTTTTGTGTGGTTTTCTCTGTTTATTTGCGGTGGATCCTTCATAGCCTCCTTTATGTTTGATGATTTTATTTTTGTTGAGTCTCTCTCTCTCTCTCTCTCTCTCTCTCTCTCTCTCTCTCTCTGTTTTGTTGGGTGAATTGAATTGATGTGAAATTCGCATTGAGAATCTAAAAGAACATAGCTTGGAGCTTGATGAGTTTATTAGTCCCATCTTTTCTTTTTCTTCTCTCCACGGTTGGGTGTGCTTCAGCCCACTGTGAGAGCCTGCTAAATGTAATTGGTGAATTTTTAAGGCATAAAACTGCAGAGAAAGATATCAACAGACGTGGGTGATATTCGACAGAAGAGTGTACTTAATGCTATAACCCCGCATTAGGTTGAAAGTAAATAGGTGTTTGGGAAGGAAGAACTAGAGAGAGCTCTCGAGCATTTGCTTCGATGTAACTTTGAGCAGGCTTCGTATTGAGTCTATTGTTTGTTTTGAAAATTAAATCGTAATTTTGGACAACCTTGTACCCGACCGAGCAGGGATGCTAATTTAGCAGAGAAAGTATTGTTCGAAGCACCCCCCTTCTTTTAGTCTGGCAATCTACGATGAACTGTCAATGTGTGTATATTCGATCTAATCACACTCTAATGCCCCTTTTTGTTCACATGTCACACAGAGTTGCCCCTTTTCTACTACGAAGATAGAGCTGAGGCCACAGAGATTGAGATCAAGAGGCCTCTCTCTACGAGCCTCAGCAAATACCGAGGGAGATTTATCTCCAATGGCTCCTCTTCGACTCGAATCGCCGATGGGGCAGCTTTTGGCGCAGATTCTTCAAACACATCCCCATCTCCTTGCTGCAACTGCCGATCAGCAGCTTGAGGATCTGCAGAAACAGAGGGATAGCTCCAAGGAGATGTCTGCGCAGCCATCTCAAGATTCTCTCTATAAGTACGTTTCCTCTTTGGTGGTTTCATATCTCTTGAATTGAATCGATGACTGTTATCTTACCATCCTTCAATGGCTCCAGGAGAATAGCTGAAGTGAAAGAGAAAGAGAGGAGAAAGGCGCTCGAGGAGATTGCATACTGCCTAATCGTTCGAAGATTCGTCGAGAACGACATATCGATGATACCCAAGATCCCATCCCCAACCTCAGATCCCACGGGAAGGATCGACAACTGGCCCAACCAAGAACAGCAGTTCGAGTCGGTCCACTCGTCCGAGGCCTTCGAAATGATCATCAGCCACTTGGCCCTTGTCCTCAGCGAACGTGGAATGGGCCCGCTCGACTCCATCATACAGATGAGCAAAATAAAGCTCGGCAAGCTCTACGCAGCCTCCATCATGTACGGATACTTCCTCAGAAGGGTCGACGAGAGGTATCAGCTTGAGAGGTCCATGAACACGCTCCCAAAAGACTTCGGGGAAGATAGGGTGAAAAGCTTCGATGAGCCCAAGAACGATAGGCAACTGTGGGACCCGAATTCCTTGATAAGGATCTACCCCGACGAAATGGGGGGTGGGGGAATAGTCGACTCGAGCTATACCGAACAGGAGAAATCGCCTGAGCTTAGGTCTTACGTTATGTACTTGGATCCTGAAACTCTTCAGAGGTATGCGACTTTGAGATCCAAGGAAGCCATGTCTTTGATCGAGAAGCAGACGCAGGCCTTGTTTGGGAGGCCCGACATTACGGTTACCGAAGATGGATCGCTCAACGCTTCGAACGATGAAGTGGTTTCGCTTGCATTTTCTGGGCTTACGATGCTCGTGCTCGAGGCTGTTTCGTTCGGGTCGTTTCTTTGGGATGCCGAGAGTTACGTGGAAACTAAGTACCAGTTTCTTGGCAGCAGCTAGCGTGTGGTTTTTATTACCGATGGTCTTGTTTTCGCTCGTGTAAATTTATTTGCCTATTTGAAGACGTCATGATAGTTTGGCAGTTTTTTTTACATAGATTTGTCATGGTTTGCTTGGTGTAATAACAGAAAGAAAGAGTCGAGAAAACATGTCAATATCATCAACTATTGAAAGTGCTTTCACAAATCCATCCCTATAGCCAAAAAAAAATGACCAAAGCTCATAACTTTATTCCTTCATTTCTTGTTTGCAGCAGACTGCTCGGAAAGGTACCTGGATTTAGAAGAAAAAAAAATAATGAAGGTTCAAAGATTACATCTTGTTCCATATGTTTCTATACAAGTAGCACTAATATGTGATTGGAAGAAACCATATAAGTAATACTCACTTTGCAGTGTAAAATCCTGCAGAATACCAAGCATTCAAAACCACAGTGAGATCGGTAGCAGCAGGGGCGCTTTCAATCGATTGGTCTGTTCCATTTGTTAACTCTTTGGCTTTCCCTGTGATTCGCCGGAACAATGTGGATAACAGTAATGATAATAGTTATGTGGATAACAAACAGAAGGAATAATCTTACCAGAGCATGCACATTCTGGACAGGGAACCTGGGAAGAATTGCAAGGAACAACCCAATTTTGACAGCCATAAGGGCAGTAGCAAGTAACAGTGTCATAAGCTTGAGGAACTGATGCTTGATAATCTGAATTCCAACCTTGATATTGATAAATTTGCTGAAGGACCTTTTGGCTCTGATCCTCAAGCTCATAATATTTACTCAGCAACAAATTGTAACCTTCAGGACTCTTTTCATCAGAATTCGGTCCCAAAGGAGAATTTTCCACGACTTGCGAATTACTTGCAGCCTCTTGAACTTTGGAACCAGTCTCTGGCCTGTAACGAAGATGGTTAATTTCCAACAGATATATAGCTAGCAACATGAATTATAAGTTGAAATCAGTATATGCGCTGCCCTTAATAGATACTACAGTATTCACCCCTTTGCAAACTCTAGCCAAACACCGACTGTTACTGTTTGTAAGAGACATTTCCTTAGAGATTATGCTTGCCAAATTAACTGTGTGCATTTTCCATATAAATGATGATTGAGGGGAATAGGTTTGTTCGACGTAATTCTTCGATCTTTGTCTACCTAAAACCCACAGTAAGTCCAACATTAAGCATATATCAAACAGATCCGAGCATCAAAGACCAGAAGAAAAAACAGAGGAAAGCCCCATCTCAGCCAACCTCACAACTATTGTGGCGGCCTAAATCAACAAAAGACCATACAACGATGAAGAAAAAAGAATTGCGACGCCGTAAAACCATATAATAGTAACAATTACTCCGTTTGCGAGCAGAGCTCTCTGCTTCCACAATCTAGCTCTCCCTTCGCCCGAGCAACTTCTCCGTCAACATCTTCTTCTTCAGCATCACCATGCGTCACCTGCGATGAATAGTTCAATAAATTTGACATAAACAAAGATCAATCAGAAACAACGCACACACGCACGCAAATGCACGCTCTGGAGATAGACATAGGTTGCCTTGTATGTGGATATGGCACGGTCGAAGGCTTTCATTAGGGCAGAATCATCCCATAATTCTCCTTTCCCCATCTCTCTGCGTTATGCTGAAATGAGTAATCTACTGAGCTAAACCCAAACCTAATAAATAATTATTTATTTATTCGTAAATAATAAAAAGGAAAAACAGATAAAAAAAATTATTTATTTGACTGTGACCTAATATTAGGGATTAATTTTTTAATTAGATATAAAAAAACGAAACAGAAAGTGATTTTTATTGCCATCTCGTTGTTCAACTATCTCCGCCGCATTGGTGTTGCAGTCGCTTCTCTTCTCCGTCGTACGTAAATCTTTTGAATACCTCTCAGTAAATTCTCGTTTTTATCGATTGTGATGCGTTTGTTCCCTCTCCTTTTTTTTTTCTGTTTTTGCGTGGTGCAGAATAGAAAGAGGTTAGTTTCAATTTGATAACGTGGTGAGATTCGGTTGGTCGTGAGGGCTCGAAAAAGGGAAAACAGAAAGGGTAATCGTATGGCTGCTGACGGCGGTGGTGGTGGTGGTGCGCCGGGGATATCGAGTGAGCTGTTGGATAACATAATAAGTCGTCTTTTGGAGTTTCGAGAGGCGAGGACTGTGCGGCAGGTGCAGTTGTCGGAGAACGAGATCCGATTGCTTTGTACCACTTCGAGAGAAATATTTCTTTCCCAGCCTAATCTCTTGGAGCTTGAGGCTCCTATTAAGATCTGCGGTAAATTCTTGTCTTTTCTTTTTCGTTCATCTTTGAAATAGGCTGGCGTAGGAATAGGATGTTTTTTCTCATAGCATGGGAAAAGTATGTGGTATTTCCTACTTCTCTGTGTATTGATTGTTCTATCTGAGGAAGAAGATAGATGTTAACTTGTTGATGGAGTGGGAAGTATTGTGATAATATGTCGCCTGATTTGAGGATTTTCGTGGAAAAAAGTGTTGTCTGCTTTGACGCCATAGTTTGGCCCGTGATGAACTTCTTCGATTGCAATTTTTTTTGTTGCACGGAAGAAACACAGTCTCGACTTGCTTGACATAACCAGACATTATATGTTGAGTGGCCTGCTAAAATGTCCACGAATCTTTATTTTTAAAAAATTTTAATCTGCTAGCCACGAATTATATCCTAATGTGCCGATGTTTGACATCTTACGTTTCTGTTTGGTGTAATTCATCGATAGATGATCAAGCCCATTGTACTCTTATTCAGCTTTCGACCATAAGGGATAATTTTTGGAAGTTAATGTTTCTTAGTTAACAGTTCGGTGCGGCTGAACTGTGATGTATTGCTCTACTTACCAATTACCATATTGAAGTTATGTTAAACTTTTCGATCTTGATTACCTACGTGGCCTATCATCATCGGTTGTTACGAATTTTATTTACAAACTTACCATCTGCCTTCTACCTGAATCTGGCATTATCAGGACACGTTTAAATACTTTTTGCCTTTTTAGCTTTATTTGTATTTTCATTTTCTTTTTCTTTGTTGTGCACATAGTATATATACTACCTGAGTCTGACACACCGCATCTGGAAGAAAATTTAAAGTCTATGTTTCATTCCTTAGGGAGTGAGAGAGCTAAGGGAAAGGGTGGATATCTAGTTGAAAAGTAGTTAATAGGAAGTATGTGCTAAGTATTTAAAACGAACAGCATCGACTTACTTTACTTGGTGAATTTTGTGTTGTAGTTCTACTAATCTTTGAAACCTTTCTCTGTAATACTTTGACGGTTAGGAACTGTCTGGAAATACACCGCCTATCCTAGCAAAAATAGGACAGAGATATTTGCTCAATTCTGTGTGCTGGTGAACGGTTCAAGACTTGTTTGTCCTTTTTGCAGGTGACATTCATGGCCAATACGGAGATCTGCTAAGGCTTTTCGAATACGGTGGATTCCCACCAGAGGCCAACTACCTGTTCTTGGGCGACTACGTCGATCGCGGAAAACACAGCTTAGAAACAATCTGCCTACTGCTCGCCTACAAAATCAAATACCCCGAGAACTTCTTCCTCCTGAGAGGAAACCACGAGTGCGCCTCCATAAACAGGATATACGGATTCTACGACGAATGCAAGAGGAGATTCAACGTAAGGCTGTGGAAAACCTTCACTGAGTGCTTCAACTGCCTCCCCGTCGCAGCCCTAATCGACGACAAAATACTATGCATGCACGGCGGGCTTTCACCCGAGCTAACCAACTTGGATCAGATCAGAAACTCCCTTCGACCCACCGACGTGCCCGACTCGGGCCTTCTCTGCGACCTTCTGTGGTCGGACCCTAGTCGGGACATTAAAGGCTGGGGTATGAACGATAGGGGCGTTTCTTTTACTTTCGGCGCAGATATGGTTGCTGACTTTTTAATGAAGCATGACATGGACCTTGTCTGTCGTGCTCATCAGGTTTTCTTTGTTTTCTTGATTTTTTTTTTGGTTTGATTCCTTTTTTTTTTCTTATATGGTTTGCTTGGCTGACTTGGGCTTGCGTTTTAGGTTGTGGAGGATGGGTATGAGTTTTTCGCCGATAGGCAGCTTGTGACTGTATTTTCTGCGCCTAATTACTGCGGGGAATTCGATAATGCTGGGGCTATGATGAGCGTAGATGAGAGTTTGATGTGTTCGTTTCAGATACTGAAACCTACCACCGATAAAAAGAGGTTCTTTTGAGGCTTTCGAGTGCGTAGGGCTTTCAGGTTGGCTTCTTTATTTTTTTTCTTCGTATTATGACAGTTTTGTCGAAGCAGTCGCTGGAAATTTTTTTTTCCTGCTAACTGCGACTTCGTCTTTCTTTCCTTCTGCAGATGAAACTCGGGGGCTGTCTTCTGAGTTTGCGGTACGTTTTGTTGTAAGCTTTGGGCGTTTAACGTGTCATTTCGGCTTATTTAATATATCTGGTTAATACTCGATTTCTGTTATTTTTTCGCCCGTACTTCAGTTTTGTGTAAAATACATTCGTCAGAGGTTGCTAACAGTTCAAATCGCAAGTTATGATTACGTATATAATGTGACGAGCCTTTATAATAGATGGTTGGTCAATGGTCAACGGCGACCTGTTAGGGTTTACGTGGACCGTAGTTCATGTCTCTTCCTCGTAGCTCTTAATTTCAAAACGCCCTCTTTAAAAGAGGAAAGGGGGGCGGTGATATGATTTAAGCATATAACAATGAGTGTTTTAACGGAATAGTAGCAACTTTTGACCTAATATAATGCAGTTAGTATCATGAAGACGTATTACTTGGGTAAAATTGCCTAAGATTTATTTTGATCCAAATGGTCGTACGTTTGGTATGGTGTTTATACGTGCTATATTATGTACATTATTTTGACATTTTGTTATTTTTTAGAACAGATAATAGGTGAATCTATTGAAAAATACCCAATTGGATAAAATTTTTACAATAGGTACCCATGTCAGAAATTTTTATAGGTATGTACTCAATTTAATTTTTACCAGTTTTTTAAGTTATGCCGTACCTTCCTGTGTATATATTGCGTACCATAACGCGTTGATATTAGGTACCTAGATATAACATACGTCGTACCTACGGCATACCTGTGTGTTACATAGGGCGTACCTAAATATAGCATACGTCGTACCATTTTATAGGGTATCCAAATGTGTTGATATAGAATACTCAAATGTGGTGTATGGTGTACTTTCGGGGATCGGGTACCTATGTGCAAAAAATTTATTCTGTTAGGTAACTACATATAAAAAAATCCTGATAGGGTACTAAATTACTAGTTTCCATCCAAATAGATACTTATGTGTAAAGACCCCTAGATAATTATTAATCTACGACATATAATATGCAATGCGTGGCATCCCCAAATCATGTGTACATGCGTTTGAATTTGTGTCATTATGTGTTTCATACTCTAATAATCTATATGCTAGATGCAATGTACATGAATTTGTGTCATTATGTGTCATTATGTGTTTTATATTGAATCTTATAGAGTTGTCTTGTCTTCGCATGAATATAGTAGCTAATACACAGAAAAAATACAAGTTTTCGTGACTCTAATCACAAACAATAATTAGATTATACACCATATTTGTGACTTAAATAAATATATGCGGGGGACGTAAGCGGCTGGTGCATATGCATCAATTAAAAAACTATCGAATAGGCAGCGCCTTGTCGGGGATTTAACATATATTTAACTATTTAGTATATGGTTATATGCTATAATTTATTCCTTAATTAAAAAAAGAAAAAAGAAAAAGAAACCCAACGTGCATGTTCAGTTTGTTTGTTTGTCCTTTGGTGGTCGTCAGATTTTTTCATCTTCATCCGGCTCATTTTGGTTCTTAAATTATAATAAATATAATTTACTTGCATGGTATTGGACATTGGTATGTACATGTTATTACATATCCAAGTTTATATAATATGATTACTGATTGTTATAAATATTTTATATTTTTGCATCTGGGATCGCCAAACCCTACATCATATGACATTGCCAAGTGTCACTATTTCATGCAAACAAATCATTTCCAAAGAAATTAATACTTCTCGTACGTTATTAAAATGATTAATCAATTCTACAAATACATATAGTAACTGCTCCCTCAATCCCAGCAACTTTATCACATAAGTTGCTGGACATGCAAATTAAGGTGGCATTATTATAATAATATACTACAATGAAAAGGTAGAAAAGCATATATTTTGACACGTCTTTTAAGAATATTTACTATTATTATATTGATTATTTGTGATAGTTTTTTTCTAAATAAGGAAATGTGATAAAATTATTAGGACGTTCGAAATGGAAAAGTGCGATAAAATTAGCGGCACATACGGCGTATCTTTTAACCATTTGCGAAGGATAGTTTTAAATGAAATATGATGCCTCGAAAAAGGAAAAATCACCCACGTCAATGATGATTTGATACCAATGATCATCTAAGCTTCCTCGACTGGATAGGTGAGACCCATGAAAAAATAAATTAGAAGGGCGAATTCACGTTGCTCGCGACGCTGATCATTTTCCTTTTCATATATCTATGAAAAGGGTGAGAGATAGTAAGTTATAAGATGAGACGTAAGAATAAGATAATATAATATGATGTAAATCAAATCAAGTCGGAATTTTTATCATTTTTCTTTTAAGCAAAAGGGTGAATAAGATGAGAAAGATAATATAACATGATGCAAATCAAGTCGAATATTTATCATTTTTATTTTCATATATCTATAAGTAAGGGTGCGAGTGCGACTAATAAGTTATAAGATGTATAAAGATAATAATATGATGAAAATGTGTTTGTGACTATATAGGAATTGGACCATTCCAAAAAAAAAAAAGACTATATAGGAATTGGAAGTTCCAAAACTGAAATATTATACACTACATGTCTCAAAATTTGTTCCTTTGGCTGATAAATATCATCAACTGAAATATCCTTTCCAATATATTACCTTGCTCTGATCCCAAAGTAATGGACTTTCTCTCATGGGATTCCAATAAAAATTGCATGGATATTTAACCGTGAAAATACAAAGGGATCACAATGTTAATTCTAATAATAGAAAAAAAAAGGCTGTTTGAAATATATCCAAGTTTCAAAATCGAAAGTCTTCTAGATTCCATAATAAGCTCACTCTCACTACTAATGAGCTTTAATGTGAATTAAAATCATTTCCTTTTATTTTACATGATGATCCATTGACCGTACATTAACCACTCCCCTCTATATAATAGCCAAGTCATCTTCCTTAAACACTCCCTCCTTCATTCCCACATTAAAACAAACACTTTCCCTGCAATAAAAAGGACTCATTCCATCTCCTCGTACATGAACAAGCACACCATTATCCACCAGACATGGCCGCTTTATGGATCTACCAAGAGGTTCTTACTTCATTTCAGTCTTAGCATCGTATTATCAAATTCGCAAACAAAACTCTTATTACACCTTCATATGATTACTGCCTTCTTGTCTGACCATCAGCCCACCGCCATGGAAGATCATCAGCTTGGCAAGAAACTCCAATCGGCGGCGCTCGAGCTAGAGAACGTAAGAGCCCAAGCACAGATTGAGACGAAGAAGAACAAAGAGTACGTTAGCCAACTCATCCAACTAATCAAGCTTGCGATCCAAGAAAGGGACCAGGCAAGAGAACAGCTCGGCAAGCTTCTTCTTGAAGCTCGCCGGAGCAATAACGGCCAAAATTCGAGCGCCGCCGAATCGAACAGCTTATCATCCGATCCGTACGGTAACTACGCCCACAACCACTCCCCCGTCGAATCGTTATTGGAAACGGTCACCTCTTCGCCGTCCTCTGATGGTCCGATTACGGCGGCGAATAAGCTCGACCGTGGCTCGCTGGTCGTAGAGAGTCTTGCGAAGGGAAGGGCTCTGCCTCAGAGGGGCGGGTTCGTGCGGGCCGTCGTCGACGCCGGGCCTCTGCTCAGCACCCTCCTCGTCGCCGGCCCGCTTCCGCGGTGGCGCAACCCGCCGCAAGTTCGGGCCTTTGATCAGATTCCGAGCATTTCGATTGGAGGGCTTGGTGGGGAGTTTTTGGGTGCGGCGGGCCATTTGAGCGGCAGCTATAACAGTCGCCGTGACTTGCCTTGTGGGTCGGCAAATGGGTTTGGGTCTTTTACCGGGTCGGGTCGGTTTGGGAACGGTGTTTGTTCTTCTGGCGGGTTCTTGAATGATGACGATGATAATGGATTTTACCCTTTGGTGAAGAGGCAGCGGCTTTGCTGATGAGAAAGGAAAGATGTATTTTTTTTTTGAATGTTCTGCATAAATTGGTGTAAATTTACTTGTTTAATAGTTTAATTTAAACCATACGATTTGGTCCCTCGTCTCCGTGTTAGAGCATTCCCATTCCCAACTCACAAATTAAATCTCAAACTCAAATTCATTCTCAAAACTTAATTCTCAATGAAGTAATTATTCTCAATGGTTAAACTTATTGTCAAATTCAAAGGAAACTTTTTAAACTTTTCAATAATGTCCACGTATTTTATAGCTTCAAAAATATATTTTAATTATGTATTACATCTAAATAATAAGCAAATACTGTTAGTATGTTATTATATTAAAATAGAAATGTCGGAGCCCTCTAATGCTGCCATCTGTCCGCGATAAATTATTTATAAATTTTAGAAAAAATATAAAAAATAGTCAAACTACCAACTATTCCATGTTTATACTATATAACTACCCACTCAAATAAAAAAAAGTTAATATTTTACTTCTCATAATAATTATATATGCTTAATACCGTGCATTGCACTGGTAAAAAACTTATATTTTATAATTTAAAAGAACTTTCTAATTGCTTTTTTATATATTTTTATTTCTTTCTTGATGCTTTAATTATTAAAGATAAACGGCTAATTTCCTACTTACACAATGATCCAAAGAATGTTACTGAATTTATGGATAGTACGGACAAAGTATGAGCCCATTAACTTCGAAGTCCAATAGTGTAGTACCCTTACCAATCCACAATTGATGTAAAACTTTCATTAGAACTTGGGTCAAAAAGTTTACGGTGGAGAAAGGGTCGTCTTTATTACGATTTTCTATGCCTTGACCACATTGACATCTCCGACATCGTGGCTCTTAAGTTACGCTGTCAGAGTAATCAAGTGAAATTAGTAATAATATTAATGATGATTGATTAAAATTCGGGCTTTTTAATTAAAATAAAGGGATTTAAATCGAAAATCAATAAAATAGGGTCGATCCAATCAAAATTAATAAAATCGAGCGAAACGCAATTAATGGCCGCGGCGTCGCGCCCATTAAACGCGGTCGGGCTGAATCGGGCTTAATGCGGGCCATTTTTTTTAAAAGATCAACTGGGCCGAAGGATGGCCCAATTGACTGGGCGCCGCAGCTAATGGACGCGTCGTCGCGCTTAATGACCGCGACGACGCGTTGCTTAAAGCCGCGCCGATTCTTTTTCTTCCCCATTTTCCTCCTCTCCTCCCCTCGATTCGTCCGGCGATTGTTGGGCGATTGTTGCGCGATTTCAAAGAGTGATAGATCCGTTATTCCTCATCTTCGTCGATTAAGCTTCGTTTGGTATGAAACTCCTAATTTGTTTAAATCTTGTTTTTTATGTTTCGTTAGATTTCGTCGAATACTTGCGTTTATGTTTGTGTTTTGGTATAATTTATGCTCTAGATATTATGGGTTGCTTAGTATGTTGATTTACCATGTTAATTTTTGATAATTGGTTCGATTTAGAAATTTTCCCTAATTTAGAAACCTAATTTGAAATTGAGATTTCTATGTTATTTGATTCGATTGTTAGTAAATGAGTCAATTGTTTGTTTATTGTTATTTGTTGGGATATTGACTTTAAAACGCTAATTTAGGATGGATACGTACGAATATTACGGTCCGATCGACAGATCACTTCTGATATTCCAGGATAGTCATCGTTGTAACGATGTACTATCCAATGCTGATGGTGCCCTCGACACGCCTTTGACCGTTAGGGGTTTGGAGAGCGTTGTCTGGGGTAAGCTTTCACGACCGGTGCGGTTGCACGGTCGTATTCTGGAGAGGTTGCATGCCATGTCCTTCTACGACGTGTATAGTTGTGGATCTCAGAAGTTAGACCCACACTTGATCACGGCCCTCGTAGAGAGGTGGAGGAAGGAGACGCATACGTTTCACTTGCCTGTGGGTGAGGCCACCGTCACTCTTGAGGACGTCGGTGTGCTGTGGGGACTCCCCATTGATGGTCACTCGGTCAGTGGTGTTATCCAGAACAGCACGCAAGATCAGGGGCTCGATTACTTGGAGGAGCTGACTGGTTACAGACCTGCTGTGGGGGCGTACACCGGGACGAAGGTGTCGCTGAGGAAATTTGCAGACTGGCTAGAAGCCAACGAGCTCGATGATCACAGCTCAGATTATGAGGTCGATCAGCGGGCACGTGCATATGCGCTATTACTCATGGGATCGGTTCTTTTCCCCGACTCCAGCGGCAGCTCGACGTCCATGACCTTACTACCGTTGCTCGAAGACATAGACGCCGTGTACACGTACAGTTGGGGCAGTGCCGTGCTGGCTTTCTTGTACAGAGAGCTATGTACTTCGTGTCAGCGTCAGAAGATGAACATCGGTGGAGCTCTACGGTTGCTTCAGGTGCGTTAGTTTGTGAAATTGAATTGTCTTGAGGTGTATACATACTAATTTAAATTTTGTGTAGGTATGGGCATGGATTCGTATATTACCCGTGCAGCCCGTTATTATCCGTCCGCGAGTGCGGATGATGCCCACCGAAGAAGATGGAATTCAGTTGCCCATGCCGCCACATGCTGTGAGGTAGTATATTTCTTGAATGTTAAAAGTATTTATTTTTATTTTTATATATTTTATATTTGAATATTTATATTTTTTCATTTCAGGTGGAATGCGCTTTTCGATCATACGACATCGACGCACTCGAATTTGCGTGCGATTCGTGAGTCGATCGATAGCATGTCTTGGGAGCAGTTCGTCTGGGCACCCTACGACGATCAGGCACCAGAGATTATGGCGTTGAGAGCCGACTCGCGACCAGCATGCGTTCGGTCGTCCTGTCCTCTCATCTTCTATAACATCGTCGAGTGGCACTATCCCGACCGCGTGCTACGACAGTTCGGGATGGTTCAGTCCGTCCCGCAACGTCCGAGACAGCTTGACGTTGATCTTCATCGGCACAGTACACGTAACGTCGCGGGAAGGGATTGGAGGGCCTTCCACGAGCAGTACGAAGCCTTGTGGGTGTCTCGCTACGAGAGGATAGTCGGTGCGATGGAGATAGTTGGTGGTGCGCAGTGCACTCCAGATTACTATCCATGGTACTGGAGGGTCACCCGTCGTTACATCTCTCCATCGACGATCCACATGAACCGAGGATTCCAGATGGGAGATAGTGCATTTATCGACGTTATGGTTAGTTACCTGTCATTCTTTAGGTTCAACTTTTATTTTGGACGTGTCATTTAAGACGTTAATTTTTACCTATTAGGCACAGCACGTCGATAGGGCCGAGGTGATACCGTCCGGAGGAGATATGGATGGAGGATTGGACCTCATACATCAGATGTAGGGTCTTTTCCTTGACAGACGACAGCGAAGACATATGTCGTACGCTGATGTCCCCTCGACACATATGAGTGCCCCATCGTCTTCGCGTGGTCGAACGCATGACCCTGGCCCGTCGTCTTCACGTGGTCGTACGTCACAGTACGGGGATGGTAGTTACGTTACACCGCCGGCGTTTGATCTCGGCTACGGCGATGCTGATGATGATGATGACGACGACGAGGCCACGCCTCCGTATCAGCCATTTGTGCAGGAGACACCGCCGCGACCCCAGCAGCGACGTCGTCGCCCTGAGCAGCCCGAAGCTCCTGTTGACCGTGGCCATCTGCACAGGAATAGACGACCACGTAGATGTGGCACAGGAGGGCATTATATACCTTAGTTTTTATTTTCTGTATTTTTTATCTAATTGGGACAGCTGTAGAACTTTATTTGTGTTTCTTGCTGTTTTGTTTGCGATCTGTTTTTATATTATATTTCTAGCAACTTTTTTAGTCGTTAATTTAAATTTAAAATTACTTCCAAATACTTAAACAGGTACAACGACATACTACATCAACCAACAGATAAAACGACTAAATACATCAACCAACATCGAAGCCGACAATCAACGCCCACGACCTCTCTGACTTTGTCTCCGACTTGAGCTGCCCTGATCCATTTCGTTGCGAATACGAGTTGTCTTTGGTCTACCCGGTCCTCTTCTTTCACGTTGGTCTTCATTATGGACAAGCAAAAAATCAGCAGGCTCCCAATGTCGTTCGTCATGCAGTGGATAAAATGTTCCCTGATATGACTGAAAATATGATACTTTACTGTAGAAAGGAGCAATGAACTGTGTGCTACTAACATTCCATTGGCGGCACGCTGCCTGCGCATGAGAACATGGAATGAAATGTTGGTCCCATTTTCCACAAGTGCACGTTCTTCCTTGAATGTTCACCATGTGTTTTCTTTGAGTCACCGATGACGAAGTATACACCTCCGCTGTTTGTGCTCGCGGGTCAAATGCAGTTACAAAATGGCCGAACGAGGCATTTGACCAGTCACTATACATCCTCCACGCATAAGGAGACCATTCGGTTTCAGAACTCTGCATCGCCGCAGCTGACTGTTGGTACCTATCACGAAAGTATGCGGAACACCGATGGAAGCTGAAGTCGACTATTGCTTTTGGAGGCAGTAAGCGAGCCCCTTTGAAGACACCGTTAAGTGCTTCTGAGATGTTCGTCGTCATTGAACCACACCTAAGCCCACCATCGTAAGCAAATGTCCACTTTTCTCGATCAATAGCGCGCAACCAATCGTAGGCTTCTTTGCGTAGACTCATAAGATGCTCCATTATCCGTTCGAATTTTTCAACCGTATGCGCCATCCCTGCTCTGTGGCACAATTTCTTTAGGTCACTGTCTTTGAATTCTTTGTTAAAATTTGAGACGACGTGACGCAAACAATAACGATGTACGCCGTTTGGAGACCTATAAGCGTCGAGCTGTTCTACTGCGGACAGTAAACCTGCATTACAGTTCGTAGGTAACATGAACTTATTTTAGTAAAAAAAAATCCAACAACTTGATCTATTTTTAATTGTAAATACCTGGATGGCGATCTGAAATTAGGCATACCCCTTGTCCCTCCAATACATGAACATTGAGCAAGTTCAAGAACCATCTCCAAGAATGTAAGCTTTCCTCCCCAGCAACGATGGCAAACGCAAATGGAAAAACTTTCTGATTTGCATCGAGTGCACATGCAATCAACATTTTATGCTTGTACTTCGAATACAAGTGTGTACCGTCGACACATACCACTCTACGACAATGCTTGAAGCCGTCAATGCAAGGTTTGAACGCCCAAAATACATACCCGAATTTTTTTACTCCAGACGTATCTTGAAGATGCAACCACTTCACCACCGTTCCGGGGTTGTAACGTCGCAACGCTTTCATGAATATAGGAAGCTGTTGGATTGACGTTTCCCAAGTACCATAAACAATCTCTTTGGCTCGCTTGAGTCCATGTCATGCTTGAATATACGGGATGTCGTACCCAAAAGTATCTTTTACGAGCTGCTGCACATTTTTAGGTAAATACTGAGGGTCATTCTTCACCGTTTGGATTAATATTCTGGCAATTTCAGTACGCGAAACATTGCGATGGCCAACTCGTGCGTGAAGCATGTGTGCGGTCCTCCGTATCTCGTCACCTTCCAAAAAAAACTTTTCGGTTTCAAGACTGCACGCAGTGTCCAGTTACAGTCGTCGCTGTGATTGCATCTCACGCTCCATGCGGTTCTGTTACTTTCGGTCACGTGGTACTCACGTCTAACAACCCTCAAATGGTAATCGTTAACAGCACATTTTAACTGTTCTTTGCTATTAAACGTCATACCTACGTAAAATGCGGGATCGTCCGTGTCGTAAAAATCACCACCAGTTTCGTCAACTTCTGGGGGAGCCATTTGATAAGAGGTATTAAACGGGACCGACTGGTATAATGCTCTATTCTCTTCTGGCTCACTTGGCGTTGGTTCATCGTCATTTTCATCATCGGCATCGGCGGGATCTGGCAATTCGTCTAGTGCCCCACCCTCGTCGTCAGCTTCGGAGTCACTGACGTCACTATCTCGGACGCCATCATGAACGATCTCAGGTTGCGCCACCGTCGAACTAGTAGGAACCCATTGGCTACTCGAAGGTATATCTTCTTGAGGGGCAAACGAAATATTCGTCAATCCTTCAGTAACTGAATTGATGTCAGGAAACGAATCCATCGGCGCGGGATTAGTGTATTGAACGATCTCAGTTGTCTCGACAAAGACCTCAATGTAATCGAGCTCGTTGTCGGGATCCAAGAAGTATGCGAGGTCGGCATCACTAGACACTAGTAGGAGATTATGATACAGTCGTGAGTGTTGATAGTGTTCGCTCTTCACTCGAACGATTAAAAAGAAAGAATTGTTGTCGACGGAAGTCATGTCGTACAGCATACTAAGAAATTGATCGAAATTGGTATCGCGACGAATTCGTCGATAACCAATGGGTTGAAGACTATACTGTATGGTGTTTGATTCGTGTATGATTTCACCGCCATAATAAACAACTACTTGAATTTTTCTAGACACCATATTGGATATGTATGAAATTTATGAAATAATAATCGACAAATTGAGCCGGTTAAATAGGGTGAGAGGTAGCGTCCATTGGACGCGACGTCGCGTCTATTAACTGCGACGCATAGTGGCCCAATAACGTGAGTGGGCTTAGTGGGTTTTTAGTGGGTTTTAGTGGGTATGGGTCAACGTCGCGTCCATTAGGCGCGACGCCGCGTCCATTAAGAGCGACGCTGGCCCACGCGGGCCACAGGCGGGCCCGACCGGGCCCTTGCTGTGCCACGTCAGCCTCCGCGTCCAATGGGCGCGACGTCGCGTTTATTAGGCGCGTTTCACCCGATTTTAGTAATTTTTGTCAAATTAGCCCTATTTTGTCTAATTTGGGTTAAATTAACCCTAATTTAATTAAAAAGCCTAAAATTCGTGTATAGCGAGATACTCCCTCTTGTCTTTAAAACAAAACTAAGTCGCTTTTTATTTAATTTTTTCTGTTCTGGAACGGGGGTCGTTTTGATATTTTCTAAGAAAAAGTGAATGTAAATTTCCAGAATTACCCCTCTTATTTCTTGATAATTAAGGAAAAATTGAATGGATAAGTCAAATAGTGGTTAATAGATCAAATAATTAATTAGGGTCAAGAAAGACATTTTAACTCTTTTCTTAATATGGGTGTTGATATCTAGAACGACATGTTTTGAAAACCGGAGGAGTATTTCGTAAGTCCCTGTCTTCTATCTTTGCTATTTGATGCTTTTCATATCAATTTTATTCCTATGAATATTAAATATGAAATTGTGACTCAGAGCTGGGAACTGAATATTTACTACGAATAGTTAAGTCACATCTTTTATAATTTATAATAAAAATAATTAATACATGTATGGAATGATGGGCTTATTGCTTCTGACGTGGCTTCCAAAGCTGTAAAATCCGCAGGCGCAAATACGATAACAAAAGGAAAAAGGAAAACACAAAATTCTCGGAATAATAATAAATACAGAAACTTCAAAAGCATGTAATGGTGTGTGTGTGAGAATTCGCCGGCGAAAACCCTTAGTAACTCAGCTGCCGATCGAATCGCCATAATTCGCGATTTGAAACTTTAACTACGTTCGTCGTTCTCCGTTGATTTCGTTGTAGCTCTGATCTTGTTGGGGGATGAAAGTGTTAACACCGGCGAATTAGAATCTGTGTCCACTGACACGTTTTGATTTTTAATCAAATCAAATCAAATCAATTCTCTTGTTTTTCTTTTATTTATTTTTAGCTTAGCTTTCCTAGAAAGAGTTTTATTTGGTGTTGGTCGTCTGCGGATGTTCGCTAGGGAGATGATGATGGAGTTTGTGCTGAAACTGAAGGAGAACAAGTCGCTGAAATTGGCGTTTGCTGTGTCTGGGATCATGAGTACGCTTGTTGTTTATGGAGTATTACAGGTAAGGGAAAAGTTTCCTTCTTGTAATGTACTTTGTTGCCGAACGTTTTGTCCCCGTACAAGAAAATACTGCTCCTTTTATTTTTTCATGTAACTTATGGTTGTTTTCCGATGTACATAGTTTCTAGTATTCTGTTTCTGGGTATTAGTGGTAGGATGAAGACTTCTTTCCACTGGAAACGGCTAAACGGAGAGACCGTTCATACTTACTCACTTACGGGATGTTGTATCTAACGATTTTGCAGTTTTTCTGAGCTTCATAGTTTTTAAAGAGTCTAAACTAGTAACAGCATTTGCGTGGAATTAATGATTGAACTTCCAAATGTATTGATAGGAATCTACCTTACAGTAATCGCCTAATGGCCCTAAATGGATTCTCTTCTTATTTCAGGAAAAGATCATGAGAGTTCCTTATGGTGCAAACAAAGAATATTTTAAGTATTCACTATTTCTTGTCTTTTGCAACCGAATTACTACATCAGCTGTCTCTGCTGGAGTACTATTGGTAAAGTGCTGCGTAGCATTCACTCCATTTGTGTTAAAACTATGCGTTCTTCATCCTCTTTTCATATTTTGAGTAACCTATCTGTGTAAAGGAAGAGTTATTAGGTTGTATATATTCGATCTTCATTGTGAGAGTTTGTGTCTTAAGTTACCATCTGTCTGTAATCTGCACTGTTCGACTATTTGGTTTTATATGGGTTTTCCATGTTGGATATTGTGTTTCTCCTTTACCCGTTTGATGTTTTCGTTTTTCCTTTTCGGCAGGCAAATAAAAAGGCAATGGACCCTGTAGCACCTATTTACAAATATTGTATTGTATCAGTGTCTAATATACTTACTACAACTTGCCAGTATGAGGTACTATTGTTTTTGTTCTGGACTCAATTCCTGAATTATTTCACAGATGATGATCAATTATGAAAAATTTTCCTTCTTCCCTCTTGATATTGTGGTGTAAGTGCCATTTTCTCTGAAGCGCAAATGTGACACAAATTTATTATGTGTGCTTGGTCCAGGCACTTAAATATGTCAGCTTTCCCATCCAAACACTGGCCAAGTGTGCCAAGATGATACCTGTAATGGTGAGTCTTCCTTGTTACACTTGAAATAGCTACTTGATGCAGAAGTTGCTCTCTTTGATACTGATGTAATCGTAAAAAAAGAATTTTTGGATTGCAGAGACAAATTAAGATTAAATGATCTTTTCTTCCTCACTTGGATGCAGATATGGGGAACCCTTATCATGCAGAAACACTATACGGGAAGCGATTATCTTTTGTCCTTCTTAGTGACCATTGGATGTTCAATATTCATTTTATTCCCGGTGATTTTCTTTGAACCTTTTTATAATCCTTTTGGTTACGCCAGCCTATAAAATTATCATGCTCTTCACAGAATTTATAATTAGATTTCTTCTCATCTTTTGTTGTTGGCTGATGATAACTCCAGTTAAAATAATATTTTCCCTTGAGTATCACTTACTTTTGTCTGCTAACTTTTTTCGAAGTTGGGAATGGAATAAAAATTTGTAATCTCAATGTATGATTTTATTTTATGTCGTTACTCAATGTTTTTGTAGGCAGCAGGTGATATTAGTCCATACAATAAAGGAAGGGAAAGTACTGTTTGGGGTGTCTCCTTGATGGCTGGTTATCTTGGGTATGAGCGAATTATCTTAACTTTAGCCTTTGAATATTGAAGCAATTTCAGTTAGGTAGAACAAGAACGATGCTTTTTTAGCTATGTGTTGCATTAGTTCTCTTAGATTCCTTATCATGCACTTGACGCCCCCGTCTAAATTATCTGGCCTCTAGCAGTATTAAATGATTACACCTAGAAACTTAAGCTTAAATGTAATGTATCTTGTTTCTAATATTATTTATTTTATTTCCAACATGACCCTCAAGTTAGATTGATTTCATTTTTTTTTATCTAACCGTGACATGGAATTTGTTTTACGGGTGGTCGTGAGAACTCGTTTCCATGTTCTCTTTGCCTGAGTTTTGATACGATGTTAAAAAAAGTATCTTCATCCTTATTTGAGCTTTTAGTGACTTCAGGGAATCAAACTTGGCCCGTGGCTTTTCGGGCACTGGGTCATTTGTTGTTTTTCTCACTTCATTTTCAACATTTTGTTCTAGTAATTACACTGATTTGCGTTACACTTACCGAGGAAAACAAGTTTTCAGTTTGACGTGTCTTTTGCCATAAATTAATGTCTGGGTACAGCTATGGAGCGCCAAGCAAACTTGCCTTTTAGGGTAGAAACTAAAAACTTGGCTTCTGGTACCAATGCACCGTTTTTCAGGTTGGATGGATTCACCAGCACTTTTCAAGATAAACTTTTCAAAGGCTATGACATGGAGATACACAATCAAATATTTTACACAACTCTATGTTCGTGCATGCTCAGTTTCACAGGTACACGATGTTTATTTATTCCCATCAAACACTAGAAAATGAAATTTAATGTTGCAAGCCCCATCGTTCATATCATTTTAAAACATGCAGATTCTCGTTGATCATGTCTTTTTGCAATTTGGGTTCAAATATTGATGATCTTATTTGTGCTTTGGTTTCTATATAGGTCTAACCTTACAAGGCAGTCTTCTCATGGCTGTTGATTTTGTTTCTCGTCACAATGATTGCTTTACCGACATCATCATTCTCTCGACCGTAAGTCATGTCAGATTATATTCACACACCATTCTTATTGTGATTTTCTTCGTGTAAATATAGTTGTTTTTCCTGCAAAATACATGAGGATAATTTAACTCGTGTGATGCAGGTAGCAACTATCAGTCAGTTTTTTATCTTTTACACCATCCGCAATTTTGGTGCTCTGACCTTTGCCACCATAATGACTACAAGACAGGTACAGATTACAAAGTATAGGAAGTTATCTATTGCGTCGATCAGAGTTTTCATAATTCTCAGAAAATATTTTTACGTTAATAGAATACTGATGCATCATTTTAGATGTAAATATTGTCCATGTTAAAACGATGCTGTGACGTCTCCACATCTCTCCAAAATCATCAATGACCCAAATCACTTTTTTCCATTCACACTTCATCGTTGGCACGATTAGTAGAGTAGACTGACTAACTTCCCATTCTTGGGATGGCATGTTCGTATTTCGATACCTTCGTTAAACAGTGCCTCCGTTATCTGCCTTTGTTTGTTGTAGAATATCCTATTCTAATCTGTTTACGCCTTCTCTAAATGCAGTTGGTAAGCATTCTATTATCTTGCGCGTGGTTCGCTCACCCGCTTAGCGTAGAACAGTTGATAGGAGCAGTAAGCATCTTCTCCTCTATATGAATCTGTTTAATTTGTTTATACGTCTGCATTTTACTGCTCTGCTTTTAACTTCCTTTGAACATATAATTACAGATTATCGTCTTCGGCTCCATATACGCAAAAAGCTTCTTGAAAAACAAATCGAGGGCGCCAGCATCACAACAGCCAGAAATTGTCTCGTCTAGTTCGCCGAGGGCAAATGCTTAGTTATGATTTCCCTTTCCCTATCATTATTCGGTCTTGAAGCTTCCTTTTTATTTCGAGAAATTAGGATGCCAAACTATGCTCTGAGACTCTGATATCATGAGAAGATTTTGGAGTAATTTTTTCCTCATACTCCTTTGAGCTCTATAAACCATATAGTAGTTTCAGAGATCTCATATACTTAACTAACATAGAATTTTTATGACACAGCGCCGTCCGTCCTAGTGTATTTATTGTTTGTAATGGTTCTGCTATACTCTTGATTATATTGATAGATGTAATTGGGATTATGGTTTGCCCATTTCATATTTTTACTGAAGCAACGCATGAGAAGTCTTCTCTTCTGAGTTGCTTGTTCCCACTTTGTCAGACACGAAAATTTTGATTGAATTCAATAAAAAAATATTATTTGACAGCTAATATCTGTGACGCCTATTTGAATGTTGTAGTTAGGCACAGACCAAAGTGACGCAAGTACTTAGCGCGTTGCTGACGAGGCATGTCTTTTTCATTCTGTTAACATCAAAGTTATTACAATATTCATTCGTACGAGTTATTATTAGACAAGTGGCCCTAAAAATTTCGCAATTACAATTACGGGTTTGAAAGGGCATATTAGATTAGCGTAGTAAATGTAATACTTGAACTTATAGGGGACGGTTTTGCTGCAATTATGCAAAAATGGTGGTGATTTTGGAAGCTGCCAAGACAGTTCACTTCGAAGTATCTCTGATTCTCTATTAGTTGCGTAATTACATCGTTATTTACACAATGAATACTTTATAATACTTTTTCTTATGTAATAAATCAGACAGCCGCCCTCCCTGCAAGTTGGTCATGAGAACAAGATCGGATCTGTCTTGTTCATGTAATAACAACCAAAATAAAACAAAAGGTTAGGCGTAAAAAGCACTAGAAAAGAAATGCAGATACCGTTGACTTTCAATGCATCAAAGTTATAATTTGCCAATAATGTATTTTATCTAGAGGTTGTAGCTTTCTTCCGAAACTTGGTCTTTAAGGTTTGTTCACTTCAAGATTCTTACCCTTTTTTCAATAATTTCCTTTTATGAGAGTATATACCGCTAGTACTGTATCGGGGGAAATTTACAGACTAGCTGACTTTTCGTCCCGAAAAAACGGACTTCTTTTTTACTTTCTTCGATTTTCTCTATCAACACGTGGCAAAATTACAGAAAACAGATTGAAAAAATGCTCGATTTTCGGCCTGTTGATCATCGTGAACTTGAGTTTATACCTTCACGCACGCAATATATATTTAATTAAAAAAAAAAAAGAAAATCCACTTCTGATCACATCATCTCCATAACTAAAACCTTACAGAAGAATGTCAACGAAGAAGAAGAAGCATAACAACGAAATAACACACTTCTATAAATATCACACATACACAATACAGAGCTGAGGGGCAATAGAGCCATGTCTTCAAATCAAGCACGCAAAAGACATTTATTGAAAGAAAAAAGAAAATCCACTTCTTATAGTCCACCATATCTCCTCCATAACTAAAACCTTGCAGAAGAATGTAGAGAAAGAAGAAGAAGAAGAGAAGAAGGAGATATCAGCTGAGAGCTATATTACAATCTTCAGAGCCCCCATGAAAAAACAAAGAGCCCTAAAAGTGAAAAGAAAGCACAATATTATTAGGAGAAGCACACGCCATCATTAATTAAATAGAAATTAGCCAACTGTTTTTTCAAGTCCAAGCAGTAGGTTCCGACTCCACATCGGAAGTATAGGAGCTGAGATTCGGAGTCACGGCGGCGTCGGCGACGGCCTCCGCAGCCGCGGCGTTTCCGCGGCAGCTATTGGCGGCGGTCATGGTGGCTACAAGCTCGCCGGCCTTGGAGGCGACGGAGGATATATCCGCGGAGAGGCTCTTAAAAATCTGAGCCTTGACGCGGCCTCTCTTTGGTGGGAGGCTTTGGGCTTTCATCGGAGGTTTTTTAGTCGATGGAAAACCGTTTTCTGTGGCCATGGAAGGAGAAAAAAGTGGTTACGAAGTAAGTGAAGGCTTCTTTAACCTAAGAAGAGATTAACTTGCGAGTTTCAAGAAAACGGATTTGTGTAATAATTTTGCAGAGTTCGAAAGCCCCCCTAATGGGGGCAGCTCAGAAGTTGAAAAACGGCGACGTATAATATTGAGAGGTAGATGAGAGAAAGAAATGGATAAGAACTAACAAAGGGGTTTAAGTAGATCAAGCTTGGGGTGAGACTTGGGAGGGGTAAGTTTGTACTTTCCTATTCTTATTATTTATTAAGGTTCACTTCTACTCACGACTCACAAGTCCACCTCCTAATTGTATTACAATGGAAATAGTCGTAATGTGTCATGCATTGACAAAGAAGATAATCTCAATACTTAGGGTTGACCTCAACAAGTCCTACTTTTGATACGGCTTGAAAATATATTATACATGTCCAGAAGATTAGTTTCGATCAAAGTAAGTGTCTTCTCATATTTGACAGCGAAATTCAGATTTGAATTGCGCTACAATTAGTCGAAATCCGATGACATTGGTAGTGGATATATCTAACCAAAGATTAAAGAATACTCTAAACCTATCATACATATTATATCACATACATGTTTGTGTACGTTGATGAAAGAATTATGACATTGGTGTAATATTCTAAACCCTAGATCATGGATTCTTACGGCTATCGTATTGAATGAATTTAACCGAGAATTAATCCCATAATCGAAGCCCATTAGTGTTGATACCTCGAGTAGAAAAAAAAAGCTCTTAGTTTACATTCTCAAAGGGATAATATTATCATTATTGGGCCAGGCCCATTTAACGCAGCCGAGTCTTAGCCCATTACTTCACGGATAAATATATGGCCAAAATATTATCATTATTCGGTTTTCGGTCACTATTTTTGATAATTGCAAAAGTAGGTCACTGACTATATATGTCAAAACAAATTTGGGTCACCCTCTCATTTTTGGGTCACTAAGTATATACAATGTCTTCGATTTTGGGTCACTATATTTTTTTGAATGCGAAAATGAATTAATATAGTGCCTCAAAAACTTAAAACACGTGACCCAAAATTGAAAACACGTATACTTAGTGAGCCAAAAATAAAAGGGTGACCCGAATTTGTTTTAACATACATAGTTAGTGACCTATTTTTGCAATTATCAAACATAGTGACCCAAAAAAGAAAACATATAAACTTAGCGACCTAAAATTATATTTTGGCCTAAATATATATACACCACATTCCCTTTCAATCGCAGCAATCGAAACCCTAAAGCAGCTGTAAAATGCAGATCTTCGTGAAGACCCTTACGGGCAAGACGATAACCCTCGAGGTTGAATCGTCGGACACCATCGACAATGTGAAGGCGAAGATCCAAGACAAGGAGGGAATTCCCCCCGACCAGCAGCGACTGATCTTCGCCGGAAAGCAGCTCGAGGACGGCCGCACCCTCGCCGACTACAACATACAGAAGGAGTCGACGCTGCACCTCGTGCTCCGCCTCCGCGGCGGAGCTAAGAAGCGCAAGAAGAAGACGTACACCAAGCCGAAGAAGATCAAGCACAAGAAGAAGAAGGTGAAGCTCGCCGTCTTGCAGTTCTACAAGGTGGACGATTCGGGGAAGGTGCAGAGGCTGAGGAAGGAGTGTCCCAACGCCGAGTGTGGGGCGGGGACTTTCATGGCGAACCATTTCGATCGGCACTATTGCGGAAAGTGCGGGCTCACCTATGTGTACAACAAGGCCGGCGGCGATTGATGAAGGTTGAATTTTGAATCGTTGCTATTTCTGTTGGTTCTGAACTTCCAATTCCAAGATGAACTAGTAGCTTGGTAAAGGTTCTGTCTTTGTTGGGCTATGTATCGTTGGTGCTACTTTTTTTTTAGACATTTTCGTTGAATTTTGAATGAATGTTGGATTCTTAAGCCTGAATTGTGAGTTTCCAAGCTGCCGTTTATTGCAAAGTTGGCCTTGCTCTGTCTTGATCATGATTGCCCAGACTTTGTCCAAGTTATAGTATCTATCCCTATGAAACTCGGTTTAGATTTTCTTCAGCGACGGAATCAGAGAGTGGTAGGGATCGATCGACCCCCAGGCGGCGGGCGCTACGAGGGTGGTGGTTGATGGCGTGGACATTGGTATTTTTTTTAGAAGATTCGTGTAAGAGGAAGAGATTAGAAAAAGAAATCTACATTGTCCTCTTAGTGAGCTGAATGTTTATTGGGCTATCGTTTTTAAAATATTAATAACTACTGCCTACGTACCAGTAACTTTATCACATAAATTGCTGGACACACAGATTAAGATGACATTATTATAATAATATAGTACAATGAAAAGGTAAAAAAAAGTATAGTTTGATACGTCTTTTAAGAATATTTAATATTATTATATTTATTATTTGTGATAGTTTATTTATTTTAAATAATGAAATGTTATAGAATTGGGACGGTCGAAATGAAAAAGTATAATAAAATTAGCGAGACGGAGGGAATAATAACTATTACATAGGCATATACAAAATGCACTAAATTTTTGTGACATATTATATATAACATATATTAGTAAAATATATAAAATAATACCGGGCCTATTTCGGCCCGCGGCCAACCAGGCCGCGGCATGATAAGCCCGGTTTGATTCAGGCCTTGAAAATATGGGCCCAAGCCCAGGTCTGGGCCTGGTCGGCCCAGGATCTTGGGCCCAAATTTTCAGCTCTACATACAGAACACATATGAACTATCAAGATTCAAGCCCATGTAAATGTAAAATAATAGTAGCCTTTTACGTAGTCCTTATTGTGGTTAGCAGCTGCTGCCCATATATGCTAAACCGACGTCATAGCCAAGCCAGCCAACCCTTTATTAGAAACCCAATCACAAACCCTAATTCCATTTTTCTCCTCTCCAAATTGTGGGACTACCGACTCCCCCAAATCGAATTACCATTTTAGATGGGAACTGAGAGGAAAAGAAAGGTGAGCTTGTTTGACGTGGTGGACAATACTGCGAAGATCGCCAGGACCAACGGCGGAGCGATGGCAGCCTCGCCGACTGTGAATAAGTGGAACGGAAGGCCGTTCTCACAGAGGTATTTCGACATTTTGGAGAAGAGGAAGTCTTTGCCTGTGTGGCATCAGAAAGAGGAGTTCTTGGAGGTTCTTAAGAAGAACCAGACACTGATCCTCGTCGGTGAAACTGGCAGTGGTAAAACAACGCAGGTTAGTGTTTTTTTATCCAATTACTCTTCATTTTAGCTGCTATTAATTCTATTTGCTGATAGCGCTTTGTTACTTAGAAGTGTTGATTTGCAACTGCTGTATTTAGCTTCCGAGGTAGTGTGCTTTCGTGGTAATTGCTGTGTGGGTTTTTGTCTTGTGGTGGTGCTGAAGGTTATGTTTGATTTTGGATGATTGAATATTTTTTGTTCCTCGGCAGATCCCACAATTTGTTTTGGACGCAGTAGAAATTGAGACTCCAGATAAGAGGCGAAAGTTCATGGTTGGGTGCACTCAGCCTCGGAGGGTTGCTGCCATGTCTGTTTCAAGGAGAGTGGCTGAGGAGATGGACGTGACTATTGGTGAGGAAGTTGGTTATAGCATTCGTTTCGAAGATTGCAGCAGCGCCAGAACAGTTCTAAAGTATGTTTCTTTTTCCGTCTTATCGTACATGGATGTTTGTGATTTTTCATTTGAAGTTTTCACATGACCTTAGATGATTGTTTTCTGGTTTTTATTCTTGTACTACAGGTACTTGACCGATGGTATGCTTTTGAGAGAAGCCATGACCGATCCATTGCTGGAGAGATACAAAGTCATTATATTGGATGAGGCCCATGAAAGAACTCTAGCGACGGATGTCTTGTTTGGACTTTTAAAGGAAGTACTGAAAAACAGGCGCGACCTGAAATTAGTTGTTATGAGTGCTACCCTTGAGGCCGAGAAATTTCAAGGTTACTTTAATGGCGCGCCGCTCATGAAAGTTCCAGGAAGGCTTCATCCAGTGGAGATCTTTTACACTCAGGAACCCGAGAGAGATTACTTGGAAGCCGCTATTAAGACTGTATATCAAATACACGCATGTGAAGGTCCTGGCGATATACTCGTCTTTCTTACCGGTGAAGAGGAGATTGAAGATGCATGTAAGAAGATAGGGAAGGAGATAGCTAATGCTGGAGACCAGGTGGGACCGGTCAAGATCGTACCTCTCTACTCAACACTCCCGCCGGCAATGCAGCAGAAGATCTTCGAACCCGCTCCACCCCCTGCATTTGAGGGCGGTCCACCTGGGAGGAAAATAGTTATATCTACGAACATTGCTGAAACGTCGTTGACAATCGATGGAATTGTTTATGTCATAGATCCTGGGTTTGCCAAACAGAAAGTTTATAATCCGCGTATTCGTGTTGAATCACTGTTGGTGTCTCCTATATCTAAGGCCAGTGCCCACCAACGTTCAGGGCGTGCGGGGAGAACGCAGCCTGGGAAGTGTTTCAGGCTTTACACGGAGAAGAGTTTTAATAATGATCTTGTGCCACAGACATACCCAGAAATTTTGCGTTCCAATCTTGCGAACACGGTCCTGACGTTGAAGAAACTGGGGATTGATGATTTGGTCCATTTCGATTTTATGGATCCACCTGCCCCTGAAACTCTGATGAGAGCGCTCGAGGTTTTGAATTACTTGGGAGCCCTTGATGATGAAGGTAACCTGACCAAGTTGGGTGAAATTATGAGCGAATTTCCCCTCGATCCTCAGATGGGGAAGATGTTGGTGGTCAGCCATGAGTTCAATTGCTCGAACGAAATACTATCTATATCGGCCATGCTTTCAGGTACGTTGTGAGCTATATTATGCTTTCATTGTCCATGTTCTGGTTTGGTTCTACTGACTGTAGTAGATCCACTTGCTGAGAACGTCCTTTGTTATTTGTGACGTTTTGCTCAGCCAGGGATTGTACAGATAGCTTCTGTGCAATCGAACCTTCTACATTTATTTTCGTCACTGCATACTCGAGTAGAGAGGATCCCTCTCACTCTTTGTATGCAGCTTATTATTACACGCCACTTAGGATGACATCAGCATCTCATATCTGGGTCCCATGCCTTAACTGGGCATGTACCATGGATTTCTAAGTAAGTGCTGATGGAGATAGTTTCAGTTTCTCAGTATTCTCTCATCATGAAGAAAATGGTGTCGTTTCGCCTCTCTATGCATCTGCTGACCTTTCGCCTTCCCTGGGCCTCCCTCTCTGTGATAAACCTTTTTTTCTCTAGTACCCAATTGCTTTGTCCGGCCTAGAGACGCTCAGAAGGCTGCTGACGAAGCTAAAGCTCGGTTTGGTCACATAGATGGGGATCACCTTACGCTGTTGAACGTCTACCATGCCTACAAACAGAACAGTGAGTTCTTTTATCTTCTCCACTTCTCTTTGTTTTATTTCTCCACTGTCTTTTACAGCATTTCCGACTCAATTTTAATCTATGTTATCTCAGAGGAAGATCCACAATGGTGTTACGAAAATTTTGTCAACCACCGAGCGCTCAAATCTGCGGACAACGTGAGGCAGCAGCTATCTCGAATCATGACGAGATTCAATCTCAAGCTTTGCAGCACTGATTTCAACAGTAAGGATTACTATGTGAATATAAGGAAGGCTATGCTGGCCGGGTACTTCATGCAGGTGGCTCATTTGGAGCGTACTGGGCACTATCTTACCGTGAAAGATAACCAAGTATGTTTCCTACACCATCCTTGCTTCGTACGCTAATATGCAGTATTTCCTTTCTATCGTTTAATGGTGACTTATGTCTACGTATAGGTTGTTCACTTGCACCCATCGAACTGCTTGGATCATAAGCCCGAGTGGGTTATATACAACGAATACGTCCTTACAACCAGGAACTTCATTCGTACAGTGACAGATATTCGCGGCGACTGGTAAAATTTACTTTTTGTCTGACTCATTTGCCTTTCTCCCGAGCAAACCTCAAATTGCTTCGTTTTTAATCTTCTTCTTCGTCCGTAATTTCGATTTATTCTATAAATATATACAGGCTGGTCGACGTTGCACCGCACTATTACGACCTACAGAACTTCCCCAACTGTGAGGCTAAGCGCCAGCTTGAAAAGCTCTACAAAAAGCGGGAGAGAGACCGCGACGACAGCAACAAGAACAATAAGAAGTGATCTTAAGGACTGTGAGTTCTTAGAACATGTCGAAGAATCTCTTTGATTATCTTATGTACTTGCCTATTACATTCCCAGTGTCTGAAGTCAGATGTATTTGTTTCTGATTTTTACAAGTTTGTACTCATTACGGGTAGCTCTCTAGCAACATGGTTTTGTGTTTGAGTTCAAATATATGGCACGATCTATGTCGATGAAGTTAATCATGTATTCATATTTTAAGATTTATCTATCCTACAACGTAAGGAAAGCGGATTCTTGCATTATCGTCTTTTACTGCTTTAGTTCGATCATGTTGCACTGGATAGTTTGCTATTCCCCTAGGTACATTATTGTCACAATACAAACGCATAGGCTCTTTAGGTGGTATGCCTATCTCAATTAGCAACAGTCTAATCCATAATAGCTCTTTACTCTGCTTCTGCTTATGACCTTGCCGTATCATTTTGCTTTTTGCTTCTCCAACTGACAAGATCTCCACCAACAAATATCCGGAGGTTAATTTACGATCTGTGATATTCCCAGCCCAATCTGCATCTGTATACCATTTTCCTTCTATATGCCCATGCTTCTTAAAGGTTACCCTTTTTCAGGTGTCTCCTTTAGGTAACTTAAAATCCTCATAACTGTAGCCACGATATTCACTAGGTTCGTGCATAAACTGACTTACCACACTGACAGCATATGCAATGTCTGGCCGTGTGTGAGATCGGTAGATTAACCTCCCCACCAACCTTTGATATCGATCTTTATGTGTTGGCACTTGATCTTGGTAAAGGGCAAGCTGATGATTCTAAACGATAGGGGTCTGAGCAGGCGTACAATCTAGCATACCTGTCTCAGATAAAAGATTAAGTATATATTTTCTTTGGGACAAGTATATACCTTGTTTCAATCTTGCAACTTCTATTCCAAGAAATATTTCAATCCTCCTAAATCTTTCATTTCGAATGCATCAGACAGTCGCTTTTGCAGATTTTTTACTTCCTCTGCATTGTCGGCTGTAACAATCATATCATCTATAGAGATGATTAGAAGAGTGACTTTTCCCTTCTTGCGTTTAACTAACAAAGTATGATCTGAGTTTGCTTGATGATACCCATTTCTTTTCATAGCATCAGTAAATTTCCCAAACCAAGCCCTTGGGGATTGTTTCAATCCATACAATGTCTTTTGCAGTTTGCAGACTTTGCCATCAGGATGTGAAGTATTAAAGCCGGGGGGAATTTGCATGTACACTTCCTCTTCTAGATCTCCATATAAAAAGGCATTTTTAACATCAAACTGTTCGACGGCCAATTGAAATTTGCTGCCAATGATAACAGAATCCTTACTGTATTCATCTTTGCAACCGGCGCAAAAGTTTTGGGGTGATCTTCCAAAACATCACTGTGATCCTCTCTCACCACTAAGTGATCCAACATCACGGTGATGGGATGGTCTATCTAACTTTTTAATAGACGAAAATACCCCTCATATTTTAATCATATTACTTTATATGCTATTATAAATATTTTAATTGATTAACATAACTAAATCTTAAAAATATTTCAGTTATTTGAAAATATCTGAACTTATATTTTAGAAAAAGTATAAATATAAATAATATTTATAAATATGTAAATTTTAATATATTAATGAGTATCTCATAAAATATCACCTTAAAAAAATTAAACACATTATTAAATCATATGTATAGGGTCAAATATGACATTTATACAACGTCACCCTACACATCATAGTGATTAAACAAACAGAATACTTCCATATCACGTTGATCTGCAAAATGAAATATCACCTTAAAACAAACACGCTGATGAGATATCACCTTGATCCACATTCCGGTGATACTCACATTACCATGCGTATCACCGTAATGTTGGATCACTTAAAACAAACCCCCTAGTATCTGCACACTCTCGAAAAAATATGTAGTACTATCTGCACACTCTATGCCTGTGCTATATAATTATTTTTATTTGAATTTTGAAATTTATAATTATGTTTAGCACATGAAATATAATTTTATATATATAAAAGGATAATAGCGAGTATGAGTATAAGTATAATAACTAAAAAATGAGGGGTTAAATATGAGTTCAATGTATACGAAGAACTAGACGTTTTTAATGATTTCAATGTATATGATGATCTAAATTTATTGTTTCTTCATTAGTTACAATATGCAATTTATTATCAGATATACAATAAACATATTATGTAAATCGTATATAGATATCTTCATGATTTTACCACGGACTTAATCTTTCATATTACTTGGTTTAAACATTTTTCGACCCTCAATTTACAACTTTTCGTAGCAGATTGCCTTTGATAAATGCCATTAATGGGAGTCCCATTGGAAATACTTGGGTTGTATTGTATAGTTGCAATTCTATCATTTATTTCTTTCATTCCGTCGAATCGATTTACGGATCTAAAATAAGTTATGCTGAGTGCTTGTGTAAGCCTGCCATTCACCACATGAAGCCATGTTTTGCGGAACTCATCAAATCAATATCAGGTTTTACAGAAGCTGGCCCGAGTCATTCCACTCGATCCCTCAAATTGAACTGATTCAAATGCTTGACTTTTTGTTCTTTGAACGTTTTTGCAGGGATCGAACGAATAGTCAGATTCATTTTCTAGTAAACCAATTAAACTAAAGAAGTGAAATGAAATCAATGTTATGGGAGTCGGTCTCTAAATTTTCTGGCGAGCAAGATCTCGTAACACCAGTAACAACAAAAAATTCATGTTTTTCTCCATGTTTAGGAGAAAACGTAAATTGAAGAAAATGGGTAACAACTCGTAACGTTACTCAAATCTTGATATGTTTTGATTACATTACACATGAACCGTCGAACCCATGTAAATGTGATAGTAGTCATATACAATAGTCCTTGTATTATGGAAAGGGCTTTTGAACGGCGCATGCCATAAGCTAACCGACGTGATACCATAGCCAAATGATGCTAAGCCCTTGTTAGCAAAGCCATGGCCGAGCTACCCAGCCCGAGCCCATCGGCTCTAAAATATATATTCATGAATATGTAAAATATATACTTTTGTTTATCAAATTAAATTTTTGTAACATATTATATATAAAAAAATATTAGAAAATATAAAAAAATTAGCAAAATACTACTGGGCCTATTTTGGCCCATGGCCCGTCCGGTTTTCCAGCCGCGGGGCACCAGTCCGCCGGGCTAGCGGGCCGCAGGCTGATAAGCCCGATTTTGTTCAGCCGATCCTGGGCCCAAATTTTCTGCTCTACATACAGAACATATATGAACTATCAAGCCTAGGGCTGTAAACGAGCCGAGCTCGGCTCACTTTCTGAGCTCGAGCTTGAGCCCTTACAGCTGAGCTCGAGCTCGTCGAGCTTTTCAGCTCACGGCTCGAGCTCGGTTCATTTACAGCCACATGAGCTCGAACTCGAGCTTGAGCTCACGAAGCTCATTGAGCTCGAGCTTTTAATAAAAAATTATTAAATTAATAAAAATAAATAAATTATATAAAAATATTAAAAATTTTAAAAAAAATCGAGATATTTTAATAAAAATATTTTAAAAATTAGAAAAATAATATAAATTAATATAAAAATATAAAAAATATATAAAAAAAAAAAAGCTCGCTGTTCATGATCATTCGAGCCCCCGGGCTCAAGCTCGACATAAACGAGCTCGAGATCAGCTCATATCGAGCTCGGATTTTTCACCCCTAATGAAGCCCATGTAAATGAGCCTTTTTACGTAGTCCTTGTGGAAAGGGCTTTAGCAGCTGCTGCCCATATTCTAAACCGACGTCATAGCCAAGCCAGCCAACCCTTCATTAGAAACCCAAACAAACCCTAATTCCATTTTTCTGCTCTCCAAATTGTGGGACTAACTACCGACTCCCCCAAATCGTATACCAACTTTAGATGGGAACTGAGAGGGAAAGATAGGTAAGCTTGTTTGACGTGGTGGACGATACTGCGAAGATCGCCAGGACCAACGGCGGAGCGATGGCAGCCTCGCCGACAGTGAACAAGTGGAACGGTAAGCCCTTCTCTCAGAGGTATCTTGACATTCTGGCAGTGGTATGTTATGACCCCAAATGAAGTTGTGCATGGTAAGAGGGAAGGAGTTGGAGAAGTGAAGCTGATGAAGTTGTTCGTTGGGTTTTGACTAAGGCTTAGATCTAAGAAGGAGAAAGGTAAGTCTAAGTCTGGGCCGGGTTGATGCGTGATGGGTTGGGCTGAACAACAGAAGAACAGGGTTGCTGCTGATGGGCTGAGGAGGAGCTTGGGCCTATCTGCTTTAATTTTAATTAAATGGGATAATTATGAGTGAGCCCATACATGCTTAAAATACTATAAATACCGTACTGTAATGTTGGTTAGGTTTATGATAAATTTAACCTAATCTTCTACCTCCTTTTATCTTCTTCCTCTTATTCCTTTCTATTTCTGGTACGTCAACTATCCCCATTACTCATATACAAACAAGATCAGTAAGCGAAGGAAAGCAACACAAAGTACTATTTTATTGATATAAAAACAATACATTGGTATCAGAGCAAACTCCTTGGACATGGCAGAACATACTCGTTTTAAGGATCTGCAAGAAGACCCGAAGAAGCTTGTGCAAATGGTAACACGTTCGGACGAGGAACTTAGGTCTGCAATGCTGAAACGAGAGGCAACTGAAGAGAAACTGTGGGATCAGTTCACCATCCTGAAACTGGAAATGACAGATAAGTTGGAGAAAGTGTGTGATGGCTTTAACGACAAGCTCGATGGTATTACAAGGGCAATCAACAGCTTACAGACCCAGATACAGAGGGGCACGAGTGGTTCGATCTTAGGCACTCCACCAAGTCCGACGTTCACAAATGGGCAACAGCTGCCCATTCCACATCCTCGCTTGAGGACCAACGGCGGAGCGATGGCAGCCTCGCCGACTGTGAACAAGTGGAACGGTAGGCCCTTCTCTCAGAGGTATCTTGACATTTTGGAGAAGAGGAAGTCTCTGCCTGTTTGGCACCAGAAGGAGGAGTTCTTGGAGGTTCTTAAGAAGAACCAGACACTGATCCTCGTCGGTGAATCTGGCAGTGGTAAAACAACGCAGGTTAGTGTTTTTTTATCCAATTACTGTTCGTTTTAGCTGCTATTGATTCTATTTGCTGATAGCGCTTTGTCACTTGTGTTGATTTGCGACTGCTGTACTTACCTTCCGAGGTAGTGTGCTTTCGTGGTAATTGCTGTGTGGGTTTTTGTCTTGAAGGTTATGTTTGATTTTAGATGATTGAATATTTTTTGTTCCTCGGCAGATCCCACAATTTGTTTTGGACGCAGTGGAAATTGAGACTCCAGATAAGAGGCGAAAGTTCATGGTTGGGTGCACTCAGCCTCGGAGGGTTGCTGCCATGTCTGTTTCAAGGAGAGTGGCTGAGGAGATGGACGTGACTATCGGTGAGGAAGTTGGTTATAGCATTCGTTTCGAAGATTGCAGCAGCGCCAGAACAGTTCTAAAGTATGTTTCATTTTCCGTTTTATCATACATGGATGTTTTGTGATTTTTCGTTTGAAGCTCTCACTTGACCTCCGATGATTCTTTTCTGGTTTTTATTCTCGTGCTACAGGTACTTGACCGATGGTATGCTTTTGAGAGAAGCCATGACCGATCCACTGCTTGAGAGGTACAAAGTCATAATCCTGGATGAGGCCCATGAAAGAACTCTAGCGACGGATGTCTTGTTTGGAATTTTAAGGGGAGTACTGAAACACAGGCGCGACCTGAAATTAGTTGTTATGAGTGCTACCCTTGAGGCCGAGAAATTTCAAGGTTACTTTAATGGCGCACCGCTCATGAAAGTTCCAGGAAGGCTTCACCCAGTAGAGATCTTTTACACTCAGGAACCCGAGAGAGATTACTTGGAAGCCGCTATTAAGACTGTATATCAAATACACGCATGTGAAGGTCCTGGCGATATACTCGTATTTCTTACCGGTGAAGAGGAGATTGAAGATGCATGTAAGAAGATAGGGAATGAGATAGCTAATGTTGGAGACCAAGTGGGACCGGTCAAAATCGTACCTCTCTACTCAACACTCCCGCCAGCAATGCAGCAGAAGATATTCGAACCCGCTCCACCCCCTGCGTTTGAGGGCGGTCCACCTGGGAGGAAAATAGTTATATCTACGAACATTGCTGAAACGTTGTTGACAATTGATGGAATTGTTTATGTCATAGATCCTGGGTTTGCCAAACAGAAAGTTTACAATCCACGTAATCGTGTTGAATCACTGTTGGTCTCTCCTATATCTAAGGCCAGTGCCCACCAACGTTCAGGGCGTGCGGGGAGAACGCAGCCTGGGAAGTGTTTCAGGCTTTACACGGAGAAGAGTTTTAATAACGATCTTGCGCCGCAGACATACCCAGAAATTTTGCGTTCCAATCTTGCGAGCACGGTCCTGACGTTGAAGAAATTGGGGATTGATGATTTGGTCCATTTCGATTTTATGGATCTACCTGCCCCTGAAACTCTGATGAGAGCGCTCGAGGTTTTGAATTTTCTGGGAGCCCTTGATGATGAAGGTAACCTGACAAAGTTGGGTGAAATTATGAGCGAATTTCCCCTCGATCCTCAGATGGCGAAGATGTTGGTGGTCAGCCAAGAGTTCAATTGCTCGAACGAAATACTATCTATATCGGCCATGCTTTCAGGTACTTTGTGAGCTATATGATGCTTTCGTCGTCCATGTTATGGTTTGGTTCTACTCGACTGTAGTAGATCCACTTGCTGAGAACGTCCTTTTGTTATTTGTGACGTTTTGCTCAGCCAGGGATTGTACAGATAGCTTTGTGCAATCGAACCTTTTACTTAAATTTTCTTCACTCACTGCATACTCGAGTAGAGAGGATCCCTCTCACTCTTGGTATGCAGCTGATTATTACACACCACTTAGGATGACATCAGCATCTCATATCTGGGTCCCATGCCTTAACCAGGCATGTACCATGGATTTCTAAGTAAGTGCTGATGGAGATAGTTGCAGTTTCTCAGTATTCTCTCATCATGAAGAAATGGTGTCGTTTCGCCTGTCTATGCATCTGCTGACCTTTCGCCTTCCCTGGGCCTCCTTCTCTGTGATAAACCTTTTTTCCTCTAGTACCCAATTGCTTTGTCCGGCCTAGAGACGCTCAGAAGGCTGCTGATGACGCTAAAGCTCGGTTTGGTCACATAGACGGGGATCACCTTACGCTGTTGAACGTATACCATGCCTACAAACAGAACAGTGAGTTCTTCTATCTTCTATTCCTTTGTTTTGCTCTCTCCACTGTTTTTTACACCATTTTTAACTCAATTTTAATCTATGTTATATCAGAGGAAGATCCACAGTGGTGTTACGAAAATTTTGTCAACCACCAAGCTCTCAAATATGTAGACAACGTGAGGCAGCAGCTATCTCGAATCATGACGAGATTCAATCTCAAGCTTTGCAGCACAGATTTCAACAGTAAGGATTACTATGTGAATATGAGGAAGGCTATGCTGGCCGGGTACTTCACGCAGGTGGCTCATTTAGAGCGTACTGGGCACTATCTTACCGTGAAAGATAACCAAGTGTGTTTCCTACACCATCCTTACTTCGTACGCTAATATGCAGTATTTCCTTTCTATCGTTTAATGGTGACTTATGTCTACGTATAGGTTGTTCACTTGCACCCTTCGAACTGCTTGGATCATAAGCCAGAGTGGGTTATATACAACGAATACGTCCTTACAACCAGGAACTTCATTCGTACAGTGACAGATATTCGCGGCGACTGGTAAAATTTACTTTGTGTTTGACTCGTTTGCCTTCCTCTCGAGCAAACCTCAAATTGCTTCGTTTTTAATCTTCTTCTTCGACCGTAATTTCGATTTATTCTATAAATATATACAGGCTGGTCGATGTTGCACCGCACTATTACGACCTACAGAACTTCCCCAACTGTGAGGCTAAGCGCCAACTCGAAAAGCTCTACAAAAAGTGAGAGAGAGAGCGCGACGACAGCAACAAGAACAATAAGAAGTGATCTTAAGGAATGTGAGTTCTTAGAACATTTCGAAGAATCGCTTTTGATTATGTCATTTACTTATCTATTACATTCCACCGATGTGTCCGAACTCATCTATTACATTCCACCGATGTGTCCGAACTCAGATGTAGTTTGTTTCTGATTTTTGCAAGTTTTTACGCTTAACGGATAGCTCTCTAGCAACATGGATTTGTGTTTGAGTTCAAATATATTGCACGATCAATATCAATCATGTATTCATATTTTAAGATTTATCTATCCTACAATGTAAGAAAAGTGGATTCTTGCATTATCGTGGCTTTTTAAAGAACAAGGAACATACTGCTTTAATTAATTATATGGTTAGTTACGTTGACCTCGATACAAAGTTTAAGACATTATTATGCAAACACTTCCCTCATTGTAATAATTCTATGCAGTTCATAGTAACAAACCAGGTCGTCGTGGCCTCCACTTTATAGCCTCCACTTTATAATCTTCATAGTCAACTAACATTTCATCATTGATCTACCTTAGTTGCTTCACAGCTTCTATATATCCATTACACAATATATACACACACATGTGTATGTACATGTAAGAAAATTAGAATACATCAGATTAGTAGTTTACAATGGATTTCTTCGTTAATACCGCAGAAATAACTGGCAAGAAAAGAGTCGCATGGATCACTTTTCGAACCATTACAGTAACTCTCCTCAGCCTCCTTCTTCCTCTCTCATTCCTCGTCATAGCTCGAATTTCGACGATCAACTACCTCATATCCATCGGCGACGATGATGTAATAAGCTCTACCATTTTTTCGAACCATTTCCCATACTCTCTTCTCTTCTCTTCCCACCATCATCACAGTAAACAGCCATTGATGATCTCTATCGACTTGTTAATATGCCTCATCAGCGTTTCATCTCTAGTCAATGCCCTAGGGCACGAAATAGCCAACCATCGCCACGGAAAGCCCGCGACAAAGCCCTATATTTACGCCTCGTGGGCCCTTCTCTTTGCGCTACAATTCTCAGTCACTTTAGGAATCGAAGGGACCATTCGAGCCTTCGGGGCAGATAAGTATACTAACGTAGTCTTATTCTTCGAAAGGGAGAAGAAATCTGCCATGTTTTTTTCTTGCCGGGCAGTGCTGTTCTTCCTAGGTTTGCACGAGACTATGCTTCTGTGGGGAAGGAGGGTGGTGGGCCCGGTGGTGGACGACACCCTATTCGGCGGCGGCGGAGGTGGAGGGGGATGGGTGGAGAGGGCGGCGATGGGGCTGAGCTACGGCGGTTTGTGGTGGTGGAGGCTGAGGGGAGAGGTGGATGCTATGGTGGCCGTGCCTGAGATGAGGATGGAGGCGATGATGGGCGTTGGGGTTTGGGACGACTTTGTGGGGTGGCTCGTTTATTATCTGACGGTCAGCGTTGGGATGGTTCGAGCCATCAAAGGGGTACATCGGTGGCTCGTGGCGGCGGTGATGACGTCATCCGTGACGGCCGCCGCCGCTAATAGGAGGAGGGAGAGAAGAAGAGTTCTCGAATGTTGTAATAGCGGAAACGACGATCGAGTTTGAGCTATTGCGCTCTTTTTGTGTTGACTCATTGTCGTATTTCGAGAATAATGGAATGTTGTGCACGTAATTATTTTATCTTTTTTTTGAGATGACTGTCGAATTACATTATAATCTTCTTGGGCGAACCACTTGCAACAAAGATATTTTTATGTATAAATATCTTCTTGCAAATATATCGACGTGGAAGCCAAAACGACTGGTTGAAGAGACGATAAGAAACCTACGTCCAAGATTCATATGTCCGCATGCATTTTCCATATATTTATATACGAGTAAATCATGCGTGTGTATGTCATAATTGCAAGCTAAACGTTTATCTTATTACAAAACCTCCATAAACTAATTCTTCAATGGCTTCATCGTTGGGCGGCGCGAGCGTTGCGATGCCTAAAATCTTCGGCGGCAGTCCGGCCAAGAACGATCATCGGAAATATCTGCCCATTATGGTCAACGTCGTCGGCGTTTCTAAGCGGCGGAGGGCGGTGGGGCTTGGATCTCGCCACGTGGCGTTTTCCGGGCCGGCGGAGCAGCAGCTGTCGGAGAAGGTGGAGAAGAGCATAAAGGAGGCGCAGGAGGCGTGCAACGACGACCCAGCCTCCGGCGAGTGCGCCGCCAAGTGGGACGAGGTGGAGGAGCTCAGCGCCGCCGCGAGCCACGCCAGGGACAAGAAGAAGCTCGACGGTTCCGACGACCCGCTGGAGAATTACTGCAAGGAGAATCCCGAGACTGATGAGTGCCGCACTTATGAATAATTAATTAATCACATTAATTAATTAATTAATACGTTGCTTTTGTTATTGTGATGTGACGTTTATACATTGTTTCTCTGCTTATAATATATGGGAAACTAGATTATTATAAAGTCGATTGTTTGTAAAATTCATATGAAAAGATCCAATTTAAGTTAAGGCTTCTTAAAAAACAAGAAACCTAGTCAGCATCCATGTCGTTGTTATCAGTTTTGGTAAAAAAATAACCATATTTCATCATCATTATATGCCATGTGAAACAAATCAATTCCCTCGATAGGTTTTTGTGTATAAGTGAAGTGCTATTTGAATGATGATAACAATCTATTATTGCTGCTTTGGTGGATAATGATGATAGTGCTTTTACAGATCGATTTTATAATGGTGAGGGGACGACGAGGAAGAGATAATTTATGCTTTAAGCAATACCCTAAAAAAATCATGACTAAAAATCCAAGACGCACACAGCCTCTATAGTGTGAGGGGCTGAAATAAACCGTTAGTTTGGTTTGTTAATTAATATTAAGTTAAAAAGAAAATCACCAACTACAATGCATCTTTCATATTGGCATTTTTACGGTTCTGTTTTTAATAATTATTATAGTAACTAAAAACATTTATATAGCCTATAGCAAAGTGTGCTGAGGAGACAGACTATGGTGTCCCATTGTTGACATGAGAAACTCTCATACACACACATATATTTCTTAACATTTGGGTATATTTTCCGACATCATAAGATTTCTATATGATTTCTATATACGCATGAAACCTCGGAATATACGTTATATGAAATCAGCCGTTTTTCTCTAGTTAATACATAGGGTATTTGGGCTTAATAAAATACTTAAAAGCAAATTAATTGCATTAGTTGTTGACCATCACAACAAAAGTTGCAACTGTACTATTCTCATTTAACTTGAAGATGAATGTAATATAAGAGTAGAAATAAACATGCCTAAACTATTCATAGGTGAACACACACACATATATAGTGGGAAAATACGTTGCAAATTGCGAAGTAAAGCGACATAAAAACTCATTATTCCTTCACTTACAAGCTTCGCAAAAAAAAAAAAAAGAAAAAAAGATACATCATCCTCAATAACTCTAGCCATCCTCGCTTATATAAACCGAACCTTCTTCTACACACATTCTAAACCTATTTGTTAAAAGATGAAGGGTAATAAGAACCCTAATACCATTCTTTCATTCATTACTATACTCATTAGAGCAATATTACTGTTATTACTAGTCTCCATACTAATCATAGACGCAGCAGCACATTATCGTGGGAATGGCCGTGGGGCATTTGCATGCGACCCAAAAGAAGCTTCCACCAAAAACCTCAAATTCTGCAAGAAAGATTTAAGAACATCAGATAGAGTCTGGGATTTAATCGGACGGCTGACGTTGCAAGAAAAGGTGGGGCTTTTAGTGAACAATGCCATAGCCATCCCACGGCTGGGAATCAAAGGGTACGAGTGGTGGTCGGAGGCCCTCCACGGCGTTTCCAACGTCGGCCCGGGAACCAAATTCGCCGGAGATTTCCCGGCGGCCACCAGCTTCCCTCAGGTCATTACAACTGCTGCTTCGTTTAATGCTTCCTTGTGGGAAGAGATCGGAAAGGTGAGATCTTTACTGCTAAAACAACGCAATATCCTTCGATATATATCGATTTCTTTAGATTATTGCAGTTTAATAATCTATCCCGATTCTTTCTTTGGTCGCCGTCGTCAGTTCTTATTTCTTGAACGTGCGTGTCTCTTCATTGGTTATGTTGGAAGTGGGACTGTGCTCTTGGATAGCGTTGGTTGTAATAAAATTACGCTGCTTTAATTCGATTAATTTGGCAACGAAGTATAATTAATTTCCTTGTGGGGGCTCCGACAATAATATGGTTTGCTTTGTATGGTGTAAATAAAGGTAGTATCAGATGAGGCCCGAGCCATGTACAATGGTGGGCTCGCAGGGCTCACATATTGGAGCCCAAATGTGAACATATTCCGAGACCCAAGGTGGGGACGCGGGCAGGAAACTCCCGGCGAAGATCCGCTCGTCGCCGGCAGATACGCCGCCGCATACGTCAAGGGCTTGCAGGGGAACGACCGCCGCACCGATCGGCTGAAGGTCGCCGCCTGCTGCAAGCACTACACCGCCTACGACCTCGACAACTGGGCTGGAATCGATCGGTTCCACTTCGACGCCAAGGTAATGTAATAAACAGAACAATCAATCCACAGATATTAAAAGATAAAACCCAACTAAAAGGTCGAGAGAAATTGACGGTTTTAAATACATGCAAAATCCGTAATAGGTGAGCAAGCAAGATTTGAGGGACACATTCGACGTGCCTTTCAGAAGTTGTGTAAGAGAAGGTCGGGCGGCGAGCGTTATGTGTTCTTACAATCAAGTTAACGGAGTTCCGACGTGCGCCGATCGGAAGCTCCTCAACGGAACTCTCCGAGGCCTTTGGCGTCTCAATGGGTATACAAAGTATTCGACTCCGAAAATGCCCAGTTCGTAGTTCTGAGCTTATTTCTGATTTTCCATATTAATTTACGACAGCTACATTGTTTCCGATTGCGATTCCGTCGGCGTTTTGTACGAAAACCAGCATTACACTTCGACGCCCGAAGAAGCAGCTGCACTTTCTATCAAAGCAGGTAAGGAAAAAAAAATCGAGCAAATGTGTATAAGATCAAACTTTTTTTTTTTTTTCTAGGATTGGATTTGGATTGCGGGCCGTTCTTGGCGTTGCACACCGAAAGCGCGATAAAGAAAGGGCTTCTGAACGAAGTGGAAGTAAGAGGCGCATTGGCGAACACATTGGCCGTTCAAATGAGGCTCGGAATGTTCGACGGAGAGCCGTCCGCACAGCCTTACGGCGATCTTGGCCCGGCCCACGTCTGCACTCCGGCCCATAAAGAGTTGGCCTCGGAAGCCGCAAGACAAGGAATGGTCCTCTTGAAAAATGACGGAAATACCCTTCCCCTTATGGTCGGGAGGCACCGCACCGTCGCTGTCGTGGGGCCCAACTCTAACGTCACCGTCACAATGATCGGGAATTACGCCGGTAATTTAAAATCGATGAAATTACATATCAGGTCTCATACGGCAACAGTATTCAAAATTGAAGGCTTCGACCCGCTATAAGCGAAATTGGCTCTCTGATATATTAATCGACGTGTGACAACAATCCACATTTTATAATCTCGACGCACAGTAATAGTTGCTTTTTCAGGCATTGCATGCGAGTACACGACCCCGTTGCAAGGAATCGAAAAGTACGCAAGTACGATAATCCACCGACGAGGCTGCGCTGAGGTGGCGTGCAGCAACGATTCTCTGTTCAACGAAGCCGTCGACGCCGTAAGAGAGGCCGACGCAACCGTGCTGGTGATGGGCTTGGACCAATCCATAGAGGCCGAGTTCAGGGACCGGGCCGGGCTTTTACTACCGGGCCATCAAGAGGAGATCGTATCTAAGCTTGCTTCGGCCTCCAAGGGCCCCACGATCCTCGTGCTGATGAGCGGCGGCCCGATCGACGTTTCATTCGCCCGGAGCGACCCGCGGATCGGCGCGATCGTATGGGCGGGCTATCCGGGCCAGGCAGGCGGGTCGGCCATCGCGGATATACTCTTCGGAGCGCACAATCCTGGTGAATAAACGAATCGATCTTGACCTTTTTCCAATGATCATAATATATGCGTAAATAAATAAATATAAAAAAAATTTGAAACGTTAACAAGTCACATGTGTCTCACGTTAGATATTTGCAAATAAATTGACTAGTTTATAAGTTGATAATAGGCTACTCCACCTATCACCAATTAATTTTAGGATGAAACACATTCAAACTTCTGTGGGTTAACTCTCCTCACGTATGGGTCCATGAGCCTAGGTTCAATAACAAAATTTCACAAAATAAATAATCTTTTTTTCCCAATCATAGGCGGAAAGCTTCCTATGACATGGTACCGCCAAGACTACCTCGAAGACCTACCCATGACGACCATGGGCATGAGGCCCGACCCGTCAAGAAAATACCCGGGTCGAACCTATCGTTTCTATACGGGGCCCGTGGTGTACCCGTTCGGGCACGGGCTGAGCTACACGGACTTCTTACACGAAATCTCGGAAGCTCCGAAGCTATTGCACGTGCCGATCGAAGGGCGCCACAATCGCTCTAACATAAGCGCCACATCAGCATCGTCCGATGAAGGATCTGTAAGGACGAACCACGCCAGGTGTAAGGGTTTATTCCTTCGCGTGGGAATCGACGTGAGGAACGTGGGCCCGAGGGACGGGTCCCACACACTGCTGGTGTTCTCGTCATCGCCGCATCAGCATCGGTGGGGTCCGCCCGAGAAGCAGCTCGTGGCTTTCGAGAAGGTGCGGATTGGGGCGGGCAAGAGTTTGAGGGTCGATGTGAAGATTGGAGTTTGTAGGCATATGAGCGTTGTGGACGGCGGCGGCGTACGAAGGATTCCGATGGGGGAGCATAAGATTCACGTCGGTGATGTGAGGCGTGGCGTTTCGCTCGTGGCCCGAGTTTAATATAACAGTATCCTTCTTGAGATGAGATTTTTTGGGAGGTGGTTGGATAATATTATTCTTTCTTTTCGAGGTTTCTGAAATGGCAGATTAATGTTATTGGGTATTGTTTGATCTAAAATTATGAATGATGAAGCAATAGAACTTTTATTATGCAAAAAATGTTTGATGAAGTTGAAGCTGGAGTCGTCTCATTGCCGACATTGAGGTTCATATTCGATTCATATTGAACTTAGTTGGAGTATGGAAAATATGATGAGGTTTGGTGGAGATACTTACTTGATCCAGGAAAAAAAGAAAAGAAGTTGAAGAACTTTTATTATGCTATATGTTGGAATACATATAATATCACCCATTAAATGAAAATTACGCATGACAATAATATTAACTACGTAAGAATCAATCCATATCTAAAGAGTTATGTTGAAAATATAATATATAAAATTAAGTATATAATCAAAAGTGATAGTTGAAAAAAGCATTTCCACAAAAAAATAAAAAAAAATAAAATAAAATTAAGATAAAAACAATATAAGTACATTGTTTGTATATATTACATTCTTAATGAATCTACTTGTATTCAAGATTGGATAACTGTCTTTGCAGCTTCATCTCCTGATAAAACTTTGCAATAAACTTCTCGGCCTTCGAATCAATCTCCTCATCGTATCCTCGTTCTTCATCCTCATTACAATTCGAATGATTCTCCAAGTAGTATTTTTCTTTCGAATCATAGCCGCTGTAATAACCACGATCATCATCGACCTCGAAATCGTAATCAAAATCGACATTGGCGGGTCGAATGCAAGGGATGTTGAACCTCAACGAAGAAGATGGTCGATGCATTTTCACGTGAATTATCGGAGTCTCATCGAAGGAAAGCTCACGGTCGCCGTAAACCAAAGCCCCTCTTGCTGGAGATTGACTACGATGGTGATGAAGCTTTTTGATCATTCCTTTGTGGATTTCGTTCAAGCTTAGAGCGAATCCTCCCCTTCTTCTATTAGCCCATAGTAAGGCTATTCGTATTGCTTTCCATGGACGACGACTGTGGAACTTCGAGCTTTTCTTGGACATTTTTCTTTAAAAGATTTTTTAGGGTTTTATTTTGTGTGTGAGCTGTGGATTGAGAAGCTTTGATTAGAGGGTGGTATATATAAGAAGCATCGACAGTTTGAGTAGGGTAGTTAGCGTTTACGCGGTGTTGCGTAGAAAAAAAAAACTAAATGAAAAAGTGTATATTATATTATATTATATTACTGTGATTGATAATATGGCAGTTGGGCGGCTTAAACACGGTTGTGCCACGGCAATTATTTGAATAAAATGGGGAAAAAATAATGGTTTTCATAATGATTAATACATACGCGGTTAGTTAATTTTATGTGACCAAGACTTCAAGCTTGCTATAATATTATTGATCATTAATGTGTAATAACTTATTATTATCTATTTAGCGTATGATGAAGGAAAAAATGCCTCGATGAGTCCAGCTAATCGCGTGAACTTATTAGTACATAGTCGAATGAATGAGGTGTCGTCCTTCACATTCGTCTTTGAATCTCTAAGCCGTACATGAAAATCTCAAATTAAAATTTATGGATTAGCCAAGACATACGGCATAGTGTGATTTTTTATTTATAAACCGTATCTATTTCGTGATAGAAAAAATAAGCGATGATGAATTTTGGATAGTAAAATTTGAAGACGAAATGTCTTGAAGCTTTACTGGCTGTAAGTTGTAACTGACGTCATTGATGAAAACACGAAGAGAAAATCCAGAGTTGTGAACATAGGAGTACTATTTATTAATTGTCGGAGACTTAAACTATTCAATTTAGTGGATCAATTAACAAATTATATAGTGACAAGTGTCTTTTTTTTTGGTGTCAGTTAACAAATGTAACACTGCATTTTTTGTCGGTTACTTTTATTATACACACTGAGTGTGTGCCAATTACTAGTTTAAATTAAGGGACCTTTACAATTCAGCCCCATTCAGCTTTAAAAATCGTGATCAGCCCCTATCAGAAAAAGCAATTAGTTTTAAGGACCCGATTTTTCATACCACTTCATCGGTCTGTGGTACCACTTCTTTGTTCTGTAGTACCACTTGTTTGTTTCGCAGTACCACATAATTGTTCTGCAATACCACTTCTTTGTTCTGCAGTACCACTTCATTTTTACCGCATAAAAATGAAGTGATACTGCAGAACAATTAAGTGGTACTGCAGAGTAATTATGTGGTACTGCATAATAAAGAAGTGTATTAAGGAACAAAGTAGTGGTACCACAGACGATGAAGTGGTATGAAAAATTGGGTCCTTAAAACTAATTGCTTTTTCTGACAAGGGCTGAACACGATTTTTAAACATGAATAGGGGCTGAATCATAATTAACTCTTAAATTAAACAATGAGCTCCCAACTGCATCTATATATTGAAAAATAATGATAAACAACTTCCTAGTCTATTCATTCCAGTCAATCTACTCAACCATAACGGCTATACGAATGACTAAATACATAAATGCATAAATCAATTATATTCCAACGGCTAGTTGTACGCAACCATCCATGGGATAGAATAGACGAACGTACCGTCGATCATTGATCCCTTTCAAACTATTTCATGTTCATAAGAAATGATATTACTCAAATTTTTTTATTTTTGAAAATAAGTATGAATTACATTTCATTAAATTCTTGTACTCAAAAAATCTATCACAGGCCAACTTCAAAATTCACGAAACACCAGCACATTGGATTCGATTGCATTTCTGTCGGTGATATTCGTACGGTCAATGGTCGAAGCTTCATTTAATTTTACTATTTGGCTTGTTTTCTTTTATCTTGTGAGTGCATTTACACCTGGACTAACTCAACTCATTGGCCTCCTTTTATCTACTTCTATATATACTAGTATATGAAGCACATTTTACCTGTGTGAAAGAAATAAAAATTGATAATAGTATTTTGCTTTAGTTTTGATTTTAGTATTTAGTTGAAAAAATAAGCAAATTTACTTTAAATAGAATAGGCAACGCAGTTTCGTAGGCTAAAAACGTGCTCACACCAAATCAAGTTTGATTTGACAGTTTTTATCCCCGTCTCCCTATTTATATAAGAGCATAGATAATAGAAAATAAGGTGAATCTATAGAAAATACCAATTATATAAGTATACGTTCCACTGGTGTATCATTTTCTCGTTCTTAACGTATCTTTTTATGTATTGCGTACCACTCACGCATTTATATGGTACTCATATATGATACTTATATACGTTCCATACATAGGCGGAGCCAGGAGTTAAGTTTAGTGGAGTCCAGTCTAATTGGATCCCATACCCTATATTTTGGAAAATTTTCACTGGGGTCCTCTTTGAGTATTTTTGTTCAATTTCAACCCCTATCAAAAAAATATTACATTATATAAATACTAAAAAAAATTCCAGTGGGGTCCGGGCCTCACGTAGCTCTGCCTCTGCTTCCATACAGTACCTTGCGGCTGACTATATAATGGTACCATTTTCTAGATGTGTTACGTACCCTCAATATGTTTCTCTATGGTACCTAAATGTGATATGATGTACCTTGCGGCAGACAGGTGCCAATGTGCAAAAAATTATTCTAACATGTATCTGAATATAAAACTACTGACAGTGTACTGACTTGTTAATTTTTTATATTAATGACTAATGAGTATTTTTATGTAAAATCCCCTTAACATAATTAAAGAATGAAAATATGAATATATGATGTTGAATTGAATATAAGAGCTTCGAAATAGGTACATCTACACATAAATACTCAATTGAATAAAATTTTTACACATAGGTACCCATGTCAGAAAATTTTACAGATAGGTACCCGATTTAATTTTTACCAGTTTCTTTAGTCACGTCGTACCTTCATGTGTGAATATTGAGTATCATAACACGTTGATATAGGGTACCTAAATGTAGCATACGTCGTACCTACGGCATACATGAGTGTTACATAGGGCGTACCTAAACGTAGCATACGTCGTATCATCTTCTGTTATATAGGGTACTCAAATGTGTTGATATAGGGTACCCAAATGTGTTGTACGGTGTACCTGCGGGGATCGAGTCCTATGTGCCAAAAATTTATTCTCTTTGGTACCTAAATTCTAACAGGATACTAAATTACATGTTTTTATCCAAATAAGTACTTTATGTAAACATCTCCTTGGAAATATTGGCTGACAAAGATTCGAGGACAGTTGTATGTGTCCTGGCCTTACGATACCTTTAAATGACAATTATTATTTCTCTGAATTATGAACTAATGTACGTAACACGATTGAGATTGCTTGATTTTTTTATATATTTTTTTTTTAAAAAAGGCCAAATAATAATAAATAAAAAACGACGTGTACATTAATTAGAAAAATCATTTCTTCACTGTCCTCTGCGCTGTGCTTCGTCTTCTCCAGAAGCAAAGAGAAAACTCTCAGACATATTTCATACATCGGCGCACGATAGCACCATTTTCATTCTTTTTCATGCCGAAATTTTCTCGCATTTGTTTCCATAGATTGATTCTCCTTTTTCGTCTCTCAGCATCAATTGCTCTCTGATGGAGTCTCCCATGGCCATGGCGTTCCATTGGAGAGAGGAAGAAAAACTCATTGGACAGCTGTAATTTGTTTAATTCTCAGTTTTTATTCGTAACAAATTTCCTTTTTCCATCCGTTCCTTAGATACATTGCCTGCTATTTGTTGAATCTCAATTTGGAGGACCTCAGAGGAACCCTAGCGTTCCTCGCCTCTTCTTCAGTCTCCCATCCCAAATCGAGAAGAAAGAGGGGCGAATCCTCGCCAAGGTACGCCCAAATGCTGTGGTTAATGCGATTTTCGAGCTTCTTCTCCGCCGCTGTGTTCTCAATCATAGCGTCGCCGTCCTTCCAATCCTCTCCACCGGCCGAAGCAATCAGATCTTCGACCTCCGTCGATCCACAGCACATATTCTCCTTCAGAAAATCCCCAGTTTTCCCCAATTCCAACGAATGTGCCTCCTCAGATTCCCCAAGCTCAAGCCCCTGCGACCCCTCCTTCGTCCACGTGGCAATCACCCTCGACGTGGACTACCTCCGCGGCTCCATGGCCGCCGTACATTCCATCCTTCAACACTCTAAGTGCCCTGACAACACATTCTTCCACTTCCTAGTATCAGAGCCCAGCCTCGAAACCCTAGTTCGATCCACCTTCCCTCAGCTCAACTTCAAAGTCTACTACTTCGACCCACAGAGAGTTCGAAATCTCATCTCAAGCTCTGTCAGGCAAGCCCTCGAACAACCCTTGAACTACGCCCGTAACTACCTAGCCCACCTGCTAGAGCCCTGCATCAAGAAAGTCATCTACTTAGACTCTGACTTAATCGTAGTGGACGACATATCGAAGCTGTGGGCCACAAGCTTAGGCCAAAGAACCATAGGAGCGCCTGAATACTGCCATGCAAACTTCACGAGGTACTTCACCGATCACTTCTGGTCGACGGAGGCTTATTCTAAGGTGTTCTCAGATCGAAGGCCTTGCTATTTCAACACGGGCGTGATGGTGATCGACCTGCTGAAGTGGCGGCGGGCGGGATATACGCAGAAGATAGAGCGGTGGATGGAGGTTCAGAAGAGGAGCGAAAAGCGCATATACGAGCTTGGCTCTTTGCCCCCTTTCCTGCTGGTGTTTGCCGGGCAGGTGGCGCCCATTGAGCACAGGTGGAACCAGCATGGGCTCGGCGGGGACAACGTTAGGGGCAGTTGCAGGGATTTGCATTCTGGGCCTGTGAGCTTGCTGCATTGGAGCGGAAGTGGAAAACCATGGTTGAGGCTCGACTCGAGGAAGGCGTGCCCTTTGGACTCGTTGTGGGCCCCTTACGATCTGTACAGAGGCTCGATGTGATGAGGGAGAGATTCGTTTTCGGGTAAATTTCGCATTGTTTTTGGACCGTAGGCTGTATTCTTTTTGGAGTTCTTTGTGCTCATTATTTGTTATCCTATGATGTTTTTTGAGATTTGATGGTAGGCTGGTTAGTTAAGTAGGTACGATTGATTTGTACTCTGTGTTGTGAGATCAGACACAATCTAGATATTTGCCAATCTTTCAATATTGTTTCTCTTTCGGTATACCAATATATGTCTAATTTTGTTGCTGAAATGGAGACGTTCGAAATAACCTGGAAAAAATTGGGAAGAGAGTCGAATTTCGAAAAGCTTAATCATCGAAATTCAAGCAGCTGAACCTAACTTCGAACTTCCACCATTGTCAGCCATCAATGTAAACATCATGTTACATGGATAGATATCCTAATATTACACAGGTATTGTATATTAATTAGCTCTTGTCCAAACGGAATGGATCTTTTGCATCCTAGCTAGTTATGGCCCTAAATAACATATACACAAGCCAAGAATATGTGGCAGTTTTTAAATAAAGGAAAAAGGATAGAAAAATCATTTCTTGGTTTTCCGAGAGTTAGCAACCGAACCTTCTAGCTTCATGGGACGGATGATCCCATCACCTACCATGGGTGTGGCGATTGAGAAAGAATCGATAGTCGGACAAATCGACCTGCAAATCTTGGAGCCAATCGTTTGCAGATTGAAGCAGCGAATTCTCTAGCTCGTGCTCTTGAGGAGCGCTGTTGCTCAGAGGCGAACCTCTCATCTTGTAGGAAGCGAGCCCAAAGACTGGTAATGAGATCGTCGGCGAGGGATTCATGTCTCCACAGTTTAGCCTCGTCTGTCGAGGAGCGTGGAACTTGGGAGGAAATTTACCTATTTTACGAAGATTGCAGACACAATAGGATCATAAAAAAGTTTGATTTGCGTAGAAAAATCGCTGTAAAAAAGAAGAAACTCGATCGAAAACTAGAAAGCAGGGCTCTTTTCCAAACACGCTAACACCAAGAATGCATCGTCAATGGAAAAGATAGAAGAGAGAAAAGAGAAAGTGTACATTTAGATTGAGTTGACAAGGCATGGAATGTCAAGAAGCATGCATCCAAGTCTTTCATCGTAGGGCCGACGGGAATTCTATAGATTGGATACCTGCAAAAAAAAAAAAAAGGAATGTCAAAGCCTCTGACATCATCACATTATGTAATAAGATGTCGAAAACAAACATACCAAGCTACACAGATCCAACTGGTTGGAAGTAAATCGCAGCTCTTGCAGTTGTTCAGCTCGGGATTGAGCAAAGCAAGTTCTGATACCTGAACCAATTCGGAGGCTTTAAATTAAAATTCTTTCTTCAAGGTTGCCTTGCCACTGCTTTACGTAAGACTACCATAAAAAGAAAGTGACCTAATCCAAATACGAAATGCGACGTTTGATTTGAAATAATATCCCACAATCTCTAAGAGTTCTTACCTTCTCAGTTAGCGGCTTGCGAGAATGAGGAGGTTCACATTCCAAGAACTGAAAAAACACCGTCGTTTTCTGAGTGGGATGAGTACCAGCTCTAGAACGGGAAGAAGACTCAGTTGTTCGATCGTTTTCAGAACAACCAGCGCCAGAAGTACTATGTGATATTCGTGATTCATCGTGCTTTTCCTCGAGGGGACTACTACGTCTGGAAATAATTGTAATTTCAAAAGTATCAGAAGGTGAACAAAAATGAAAAGAAAAATCCGCTAGCTATGGGACTTTCTCTGCCTCTCTTACAATATACTCTCCACCTAAATATACATCAGACACCAATGGCATAAAAGTTGAGCATGGATAAGCAAGAAAAACATGCAAACCAGAGCAACCAATTTCCATTTTTTCAGCAAAACTAAAAGAGCAACCAAAATAAAAATTGAAGTTACGTTCTTACGTAGAAGATGGCCTGTATAACTGTATGCCCGATAGATAGGGGACGTAGTACTGCTCGACGGGGTCTATCCCATTCAATATCAAAGGCACAGCAGCACCATATGCACTCTGCTCCTGAAAATACTCCCACAGATCCGATAAGCAAAAATACGAATGCAAATCAGATTCAACCTTTCTACCTTCATTTTCATTGCCCTGCAACAAAGCCAAGAGGACATATCAATTGAGGTTCTAATTTTTTGACCCAAAAAGTGGTTGCTTTCCAGGAACTACATTCTAATATATTAGTTTGTATACATGTAAATGCATCAAACGATCGCCACAAACCATCCCTTGATAACATTACGGAAGACAATTTACACCAAGGAAGACTGATAGTTCTCCCCGTAAACTACAACACTTCAAGAACTGTCTTTTTGCACTCTATCTAATTTATATGCCATGTCAAGGATCCTCACAGGATTCTTCCCATTTAACTTCAATCAACATGAACAACTAACATATAACAATGAATAACATCACAGAAATTATGACATTGTACATATATATATACACCTCCAATAAACTCCGGGCAGAGACATAGGGAGTAACGGATTCCAGGAAACGACCCAAGTTCGAATCTTTGGAACCCACTTTGGGAGAAACAACCGAAGGCTTTAAAGACAGATCTACACTCGTCGATGAGCTAGCATAACCTTCATCGCCCATTTTAATTTCTCGCAGCTGCTTCTGCTTCAGCTTAGTGACCCTTTCTTGCTCGGCCAGCATTTGTCTCCTCCGCGCCGGCGGAATGTACCGATCACTTCCGCCGCGTCTTGTCGGCAACGACCCAGCATCTTCGCCGCCGCTCGCTTTACTCGACATGAGCCAATCTTTGAAAAAGTCAAAATTAATTCAGACAGGAATCCGTGTTGACTCTTAAAGTGGAGACAAGATAATTCGGCGCCCAACAACAGTTTGATAGCTCGGAAGTGATTGGATTGGGTTGCAATTGTGCGAATAAATCGAAGTCAACAAAAAATTTCTAAGGGAGTTCAAAGGTCCTTCGAAGGAAAAGGGTTTGCGAAAGGGGTTGAAAGGTTGCGACTTCTATTCTATATATGTGATTGCTGCTTGTTGAATAGTGCTTATATCTTTTGGATTGTTAACGGCTAAATAATAATATTTCATTTAAAAGTATCTTCCTTTCTATAGTCACATTTGGTTTTGTGCAAAAAAAATCAGATTTTGTATCAAACATGTGTTGAATATTCTTGAATTTTGGAATGATACTAGTAGCTTCATCGATGGTTGCTTTGCAAATAGAATAACCATGGACATATTGGATTGGGATTGGGCCAAGAAATTCGAAAACACTCAATGCCCATATCTTCAATTGGAGATCTTAATTGTACGATGCTTCGATGTGGTCCGAATGCAAAATGCAATATTGGGTGCGAGTTGAGATCAATTTCCTTCTATTTTCTTGTTAACATTTTAACATGAAGTGTTTATATATTAAGAATTTATAGCACAATGTCTTGGTCCGAAAGGATATGTCGAATGGTCGATGTCATTTTCAGGTGGAGATTATATTTATTTACTCCCACCTATCAATTGGAATTTAACCTCAATGTATAATATAAAGTTGTAAAACCAAATAAGGATATATAGAGGTCTACAAACTTTATTTAACCGATATGAAATTCCTTTTGTTTTTGATATGGAGCTTAGTTGGATATTGCAAGCAAGCAAGCATCACGTTATGTGGTATGGTATGCCTCTTTACACTTTCCCAAAGGAGAGAATAATCAGCCTTTCGAAGTTCCGTGGTCCCTTAGAACTTTACCTAATCGAATGTGATTAATATTAATATAATATTACATGGAATTAAGGTTCGATAAATCATGGTTACTCCGAAATCAATGTGTTAGAAAGAAAAAAAAAATAGATAAAAGGAAATTCAATCATGTCATGTGGCTTAGTGCACGAAAAGTCAAGAAGTGCTTTTAACTGTTTGTTATCTATGTAACCGTTGTCCCACTGAGGAAAGCTTCAACATTAAGATTATAATGATATTTTTCCTATGTTTGTTTCTTCAATTGTCTTGGCAGCATCTTTCGTCGACGAAATGATATATATTATTTATATTTTCTTTGTTAGCTGTAAAAAGGTGAAAGTCCTCAAAGGTTTATAATTGAGGAGTGCGCAGACAGACTCATCATGTGTAGGGAATTTGCTAGTTGTCTAATGGAGGCCTTTAACATTATAAAAAGATATGGGGATATGATCACCATCATTAATCTATATATATGTATCATGTTAAATAAACATCAACTATGTAAATCTCTTGCAATTTAATATAGTTAAATGTACCAACCCTGAAAATTAATATACGTACACGTTACTGTAAGTATTTGGTGTGTTGTCATTACTACTATACATACGATGGATGGTCTCTCTCTCTCGTACTCTCTCAACCACTATGTTATGCTTGATAGTTCGTAAACACTTATAACATCTAATGAATCCATTTACCTGCGTAATTACAGTCTAATAACTAAAATTACGAAACCACCTATTTCAAAATTTCGAAAGTTAGGTACAAATGACATCAAACTTATATGATCCTAACGACATGAAAGAAATCATAAGACACTCTTACAAGAAGGATCAAAACTTAATGAATGATTTCAATAAATAAAACACACCATATATTCTCAAATATAAGAACAGTAATTTATTTGCTTCGCTTGGTCTTCAAATATTGCTTCGTGTCGTTATGTGGTTCGTTAGTGAATTATTCGTAAACGAAGTTAATAAAGATATGTAATGTACTTGTCAATATTTTTTGACATGTAGATCCTACTTACACGGTGGAAATTTTGTAATAATGTATGGTTTGGCAATTAGTCAATATCAGAGAGAGAGAGAGAGGGAGAGAGAGATTCTTGATCAATGGAAGTTAACTTCAAAGTTGGTGCCTCACAAGCTAAAGAATCAAAGTACACAACAGATTTTCTTGGATTCTAAGTTTAATCTATGGATAAGCAAATTTAAGGTGACGTCACATTAGTTCAGATATAACATTTAAAAGGAGTAATAAGGAACAAAAGACATTAAAGTTGATGCCTGAGGCTTGGAGTAAGGCTCGTAAAACATGTGCGCAACTATACATATTCGAAATAGGTAGCAAAAACATAACTCTCATTACTCTCACAAAACCATCATTTCGTCACACCACTGCACTTTGCTTTGCTTGCTATAAAGAACAAATCTTTTTCCTTCTTTACAGTTCGTACGTTGAAGAAGGAAAACTGAAACTATATTAGCAAGAAACTATATTTACAGCTGAAGATTTCATTCCATCTATATAATATCCACATGCTACATCATTATCTTCGATCGTCCCTTCAATTCAACAACGTAACGCACCACCTGAAATTTTTCTGAGGTTGTATGTTTTTTGTGAGCGAAGAAATTTAAAATGGGTTCGAGCGAAGGCGCATTGTCCTTCTCCTTGGCTTCGGTGGTGGAAGATATTCTCCAGCAGCATGGAAATCAGTCCCGCCATCTCGATTTGGATGCTCGAAGGGCCGAAGAAGATGGTAAGAAATTTTCTCTTTTTTATTTTTTTTCGTACAACCGTTCGTCTTTGCGAATAGATTCGTTGATCTTTTTTTTCTCGCGAGTTGCAGCGATGAGAAGGTACGAAGCAGCGGCGTGGCTGAGAAGAGTGATCGGAGTTGTTGGGGCTAAAGATTTGCCGGCCGAGCCTTCCGAGGAAGAGTTCCGGCTCGGATTGAGGAGTGGAATAATTCTCTGCAATGCACTTAATAAAGTTAAGCCCGGAGCCGTGCCGAAGGTTGGTGACACGCAGTTGTCTTTTTTTGTATCGAACTTTTCGCGTCACTTTTCTCGGTAACGATCGACAAGTTTAGCGTTTGGGGTTTAGGGTTTTAATGTTGATCTATCTGATCAGGTTGTCGAGAGCCCGTGCGACTCTGCGCATATTCCCGACGGCGCTCCGCTGTCGGCTTTTCAGTACTTTGAGAACGTGAGGAATTTCCTCGTCGCCGTCGAGGATTTGGGCATGCCTAATTTCGACGCATCCGATTTGGAACAGGTAATTATATATATATAAGAGGCTTTTTCCTCCTATCGCCCGTTGGTTTTAGGAATGATTTATCGATTTCTAATAGGTAACTATAACTTCGAGATAATAGTCGAGGATTTAGCTTGATCTTAATTTTTTACCTATCTGAGATGAAAACGCTTCATAACCTACGTTTAGAATCTTTTTTCATGCTAGTGGAGGATCTTAAGCTGTTTTTTTTTTTCAGGGTGGAAAATCTTCGATGGTTGTTAACTGTGTGCTGGCGTTAAAGTCGTATAGCGAGTGGAAGCAGACCGGGGAAAAAGGCGCCTGGAAGTTCGGCGGAAACGTTAAGACAGTATCCCAAGGAAAGCCGTTCGTCCGCAAGAATTCCGAGCCCTTCACTAGTTCCATAGGAAGGAGCGAGGCGTCCCAAAACGTTTCGTGCTACGATACAGATGATAGTAGAACGGTATGAGGCTGTTAATAGAAAGAAGCTCATACTTCGCAGACTCTCTTAAGCCTAATATTCGCGTCCTCTTCGCAGGCTAATTCCTCCTTGAGTATTCTTGTCAGAGCACTTCTATTGGATAAGAAACCTGACGAAGTTCCTAACGTAAGTCAGTTAACCGTACCTAAGTCAACTTTTCGTCTGAAATTTGGAAGTTACGATACGAAAAAAAGCTGAGTTTCACGTCTTGCAGCTCGTCGGGTCGGTTCTAGCGAAGGTTGTTGAGGAGTTCGAGCGTCGAACCGCAAACCAAATAGAGCAGGTGTGTGGATTGTACTGCTTTTGAAATGTTATGAGTGAGTTTATATGGATGGAATTATGCTTGAATCATCTTTCACTGAATCTCACTTTTTTCTTTCTTCTTTCAAACTAAGGCTTGCGATAGAGATGTCCCCAAAGGTAGTGGTCATAAACTTTCGTCCTCGAACCCAAAGGTAGTTAGAGCGTTCGCTCGATGCATGTATATCGTTTCTAACGTTGTTTGACTGACTGCTCTTCTCTTCGAAATAAGATCGACCAGAGAAAAACTACGGTGGCGAAAAGGGACCAAATCGTGCACAAGAACAAATTTCACGACGGAGAATCCGAGAGTAGACTCCTGAAGCAGCAGGCGATCATCGGCCAACATCAGAAACATATCGATGTAAACCTCAGTTCAAATATTTTTATTTTTCTTTCAGAAGAAGTACGTTTATGGTCCTTCGTTGATCCTCTGTAGATGCTAAGGCAAGCGCTTTCCACGACAAAAGCCGGCATCCAGTTCATGCAAATGAAGTTCCACGAAGAAGTCCGCGGACTTGGTAATAAATTTCGATCCCTTTTTTCTTTGTCCGAATTTTTTTAACTCGATCTCATGCTTCACTTCGCAGGCCTTCATATTCACGGATTAGCTCAAGCTGCGGCTTCTTACCATAGAGTCGTCGAGGAAAATAAGAAGCTCTATAATCAAGTCCAGGATCTCAAGGGTAATAAACATTACATCCTAGTCCTTACAAAGCCTCCATGGATCGACCCGAGCTTAACAATCTTCTTCGCTTAATTAGGAAGCATAAGAGTTTACTGTCGTGTAAGACCGTTCCTTCACGGTCAGCTCAACTACGCGAGCACCGTGAACCATATCGAGGAAGGAACCATAACCATAAGCACTCCGAGCAGAAATGGAAATGGACATAGATCATTCAATTTCAACAAAGTGTTTGGGCCTTGTTCAACTCAAGGTTGGGCTTATTACATTAGCCATCAATCTTCTCTCCTTCCTCATGATCATTTTCCCTGACAATATTTGAGTGTGCAGAGGAGGTCTTTTCGGACGCCCAACCGTTGATAAGATCGGTGCTCGACGGTTACAATGTCTGCATATTTGCTTACGGTCAGACGGGGTCGGGAAAAACTTACACAATGGTAGTATAGATGCATGAGCTTATGACTAATCGTTCGATTCAATCTTTTTTTTTTTTTTTTCGAATGGGCTTCGGCTTTACGACTTTTGGATATTTCAGACTGGGCCGAAGAATATTACCGAGGAAAGTCGGGGAGTGAACTACAGGGCTTTGCGCGATCTGTTCCTCCTCGCGGAGCAGAGAAGGGACACCTTCCGCTACGAAGTTTCTATCCAGATGATAGAGATATACAACGAGCAAGTCAGAGATCTCCTCGCATCGAACGGCCTAAACAAAAGATATCCTTTTTCGGTCGATCTCAAGCGCTTTTTTTTTAACCAACGCATCGCGACCTTGTTGCTGCGTTTTTTTTTTCCTTCACGAAAATCAGTACGTTGGAGATCAGAAGCAGTTCGCAGACGGGCCTAAACGTGCCGGACGCAATCTCGGTTCGAGTATCTTCGACGTCCGACGTCATCAACCTGATGAACGTCGGGCAACGAAATCGCGCTGTCGGGGCGACGGCGCTGAACGATCGCAGCAGCCGTTCTCACAGGTGGGCCCACCAAATATTATTTTATGCTAACGACTAAAATTTTTTTCTCGAAACTCAAACCCATTCCCGTCGCAGCTGTTTAACGGTTTACGCCCAAGGCAGAGATCTGACTTCTGGCAGCACGCTCCGAGGATGCATGCACTTGGTCGACTTGGCAGGGAGCGAAAGAGTAGATAAGTCGGAGGCGACGGGCGATAGGCTTAAAGAGGCCCAACACATCAACAAGTCCCTATCTGCTCTGGGCGATGTGATATCGTCTCTCTCCCAGAAAGGCTCGCACGTTCCCTATAGGAACAGCAAGCTCACCCAACTTCTCCAGGATTCGCTCGGTGAGGAATCGGTTTGGATCGTTTGTTTGTCTTTTCTAAAAGATTGCTTGATGGGATGTATGCCGTTGTTTTTTCTGAAGGAGGGCAGGCGAAGACGCTTATGTTCGTGCACGTGAGCCCCGAGCCCGACGCCGTTGGGGAGACGATCAGCACGCTGAAGTTCGCCGAGCGGGTCGCCACCGTGGAGTTAGGCGCCGCGAGGATTAACAGAGACTCCGATGACGTCAAAGAACTCAAAGAACAGGTTTCTGTTTCAAAGCTCTATTCTTGAAAACTGTTGGGGTATCAAACTCAAGTCTCATCGTGAATAATTAAGAAGATAGTTCTAATATGCTTATTTATAAGATAGTGAGCTGCTCTCTCCACTACTAAATTGATTTGCGTTGTGTTTTAGGTTGCAAGCCTTAAGGCCGCCTTGGCAGGGAAAGATTCAGAATCAGCATCCATGCAGCAGCAGAAGCAAATGCGTCATAGATCTAACAATCTCGACTCGGGAAATTTGAGCTTGCGCTCTCCGAATGGGCCGAGAAAATCAGTGGAAGACGCGGGAAACATAGAGGCGAGCGCAAATTCTGATCGATATCATCGAACGCTTTGTTTTTGTTTTTTTTCTCTGAACCGTTGTTACGTTTGCAGGTTAATCGCAAGTCTGCTCCGAGGCAAAAGAGGGAACAAAGACAAAGCTTGGATCTCGACGTCCTGCTCGGGAATTCTCCTTCTTGGCCTTCTTTCGACGGCCATGGCCAAAACAATGGAGACGAAGATGCCGAGTTATGCCAAGCTGGCGAATGGGTCGATAAGCTCATGGTGAACAAGCAAGATCATCGGCACGGATACTCCACGAACTACACTCGACAGTTTAACAACGTCGACGATCATGATCAGAAAATGGGGACAGAAACAGTGATGAAATATTACCCTGACAAGCCTAACTTCAATACTCATCCATTTGAATTCAACGCTACCGATGAGTACGATGAGGTTGAAGCTGGGACGAGCGACTCGTCCGAGACAGATCTGCTGTGGCAGTTTAATAATTCTAAGCTCGGAAGCTTTCGCAGCAACGGGGTTGGTTCGAAAGTCCCAGAATTCAGGTTTTATATTCGTCGTCTATTTCGTAGATTTTATCGCGAAAAAATTTGTTCTATGTATATTGCGTTTGTGCACCGTCGTCAGGTCTAGGATTCCGAAGCTAAGCCCATCGCCGTCGAGGAAGGGCGTTAGAGAAGATGGCCATGGTCATCATCTTCCACAGAAGATGAATAATAAGAGTGCTGAAGCAAAACGTAAAGCTGGGATCAGAAAGTAAAACATAACTGATATGGTTTTTTTTTTTCGTTTACATTTTTGCTTTTTTTTTTTTTTTTTTTTTCTGGTTTTGGTTTTGATTTAAATTTCATGCCTCCATAGCTCGGCGTCCCCATTTTTTTTTTTTTTTTTTTTTATTTTTGTGACGGCTTCGAAGAAAATACTCACAGATGGTTTCAATGTGTTTGCTGTGTGAACATGTTATCTATATGATTTGATGGATCGTCCACTACTTTATGACATGAAACCATAAATATTGAGCTCCATTTGGTGTTCTAAAACAATTCAAGATGAATCAATGTAAAATTCTTTTCTGTCATTTAATCAAGAATTTTCAGTTTCTTCCTTCTGACGACATTTCAATTCGACTCTTTTTCTGGAATAAAAAACCGATATTTCCACTCACTTCTCCCCTCTTTCCTCACTCTTCATTGTTGATGTCAAGAATTAATGTTTCAAATCCCCAATCACTTTCACTCTATCATAAAATAGTACTTCCTCCGTCCCGCTAATTTTATCACACTTTTCCCTTTCGAGCGTCCCAATAATTTTATCACCTTTCCTTATTTAGCAAAAAACTATTACAAACAATCAATATAATAATATTAAATATTCTTAAAAGACGTGTTAAAATATACTCTTTTTTACCTTTTCATTGTACTATATTTTATATAAATACCACCTTAACTCCAGCAACTTAAGTGATAAAGTTGTTGGGTCGGAGGAAGTACAATTTAATGCTTTTTCTTTACGTAAACTACCAGGCAAAATTTCTGGCATTTCTGGCAAAATTTTGTTGGATAAAAAGATTGAGCAAAGTGAAGATAACAACGTTTCGATTACGCAATAAAACACGCAGAAGTTCAAAGAACATAGGGGCAACAGCAACAAAACCTTAATATGAAGCAGGGCTATTTTAAGCTTACTTCTTAGCCTTCTTGGTTGACCTGCCCCAATATTAAAAAAAGGAGGGGCTTCAGCTTAGCGAGCTCATATCGTAAATAAGTACATAGGGAATTAATTAAATCATATTCGACAATCACTTACTGACTCGGTTGAGGTTGAGCAGTAGGTACAGGCGCCGCTGCTGCAGGTCCCTGGCAATTTGAAAAAAACATTAGAACGTCTTAACGTGTTGGAAATAATGGTTCAACTTTCAGTCTCATGTTTTGGGTGATTCTAAAAATATAAGTTAACAACTAGTTTCACCTAAACTAAACAGAAAAAACACATCTTGAGCACAGTACCTTTGCGAGCCTTTCCTCTCTTCTGGCGAATTTTCTTTCCCTGCTGGCTTTGTTCTTCGCCCTTTTAGCCTCAAACTGGTCAGACAAGGTCTTCTCTCTAGCCTTCTCGGCCTTGGACTTGTGAATGCTCTCCAGTAGGTACATGTGCTTGTCAATCTTTTAGACTCACGGTACTTGCGCAACAGACGCCTGAAAACACCTCATTCTCCTCATCCACAGCACCTTCGTGGGCAGCCTCGCTTTTCTTGTACCCTTGCGTTTACCTGAAATCATAGGACAGTCAATACTCGATAGAGTAGTCATTTACTGTTAGAGTGAAGACGGTGCAATACTAAAATATATAAACTTTATTGATAACGAATCGGACGACACGACGGCAAAGACGATAAATAACTAATCCGAGAGATCAAGAACCAAGAACTCCGGGATACCAAAACCTAAAACCGAAAAGCATAAAAGAGATAATAGAACCCCTCGCTATTTATAGGAGAAGCATCCCTACTAAATCTCTCTAATTAAATCAAATCCCTAATAAATCTCAAAACTTATTCAAATCCTTAATACTAATATAACGGTTGTTGGACTTAGTCACTTGACTTCAGCCCGATCACATGGCCCATGTGTTTCCCCTTGTTCGCCCGGCCCGCTTGTGAGAATCTGGTCGCTCGGTTCAGCTCTATCGTTAATCGCTTCCTTCGTCGGTTTCTCTCGGCGCTTGTATACCCGATGGCTAACATTATTCCCTCCGTGAAAAACAGCCTTGTCCTCAAGGCGGAAGTCGGGAAAGCGAGACATGAAGTCTGTCTCGTCCATCCAAGTGGCGTCATCATTGGACTGAGCCTTCCACTTAACCAACACTTGGCGTACAGCAACTTCACCCACCAACACTATGCGAGTGTCGATGATATCGGCTGGCGAGAGATCCGATGGTACAATATCAGCCATATGTTCGGGTAAGGTTGTCTCGATTGGATGATCACCCACGACCTTTTTTAACTGGGAAACATGGAACACGGGATGAATGCGTGACCCCTCAGGGAGAGCCAAGCGATATGCCACACGTCCGATGCGTGCAGTTACCTGAAATGGACCATAAAATCGTGCAGCCAGTTTGTTGTTGGCACGGATTGCTACCGAAATCTGCCGATACGGTCGTAACTTAAGAAAAACAGAGTCCCCCACAGCGAATTCGACGTCGCGGCGATGTGCGTTTGCTGCTTTGGTCATCCGTTGTTGTGCTCGTGTCAGCTGTTCTTTAAGTTGACGAAGAATAGCATCTCGGTCGCGAAGGTGATCGGCCACTGCTGCTACCTGGCACTCCCGGGGCAGGAATTGAGTAATGGTTGGGGGTGCTCGGCCATAGACGATTTGAAACGGAGTCGTTCCCGCCGCGGATTGAAAAGTCGTGTTGTACCAATACTCGGCCCAAGTTAGCCACTGCGGCCATGTCTTCGGGTGAATTCCAACAAAACATCGCAAATATGTTTCTAACGTACGGTTTAGCACCTCTGATTGTCCGTCTGTTTGCGGGTGGTAGGCTGAACTCATCTTAAGAGTTGTACCTTGAAGGCAAAATAACTCTTTCCAAAAGTTGCTCAGGAAGATCGAATCGCGGTCGCTCACAATACTGCGCGGAATGCCGTGTAAACGAATTATATTTTCTGTAAATTTGATAGCAACGTCACGGGCCGTGTACGGATGCTTGAGTGTAATGAAGTGACCGTATTTAGATAAGCGATCGACGACCACCAAGATACTATCTGAGCCACGAGATTTAGGGAGGCCATTAATGAAGTCCATGGCAATATCCTCCCATATACGAGCTGGAATCGGTAAGGGTTGAAGTAGTCCTGCCGGAGAAAGAGCTTCGTATTTCGCTTGTTGGCATGTGAGGCAAGCTGCGACGTAGGCTGAGACTCGTTTCATCATACCACGCCAGTACAGAGATGCTGCTAAACGACGGTATGTACGAAATGCACCCGAGTGGCCTCCGCATGGTGTTGCGTGAAATTCGGCGAGGAGTTTAGGAATCCATTCTGATGCTTCTGGGATGACAAGGCGATTTTTATAGTATAGCCAGCCCCCGATCAAGTGATAAGGAGGTCGAGCTGTCAGGTTGATACGCAACTGTTCAACAATCGCAGCTAATGTAGGGTCGCGGTGGACATCTGTTTGGAGTACATTGGCATCGATCCATTGCGGGAAACTAAGGGCTGCAAACTGAACAGACTCACTCGTACGAGACAAGGCATCAGCCGCCTTGTTCAGTTGACCGGACTTATATTCGATGTCGAAGGAGTATCCCAATAATTTCGCTACCCAAATTTGCTGGGCAGGGGTGGCGATCTTCTGATGCAGCAGCGCACTCAGACTCCTGTGATCCGTTCGTACCGTAAATCTCCGCCCAAGTAAATACGGACGCCAGTGTTGGATGGCGAGAACCAAGGCCATCAATTCTCGTTCGTAGGTTGACTTAGAAGCCGTGCGATTCGTCCAACCCTTGCTGAAATATGCAATCGGGTGATGGTCCTGCATAAGTACTGCTCCTATTCCGGTACCAGAGGCGTCACATTCCAAAATAAAAGAACGCGAAAAGTCGGGCATAGCAAGTACGGGAGCAGTGACCAGCGCTGTCTGTAATGCCCGAAAAGCGCTCTCTGCTGTAGCCGGCCAGCTAAAATTTCCATGTTCGGATTTTTTTAGAAGTGCGGTCAACGGTTGCGCCAGTTGTCCATAGTTACGGATGAAGCGTCGATAGTACCCTGATAAACCAAGAAACCCGCGGACTCCTTTTAGGGATTTTGGCGTCGGCCACTCCACTACCGAAGCAATCTTCTGAGGGTCCATGGCGACTGTTCCGGCCGAGATGATGTGCCCGAGATATTCAACTTGACGACGGCCGAATTGACACTTCTTGAAGTTAATGCATAGTTGATGTCGTACCAGTAGTCCTAGGACTTCTTCCAAGTGTGTGAGGTGTAGTGACCATGAAGAGCTATAGACGAGGATGTCATCAAAAAAACGAGGACGGATTTTCGAAGTAGGGGCCGAAAAATATCGTTCATTGTTGCTTGGAAGGTCGCCGGGGCGTTAGTCAGGCCGAAGGGCATGACTAAGAACTCGTAATGCCCGTCGTGAGTACGGAAAGCTGTTTTGGGAACATCTTCGGGGCGGACTCGAATCTGGTGGTAACCGGAACGGAGATCGAGTTTCGTAAAGAATTTGGCCCCCCAAAGCTCGTCCAGCAATTCCTGGATTACAGGAATAGGAAATTTATCTGGGACCGTAACGCGATTAAGTTCGCGATAATCTACGCAGAAACGCCAGCTACCGTCCTTTTTACGCACAAGTAAAACGGGACTCGAAAAGGGGCTTGAGCTAGGTTGAATGACCCCGGCAGTAAGCATTTCTTTAACGAGACGCTCGATCTCGTCTTTCTGGGCATGGCCATAGCGATAGGGTCGCACTGAGACGGCTGATATACCTGGTAACAATGGAATCCGGTGGTCTGAGGCGCGACGTGGTGGCAGCTTCGAAGGCGTAGCAAAGAGTGAAGAAAAACGAGCTAAGACGGCATCGATGTCTTGTGTTTTATCTGAAGCGCTCTTTTCGGGTAGTGATGATGTTGCTATTTCACTGTTTGTCAGCCACATAAAGGAATCGACCTCCTTGTCCGCTAATTTGCATAGGGCCTTAAAACTGATCGGGGCACGTGTTAATGAGGCATCACCCACGAGGCAGTGATGCGTTCCTGCCCAATCAAAGCGCATAGTTGATTTTTCCCAATTCATCTTGACGTCCCCGAGAGTACGGAGCCAGTCGACTCCAAGAATGACATCGACGCCCCCAAGTTCGAACAGAAAGAATTCGCCAATCATTAGACACGAACCCAGACAGACTTCAAGGTTATTGCAAACCCCTTGTGTCGACGCACGACTGCCGTCGCCTAAGCAAACCTGGAACTGGTGGTCGGTGGAACGTGGTATGTTCAAACGATCGGCCACTTGAATTGAGATAAAATTGTGGCTCGCACCACTATCAACCATAACTACGACAGATTCACCCCTTATCCACCCGCGCATCTTCAGGGTATGTGGCCCGGACAGCCCGCCCATGGCATAGAGCGGAAGCTCAATCGTATTCAGGTTGGTTGGCGGCATGTAGTCAGACGCAAGTGTACCGTCGACCTCCTCGAGCGGTTCGTCGACAAGCTCCACCTCATACTCGCTGCCGATAAGCATGCGGAGTTCCTTACGAGGGCATACATGACCCTTAGTGAAAGGTTGTCGGCAGCGGAAACAGAGATTTTTTTCCCTCAAATCCTGGTACTCGCGATCCGAAAGCCGTTGAAATGGTCGAGAGCGTTGAGAGGTATTTCGCGCAGGCGGTGGGAGATAGCGATCAGTACCCAATTTTGTCTCTCGGGAAGCGATCGCTGATGATGTTGGTGTTATCGCGCTGTTGCTGTTGAGGAAAGTAGGTGGTGGCTGAGACCCCGATCGATCGTGGCCACAGTTCTGTTCTGAAGAACGAGAGACCATCCGTGCGTAATCGCCATCCCGAGATGCCAGTAGTTTCCATTCCACACCTCGTGCTAGTTGGAACGCATGGTCCACCGAGTAAGGTTGCAGAGGAGTTAGTTCCGCCGAAAGGGTTGGATGCATGCCGAGGATGAAAAAATCGAGGTGCATATGTCTCGGGATTTCAGATAAGGAGGAGACCATGCGGATAAAGTCATGAAAATACTCCTTAATGTACCCGGTCTGTCGAACACTGGAAAGGCGAGCGACGGGGCTGCCCAGACGTCGATCGTCGAAAACGTTGATGATTTGTTGTTTCAACGCGTCCCACGTGATTGTCGGCTGGTCTTCTAGTAGCCAGCGGATCCAGGGTTGCGCTACGCCTTCCATGCAAACCATCGCGCATGCTACGCGTTGAGATAACGGAGTCGAATTGAGGACAAAGTACTGCTCGGCTCGTGAGATCCATCCAAACGGGTCAGAACCGTCAAATGCGGGCAGATCGACCCGACGCTGTAGGTGATTGGGTAATATATCGGGGTTGGTTTCAAGAGGTGTGGCCGGGATTGAGGAGCTGCGTTGGGAGGTGATCAAGGCGGTCAATGTTTCGAGTTGTTTTGAGAAGCTCTCGAAATTTGAGCGCAATTCCTCCACTGTCTTCTCTAACGATTCAACACGAGTTTCCATCTGAGAACGAGTATTGGGCATAGAGCGGATTTTTTTTTTTTTTTTTGGGACGATGAACAGTAACTTTTTTTTTTTGACGATGAACAGTAACTCGGCGGCGGGGGTTCGGCGGCAGGTCGGACCAATTTGTTAGAGTGAAGACGGTGCAATACTAAAATATATAAACTTTATTGATAACGAATCGGACGACACGACGGCAAAGACGATAAATAACTAATCCGAGAGATCAAGAACCAAGAACTCCGGAATACCAAAACCTAAAACCGAAAAGCATAAAAGAGATAATAGAACCCCTCGCTATTTATAGGAGAAGCATCCCTACTAAATCTCTCTAATTAAATCAAATCCCTAATAAATCTCAAAACTTATTCAAATCCTTAATACTAATATAACGGTTGTTGGACTTAGTCACTTGACTTCAGCCCGATCACATGGCCCATGTGTTTCCCCTTGTTCGCCCGGCCCGCTTGTGAGAATCTGGTCGCTCGGTTCAGCTCTATCGTTAATCGCTTCCTTCGTCGGTTTCTCTCGGCGCTTGTATACCCGATGGCTAACATTTACTTATATAAAAAAACGAAATTTGGATAGAAATCCACTGACGAAGAGGGATAGTAAAAGGTGGCATCAATCACTATCAATTATATAAAATTACAAAACTCAAGGTCAAGAACTCGAGAGTAAAATGTACCATATCCCGAGTGACGACCCTTCCTTTAGGCCTCCTCCATTCTGCGAGCACGGGATCGTGAATGAATCTTGGTGGGCTTTCTGATAATGAAACCATCCTTGACCAATTTCCTGATGTTTTTGTCCTGGACTAACCGTTTGAATGCTATTATATTTATAGATGATTGCAAATTCATGTTACAAGATAGAAAAACATACCAACAAGTCATAACTGGGATCCGAAAAAAATTCATAAATTCTAAAGACGGAAATTAAGCCTATTTTAGCATTCGACGTGGGAAATAATTTCAGCCATATATCTACGACAAAGAGGAAGAAAGGAGCTACACACACTACATCACACGACAGGCATTGCGCACAGCTGCAAGTACTCAGAATTACGACTTATCAAGCTTGTTTGAAGCTGAATTTGCACGCATAAAGTATGTTCAAAGGTCAGATAAACAGTCCAAAGCAGCACCATCAGCTGCATACCCACGGGTCCAATAACACTCCACTTGAAGCACAAAGTCAAACACCAATTAAACGTAACCGTACACACAAATTGCCACAACTCGCACATACGCCGATAGTAAAATAACGCAAAGAGATCAGTGGCGCTTACGAGAATTGGCCATGGAGATTCCGTTGCCTTCATTAGGGTCAAACCACACCTTTCCTTTTCCGCACTTGAGGAAGCTGGCGGCTAGCCGCTCCTGTAGCTTCAGCGACACCATCTTCCACCGTCCTTGCGTCTATCTGTCTCCGAAATGAGTAGTAGCGGTGAAGGCGAAGCAAACAGATTACGGTTTCTGATTTGTTGGGCCTATTACTCATTTTATCTTTGGTCTTGCTTTTGGGCTTATTAGGTGCTTTAGATTTATCACTTGTGAAATGGTAAACTAACAATAATTTTATTAAGGATCAATTCGAAATGAGGCCCCATTAAGGGTTTGATTTCGAATTCAGGCTGTTTGAGAATTTTTTAGGTTAAACGACATATTTTGTGTAGTGTAAAAAAGTGGTACAAAAGATATAGAACTGGTATAGAATGATCGTTTTGTATTACAAACTTTCAACATATTGATATGTGAAGTGGTACTGCAGAAAATGAACTGGTATCAGATGATCATAAACTGGTACCGGATTATGTTTTTATGTTACAAAATTTCAACATACTAGTATGTCAGAGCAATGACGTGGTACTGCCGAAGATGTGTCCTTAAAACTAATTTTTTTACGGAGAGGACCTGAATGCAAAATGATGAAAATGCCCCATTTATTAAACCCACCTGAGACCAACTGTTGTATGTTTTTCTTTTTTGTTATTCTATTTATTTATTCAATTTCTAGTCAAAAAATCATCTTGAAGGATGAAGATGAATATGTTCAGCTCAACCAAAATTGGACCAACACAGTGAAATTCGGGGATGACCAGAAAAAAACGACACCGTTCAACAAACATCAAGACTAGAAAAAGTTTTGCAGCAAAAAAAGACACGAATATTTCTTGCAGTAAAAAGAAAGCTAAAAATAAGCCAGTCAATCAAACTCGCAATAATAACCGAAATGAAACTCAACTCAAACCCTAAAGCCCTTGCTGTTTCTCCGTCCTCTAGCACGTTCGAATTTCCTTCCCTTGGCTCGAACGTAGGGCTTGGTGTGGCTGTGAGGGACGCCTGGCGCTGGTCCAAAGTGCTTCACTGCTTCACGGTTCTTAGGCGAACCTCTCAAGAGTACCTTTGATCCATTTACTTAACATCGTTATAAGATTTTTGCGAAAGAAAATGCAGTAGAAAGGAAGGAGAGGTGGGTGATTAAGCTAGAGAATACTAAAAAGTATGACTAAGGGCATTAAGGCAATGTGGAACAAAGTGCACGTTAATAGAAAACAAAGGGGGTAAACCAATTACAGTGTTCTGCCCGAGAGGAGCTCGAAGAGCTAATTGGTCGAAAGTCAAGCATTCTCCGCCGGCCTTCTCGATCCTAGCCCTTGCTGTCTCCGTGAACCGCAGAGCAGTTACTTTCAAAGATGGGACTTCGTGGGCGCGGTGATCGTCGGTTATCGTCCCAACAACCACTGCAATCTTGTCCTCCTATGATGCAAAACAAAACGACCATTTCAACGTGTTAATTTTCGTCAAATCAAACAAAAATTTTACGAACGATGACTCAACCAACGATGATCTGTAAGAATATCTGTCAAATCCCAGATTCAATATAAAGGACATCCAAACGCTCTCAGCGATCTCCTTCAAAATTATGCCAACAATAGATGCCGGGTGACCGCATTTTATCATGAGATAAAAAAAAAGCACACTAATAACGAGTGAATAACAAACATGGACAAGATGACAAATCAGCATGGTAAATGTAAGAATTACTACCTTTCCCTTCATGAGAGGGATGAGGCGAGAGAGCGAGATCGGTGGCTTGTTGACTCTGCTCATGAAAAGCCTCTTCAGTATAACCGCGTTGAATCTGCTGCCTGTCCTCCTTACCAAGAATCGGTACAGCTGCAAAAGAAAAAAAAACCTCAATATTGTAATTTTCACGCAACTGAATCAAAGTAACTCTCATCGCCGTAAGCGAAGTCGAAAAATCAATGGAACCTTGACGAGGAGCTTGAGGTAAATATCATTAGATTTAGGCGCCGTACGCTTGGTCTTTTTGCTCTTACCTCCAGCAACCAAATCAATACCCTAAAACAACAGATGAATCAGTAAAATCGGACGAAAAAGGATTACATTACTTAATCAGTTCTTCCATAAGACGACGCATCTTAATCCGTACCATGACTGATGCCGAGCTTCAGCCGATCCACGGAAGAGATGGGAGTTGTACACTGCTCGCAGCGAGACGACAAATCATCTAGCTAGGGTTATCAGAGTTTATTAATGGGCTTTACTGCGTTGGACTTTGGTAACAAAGTAGCCCAAGACGATAAATACATTAGGGGGAAAAAAAACGAGTAGAAAACGTCTCTTCGACCGACGTATTTCAAAATTCTCTTTTCACCTTGTAATATTTTGAAAATCATGGAGTCTCAATACTTCTGTAATCTTATATAGTGTCTACTACTGCCTCTTTTTTTTTTTTTCTCGCGTGCTTCGTTCACAATGTCGAAGCACAAAATCACAAGCATCGCCATTCTCTTCCTCACCTTCTTTATCACAACAATCGCAGCATATAACCATAATCGACCCGCCGTATACGAAATCCTCGAATCGTACGACTTCCCAATAGGGCTCATACCAAAGCGCGCCAAGAGCTACGAGCTCGACCGAGGCACTGGGAAGTTCGAGGTTTACCTAAACAATCCGTGCAGCTTCTCCGTGGAAGGGCACCAACTCACGTACAGGGGCACAATCAAAGGGACGATATCGAAGGGCAAGATAAAGGACGTCAAGGGCATTCAGGTAAAAGTACTCTTGTTATGGGTCGACATCGTTGAGGTGATTAGGGACGCGGATGAGCTCCATTTCTCTGTTGGGATAGCTTCTGCTACCTTCGCCGTGAATAGATTCGGCGAGTGCCCACAATGTGGTTGTGGATTTGACTGTGTTAATGAGAAGAACGGGGTATGGAGGTTAATGGGGTTGGTGGGGCTTCTTCGTCCCTTTCTTGATGATGTAATCTAAGTTTATTACAGTTACAAGCGAGATTTCACATTTAGTTTATGTAGACGGTTCATATAATAGCTAGGTATAGCAGACCAAAATGCACGACATCAAGTAGTCTCCAGGCATACAAACAGAAGCTTAAAGATCCCAGAATAAGTTGATTGATAAAAATCTGCAAGGAAACAGAGATAAAACACGGATGAACCTTTGTTGTTGGGATTGCTTAATTTATCAATCCTCTTCTTCTCCTTCTTGTTCGGCGATGTTGAAGTAGCGGAGTTCGTAGACGTTTCGATCTTTGTTGGAGGCGATTACACGGAGCCAGTCCCTCACGTTGTGCTTCTTCAAGTACTTCTTTGTCAGATACTTGAGATACCTTCAAAAAAGGACTCGTAAATTCAGAAGGTTGGCATTGAGAAAACAGCCAAGAACTCTACCGTGTTTGAGTAAATTGAGTGAATCCTAAGTAGGCATGTTAGTGATTTCAATTAACATTGACGTGCCGGGAATCCTCCACTTGTTAAAAGCAATGCAAAAAATCACACTGTGTTTGATGCACCAAGTAACCAAATTTTAATGGCATGACATCCTTTCTTTTTGTTTCATGGCCAGCTCCCATCACTAAGTTTGCCAGGAAAATTTATAAGAAATGATTCTACGAAAACGTTTCTTCAATTAGTTAGCATTTGGCAGCTCCATTGTTAATTTGAAGCCTTTCAGCTTTTGATCCTTCTTCCTCACTGATACGCTTATTCATGCGATTCACATCAAGCTACAGCTAACAGGCATATATCGAGACATAACAACTTCATCTACGTAGAAACGCATCAAAAGCCTAACCTCTTCGAGAAAGCGGAATCTGCGGTGACGGTGATCTTGTTCTTGTCGCGGGCAACAGTAACCGAATCGCCCAGAGCGCCAGGTTTGCCTCCGACCTTAATCCTCTCCTGCAAAAACTTCTCTAGAGACGCAATCTCCATAATCTTATCCTCAACTGGCTTCGAACAATCGATGGTGAAGGTCGCTCCCTTCTTCTTCCCGCCTTTCGCAGCTGCAGCTGTAGCGCCTTTACTCATCTTCGCTGCCTTTTCACTTTTTCCTGAAAAAAAAATCACAGATTCAGCAAGAAATTTGCTATCACGGATTTCGTAATGATTCGACAAATTGATACCTCTTCACACTTCACAGCTGTTACTCGTTTTCTTGTGCAGCGATGGTGAACTAAGTTAGGGTTAGGTTTTCGCTTTTACACAGAATAACGGGCTGGATTTACTATGACGATAAATGGGCTTTCATTATGAACCATAAGGCCCACTATTACAAAGTTATTTAAATATTTCAAAAAATTATTTTTTAATAAAAGGTTTTTATGTCCTAAATTATTTGCGATAGACACGCAAGGCAAGGCTGTCCGTCATTATCAAGGGAAAGAGGAGCAAGTGAGCTCAGCACAGTTCTACTAGGGTTTTCCTTGTGATAATTCTCATTCATTTTTATCTAACAGGAATTTCATCTTCGAAAATGAGGTAATGATGTAATGGCTGAGCTCGATCTGTTCGATTCTTATGTTGCGAGTTCTTTTTTCTATGTTATGCTCGGTTTTTAGTATATCGGTAATTAGCGTAAGCTGTCTAAGTACTTGTTTGGAATTCGATGATGGCTCGTCGGCTGTTGCCTTTGACGAATTGGCTTAGTTCTTGAAATCCGAGAGAACAATTACTGGCAAATTTACATGCCTACTCCCAACCTCATAGTTGGATACTCGATTTAGGGATTCCACAACCCACAATACCCACAATGAACAGTACTTGTGGTTCATTGCATTTTTTCTGAATTTGCTTAAGTGACCTTTGGTGTGCTTTGATTACTGATAATAACGTGTAATAGGCTTATCCGTTATCCCTTCGTTTTCTGGCAGCCGACACCCTGAGGTGAAGTGGGCTGAAAGAGAGGACAAGGTTTATCTCACTGTGTTGCTTCCTGATGCTAAAGACCCTAAGGTCAACATAGATCCTGAAGGAACATTTACATTCTCTGCTATTGCTGGGGCAGACAGCAATACATATGAACTGAAATTGCACCTTTTTGATAAAGTTAATGTTGAGGTAAGGATTCTTTTGTAGTTTTGTGTGTTGGAGTAGCTTTAGCAGTTCTTCTGTGATTGGAGTTGGGAAGAAAATATTCATTAAAACAGCGCCACATTGTAGATTGTGGTCTTCCTTTCAGATTACAAGTTCCTCAATTTTTCTTCAGGAATCGAAAATAAACATAGGTGTACGCAACATTTTCTGTGTTCTGGAGAAAGCTGAGAAGAAATGGTGGCAGAAGTTATTGCGTGGTGGTGAAAAGACACCACAATATGTGAAAGTAGACTGGGACAAATGGGTGGACGAGGATGAAGATACTGGTAGTGAATTTTATTTCTTCTTTAATAACTTCATCTTAGTCAGACTATTATAAACATTGATTGCATTTTATGTTTCATAAGCAGGACCAGGTGATGTAGATTTGGGTGGAATGGACTTTTCAGTAAGTTCTTTACCTTCCATCGGAGTCCATGATTAGATTACTGTAGTCTAATTTTCTAATTATATGGCTTATTGGTTTTTACACAGAAATTTGGTGACATGGGTGGGTTGGGTGGCATGGGCGGCATGGGTGGCATGGGCGGTATGGGCGACATGGGCGGGTTTAGTGGCATGGGAGAGGACTTCGATGATAGTGATGATGAAGGTAATTTTCTTGTTTTACCGTCCCATTGAATGGCTCCCACTCCTTGGCATGACTTGGGAAACATATGAATCTTTCGTAACATAGATAACGATCATCATATGATATATCTGGATATCTATTCCAGCAAAACTAACATTCTGCTGTGCACCGAACTATTGGTGTTTAAACAGATGATTGAATAGTGCTTGCTACTTGCTTTTCTTATCCTTTCAAACATTGTTCTTTCGCTTCTCTTTGCAGACGAAGTTGACAATATCAAGCCTGATGAGGAGGAAGATAAGGCAGAGGGAGAAGCTCCCAAGATCAACAAGCCTGAGCCCTAAAGCAAAGTGTCGCGACACTTACTCATTGATTCAATATGGCACTACGATCATCCCTGGCGTAGTTTTCCAACTTAAAAGACCTATCATTATTATTGTTGCGACAATTGAAAAACGGGGTTGAATTCGAATTTCGAACTCCGACGCTCTAATATTTTACATGCCAGCTTACTTTATTCTAATGGGTCGACTTCTGATTAATATCGCTTACGGCGGACAGTTTATTATAATATAATCAAAGTAAATACAGAAATGATAAAAAAATAAAAAAAAAAAACGATTTAGCTTCTGCACTGCGTAGCCGCCGAGCAAGACCGTTCGTAAGGATTAGCCTCTGCGCCAGGCTGGCAATTGTAGTAAGACGCCCCCGAGACAGAACAAGGAACGCTGTTTGCAGCGAGGGCAGCGTAGCTTATGTACCGTGTCATTGCTAACATGCGCCGCTCTTCTCCTTCTACTTCTACGCACTTTTCCGTGTTTCCTCTGCACGTCAATCCTAAGTTATCGTGATGCTTGACGGGCGTCCAATAGTGGTGGCGGAAGCCAAGTGCCAAGGTGGTGCAGAAGAGGAATGCTACCTTGAACACGGTGGATATGAGCCTCCAGCGAAATGAAGAAGATGGCATAATCGAATGGTTCTTTTGTGTGTGCGTGTGTGTTTATCTGACCCTTTAAATAGCATGTATGCGAATACGTTCTGTTGGCACGTTAGAAGAAACCAAAATAGAGTTTTTGAATATTTTGTGGGTGACACGTGGACGCATTATTACATCTCAATCACGTGCATCTTTGATGAATTCATCATGCCAAGATCTTGGATCCCACAATGATACACAGGGGCATCAATGTGCGTTAATATATAAATATACATAACGCTAACGCCTATGTATTAACTAACCCCAGTGAATTTGCACGACTATCAGTGACCTTAGCATGTGCCTCTACTAAAAGAAAAAAAAAAAAAGAAATCGATGTATTTTTAGCAGTCAGAAATTGAATGCACATGATATAAAATTGTTATAATTTTCTTGCAACTACACAAACCCAATTAAACGTAGAAGAAAGTAACAGTAGTAGTACCTGGGGTCAACTCATTAAATATGGTATAGCAAAGAAGAGAAAAGTGGAAAATTTCTGCTATGGCTCTATGACTCTCTTAGCTCCATCCAACGTGTTCTTGAGGAGCATCGCAACAGTCATCGGCCCGACGCCACCTGGCACAGGCGTAATGAATCCCGCTACGTTGCAGGCCTCGTGAAAGTCGACGTCCCCGACGAGCCTATAACCAGCTTTCTTAGTTGGGTCGTCAACAGCATTTGTTCCCACGTCTATTACAGCAGCGCCGGGTTTAATCCAACTCCCCTTAACCTGACAGTTAAAAATGGAGGATTAAAGTTCGCTGAGACGTAAAATTTTAGCCCACTAAAATAAGATGTTGGGTGCAGTACAGTACTCAGTTATATAATATAAAAATGAAAGAAGGCCCGTGAGATATGATTCATGCCTCATTACGTACCATCATAGGTTGTCCTGCCGCTGCGATAACTATATCAGCTTCACGAATGATAGCTTCTGGTTCTTTGGTTCGTGAATGGACAACTGTAACGGTGGCGTCTTCTTTAAGCAGGAGAAGGGAAACTGGCAAGCCGACTATGTTACTCCGCCCAACCACGACTGCCTTCTTTCCCTTGACAGTGATCCCGCTTCGGTGCAGCAGCTCAAGGCAACCCTGATTAAAAAGTTAGTTATGAAAAGTGGAGCATTGATTGACAAATAAGACATAGGTTGTAACAGAAACACTGGACTGCGGTTAGATCGTTGTTTGAAAGAATTTAGAAAAAATGGTAGTCGTTAGATATGTATACCTTTGGGGTGCATGGGACAAACAGAGGATCTCTGCCTTTCATTGCCAACTTTCCAATGTTGAGAGGATGAAATCCATCCACGTCCTTCTCCAGTGATATCTCGGTCAAGATTTTCTCCTCATTTATGTGTTTCGGCAATGGAAGCTGTACCAGAATACCTGGACCAAAAACCGATTGAAGACAACAAAAGAGTGAAAATCATGAGGTTGCCGCAAGATAAAGAATGCAACCTGGTAACTACATATTAGCAGCAGCGACATGAAGAATCAAAGAAGTTGCACAAAGAAAAAGATATATAACTGGTGGAAGGAAGGACGCTGGCATGAAAAATCAAAGAAGCTGTACGAACAAACAATAATAGCTATTCTCGGAGGAATGCAGGACGAGAATTTATACCCACTGGGCCACATAGGTTAATTACTTTAGTATGAAAATAAATAGATACCCAACGATTTCAAGGCGACATATCATCAAAGCAGAAAAAGTATAAAACTAATATTAAATCAATATACAAAAGATGCCTCCTAAACAAACCATGGACATCAGGATTTGCATTGAGCTCGTGAACTTTGGCAATCAATTCTTTTTCCGAAGTTTCCACCGGGAGGTCCAAATCGAAGGACTTTATTCCAACTTCCGCACAAGATTTTCTTTTCATGTTGACATAACTCTGCGAATCTTTTCTCTGTCCAACAATTACAACTGCCAGACCTGGAACCTGTTATAAACATAAATTCACTAATGCAATTTCACATTACTGTAAGCAAAGAAAGAATTTTGTTATTACTGGATCAGTAACTGTTACGCACTATCCTAGGGTCGGATATACGCATGAATTATCAACTTATCAAGTATTGCAACAGTAACAAACACACAAAATGCCCAACGAAATGGCATTTCAAACGCATGTGATGCATATATTTGAACCAGCCTCAGATGTCCACATTCACGTCATCCTCCGTCGGAAAGAATAATTGTTTTCCCACATCGGTGTCGCAATGACAAATAAAGAAGATAAATCACAAATAGTGTGCACTTTCAATCAATCGACGCGTGATTTAAAGGAGTGCAGCAGCTCAACAGCTTAGTCCATTAAGCACGGCACACATACGAACAATCGCTACCACAAATTTCCAGCAACAACTAAAATCATATGAAGTATAATTACATTCCACACCCCCACCCGTAGAAAGAGAACAAAAAGAAGAGAGACCTTGCCATGAGCTTCAGAAAGTCTTCGGACCTCAGCTGCTATTTCCGATCTGATTGCTTGGGCGATTGCCTTTCCGTCGATGATTGTGGCCTTGTGATCCGTCATCGTTTTGCGGTAACAGAAACAGCAGAAGGCGACGAGATGATGAGAGGGGACGATAAATGATTACTTTGAGTGAAGTGTGAGTTATTTGCTTTGAGCAGATAAGCGTGAGTGACCGACCCGACGATCCGACCCAAGTTTTCCTTAGTATTTGCTCGCTGATCTGAATTCTGAACTCGAAAAATATTAAAGGTATATCAACCACGTTAACAGTAAGCGCATCTGGTGTAGTGGTATCATAGTACCCTCCCACGGTACTGACCAGGGTTCGATTCCCTGGATGCGCATTAATCTACTTTTCTATTTTTTTATTTTTAAGTCTTGTAGGGTGTTTAGTGGGCCTATTGGAATTTGGGCCCAGTTTTGTTCGAATTTTCTGGGATAGTAAGGGAAGGGGAAAATCTCTCGACAAACCCTAGAATTGGCAAGCTGATTGCTGAAGAAACTCGCTTCTACCGCGTTAATCTTTCTGATTTCTACAGAATTCAATTTCTCCGATCGTTGGAGTTTTTCGATAGAAAATGGTGAAAGGCGGAGGAAACTCTGAACGTGGAGAGGATAAAGTGAGAAAAATGGGCGGTGGCGGTTCGTACCAGAACAAGAGGAAAATGAAGAAGAATATGCAGAGACTGGGAGGAAGTGGCGGCCTATCTCTGGAATCTTTCGCAAATGCTAAGACGAGGAATGACAAATACAATCCTGCATTGATCAGTATGTGCATGCCTTATCTTTTGTGTAGCATAAAATCTCTCCTCTCTCGTTAAATAACGGACCTGATTATACCCTGAATTGAGCTCACGGATTGCCCGCTTGTGGGTTTTTTCTTACCCGATATGAAATTGTGTTCGAATTTTCTTGGAATATGTCATATGTTTTGCAGTTAGTGCACCTATTATAGACAAATAAAATCATTTTGTATGGAAATTGAGTAGTTTTTTTGGGAGATTTTGAGACTAGTCGATTGATGCACGATGAGCAAGAGTGTTAAGCCTCCAAACTTAGCGAAAGGTATATTTGGATCAATTTTACGCTATGAGTATGTTGGTTTCTCACCTTAAATCTTTTATTAATTTTCCTGCTACCTCTCTGTCTTAATCCCCGATATCGTTAATCAATCTTTGGCTTCATCTTTCCAGTATGATTCAGGGATTTCAGTTCCGTCCTTCGTTTATGTCTTACACTGATGATGGTTGATTTGTCTCTTCAGAAAAGCAGAAGGAATTCTACAAGAATGCCAAATACATACAGAAATACAAAAGGTCATTGAAGCACCACCAGCAACAGCAACCCTTTCCCTCAGCAGCCTATAAAAATCCTTTTGAGGTGGTATTTTGATTCGGGCTTACATGAGAATATATGTCTTCAATTCTTACAAAAAGTGGACACTTCATCTGAAACTCAATCTCCTTTCGCAGGTTGATAAAGAAACCGAAGAACACGACGACAACGCAAACCATCCGAAAAAACGAAGCAAGAAAAAGGGTCTGAGCCTCAACGAAGTTTACAGCAAGAAACGCGAAGAGGAAGAGAAGGCTAGGATGGAGAGAGAAGCCATGATTCAGGCAAAGAAGGAACAAAGGGAACGATCAGAAGCGCGTAGGAAAGCCCTCAAGGAGAAGATGTGTAAGAAAACGAAGTTTGGCCAGCCCGTGATGAAATACAGAATCGAGCACCTTTTGGAAACCATCAACAAGTCAGCTTGATGAGAATGCGCTCTGTTTCACAAAGTTATAAAACTTCCAATTATATGACTCAACTGTCTGAACTCAGTGAAGTGGTTTAGATTTTTCTCCTTGCACATATTTCTCAGTCCAAGGTACGATCGATAATAAGGTTCAGATTCGATTAGGGGTGGATAACATTGAGTGAGTATACATCCCATAACAAATGATTAGCGATATTAAAAAAATAAATCAATCAATAACGTCAAAAGATTCGTTTTTGTTTTTTTCCGTAATGGCCAAAATAATAATTAGGCACAAAAAGGCTGATTATTCTTGGACACGAGCTCGCTCACAGAATTCGAGTTGCCTATTCAATCAAACTTGAGAAACTATGAAGCCGTCGGAGACTTCGATCGAGCGGGTCGATAGCACGAACAAGAGCGGCGGAAACAATGAAGTTAAAAAGAAGCCATTCTTCAGGCCCGTAAAAGACGACACCAAGCCTCAGCTCCGAGACCCTGTAAGAACTTCAATTCATCTCTCCTTAATCTTCTTCAAATAGTGCTTTTGTTTCGCTCATGTGTTGTATTCCTGCGTCGGTTCGGGCCACCAGATACTGAGATCCGACCCGATTGAGACGGAGGAAGCCGTCCTGCGTTTGCCTCCCCTGCCCGACTGCATCGTCGCCACCGAATCGAAGTAACCAAATTTCGAATTGATTCGCACGCTGTTTGCCTCGATTTCCTCATTTGTAGTTTTAATCTCAGCTCGTCATCAGACTTAACTTTCGTACTTGCTAATCAAATTGCAATTGGGTTGGCAAAACGCAAACATCAGTCTGTTCACTGAGGAAGATGGTGATATTTGTTGTGCGTTGAGAATTCAGGGACTCGATTGTAAAATCTTAAAAGCTTCTGTCTCGTCTGAAATACATAGTAAGTCATAGGGCTGTCGTCTGCAATTATCCATCTGCTCGTCATCAGTGACGTCATCCAACTCAATGATGACCGAAGCTCTCATGACGTTGTTAGGCCACTCTTTGGATGGAGTGGAGCAAGCAAAGCGTGGCCAATGCAATATATTTCCAATAACGCTATTATTTCATTCTTGTCAATTCGGTCTCTCGTATTGAGAAAGATACATGATTGAATTGCAATGTCAAAAAAAATAAAAAATCGACCTTTTCCTTGCATCTTTACGACACTAATGTTTATGGGAATATAACTATCAATCTTGGTTAAATTTTGACAGCAAAGCATTCTGTGCTAATAATTGTAATTAGAGAGGTAACATAAGTTGCAATTAGAATTCGAAGAACCGACACTTACCAGCACAAGTAGGCCCCTAGAGCTCTTCTAGATATGTTGTGTGCTTTGCTTGCATGCCCATTCATCACGCCCCACAAATTAATTGCTAGATATGATTGAAGAGTTCGAATCAAACTAAATACGGAGTATGAAGATCACAAAATGTAATGATACGAGAGGTAAGAAGCCATCGAACAAGGTGTAATAGATCAACGAAGACCATGATTTCTCTCATAGACATCGGTTATTTCTACTCAATTTAAAGGTAAATGATAGGAATTTTAAATATTTTTTTCTACCATCAATCCTCAGCAAAAAAATCGTCTGAAATAATTACTTTAAAGCAAGACATCGGTTGATATTTATGTGTCAAAACGAGACAAATCCCACCTTATCACACACTTGTCTCTCTTTTCATCATTCCCTCCACAAATCTTTAGCTTGCATTTAGTGCAAGCAACAAAACAGATATACTGCTTTCCAAATCCAAAAGAAAAAATATATACATTTTCTTTTGCAGTTCCACGTATTATATTTTCTTGTCACAAGAAATCATGAACATGGGCGGCGCAGGGATATCGATCGACGCATCCATCTACGTCTTGTTAGAAGCGAGCGGCGATTCTGAGGCTGCTGAGGAGTCGCCGGAGATGGAATATTCCGGCGAGGACGGCGATGCTCTTTCGAGCAACTACCGCACATTATTACCAGAAACTACCAAAAAGGCGCACGGTAATGGCGCTGCTAACGAAGAAAAGAACTGCAAAGAGGAAGAAGAAGGCGATGATTTTGAGGAAGGAGTGGTCGATCAACGGCGTGGATGCGACGAGGCGGCACCGCCGCCGTCGTCGCCGGAGATAAACGGGGCGGCGGCGGCGGCCGAGGAGGAGGAATGTTATTGTTTGATCGACGAGAAGAAGAAGGATGATAGGCTGTTTTGGGAGTCGTGTTTCTTGTGTTAATGTGTAAGGTTCGAACTGTTATGCTGCGGCCCATGTTTGAGTTTAGAAACGAGTACGAGAAAAATGGATAAGTGTTTTGGGCTGCTAACATCTAACATCCATATAAAGAAATTAGGAAATAGAAATGGGGTTTGTTTTATGGTACATCTACATATAAATATCCAATTGAATAAAAATTTTACACATAGGTACCATGTCAGAAAGTTTACAGATAGGTACCCGATTTAATTTTTATCAGTTTCTTTAGTCATGCCGTACCTTCCTTAACACGTTGATATATGGTACCTAAATGTAGCATATGTCGTACTCACGGCATACCTGTGTGTTACGTAGGGCGTACCTAAATGTAGCATACGTCGTACCATTTTCTGTTATATAGGGTACTAAAATGTGTTGATATAAGACCCAAATGTGTTGAATGTGTACCTGCGGGGATCGGGTACCTATGTGCAAAAAATTTATTCTGTTAGGTACCTACATATAAAAAAATTCCGACAGGGTACTAAATTACAAGTTTTTATCCAAATAGATACTTATGTGTAAAGACCCCCTGTATTTTATTTTTTTATTAAAGTGCGTTTGAGTCGAATTTGAACCTCGGCACACTCGGGTCAAGTCTAGTTTAAAAGTCAAATAATTTAAAATTTCTTATCTTGGCACCTTATAGCAGGATTATAATCACACGGCCCTCAATGCCTTACAATGTGAAATTTGTAAAGAGTAAAATGAATTTTATTTTTTCGACTAATGCAATGAGAAACAATAAAGAAAGTCACGCGAAAGAACGTTTTGCATAAACATAAAGGAAGAGAAGAAAATGAGAAATCCATTATTCTCTAGTGGCATTCCTTGCAATTTGCAGACAACATGAAGTATGAATCATTGCCACAACATTACAAGACCATAGGTGAAATGTCTTGAGATTATACAAATTACACTTTTTTTTTTATTTCCATCAGTAACGTCATATAAAATAAATAACTTAGCGATGTCAATACATATATTATGCTCTACATTTTATTAAACATATCATTTTGAAAATAATTGCCATATATTATCCATCTTTCTCTGTCAAGCACTAAGGGACAAGATCAATCTGCATCCCCAACAAAAATCGAACAAACCACGGACTCAAGGATTAGTCAAAAATTTGATAATTATTTAGAATTTCAATTGCAATTATTATGTCCCTTGACAAAGGTTGCCCCACGTTTCGACAAACTAGAGCTCCTTGATGGGGCCCACTTTTAATTCTGCTCTAGTTAATTAATAGAAGAATTCGTGGAGACGATTAGAGAACGTAATTCTTCATTTTATGATATGTATTACTAACCTGCAAGTCAATAAAGTCCAAAAATCAAATGGCGTTTATATTATTAAAATGTGAGGAATATTATTTATTTTTGTCCCTTTAATTAGCTCATCCTTAATTGGCTGTTGCTTGCTTCGTCGAGAGCAACTCGGCTTTTGTGTTGTCCTTTTCCGTTTCTTCTTTGGATTGTTTCTTGTTTAGAGATACTTGCATCGGATCAGCGAAGAAGAAACAAAATCAGCGCATACGAAGGTGGTTTTTGAGTACTTCGAAGAGTATATTCCGTGATTCGTCGAAGATTGGGATATAATCAGCAGCCACCTTCCATGGCGGGGAATAATGAGCTGAATGTCAACGAATCGAAGGTCAATTTCATGTTTTTGTTTTCTCTTTTGCTCACTGTTCTATTCTATTTCTATCTAGAAATTAGGGTTTCCAGCATTTGGGATCAGTGAGTTGGCTTGGGCTTTCGTGTAGTTTGTCAAGGAATATCCGATAGTTGGGGAAGATGCATCTATTACGTCTTTAAAAGCTCTGGTTTCTCCAAGCGATGAACTTCCCTTTATTTACCCAAATTTGGCTAGGCACTGCTTTTCATTACCACCTTGTACGAGTGTTTATTCTTGTTATGGTAGTCACGTTGAAGTAGTTTTTCCAGCTTTGCCATTTCCTTTCCTTTTATAGTCATGCAAGGTCTTTTCCCCCTTTCTTGTTTGCCCCTTCTTTGCATCTTTATACTTTCTATCATCGCACTAGAAATGATAATAATTCAATCAAGTTCCTTTCTTGATTTGAGTTTCGACTTTAACACTGTCATAATATCGCTGTAAAAGTGGACTTCAAGCATTTAACATTTTCCAATACTTACATGCTTTCGCAGAGGGTAGTGCCACTCAACACATGGATCCTCATATCCAACTTCAAACTGTCCTATAATATGCTTCGAAGGCCCGATGGCACATTCAACCGGGAATTGAATGAGTTCCTTGATCGTAAAGTGCCAGCCAATGCTCTACCGGTCGATGGTGTCTACTCTTTCGACGTAATCAACAACAACCTCCTTAACCGTATCTATATGCCCACTGATGAAAATGACCCTCTGAATGACATATTAAAACTGGAAAAACCCTTGAGCACTACAGAGATCATACCCGTGATACTTTTCTTTCATGGAGGTAGCTTTGTTCATTCCTCAGCTAATAGTGCCATCTACGATACGTTTTGTCGTCGCTTAGTCAAACTTTGCAAGGCTGTTGTCGTATCGGTAGACTATCGCAGATCACCAGAGCATCGTTTCCCTTGTGCTTATGACGATGGGTGGTCAGCCCTTAACTGGGTACACTCGAGACCTTGGCTTCGTAGTGGCAACAACCCTTCTAAAGTCCATGTCTATTTAGCTGGTGATAGTTCGGGTGGTAATATTGCTCATCATGTTGCTTTGAGAGCCTCTAGAGAAGGGTTAGAGGTTTTGGGAAATATACTTCTCCACCCCTTGTTCGGTGGTCAAGATCGAACTGATTCAGAGAAAAGACTCGACGGGAAATACTTTGTGAAGGTTCAGGATAGGGATTGGTATTGGAGGGCCTTTTTACCCGAGGGTGAAGATAGGGACCACCCAGCTTGTAACGTTTTTGGGCCTAGGAGCGAGAGTCTCAAGGGAGCTAAGTTCCCAAAGAGCCTTGTGGTTGTGGCTGGATTAGACATGATTCAAGACTGGCAGCTGGCTTATGTCGAAGGGCTCGAAAAATCGGGCCAAGAAGTGAAGTTGATTTACCTCGAGACTGCAACAATAGGGTTCTACTTCTTGCCCAACAACGAACATTTCCGCTGCTTGATCGGTGAGATGGAAAGGTTCGTTCATTCTTGAAAAAGCGTCGTTCATTTAAAAACAAATTGACTTTAAATACCCACGTGGCCTGATCGAATTGGGGATTGACATGTACATAAGTGTTTCCTTTTTCGTTGCTCGTATTAGATGTTGGATATTTAGTTTAGCTACGCGATGATGCCTTTGGTGTCACGAGCATGCCTCGTGGTTAATGTGGTGGAATATCTCCACTTAAAAGTGTTTCTTCCTTCGTGTTATGTATTTCCAGGCTGAGATATATGAGATTTGGTGTTTTAATGTAATGATACAGTCTAGATATATTTCTGCTCAAACGCATTATTGTAATATCTGATCTGAGATTAGGCTTCAGATCCATCAATCTGTATGTCTGTATATGATGCTTTTATTAAGAAAACTTGTCAAGTATGTGCTATTTGAATGCATTTCTTCTGAGTTGATGCAAGCTTTAATCTAAAGCACAATCATACAACCTATATGAAATCTAAATGCGGGGAAATGTACTTATAAGAAGATCATTAGATGTTCAAGAGATTTATCTTTCATCTGCTGCTTCTTAACATAACCATGTCTATAGCAGCAGCTCTTTTAAGTTCTGATTAACACCTAAAGAGAGACTCGTGTTTCGGTAATAAATCAAACTTAACGCCATCTGTTTTATCACGAGATTTTGCGATGAAATCGTTCAGGCAGTAGGCACGGTTCCTCCAGCATTTAGGATTCTCCGTTCAAGCTGCATTTCAACAATGAAGAACTGTAACATGACATTTGAGTTTAACATATGTTGGGATGAATCCACGTCTGAATCGAGCAAATCAGAAAGCTGGGACGACTTTCTATAAGAGAATTAAGACGCGCTGAGCGTGGAAATGTCTTAAGAAAATATTCTTGCCTGAAACAGAGCGTCGAGTTTGTTCTTCACCTGATAGTACTCCATCTTCACTTGCTCCAAACTTATCAAGCATCTGCGCAAGCCAAGAAAATATGATTGAAGATTATTGCTTTGGAACTTCAAAGGGATCGCAAGGATAGTACGGAAGCACTTTTCGATACAGTTTCTTTGATCAATTAAAATGCCAGACTTTTGAAGCTTTCTTGATTCTAACAGCATCAGCTTTATTACTACCATCTAAAACAGAACGGTGAGAGCGAATTCAAATACGATATTGAGAAAAAAGCCAACGAAACTCACCCGTCTAAGCTCTTCTCCTCGCAGCTATTTCGGAAGACGACGCATGTGTTCTTCACCCTTTGCGCCCCTACGCTGTTATTTGCCAAGAAAAGATAATACTCAACGGTGTAACTTTCGAATTAACTGCTAAAAGGATAGCATACGCGTGATCAAATCGAATAACGTTGAAAACGATAAAAGAGATAAGCTTTCTTGAAAAAGAAAAGAGAATAAATTTGAAGTTCTTTCTTCATTTTTGACATATACAGACAAATTAGATGGACGATCAGTTACCTCGAACTGCTGCCTTTCAACTGGTGAACATGAGCATCAACCTGCTTGAAATCTACAACTGGCTGTTGACTATTCGAATAGAAGACCAAAAAAAGATGTTTCGATTTTGAAGATAGATAGACAAAGATTTACTTAAAGAAACAGACTGAGAAGAACTCACAGGGCAGTGGCCAAATTACTCAGAAGCTTTTCTGAATCGTCAAAGAAAAGTGAAACAACTTCGACTACAAAATCTGGGCTGCTCTCATCTTGGAGCTTCTGCAGCTGTATGAACTGATCATCTACGAAACCCTTTTTTTATTCCAGCGTGAAAAAGAAGTAAAAAAAAAAAAAACAGCCCATTAGATGCAATCTTGTCTAGTCTCTAACGAGTGTTAACCATAGGATTCAATCTTTTACTCCAACAACAATAAAAAAACCCATGAAAGAAGGAAGAAGAAAGAGTCGTATGTATGCTTACATCACGGTAGAGGGAGTTAAAAAAGTCAACATACTGCTTCTGCAATTGAACAACCTCCATTCTTGATTAAGCTCTGTGGTGGTCCGTACGAAAAAGAAACAAAAGACAAGTTGTAGATCTGTTTCGATAGTAGTAGTATGTCTGTAACGGGTTTTTGTTTAATGAGCGGAATCGTTTTTGACTTGCAAATTCGTGATAACTGTGGTAATAATGATATTAATTATCATTCCCATCTTATTCAGTATTAATTCATTATTAATTCTGTCCGAAACAGATAAGATTCCTTGGGGTTTATATGGTGAATAATAATATCACGCTGCACCTTATTAACTACGTACGTCTTTATTTTATTTGTCCCCACTCTGCAATTTTTGTGGAACCTGTTAGCATTGGTCATCACCTGACACCTCCTCTGCTAAATTTTAATATCATTTCGTTTACTAATTTACTAAAATTTGTATATAAACAAAACAAAAAAAAAATATATTTGGGACATCATAAAATGAAAAAAAATATAAAGACACATCCTCGACAAGGTGGTCGGTCCACTTCGATTATGCTTTTAGTTTATCACAGAATCTTTCTTCTACTTTGGACAATTGGTGGCTTCAGGAAAAAAAGAAACCACTTTTGTGTCACGAATAAAGGGAACTAAATTAGCTTCAATTTTATTCTCATCTCCCCTTTTTCACCTTGCATTGTTTCGTTCGGCAAATAAAGAACATCCCAAGTTCACCTTTTCTGCCCCTTCCTTCAAAGGTGTATAAAAATCCTCACAAAATGGCTAGTTAGCCTGCAATAATAACAAACGATGGAAGATACCAACAAAGGCTTCTAACTTTCCCAAGATTTAATCTAAGTATTTGATAGTGTAGAACCATGGCAAACAGAAATGAAACAAAACATATATTTAAGTACCTATCTAAACTCGCGCCAGCTGCTTTACTATAAGGCTCATCGAGCCAATGGTGAATGGAAATTCTTATTCCCCATGTTTCGTCGTAGGCCCCAACATTTGTTGTTGTTCGACGATGGTAAGAACACTCCCGTTCCTCAAAATGAGGCCATCGATGCTTCTTGCGAATCCCATTTAGGAACATCGTTGGCGGTGAACGAACTTTCTGAACGCTGAGTATTGCTCCATAAGGCCATGGCTTTGTGCACAAGAGCAGCCTTGGGTTGGCTGTCTCCCCTCATGACCAGCAAAGACCTGAGATATATCCACATATATTAATTTAATTGTGTATGGTATGATCAGCAAAAAGATTATGAATAAGATAGACATGCCCTTCTTTGAGGGACTTGAACGAGGGATCCTCTGTAGTTGCCGTGGCAATCTGCTGGGAGCGTACGTACGTCCAAAACCCATGGTGGATTCGGACAAGACGAGCGTAGAAAGAGGTTGTTCTAAGTGGGGTGGCTTTAGGAAAGGCTGGGAGTATTCGCCCTGCGAAATCCATTCGTTAAAAAAGCGTCCTTCTACGTCCAAAACCCACCTAGGAGTTCTCCGTTCCGACCATCAGTTTGTTCGCAAAGTCGGTTAGTTTACAGAGTTCGAATTCGGTGAATACGTCTTCATACACCTTGAAGCCTCCAAGAACATTCACCTTGCAGAAATAGAACGACTATTAAGAACGAACAGAATGTGTCGTGGAGTAAATAAATTGAGAAAGTGTTGATACCATCTGCCCTTTCTCTAGCTCCTTCTTCGCCATGCATCCCTTTGTAATCCTAATTTGATCTTCCCCTTCTTCGATTGTTCGTGGTTAGAGCATAAGCTAACGTTGTCCTGGAAAGCGCGTGTTTGTTGTGAGAAGAGATTGTTTGTTCTAACCAAACGCAATCTACACTGGTAAACAAACAACACGGCAGCACTGATGGGTCCTTCATAGATAATAACATAAGGTATCTGAGGCCTCAAGCTTCTTGATGAGAATTTCAATCCCACCTCGGGAAATTAATATCACTCGCCTCAATATATAAATCAAATAAGCCTCTCCACCTAATACCAATTGGTTTTAGGATGGAACCCTCAATTTAACACTTCTGTACATTTTTCTGCTTCAATTAGTTGCATACGTTTAATATCATTCTGGCAAAGGGTTCACACAGCAGCAGAGTCAAATGAATGAAGAAAATCATCTTTGCCTTAATCTACTTTGGGAAACCAATGACTCACGTACTAAATGTATGGGGATCAGAAAAATCAAAGACGTCAATTAATACCAACGAGAAAGAAACAATGGCAAAGAAGAGGGCTGCTAAGAATCAACAGTTAGAACAACGCGCCGCCCACTATACTGAGCAGAGCATACTTAACATTGGTGGTACCTCACGCATCTCTAGGTGGACCCTACTGACGGCAGTGTCCTAAGCAACTTGTTCGATGATGCGTCAGGTGTGTGAAGAAGAAATATTCAGGCTGTGAGAGAGAGAGAGAGAGAGAGAGAGAGTGAGCGAGTGAGTGACGAAGAAATGCAGGGTTTGGGGGGTTTAGATGGATTTATATGGGTATGTTGGGGGCAAAAATTGAAAATATCTTATTTATCGTACTAAGACAATATCCAACCGAAAAACGCATTCTCAAACTCAAACTCATTCTCAAATTCAAAATGCAATAATTTTTCTCCAACCGTTAGAAACGAATATCCTGCAATATTCTCTTCAACATGAAGTTTTATGAAATTTCAACACTATCCACATATTTTAAAACTTTACAAATTAGACTACAAAATTTTAGATTTGATCGACAAAAGATTTAATAAAATTAGCAATAAAACTTTAATTCGAAAAAATAAATGGATCGAAAAATACGATAGAGCTAAAAAATTCAAACCAGATCCATTTCTAGTCGACATTATTGGAGGAAACAATTACGAATTATCAGATTATTAAGATATATATTGTTTAGTTTAGTGACCCGATTTATTTTTATATTCGGTACATTCTTAAGGGTTTATGATGATTGGACGAGCAAAAGGCTGCTACAAAAAAGAATGCGTCTAGTCAATACCAACCCCAGAATAATAATTTAAGAGGGTCACTTTGTTATATTTAAAAGAAATGTGTTGGATGAAATGTAAAACGCACAGATGCGTTTAATGGAGAGAGAAATTGGTATAATCCCATTTTGGGTATGCGTATGGGTGTCTATTGGAGTAATTTTGTGTGTTTGCCTTGGAAAATGGGTGTCGATTGAAGATTCTCTAAATGGGTAATATGTGTTTAATTTCCTACTTCGACGTGATTGTTTTATGTATTTATTGGATTGTTTAGTTTAGTGACCCGATTTATTTTTATATTCGGTACATTTTTAAGGGTTTATGATGATTGGACGGGCAAAAGGCTGCTATAAAAAAAAAGAATGTGTCTAGTCAATACCAACCCAGAATAATAATTATTAATTTAAGAGGGTCACTTTGTTATATTTAAAAGAAATGTGTTGGATGAAATGTAAAACGCACAGATGCGTTTAATGGAGAGAGAAATTGGTATAATCCCATTTTGGGTATGCGTATCGGTGTCTATTGGAGTAATTTTGTGTGTTTGCCTTGGAAAATGGGTGTCGATTGAAGATTCTCTAAATGAGTAATGTGTTTAATTTCCTACTTCAACGCGATTGTTTTATGTATTTATTGGATTGTTTAGTTTAGTGACCCGATTTATTTTTATATTCGGTACATTTTTAAGGGTTTATGATGATTGAACGGGCAAAAGGCTGCTACAAAAAAAGAATGTGTCTAGTCAATACCAACCCAGAATAATAATTATTAATTTAAGATGATCACTTTGTAATATTTAAAAGAAATGTGTGGGATGAAATGTAAAACGCAAAGATGCGTTTGATGGAGAGAGAAATTGGTATAATCCCATTTTGGGTATACGTATGGGTGTCTATTGGAGTAATTTTGTGTGTTTGCCTTGGAAAATGAGTGTCGATTGAAGAGTCTCTAAATGGATAATATGGGTTTAATTTCCTACTTCGACGTGATTGTTTATGTATTTATTGGAGAATTATGAAACAAAAAGGAAAGGAGCATTAATTTCGGTATAAACTATCAACGACGATGGCGATAGAAACATCATGAACTCGACGCTAAGTTGTGAAATAGAATTATATTTAGGTACATTAATCATGAAATAACATTCGATGTCATCTATGCAGAATAGTATCTAACGTAATACTCGGCTCTGGCGTTAGGTTATTTAGGATAAGTTCTAAAAATCTCCAAAACGTTATTGCTTTGTACGATACGAGCCTACAATTGCAAAACTCATAATTGTCAGAAGATGTTAATTTAGTCATCCTTAAGCTCGGAGGAGTAAAAAGAGAAATCGATATAGAAGTAGCTTCACTAATTGCTCAAAAAGGATTTTGCCATAAATTAACTATAGCTCCGTCAATAATTAGGATGGAATTTATGCTTCACGTTTCATTTCGATAGGTGGCGCCTTTATCTACTTTTTTTTTTTTTTTTTTTTTAATTCAAGATAACAACTATTTTTTGCCCCACTAAATTTGAACAATTTTCCCATAAACATAAAAAATGCGAGTCAGGTCTTGGCATAAATACACACAGTAGTTGACATTACAGTTGATGAGGAAGAGGAAACAATCACAGAGAAGTATCAAATGCTTATTTACTTATTTCAATACTAAATGGGATAGGACAGACAAATTATTGTTGTCTTTCATCACTTGACATACTTAGTAAGCCAACTGAGCATGTCTTGCTGAGCTTCTTCAGCAGCTTTCACAGCATTAGCATCTTCTGTATTGTACCTCACCGCCCAACCATGTGAGACGCCGGGAAATATCTTCACAAAATAGTCGACCTACATACACGAGCCTCAACTTAAAAAGAGAAAAAAAGAACGAAAAAACGTCCGACCCTATTGGCTCGGATCAAATATAGAAGACAGTTTTTTTTCGGTTCGAGAATCGTTCGTTACCTCATGCTTTGATGACAGAATCTCCTCAAACTGTTTTAGAAGCTTGGGAGGAGACATATTGTCGATCTCAGCTCCCAAGATAGATAATGGTGTCTTAACCTCTGCAAGAAACTTCCCCAATTAGTAGGCTACGATTCGCCAAGGAAAAAAAAAAGCTAAAAAAAAAGCGAGGATTGGATTTGAGTAGGTAAAAAATTTGGGTACCCTTGACGTCATCGACAGTTACGAATGAGGGGTGTAGCATAACTCCTGCCTGAATGAGCCCGTGTTTCGCAAGTTCCACGACGACCTTGGCTGCCCAAAAAGTTCAAGAGGGATCGAATTAGAAAAAGAATAAAGTTGTATCGTGAATATTAAGAGAAGACTTATCTTACAGCACATAGATCATCAAATTGTAAGCGTGTACAAAAATCTATATTACCTCCATAGCAAAAACCAGCGGCTCCAATTGCAGTTATGCCTTTGCTTTTCAGAGAATCGATGACAGGCAGAGAATCTTCAAACGCTTTAGCCTGAACAGAGAAGTAAGAAAGAAGAGCAGCGTTAAAGCTCATTCAACAGATAAACATAAAGATATACAACGAAGAAGCTTCTTGTTTTGGTTAAAACTAACAGAGTTGGAAACAAAAGCACATCCAAGACGTGAAGATATCCTATCTATTATCGGATTATGATTGCGATGCGAAAATTATTATAGAACGAACAGGTTCATGCTGTGACTTCCATGCAAAAATAGGCCTCTCGGAATTCTCAGGGTCAAACGGATCTCCGAAGAAGTAATCAGGAACCACCACATAAAATCCAGCAGCTGCAACTTTGTCAGCAAGTTTCCTTAAAATACAAAGCAAACCGCAAAACTACAGTTACGATCACAAGTTTTTATGCTACTTACGATCAGGGAATGAAAGGATTTGCTCGACAGGTAAATAATTAACAGATAAAACAGCACGCTTGAAGTATTTATCTATTTTCCGCGCGGGGCTTGAAGTTACCGAAATGTGCTTGCAGCGAAGCACGATTTACCTCAAGTTTGGAGCTTCATATCCTGCACAAAATCGAACAAATTTCCATCTGATAAGATAAGACTTGAGTCGTAAGAGAAACAGAAGTTTAGGAACATTTTCTCAACATGGGATAACATGGTTCACTTCCGCATTTCTATTTTCATCTCTTTCAACCATTACTATGCTGAAGAAAGCTTAACACCGCCGCAATTTCTTGAAATTTAGTACAAGAACAAACAACTTCTACAGATCGAGGAGACTGCCGTTGAGTTTAAGTTAGAAAATCGAACTCGCACATACACATCGCCAGCGAAAGAACTCAAAATTGAACGATTAACAAAAAATACCGAAGACATCGGCCACCAAGAGAACGGCGAGCTTAGATTCCGACGAACCCGTAACATACGATTTGAGTCCTCCAACTTCCGTAACCGACCCGACGCCGCCCGACGGGTTCAAAGCTGGCGGGTTTTCGCAACACTGAGGACCCGACATAAATGAGCTTCGCGTGCGATAAAATCGAATGGAAACGAATATAATGCGATGAGAACGAAGCAGAGGAAACAAGCTAACAAATATCAGTCTCTGCTTGCTTGTGTTGTGTGTACGTGCGAGGGACACGAGGACCTCGCTCGTACTTACAAAACCAATCGTTATAAAAAGTGCACTAAGTTTCATGCCCTAAAATATATTTTAAGTTAGGATCCAAGACTCTTTGTTAGAAATTGTTTTCGGTTCAGGATCTGATTTAGATGAAATATGAGATAAGGACCTGATGTTATACAGTATATATAAACTGATATTGGATCATCGTTTTGTGTTATCTCAGAACACATAAGTGATGCTGCAAAACGATGAAATGGTAATGCGAAACAATTAAGTGGTACTGCAGAACCATGAAGTGGTACTACAGACCGAAATGTTACTACAGGTCAATGAAGTGGTACTGAAAAATACTTAACTGTATCGTGTCCTTAACCTAAAACTTTTGACAGGTAATGAACTATAAATGAAACCTTATGTGTGGTCCTTACATTTAACGGCCCTTATAAAAAAGCCTTCAGTAGTTAATTGCAAATATGCCCCTGCAACACTGGGATATTACCAGAAACAGCCCCAAATTAAAAATAATAAAAAAGAAAACGCTAGATGGGGCTTAGCAACTCACTCAAATATCCAACAAGACTTTCAATCGTTATAAAAAGCCTTCAGTAGAAAGAGCAACGATAAAATCCCTAAAATCGAAACACAGTGATTCAGGTGATTTCCGGCGATGGCGAAGGATAGGCAGCACCCGGCGAAAACTGCGGCGGTGGTAGTCGGAGCTTTGGCTTGCGGCTGGCTCGCTATTGAGCTCGCGTTCAAGCCGTGGCTCGAGAAGACCCGATCCGCTATGGATAAGTCCGACCCGGCTCGCGACCCGGATGACGTGGACAAGACCACCGCCGTCGCCGATGATGACGACGGTAAGACCGATTCATCAAATAAATAGATATGAGATTTGATTATGTGTAAGTGTTGCTGGGAAACGATTGTTCTTCATTTCTGTGATGTTGTGTATGTTGGAGACACTGGAGTATTGTGTTATACTATATATTTTATGCACATAGTCTGAAAAATTGGTTTACTATAAAGACTGAAAATGTCTTTGGATAATAGAAAATTTGATTGATCTATACTTCGAACTAATATCATTCCAAAGTGAAGTCCAAACACGAGCTTGATGAGGCACGTTATATTTCAATTTCTGTCGACGGAACTTTTAATGAAAAAAACCTTAATAACAAATAATACTATTAGAAATAGTGATTTTGAATACATGTAATTTCCTTTTATAATTAAAACTGAGTAGTTAGGGGTGGTTCGGTACGGTCTACCGTACCAAAACTGTGATACCGTACGCCTACCGAAATTTCGTTATCGAAAAAAATCATATCAATACCGTACCGAAATTTCGGTATACCTTAAATTTCGACATGGTAACACCTTAAATTTCGGTATGGTATCGGCATCATACCTTCTATACCATTCACACTGATAGTTTTTTCATCATGCGTGGTTCGTAACTCGTTAGTTCGTTATTTCCGAATTTTTAGTCTCCTTATGCCCCAATAAGATGAATTATTAATAAAAAATTTTACAAAATAAAAATATTTTAATTCATAAAATAACCCTAAATAGACATATATTTTGTATTTCCTTTTGTTTTTTAATGTAAGTAATATAAGTGGGCCTCAATAATCTTAGAAAGTTGGATATAGTTAATAATTTATGGGCTAAATAAATTCATGAAGATACTTATAATATTTTTATCCATTTTATATTTTTTGAAAGAATATAATATATGTAGGTGTGTGTGTATATATATATATATATAATATTAAAAAATAGTATTTCGGTATTTCGGTATAGTCGGTACACCTAATTTTTAAAATTTTCTCGGTACTGTATCATACCTTACTAGAAACTTCGGTATATCGATACTTTCGGTACATTTCGATACGATAAGGACGGTATATCGATATTTCGGTATATTTCCCGAGCCGCGTGAGTAGTAACAGTAAATGACAAATAAGACATAAGCCTTTAATTAATTAAAAAAAGATGGTATGTCAAAAGGTTCAAAGATATTAAAAGATACGACCAATGAAGTTGAGTTGTAGTATGACTTGGTAGGTAAAAACAAATAAATGTTCACAGATCATTCACATCTAAACGAACGGTCAGGATTCACCTATACCTTCTTTTACCCTTTGCGGTTTTTTCTGCCAAAAAATTTCAAGACAGCACAAACGCCACTCCCGAAAAAAGCTGCATTTAAGTTTCGTCGTCTTTCTTAACTTCGCTGCTGCTTTTTGGCGAAAAGAAGAAAAGATCGAGTAAAGAAAATGCCGAGGAAGAGAAAAAATCCTAACTTTGTCGCCGAGGTAAGAAGGAAACACCACTTTGATCGCCCATCCTGGTACTTAATTTCGTGTTTTTTGGTGGAGCGTTTTTAGTGTTAAACCTGTTAATTTCATCTCCTGGGTGCCATGAATGCATGTTTGGGCTGGGTAGCTATTCTGTTATATCCCATATGAACGAATTCCTCAGATTCATAATTTGATTTACAGAGTTGCGTTCTTTCGTGTAATAGCTTGTTGATTGTCACGTGAGACAATTTTGATTTTGTCACCTAGTGATTTAGTGTGGAAACAGTTAACATGGGGATTAGGAGCTATTTCTTTCTCTATCAGTACTGTTGATCATGCCTGAAGTTGTATTGTAAGAACAAGGGTATACAAGCTTGTGTTTGCCTGTGTAAGTAACATTGTAATGTAAATTGTTTATTAGGGTACAAGCTCCAACGTCCGAGCTATTTCAGATGTGGCTCCTCCTCGAAGATCTAACCGTATCAAGTCCCCAACGCTGACCAACCCCACCAAAAAGCACTTAATTTTCGATAAGAAAGTTGGTGGAGAAGATCGATTCCCCAAGAAGGTTACTATCCCTGACCTAGCTGAGAATCAACACTGTTATCCCGTTCCCGACGAGAGCGATGATGAAGATCATCAGCATTCTGAGGATCCAAATCTCGACGGAAACGATAAGGAGAAGAACCAAGTTTTCGAGGATGATGAGCGTCTTGAAAAACAGACAGTGGCTGAGGAAATGATCGACTTACAAGCTGCTGATGAAGCTAACGTGGAAGCTGAGAACGCGTACATTGTTCAGTCTGAAGACGAGCTCAAGTTCGATGTAATAACTCCCTTGTTTAATGCTCTGTTTGCTGGTCGTGATGCTAAAAAAGTTCTTTCTTTTTTGTTAGAACGTTAATCCATCAGCTGCAAGGACGAGGGGGGACTCGTCTCAGGACCTAAGCTACAAAAACTTGTACATCAGGGCACAGAAGAAGGCACGTTCTTTTACTGGGCTTCGTATTGTATATCATCACAAGTTCGTATAAGTGGCTTAGCCTTATATGGAAAAGCTTTATGTTCATCTTCTGCAGATTGAGGTCTTAATGGAAGAAAAATTTGCGCTGCTCCAAGAGTTGCAATTCACACGCGGACAGATTTCCGCGGTAGTTTACCATTGATGTTCCAATGCAAGATATTAATCATATTGGTCTCTGAAAAATCTAATCTTTTCTTCTTTTCTTGGGTGTCTCCAGTTTGAAAAATTGAAGGATATGTTTACTACTAGAGAAGTGATAGTTGTTCCCGGTCTGCCAAATGCAACTACAAGCGCTCTCACTGCTCAGGGACGACTTCAGAACAACAACTATGTTCAATCTTATGCTGCTGATGAGGATCGTAATGCAATTCCAAAGGCGAAAACAAAGACCTATGAGAGAAAAAAGCGTAAGAATTGATAGAATGCGAGCGTTCAGAGTTAAAGGCTCAAATGTACAAGCAGCATTTTGTGTATGATACGTCTTTTGCTTGTGATGTCTTAGAACCTTTCGGTTTTTCTTTCTTGAATGCTGAACATTTTCGAAACCGTGCTTTTTCTTAGCCCCTAATGTGAGGTGGATTAACTAGTTGAGTAATGTGAATTGGATTATGGATTTGCTATGGTAATTTCATATTTCATATTGGTTTGTGTATCAACAATCAAATAGAGGCGAAAAACGTATTAAAAAAAGTATAGCTCAGATCATGGTACAAACACCATTTCAGTTATCACAGCTTAGCAAAAGATCTCAACGCTGCAGATGTAAGCCTACTTCAATGCTTCTTACAGCTGTGTAATGAAAATAAGAGAAGGTCTGCTGCCGCATTTTGAAAACTACCATATCGAACACTTCATTCCCAAGCCGTTGCATGTCAATATAAGGCTCTTGTGTCGAGTAAGATACTCCTGGAAATTTTTTAAGCAGAGATATTCAATTGGCCAGGATAAGAAATTGTGCAAGTGAAACACAAAATCTCAGAAAATGGAACGAGGGATAACGCGATGTGATAAAGAAGGTAAGAGAAGTACCGTGATGTTGCTATCGTACGTGTAAAGCATCCCTTTCCTGTCGTATTCGTGTCTTTTTATAGGGTCGATTAGGACTGTAGAAACGACAACAAAGTCGGTGTAAAGATAAAGACAAAGACTGATGTCCATTTCTCCGTTCGGCTATCTAAGACACAGAAGTACTTCGATAAATTGTATGTCTTGAGCCACAGATATCCTCATGATGGCTGTTACTTCAATCCACAGCAGATATCTGGTTCAAGCAAATTCAGCTTCTGAAGCTAAAACAAAGAACCATGTATGAAGTTCTTGAACACTATGCCTTAATCAACAATTCTTGGACGAACTATGCATCTCTATTTCTAGTTCGATGGATTCGATCATATCAAAATCAAAACAAATCCCAGAACTTGAAGGATTCTTACATGGCTCCTCTTATTTCACATTAGCACAAGAAAGATTAATGTCACAGATCAACTAAATAGCTATCTAACGCTACCCACAGCACAAGACAGAAAAGGCATTCGAACAAGCCAGAAAAGTACCCTGATAAGCTTCATTAATTTCCTGAAACCTTGTCGTGGCACTTTCCTCGCCCTTTTTCTTATCTGGGTGCCATTTCTTCGATTCAAAGGAGAAAGACAAAAGTACAAAAAGCTCAATCAACACCATTAGAGCTAACACAAACTCGAAATCAAACCAAGAAACTATGTTACCAGTGCGAGTCGAATATAATTGGAACGGATGACTTCCTCGGTAGCATCGTAATCAACTTCCAGTATCTTGTAATAATCCTAGAACAGATAGCAGCAGAGTCAATAGTCAATAGGGAGACATCAATCGACAAAGATTCATCTTTCATACCTTGGGCTTTGATACGGCGTCGGAGAAGTCGAAGTTCACGTGAGAATCGCGGCCAGCTTCGTCGTCCTCAGGCGGTTCTAAACCGCGCCACCATTCTTCCCACATCATCTCTCCTTTTTTCCTTTAATTTTCTTGTCAATCACCTCACCTTACTCCCTTGTTCGTCGAATCGACCAAATGGACGGATAATCGTCGACCGATTTCAGCAGCTTCGAATTATATAGAAAGCAAACAATGATAATCAGAACGTTTGTGACAATTTTGGGGTTTAATTCGGATAAGGAGGAGGAGAAGAAGAAGAAAGTAATAAATTCGCAGGAAACTAGAAAACCCAGCAGGGATAGATGATGTCAGAGGACGAATATAAATTCTGATTATTTTATATTTATTTTCTTTTCCGTTTTTCTTTTTGTTTTTCTTTTTGAAGTGGCGGGACGACGTCGCGTATGCCCCGTATACGATGACACGTCAGCAACACAGTCGAAATATTGAAATAAAATGTTTCTTAAATTTCATAATACGTTACTGGTTTGGTTTGTTCACGTAACCATTTCTTTTATTTTTGAAGATTGTTCACGTAACTTAATTTGCATGTAATTAACTTTTGAGGCAATGTTTCACCATGCTAGAAGTTCGAAGTACTATGTGGACTTGAAACGTAAAGGATAGGAAAATTCTTTTAGCTATTTAGGTTAATTAAATATTACATGAAGGCCCCAAAAATTAATATTAGCCCAACTCTCTATGAGAACAATATAAAACAACACAGCCCATAAAGATCATTGGAATAATTCAATGTTTATTTCTGTCATGGGCCTTTCCATCGAATCAAGTCCATGGGTCGATGTCTAATACGAATATCGAACATTTAGGCGAATAAAAAAGGGACTTAAGGATATCAACTTAAGATATAAAGTTTTGAAATAAAGAAAACCCTTGTTTATTGCATTGGTAGGGAGGTTATGGAGTCGGTTGTACTAATATAGTATTATTAAACATTATAATGAAATTTATTACCAATAGCATTGATGATAGTAGATATTCTCAGTTCGTGAAGGAGTTAGATTTGGAGTAATAAATGTAGAGCTCATGGCATTAAATGACGGTAATGGCCATGGTTTACACACGTGTGCTTGGGACAATGCTATATGGGTGGCACGAACTACTTGTCTCATGCATTAAATTATTTATCGATTTCATTGGAGTTTTATACCATATACAGTGTCTTGTACATCTCTTTTCGACATCTTGTATAAATTTCGAGTTTCAATGCCATACACCAACAATTTAAAGGGGAATCTACGTAAAAATATCCATTTGTATAAAAACTTGCAAGTCAGTAGCCGGTGTTTTTTATATGTAGGTACCTATTAGAATAAATTTTTTGCACATTGGTACCTGATCCGCCGCAAGGTAATCATAAAACATATTTAAGTACCATATAGAAACGTGTACATAATAGAGTGAGAAAATGGTACAAATAACACATTAAGGTATCATATACAAACGTATTATGGGTACAGTATAAACTCGTGACGTGGTAAATAATACACATATAGAAAGGTATGTCAAAGACTGGAAAAATGGTAACACGATCAAACGGGTACCTATATAAAAAAAAAATCTGACAGAGGTACGCACTCAGCAATTTTTTATACAAATGAGTAGTTTTACATATATTCACCCTAAAATAATAAGAACATTATACCTGCAATTTTTTTATGTTAGAAGAGAAGCTGAGTTATTTTGATGGGCATGCCGCTAAAATAGGGTAACGCACATGTACACTTAAGGGAATAAAGACAAACCCTCGTTTTGAAAAAATATTATCTCTTGTCGTTAGGTAATGTAAAAATATAAGTGGGAATATTTTCTACTTTAATTTAAGAATTGAGATGTATTTATTATTTTATGTGAAAGAATGGGTAGTTGATTCTTCATAATAGGCTGTCGTTGGATAGTCATACATTGTGATAGCACTGGTAGGGGACGCTTGAAGATTTTTATTTTATTTTATTTTGTCTCGAGGTAATTAAACATTATATATATAGTTTGTATTCTTTTGAAAGCGATCACCGAAAAATATACATTTTTTTATCGACTCATAAGTTCGTGTCTTGCTGATATTTTTTTTTCTATATTTATTAGCTATATTAATATAATTAAATGCCGACAACATCAACGTTAATAATTGAAAGCATTATTCTTAAGCTAAGATATACCGCATGACTTTGTTTCAATTAATAGTGGGACTGACGACATGATGATAATTATATTAACATATTATGCATAAAGTGATAAATACTCTTAAATTATAGCTTTATGAACATAATGCTTAACAAAAAATGATTATTTACCGTTAAAAATAAAATAGAAAACAGCTACTTCCGGAGAAAAGCGAAAGTTAGTTAGTCAGTGCTGATTAAAATTCTAAATATTTATTGGTTTGGTAAAACTATGATTATGTTACAGTAAAGTAACTGTTAAGAGGTTATTTAATTATCTTATCGATCAATAAAGAAAAAGGTACGGCTGAGATGGTTTGTTGGTGGAAATGAGGAATTATTGTTATTGGGAGAATCTCTTTGGTCTTAATCAAATAGATTGCTTTAATGTTCTACCAAATTTGTTTGGACTTTTATAATCTTGTGTCCCAAGTTAGTAATAAAATATCTGTTTAAACGAGAAACATTAATGGGTATATATAATTTGTTTTTTATTAAAGGGAAAAGTACTAATCTTTTCTTATAGATGACTTTACCCATTTTCGAAATGGAAACATGTAAAAGTATGGAGTATAAAACAATGATATTTGAGTACAAGACATTATTTTCTTTTCCGAAATTTCGAATCTCACAAAACAAATTCCAATCATTACAAACACTTTAGACAAAATTAAATTGTTGGTAATGGCACGTCGATTGTAATTATGTACTTGTCATCACTAGGAGACTACGTATTAACTTAATATTGAAATCTTTGTGAACCTTTTACTCCACTTTATCGTAACCATATCCATAATTCGAATTGGAGACCTACTTGTACATTAATTAATTAAAACTTAGTAGTTACTTTTCATTAAACCAAGAAAGCACCAATGATTAAATTCCAAACCATCTTGTACGGGTTCTCGATGAAACAAGGTGAAGATCACATAATAATCTTAGCAAAAGATTACTCATTTCATAATTAGCATTCGTTACGAAGCTTTTCTACTTTCCTTTTACCATTGTTCATTGGTCGTCTTCGTGGTGGGTTGGCTCAGTAGTGCCTTAAACTCTTCAACAAGAGATTATTCAGTCTCCAAGAAAACGATTCATTTCTCTTTTGTTTCCTTTTTCTTCTTACCATCTAGTATTAAAATAAAGAATAACTAAGAAAATTATTTAGAAGGGGGTCCCTAGACATTCTTCATTCATTGTCATGCCCCCCCACCCATGTAAGAAAATTGTAAGAAAGTAAATGCACACTAGGGAAAAGAAAAAAAGGTATGGCCCAAACCACTGTAAGTCCCTATCTTGTCGGCTTTCAGGTGAATTTAAGTGTAATGTTTTGCTCAGATTTCCGTCGTTTAATGTTTAGCGTTTAGTCAGTCAACAACGACAATAATAAACTATGTGAGTAATACTAATGTTTACAGCTTAGAGAAAACATAGAAACCTCCATGCATTTGATATTTCTGTGTAGGGAAGAGTAATATATCGAACTTACCTAAGTCACAAATTTCAAGGCATGGTCCAGTCATATCCAATGCAAATCGAATTGAACAATCAATGAAGGGTGGCCTATATATAATTGCCAACTCCTCACATCTACGTATAAAACTTATGCCTTCAATTTACTCTCAATTTACTCATCTGTGTTACGTGCTAAAATCTTTAAACTATTATTACAAGGTCTTAATCCTCAAAGAAGTGGTTGTATGAACGTTAATGTTCTGCAAATACATATGACATGCCAAAAAAATTCAAAGCATCTTTGGTGGGTAAATGTTTAATATGAGATTCTCACATTCATCACAGTTTACTTTTTATAGGCAATAAAATAATATTTAGGTTAACAAAAGGTACATGCTAGGAAGCCCACAAGTACTGTTTATTAGTACAAGTTCATTATATTACAAAACCAAAAATTAAAAATAAACAATCTCTTCTACTGATTGAAAGAAAGTTGACAACAGAGACAGTTAACTGAAGTGGACCTCTGACATTCACTAAAACAAACAAAAAAAACAACAAAACAAAAACTGAGGTACTGAAATAAGGACAGAGCTAACGGCCGTTAACGAGATTGCTAACGGCCGTTTCAACGAGTGGACTAACGGCGGCTGTTGATTCCTTGCATGGGCTTGGCGGTTGGCTACTCCTTCCCGACAAAACGAGGCGCTGTACAAACGTCTCTATCCTCTCGCCGTTAGTCTCCGTTAGCAAACGCTTGCCGCCAAACGGCACCGACTCTACGCCCCTCTCACCTAGCACTTGCTCGCCAACGCCGTTAGCCTGAAATCACGTCACCGTTTGTTAGTTAAACCTCATATTAATGAAACTAATTCGACATTATAATTACTTTTACGCATGCGTTGTCTTTTGTAATTAACGCATGAGTTGAGAGAAAGAGTCAAAGGTGATTAATGATGCTTAATTACAGTAATTAATTAAACGACAGAATTAGTGAATTGAGTTACCTGAATTCTGACGTAATCATTTGGATTCCAGCAAAAAGCGTTGCCCACCATCTGATCCACCGTCTCGGAAACTCCGTCCATCACAATTCCGACCACCGCCGAGAGCTCGCCGTAGCGACGGCGCCTTTGCACCGCGCTGACGCCGTTGCCCAGCGAAAGAACCATCAGATCGTCGACGGAGTTCACGTGTGGGAAGTCCCTGTTGTTGTGGATAACGTGGGTTACCGCCGCCGCCGTTGGATTGTTCATCACGAGCCCCCCGTCCACCGCCGAGCACCTTGTTTTCCCGTCGCGAGAGGTGAGGTCGAACGGCGTTTTGAACAGCGACGGAGTCGCCGACGTGGCGCGGATGACTTTCCACAGCTCGAAGTCGAAGCTCGGCGTCTCGGTGGCGTCGGCTTTGGAGAAGACGAAGGGGGCCGACGTCTCTAGGTCGAAGCAGGGGATGAGGAGAGGCTTGCAGGTGTCTCTTAGGGTTAGGGCTTTGCCGTCTCGGCGGCGCGTGAAGGCATTCTTCAACACTGACTCCATGCTTTTAGCTGAATACCTGAAGTTTTGCAGTTGTTCATCATCACCATCATCATCGCCCGAACAAAAAAAATTGAAGAGTAATTTCCAATTTATCGAAGCTCAAGGAAATACATTGTAATTCTCAAGACAAATTCTACAGATTAATCGACTGTAAATCAGTAAGTTTACCTAATTTTCTTCCTCAAAACGCCGACACGCTTCGCCCTGTAGAGCAGATTCTGATTCTCACTCAGAAACTCGACGGCTTCCCTTGCGGAGAAAAGCGGCCGTCCTGCGCCATCATCGGCGACCACCATCGCGGCAAGCAGAGCTCCAATCCCCGTTCCGGCGACCACGTCGAAATAGTCCGCGATTCGGGCGTTGCAGTCGCCGGACTTCGCCAGGATCTGATCCTCCAGGTACACCAAGGCAGCTCCGGCGACAATCGCGCTCGTCCCTCCGCCGTCGATGCTGAGGACCCTCGTCTTCTTACCATCGCTGTGGCACAGCCATTTCTGCTCCAGCTTGGCGAAAATCTCCGACGTGACTTTGCTCAGCTCCATACCTTTTCCACTCGAGCAAAACGAACGCTCAAAATCTGATTTTCTCCACCTATTCGATAGCGATTGAAACCGTACGAAGAGAGCTGAGGCAAGTAAGGGCAAACAGTAACAATTCCGTGACGAACAGCTAAGGAATTGCAAATGGGGAAAGGAATTAATGACAACGACACTCCGTGAAGAGATTGAATGCAGCAAACGAAGCTCACGCTCTGTTACTGACGAACATTAACAACGATAAGTAGTACTCTCTGTATCTGATGAGAGCATTTTCCTTTGGTGAGGTGTGGGGAAGAAGAGTTGTGTTATGTGTACGTACGCACGTCGTTTTATAATGTTTACATATATAATATCTTCCCCTCTCCACCTATGATTCCTTTTTTTATATATATATAGTTATATTAATAATCCTATTTTGTTTTCTTGCAATTCATTACACGCGTTTATTTTTGCTTCTTGGTTTCGTCCCATTCCTCCATGTATTCATTCATTTTACTCGATAATTAGGTTTATTCGGTAATTGGAGTATAAAATAACTTCACCTTTGTGATTAAGCGTGTGCAAATAAAATACCAAGGCAAACGCAAAAGTATCCGAACTTACACCTTAAGAAGATCAACCATTACTTTGACACACAAGAACATATAAAATTATATCATAAATTACTATGCAGCACATTCCATACATTTTCCTTCTCTATCACTCTGTTTCATTCTGTCCTTTTTCTTTTCCCTCAGAACCCTTTCATTCTTTTCAGCATAGAAAAGACCCAAAACTTCACAATCGGGCAAGTGAAGCCATACAAAAGCGTAATAATGGTTTCTAGAGGTAGGAATTTAGGGTTTGTAGCCGAAGTTTCCATATCTTCTAGCAAGCTCGGCCTCGGATAACAAATCCCACACCTGCAAACAAGTTTTATGACAGATTACTGAGAGTTCGACGGCATGCAAGGAAGATATAAAGCTCCTTCTCACCTGTAGTTTTCCTTTAGAGCCACCAATGGCTAATATATGGGGGCAATCTTCCGAAAAGGAAACTGTAAACACCGCTCCCTGAAATATTAAGCTCGTATTATTTCACGATCGCAAAGCATAAAAAACCCATATCTGATTTTATGTCTAGGAGCTATTGGAACCCCATGATCATCAACTGATGCAGCAGAAGGAAATGTATGAGAACAATTGCAGTTGTTTTTGAATTGAAGTAAAAAAGCTTACAGCTTTTGGGTTTTGTGATGCAACGCATGTCGGGTTTTTCGACATATCCCAAATCTTCACCTGTATGAAAAAAAAGCATCAAAACACAGTACCGAACGAAGTCTCGTAAGGATAATAACAGAAAGAGAGTGAATGGGAATCGAACGTATTACCGTCTTATCCATGGAACCAGTAGCCAGAAGCTGCAAAAAAGAAGTCAAATTTTCAAAACGAGAAGAGCAATATGACAAAAGTGTTTGCAGAGTGAGCAATAAGATAAGTGTCTGATACGGAAGATGCATACATTAGGGACTGCTCTATTGTAAGCGACTGAACAAACTGCTTTATCATGTGCATGGATAGTGAAGCTTGACTGCAACTTAGAGGACGAGTCAGAGTTTGCCATACGAGTGTCGATACCTACAACAGTGCCATTTTCAAGGCTGACCTGTGAAAATATCAGAACAGTTAATCTCTTGAAAATGCAGGTTTATCATGAAACAGCTTAAAGCACAAACCACAAATGTATGCTCTTCGTGGGGATTCCAAGCCATGCTTTCAACATCAGCCGAAAGGGACCATTTTGATCCGCTCTTTGAGGGCCACCGAGCATCTTTCTGCAAAATATTTTACAATTTAATATCTGACAAATAAAAAAGAAACACGCCAGTTACAATTTGCAGTACCATGACAACTGTTTTATCGAATGATCCACTGAGAAGCTCACAGTTATTGTGCGGATTCCATGCAATTGCTTGAACCTAAAGCAAACCAAATGAAAGAAACAATGATGAAGTAGAACACATGATCCTTAGACCATTATGAACTTTGAAAAGCTCAAGACCACGCAATTATATTTAATCATCAAATTCTCTGTATACATTCGATAAGTAACATCATTAACACATTATTATGCATATAAGCGCATCAAATAATTGATAGACAATTAGCCTTACCTTGTCTGTATGGTGCTCGAGGGTTGTGGTACAAGTTTCCTTTTCCAAATCCCAGATCTTAACCAACTTGTCAGCACCTGCACTAGCAAGCACATTCCTGGTACCAAAAATTATTTGCTTGTCAATTAGAGGATCAGAAGGAGAAAGTCAATGCAATGAGTGAGGTCATACGGTATGTGAAAGTCGAAGACTGGGACAACGAGTGGAAGAGAGGGCTGATTGATCGATTATCATATCATGCTGATTAGTGAAAATGAATTCCACGACAAAGCAAACCCCTCTGATACGATTTGTGAATAAATATCATAATTGAACGTTGAAAATGGGTTTTGATAGCAAGAACAAGCTTGAACATCAAATCTCTAGTTATCTGGTAACTAGAACAACTGAAAATATGGATAACTCTTGTATATAACCTGTATTCCTTGTTCCAAGAAAGCCCAACAACTGCATCAGTGTGACTCCCACCCTTATACTTAACTGATTTCTACGAGAAAAGAAGACGAAAAAAAGACACTCATAAAAATATATTAATGGTATAATAAGCTTGCACAAGTCAGGTGCAGCTTCCATGCAATAGATTTACTGATAGTTAAATTTCAATAAACAAACCTTCTTTCCCTTTCTCTTCTTCTCAATAGCACCACCCAATGCAACAGATGGTTGAACTGGATCCTTCTGCAATCAGATTAGAGATCACCAAATTTATTCAAATCCACAAACCATTACTTAAAAAAGCTCAAAATACACGTACAATATCTAGGTCCCATATTTCAATGGCTATGTCCATCGAGCCAACGGCAACAAAATTTCCTATATACCATAAAAATAACGAGTTAATGATTTACGTATCAAATTACAAAAAGAATCTTAGCCAAGAAACAAAAACAATAACTATGAATACGACCCATGAGTGCTTGATGTCCATTTCGAGAGACAAGAAAAGAAAAGCAGATGAAAAGTTAGTCGAAAAAACCAAACATAGAAACATAAAAGGCCTAAGCAAATCACAAACGCTTCAGAAAGCATAACAATGGGACAACCAATCGTAAAGGACAAGATGTTCGGCTATGATTGCTACCTTTTTCTCCACCTTTGTTAAAATCAAGCCATGCCGTGCAAAGAGGAAATGCTGGAATGAGAATTTCGTGATGAACATAAAAGTTAAGTTCACCATTTGAGGGCTCTTCCAATAGCCAAACCTGATTATTTTTTAAGAAAACTTTCAGTGAAATCTCCAGGGAATTTAAAACACCTGACATGAAATTGAAAAAATTGACATATTTTCAGAAAATCACATGCCTCAAGATGACTGACATCATCCTCGTTTCGAGCACAAATAAAAACAGCATCCTCTGGTTTAATAACGTCATCCTCTTCCTCTTCGGAGTCATCATCCTGAATATTTTAACCACATAAAAGGAAGAAAACCAAAAGTAAAACTACAATCAAGATGAAGGCAGGAAATTTAACACTGAGGGGGACTTACATCTTTATTTATCAAGTATGGGTCCAAGTCGTTACTTCCATAATATAAATTTCCAAGATCAGAGCCGAGCAGATCAAGGTCTGCTATTTCAAAAATATGACCGTCAGCACAATAAGATATTCTCAAATATAAAAGAAAACCAAGCAAACAAAATTAAAAGATAGCTAGAGGCGATGCAAGTAACCATCAGCTTCTTCATCATCATAATGATCCATGTTGAGCTCTTGCAGCGCATCAGTCAGATAGTCACTTTCTGGCTTCCCTCTCTTGGAGGTGCCTAGCGCATTAGCAGCAGATAATGCACGAGCAAGTTCTTTTTCTTTCTCTGATGCATCAATATCCATAGTTTGGTCATTCTCCTCGCCTTCACTTTCCTCACTGCAAGAGATAAAACATGCTAAAAAACTCAAGAGCGATCAAACATGCCCAGACCTCTACAGCAAGATACACAGTTATTTATTTGGACACACGGCAGACGAAGGCAGAACAAAGGGCTTCATCCTCATGCAAAAGGAGAATCTATTCAACAGGACACAAGTTAACACATAATCTACACACAAACATCTTTATAACACCGAAATGAACTAGCTGAATATGAAGATATCATATCAAAAACTATTTCGCAGTTCCATACTTCCATTCCTTACACAACTCAATGCAATAATGAAAAAAATGATTTTTAGCGATAACGAAGGTCTAATTATTATCGTCCAGAGTGTGATGAGAACACACATCCTCACGCTACAAGCTTCGACAGTCAACAGCACTTACCTTGCATTGCATTAAATAATTAAAAAGGAATATAGACAGGGATCAATATTCTAACCGCATGCCTAAGATATTGGTCTTCATCTCTTCAAGTTCTTCTTTCGAGGGCGGGTCCGCAGCAGTGGGTACAGGCTTCGAGGCCCCTTTCGGAACCCAAGATATCGAGGATATCATTATTGATAAGATACCTAACGTGATAGAAGAAATACGCTTCTCATCTTACAGTTAAGGATCGGTAAATTAGAAAAAATAACGCTTAGTATAAACTTCCTATTACAGAGACAGAACGGTGGTTGGTGGCGTCGACGTTGATTTTTTTGGAGAAGAATGGTGTGGAGGAAGAAGATTAAAGAAAAACCCTACATTACTTCTTAGTGGGCTGAATATCTATCGGGCTATATTTTAAATATAACACACTCAATTACCTAAGCACTATCTTTAAATTATAAACATCTTTAATATTTGAAATTTCAATAGTATCATATTTAAATTAAGAAAATTAATTAAATTTTACAAAAAATATTCTTTCTAAACCCCAACCGAGCTCGCCAGGTCGAACTGCAGTAGATTATCCTCCAACTAATACCCTCCAACGATGATCGAAGTCCTCGGGCTAAGCCCGCCGTCGCCGTCCACAAATCCGAGGCACATCACGCTCCGGTCCCCGATGAACACCATCGAGTTCGAGCCTGTGATGGTCCACACCGCGTCCTCCCCTTCCAAAGCAAAGTCCACGTAAGGCACCGCGGGCCCGACCCTAGTGCTGGCCACCCCCTTCGCGCCGAAGCAGTACTCGAAGGGGTTTGTTAATGTCGAAGATTTGAAAGAAGATTTTGTCTTTCTTCCCCAAATAAGTGGTACACCTACATGCCAAAAATATGAGATTGCAATTAACAATATAGAAGATATGAAGATCAATGGTGTGATTAGTTTGTGGATTTTGGTAGGGGGTTAGAAAAGAAAATGGTAGGGAAAATTATTTTTTATGTTTGGTTGGAGAGGAAAATGATGTGGAAAAGAAAGGAAAGGAAAGGAAAGGTACAACTATAAAAATTAAGGATTTACGTTTCCCTACTGAACAGTGAGGAAAATGACCGAAAAGAAACTCTCACAACTCTCCCCACTTCTGTGCTACGACTTCCCAAAAAAGGGAAAAACTAAGCTCGAATTGGAAATAGAACGTTGCTGGTAGCGAATCTATTTCCATTTTCTTACACTTCCCTAAATTACGACGACGGTGAGTGGATATCCCAGAATGATAACGCCGTCAAATTTGGTGGAACGGCTCAGAGAGTATTAGCTAAGGAACAACTGCGATTGGGCTTTGTTTTCGCGTTTCTCGTCCACCTCAAACGTAGCCTATTCGAGCTATTTTCCATTTCCATGTCTAGTATCGATTCGATGATTCATTTCGTTTTCTAATTTGATTCCCTGACCGCTTTAGCTTTTATCCTGCTGGATTGTTCAATCTTCATATACGTTTCTTTGCGTTTGCTTTTGTATCATCTTTATAACTCTGTATCATCGGCACCTTCTTTGGAAATGATCCACTTAGGTTTGCTTGTTTTGTATGTCCTTCGCTTCAAATCTTTGTCCCTTCGATATGTTTGCTTTTCTTGTGATTTAGTCATAGCATGATTTAGGATTATATAAGTTACATATAATTTTGCTTCTGATTTATTCCCTTTCTTCATACAAGGTTAATGTGGCTATTTATATCTTATGGGAACTCATCATCACAGCTTGGTGATTTATAGAATTGATTGTATTTATGTTTTTTCATATATTTTTGTTTTCCTAATTAAGAGTACATCATTCAAATTACTACGCTATAGTATGTCTTCACGTGATCATCTTTTCCTTTGAATTTTCCCTTTGAAAGAACCAAACATCTGTATTAGTTTCTAAGAAAATAAATTTACTTCTACTTTTTCTTGCATAACCAAACACAATAAGGAATTAACCTTTCATAAATTTTTGGTTTTCTTTTCCTGCATTTTCTTTTCCTCATTAAATCCACAAACCAAACAAAGTGCAAGAGTAAATAAGGAGAGAAGATTCAAACTAAATATATACTATATTTAGGGATATCTTCATGCCATAAGAATGCGCTTGTCTCTCTTAGAAAAACTCATCCGTGGAGAGAGAGACAAAATTAGCGTCTTTCTCGGTATCTCCACTTACCGACCAGGAGCTGCTTGCCGAACCTGCTCATCCTTTCTGATAATTTCCTTTCACGTGCCCAGATTGTCCACACGTCCAGCAAATCGCAGCTTGCTTCCTGCAGGAGTTCCTCTTCTTTCCGACACCGACAAGCAAAGCTTGATCTTCCGTGAATTGTTCCGTCCACCATCTAGCCTTCTCTCCTCAGCAAGAAGTTTACCGGTGACTTCTGAAAAGACAACCTTCTCCTTTCCATGAATCAAGATCGGCCTCATGTGTTCATAAGAAGGTGGAAGAGACAAGATGAGTCTCAACGCCTGATCCACATCCTCAATCCTCACTTAATTTAGTCTGTCGTGTGTTAAAATCGGGTGATTTTTCCCTAAGACTTGAGGCGGGCGATTTGAATTCTAAGAAATCAAATTCGGTTAACTTAATTTTTCGGTGTTGACAATCGATCGATCTAGTCCTATATGTGCAAGTTCGGCCAATTTTAGTCCTAAGTGCTGAGAATCGTGCGACTCGGGTCCTAGGGTATCAAAATCGGTCGATAAAGGTTCAAAGTGCTAGAATCGGGTGATAGATTGAATCGGGCGACGGAGATCCTAAAGACTTGGATCGGGTGACAAGGTTCAAAATACGAGAACGGGCGATAGTGATCCAAGAAACTTGGTTTCGGGCGATTTTAGTTCAGAGTCGTGAATTGGGCGATAGAGATGATCGATGCTTGGTTTGGGCGATTTGGTCCAAATGAGAAATTGGACGTTTCGATTGACTAAAATCGGGTACTGTAGCAAACCGAGCGATTTGGGCGTCGGGGCCGCCTAATCGGCGCCCACAAAAAAAAATTGAAATCTAACCTAGCTCTCGCAGGCTCCTCGGCTCGCCTGTGCGGCCAGTCACCGCGCACCACCTCCTCTCGACGCCTGCTCCTCAGCCCTTCGGCAGCCTCAGCCCGTCGCAACTCTGTCTTCACGGTCGCAGGCTCGCAGCCTCAGCACGTCACCGCAGCTTCAGCCCATCCGTCTACCTCCCTCATCATTTCCCACCTCAGGCCGTCGTCGACCGCGTCCCTCTCCAGTCAGCGGCAACACAGTAGAAATCTTTTTTTTTTTCAATTCCGGCAGGGTGTGATGGATTGTATCGATCGACGATGAGATGAAGAAGACGGTTGACCAGTCAAAATTACTTTAATTTGGGTTGTATTCTTAATGGGCTAAATTTATTGGGCCATGATGTATTTATTTAATTTTTTTGTCTTTTCAGTGAGTGTAACTGAATTTTGTTTATTCATGTTAATCTCATGAAAATTTTAAATTAAATTAATATCTATCAAGAATAAATGTATTAATATATTTTGCCTAGATTTTTTTAAATATAAATTTGGATATAATATATTATTTGTACAAACGATATACAACAGAATAAAAAACAAAAAAAAAATAGGTATACCGCCTAGTTTCCGCCTAAAAACCGCCTACTCCCCGTCTAGACCGCCTAGACGCTAGGCCCCTACCGGGCGCCCGACTAGCGCCTAACGAGTTTTGCAACATTGCTCGTACGAAAACTGTCAACGTGTCCAGATATCATCTATATCTTTGCTTGGTTTCTCTTTATGCTCTTCGTTTTCCATGTTATGCTCTTTCTAACACTAATCATCTTATTGATCTGTTATTGATCTGTTCCAAGGTGCTCAGTGTCCAGGCCATGTCCTCGCACTTGCCTAACAATAACACATGTATGAGAAAATTGATCAAAATGATCTCTTTTACTATTTATATTTCTTACCAAGTTGTGAAAGCATCTGAAACTCAAACTTAGTCTTACGCGATATCAAGGTAAGTATAATTCTTCTTACAATCAACCTCACTCACTAATCCGAGCCCAACTCGTACCAAGAAGAACCTTCCTCATTCTCATGCACAAGACTCGTACTTTCGCGAGCACTAAACAACTCAACGTCTGAATCTTCCTCGTCGTACTCCAATTTATCAAGATCATAATGCCTCTTCTCTGTCTTTGGATCATAAGCCCATTCCATCCTCTGCAACACTTTCCTATCTTCCCATTTACTAACAACCGAAACAGCTTCTTTCTTAGCCTTACCAATAAGAATCTCATTCCAAGAAAAAGAGGCGTCGGCCACCCTCTTCAGACCATCTTGTCTACAACCTCCTACAACCACCGTCTTCAGACACCTTTCCCTCGCTTCCTTCAAAACCCCAAGAAAATCAGAATCATCAGACACGAGAAACAAGCACTCAGCCCTTCTCTTATCCATCACCTCGATCATTCGATCTCTCAACTCTCTGTTGGCTGCCTGAGGCTTGTCTGAAACAATCTTAACCCGAAACCCCGCCCGTTCAATCTCATGGGCCAAACCGTATCCAACTCTTGGGGTTAATATATCGCGGGCAGCATTCTTGTACTTCTCCATCTTCATGGAGTACTTAGCCACTATATTTGCTCTCCTCTTTCCACGTGAAGACTCGATCTGATTAAGGCGTTTGGAATTCTCACGCTCGTGGATTTGCTTGAAGTGATTTGTGAGGCGATCGTTGCTAAAAAATCTTCTGCCGCAGATTCTGCATACGTGTGACTGGCGAGGCTCCACTGAGCCCATGATATCGAGCTCGTTCATCGCCATTTTTGCTCTTCTCTGGTCCCTAACGAAAGGTGGGATGTAACTGAATAAGCGTCGATTGGCGCAAGCGATTAAGTATTTGGGAAAACCGAATCTTTGAGCAGCTCTCTTAAGCCTTAGGGCAGCATCGAATGGAGGAACTGATTTTGGTGGCTTGTTGTTGTCTAAATCCCAGAAGATAGCAACAATTCTCTCAGAGATGATCCTTTGCTCTGGGCTATAAGGTAAGTTTTTGTGGGTAGTTGTATATCTACGGAGAAGATGTCGCCGATGAACATTTTCGACCAAGGTTACACTTCTCTGTAATTTGACGACGTTTTGCATATCCAAAGTGCAGCACATGTGCAGCATATGAGGGCTGAGGCGCGGAGACGAGTGGCGGTGTTGATTGGAGAAGACGAAGGAAAACCTAATTTTAATTGGGCTTACTCTATTTTATTGGGCTTTACTATAATTTGAAAGTAATCTTACCCAAAAATATTATATTAATATATTTCAGCATAAATTAAACTTGAGGAAGTGATAAAATCCAATAATATATATATATATAAAATAAAATCTCACCTATTTCTTTATATCTTATTAATACTTCACGGACATTCTGTGTGATTAATATTTAATTATATTTTACGGTACTCTTAATTTGATATTTATTCTTTTAATGTTGAATAGATAAAATATAATTTCTAACTAAAAGAAAAATAATGTTTAGAGGTGTAAGTATAACAAATAAAAAGTGTGAAAAATAACATAAAAATTAGGACACCACTATAGTGATATATTATTTGGTAAGCCATATCAGTCCATACACGAGTTATTAAAATTTTATGCCAATGTTTATCCATACAATGAAGATATTGATGACTTGTATCGCCACGCCATGATCGACACGTGGTGTGCTAATATGATTTGCAAGTGCGACAAGTGATAATATAAAACGAATACCTAATTACTATCACGCGAAATGCAGTTGACCTATCGTTTGTAGTGCAGTAAAGTGAGTATAATATCTTATCATATATATATACATATATAAATATTCGTATAAAATTGTAATATAATATATTTATATTTATAACATATGGTGGATATTTATTAATATAAAACATAGAAAAATATGTGATAATATGTCTTATATAATAATATATGTATAGAAAAATAAAAAAATAATAATTCGCTTTTTCGGTTCGGTTTACCGAAGTAATAAACGGAAACCGAAACGAATTATTTTCGGTAATCAAAATGAAATCCAACTTAATTTAAATATATTAACGCTAAACTCAATCAACAATTCACTCTATAAAAAATAAAATTGTTATAAAATTCCTTTATGTTATTTAATATATAATATACCAATATTAATATTACTTTAAATGGATAAAAATGGCTAATTGCTCGAATAGTTCTCAATGAGTATTAAATAGCCCACTGAACCCATGAAATTAGTAAATAAATTAAACACGTGTTTTAAAAAATCAACTATGGGCTGGGCCTACTGAAAATAACCAACTTAAAACTCATTTAAGTAAAATAAGGGTTTTCTTTGTCCACATCGTCTTCTACCTCGCGATTGTCTGCAATAATTGTTTCATTGCCCTCCAATCCACTAGTGCAATTTCTGGTCTCTCCCTTATAAAAGGTTATCTTCTTTGTCTTCTCTACACAAATCTGTTCGGGCCTTCGTAATGGGCCTATTTAGCCCGTCAATTATCAAAGATGGGCCATGTAGAGTTCCAACTAAATGGGCCTATCTATACAACTAGTATCCGTATATAATCTAAGCTCTGTGCTATTAGGGTTTTGAGTTATTATTTCTTCCCTGTGAATTTTGGGCAAGACGTGGTAATTCGTACATCGTTTTCTGTTTGATCTTATCCGTTGCTTCTGATAGGTTTGTTTGCTTTTCAATTTTGTTCTGATGCGTGTTTTGATTCTTCAAATCTGCAGTCGCTTGTCGCAAACGAGGAATTCCAGCACATTTTGCGTGGACATGTGTGTATATGCATATGTGATTCCGTTTATTTGATCGGTTTGATCTCTGCTAATTGACCTGAATTTTTGTAGATGAGTCAGGTTTACGAAGGTTATGAAAGGCAGTACTGTGAATTATCCGTAAATTTATCGAAAAAATCCGAGGCTGCTGCTCTTCTTGATGGAGGTAACTGACAAGTATTCCAGTCTTGTTGCATCCTACGATATAGATTTGATCGATTATCCCAATTAATTTGACTAAATGAAGTTGTTATGGATGTGATGTCGTTTGTTGACTTAATTTGATCTGATTGCAAGGCCTCCGATAGTTGTTCTGATCTCATTTGATCTCTCATATGTTGAGCTTCACGATTATTTCCTTTTATGTGGAATTGCTGTTTGAGATTGAGGTTAATAGTTGGCGGTTTCTAAGTAGGGTATGGCAGTTCTGTATATCAACTATGAACATGTCTGTAAGTAGAAGGTACTTTCCTATAGAATTGTATTTAGAACGACAAGTTTATGTAATTACCTTGGGTTACTTAATTTCTCCGTGAAAGCATGGTATATGACTGTTTGAGGTTCATAGCTGCGAATTATTTCTGTTCTCAACAAAAACTTGTGTGTTTGAGGTTAATATTTGGCGGTTTCTTAGGTATGGTTTGGCATTTCTGTATTTCAGCTATTATTGTGTCTGTACTTAGCTAAGTTTTCCGTTAAAGGTTTGTGGTTGCGATAAACCAAGAAAAACTTCCCAAGAAATGCTTATTGTTAGGATTGATATTCCGGATGATAGTTTGTGCTTGTTGAAGTTCAAGCTCTCTTTTGTAGTAAGTTAATTGCCAAACTTATCTTTCTCAACAGTAAGAATTGTATGTTTTGCGACATGGAAATTTTTGTCAAATAGGCAATTACAGTCAAAATTGATGTTCAAACCATATTCTGTTTTAGCTGTAATCAACATTGAAGTTGATTTGGTTGATTTTTTATTTTGTTCTATGATTAATAGAAAAGAGGAAGCACGCGATTTCTGAGCTACAAGTGGGATTGGATGAAGCCGATGTCTTGGTACTGCATGTCATATATTCGTCTGACCCATAATTCGCAGCTATTGATATGTGTTTTCCCTTATATCTGTCAGATAAGAAAAATGGATCTTGAAGCCCGAAGTCTGCAGCCAAGCTTGAAAGCTACTTTACTTGCCAAGCTTAGGGAATACAAATCAGATCTTAATAAGTTGAAAAAGGATGTGAAGAAACTAAGTTCGCCTATCACCAATCAAGCTTCTTACGATTTGGAATCTGGAATGTCGAGATCGCATGAGGTATATCCAAAGTGTGCACTTTTAGAACTCCTTAAAGGTACATCTATATGTATATTCATCTGTGACTAGGTACGATCATGGATGGTTGCATCTATTGCTTTATATAGTTTTTGACACACGGCCCTTCCGTGGATATAGGTTTCAGATAATCAAAGGGATAGATTGGCAATGTCCACCGAGAGGCTGGATCAGTCAACGGACAGACTTAGGGAGAGTAGAAGAGCTGCCCTTGAGACAGAAGAGCTCGGCGTGTCCATCCTTGAAGATCTGCACAACCAACGTGAAACTCTCTTAAACTCACACAAAAAGGCATGTTTATCATACTGCATCTTCCAACATGTCTGTATCTTTTATTTGGGTCCTTACTAACCGTTTGGATCTTTCGTTCACGTTTCATCATCAGCTTTCTGATGTGGACAGTGCAATTGATAAGAGTAAGAAGGTGTTGACTGCAATGTCGAGAAGGATGAGCCGTAATAAGCTGATTGTGGGATCCATCATTGGTGCACTTATCGTGGCTATCATTCTTGTTCTCTACTTCAAAATAGTTCACTGACATCCATTATCATGGCGATTGTAAGTGCAATGCCTCCTAATATTCTACATGCTTGAACTCTGTATTGTGTTGTAAATCATGAATGTGGTTGCTTGAGAAACCAAACTTTATGTATTTGGTCCTCGCCTTTTTTTTTCTTTCGAGATAACAGCACAATTGCGGAACTAGTTGTGCGTTGTTCTCTTTTGCTCTACAAGTGAAGAAACTATACTTAAATGAGGCAAAAGATGAGCTAATCGTCGTGAAAGAGCTAGGGTTTGGCTCGTGGGTAGAGAGAGATGGTATCTCTCCTTTTCTCAATGTTGTAAAATACGCTAGGCGCTAGTCGGGCGCTCGAAGGGGGCCTAGCGCCTAGACAGCTTAGGCGGGGCCTAGGCGGAAATTAGGCGGTCTTTATTATTTTTTATTATTTTTCAATATATCTAATATGCTAACACTCTATCAAAGTAAATTTAATTTATTTAGGAATTCTAAGTAAATAATATGAATCTCAATGAAGTAAAAATAGATTAGTACAAAAATATGTGTTAATAAGGATGATGCGAGGAGGACCCTCAATGAATACAAATTTTTTTTTCAATATATCTAATATGTAACAGACGAGAAAACAAAGAGCGATAGTAAACTAAACCAAAACATCTTGTCATTGGTGGATCATCTCCTCTACTCTGAAAAAAACCCACCAGAAAAAAATAAACAAAGCACATATAGTGCTTTAACTTTTTTTTTTTTTCATACAAGAGAATGGATAGATGTCATGATTATTTGTGGTAACATTACGGCCTTTCACGTAGGTAAAACATCTCGTCGTGAATTGATTGTACCGTATCAAACATCTTCTTCAGTTCTAATTCCATCGGCTGGTGAAAAAGGGAGAGAGATGAGAGTTAAAGCGACCAGCAATGAAGGGACGATGTGCTGATATCAATATCACTATAACAACAATATCAAGATTCTATCATAAAAGATTGGATAGGATTGCATTTCTCCTATGATAAAAAACGAAGGCGATAACAAATAGAAAGGTATAAGAAAAAGACAGAAACAAACTTACTTTAACACATCCTTTCTTGGTCCAATCCTTAGCAGCAACACCAGATTTCCAATCAAAATCAATGGTCATGGTGGTTGAAGGCTTGTGATCAGAACAATGCCATGTAATCGCCAGGCTTCTGCTGTTTGAAATGCAAAATCCCCATCCACCACATGATAGCTATTCATTCCCATGGGCCGATGTTACCTTCATTATTGTTCAAAGATCACCCAAAAAAAAAGTTCTTTAGTAGAGAATGCCATTTGTTGTATAGTCTATGTTTTGTTTCTACCTTAGCATGGGTTTTGGAATGGGATTATATATTAGTATAGGTGGCAGCAGAGGTAGGTTTATGAGGTTTTGGGCAAACTTGTAGATTTTAATTTTATTTTATTCATGTGAATGAATTGTGACTAGGGGTGGTTCGGTACGGTATACAGTACCAAAACTGTGATACCGTATACCATACCGAAATTTCGGTATAAAAAAAAGCATACCAATAATATACCAAAACTTTGGTATACCTTAAATTTCGATACGGTATCATACCGAAATTTCGGTATGGTATCGGTATCATACCTTTTATACCATTCGCCCGGAGGGGTTTTTACCATGTGTGTCTCGTAACTCGTTTATTCGTTGTTTTCAAATTTTTAGTAAATTCAAATTCCTTAGGCCCCAATAAGATGGATTATTAAATTCATAAAATAAGCTTAAATAATTTACATAATTTTGTCAGTCTCTTTAGTAAGACAAAGGACTTTAAATAACCACAAAATACAACTTTATACAGATTAATTAAAACAAAACGACCATTTAAAAAAATTAGTGAAGATTAACAAAAGTAACTTCATCAAGATTAATAAAAAAATTAGTGAAGATTAACAAAATATGGTGGGCGATAAGGGTATAGTTAATAATTTATGAGCTAAATAAATTAATGAAGATCCTTTTTTTTTTTTATCAATTTTAAATTTTTTTGAAATAATATGTTATATGTAGGTGTGTGTATATATATATATTATTAAAAATTTTAGTATTTCGATATTTCGGTATAATCGGTATATCTAATTTTTAAAATTTTCATACCATTATCGTACCGAAAATTTTCGGTACGGAATCATACCTTACCAAAAACTTCTGTATACCAAAAGTTTCGATATTTTCGGTACGTAACGATACGATAAGGACGGTATTATCGGTATTTCGGTATATTTCCCCGGCCCTAATCGTGACACCCTTTCGAGCCCATTATACATATGCAGGCCACTACCGTCACTTTTACTGTACAAAGCCCTAGCGACTGTTGTGCCGGGGCCGGACAAGCAAACGTAGGACGACGGTGTCGTGATTTCTCTCCTTTTGCGTTAGATGTAGCTGAGATATATAGTTGATGTTACTGAAATTTCGTGTTGTTTTGGTGGCAATGGCGGACAAAGCAGTGACCATCAGGACGAGGAAGTTATGACCAATCGTCTCCTCTCCAGGAAACAGTTCGTAGGTTTTTTTTTTTTCCCTTTTGTCTTTCCTTGTCTTCTTTTTTTTTTTTTTTTTTTTTTTTTTAAATTTCTTGTTGTAAGAATATCGTGCTTATTCTGTCTCGATTTGCATTTCTGTGTTGGTGATGTAGGTCATTGATGTTTTGCATCCTGGAAGGTATGGTCTTATTAATGTTATGTTCTGTTGCTTTTTTACTCCAATCGAATACGATCTGATTTGTTATGCTAATGATCCTTCAATCATTTTGAGCAGTGCATGGTGAGCGAGCTTCCATGAAAAAAAATTGAGATTCGGATCAGCTAGATACGCTTTTAACCCAGTTGTATTCTTGTTCAGTGTTAACGATGTTATGAATGCGATTTTGTTGCAATTTAGATAGAATTCTGTCCCCTATAATCATAAATCTACCATTGTTGCTAGTCCACTCCTTTCTAGTCGGAGAAACCTGAGACATTCTGAACTCTTCAGTGGGAGCTATAGCAGAGAGACTATTGTTTTTTTTCAAATATAATTAAGATCATGGATATTATCTTAACTTGTACCTGCTAATGTATTTTACTTTGCAATCCTGTTTAAAGGCTGAGTTGAAGGAGAAACTTGCAAGGATGTACGAGGTTAAAGATCCAAATTCCATCTTCGTGTTCAAATTCAGGACTCATTTTGACGGTGGCAAGTCGACTGGATTCGGCTTGATCTAACGACTCCTTTGAGAATGCCAAGAAATAGGAGCCCAAGTACAGGCTTATCAGGGTAATTTCTTGATTCCATTTTTGCTGTCTTTCTCATCTCTTCATCGTGAAATAAATCAAGGTAGCTGTTCCTATTTATTTCGTTGGCCTTATTTTGGTGAGATGTGAATCATCATGTTTTTAATATGATGTTTGTAGAATTTCGATCACCGTGCAGAATGGTCTCGCCACCAAGGTTGACAAGTCCAGAAAACAGATCAAGGAAAGAAAGAACAGAGCCAAGAAGAAGGTATGTATACCCTTTTTCATCATTTCTTGGTCAAAATTATTCCTTTTTTAATATGACCGAGTAGACTCGTTGTTCTTCTAAGATAAGTTTATTTGGAAATTGTTCCCTGCATTTTACCATTCCTTCTACATTTATCTGTATATGCAGACAAAGGCTGGAGATGCTGCTAAGGCTGGAAAGAAGAAATAAACATAGCATCCTTTTGTAGTTTTTCATGGGTTGGGCAACCATATTTCTCCCGTTATCGTCTTATGTTTGGTTCTCTGGAAAACTAAGAAAACTTAATTTCTTGGGATGTAAATCACTTCTATATATCAGATTCATTTTTGTTTATAATGATGCATATTCATGTTAGCATGAACACCAGCGTACCTAGTATATCTGTTCATAGCATTTATATGATAAAGGGTCGAAACTGTGAGATGAGATTTTTAATCATACTTTGATTCTCTATGTCATTTTGATTCCAATCTTTATATTCCAAAATTTCCACTTCTGCAATTTCTGGTCTTTCCCTTGTAAAAGGATAACTTCTTTGTCTTCTCTACACAAATCTGTTCTCTCTTCGAATGGATTTCCACGCTTTAAGGCCGTTAATGGGCCTTCTTAATGGGCCTATTTAGCCCGTCAATTATCAAAGATGGGCCATGTAGTTCCCACTAAATGGGCCTATCTATACAACTAGTATCCGTATATAATCTAAGCTCAGTGCTATTAGGGTTTTGAGTTATTATTTCTTCCCTGTGAATTTTGGGCAAGCTTGTGGCGCCGTTGCCCTCTGAGAAACTCTGAGATATGGTAATTCGTACATCGTTTTCTGTTTGATCTTATCCGTTGCTTCTGATAGGTTTGTTTGCTTTTCAATTTTGTTCTGATGCGTGCTTTGATTCTTCAAATCTGCAGTCGCTTGTCGCGAACGAGGAATTCCAGCACATTTTGCGTGTGCAGAACACTAACGTTGATGGGAAGCAGAAGATCATGTTTGCTTTGACCTCAATCAAGGGTATCGGCCGTCGATTTGCCAACATCGTGTGCAAGAAGGCCGATATCGACATGAACAAGAGGTTTGTTTTCTGATTTTTCTGTTGTAATTTTTTTGGCGTTCTAACGAGCCATTATCCTGTTTTCTACGCTCAGCATTGTGCGTTCAAAATTTTTCTGCTTAGTTACGCCTATTATGCCGCTCTTCTGTGTGTTTTGAGTACTTCTCTTGATCCTGTCTGTAAATGAATCGATTGCATCGTTTTTGTCACTTCCTTGTGTCACGAATTGTTGCTCGCATCGACTCATTTTGTGGTGGAGACATTTTCTTCTCGGATTCAGCTTTTAGTAAAAAATTACATATATAATTTCATCACGTCCTTGTTATATGTATATTCAAGCTCTTAGAATGTATTTGAGTGTAGTCTAAATCCATATTTCTGTATGTTTTCATTTCAGTTTCACTCGTTGTAAAAGATAACTGTTGCAGGATGGTGTATCATAGATTTTCTATTGTGTTAAAATAAGAGCTTTCAAAAAGTCATTACCTTGCGTTAAATCTCTTGCAGGGCTGGCGAACTATCTGCAGCCGAAATCGACAGCTTGATGACAATCGTTGCAAACCCGCGCCAATTCAAGATCCCAGATTGGTTTCTCAACAGGAAGAAAGACTACAAAGATGGCAAGTTTTCTCAAGTGACATCCAATGCCTTGGACATGAAACTCAGGGATGATCTCGAGCGTCTGAAGAAGATCAGGTTCTAACATTATTTTCTTCATAACATCAATCGATTAGTCATTCCTTTGGAATAATGATTCTCTCCTAACATTATTTTCTTATTATAGGAATCACCGTGGTCTCCGTCATTACTGGGGTCTTCGTGTTCGTGGTCAGCACACCAAGACCACTGGTCGTAGAGGAAAAACTGTTGGTGTCTCCAAGAAACGTTAAGCTATTTAGAACTTGTGTGTTTTTCTTTCTTCAAGGCTGCCTTCTGCCCTAATATGTTACATACTATGTGAGCTTTGGTTTGGATTTTCTGACGCTCGTTGAGCTATTTTTGCTTCTATCTATGTCATTGAACATCCGTTTGAACTTGAGTTTAATTGAAGCTTTGTGTCAATTTCTATTCTTTTTAAGTCTGGCTTTATGATTTCTTTTTCCATCTTAAGCTGAAATCAGTGAATACGAGATTATTTAGCTTTGCAACTTCGATTGATTTGCTTCACTTGGTATGAAAGGGCTTTAATGGATTCAAAACAAAGCAAAGACGAGCATGATCCATACGAAATAGAAAAAAGCTACAACATAAAGTAAAGGCAAGATTTTGACAGATTCAATGTAATGATAAGGTGATTTATGAACCAAATCATTACATGGATAATTCTCAAAAACGATGTGAGAATACCTCTGTACATTCAACTGAACAAGGTTGTTCTTGCCTTGAATTGGATTTGGTTGAAAAAAAAAAAGAAAGAAAAGAAGCCCAAGAAAATACATAAATATGCTGCTGCCCACTCGCCTTCTCCATCTCCAAACGCTTTGAGAATTCGAGAAGATCATGAAACCATTGTGTGCATATCAGAAGAGGAGATGACCTGCAATGTTGAATCAAATAAAATCCGACCAAAAATTAAGGAGGGGCAATACTCTAGTCATGAATTAACCACCAAGACAAGATTGGACCTAGGCTCAGTCACAAATCATACAAGCGATTTCGCCGATCTGTAGTTTACCACAGACATCATAGAAGACTGAGAAACTTCCTTCAGACTCATGCTCAATAAAAAAAAAAAAAAAAGACTTGGAATGAGGCACACAACATATATGCATTACCATTTACAACCCACCACATAATAGCAACGAAAGACAGAAAACTTGATGCCACGTTCAATAGAAAGAAAAAACACTATCCATACGTAACCATAAGATCTATTTAAATGGCGTAATCTTAGCTTACAGACCTCCAACGTCTCCCTTGGGAACGGTGACGATCAACTCCCCATCCACGTAAGCAGCTGACGCCAGCTCACACCTCATCGTACCAGGCAACCTAAATCTCCACAAATCGAGAACCAGCTCGGCGCCGGCGGAAGCGCCGCCTATCCCGCCTCCTCCGACGACGATCTTGATCACGCCGGGGCATATCTCCACAGCCTCTGCTCTGACGTCGCCGGTGATGCCGTCCGTCGCCGCCGTGAATCTTAGCGAGTTGGGAGTTTCGTCGACCGACACGTGTGCGTTCGAACGGAAGGGAAGTTCGAGCACCTTCTCGAAGATGTGCGGGACGCGGCAGAGCTTCTTCTCGGAGAGGACCGATGCGACGCCGTATGCCACGGCGGCGTTGTGGGGTCTTGCGAGTGGGTGGATTTTCATCTTCTAGTGAGAAAAATAGAACAATTACGAAGAGCCCAACGTATGGAATTGAAAAAGGAGAATTTTTCCTTTTTTCTGTTTCAGATTAGCATATTGGTGAGCAATTGAGGAGAGCCCAGATGGTGATTTACAGGGTATGATTCAACGCGCGGCGGTGGAGAGCTGTTTAATACGTGGGATGAGCCCAAAATTGAATCTCTTTCAGGAAAATCATGAGAAAGTTAGAATCAAGATACAGTTTTTTTTTGCTCTCGTTGAGAGAGATGAAGACGAAGCTTGTGAGTGTTCGTATGATGGTGTTTTTGGCACTACTAGCGAAGACCGAAGATGAATAAGGGTCTCTACCTTACGTATAGATGATGAGAAAAGATTATATTTTTATGCTTTTTAACTTTTGTCATTACATGGAAGTGAAGATATACATATATATTTTTTTGGTTGGAGAAAAATCCACTACCACATGCATCAATGTACACGGTCTTATTGCATTGATTTATCCTAATGATTTCACTTCAATTGGAATTTGGTTATTCACCATCTATGAGGATCCCCGCTAAGCATCCATGGCTGAATGATTAAAGCGCCCAACTCATAATTGGCGAATTCGTAGGTTCAATTCCTACTGGATGCACGCCAATCGGACCCTCCAATAAGTCTATTGGAATTGGCCCACCATTCACTCAATATCAACACTACCCACTCAAATATAAACTAAAGCATAACCGAATTACAAACTCGTTCAATAAATTGTTTGTCTCTGCCTGACTTCACTGACTTACAGAAGAACCGAATGCGTCATTTGATATCCCTAGCCACCACTCGAGCTATCATCAGAGGTGGTAAATTGTAGCATGGACCCTCAGAGTGGACTCTTTTATTCCTCTCCTTCCATGTTAGGCCGATTTATCCAACCTTGTACTGAATCACTGGATTAGTATTACCTGATACGATGATTTACGGAAGCAATAAACGAAGTAATACCGTAGACGAATTGTAGAGTTGGAACGAGAGAGCGCGCGAGTTCTTCAGAATAGTCGTCAACTCAAATATGATTCAGCAACCCTAAACACTAATGTGTTTAGGGTATATATACATATGCCCTAATGGGCTAACGGGCCCAATATTACTAATATATTCACAAGTCGTATATATTTACAATTAAGTCCTAGGGCATAATTAAATTACAGAACATTAGACTAATAATTAAATGAACACAATTAAATTAATTTCTAACAATCTCCCCCTTTGTGTTCATTCTACGTAGTATCCCGGTCTTCTGTTCTGTAGGCGGATTTCCTCAAATTGAGAACGTACTCGAATTGTCTGATGCTTCGGCGAAGATATAGTCTATTCTGAATTTCTTCAATAGCAGTATTGCTTAGGCTGATGATTTCTTCTCGGAACTGCTCGAGTCCTAAGCTTGCAAGGTCGCCTTTTGAAGGATCAGAATATCTTCTAACTTTACTTCTCAGTTTCTCGATAATGATCCTGAGAGTGCCGTCGCAGTACTTCTCAACTTCTGAGAGGAACATGACTCTCTTTAGTCCATCCTTGCTGTAGACTACGGAGAGTTCAGGTTCTTTGAAGATGAAGCCATTTGGATATGATTTGAGCTCTTCCTCCATGCCTGTGAAGTTTGGTCTCGTTAGGTTTACCTTCCTAGCGTTATTCTCAATGGCCATCTGAAAGTCGTGGCCTGTGTAGAAGGTAATGTCTCTCAGCATGTGTCTCTTAATGGCTTCATATCCCAGCTTGTATTTGAATTCTCGTAGGATGAATTTCCTGTAGAGTCTTGATAGCTTGAATACTTCGCTGGGATCAATGTACTGAAGATCTCCTTCAGAGATCATGTCTACAGAATCGTCCAGTCGTCGCACTAGGTAGACTGGGTATTTCAGGCTCGTTCCCATTTCCTGGACGGTTACATCCAGGATCTCCTTGATTGAAGCCTTCGCCCGCATCCTCTTCTTGTCGTCGTCAGTGACCCTCGAGCCTCCTGTCGTCGTCCATTTGTATAGGAAATGATAGGCCAATTTTGTGGATCCTCCAACGTGTGATAGGCCTCTCAGCTCCATTTCATTGTATGGACGAATTTGATCCCGTTCTCGCCAGATTCTATCTCGAAGTTCTTCTTGAAATGGAGTGGTTATCTTGTCCCATGGGATTGTATAATCGCATGGCGTCTCTTCGTAGTCTTCTCCATTTCTGATCTCGTCTGGCGCCATCCTGAGGCTCGTTTCGACCGCCGCCCAGATTAGTCCACTGACGTTGTCCAGTCGCTCTTGAAGATCATCTTCTGCGGGATGATCGCTGTGGCTTTGTGATCCCCATCCCTGGTCTACAAACTCGTTGAGCTCAATCAGAGGGTCAGGGATATTTATGTCTGCGACTGGAGGTAGTGGCTCGTCGGTCACTTGTGGGGGTGGGTCTGGTCTGAAGTCGGATGGTAATGGGGGTAGGTCTTTTGGTAGGTGGGAAGAGGTAGTGGGTTGGGGGTTTGTGGGTTCTGGTTGGTTTGAGGTGGAGGGCTCTGGTTGGTTTGAGGTGGAGGGCTCAGGTTGGTTTATTGCCTCGACCCGCTGTCGCTTTTCCTCCCCCTCACGACGACCGTCGCCATCAGGGTCGTCATGTCGTCGCTTGTGTGTGGGCGGGTCGTAGTGGCAATGGTAGGGTATTTGGAGGCGGTGAAGGAGCTCCTTATCCTCATCATCGAGGCTGTCGACCTCGCTAAGGAGGCGATCAAGTAGTTGTTGGCGAAGCTCCTTAGTGGTGGGTGTGGGAGTAGGGGTAGGTGTAGGAGTGGGTGTAGGAGTAGGTGTACTGGCGGATGTGGACGGGCGGTGGGATTGGGAGGATGCCAGTGCCTCGACTCGTTGCATGATGGAGGCCTCCATTTGTCTCATCTCGTCGCGTACGGTTGCGAGGCTCCGTTCGAGGTGTTGGTCGAGGTCGGCGCGGGTGATGAAGGGTGATAACTCAACAGAGCCACGAAGGCGTTCTGTTGTCACGACTTCAGAATAGATTCCTGAGTCGCGGCCCACACGTACTAAGGAACGCGTGGGACTTGAGGGACCGGGGCCACCGAGGCTCACCGTTTGCATCGTCGATAAGACAAGCTCATCGAGATGGCCTGAACTCACGGGGGCAGTGATGTTGCCCGTGTCAGGACTTCCGTCCGATCGTCGAGTATCATCAATAGATGATGTCTCTACAGACGTTCTGGACTGATCACTAAGAAAAGTCGAGAAAGGTGTTAGTGTCCTAGCAAAATCGAAAAAATTTGGGAAAGTGGACACTAGACTCGATGTGGTAGAAGAAGGGGCAGCGACGTGGGGCTGGGGGTCGCTTATATGTACATCACTTGCCTCCGAGCGAGACAAGGATGGCTGAGATGGTTCCCCGTGAGATATTGAGACATCAACCTGTTGGGAGGTTGATGAATGGGAAGGGCTGGGTTGTGCATGCGCCGTTGAACCAGATGCGGCGACTTCTACTCGGGAGCTGATTAAATCAGCTCCTGTTCCTATGGGTTCGGTTCTGGAAGTTGTAGTGAGGATGGGAGGTGCGAAGCTGGCGGACACCGGAGGGGGTGGTCGTCTGTCATGTTTTCTCTTTGTACGCACTTCGCGTTGTCGCTCAGGACCCTGTCTCACACTCGAGCTAGCCCCGGGGTTGGATACGGTGGGGTTTGACCGTATCGTAGGGGCAGGAAGATTCTGCGACTGCCTGTACTTGATCACCTCTGGATACGTGGGATCGGCAAGGTCCAGGAGGTGTCGTGGAATAGTCATGCCGTGGGCTGTCGATCCTTCCTTGGATTTCTTCAGATAGTTGAACGTGGGAACTCCCAGGGATTCTGACGCTGGACGACGAGTGATCTCTGGTTGGATTTCCATGTAGTGATAAATCAATACTTGGAACCATCGGAGATATGGAAGGCCCTTTCTCTTGGACGTCTTGAGGTGATCTCTGATGTAGATCTGGTCCACGATTTCTTGCATGAATAGGGCAGCGTAGTCGTAGCGTTTCCCGAAGATGACCCCATAGAAGATAGTGAGGATGCTGAGGTTGCAACGATCGTAGCCTGTGTGCTTCGGTGATAAGCATTTGTTGATCAGCATGAATAGTGCGTTCCACGGAGCAGGGATTTTGCTGAAGGAGAATGCCGATACTTGTGTGAGAGGTGGAGAGCAACCTAGTTCCAGCATTCCATTCAGAATTTCTTGAGCGGTGGGAGGTGGATCGAGCTCATCAAATGTTGGCAGTTGGAGGACCGTCCTCAGAAGATCTTTGTTAAGAACAACAGAAGTGTTTTCGATTTGACTTTGGAATATTATCTCCTCGATGTCTGGGACTTGGTCCATGAGCCCCCAGAATTGTTGCAGGTAGACTTGGGGGACGCTCGCCGTGAGTGTGAAGGCGGGGAGCAGAAAGTGGTTCTTCAGAATGGCTATAATCACCATATCTGAGCATCTGAAAGCCGTTGTGTCCAACTGGTAGTTGTTCTTCAGCGGCTCGATCCATTTGGAGATTGGGTAGATCGTATCACGGTTTGGAATCTCCATAATCTGAAAAATATGATCATAAGGTCATTAGACATCGAATATTCCATCGTTGCCCTCGCTCGCAGTGAATCTTTTTCTTTTCTCTTTCTCCATTTTTTTGTTTTTGTTTTGTTTTGTTTTTTTTTTTTTTTTTTTTTTTGTTTTTTTTTTTTTTTTTTTATATATATTTTTTTTTTTTGATATATATATATATAGATATATAGATATATATATGTATAAATAGATGTATATATATAGATATAAATAGATAATTATAGATAAGTAGATAATATGTAGTAATGTGTATAGATGAAGAGTGGATTTTCGTTTTTTCGTTAAGTAAAGAAATGGGCTCATTCTAGCTTAAAAATTGGAAGTTATTTTGATTAAAAGGAGGCCCAATATGATAAAGATCGACGCGGCCCAATTCGAGAAATGTCGAGGGCATTTAAAATCAAAATGTCGAGTGAGCTGATATCGACATCCCGTAGTATTAAAATGTCGAAATGGTTTTTTTTTTAAAAAATGTCGAGAGTGGGTAAATGGCGAGACATTTAGAATGTAATGTCGATAGCATCAAAATGTCGAGACTGCAGATTTAATTTAAAATGTCGAGAAGAAAATAAAGTCGATATCGCACAGTTTAAATAAAAATGTCGAGAGCAGGAAATGTCGATATCTCTCAGTTGAAGTAAAAAATGTCGAGAGGCCCCTTTTGAGAGAAAATGTCGAGACAGAATCAAATTAGGGTTAAAAATCGAGGTTTTGGGGAAAGTAGTCGACGTACAAAAAAAATTTCGAAAATTCACAGATTAAATCACGAAGATGTCGAGAAGTTCAAAGGCGAAGAGGGTCAGTTTAAAATCAAGGAAAATCTCGAGAATCATGTAAATCGAAGATTAAAATCAGGAAAAGCTGAAATGGTAATTTCTTCAGTGACTTCTCCGAATTTTCACACCTGCAATCGAAGCCATTAGTAACATAATAAGGAATTAGGAGGCTTTATCGAGCTTACCAGTCTATAGGGAAGATCTGTGGCTAAAGGATTGAAGGAAAATTTCTGGGAAGAAGTCGAAATGACGATTTTGAAGAGTTCTGGGTTTGTGAGATGTCGAATTGATGAAGATGAAAAATGTCGAGCTGTTGGGTTTAAATATCGGGCTTAGGAGATGTCGAGACAAGTGATAAATGGCGGGCTCAGCTTGGGTTTCATTAAGGTCCATTAAAATGTCGAGACATGAATAACGTATTTGGGCTGGAATATATGACGAGGCCCAATGACGAGATGTCTGTGAATGTCGACATAAGATGTCGAGCTTAGAAAATGTCGAGACATATGGGTTTGGGCTTGTCGAGACTAAGTGGCCCAATGTCGATAAATAAGAAGTCGAAATGACGTTGGGCCTTGTCGAAATAATTAAGCAACGGCCCAAAAAAAATTGAGGTTTATATTGGCTTGCCGAGATTTTAATATGGGCTTTTACTCGAGATGGCCCAGATAAAAAATTTAGAATAATCAGGCAAGTAATCCTAATAAAATAAATAGCAAATAAAATGCAAGGAAAATAAAATTCAAGTGAAAGGCTTAGATACCATGCGATAATGCTAAGATACGAGAAAAAGGAAAATAGTAATGCTTCCCCTAGGACATATACGCTTTTTTTTTTTTTTTTTTTTTTTTTTTTAATAGAGAGAATAGAAGATCTAATTCACTTTAAATCAGTAATGCAAATAGTGAAAGATAAATGCTCCCCCTAGAATTATGCAATAATTTTTCTCCCCCTAGACAGATGCATAGGCTTTGCGAAATTTATAACATGATTATGTCTAGCCTAGCATGTATGTGCCTAGTTTAAGGGGTAAGATTCAACATGCCCAACCTAGAGACTAAGAATTGGAATCGTTTCTCATCCAATGCTTTAGTAAAAAGGTCGGCCAGTTGAAGTTCGGTGCTAACAAATTGCATTTCTATGATGCCATTTTCAACATGATTTTTTATGAAGTGATATCTAAGATCAATATGCTGCGTGCGTGAGTGATGTACGGGATTGCATGTAATAGCAATAGCACTTTTAGAGTCACTATAAATAGGAATATTATGTAAATCAAACCCGTAGTCCAAGAGTTGAGTTCGCATCCACAGAATTTGGGAGCAGCAACTGGCAGCGGCGACGTATTCTGCTTCAGCTGTTGACGTAGACACACAGTTCTGTTTCTTGGAGGACCAGCAAATTAATTTGTCACCGAGCAGTTGTGCGCCACCTGATGTACTTTTTCTATCCATGCGACACCCTGCAAAATCCGAGTCAGTGTATCCAATTAATTGAAAACTAGAATTTTTGGGATACCACAAACCGAGATTTGGAGTTCCTTTCAGATAACGTAATATTCTTTTGACGGCAGTCAGATGTGACTCTTTGGGATTTGCTTGAAAGCGTGCACAAAGGCAGGTTGCAAAGACGATGTCTGGTCTGCTTGACGTTAGATAAAGTAGTGACCCGATGATTCCTCTGTAGTGTGTTTCGTCAATAGGCTTGCCAGAGAGATCTGCATCGAGTTTGCATGCTGTGGACATAGGAGTCGCTATGGAAGTGCAGTTTTCCATCTTGTATTTCTTCAAGAGATCACTTGTATATTTAGACTGACTGATAAAAATACCGTCTGGTAGCTGTCTGATCTGCAGTCCTAGAAAGAAGTTCATTTCCCCCATCATGCTCATTTCGAACTTGGTGGTCATTAAGTGACTGAATTCCTCGCATAGTTTCACATTCGTGGAACCAAAGATTATGTCATCAACATAAATTTGAACGAGCAAGATGTCTGAGTTCTGCCTTTTAATGAAGAGCGTGGTATCAATTTGACCTTTGGTGAACCCGGATTCGACTAAGAAGGTGGAAAGAACGTCATACCAAGCTCGTGGTGCTTGTTTAAGACCATAAAGGGCTTTGTCCAGGTGATACACGTAATCGGGCTTGGTTGAGTCTACGAATCCTTCAGGTTGTCCAACATAAACTTCTTCTTTCAGAACTCCATTTAAGAAGGCTGTCTTGACGTCCATCTGATAGACAGTAAAATCCTTATGAGCAGCGTAAGCGAGAAATAAACGAATGGCTTCTATACGAGCGACTGGTGCAAAGGTTTCATCGTAGTCAATGCCTTCTTGCTGATTGTACCCTTTTGCTACCAATCTGGCTTTATTACGGATGACCTTGCCATTTTCGTCTCTCTTGTTCTTGAAGACCCATTTCGTTCCTATGATCGTTTTGCCTTTGGGTCTTGGAACTAGAGTCCAAACTTTTAAGCGTTCAAACTGGTTGAGTTCATCTTGCATAGCAATTATCCAGTCTGGGTCTGAAAGTGCTTCTGACACTTTTCTTGGTTCGAGTTGACTCATAAAGCACGAGAAATGTTCGTGAACAAATGAGACGTAATCGTCTGGAATTGCGCTTTTCTTTTCACGAGTTGATCTTCGCAGGGGTGGTTGAGCCGTGTGAAAATCATCAGGATGGTCAGGAATTGTTGCTGCATCGACTACAGGAGATTGATCGTGTTGTGTGGCGAGGGAGTCAACGTTTGTCTCAGCCTGAGGTTCTATGATATTTGCAGTGGGATCCTGACTGGAATGAGAGATTTCGTCCTCAGTGTCAGTGGCGTTGGGAAGCGTGAAGTCTGTTTCTGAGGAAGAGTTATCTTCAATATCTGATGTTGCTTGGATTTCACCTTGTGAAGTTTCTATCATCTGAGAAGGCACTGGACCTGAAGTTAGATGAAAATCTTCAAGCAAAAAATCTAGTGATGCTAAGCTTGGATTTGCAGAGGCTGAGTCTCGTTGAACGTTTCCTGATGCATTAGAGGGTGCTTCTGGTGTTGTGGGAAGCGTTTCGTCAAATGTGACATTGGCACTTTCTCTTACAATTTTGGCGTCTTTGAGGAATACTCTAAATGCTTTGGACGTCGAGGAATATCCAATGAACGTGCCTTCGAGAGCTTTGGGATCGAACTTGCCTCTGTTGATTCGATCATCTGCAATGAAACATTTACAACCAAACACTCGAAGAAAGGAAATGTTAGGAGCACGATTATTTATGATCTGATAGGGCGTCTTCTCAAATCTTTTGTGGATTGAAGTGCGGTTCTGAGTGAAGCATGCAGTGCTTAGAGCTTCGGCCCAGAAGGAATGTGGAAGATTTGATTGAATTATCATAGTACGTGCAGCTTCAACAAGTGTTCTATTTTTCCGTTCGACTACCCCGTTTTGTTGTGGAGTTCCAGCAGCTGAAAACTGTTGTGATATGCCTTGAGATGCATAGAAGTTTCTCAAGCGATCATTTTTGAACTCCGTGCCATTATCTGAGCGAATGGTGCCAATTCGGGCCTGTAGTAGGTTCTGGGTAGTTGTGACGAATGTTTCGATGATTGAGGCGGTCTCATCCTTACTGCGTAAGAATTTTGTCCAAGTGTATCTAGAAAAATCGTCGATGAGGACCAGAACATATTTGCGACCATTGAGACTCTCTGTTCTCATGGGACCGCATAGATCAACGTGAAGTAGTTCTAAAGGTCGAGAAGAGCATGCAACATGTTTGGACCTATGGGAGGCTCTTTTCATTTTTCCTAGTTCGCAGGCACTACAGAGATGTTCCTTTTGGTACGTAAGGTTTGGTAGGCCGACAACTAGTTGCTTAGTGGATAGTTTATTAATGTCTCTAAAATTTAGATGGGATAGACGATTGTGCCACAGAATGTTTTGAGAGTGTGAAGCTTTAGAGAGTAGGCAGATGTTCGAGGATGGCGTGGTTGTTTTGAGGTCTATCGTATAGAGATTCGTTTTTCGAATGCCATGGAGTAGATCATTACCGTGACCGTCGTTGATGCTGCATTTTCTTGCTTTGAAGTTTATTTCGAGCCCTTTGTCGCACAGTTGGCCAATGCTGAAGAGATTGTGGCCTAGTCCCTTGACGTATGAGACGTCTTGGATGGTTAGATTTCCGTGATTTAGATCTCCTCGTCCTAAGATTGGGGATGACTCGTTATTTCCAAAGCGTACCTTTCCGCCGTACTTTTCGGTGTAGTTGCTCAACAGTTCTTTGTTACCAGTCATGTGTGTGGAGCAACCTGAATCTAGATACCACACATGATGGACCTGCAATAGGAATGGAATTAGAAACGTTTCGGTACCCATTTGAGAATGGGCACTGTCCATTTCTTAGTAGAAGATTTAGCAGAAATAGTAACAGGATTAACGTTGGGTGAGTGATGGGAGAATGTCGCGTGATGTTTTTGTTTGGGCACCCAAATCTGTTTAGGTTTAGTTTGATATGGTGTAAATTTCCTGTTCGAAGATCGATTGATCGTGGGATTGCGTATGGCGTTGGCTGGACGAGACATGGGCGTTCGAGTAGTAGAACGATGCATTTTATACGCAATAGACTTATTTAAGCTAGAAACATCAAATGTCTTAAAAGTCTTTAAAGGAAAAGGAGATTCATCATAAGCATAGGTAGTAGGATAAGAAGTCTTGGCAGGAGCTGAATTAGGTTTCGATTTCTGGACCCAGGCCAACGTCGTCTTCTTCGTAGTTAATCTCTTTCCTGTAGTCAAATTAGGCATGGGATGAGGAGTTAGGTTATAGGAGGAAGAAGAACTAACGTCAGATGAATAATCTTTGAGGTGTCTAAGAAGCGAAATTTCATGAAGCATTTTCTCCTTTTCGAACTTGAAGATTTCGATTTGATTTTGATGTTCTTTGTGTTGTATCAAGTTAATATTCTGAAGGCGTGAGACTTCGCTTAGAAGGTCAGATTCGTTCTTTGTTGGAGTTCTCTTCATCGGGATTGGCGAGCATGACTTAGGGAAGAAACGTGAGTCGTTCGTGAGTGAGGTTGCCTTTTCTAGGCGAAAACGAGAATTCAAGGCAAGTGCATCGTCGTAGGAATAGTGGTGATTTGAAGGAGATGCGTAGTTTTCAAATAGCAGTTCATGTCTTTTGGCTATTTCTTTCCCTTTAGTGTTCTTGTGGAGTGATGTTTCTATCTTAGACTTAGCCGAATTCAATGGTGCGGAGGAAGCTATGTAGTTGTTAACTTGTTTTTCGAGTGAAGAGATGATTGTCAGGAGTACGTCCATTTCCACTTGAGAGGCAATCTTCTCGAGCTCAATAGTCGAATGCAGATCACCGATTTCTTTAATCATTGGAGGGATATATGTACTAGAGGTACTTGCCTTTTGGGGATCTACTTCTTCTGGTGGAAATAAAGAATAGTAGTCATCGGATAGATCAATTTTTCTGGTTTTGTAACTTTTTTCCAGTTCTTCATAGTCAATTGGAATTTCAGCCCTATCCTTTTTGTCTCTCTTTTTGTGTTCTAACTTATCAAGCGGAGATGAGCTAGTGAAAGACATAAGACAAGGAATTTTTAAGCCTGAGAGCTTGATATCATAAAGGGGAAGAGGTTTCTTTACTGAGTGCACGGAATCTGGAGTACATCCTATGCCGCTACGGGGATCATAAAATTCTGTGTCTCTAGCACTATTTAATAGGATCATTTTATCTGTTTGTATTCTACTGTTCAGAAGATCCTCAAGTTTCTTTATTTTCGAATATAGACGATTTCGTTCCTTAGTCAGAAATTCATATTGTTGAGAAATCGTGTTTCGCTCTACCTCACTCTTTTGGAGATCGTTTTCCTTTTTGAGAAGTTTATCTTCTAAGTCTCTTATCTTAGTCTCATGTCTAAGGGATGTGTCTCGAGCTTGTTCTAGAAACGAGGTTAACCTAGCTTTTTCCACTAGTTCTGTTCGCAGGACTTTTTCATTGTTAGCTAACCTAGATTCTAATTCTCTTAATGATTGGTTCTCTCTAGACATGGATGTTAGTCTATCCTGAAGAAGGCATAATTGTTCATGTAGATTGGAGTAAGATTCGTGTACCTCAGTCTCTGAAGATGAGTCGGTTGAGGGGGTGGCTGCAGTGTTGTGTTCCTCATCCTCAGTGTCAGTTTCAACGTTTGCCATGAGTGCCAGATTTTCATCTTCACTTTCCGAGGTATCCTCGAGCCATGATTCTTGTTCAGCCATGAGTACCACACCGGACTGTTTTTGTTTGAGAAGTTGTGCCTTTTTGGTGTAGTAGTCAACATCTTTGGTCTTGGGCAGGAAGCAGTCTCGAGCAAAGTGTCCTGGTTTGCCGCAGTTGAAGCACTTCTGATCTTTCATGGAGGGCTTAGTCTCACCTTCTTCATTCTTTCGGTCCCGCTTCTTGGAGGAACTAGTCCTGAGTCGATTTGAGGATCGGTTCTGTGTGTAGGAATTGAAGCGCTTGGTGATCAAGGCCATCTGTTTTGTAATCTCTGCTAGCTCAGGGTCCATCTCTGCATTGGTGTTCTCATTGTCTTCTTCAGATGAGCTAGGGTTCTGCACAGGTTTTGGACTCTTTTTTGATTTTCGATGGCTGATTAGAGCAAGTGTCTCCATGGCGGTCCTTTCCTTTGATGCTTTCTGAATCTCATTAATGTCTTCAATGTGCTGGGCGAGGCTGTCGTAGAGGCAGTGAATGTCCATTTCTTCTAGATCCTTGTTCTGACGGATATTGCTGGCTACTTTCCTCCATTCTGGCTGCAGCGCTGAGAGAAAGCGTATGTTAATTTCCTCACCAGTTCTGGTTACATTTATCTTTCTCATCTCATTCACTAGGGTCAGAAATCGTTGATAAGTCTCATATAGCTCTTCTCCATCTTTGGCTTTGAATGAGTCATAAGCAGTGAGGACGTTGGATTTCTTTGCCTTGTACCCAGATTCAGTTCGTTGCATCATTTTGCTAATCTCATCCCACATTTCCTTGGCAGTTGGCAAGCTATTAACCTGCATGTAAATGTCATTTGGGATGCCTTGACCAAGATAAGTTTTGGCTTGACGGTCTGCTCGAGCTCGGAGTTTTTCAGTCTCAGTGTAAGCTGAGAGAGCTTTGAGTTCCCTTGTTTCTGGAACAGGTGGTGTATTGTCTGGATTGCCAGGAATTGTAATCCAAAATTGAGCTGGCCCTTCGGTGAGAGATTCGTACATTAGGTCGCCGTTCTCCTTGCTTTCGATGAAATTCATGAACCTGAGTGTCCATGCTGTGTACTCGTCCCTCTTGAGGATGGGAGGTCTCGAGTCGTTTCCAAGTGAATAGAGGTCCATTGCGATAGGTTGGATGTGGATCTTTATCGTGTTGATCAACTAAAATCTTAACTCAAGGAAGGCAAATAGGGTTAGAGAAATATATGAAATAATATAAGCACAAGAGTTGATTTGAAATCGAAAATATATATATATATATATATAAATTTTTTTTTTTTTTTTATGTTAAAGAGAAATAATAAGAATGTCGAAGCTCGAATTGAATTTGAATGTCGGAATCCTTTGTCGAAATAGGAAGTCTAGGTAAATGTCGAATGGAAATGTCGAATGGAAATATTGTCCTATAAGTCGAATTGGATTTCGAACTATGTCGAAAGAAATGTCGAGATCTCTTAACGAGTCGAGATAGGAAGTCGATGTAAAAGTCGAGTGAAATTGGATGCAAGATGTCGAGTCCTTCGTTAAGATGTCGAGGTGGATGTCGAGTTCGATTTTGAGCAATAACTTCGAATAAAAAGTCGAGATCTTCCTTTCCTAGCAAAATATCGATACAAATGTCGGGATGAATTAAAAGGATGTCGTGATAGATGTCGAGATCGATATTTAGATAAAAGTCGAAAGAAATGTCGAGGTAAATGTCACGATAGGAAGTCGAAGTAAATGTCGAGCTGAAATTTGCACAAAATGTCGAGTCCTATTATCTCAGAAATTGATATAAATGTCGAATGGATAGGATGTCGAGACAGAGAGCAAAGTCGAGAATAATGTCGAGAGCTAATGTCGAAAGAAAAAAATGTCGCGATAGAAAGTAGAATTAAATGTCGGGATGTCTAGTGAAATATCGAGATCTTCAAATGTCGAGATGTAACAAAAAAAGTCGAGCCACGAAGTCGAACTAAAGATTGGCACTAAATGTCGAGATATTTAGTAAAAAGTCGAGCCAAAAATGTCGAGGACTTCAAATGTCGACAAGATCAAATGTCGATAATTTCAAATGTCGAGCTGTAGCAAATATCGAGCTAGATGTCGAGACCCTTATTTCATTGTACAATGTCGAGAAAAAAATATCGAGCCAGAAATGTCGAGAACTTCAAATGTCGAGATGAGCAATTCAAACCGAAGATCTCGAGAATTCAAATTTAAATCTTGTTTTGCAATCTGTTCTTCGGCTGGAAAGAAAAAATCGATCAAGAACTCAGGGAAGAACCAAAAGGCGAAAAGATCTTCACAAGCTGATGGAAATCTGGAAAATTTGATGAAGCCGATTATAAAATTTTAGAAAGTAAGATAGAAGCTAAGCGAATAATAGAGTAAATCTCGACGAAACCCGACGAAAGCAGAATTGAACGAGTGAGCGATTTCAACGAAGCTTCAATGAGTTTTGATCCACGAGTTCGGCTCTGATACCACTTGTTAGGCCGATTTATCCAACCTTGTACTGAATCACTGGATTAGTATTACCTGATACGATGATTTACGGAAGCAATAAACGAAGTAATACCGTAGACGAATTGTAGAGTTGGAACGAGAGAGCGCGCGAGTTCTTCAGAATAGTCGTCAACTCAAATATGATTCAGCAACCCTAAACACTAATGTGTTTAGGGTATATATACATATGCCCTAATGGGCTAACGGGCCCAATATTACTAATATATCCACAAGTCGGATATATTTACAATTAAGTCCTAGGGCATAATTAAATTACAGAACATTAGACTAATAATTAAATGAACACAATTAAATTAATTTCTAACATTCCAGATATGATACACGGCCGCCACATAGCTTGCAACTTCAACTTGAACCTAGCGCATCGCTGTTTTGCAAGCCTCTGAATCCAATATCGCCAGGCATTGAACTGCCCTAGACCAAGGGGAGTCTGCAGCCAAGTCGTGATGACCTCGAGCACTTGCTTGTTGAATTCACAAAGTGTTGTGTCGAATCAGTGGCTTTGTTACATAATCTGCAAATAGAATTTAGGACACAACAACCCCATTCTTGGAATCTCTCAAATGTTAGGAGCCTTTCCCACAAAACTAACCAAGAGATGAAGCTATGTTTGGGGACATTTAATCTGTTCCAAACCACAGAACTATAGTTCCACGAAGGCCTCGCGCCTATCAACCAATTTATCCAGAATTGAAGTAATCCCCAATTCCAAAATGAAACCCCCGCCACCGGGAGGGTTCAGGCCCGTTCAGGGATCTTTTTCAGAATTTCCGTTAGCTCGAAATGTCAAAGCTTACACCAGATATTACAACCCATACAAGAAGTACCCTCATTTAAATATTTAGTGTGACATTCTTGATTTATACAAAAAAAAAAACCTAAATGGAGTGTGAATGGATGAAACTGATCATGTTATTATTATCATCCAAGATTGTGGGCGGAGAGTTCTGCATGGATTGATTTATCTCCTTACTTTATTCCAAAAAACACACGTATGAATTAGATGGTCCACAGTCCACACGCTTGTTTTATTCAACATCTCCATCTTCATTTAGTTGTTTTTCACAAATTATCAGAATGCATGAAGATGATCAAAGAACAAAAATGACTACTAAAAGAAGATGAAATAATAAATATCTATTAGTATCTATATGTAGTGTTTGATATTTTGATGATCACTTATGAGACGTAATAATCTATTATTAGTACGTATCAATTTCTACTTTTATCAACTATATGGTAGGATGGGATTCTTTATTTCAGCTACAAAACAATAGATATCAAATAAATGTAAACAATATGTCGATGATTGATTACCATACGAGGTTAGCTGATGTTGACCAATTAAATGCCTAACAAACTATAAAAAGATAAGAACTGTGACATTTCATTTCACCATCACGCATTGAATTTGAATATTATGAATTACCATTTGGAATAATTAATAAAACCTACGGTATTGTATTGAAGTGGGACGAATTTTAAATGTATGATGAACTAGCTGATTCTATTAAGATATATTTTCATCTTCGGTAGGGTATGTAAATTGTAAGAGCCTATAAGCTTACTAGCTCGATATTATATAATACAAATAGTTATATGGAATAACAATGATAATAGTAGTAGCACTAATATGGTAATGGTGTAATAATAGAAATAATATTAATTATGTGAGTTTTGATGATGCGGGGGAGTAATAAATAATATATATTTATAGCGTTTGTTTTTCTTTACACGTTAAGCTCCATTTTCCTATTTATTTATACACTGCAAAAACTTTCTTTACTTGTTGACAAAAGAAGCTACGTTAACTAAAATAGTAAGCGATCAATTGCTGTTATTTTTTATTAATTATTAAAGCGATGTATATAATATATCTACTACCGTTGAATTAAATGTTAACCATTAGTCACCACCTAAATTACTTTACACCTCCTTTCCTAGCTTTCAGAATATAGTGTGACTAACCATCACTTGCTCATCATCAACGCCTCAAGCATCAAGTTAAGTATCTTTCGCTACATAGTTCGGACCTATTACTATAAATATAATTACTAATTCGATTCGGTTGGTCAAAATTGGAGCAAGGCCACGTATAGAGAAGACAATTTCAACGAATTAGTTTCTTTTCGCTGTCATTAACACTTAAAATGGGAACAACAATTAGTAGAGCAATTGAATTAATAGAGCAGATAGAGAGATATAGAGAGAGTCAGTATTATCGACATGCACATAACATAGTATCAAGTTGTAGCCATTCCTTCCTCTATATATACAAGTTTTCGTCTAACTTACAGAGCACAAAACTCTCACTACATAGTCTTTCACATCTGATCGTTCGAACGCACACACACACACACATCAAGCAAAAACACACACACAAAACTATAATATCATCAAGAAAATGGGCTTGTATTCAGCAACATCAGCACTTGTTCTTCTCAGTGTTGTTGTTCTCATAATATTCCATTTTCATGGCGCCAGCTGTGAAAAAGAAACCAGAGGAGACGAAGAAGAAGTTCATATAGTGTATATGGGAGGGCCTCATCAAATTCAAACCATGACCTCAGTCATATCAAGGTATACTATTTTACAAGCACTCAACTTCAAATGAATTATTGCTGAAACACTTAAAAAAATTTCAGGAGCCAAGATAGAGTGGTATATACGTACACAAATGGTTTTACGGGCTTTGCAGCTCGCATGACTGAGGCCGAGGCGAAATCGATAGCCGAAATGCCGGGCGTCGTCTCCGTATTCCCGAACAGAGTCTATAAACTCCACACAACTCGCTCGTGGGATTTCCTAAAGTCCCAAGAAATCTCATCATCAACAACTTCTGATGCTGATACTGCTGGTTATAATTCCTCCTCGGATGGATCGGACACCATCATCGGAGTCCTAGATACAGGTGATAAATAATTATTACAATAATGCCTTTATTAGTACACTTCATCACATACACTAACTATTTTTTCCTCCAGGAATTTGGCCTGAATCGGCGAGTTTCTCCAATAACGGAATGGGCCCAATCCCGTCCCACTGGAAGGGGCGTTGCATGGCGGGAAGAAACTTCAGCTCCTCCAACTGCAACAAGTAAGCAACAAGTAATAAGAACATATGACATTTTATTTTTTCTTAAAAAAAAGGAAAAGAAAATAAATCGATCAATTCCTTTATGTAGGAAACTGATCGGGGCGAGGTATTATCCGAGCGTCTCGGACACGCCAAGGGACGAAGAAGGCCACGGCACCCATGTAGCGTCCACGGCCGCGGGCGCTCGAGTTCCCGGGGCTTCATACAACGGACTAGCAAAGGGGACCGCAAGGGGAGGCTCGCCCAAGTCGAGGATCGCCGCCTATCGCGTATGCATATTCCAAGGCTGCGACGGCTCGGCAATCCTCAAGGCGATGGACGACGCGATAGAAGACGGCGTACACATACTCTCCCTATCGTTAGGCATCGGAGGGAGCCTTGATGTGGACCCCGTCGCCATCGGAGCGTTACACGCGGTGGAGAAGGGTATTACGGTCATTTGCGCAGCCGGCAACAGCGGTCTTAACGGGACCGTCCAGAATACGGCCCCGTGGATACTGACAGTCGCCGCCACCACCATCGACCGTGCGTTCGAGGTCGACGTCGTGTTGGGGGGTAAAAAGGTCATTAAGGTAATGATCAAAGAACGAAAACATTATTCTATTTCTTTCCCTTTTCTTTCTCGTCTTATAACAACTGTCTTGGTCGTCCTCGACAAAGGGAGGAGGCATAAATTTTTCCAATCTACGGAAACGTCCCGTGTATCCACTGATCGACGGGAAGTCGGCGAGAAACAAGTCGAGCGGGTTTAAAGAAACCGACGCAAGGTAAAGGAAACTATTCTTCCCTTTTTCGTCTTCATTGCTAATCATATATATATAATGTCTTCGTTTTTCAGGCGGTGCTTCCCCGAATCGCTAGATAATGAAAAGTTAAAGGGAAAAATAGTCCTATGCGACGGAGAAATCGAAGAAACCATCAGCAACCCGACATACCTGTTCGACGATCTTAAGAGGCGAGGAGGGGCGATTGGGTTGATATATATAAACAATCAAGAGTGGGAATTCGAATCAGAATACGGAACCAGGCCGATTTCTGCAATCCGTACACGAGATGCTGATGAAATTCTCTCCTACATAAACTCAACAAGGTTAGTGTTATAACTTAAGTATAATAATTTCCTATAGAACACAATTTCATTTCACATCATCCCATAATAGTGTGTTTGCAAATGCATTATCTGTCTGAAGGAATCCCATCGCCACGATTCTTCCATCAGTGACGGCGCTGAATCTCAAGCGGGCTCCAATAGTCGCCTACTTTTCTTCTAGAGGTCCCACTGAGGGCAACAGAAACCTAATCAAGGTAGGTAAAACTTTTTTGATAGTGATCATACTGATTGATGAGGGGGGGAATAAAGAGTACCACCAAGGTAGGTAAAACTTTTACTGGTTTCTTCTCTCTCTGTGCGTAGCCTGATGTTGCAGCGCCAGGCTACAACATTCTGGCAGCTTCGCCCTCAAACAACTATGCGCAGGCACTGCCCGGGAAAAAACCGCCTCTTTTTGTGCTGCTCTATGGCACATCCATGTCCTGCCCGCATGTTTCCGGACTGGCAGCAACGGTCAGGTCAAAGCACCCCAAATGGTCTCCCTCGGCAATCAGATCCGCAATCATGACGACGGGTTAACACATATCGCATATTTCAAAATTTTATTCTTTTTTGTTTTTCCTGACATGCCATTTTCGCACACAGCAATCCAAGAGGACAACAAACACGGCCCAATAACAACGGCGGATGGGATGATAGCCACCCCATATGAGATGGGTTCTGGCCAAATAAGCATTTCGAAACCGTTAGATCCCGGGCTAGTTTACGAGACAGAGATGATAGAGTACTACCTTTTTCTCTGCAATCTTGGATACAGCGTGGAGAAGATCAAAAGGATTGCTTTGGACTTACCCAGCGACTTTTCGTGCCCGATGAACTCGAGTAGGGACGCAATCTCCAACATGAACTATCCTTCCATCGCTGTCTCCCGTCTGGCGCCCGGGAAAAATAAGACAGTTGTAAGAACTGTGACTAACGTTGGGGAGGAAGATTGCATTTACGCCGCCAAGGTGGAAAGACCTAAGATGATGGATGTCGAGGTGGTGCCAGATATGTTAAAATTCACGAAAGGCGTACGCAAACTGAGTTTTAAGGTGATTTTCAAGCTAAAGATGGCCACTTCAAAAGACTTATTCGGTTCAATCACATGGACTAGTGATGATAAGCAGTATAAAGTTCGTAGTCCTTTCGCTATAAGCATAGCATGATGATGGGGTAAGTAATTAAGGATAAATGATTGTAAGAGAATCCTACTGTGATGCAATTTATTAGTAAAGATAAGATTATTTTGGTCCCCCACGCCTTTGTTTCATTGCTTCAGCACACACCAACGTGCCAAAGAACAATTACATGCATACGCCTATTATTATTAGGTAGAGATTCTTTCAGTACCATAGCTTAGCTAGCTAGCTACATCCTTTCTTTCGCTGTAAACCTACAACGCTAACTAATCAATCACTAATAGTAAGTCAAGCCCGAGCAAGACAAGATCAACAGTTGCATTGCCACAAAAAGCTACAGTTTCCACTACGCATTAAAACAAACACCTTATGCGCCCCCGCGTTTGTGCTAACCTTATCGCATCTACTAAAACTTGCAAGTCAAGATCCAATTACATAGTATCATGCATGAACTTACCTGAACATTTTGTTGAAGAAAATCTTCTGCGAACAAGTGGAAAAAGGCCTACTCTACTCCTCGTCCAATATGCTTTGATGATATATTTTTCCAAATGAAATCTTCCCAGCGCTGAGATATATAAAAAATAATATACGGTCAATGAGGGCCTTTTTAATTAAATAATTAAAAAAATATCAATCATTAACAAAATAAACCTGAAACCACAAGCATTAATAAAATAAAGCAATTCGTACGTAGTTTTTACGAGTTAGTAGCTCGTATTAACATATTACGAACTCCACGTGGCCCCGCTGAAAATGACGTGGCTTTTACTGTAACTCGTATAATCACAATACGAGTTACTATAAGTAACTTGTAAGTAAAGAATACGAGTTACATGAAAGAAAATAAAGTGGTTGTGCCCAATATATTTTATTTCATGTCGTTTGGTCTTTATCTTTTTGCTCCTAAGCTTGACTGATAATACATCCATTCAAATAAAATAATACTTTTTTCAAACGATGTGACATGATTTGACTTGAATTTATGATTTTACGCGTACTTCGTATTATAATATATAATTCAAAATAAATAATAAAGAGTTAAAAGAGCCAAAAAACCACCAATATATGGTTTAGTACAAAAATAATAATAAATAGAGAGAAAGAAAATAAAAGCGGCCGCATGAAGTGACTGGTTCAGCATATACAACTATTTTATTGCTCATCAAATCTATTCCAATAATTCTGTGATTGTAAGTTTAAAAATAAAAGAAATAATAATATAAAATTTCGTTATGCTGAACTTGCAGTCATTTCATCAGCTTTATGCAAAGCATACTGACCACATCTTACATATACAATATAGATAATATGAGCGTTTTTAAACTCGTACTCTTTTCTTACGAGTTACTTAGTAACTCGTATTATGATTATACGAGTTATTTTAAAAGACACAGTCATTTCTGCGGACCACGTGGAGTAGTAACTCATAAGATAGTATTACGAGTTACTAACTCGTAGAAACAAAGTACGAATTGCTTTATTTTATTAATGCTTTTGGTTTCAGGTTTATTTTGTTAATGATTGATATTTTTTTAATTATTTAATTAAAAAGGCCGTCAATGAGAAACTAAAATTCGAATTGGTTTGGCAAAATGATCGACCAACATTTTTCCTTCTATTCATCTCCGTTTTCTTTTTTATTAATTGAAAATTTGTTCGATATACTGATAGAAAGGGGATAGAATCCAAATTCGTCCCCGATGTTTACCACATGGACCAATTTAAAAATAAAAAACGAAAATAAGAATCTAAAAAGTTTACGAAAACCCATGACTTCGTCCCTGACAAGTTAACGAGGACACAAACGTTCTAGTTCTCAAACGTTTTTTTAACAAAAATATCGGGACGATTACATCCTCGTTAACTTGGTAGGGACGGAGTCGGGATTGTCGTAAAATTCCTGTGGCGTTTTTATGTTTATTTTTGTTTCACTTATTTAGTTTTAGAAATAAATATCTTTATCATTTTTATTTTGTTTTTATTTATTATTTATTATTTTTAACCTTTTCCCTATCTTTTTGTTATATTTTCTTTTATTCATTTTTTATTTTTGTATCTTTATTCTCTCTTTTATTTTACTTTAATTTATTTTTGTATTTTTTATTTTTCCCTATTTTTTGGAATTTTTTTCCTTTTTTAATGTTAATTTATGAATTTTCAAGTCTGACCATTGCTATATCGCACTTGTCAGTTTTTCCATCTAAATTGACTGAATAACGGCAGAACCAATTTGGTTCAAAATCGACCATCGGCGTATTTTGTCCACGTGAAAAGTCGATGACTAAATTGGTCCATGTGGTAAACATGAGGACCATTTTGGTTTTTTTTTTTGCATAATAGAAAGCATTATTATATCTTTAAACTCCTATAATGGTACACGAAGAACTATTGATTGGAATTGGTCAACACAACCAATTGGTATTGGTCAACACAACCACGCACGCATAAATTATTTCATTATAAATTATTTATACCACTTATCTAAACATAGTAACAAAACAAAACTCTCAAAAAGATAACGAATATGACGATGCTCGTGATTTGATTTCACAAAATCAAAACATATACGAACCTACGATTTTATACCATCTATTTTATATCAAAAGTGCTGGCAACATAATCTCGAAAGAACGGCTTATTCATTCAATTCAACTTTTTGCTGATCGATATTTATTTCTAAAACGTAATCAATGAAAACTTATCCATATATAATATTTGGCAAATCATTAATATGAAATATTTTCCTGTAAACAAATCTGGAAATTCACTAACTACAAAATCCTCTTTTTTCATCTATCATTTAATAACGTTGACCAATAAAACTAAATACTCACAGATGACTAATTAATAACAACCTCATCCTTTTTTCTCTCCCTATTATAAAAGGTGGTGCCTTAAGTGTGACATTTCTCGTTATATTTCATCATCATCATGGCGACATTCCCTAATCGGTACAACAACAAATGCGAGAATTCCGGGTGCTTCTCATACAAAAAAGTATGGCCCGAGCTGATAGGAGAAGAAGCATCGAAAGCCGAGAAAGTTATTACGAGAGACAATCCGCTCGTCACGGTCATCCCCGTCCCCCCGGGAAAGGGTGTTATCCTCAACTTCTGCTGCAATCGTGTTTGGCTTTGGATCGATAACAATAACAAAGTCGTGAAAGTGCCTATGGTTGGATGAAATAAATACTATTACTACTACCAGCTTATATCTTTGGCAAATAATAATAATAATAAATAATTGGTCTATGGTGATGGCGTACTACTATGTCTAGTTATGGATGATGAAATAAATCAATAATATATGTGTGTTTATGATGTTTGTTCTTCTGATCTATTTATTTTCTTAAGCTCTAAAACCCGTTGGTAATGATATTACTCAATTTTTATTGGTTGACCAAAGAACCCGAGAGCATTGCTATCGTCAATTGGTCTAACAGTTAGTTTTTACTAAAACAAATTAATAAAATTGAAAGAAAAACACCAACAACCTTTAGTTATTATTTTGAGTTAATTAGCAATATTTTGCCTTTAGTTAGATAATAAATTAATTTTCATATTTATTTTTTCGAAAAGATAGCTTGTATTAATAAAAAGATGTATGGGCTAAATAGCTCAATGTTTCTCTCTGCTGAAGTCAATATCGAGCAGAGGACAAACGCCAAAACATGAGCATAATACCACAACATTACAAAAGACGAAAGAAAACGAAATACATAAAGCAATTTAATATTTTAAATTAAAATAAATTTATTATTAAATATTGCACACTTGAAAGTGAAAAAGTACTTCAATTTCCATTTTATTTAAATTAAAGCTCATCTGTTTGTATATTTTTGGATTTATCTTTACTTAATACTCATTTTCCTTCATTAATTTATTACTTCAATAATTGGTCAAGGTGAGTGAATAATTTATGCCCGTATCGCTATCCAAAATGATTTATACGATCTAACTTAATAATTATAGAAAAAATCTCGAGAAACGAGCAATCACGAGGGTTTTATGAATGGATTTCACAAAATCGTAACATAGCTCGGCATAGGGGAATGACACGATTTCTTTGGGTGTTGCTATTGGCACCCCTTGTGGGGTGAAATAACTTTGGAATTTGTAATAGATAGTTATATTAATTCTTTTGCTTACATTTTATTCAACAATAGTAAAATTGATTAATTTCTCTTCATTAACTTGAATAAATGTAAAAATAGTAGCTATTAGGTAAAAAGTTTATGAAAACTCATGACTCCGTCCCTGCCAAGTTAACGAGGACACAAACGTTCTAGTTCTCAAACGTTTTTTAACAAAAATATCGGGACGATTACGTCCTCGTTAACTTGGTAGGGACGGAGTAGGGATTGTCGTAAAATTCCCGTTTTTATCTTTATTTTTGTTTCACTTATTTAGTTTTAGAAATAAATATCTTTATCATTTTTATTTTGTTTTTATTTATTATTTATTATTTTTAACATTTTCCCTCTCTTTTTGTTTATTTTCTTTTATTCATTTTTTATTTTTGTATCTTTATTCTCTCTTTTATTTTATTTTAATTTTTGTATTTTTTATTTTCTCCTCTTTTTTGGAATTTTTTTCCTTTTCTTAATGTTAATTTATGAATTTTCAAGTCTGACCATTGCTATATCGCACGTGTCAGTTTTTTCCATCTAAATTGACGGAGATCTAACGGTAGAACAAATTTGGTTCAAAATCGACCATCGTCGTATTTTGTCCACATGAAAAGTCGAGGACTAAAGTGGTCCATGTGGTAAACATGAGGACCATTTTGGGTTTTTTTTTTTTTCCATAATAGAAAGCATTATTATATCTTTAAACTCCTGCATGGTACACGAAGAACTGTTGATTGGTACACAACCACGCACGCATAAATTATTTCACTATGTATAAATTATTTATACCACTTATCTAAACATAGTAACAAAACAAAACTCTCAAAAAGATAACGAATATGACGATGCTCTTTTGATTTGATTTCACAAAATCGAAATACGATTTTATACCATCTATTTTATATCAAAAGTGCTGGCAACATAATCTCGAAAGAACGGCTTATTCATTTCATTCACCTTTTTACTGATCACGTAATCAATGAAAACTTATCCACATATACTATTTGGCAAATCATTAATATGAAATATTTTCCCGTAAACAAATCTGGAAACTCACTAACTACAAAATCCTCTTTTTTTGTCTATCATTTAATAACGTTGACCAATAAAATAAATACTCACTAATAATAACCTCGTCTTTTTTTTTTTCTCCCTATTATAAAAGGTGGTGCAGACATCTCTTTATATTTCATCATCATAGCATAAACTTAGTAGCATGGCGAATAATCCATACTATCACAAATGCTGGGTTGCTGGGTGCATGAGTTCTGAGTGTTGTGCCCATTACAAGTACAAATATGTATGGCCCGAGCTGATCGGAGAAGATGCATCGAAGGCCGAGAAAGTTATTAGGAGTGATAATCCGCTCGTCACTGTCATCCCGGTCCCGCCGGGAAAGGGTGTTATCCTCAACTTCTGCTGCGATCGCGTGTGGCTTTGGATCGATAACAATAACAAAGTCGTGAAAGTGCCTCTGGTTGGATGAAATAAATAATAAGTTACTACTACCAGCTTATATCTTTGGCAAATAAGAATAATAATAAATAATTGGTCTATGGCGATGACGTACTACTATGTCTTAGTTACGGATGATGAAATAAATCAATAATATATGTGTGTTGATGTTTGTTCTTTTGATCTATTATTTTCTTAAGCTCTCAAACCCGTTGGTAATGATATTACTCAATTTTTATTGGTTGACCAAAGAACCCGAGAGCATTGCTATCGTCAATTGGTCTAACAGTTAATTTTTACTAAAAACAAATTAACAAAATTGAAAGAAAAACACCAACAACCTTTAGTTACTATTTTGAGTTAATTAGCAATATTTTGCCTTTAGTTATATCATAAATTAATTTTCATATTTATTTTTTCGAAAAGATAGCTTGTATTAATAAAAAGATGTATGGGCTAAATAGCTCAATGTTTCTCTCTGCTGAAGTCAATATCGAGCAGAGGACAAACGCCAAAACATGAGCATAATACCACAACATTACAAAAGACGAAAGAAAACGAAATACATAAAGCAATTTAATATTTTAAATTAAAATAAATTTATTATTAAATATTGCACACTTGAAAGTGAAAAAGTTTCAATTTCCATTAAATTAAAGCTCATCTGTTTGTATATTTTTGGATTTATCTTTACTTAATACTCATTTTCCTTCATTAATTTATTACTTCAATAATTGGTCAAGGTGAGTGAATAATTTATGCCCGTATCGCTATCCAAAATGATTTATACGATCTAACTTAATAATTATAGAAAAAATCTCGAGAAACGAGCAATCACGAGGGTTTTATGAATGGATTTCACAAAATCATAACATAGCTCGGCATAGGGGAATGGCACGATTTCTTTGGGTGTTGCTATTGGCACCCCTTGTGGGGTGAAATAACTTTGGAATTTGTAAAAGATAGTCATATTAATTCTTTTGCTTACATTTTATTCAACAATAGTAAAATTGATTAATTCTCTTCATTAACTTGAATAAATGTAAAAATAGTAGCTATTAGGTAAAAGTTCACGCAAACTCATGACTCCGTCCCTGCCAAGTTAACGAGGACACAAACGTTCTAGTTCTCAAACGTTTTTTAACAAAAATATCGGGACGATTACGTCCTCGTTAACTTGGTAGGGACGGAGTCGGGATTGTCGTAAAATTCCCGTTTTTATCTTTATTTTTGTTTCACTTATTTAGTTTTAGAAATAAATATCTTTATCATTTTATTTTGTTTTTATTTATTATTTATTATTTTTAACATTTTCCCTCTCTTTTTGTTTATTTTCTTTTATTCATTTTTTATTTTTGTATCTTTATTCTCTCTTTTATTTTATTTTAATTTAATTTTTGTATTTTTTATTTTTCCCTCTTTTTTGGAATTTTTTTCCTTTTCTTAATGTTAATTTATGAATTTTCAAGTCTGACCATTGCTATATCGCACGTGTCAGTTTTTCCATCTAAATTGACGGAGATCTAACGGCAGAACAAATTTGGTTCAAAATCGACCATCGGCGTATTTTGTCCACATGAAAAGTCGAGGACTAAAGTGGTCCATGTGGTAAACATGAGGATCATTTTGGTTTTTTTTTTTTTTTCCATAATAGAAAGCATTATTATATCTTTAAACTCCTATAATGGTACACGAAGAACTATTGATTGGTATTGGTCAACACAACCACGCACGCATAAATTATTTCATTATAAATTATTTATACCACTTATCTAAACATAGTAACAAAACAAAACTCTCAAAAAGATAACGAATATGACGATGCTCGTGATTTGATTTCACAAAATCAAAACATATACGAACCTACGATTTTATACCATCTATTTTATATCAAAAGTGCTGGCAACATAATCTCGAAAGAACGGCTTATTCATTTCATTCAACTTTTTGCTGATCACGTATCAATGAAAACTTATCCATATATAATATTTGGCAAATCATTAATATGAAATATTTTCCTATAAACAAATCTGGAAATTCACTAACTACAAAATCCTCTTTTTTTATCTATCATTTAATAACGTTGACCAATAAAACTACATACTCACAGATGACTAATTAATAACAACCTCATCCTTTTTTCTCTCCCTATTATAAAAAGGTGGTGCCGTAAGTGTGACATTTCTCGTTATATTTCATCATCATCATGGCGACATTCCCTAATCGGTACAACAACAAATGCGAGAATTCCGGGTGCTTCTCATACAAAAAAGTATGGCCCGAGCTGATAGGAGAAGAAGCATCGAAAGCCGAGAAAGTTATTACGAGAGACAATCCGCTCGTCACGGTCATCCCCGTCCCCCCGGGAAAGGGTGTTATCCTCAACTTCTGCTGCAATCGTGTTTGGCTTTGGATCGATAACGATAACAAAGTCGTGAAAGTGCCTCTGGTTGGATGAAATAAATAATATTACTACTACCAGCTTATATCTTTGGCAAATAATAATAATAATAAATAATTGGTCTATGGTGATGACGTACTACTATGTCTAGTTATGGATGATGAAAAAAATCAATAATATTTGTGTGTTTACGATGTTTGTTCTTCTGATCTATTTATTTTCTTAAGCTCTCAAACCCGTTGGTAATACACAATTTTTACTGGTTGACCAAAGAACCCGAGAGCATTGTTATCGTCAATTGGTCTGACAAGTTTTATTAAATAAAATTGAAAGAAGAACACCAACAACATTTAGTACTATTTTGAGTTAATTAGCTATATTCTGCCTTTAGTTTTATAATAAATTAATTTTCTTATTTTTTTCCGAAACGGTAGCTTGTATTAATGAAAAGACATATGGGCTAAATAGCCTAAGGTTTCTCTCCGGTGAAGTCAGTATCGGGTAGAGGACAAATGCTCAAACATGAGCTTAATACTACAACGTGATAAAAGCCGAAAGAAAACGAAATACATAATTAAGCAATTATTTTAAATTAAAATAAATTTTATGTGACATACTTACTTGCATATGCACACTTGAAAATGAAAAAGTACTTCAATTTCCATTTTATTTAAAGTAAACCTCATTGTATATTTTTGGATTTATCTTTACCTAATACTCATATTCCTTCATTAATTTATCTATACTATATAAAAGTTGGATGTGGACTCTCATTGACCACCCCATAAGCCAATCCCCATGCGACATGTCAGCAATAGCAATGTAAATTACCATATTAGGTCAATGTGAGGCTGGAATTATCAACTGCCATTTGAATTAGGTCCATATAACCATATTGAGTTGTGCTCCTATCTTTAACTCTTGGTATCCCTCCAAAATAAGTCTTCATTAAAGGAGACTTTAAGAGTATTTGATCCCATCCAATAACGATAATTAAAAACGAATCGTCGTTCACATTGTTGCCTGTTCGAATTAAAGACTTTGCACCACAAAGAATTGGAAGATTAATTGACGGACTTCTTTTAATTCGAATCGAAAATAAGAGAAGAAAGTGATGTAAACACGACAAACCGAACTGATTTTGTTGTGTACCAACTGAGAAGTAGCTCAATAAATTTGAGAATAATTCATGGATTGTTAGACGCATCCCTCAAGAAGACTATGCAGTATGTATGAAAATTCGTTGTCGTTCTCTTTTGGTTTAGAATATATTTTTGCACAACGATGACATGCTCCGTTATGTGGATAATCATTGTGAACTCGGCCAAAAATAATGATGGTGTCGCCCAATTGCTTTTTCAGCCTGGATGGTAGAACTTATTTTACAATTTTATTGTCATATTTTATTTCCAATCCTTTATTTGTTTTTTTTTTTTTTTTTTTTTTGCTTTTATTCTCCACAGTTCCCTGTCTCTTTTGAGCCCTAGGAGAAGCATCCCAAAAAGTGAAGAACATGCCTCTGGGGAAGTCCAACATCCTTCGGAAAACGGTGAGGGAGCATCTACTGAAGAAGAAATTACAGTAGTAGAGGTAGTCGATGAAGTATAAGTACTCCAGGAAACTCAAATAGTGGTTGAATTTGATTCCAAAATTGACAAAGTACCAAAGAATCTCACGCTTCTCTTGTAAGTGAAAGTGATATATGGGTCTTTCTTATCCGTTCCTGTTTAATGTTGTTTGTTTGGATATATATTCTAAAGTGATGAGAGATCTCTCGCTATGAACATGGTGCAAATGCAGAAGATGATATAAATATCTATATCTATATGTAGTGTTTGATTTTTTTATTATCAATTACGAGAAGTAATAATTTATTTATTAGTAAGTATCAATTTCTAATTTTATCAACTATATGATCGGATGGGATTCTTTATTTCCGCTACAAAACAATAGATAGTAAATAAATGTACACAATATGTCGATGATTGATTACCCTACGAGGTTAGCTGATGTTGACCAATTAAATACCTCAAAAACTATGAAAAGATAAGAACTGTGCCATTTCATTTCATCATCACGCGTTGAATTACCCTTTCGAATAATTAATAAAACCCACGATATTGTATTGAGGTAGGACGAATTTTAAATGCATGATGAACTAGCTCATTGTATTAGGATATATTTTCGTCTTCGGTAGTGTATGTAAATGTAAGAGCCTATAAGCTTACTAGCTCGATATAATTTTTCAAATAGTTATAATTAATAACGATAATAGTAGTAGCACTGATATGGTAATGGTGATAATAATAGAAATAATATTAATTATGTGAGTTTTGATGATGTGGGGGAGTAATAAATAATATATAATTATAGAATTTGTTCTTCTTTACACGTTAAGCTCCAATTTCCTCTAAAGCTTTCATCCGATCGGTCACGCAATCCTATTTATTTGTACTCTGGAAAAATTTTCTTTGTTTGCTGACTAAAGAAGCTACGTTAAACTAAAATAGTAAGATCAATTTCTGTTTTAATTATAATATATCTATCTATTACTATTAATGTTGACCAATTAAAAACATTGACCACCTAAATTACTAATAGACCTTTACCCATTACTAATTCATTTGGGTTGGTCTAAATTTGAGTTAGGCTACTACATTACGCAGAGAAGAAAATTCCAATGAATATAAGTTACTTATCACTGTCATTAACACTTAAAATGGGAACAAGAATTAGTAGAGCAACTAATAGAAGAGCAAAGAGAGTAAGTATTATCTACATGCACATAACATAATATCAAAGTTGTAGCCCCTTCCTTCCTCTCTCTATATATACAAGTTTTCGACTCATTTACAGAGCACAAAACTCTCACAACATAGTCTTTCATATCTGATCACGCGCGCACTCGCCACATCAAGCCAAAAAAAAAAAACACACACACACACACATCAAGAAAATGGGATTGTATTCAGCAACAGCATTTGTTCTTCTCAATGTTGTTATTACAATATCCCATTTTCATGGCGCCTGCTGTGAAAATGGAAACAAAGGAGAAGAAGAACAAGTCCATATAGTGTATATGGGAGGGCCTCATCAAATTCAAACCATGACCTCAGTCATGTCAAGGTATAATAATTATTACAATAACTCAACGTACGACATAGTAGAGATTTTATTTTTGTTTTGCATGAAACTTCAAAGGAATTATAGAATGAAACAAATAAATTTTCAGGAACAAAGATAGAGTGATATATACCTACACGAATGGTTTTACGGGCTTCGCTGCTCGCATGACCGAGGCCCAGGCCAAAGAAATAGCCGAAATGCCGGGCGTCGTCTCCGTATTCCCGAATAGAGTCTATAAACTCCACACAACTCGCTCGTGGGATTTCCTAAAGTCCCAAGAATTCTCATCATCATCATCAACAACTTGTGATGTTGATACTGCTGGTTATAATTCGTCCTCGAATGGGTCGGACACCATCATCGGAATCCTCGACACAGGTAATAAATAATTATTACAACAATGCCTTTTATTAGTACACTTGATCATATTATTATAATCATCACGTGCAATATATATTTCCTCATCCTCCTCATATTGTCCAGGAATTTGGCCGGAATCGGCGAGTTTCTCCGATAAGGGTATGGACCCAGTCCCGTCCCACTGGAAAGGGCGCTGCATGGCGGGAAGAAACTTCAGCACCTCCAACTGCAACAAGTAAGCACATATAAAATTTATTTATTTATTTTTTCTTTTAAAAAGGAGAAAAAGGAAAAAAAACTCGAATAATACTGACAGGAAACTGATAGGCGCGCGATATTATTCGAGCGTCTCGAACACGCCGAGGGACGAAGAAGGCCACGGCACCCACGTAGCGTCCACGGCGGCCGGCGCTCGAATTCCCGGGGCGTCCTACTATGGACTGGCAAAGGGGACGGCGAGGGGAGGCTCGCCCAAGGCGAGGATCGCCGCCTATCGCGTGTGCGTCTTAGAAGATTGTGACGGCTCGGCAATCCTCAAGGCGATGGACGACGCGATAGAAGACGGCGTACACATACTCTCCCTATCGTTGGGCATCGGAGGGAACATTGGCATGGACCCTGTCGCCATCGGAGCCCTCCACGCGGTGGAGAAGGGTATTACGGTCATTTGCTCGGCCGGCAACAGCGGTTTTAGAGGGCCTAAGACCGTCAAGAATACGGCCCCGTGGATACTGACCGTCGCCGCCACCACCGTCGACCGTTTGTTCGAGGTCGACGTCGTGTTGGGGGGCAAAAAGGTCATTAAGGTAGTGATCAAAGTAAATCAAATTGATGATCTATTTTTTTTCCTTCTCTTCTCATATCTTACTAACAACTGTGTCTTTAAGGGAGGAGGCATAAACTTTTCCAATCTCGAGAAACGTCCCGTGTATCCTCTGATCGACGGGGAGTCGGCGAGAAACAAATCGAGCGGATTCAACGAAACCGATGCAAGGTAAAGGAAACGTTTCTTCCTTTTTTATCGTCTTCATTGCTAATTATATGAATGCCTTCGTTTCAGGCGGTGCTTCCCCGAATCGCTAGATAATGAAAAGTTAAAGGGAAAAATAGTCCTATGCGACGGAGAAAACGAAGAAACCATCAGCAGCCCGACATACCTGTTCGACGACCTTAAGAGGCGAGGAGGGGCGATTGGGTTGATATATATAAAAAATCAAGAGTGGGAATTCGAAACAGAATACGGAACCAGGCCGATCTCTGCAATCCGTGCACGAGATGCTGATGAAATTCTCTCCTACATAAACTCAACAAGGTTAGCGTTATAATTTAAAAGTCGGATAAATTCCTATAGAAAAATCATCAATTTCACATCATCCCATAATAGTGTGTTTTCAAATGCATTATCTGTCTGAAGGAATCCCGTCGCCACGATTCTTCCATCGGTGACGGCGCTGAATATCAAGCGGGCTCCGTTAGTCCCAGAGTTTTCTTCAAGAGGACCCATTGAAGGTAACAGAAACCTAATCAAGGTAGGTAAAAACTTCTTGTTTAATAATGAGCATACTGATGAAGGAGAATAAAGAGTACCACCAACCAACGCACGCACGCATGCATGCAAGAATCTTGAATTGGTTTCTTTTCTGTATGTATGTCTGTAGCCTGACGTTGCAGCGCCAGGCTACAAAATTCTAGCAGCTTCGCCCTCGAACAACAAAGAAAAGGCGCTGCCCGGAAAAAAACCGCCACTTTTCGTCCTGCTCTTTGGCACATCCATGTCCTGCCCGCATGTTTCCGGGCTGGCAGCAACGGTCAGGTCAAAGCACCCCAAATGGTCCCCCTCGGCCATCAAATCTGCGATCATGACGACGGGTTAACACCTATGACATAATCGTATTACGATACATTTAAAAGAATTTCATTTTTGTTACTAACATGTCATTATCGCACACAGCAATCCAAGAGGACAACGAACACGGCCCAATAAAAATGGAGGATGGGACGATCGCCACCCCATATGAGATGGGGTCCGGCCAAATAAGCATTTCGAAACCGTTAAATCCCGGGCTAGTTTACGAGACAGAGATGATAGAGTACTACCTTTTTCTCTGCAATCTTGGATACAACGTGGAAAAGATCAAAAGGATTGCTTTGGACTTACCCGGCGACTTTTCGTGCCCCATTAACTCGAGTAGGGATGCCATCTCCAGCATGAACTATCCTTCGACCGCCGTCTCCGACCTGACACCTGGGAAAAACAAGACTGTTGAAAGAACAGTAACAAACGTTGGGGACGAAGATTGCATTTACGCTGCCAAGGTGCAAAGTCCTAACACGATGGATGTCTGGGTGGTGCCAGATAGACTTAAATTCAAGAGGGGCATTCGTAAACTGAGTTTTAAAGTGATATTCAAGATAAACAAGGCCACTTCAAAAGACTTATTCGGTTCAATCACATGGACTAGTGATGATAAGCAGTATAAAGTTTATAGCCCTTTTGTTGTAAGCATAGCCTAGCATGATGATGGGGTAAGATATTAAGGATGAATGATTGTAAGAGAATCCTACTGTGATGCAACTTATTAGTAAAGATAAGACTATTTTGGTCTTCCACGCCTTTGTTTCGATGCTTCAGATTTCTTTAGCACACACCAATGTGCCAAAGAACAATTACATGCATACGGCTATTTCTTTCACTGTAAGCCTATAATGCTAACTAATCAATCATTAATAGTAAGTAAAGCCCGAGCAAGATCAACACAGTTGCATTGCCACAAAAAGCTACAGTTTCACGTACGCATTAAAACAAATACCTTATGCCCCGCGTTTGACTTCTATTCTAACCTAATCGCATCTACTAAAACTTGAAGTCAAGATCCAATTACATATTACCATGCATGAACTTAGACCATCTCCAACCGAAAAACTTATTCTCAAACTCAAACTCATTCTCAAACTCAAAATGCAGTCATTCTTCTCCAACCATTATACTCATTCTCAAACTCAAAAGAATATTCTTAAAATATTCTCTTTCACATCAACTTTTATTAATTTTTAATATTACCCACATATTTTACAATTGAACAAACTAGACCAAACGACAAATTAAAATATTACTTAAAAATTTATAAAATAACATAAGTATTTAGTTTACAATCATAAACATTATTGACCTATTATATAAATATAAAAGAATGAAGTAAAATTAAGACAAATGAAAAATTGAAAACGCTTTGCACTAAAATTAAATCAATAATTTAATATAGGTATTTTTTATAGGAGTTAAAAAGTTCTTGGTTGATGAACAGTACAAACCCAAATTTGGGTTTCTGTGTCACAGAAATAGGTCAATACCCATTTTACGTATTGAAATGGATGTACATTGGACACAAAAATCTATTTTGCAACCTAATTTAGGTATCCAATGGAGATGGCCTTACCCGAACATTTAGTTGAAAGAAAATCTTCTGCGAACAAGTGGAAAAAGGCCTACTCTACTCCTCCTCCAATATGCTTTGATGATATATTTTTCCAAATGAAATCTTCACCAGCGCTGATAAATAAAAAGTTATATACGGTCTATGAGAAATTAACATTCGACTTAATAATTAATATGGCAAAATGAATCGACCAAATATTCTATTAATCTATTTTTTCTATTATTTTTGAAAATTTGTTCATTATATTATTAATAGAAAGGATTATCATCTATTCTTAAGTCTCGGGTAATTAAACTGCCCTTTTTGATTCAATTTTGGTCTGTTAATTTTGAATTATTAAATATATATTAATAAATTGTGAAACCACCCAAAAACAGTTATTGACCCACGTTCTTATTGACCAAACCTACCGCATGAAAAATAAAACTGCCGCAAATTGTCCTCTTCTATATATTTATAAAGACAGTTTATAGTTAAAATATAAATTCCACTATGTCTTTTAGATAAAATTAATATAATATATATGTATATGCACATGCATTTGAGTGTTCTCTTCTATATATTTATAAAGACAGTTTATAGTTAAAATATAATTTCCACTGTGTATTTAGATAAGATTAATATAATATATGTATATGGACACGCAGTGTGCGCAGACATTACTAGTATCTTTTAAACTGTTTTAAGGTACACTAATATTGATTGGTATTTGGTAGTGGCCAGGACAGCCACACACCACCCACACTCGCATACCTTATTTCAATATGTATAAAATTATTTATACCATTAATCTAAACACATTTAGTAACACAGAAAAAAAATTCTCCCAAAAGACAACGACTATCACGATGCTCTTGTGATTTGATTTCACAAAATCAAAACAACGAAACCTACGATTTTATACCAAAAGTGCTGGCAAAATAATCTCCAAAGAACTGCTCATTCATTTCATTTAATTTTTTACTGATCACGTAATCAATGATAACTTATCCACATCATAATATGAAATATTTTCCCCTAAATAAATCTGGAAATCCACTAAATACATTTCTCTTTTTTTTTTATCATTTAATAACGTTGACCAATAAAAATAAATACTCACTAATTATAACCTTTTTTTTGTCCCTATTATAAAAAGGGTGCAGTCATAGTGACATTTCATTATATTTCATCATCATCATCATATCAAAAACTTAGTAGCATGGCGAATAATCCGTACTATCACAAATGCGTGGATTTTGGGTGCCTGATTCCCGGTTACAAGTACAAAAAAGTATGGCCCGAGCTGATCGGAGAAGATGCATCGAAAGCAGAGAAAGTTATTACGAGAGATAATCCACTCGTCACGGTCATCCCCGTCCCCCCGGGAAAGGGTGTTATCGACAACTTCTGCTGCGATCGTGTGTGGCTTTGGATCGATAAGAACAACAAAGTCGTAGAAGTGCCATTGGTTGGGTGAAATATATAAATTACTACTACCTTATATCTTTGGCAAATAATAATAATAATAATATAATAAATAATTGGTCTATGGTGATGTACTACTATGTCTAGTTATGGATGATGAAATAAATCAATAATATATGTGTGTTTACGATGTTTGTTCTTCTCTATTTATTCTCTTAAGCTCTCAAACCCGTTGGTAATGATATTACGCAATTTTACCGGTTGACCAAAGAAGCCGAGATCATTGCTATCGTCAATTGGTCTGCCAATTAAGTTTTATTAAAAAAAATTGAAAGAAAAACACCAACAACATTAGTTACTATGTTGGGTTAATTAGCATTATTTTGCCTTTACTTTTATAATAAATTAATTTTCATTTTTTTTCCCTAAACGATAGCTTGTATTAATAAAAAAATATAGGGGCTAAATAGCCCAACGTTTCTCTCCGGTGAAGTCAGTATCGGATAGACGACAAAGGCCAAAACATGATCATAATACCACAATATGACAAAAGCAGAAAGAAAACGTAATACATAATTAAGCAATTTAATATTTTAAATTAAAATAAATTTTATGTGAAATATTTACACATGCACACTTGAAAGTGAAAAAAGTACTTCAATTTCCATTTTATTTAAAGTAAAGCTCATCTGTTTGTATATTTTTTGATTTATCGTTAGTTAATACTCGTATAGTCGTATTCCTTCATTAATTTATTACTTCAATAATTGGTCAAGGTGAGTGAATAATTTATGCCACGTATCACTATCCAAAATGATTTATACGATCTAAATTATTAATTGTTGGTAATAATTATAGAAAGAATCTCCAAAGAAAACGAGAAATCACGAGGGTTTCATAAAAAATCGTAACATAGCTCGGCATCGAGGAATGATACGATTTCTTTTTATCGATTTCGATGTTAATTAATCTTATGGTTGGGTTTATTATTATTATTATTATTAATTATTATTATTATTAATTATTATTATTATTATTATTATTATTATTAATCATATGGTTGAGTTTCAGGCCTTTTGCTCGCTCGAGTAATGACATGAAGATGGGATTAAAGAACAAGAATGACTACTAAAGACGAAATATAAAATTTATTAACGGATGTAGTATGTAGTGTTTGATAATTATTTATTACTAAATATCAATTTCTAATTTATACAATGCCAATGCACTGCAGTCAAAGGCATGTTTTGTTTGTTTGTTTTTTTTTTAAATATTCGAATGTGATGATGTATGCTTATTCATTTCATTCAATTTTTTTTTTACTGATCACGTGATAAATGAAAACTTATCCACATATACTCTTCGGCAAATCATTAATTTGAAATATTTTCCCGTAAACAAATTTGGAAATTCACTAAATATATTTCCTCTTTTTTATATCATTTAATAACGTGACCAATAAAAATATATACTCCCTATAATAAGCTCATTTTTTCCCTCCCTAATAGGTGGAGCGGTAAGTGTGACATTTCTCAATATATTTCATCATCATCATGGCGAAATTCCCTAATCGGTACAACAACAAATGCGAGAATTCTAGGTGCCTTAGCGCCCATTACAAAAAAGTATGGCCCGAGCTGATCGGAGAAGATGCATCGAAAGCCGAGAAAGTTATTACGAGGGATAATCCGCTCGTCACGGTCGTCCCCGTCCTGCTGGGAAAGTTTATTATCCTCAACTTCTGCTGTCGCGTGTGGCTTTGGATAGATAACAACAACGAAGTCGCGAAAGAGCCTATGGTTGGATGATGAACGAGAAATAAAGATTACTAGCTTAATGTTATTATCATCGAATAATGAATAATAATAAATAATTGATCTTGATGGTGATGAACGGTCTAGTCCAGTTCCCTGTGGACGAAGAAAATAAATCAATGACATATATACTTAAGATGTTTGTTACTCTAAAAGCTTTCAAACCGCTTTGTTAATATTTTATTACACAATGTTTACTAGTTAGACCAAAGAACCTGGAAATCTATATACTATTGTATTTAGCGTAAAGCCTTGATCTTCGGTTTGTCTGGCAACTTAAAATTTGTTAGAAAAAAAATTAATTAATAAAACTGAACTAAAACAACCCACTTATCATTACATTTTGATTTAAGTACTATTTTTAGTTAACAACCAGTCTACCTTTAATTTTATAATTAGTCAGTTTTTAATTTTTATAAAATATAAATATACATTATTAAACAATTAAATTATATTTATTCTATTAAATATCTTTGAATAAAATAAATTTTATATGATGGCACATGCTTTTGATTTTGCATAAGATATTAGGGTTAATTAAAACTAAAGCGTAATCGGTTTCCATTGTATTTTAAATAAAGCTTATCTGTTTTTATATTTTTGGATTTCATCTTTAATTAATACTCATATTCATTCGTTGATTTCTTACTTTGATGGTCAAACGCAGATAGGCTCATGGATAAGGTATCCCCTATCGCCATCCAAAATGATTTATACGATCTAACTTAGTAATTGTTGCTAATAATTATAGAAAGAATTTCGAGAGAAAACGAAAAATCAAGAGGGTTTTTCAATGAATTGATCTCACAAAATCATAACAGCTCGGCATCGAGGGATCTTTTTTTTTTTTTTTATCAGTTTCGATTTTGATTAATCATATGGTTGGCTTTGTTTAACTGTCGACCTTTGGGCTTGCACCACACACTTGGCGCTCGTTGGACGGGCTTTGAACCCTAATTCCAAGCCCAACTTAGTTATGTGGTTCGACTCAGATGTTGGGACCTACATCAACAAAATGTACATGAAGTATTGTACTTCCGAAATGAAAAAAAATTAATTAAAATCATCACACATGCTAATCGTGTGAAAAAAATGGAAAACAACTATTATGATGCGCGTTGTGCCGAATCGCGTAAGTAAAATGTTTTTCGGAGTATCTATACTCTTATATAAAGAGCCTAGGGGGTCTAAGAACTATCAATTGGTCTGTGAAGTATTTTTACCATTTTACCGGTAATATGTTAGTTTATTACAATTTTATCCTTACTTAAAATTTTTATTTTTAAATAACATAATTAATAAAATATATAAAATATATATGGTGCACATTCCTTGTTTTATTAATGCTTAGTCTTTTGTCAAAACAAAAATGAAATGACATTTAGCGAAAAAAACACTAGTCAAAAGTCCACTACTACAATATTATGGAGATCTCCTCTTTTTTGTTTTTTTACTAACATATTACATTAATAAGACACTCTTATCTTCATCACCAAATTAACATAATATTATTACATTTACCGTACCACCTCTCTCTCTCTCTCTCTCCCTCCCTCCCTCCCTCTCTCTCTCTCTCTCGCTCTTTTTCTTTATTTCCTTCCTATAAGAGGGTCTTGCGACATTTCATTTCATTTCACCATCAACATAAGAAGTATATTATCGAAGCAATAATAAATAAGCATGGCAACTGCTGGTAATCGATGGCATTGCAAGTCTGGTGGTTGTCAAGATCCAAAGTGCTGTGCGCAATACACTTACAGGTATGAATGGCCCGAGCTCGTCCGGGAAGATGCAAAAAAAGCCGAGGAAATTATTACAAGAGATAATCCGCTCGTTACTGCTGTCTTCATTATCCCCCCGGGCAGGCATGTTACGCACGACTTCTGCTGCAATCGCGTGAGGATATCCACCGATAATCACAACATAGTTATCTACGTGCCTATAGTTGGATGAACGAACCAATATATGGAATCAAATCTATCTATGATGATATGTTAATATCAAAATAGTAGTAGCAGTAGTAGTAAATGGAGAGCAAGTGATAAAATAATTGAGTCGTCGTGATATGATATGTTGTGCCATGTGTGCTGGTAATGAATTGGTGAAATAAAACAATAAAATATATATTTTATATGGTGGTTGTTGTGTTCTTCTCCCATTTATTCCTCCTCTAAAGCTTTGCTCGCATACTAATTACGAAGGCATTGCAGCCGAAGATCTCATCACCTATATTTTAGGGTTTTGCCCATATACTCAACTCGAGTTTGAATGTTCATCAGAAGCTATACTTATTTACATAGAGGCGAGTTTATCACGATAGAAAAAAGTATCATAGCTTAATTGACACCTCAAATACATACACTTGTTATGTTATAATAAAGAAACGAGCGAGCGAGCTGGCGAATTGACGATATGATAAGTCGTCGGTCACCCTTGCGTTGTTGGATTAATATATTTTAATTTCGTATACCTTAGGTAGACGTTATTACGGGCTAATTTTTTCATTATGATTACAAAATAGTATAGTGTGATATGTTTCCTTGTACAGTTTTTGCCTGAATAGTTATTTTACAATGAAATTAGGGACAACAACATTTTTCATTCCCAATGTTTGGGGATGAGTGTTCCTCGTATTACGAGGTGCCACTTTTAGTTTAAAATGTTATCGATTTTTGGCCGTCTTTGATACACGGATTAGATACAAGGAAATAAAAATAAAAATGTGACAAAATTCAATTTAGAAACTGTATATATCTATGTCCAATTTACTACGAGAACAACACCTACACATCAGACACGGATAATACCATGTCTAATACTCAATATATATGAAATTTTAGTTTTAAACACCGTATTTTCCGTGTCTAATATTTTCCTTTTTTTCTAACAATGTGAGTAAACTGGGCTTTACTGTAAGCAGAAACATATGATGATATTAATGAGGCACATGTAGGACGTAAGAGGCAGAGGCAGTAAGTATTGATTAGTCATCATATATGTAGGTTAACTTAGTGGCTTATAGTGGGTTTGTGCTATTTCGAAAATTTCGATGAGCACCGCCCAGAAAAAAAGGTGACTACGATGATCACTCGATATGCAAATGCAATCGAAATGGCGATGGAATTCGGATATATTCCGTTTGTTTTTGAACCACCAATTATTTGAATACCTAAATCGTTTAACGAATATTTTTTAATAGTACTTCGGCCCTAGACGAGTCGATTTCTTAAAGAAGTTAGGGAAAAAGAAATAGAACATGTTCTGAGAATTAGTAAAAGTATGACTCGTGATTCGTGAATATCGGGAAAAGAGAAGACGTAACGTAGTAAAACAACAAACTAGTATATATAATCATGTCGTGCGCACACACACACAAACACACATAGAGTTAAAATCATTCATCATTCACAGATATTTTCATCAACATGAGTTTGTTTAAGGCAGCTGAACAAAGGGAAGAAAGAGTCTACATAGTATACATGGGGAGTATCAGACAAAGGGAGGCTATGGAATCTTTGATTCCAAGGTAACATTCATGTTTAGAAAATTTAATCGTATGATCGACTTATTCGTTGATTTTGTTAGGAAAAGGTATGAATGAAATTATTACTAAGAGGTATATTTGAAAGGGTGTACTAATTAAGCAAAAGGTTCTTTAATATAAAGATGTATTTTTTCATGAATAGACACATGCAAAGGGATACTTCTCTTGGTATTGAAAACCTAAACCTATAAATACCCCACATGAGTTATCATTGAAGATTATTCAAAAGCATTAAAAATTCTCTACATTTCATTCATATCACTTGTGTTCTTGTTAGTCCCAAAGCAAGAGTATTTGTTCGTCGAAGTTTGGCGTATTTGATATACCGCTATATTCCAAACGTAAGTCGTTCTATCTCGGAGGCGTTTACCGTAAACCGTGGGTATTAGTGGGGTAATTTCGTCTTCAAGAGAGCGTGTATCACGTGCCTCGACTTGTGATTTGTTCACACCATTACCGCTGAAATTTATATTTGCTGCTTCGCTCGAAGATAAAGGCGCTAACCAACGGAGAACCAACATTTGAAGACGAAATTCTTTATATTCTTATTGTTGGAGACAAGCCGCTCCTCGTTTCAAGTGAAGACGAGACCGTGTACGAAGGAAGCAAGTCATATAAATATTTGAAGATATATTAAGATGGCAACCGACGATAATCAGAATGTGATGCCGTCTACCGCCCACATCGTTCCCATGGTAACAGCCGCTCCCATGCATGGCGAACGACCGCCGAAATTCAGCGGCGCCGACTTCAAAAGGTGGCAACAAAAAATGCTATTTTACCTTACAACTCTCTCTCTTTCTCGATTTCTTTCGGAGGACCCGATGACCGTCCCGGAAGGTGAGACCGACGCTCAAAAGCGTGCGGCCTCGGATGCATGGCATCATAGTGATTTCTTGTGTAGAAATTACATTTTAAACGGACTAGACGATTCCCTTTACAATGTCTATAGTCCGATTGAAACGGCAAAGGAATTATGGAATTCCTTGGAGATAAAGTACAAATCGGAAGATGCCGGGATTAAGAAATTTCTCGTTGGCAAATTCCTGAAGTATGTAATGGTCGACACCAAATCGGTGGTGAGTCAAGTGCAAGAAATTCAGATTATTCTTCACGACTTGTCGGCAGAAAAATTAATCGTGAACGAGGCTTTTCAAGTGGCTGCAATAATTGAAAAGTTGCCGCCTATGTGGAAAGACTTCAAGAACTATCATATGCATAAACGTAAGGAAATGCGACTCGAAGATTTGATAGTTCGACTCCGGATTGAGGAAGACAACCGAAAATCCGAAGCAAAGGCGAAGCGAAGCGAGTTCGAGGCTAAGGCAAATTTGGCCGAGCCAAGCTTCAACAAAAAGCGCAAGCAACCCACGGGTGGAAAGTCCACGGGTGGTAAGCAACCCCAAGCAAGCTTCAAGAAGTTTAAAGGAAGCTGCTATAATTGTGGTAAATCTGGGCATCTTGCAAAAGACTGCCGTCTCCCAAAGAAAGTTAGAGAAAGCGCTCATATGGTCGAGAACAAATCAATTCACAATGATTTATCAGAACAAGACCTCACCGCCGTGATCCAAGAAGTTAATTTGGTTGATAATCCACGAGAATGGTGGATCGATACGGGAGCAACTCGGCACATTTGCGCCGATAAAAATATGTTTTCGTCCTACACCCCGACTGACGGAAGGAAGCTATTCATGGGAAACTCTTCGACATCTGACGTCGTGGGGACATGCAATGTGGTGCTAAAAATGACATCGGGCAAAGAATTAACGCTAACGGACTTGCTGCATGTCCCAGACATCCGGAAGAATTTGGTGTCAGGCGCTCTTTTGAGCAAAGCCGGCTTTAGATTAGTCTTTGAATCTGTTAAGTTTGTTTTGACTAAGAATGATATCTTCTTAGCTAAAGGGTACCTAAATGAGGGCCTTTTTAAGATGAATGTGATGAATGTAATCCGCCAAGAGGCGAAGAATAAAGAAAGTATTTCTTATTTGTTGGAGTGTTCTAATCTGTGGCATGATAGACTTGGACACGTAAACTTTAACACAATTAAAAGATTGGTGAATCTAGATTTGATACCAAAAGTTTAAATCGATTCTCATAACAAGTGCGAAACTTGTGTTGAAGCAAAAATGGTAAAAACACCGTTTAAGCCAGTTGCTAGAAGCACGAATCCACTCGAATTAATTCACACCGATATTTGTGATTTAAAGTTTGTGCAAACTCGAGGTGGAATGAAATATTTTATAACATTTATTGCTGATTGCACAAGGTATTGCTCTACTAAAGAGTAAAGACGAAGCTTTAGATGCTTTTAAGAAGTATAAAGCAGAGGTCGAGAATCAACTCACTCGAAAAATTAAGGCGATTAGAAGCGATCGCGGAGGCGAGTATGTGGCCCCGTTTGACGAAATATGCAAAGAGTCTGGTATTATTCATCAAGAAACGGCGCCGTACTCACCTCAATCTAACGGAATAGCTGAAAGAAAGAATCGAACTCTAAAGGAGATGATGAATGCGCTTTTAGTAAGCTCGGGTCTACCCCAAAATTTGTGGGGGGAAGCGATTCTTTCAGCAAATTATATACTTAATAAAATACCCCATAAAAGTCGGGACGAAACGCCATATAAACTATGGAAGGGACACAAGCCTACCTATAAATATTTAAAAGTGTGGGGGTGCTTGGCAAAAGTCGAAATACCAAAGCCGAAACAGGTCAAGATAGGACCTAAAACTATTGATTGCATATTCATCGGTTATGCTAATAATAGCAGTGCTTATCGATTTTTGGTGTATAAATCTGAAAATTCAGATTTTCATAATGGAATGACTATTGAGTCTAGAAATGCGGTGTTATTTGAGAACGTATTTCCTCTTAAAAATAAAGAAGAAAGAATCTCACGAAAAAGGACAGCGGACAAGGCCGAGCTACCTCATAAAGGTGAGGAAGAACCTAGGCGAAGTAAAAGGACTAAGGTGCCCAAATCCTTTGGTCCTGATTTTACAATTTACATGGCAGAGGATGAACCACGAACTATTCGTGAAGCTTTGGCAAGTCCAGAAGCACCTCTTTGGAAAGAAGCTATCAATAGTGAAATAGAATCCATCATGTTTAATAATACATGAGAGTTAGTTGATCTCCCTCCGGGTTGCAAACCTTTAGGATGCAATTGGATCCTTAAAAGGAAATATAAGACGGATGTAACTATTGATAAATATAAAGCCCGATTGGCTGTAAAAGGGTTTAAGCAAACAGAAGGATACAATTTCTTTGATACGTATTCTCCGGTGACTAGAATCACGTCTATACGTGTATTAATTGCGATTGCATCCTTGCATGACCTTGAAATTCATCAAATGGACGTGAAAACGGCCTTTCTAAATGGGGACCTCGAGGAAGAAATTTATATGGAACAACCCGAGGGGTTCATTGCACCCGCGAAAGAGGCCAAGGTGTGTCGATTAGTTAAGTCTCTTTATGGACTAAAACAAACACCTAAACAATGGCATGAGAAGTTTGACAAAACAATGTTATCAAATGGATTTAAAATCAACGAATGTGATAAGTGCGTCTACATTAAAGGTACCGCTGATTCATTTATAATCGTGTGTCTGTACGTAGACGACATGTTGATACTTGGGAAAAATAATGATTTAATTGCAAATACCAAGAAGATGTTGAAAAAGAATTTCGACATAAAAGATATGGGAAAAGCCGATATTATCTTAGGAATTAAAATCGCTAGGAACTCGGAAGGAATTGTTTTATCACAATCCCATTACGTTGAAAGTATATTGAAGAGGTTCAATGCGTTTGACAGACCTCCGGCTAAGACGCCTGTTGATTTAACTCAACACTTGGCTAAGAACAGAGGTGAACCAGTTTCTCAGCTAGAATATTCTCGAATAATTGGGAGCTTAATGTACTTAATGAACTGTACGCGCCCCGATATAGCCTATTCAGTGAGCAAACTAATTAGGTTCACAAGCAACCCCAGCAACGATTATTGGAGTGCTCTTATTCGTGTACTAGGATACTTAAAGCACACTATGAGCTTGGGAATAACGTATACAAGATATCCCGCAGTGCTTGAGGGGTACTGCGATGCAAATTGGATATCAGATACAAACGACTCAAAGTCGACTAGTGGCTACGTGTTCACTATAGGTGGAGGAGCCGTGTCTTGGAAATCATCTAAGCAAACGTGTATAGCTAGATCCACGATGGAGTCTGAGTTTATAGCTCTAGATAAAGCCGGGGAAGAAGCTGAATGGCTTAAAAATTTCTTAGAAGATATTCCGTGTTGGAATAAACCGGTGCCCGCCGTAATGATACATTGTGACAATCAATCGGCGATCGGAAGGGCACAAAGTAGTTCGTACAACGGTAAGTCTCGACATATACGTCGGAGGCATAATACAATAAGGCAATTAATCTCGAATGGGGTTATTTCGGTCGACTATATAAAGTCGAAGGAAAACCTAGCGGATCCGCTTACCAAAGGCATAAATCGAGATCAAATGTACAAACTGGTTAGTGGAATGGGTTTAAAATCCACAACATAAGAATAGTCTTAGCGGTAACCCAACCTTGAGAATCGGAGATCCCGAAACCTTGGTTCAATGGGAAAACTAAGCTTTGACAGTTCAGTGAAACACTTGAAAACTACACTCATTCCAAAGAACCATCAAGTGTGAAATCTGCCTAAGTGGTGAGGTTAAATCTAGGACTTTTAATGATTCCTATACCTAAGGGTGAAGTAAGGCAGGATACTTTTTATAGGAGAATCACCTTTGTAAGTGAATAAGTAAAATGGCCGCTTATAAACGAACACTTACTAAACCAAGATATGGTCCAAGGCCGAAATGGACACAACGTGAGAACAAGAAATTGTCAGAACTATCATTGTGTGAGTATTGTTGTCTTGGTGCACACAAATGGCCGGTAAGTTCAAAGCATCGCGCTACTAACCGTACAGTGTATCCGATAATATTTCACTAGAGAAGATTCAAAGCCCGACGCTATCTTTCTTGATGCAATGATAGTTCATCGGGAAATTGTAAACATGCATTGGGATTGTTAGGAAAAGGTATGAATGAAATTAATACTAAGAGGTATATTTGAAAGGGTGTACTAATTAAGCAAAAGGTTCTTTCATATAAAGATGTATTTTTTCATGAATAGACACATGCAAAGGGATACTTCTCTTGGTATTGAAAACCTAAACCTATAAATACCCCACATGAGTTATCATTGAAGATTATTCAAAAGCATTAAAAATTCTCTACATTTCATTCATATCACTTGTGTTCTTGTTAGTCCCAAAGCAAGAGTATTTGTTCGTCGAAGTTTGGCGTATTTGAGATACCGCTATATTCCAAACGTAAGTCGTTGTATCTCGGAGGCGTTTACCGTAAACCGTGGGTATTAGTGGGGTAATTTCGTCTTCAAGAGAGCGTGTATCACGTGCCTCGACTTGTGATTTGTTCACACCATTACCGCTGAAATTTATATTTGTTGCTTCGCTCGAAGATAAAGGCGCTAACCAACGGAGAACCAACAGATTTAACGACACTAATTTTTTCTGCAGGTTTAAAGATAGGGTTTTATTTACTTACACGAGTGGATTTACGGGTTCGCTGCTCGTATGACTAAGGCAGAGGCAGAATCATTGGCCAAAATGAATGGAGTTGTGTCTGTTTTCCCTGATATTGTCTATGAGCTTCACTGAGGTTTTAGTCCCTTCGATGAGCATGGATGTGGTAATTGGATAATGCTGTCTGAATTAATATTGATTGATCGCAGCTTGTAAAATAAATGAATGAACATTGGAGGACCATATATTGTGATATGAACTAATAATATGCAATAGAACGTACCCAATCCAAAAGGAAAAAAAAAAAATCAAAGTAAAAAGAGTAACTTATGATGCATTGGCTAATCTTGAATGTGAGATCGAGCCATGACTGTTCCATTGCATTGCATCTCTGCTTAATTTCATATTATTCAATTCTTACATGCGTGCCGCCATCTTTGATTTTCTTCATCACAAACAAAAACAAATACTGATTCAAATTTTTGCACACAGGGATATGTGAACTATGAGATCTTCTTTGTATTTATTAAATTCTTACATGTGAGGCGGCCGAATATATATATATAATATATATATATATATATATATATATATATATTTCTGTCGTGAAGTCTCCTCACACAACCTGACTATGATTAACCGTACAACGATAGTCATGAGATAACACCACATGATGACTTCTCAAGAAATTGTGGAAGTGAGGATTTGATCCCACGACCTAACCCACAACCACCGTTTCCTTGACCACTAGGCCAAGGCCTCCAACTATATATATTCTATTCACTAGAACATAAAAAAAAAAAAAGCAAACGCAAAAAAGTATTCCTTCTATTCATGACAGCCCCAATATATTCCTTCAATTAGAACATCATAAACAAACAAAAAAAACCTTGTAAGACAATCTCCAACCGAGAAACGCATTCTCAAACTCAAACGCATTCTCAAACTCAAAATGCAGTAATTACTCTCCAACCGATCAACTCATTTTCAAACCCAAAAGATTATTTTGTAATATTCTTTTCTACACCAATTTTTACAAATTTCAATACAACCTACATATTTTACTATCATTATTATTATAATAAAGTAATATAACATAATTAATATAACTTACAAAGTTGTTGATTTTATAACACATAATTTAATTATAATACAAAATTCCGTGTGTACATCTTTAATATTATAGCATCGTAATTATATAACAACACAATACTATTTTGCCGCATAATTCAATTTTATATTAATGATAGCTTCTTGATCTCTACATTAAATTTGCCTTTCATCAATTTCTTGTGACAAACACACGTATTTGTTTTACAATTATTAAAACTTATTTTCAAATATACAAATGTAAAAAACCAAAATAAATCTGATATGAAAGACAAAAATTTTGGAAGAAAAGCAAATTATAAAGTTAAAAGGGGTTGCTTTACATGTGGACAAAACTTTTGCGTTGGATGAAATTGCAAACGCATGTTTGCGTTCAGAGGTGAGAGAAAATAATAAAAAAACGCATTTTGAGTACAATAGTCAGTATCGATTGGAGTGATTTTTCGGTATGCGTGTCCTGAGAGCCGATTGGAGTTGCTCTAAGTCTGCATTTCTATATTCCTTCGATTAAAACATCACCAACAAAAACAGATATTATTCAAAACGGCGATATATGAACCATGCCATGAAGCATCTACAATTCTTAGTTTTTTGGAACAAGGCCACGGGACGCACGTAGCGTCCTATTACTAATTTGGATTATCTTCGGATTTGGATGATATCAAAATCAAAACTGTTTAATTCTCAAACGGATGATTCGGAAGAAACCTCGACTACAAATCTGAATCCGAATATCCAATCACAATTCGATATCCAAACATGCCAGTAGCGAATTTTATTACTTGTGTTGGAAATAAGGGAAAAGGAAAGGAACAACTCTCGAATTCCGCTGAAGTATATTTCATTATTAATGGTAACATAAGACGTATAAAGAAAAACAATAAAATAGTATATATATAAGTATAATATATATATATATATATATATATTATAGGTTCGAATTTGGGCCTGTGCTTCCTAGCCCACTGCACAGAGCCCCAATTTTTTATGTTAATTTTAATGCTCCATTTTAGGTCTTTCCCTCCAAATAAATTAATATCATTATTTTATGACATATAACTCTGTAATTAAAAAAATAGGTCCAAAAGATTATAGATAAATTAAAGTTTATTTATTTGTATTAAGGTTGGGCATCCCTATGCTATAAGAACAGGGGCCCATAAATTGAAAAAACGGCCCTGCATAAATATATATATATATATTAACAATCGATTGAAATCCTACCATTGTTGTCTCCCGTTTGTATAGGGAAGCTTTCGAATACCAAGGAAAGAAGAAAGCCTAGTATACATATATAAGTTAGTATACATGAACTATCCTTCCATCGCTGTCTCCAATCTGACACTTGGTAAAAATAAGACCGTTTTAAGAACAGTACTAAACATCTATGCAAAACGTATATAAGACATTTTGAAGATTAGATAACGGACTAGACTCTGCTTATTATTGTTTTAAATTTATTCTTCGATTCCGAAGTTACAATTCATCATTTTGTCATTGACAACAATATGCAACACATATGCTAAAAAATGTATATAAAAAAACATTTTAATGATTATACGAATAACTTAACGTTTCATAATTGTATACTTTGATTATTGTTTCTTCATTAATTACGTTACGCAATTTATTATCAGGTATATAATAAACATACGATGTAAAACGTATATAAGAAATCTTCACAATTTTACCACGTACCTAATCTTTCGTATTATTTTGTTTAAACATTTTTCGACCCCACGAGTTACAACTTATGGTTCCGTCGCTGCAAGCCCTGAATATATAGTGTATATCAGTATAGCTTCAACTCAATCAACGTCCTAATAAAAAGTGTATCTTTGACGAATATGACGAAACTTAACCTCCCCTGAATATTCTGGAGGGCTCGAGCTTGGGTTGCATTTCGAGCAAAAACAGTGATATGCCCTTGCTTAGAGCAAATTCTGCACCTCCACAATCTGAAATGAATACAACGCTCAAAACAAGACTTAGAGCTAATGCTACTGCTAGGGAAGGTAGACGTATTTGTTTGGCCATTGGACAAATGGTACAAGTGGCACATTTATTTGGAAACTGGATATGAGAATCTAACTTACAAAATCTCGAGTTAACGCCTTTCCCTGGATGACCGAGGCGATAATGCCATAGATCAAGTGTTGGGGCTGGTTGTTGAGCAGAAACAGATGCCAAGGATTTTGGTGGAACATCAAGCAAGTAGAGACCATTATGCTCCCTGCCCAAACCAATCACCTTCTTCGTTTTGAGGTCCTGAAAAATACAAAGTTTAGGAAAAAATGCAACACAACAGTTTAAGGATTTCGTAATTCGACTGACAGATAAAAGATTGAACTTGAAGGAAGGAACATGAAGAACATTGTCTAATCGAAAGTCGGGAGAAAATGTATGAGATCCTGAGTGTGTGACTGTCGCAGTTGAACCATCGGGCAATCTCACTGATGGACCAATATGTTCCCGTGAGTTTTCCAAAGAATTTAAATCATGAGTCATATTGTCAGTACAGCCGGAATCTATGGCCCAAGGTGATGAGGAAAGGCATGATAAACAAGTCGTTGTACCCGCAAAATTTGCCAAGGGATTAGATGTAGCAGTGGAAGGAGATGGTATTAAGGCCAAGAGTTGTTGAATTTGTTCTTGGGAGAATGGAAACTGAGACTGGGAAGGTGATGGATTTTGATCCACTGCTGCAGCTATATGTCCGGATGGATGTCCACTTTGCGTAGGTTGGTATTGAGTGTTGTAACTCGATGATGGTGGCTGAAAATTAGGATCTTTCTTTGCTGGAATTTGTTGTTGTCCATTTTTCTTACGACACCAAGCTTCAAGATGCCCATTTCTCCCGCAAAAATTACAGCGCCAGTTGTTTCTGTTGCGATTGTTGTTGTTGCCTTGCCCTTGTCGACTATTATTCTGCTGTAACGAATTTTTAACTGCTGCTAGAGCTGATTGATCATGAGCATTCTGATGAAATGAAATGATTGATCTTTGTCGCTCTTCCTGTTTAACCAACGAGTATGCTTTGCTCACTGATGGTAGAGGATTCATAAGCAAAATTTGACTTCGAACTGAGGCATACGAATCATTGAGACCCATAAGAAACTGAATAAGTTGATCTCTTTGCTGGCGCGAGTTTATTTGCTCCTTCAAGGCACAACTACATGCTGATAAAGAATCATAGATTGTGAGCTCATCCCACATTGCCTTCAGAACAGTGTAGTAAGAAGCAATCGAATCATTTTGCTGTGTGTGATTTGATATGGCCCGTTGAATCTCGAAAATTCGCGGGGCATTTTGCTGAGAGTATCTGTCGTACAGATCTTCCCATACTTCATGTGCCGTCTTCATGAAGATGACACTGTTGGCGATCTCCTTTGAAATCGAGTTGAGAAGCCATGATAAGACCATACTATTGCAGCGACTCCACATAGAAAATTCTGTTGTATTTTCTGCCGGCGGCTGCTTTATTGTTCCATCAACAAAGCCTAACTTGTTTTTCGCTTCAAAAGCCATGGTTATGGCACGACACCAAATAGCATAATTATCTCCGTTGAGAGGCTGAGAAACCAAAGGTACACCAGGATTGTCTGAATGATGTAGAAAATATGCTGATGTTGGGTCTGTATCAGCACTTTTAGGTGGTGCAGTAATACTCGGTTCTGCCATGAAGAAGATGGTGTGATGGTCCTACAGGTCTGGATAGTAGGATCGATGCTCTGATACCATAATAAGAAAAGTGATTGTGAAATAATAATTTCTATTCTCTTTTAGAGAAGATACATAAGCTAGCTAATAATATATACAATGAATAAACTAATATTTTGCCTCTATTCTAGCACGTAATAATTACAAGTAAATGAAATGGATAAGCACAAATCAATTTAACTTGATTGAGGAACTGATCACCCGGGATTTATGCTATTACACATTACTAGCAATTCCACAATGGGTAACTTATTTATACCATCAGTTAGCAACACAAAATAGACAAACCCTACAAAAGATAACGATTGATTTCACAAAATCAAAACACATACACGAACCTACGATTTTATACCATCTATTCTATACCGTCGTCTAGTTCGTTCATTATCTTTTTACTGATCACGTAATCAATGAAAACTTCCCACACATTTCGTCATGAAATATTTTCCCCTAATTAAATCGGGCATTTCCTCTTTTTTTTTTTTTATATATATTTCTTTTCCAATTATAAAAAGGTGGTGGTGCGGCCTTTCATAATCGTAACCTTATCATCATCAACAACACCCATGGCGAACTATAATGGGTACAACTATGAATGCGAGGATTATGACTGCATGAATCCCAAGTGCTGTGCACTCGACAAGTACAAATATCGATGGCCCGAGCTGATAGGAGAAGACGCATCGAAAGCCGAGCAAATAATTGCGAGAGATAATCCGCTCGTGAGGGTCTTCCCAATCCCGAAAGGATGGGCTGCTATCCACGACTTCTGCTGCAATCGTGTCTTGCTTTGGCTCGATAAAAACAACAAAGTCGTGAAAGAGCCTATCGTTGGATGAAATTATTACTGCCTTGGCAAATAATTATGAATGAATAATAAAAATAATTGGTCTATGATGGATCACCATGAAGATGTCGTCTCTAGTCATGGATGATGAAATAAAATCAATAATATAATATGGACTTTAACATGTATATATTGTTCTTCTTCTCTCCATTTCTTCCTCTAATTGCATAAAAGGCTTCCAAGTTCCAAACCGGTTGCTAATATTACACATCTTTTACCAGTTGACCAAAAAACCCGAACATCTTTATTGAGCGTTAAGCATTGATATGAAACGTCAATTAAGTTTTTATTAGTGGGAAATTTAACTAATAAAATTGAAAGAAAATACCAACTTTGAGCTGTCAAAACCTGCTGGGGGGCGGCTGCGGACATGCGGACCTGAGAAATGAAGGCCCGACTCGCCTGTGGCGAGTAGCGGGCTTAGCCCGCCCGCTTAAAAATAAATAAATAATAACATGAAAATGAAAAATAGGAAAAAAACTTGAAGAATTCAATTTGGAAAATATATTTAATTTAATCAAATGTTTTAATGTATTATGTTCTTAAAGAACAATCATAGCTCCAAAAACATAAAATTCAATATAATTTATTTATATATCTATTTTAATATAATTATATTCTTTTCTTTTCTTTTTTGCGGGCCTGTCCGGACTGATGGGCCGGCACATGCCCGCTTCCTGGATGGCCTAATAATTTACAGCCCGTCCTGCCACTGTGAGGGGGCCGGGCAGGCCCGTTTGAGAGTTCTACACCAACTATATTTAGTGTTTCAGTTAATTACCATTCAACATTCAATTCTATAATAAATCGATTTCCATTTTTATATACTTATAAATAACCATAATTAAATTTACACTATATTTTTTTATTAAATATTGTAAATTATAAGCGATTTTATATGCAAAAAGTCTCCATTTTATTTCAAGTAAAGCTTATCTGCTTTGTACATTATGGATCATTAATACTCGTAGCATTCATTAATTTACTACATTATTTGGTGAAACGCATATAGGTGCATGAACAATTTCTGCCCGTATCACTCACTATCCAAGATGATTTATGGCTCGATCGATCTAACTTAATAATTGTTGCTAATAATTATGGAAAGAATCTCGAAAGAAAACGAAAAATCACGACAGTTTTATTTTATGAATGGTTTTCACAAAATCCTAACATAGCTATCGATTTTATACCATCAATTTGTATACCAAAAAGTGCTGGTAAGATATGAACCGAAAGAATCTGGAAATTCATTTCATTCAATTTTTTTCACTGATCACGTAATCAATGAAAATTATGCACATTCAACACATACTCTGTGGCAAATCATGATATGAATTTTTTTCCCCAAAATAAATGTAGAAATCACTAAGTACATTTCCTCCTTTTAATATATCATTTAATAACGTTGACCAATAAAAAATAAATACTCATCCTTTTTAATTTTCCTTCTCCTGTTATAAAAAGGTGGTGCGGTCGGTTACATTTCATTATATTTCAATTTCATCACTATCATCATCATATCATAAAACTTAGTAGCATGGCGAATAATCCATACAAGTACAAATGCGAGGTTTCCGAGTGCATGAATCCCGAGTGTTGTGCCCATTACGTGTACAAGTTTCGATGGCCCGAGCTGATCGGAGAAGATGCATCGAAAGCCGAGAAAGTTATTACGAGGGATAATCCGCTCGTCACGGTCGTCCCCGTCCTGCTAGGAAAGTTTATTATCCTCAACTTCTGCTGTGATCGCGTGTGGCTTTGGATAGATAACAACAACAAAGTCGCGAAAGAGCCTATGGTTGGATGATGAACGAGAAATAAAGATTACTAGCTTAATGTTATTATCATCGAATAATGAATAATAATAAATAATTGACCTTGATGGTGATGAACGGTCTAGTCCAGTTCCCTGTTATGGATGAAGAAAATAAATCAATGACATATATACTTAAGATGTTTGTTACTCTAAAAGCTTTCAAACCGCTTTGTTAATATTATATTACACAATGTTTACTAGTTAGACCAAAGAACCTGGAAATCTATATACTATTGTATTGAGCGTAAAGCCTTGATCTTCGGTTTGTCTGGCAACTTAAAATTTATTAGAAAAAAAAATTAATTAATAAAACTGAACGAAAACAACCCACTTATCATTACATTTTGATTTAACTACTATTTTTAGTTAACAACCATTCTACCTTTAATTTTATAATCAATCAGTTTTTCATTTTTAGAAAATATAAATATACATTATTAAAAAATTAAATTATATTTATTCTATTAAATATCTTTGAATAAAATAAATTTTATATGATGGCACATGCTTTTGATTTGCATAAGATATTAGGGTTAATTAACTAAAGCGTAATCGGTTTCCATTGTATTTTAAATAAAGCTTATCTGTTTTTATATTTTTGGATTTCATCTTTAATTAATACTCATATTCATTCGTTGATTTATTACTTTGATGGTCAAACGCAGATAGGCTCATGGATAAGGTATCCCCTATCGCCATCCAAAATGATTTATACGAGGGACGGTATCCGCCCACGGCATACTCCGGTGCCATGGGCTCATCTTTTTGGCGGGGCTCTTCAGATTCCTCGACATGACTTCATTCTCTGGCTCACCATTCGCGAACGACTCTCAACCAGGGATAATTTGTGGGTTGCACTGTTGGCGAATACATCTTCTTGTTCACTTTGCGATTCTAACTCTCTGGATACGGTGAATCACCTTTTCTTTACGTGCTCATTCTCTCGCCGTTGCTTACGCCTTCTGCGGCGCAAAACTCAGCTACAATGGCCTTATGTTGAATGGCGACGGGGGGTGCGATGGGCATCCATGCGCTGGCGTAGTGGCCATCTTTTCCATCTTGCTTGGCGTCACTTGCTTGCGTCCTTGGTGTACCATATTTGGATGGAACGCAATCGGCGATGGCGAGAAGGCCGGTCGACATCACCAAATCGATTAGTCGAGGAGGTTATGCGTTTAGTCTGCTTGCGTCTTTCCACTTTACACCCTAGATTTGCTTTTCAGCTTGTTGCGTTACGTAAAGTATGGCGTATTGCTTGGTAGACTTGCGACTTGCGACAGTCTGTTGTCGCTTTCTGGCATTAGCATTCTGCTATTGCGTTTGTACTCACTACCTTCTTATACACGGAAAATTCCAAAAAAAAAAATGATTTATACGATCTAACTTAGTAATTGTTGCTAATAATTATAGAAAGAATTTCGAGAGAAAACGAAAAGGGTAATTCTATTGGCACCCCCTTAATTCTATTTACACCCCCCTAATTAATATGTAAGTAGATTATTAGATACTTACCCATAAAAAATTAACTATATTAAACTATTAAATACTTACCAATTTTAAAATATTAGATAATTACCATTAAAAAACAATATATAGTCCCAAATATCCATCTAAGGAAATCAAAGAGATTAATACTTCCATGAAACTCACGTTGAACATATATGGCATATACAATCATTATATGGATATTTACTTTCACATATTTATAGTGATACTTTGATCGACGTTGCATATATAACATAGTTGCAATCGTTAGACTGTATTACTTTCAAGAAAGAAGGTGACGCGAGACGTGTTCGGTCGCGGATTTGAGTTCTCTCCTTTTTCCATAGACAAAAGCCTATTCAACGCTAACATGATACCGGTAATTCAAGTGTTAGGGGGTGTAAAAAGGTGGGTGTGAATAGTAGAGGGGTGTGTGAATAGTAGGACCCAAACGAAAAATCAAGAGGGTTTTTTAATGAATTGATCTCACAAAATCATAACAGCTCGGCATCGAGGGATCTTTTTTTTTTTTTTTTTTTTTTATCAGTTTCGATTTTGATTAATCATATGGTTGGATTTGTTTAACTGTCGACCGACTTTGGGCTTGCACCACACACTTGGCGCTTTGGACGGGCTTTGAACCCTAATTCCAAGCCCAACTTAGTTATGTGGTTCGACTCAGATGTTGGGACCTACATCAAATGTGGTGCACATTCCTTGTTTTATTAATGCTTAGTCTTTGTCAAAACAAAAATGAAATGACATTTAGCGAAAAAAAACATTAAAGTCAAAAGTCCACTACTACGATATTGTGGAGATCTCCTCTTTTTTGTTTTTTTACATATTACATTAATAAGACACTCTTATCTTCATCACCAAATTAACATAATATTATTACATTTACCGTACCACTACCACCTTCTCTCTCTCTCTCTCTCTCTCTCTCTCTCTCTCTCTCTCTCTCTCTCTCTCTCTCTCTCTCTCTCTCTCTCTCTCTCTCTCTCTCTCTCTCTCTCTCTCTCTCTCTCTCTCTCCCTCCCTCGCTGTTTTTCTTTATTTCCTTCCTATAAGAGGGTCTTGCGACATTTCATTTCATTTCACCATCAACGTAAGAAGTATATTATCGAAGCAATAATAAATAAGCATGGCAACTGCTGGTAATCGATGGCATTGCGAGTCTGGTGGTTGTCAGGATCCAAAGTGCTGTGCGCAATACACTTACAGGTACGAATGGCCCGAGCTCGTCGGGGAAGATGCAAAAAAAGCCGAGGAAATTATTACAAGAGATAATCCGCTCGTTACTGCTGTCTTCATTATCCCCCCGGGCAGGCATGTTACGCACGACTTCTGCTGCAATCGCGTGAGGATATCCACCGATAATCACAACATAGTTATCTACGTGCCTATAGTTGGATGAACGAACCAATATATGGAATCAAATCTATCTATGATGATATGTTAATATCAAAATAGTAGTAGCAGTAGTAGTAAATGGAGAGCAAGTGATAAAATAATTGAGCCGTCGTGATATGATATGTGTGCCATGTGTGCTGGTAATGAATTGGTGAAATAAAACAATAAAATATATATTTTATATGGTGGTTGTTGTGTTCTTCTCCCATTTATTCCTCCTCTAAAGCTTTGCACGCATACTAATTACGAAGGCATTGCACCCGAAGATCTCATCACCTATATTTTAGGGTTTTGCCCATATACTCAACTCGAGTTTGAATGTTCATCAGAAGCTATATTTATTTACATAGAGGCGAGTTTATCACGATAGAAAAAAGTATCATAGCATAATTGAAACACCTCAAATACATACACTTGTTATGTTATAATAAAGAAACGAGCGAGCGAGCTGGCGAATTGACGATATGATAAGTCGTCGGTCACCCTTGCGTTGTTGGATTAATAATATTTTAATTTCTTATACCTTAGGTAGACGTTATTACGGGCTAATTTTTTCATTATGATTACAAAATAGTAATGTTTCCTTGTACAGTTTTTGCCTGAATAATTATTTTACAATGAAATTAGGGACAACAACATTTTTCATTCCCGCAATGTTTGGGGATGAGTGTTCCTCGTATTACGAGGTGCCACTTTTAGTTTAAAATGTTATCGATTTTTGGCCGTCTTTGATACACGGATTAGATACAAGGAAATAAAAATAAAAATGTGACAAAATTCATTTTAGAAAGTGTATATATCTACGAGAACAACACCTACACATCAGACACGGATAATACCATGTCTAATACTCAATATATATGAAATTTTAGTTTTAAACACCGTATTTTCCGTGTCTAATATTTTCCTTTTTTTTCTAACAATGTGAGTAAACTGGGCTTTACTGTAGAACATATGATGATATTAATGAGGCACATGTAGGACGTAAGGGTAGCAGCTACTAAGAGCTCAATAATACTTATTGTATTGATTAGTCGTCATATATGTAGGTTAACTTAGTGGCTTATAGTGGGTTTGTGCTATTTCGAAAATTTCGATGAGCACCGCCCAGAAAAAAAGGTGACTACGATGATCACTCGATATGCAAATGCAATCGAAATGGCGATGGAATTCGAATATATTCCGTTTGTTTTTGAACCACCCTTTATTTGAATACCTAAATCGTTTAACGAATATTTTAATAGTACTTCGGCCCTAGACAAGTCGATTTCTTAAAGAAGTTAGGGAAAAAGAAATAGAACATGTTCTGCGAATTAGTAAAAGTATGACTCGTGATTCGTGAATATCGGGAAAAGAGAAGACGTAACGTAGTAAAACAACAAACTAGTATATATAATCAAGTCGTGCGCACACACACAAACACACGTAGAGTTAAAATCATTCATCATTCACAGATATTTTCATCAACATGAGTTTGTTTAAGGCAGCTGAACAAAGGGAAGAAGAAAGAGTCTACATAGTATACATGGGGAGTATCAGACAAAGGGAGGCTATGGAATCTTTGATTCCAAGGTAACATTCATGCTTAGAAAATTTAATCGTATGATCGACTTATTCGTTGATTTAACGACACTAATTTTTTCTGCAGGTTTAAAGATAGGGTTTTATTTACTTACACGAGTGGATTTACGGGTTTCGCTGCTCGTATGACTAAGGCAGAGGCAGAATCATTGGCCAAAATGAATGGAGTTGTGTCTGTTTTCCCTGATATTGTCTATGAGCTTCACTGAGGTTTTAGTCCCTTCGATGAGCATGGATGTGGTAATTGGATAATGCTGTCTGAATTAGTATTGATTGATCGCAGCTTGTAAAATAAATGAATGAACATTGGAGGACCATATATTGTGATATGAACTAATAATATGCAATAGAAAGTACCCAATCCAAAAGGAAAAAAAAAAATCATAGTAAAAAGAGTAACTTATGATGCATTGGCTAATCTTGAATGTGAGATCGAGCCATGACTGTTCCATTGCATTGCATCTCTGCTTAATTTCATATTATTCAATTCTTACATGCGTGCCGCCATCTTTGATTTTCTTCATCACAAACAAAAACAAATACTGATTCAAATTTTGCACACAGGGATATGTGAACTATGAGATCTTCTTTGTATTTATTAAATTCTTACATGTGAGGCGGCCTAATATATATATATATATATATATATATATATATTTCTGTCGTGAAGTCTCCTCACACAACCTGACTATGATTAACCGTACAACGATAGTCATGAGATAACACCACATGAGGACTTCTCAAGAAATTGTGGAAGTGAGGATTTGATCCCACGACCTAACCCACAACATTTCACCGTTTCCTTGACCACTAGGCCAAGGCCTCCAACTATATATATTCTATTCACTAGAACATAAAAAAAAAGCAAACGCAAAAAAGTATTCCTTCTATTCATGACAGCCCCAATATATTCCTTCAATTAGAACATCATAAACAAACAAAAAAAACCTTGTAAGACAATCTCCAACCGAGAAACGCATTCTCAAACTCAAACGCATTCTCAAACTCAAAATGCAGTAATTACTCTCCAACCGATCAACTCATTTTCAAACCCAAAAGATTATTTTGTAATATTCTTTTCTACACCAATTTTTACAAATTTCAATACTACCTACATATTTTACTATCATAAAGTAATATAACATAATTAATATAAATTACAAAGTTGTCGATTTTATAACACATAATTTAATTATAATACAAAATTCCATGTGTACATCTTTAATATTATAGCATCGTAATTATATAACAACACAATACTATTTTGCCGCATAATTCAATTTTATATTAATGATAGCTTCTTGATCTCTACATTAAATTTGCCTTTCATCAATTTCTTGTGACAAACACACGTATTTGTTTTACAATTATTAAAACTTATTTTCAAATATACAAATGTAAAAAACCAAAATAAATCTGATATGAAAGACAAATTTTGGAAGAAAAGCAAATTATAAAGTTAAAAGGGGTTGCTTTACATGTGGACAAAACTTTTGCGTTGGATGAAATTGCAGACGCATGTTTGAGTTCAGAGGTGAGAGAAAATAATAAAAAAACGCATTTTGAGTACAATAGTCAGTATCGATTGGAGTGATTTTTCGGTATGCGTGTCCTGAGAGCCGATTGGAGTTGCTCTATGTCTGCATTTCTATATTCCTTCGATTAAAACATCACCAACAAAAACAGATATTATTCAAAACGGCGATATATGAACCATGCCATGAAGCATCTACAATTCTTAGTTTTTTGGAACAAGGCCACGGGACGCACGTAGCGTCCTATTACTAATTTGGATTATCTTCGGATTTGGATGAAATCAAAATCAAAACTATTTAATTCTCAAACGGATGATTCGGAAGAAACCTCTACTACAAATCTGAATCCGAATATCCAATCACAATTCGATATCCAAACATGCCAGTAGCGAATTTTATTACTTGTGTTGGAAATAAGGGAAAAGGAAAGGAACAACTCTCGAAATCCGCTGAAGTATATTTCATTATTAATGGTAACATAAGACGTATAAAGAAAAACAATAAAATAGTATATATATAAGTATAATATATATATATATATATATGTATATATATATATATATATATTATAGGTTCGAATTTGGGCCTGTGCTTCCTAGCCCACTGCACAGAGCCCCAATTTTTTATGTTAATTTTAATGCTCCATTTTAGGTATTTCCCTCCAAATAAATTAATATCATTATTTTATGGCATATAACTCTGTAATTAAAAAAATAGGTCCAAAAGATTATAGATAAATTAAAGTTTATTTATTTGTATTAAGGTTGGGCATCCCTATGCTATAAGAACAGGGGCCCCTAAATTGAAAAAACGGCCCTGCATAAATATATATAATATTATATATATATATATATATATATATTAACAATCGATTGAAATCCTACCATCGCTGTCTCCCGTTTGTATAGGGAAGCTTTCGAATACCAAGGAAAGAAGAAAGCCTAGTATACATATATAAGTTAGTATACATGAACTATCCTTCCATCGCTGTCTCCAATCTGACACTTGGTAAAAATAAGACCGTTTTAAGAACAGTACTAAACATCTATGCAAAACGTATATAAGACATTTTGAAGATTAGATAACGGACTAGACTCTGCTTATTATTGTTTTAAATTTATTCTTCGATTCCGAAGTTACAATTCATCATTTTGTCATTGACAACACATATGCTAAAAAATGTATATAAAAAAACATTTTAATGATTATACGAATAACTTAACGTTTCATATGATTTTAATGTATACTTTGATTATTGTTTCTTCATTAATTACGTTACGCATTTATTATCAGGTATATAATAAACATACGATGTAAAACGTATATAAGAAATCTTCACAATTTTACCACGTACCTAATCTTTCGTATTATTTTGTTTAAACATTTTTCGACCCCACGAGTTACAACTTATGGTTCCGTCGCTGCAAGCCCTGAATATATAGTGTATATTAGTGTAGCTTCAACTCAATCAACGTCCTAATAAAAAGTGTATCTTTGACGAATATGACGAAACTTAACCTCCCCTGAATATTCTGGAGGGCTCGAGCTTGGGTTGCATTTCGAGCAAAAACAGTGATATGCCCTTGCTTAGAGCAAATTCTGCACCTCCACAATCTGAAATGAATACAACGCTCAAATCAACAGCAAAAAAGTCCTTAACTTTACGAAGTGAAGCGGTCAAGATCGTCTTAGATGTACAAAACGCGAGCAACCAAGACCATGCAACTTCTATGAAAACGAGTGAAATGAGTGAAATGAGTTGCGTACCAATTTTATTTGTGACTAACACGACCACATCTCCAAGAACAGCTCCACTCAAAGTTGCCTCATACCACCAGATACAAAAAACTGCTAGATTTTTCCTCCTAACATCTTTCATCGGCTTATGCTCTTCCACCTCTGACCTTTGAACCTAACTTCTTCCAAACCATTTCTCCACTGACTCTTCTTCACGAGTAAAGCTTTTGAAGTAGAATGATTATATCTTACTGAAACCCAGCACAAATAACGATAGGGTTTTCCAATATGAAATAAACCATCTCTTGTGTTGATGGAGCTGCGAAGATTAAGTGGGTTATACGCTTGCATCAGAAAAATTCATAAATTAGAGTGAACAGCACAGTAGATGGTGATGATGATGATGACTTCACATGAGAGCCGAGGATGAAGAGAACATACTCAAACCAGAAGTTTGCCTTCAGCGGAAGAGAAGTTGTAACTTGGGGGGTCGAAAAATGTTTAAACAAAATAATACGAAATACTAGGTACGTGGTAAAATTGTGAAGATTTCTTATATACCTTTTACATCATACGTTTATTGTATACCTGATAATATTGAGTAACGTAACTAATGTAGAAACAATAAATTGAGTATACAATGAAATCATATGAAACGTCTAGTTCTTCGTATAAGCAATAAAATGTTTTTTTTATACATTTTTAGCATATATTATTGTCAATGACAAAATAATAAAACTTAATGTCCCTAAAATGTCACACCCTTAATTAGCAGTCTCTATAATGCCACACCCGCTAAGTTATAAGAGCAAAAAAATAATTAAGCACACACACACACACATATATATATATATATATATATATATATATATATATATCAAACATGATTTACAACATGTTCACATATTATATATATACATATATACATATATATGTGAAGATACATTTTATAATACACACCAGGGTTTTTCATGACCGGTTAGGACCAGCCGGTTCCTCGGAAATCGATGAACCGGTCGGAATTTCGGTTCGGTTCCGGTCCGGTCTAAGCCTCCTACACACTGCTCTCTTGGCCGGTAGAAAAAAAAAAGAAAAGAAAGAAAAAAAGAAGAGAAGATGGAAAATAAGGATCCAAGCCAAAGGATCACCGAGATGTACGAGAGGCTCCACGAGGTATCAATATCCTTTGAAGAATTGCAGAGCCAAACATCCATCTACCGCATCCCAGCACACCTGAGAGATGAAAACAGGAAAGCCTACGAACCTCAGCTGGTCTCTCTGGGCCCTTACCATCACGGAAACAATAATCTGAAACCGATGGAAATACACAAAGAAAGAGCGTTGCTTCGCTTTGTCAACAGATCAAAGCAGCCGCTTGCGAACATTTTCGCCCTTTCGCAGCCGTTGGTTGAGGAGCTCATAGATGCCTACGACCAAGCGTTCTTGGAGCTCATGATAATGGATGGATGCTTTGTGCTGGAGATTCTAACGTTGCCTACTACTATATCTGATGCTAATAATAATGCACCAATATTCAGTCTGCACGGGATCTACTACGCCATGCCAACTCTGAGGAGGGATATGCTGATTCTGGAAAATCAATTGCCACTTCTCCTCTCTACAAGGATCCCATCTCCATCGGAGCCTTCCACGCTGTACAGAACGGAATTACGGTCGTCTCTCTGCCGGAAATAGGGCTCGTAAAGGGACCGTGGGAAATGCGGCGCCTTGGATACTCACGGTCGGCGCAACCACCATCGACCGTTCGTTCGAGGCCGACATCGTTTTGCGCTGGAAAAGAGTCGTCAAGGTTATATGATCGGCTAAACGAATCGAAATCTTTTCGTTTCTCTCTTTCTTTCTTTCTTTTTGTTTTTGTTTTGCGTCTGTTAGGAATATTTTATTGTGTTCAATTAAATTAGGTTATCTTAATCATGTAGTTTATTCTGCCCTATGATCTAATTGTAAATATACCTGAATTGTGGGTATATTAGTTAACTTGGGCCCGATAGCCCATTAGGGCTTATGTGTATAAATACCCTAAACGATACATCGTTTAGGGTTGCTGATTCATTAATAGAGTTGACGTTATTGCTGAAGAACTCGTGCGTATCATCGTTCCAACTCTACACATCGTCTAGTGGTATTACGATTCCTCATCATCGGTAATTCATCGTCTAAGGTAATACCAAATATATTATGAATCATGTCATGGTTGGATAAATCGGCCTAACAAGTGGTATCAGAGCCGAAATCGTGGATCAAATTCATCGAAATCTTCTGATATTCTTTTTCTCGGTTATGAATTTTTTATGTTTCGTTCGCTCAGTGTTTCAAAGATTATCAATTCCTTCTCGTCCAAATTCCCATATTTTTCTCGGCTTCTGAAGAACGCATAGGTGTATATCTGCCTTCTCGTAATTCTTGATCGAAATTATCAGTTTCTTTTTCAGTCGGAGAACAGATTTTACGACGAACAGGAAATTTTTCTGCGAAGAGGAGATAATTCTCGAGATCTCTCGGTTTAAATTGCTCGAAATCTGCTATTAATTTCAATTTGAAGCTTCTCGACATTCCTCTCGAGATCGACCGTAACTCCTTTTTTACACGATCTTGACATCTATTGATCTTAATTTACGATCTCGACATCTATTGCTTTTAATTTGAATTTTTCGTAACAGTGCAAGATCTCGAAATCTCGATTTTAATTTGAAATTGATTTTTTTTAATCTCGACATCTGTTCATTTTGATTTGAATTTCTCGACATATCACACGATCTCGAAATCCTTCTCGTTTTAATTTGATTTTTTTAATTCGCCAGATCTCGACATCTTTGCTGATTTTAAACATTCTCGAGATCATTTGATTATAATTTGGACATCTCGAAAAAAAAAGCACTTATCGAGATCCTATTCATTCGGTACCTACTATTCATTCGAAATCTACTATTCATTCGATATCCTAATACTTTCGAGATCCTACAACTATAAAAATAATTCGAAATCCCATTTGCAAAGCTACACGTTCATACACACAAGATGCCAACTCATGCACAAACTCATCAACAATCATCCACGTGACTTCATTAGCTCACTCCTCATCAACCTCATTCATCATCACACTTATCATTACATAATCATTTTTTCTATATATATATATATATATATATATATATGTAAAAAAAAAGTTCCACATTTGCGAACTCATAGTTCCACTCATCATCTGTTTTTTATTGGTCATATCGTTGTATAATCATTACATATATACATAAATTTTATATATATATATATATATATATATATTAGTATTAATAATTTAATTAAATAAATAATTAAATCTTGTGATTATCTTATCTTTCTTCTATTTTTTTTTTCTAACGTTATTTGCTTTCGTCTAAGCATCTAAGATTTAGTTGATCAACACGATTAAGATCCACATCCAACCTACTACAAGAATGGCAAATGTCGAGGTCGACTCTGAATATGAGAAGCACAACACTGCAGCCACTCCCTCAACTGACTCATCTTCATAAACCGAGGTACACGATTCTTACTCCAATCTACATAAAAAATTCTGCATTCTTCAAGATAAAATAAAATCTATGGCTAGGGAAAACCAATCGTTAAGAAAACTAGAAACTAGGCTTGAAAACAATGAAAAAGTCTTGCGAGCCGAGTTATCTGAAAAAGGCTAAGCTAATCTCTTTTCTACAACAAGCTAAAGATACCTCTGTCAGACTTGAAACTAAGATAAGAGGTCTAGAAGAGAAATTGATCGAAAAGCAAAACGAATTCAAGAAAAGTGAGGAAGAGCGTACTTCTATATCTCTCTAATATGAATTCATATTTAAAGAAGGAGATCGTATGTATTCCAAAATCAAAAAACTTGAGGACATTCTAACAAAAAGAGGGCAAGCAAATCAAATTCCTCTAAGAACCTAGCGTCAAACGGGGAAAGTATTCTACATTCTAGCAAACTTGCTTCTTGGGAAATTCCAGAGGTTGCTAACAAAATTTCCAAATTGAACGCAACTTTGGAATCAGAAAGAGTAGGTTTTCAAGCAGAAAAGCAAAAACTTTTAGAGGAGATATCAAATCTCAAAAATTCCCCGCCCATACTTGTCCCAAATAACCCTTCTATAGAAATATCATTGTCTAAGCAGGATAAGGGAACCCAAATTGACGCTTTTGTTCCTAAAATTAAAACAGAGAAAACTTTTACTAATAATTCTAAGTCAATATTGACTGAAGCTGAAACGTTAAGTAAAAGTCGAGCTTTAAAGATAGCTAAGGAACAAATAAAAATTAGAAAGGAGAAAGGTAAATCAAAATTTTCTGCGAAAATTAAAGTCGAAAATGTTCAAGAGTTTTCCCTCCCATTCCTATCAAAAGAGAAGCGTGCAAAGAAGAAGTTCCAAGCTCAAGCAAGCGAACTTCTCAAGCCCCAAAAACATCTCTTTGTTTAAAGAATAATAGATGTGGAATTGCTTACCCATCCAAAAATGTTAGTCATTCTATTAAGCAAAATTTCACTAAAAGTCATCAATTTGATGTGAATCGTGTGAACACTTCACGTAGGAAGAACATTTCTTGTACTAACAATGCCTATAATTCTACATGTTCTTATGCCTTCTTGAAATATTCAGTCCATGTTAAGTCTGAGAAACATCTTATGCGACTGGCTTCGGAGAAAATTTTTAAATCTTTGTCGAATAACACGTTCACTTGTGCTGAAATGTCATACCCGTGTCAAATCAGTCCTAAATGGGTACCTAAAGCTACATTAATGAATGATTTAGGACAAGATTTTACACCTTATATGCTTAACCAGTTTTCTGCTAATAAGGGAAGGACCCATCCAAAAATGGGTACCAAAGTCCCGATAATGTTGTGCAGATTCCCAGCATGAGTAGGTACTAAGAGAGTTGCTCCACACTCATGACTGGTATGCGACGAGGGCATCTAAACATCCCAACGTGTATGGCATCTCGAGTTGCTCCACAGACACGACTGGTTAGCGATGCGAGCAACTAAACGTAGGTAAATTCTATATATGCATTCCATAGTTAAACTTTTGGCATGCATATCGAACTGAAAAGACTATATACCTACTTTGAAATTAAATGGTACATTATAGTTATGCATGCTTCAAAAAGACTAACAAATTTTTGCATGCATACATAAGCTGAAATGCATTAAATATCATGTTATAGGTACATTTTCATTATGCATGCATCTTAAAAGTTTCGAGATTAAATTTTCTGTATACATATGAGCTGAAGCGCGAAATACCTATTCTAACTTAGAGCGATAAAAAACGTACATTCTAATGCAATTTTAAAGAACAATAATTCTTAGTTTGCATCTGCTTTGAACATAAATAAATACGTTCACGCTTAATTAATTGAGAGAGAACTTACATGTTTAAACATGCATGCATTGAGGGGGAGTATCACTTCATATTTACGAGGGGAGAGTAAAATTTTAGGGGGGAGTACATCTTAGGTGCATCATTTGAGGGGGAGGAATAAAAAAAAGAGAAGAAGTATACATCTATATCTATATATATATATATATATATATATATATATATATACATATAAATAATATAGTATACAACTATTACATTAATAATAAGATAATACATATATATTAAAAAAATTATTATATATCTATTTATCTATATAAAATAAAAATGGAAAGGAAAAGAAAAGAAAAAAAAGAAAAAAAAAAGAAAAAATCCTCTCAGATGTTTCCACCTCCCAAGACGGACTTCAACTGAAAACTCAACCCTCAAGAGTTCAAGAATTCCAAAAGGAGTGACAATCATACACTATCACGAAGATGATATCAACCGACCTGCTCCGACTTGCTGATCAAGTAGCACTCACCAAAGTTGGCGGACGCATGGATTCTAAGTTCCCATGGTTCAGTCAGACCAAACTGAACCTAACTCCGGAACGTAGCCGAGTGTTAGTGACGATTTCATGTTCATAAAAGCCACATTGGAAATTCTTGACAAGACCGACGAGCGGAAGATACAAAATTCCTTTAGCTCACAAATTACTCGGACCAACCCCCATAGGTACAGGTGCTAATTGTATTAGCCCTCGGGTAGAAGTCGCCGCATTAGGTCCAAAGGCGCATGCACAACCAAGCCGTATCCACTCATCGATCTCCCAACAGACAGATGTTTTACTAAATCACGGGGAGCCGCGTAATCTATCACTGCTTCACTTGGAAGTAGGAGATATTGAACTAAGTGGTAGTCAGCCCCACACCACTGAATTTTATTGAACACATCGAGTCTAGTGTGTCCTCACCATCCACATGTTTTTATATATTTTTAGGACAAATACACTTTTTTCTCATCTGGACTTTGTGCCCAGATCAGAACTTTCGTAGACATGACATTCTAAGACATGCTTCGATGATCGGAAGGAAGTCCTGCCGTTGCAACATCAAAGCAACAACGGTTTCAGGCCATCGCCTATGAGCTACGCTCCTAGATCGATGTTAACGAGATGCCTATGTGGCCCCAGTTTATAAAGCCCTGTTCTCACAGGCCACGTTTCAGAGTTTAACTCTGAAGTCGTGTCGGCGGACTGCCTTTGTGGCTCCGTCAGGTTATTACCCAACCTGAGCACCCACCATTTCCGCCGCGCGTACCACTCTGAAGACAGGCTCTCATGTAATTGATGAAAAACTCTGAAGGAGCCTAAGCACATTTTGGAAAGGAAAACCATCATCTTGTCTCGACGACGCGATTTTCTTGCCAAAGACGATGCCCCATTTTGACCCATCGCATGACGATCTCCCTAGCACGATCTTCATGAGGGGGAGGAGTACTAAAGCAAAATGGGAGCAACACCACGACGAAAGTGCAATATAGATCAGAAAATGCCAAATCTCAAGCGTTGTCAAAGAGTCAAACGAAGACCACAGAGTCCAACGATTGAAGTTGTCGCCTCATGTACGACTATCCGATTTTAAAGAAACACCCCAATCAGAACGCGATGTTGAACAAACGTAAGGGGAGTTGAGCTACAATCGAACGGAGAGATCGGACTCAAATGACAAGATACGACCAACAACTTCAGCATGGACTTCAAGAATCAAAGCTGTCGTGTACAGCTCTTCGAGTTTAAAGAAAACTCCCATTCCTAACGCAAGGTTGAACAAACGTAAGGGGAGTTGAGCTACAATCGAACGGAAGATCGGACACAAATTACAAGATACGGCCAACAACTTCAGCATGGACTTCAAGAATCAAAGCTGCCGACTCGTGTACAACTCTTCGAATTTAAAGAAAACTCTCAATCCCAACTCAAGGTTGAACAAATGTAGGGGGAGTTGCGATAAGTGAAGGAAGAGCTGAAACACCTAAATAGAAGATTCGACTCGTGTACATCTCTCAAAATTTAATGACAACTACTCAATCCCAACAAAAGGTTAAACAAATGTAGGGGGAAGTCGCGACTATTGAAGGGAGAGCTGGAACACGAGAAGAGAATATCAGAACACGGTGAGCTTGGATCTCCTAAAGAAGAGGTCACAAGACAAGATAAAGGAGGAGGAGATTGAAAAAGAACACGCACGCAGACGCTTCCGCCATATACTTTGATACGTGTTCTTTGAAGACTCAGGACAATTACAAGACGAAGATAACCAGCGCTGAATTGCAAATTGGACACAAAGGGGGAGATTGTTAGGAATATTTTATTGTATTCAATTAAATTAGGTTATCTTAATCATGTAGTTTATTCTGCCCTATGACCTAATTGTAAATATACCTGAATTGTGGGTCTATTAGTTAACTTGGGCCCGATAGCCCATTAGGGCTTATGTGTATAAATACCCTAAACGATACATCGTTTAGGGTTGCTGATTCATTAATAGAGTTGACGTATTATTGCTGAAGAACTCGTGCGTATCATCGTTCCAACTCTACACATCGTCTAGTGGTATTACGATTCCTCATCATCGGTAATTCATCGTCTAAGGTAATACCAAATATATTATGAATCATGTCATGTTTGGATAAATCGGCCTAACAGCGTCTCTTCTATTTCTCCTAATAAGTGCGGTGTGGGGTACCTCGTCGAGAAGGGAGGAGGCATAAGCTTCTCCTGGAAATGGCAGGTCTATCCTCTGATCGACGGAAAGTCAGCGAGATCAGATTTGAGTACTGAAACTGATGCGAGGTATATGAAAGACGACTTCACTATCCCTCTGAGAAATATTTGGATGCTTTTTTTATTTTTAACTCTCTTCGTGTTACGTTTGAGACGCTGCCTCCCCAGTTCCCTCGATGACAAGAAAATAAGCGGGAGAATAGTTTTGTGCGACCGACAAAAAATTCGAGGAACCAGCACTGCAGATCTGTTTGACGACCTGGAGATGCAAGGTGCCATTGGGCTGATAACTGTAAACGATAAAGAGTGGGCATTCGAATCGAACTACGGAAACAGGCCAATTTCTGCCATCCGTGCGCAAGATGCCGACGAAGTTCTGTCCTACATAAACTCATCGAGGCTGTATGTTAGTTTCAAATATTTCCTTCCCATTAATATATATCTCCTAACTGATCTATCAATATTTATTTTTCGAACCAGTCCTACGGGCACGATTCTACCAACAGTGACCGCGCTAAACCACAAACCGGCTCCAATGTTAGCCAATTTTTCTTCGAGAGGTCCCATCGAGGGGATTAAGAACCTAACCAAGGTATGCTTTAATTTTGAGGATTCTAATTGTTAAGGGGAGAAAAAGAAGAAGATACTCTTGATTGATTTTTTCCTCTTTCATTTAGCCCGACGTTACAGCGCCAGGAAACAACATTCTGGCTGCTTGGCCCTTAAACAACTATGGCCAGGCACTGCCCGGAAACAAACCGCCTCTATTCGCACTGCTCTCGGACACATGGCCTGTCCGCACGTTTCGGGCTTGGCAGCTACGATCAGGTCAAAGCACCCGACTTGGTCTCCCTCGGCCATCAGATCTGCCATCATGACGACAGGTTCACAAAATCAATTGACTGCAAAATTTATCAAGTTTTTCTTTTTTGCGTTTTTTTTCCGTAACGTGTCGTTATCTCACGCAGCAATCCAAGAGGACAACGGAAACAGCCCCATAAAAATGATTGATGGGTCGATCGCAACCGCATATGACATGGGATCGGGCCAAATCACCCTTTTGAAACCACTAAATCCCGGCTTGTTTACGAGACAGAGATGATACAGTATTATCTTTTCCTCTGCAATCTTGGATACACCATTGAGAGAATTAAAGAGATTGTTGCGAAGGTACCGGATGACTTTTCGTGCCCTATTAACTCGAGTAGCCATGCGATCTCCAACATGAACTATCCTTCCATAGCCATTTCCCGTTTGCCGCTCGGGAAAAATAGGACGGTGATCAGAACTGTGACTAACGGCGAGGAAGATTCCGTGTACGTCGTCAAGGTGGAAAAACCTAAGACGATGGACGTTGAGGTGGTTCCTAATAAACTTAGCTTCAGGGAGGGCGTAAATAATAAACTGAGTTTTAAGGTTATATTCAAGATAAACAAGGCATCGACGTCGTCGACAAACTTATTCGATTCTATAACATGGACTAGTGATAAACATAAACTTCTTAGTCATTTCCTGTAAGCGTAGCATAGCATGATGATGGAGTAAAATGATTTTAAATAAATATAATTCCATCATAGACTATATATAACAGAGAAAGTCAAATGTCAAACATTACAAAATATATATCCTCCTTTTTATCCCATTGATAACTGAACCCGATAATTGAAAAACTATCTGCACCATTAGGGCGGGTTTTGGCGAGTCCGTGGGCCATTGCTATTCCTATCTATGAAAGAATATAACCGTGATATCAACGATGAAATATTTTTTGACTAGTGAAAAAAAATCTTAATCCGCAGTACAACAGATGATTTCAGATTCCATGATATACTATAATTCTATATTACATATGTTTCGCCATTATTAACTAAATAATGACACATGTAATATATATATATATATATATATAATATATATTATATATAAATATATATATATATGTTTATTATATAGGCGAACGACATTTTTAGTCCCCGATGTTTGGGGCATGAGCGTTTCTGGTCCCCCATGTTCCGAGGTGACACTATTAGTCCCCAATGTTATCGATTTTGGACGGTTTTGGTCCCTCAATTAATTTAATCGCTAATTTAGACGAAATTCAAAACTTTGAAAGCTTATGTTCTCCTTCTAGTCGACTAAAACCTCATAGCACATCTTCTCCTTCGATTTAAATGCACGTGAGTATCACATTTAACTCATTTTCAAGCTTGTCGATTCTTTCCTAAATGTGATGTATAATGACGTTTATGTGCGTTTAAGTCGAAGAAAAAGAGATGTTATGAGGTTTACGTCGAGTAAAGGGAGATCATGGGCTCTCACGTGTTAAATTTTGTCTAAATTAGCGATGAAATTAATCGAGGGACCAAAACCGTCCAAAATCGATAACATTGGAGACAAAAAGTGTAACCTCGGAACATGGGGGACCAAAAACGCCCATGCCCCAAACATCGGGGACTAAAATGTTGTAACCCCTTATATATATATATATATATTAGAAAATATGCAATGTCACATATATATGTATATTAAATATTTCTACATATATATATATATATATATATTTATATAGATATATATTACATATAAAAATATTATGCAATGTTACATATATATATGTATTATATATATATATATATATATATATACATACACACACATACATACATACATACATACATACATACATACATACATACATACATACATACATGCAAGCTCGCGTGCAAAAATTGAATATGTATTTGCTTTCCTTTTAGGGGTTTTGAATGTATATGGAACAATAGCGCGCGGGATGTGTAGAACTAGAAATAATAGAGTAGGGAGGTATGTGCATTTAACTAATTTTTTAGAAATGTGAATATTATCGATTACGCACAAGGTTAATAAACATTCTTTGTCCAATATAATTGGGATGATTAATTAGTGCACACAAACGGAAAACACAACAGTGCCTCTCATTCAAGAATCGAACATAATAGCAATTTGTATCATCTTTTGTCTTTAAAGATTTGTTTTGAGCTTCGTATATAATCAAAGCACCTGTTATGATTCTTCTCAAACATATTAGAGAACATTCATGACGTTCAAATGAAGACAATCATACTTGAAGAAACTTAGGAAGAAAAAGTGGGACTCGTTCAAAATGAGTAACAGTATAATCTATAAAACAGTGGAAACAGAATCTCAATACATGTAAAGCATATAAACAATACTAATACACAACAGTAGAGATAGAAAGTCGAGAAAAGTGACACAACGTCGCATTCAATAAGCAGCATGGCATTAGTATCATATCAGCTAAACATACACGAAGAGACCATTCAGGAATCGCATATATTGATTTATTAACCATCTTTACTACCATAAGTCTAACGAATTTACATGACTTGTTGTTGAACATAATCGCAATTCTAGAAATTTACGAAAAAAGAATGAGCATAGCTCTTAAAATCAGTACAAATATAATTGAATATTAATAGTAACTACAAGACTTCGTAGATAAGTTAAACACTAGTATATATACACATGCAATTAAGTCGTGCATAGCGTAGAGAGAGTAACCAAAGGAAATTTTTATTATCACTATTTAGTTCATACACTACTACGCACACACACTAATTATTATCATTATTATCAAAGTTAACTTAAGATGAGTTTGCTAATTTCATCGTCCATCATAAGTGTCATTGTTTTGATGTTTGGGTTATCTGAGTTATTGGGAAGGATTACGATGAACCACGAGTTCATATCGTGTACACTGGGCGCAGCCCCTGAGCTAACGGAAATGTTAATTCGAGCAGGTAATGTACACACACATATATATATATATATAATACATCATCGTTATCAAGTGAATATAATAAAATATAATGGATTTGCTAATATATACGTGTGGAGAGGGCCGATTGAGGTTACGTGGTAACTAAGAGAAACAACGGAGGTGATGACAACGCCTGAGAGGAAAAACCAACACAATAGTGGTGAAATTTGCTATGGTGCTCAGAATGGTTGTGCCCCATAAATCATATATATACATATCATGCAATGTCAACATATCTATATATACTAATAAAAATCAATGACAAAAAAACAGTCATGCATGATATATATATATATATATATATATATATATATATATATATATACACACACACACAAACATAAATAAATACATACATGGTCAAGTTCAAACAATTGGGTAAAATTTGTTTCTTTTTATTATTGTTCAACTTAAGAAATATTTGGATAAAGGCTCATATGCAAGAACTAAGGAAGTATTTGCGATGTTAGTATGTTCTATTTTAATATCGCAAATACTTCTACATATATATATATATATATATATATATATATATATATAATTGCTTTCATTTATGTTGTTCTCATAAAAATATATTGCTTTCATTTATGATGTCATATATAGACACGCTCACGCGCAAAATTGAATATATATATATATATATTTTATTTTTCATCAGGTTCTAAGGGTAACCACAATGGTGGTTTATATGTGTGTCATATGTGCTTATTTGGCACTTTATATGTCACACCACCATTATGGACGTGTCATGAGTATGACATTGTGTCATATTTATGACAATGTGTTATAGGAATATTAAAATATTATGTAGGAGAGAGAATGAGGGAGAAGAAAAAAAATTATTTATTTATAGTTGTGGGTCCGTGTTATAGTAGTGTTATTATTGTGGAAGAAGTAGAATAAAAGTGTTATAGAATAAAATATAGGAAAATATAGTGAAAAGCTGATGTGGCAGTATTATGAGTGTGTTATTGTTGTGGACACCCTAATTTTAACAATATCAAAATGCGTGCGGAAATTGAATAAATTATTTCTTTTATATATAGTCCCTCCAATTGAAAATATATATACATATATATGTATATATATATATATATATAGATATATATTATATATAGAAAAGCCAAAATAGTCCTCGTTGTGTACCTTATTGACCAATTTTTAGTCTCCGATGTTTCGCGTAGACCATTTAGTCCCTGATGTTACTAATTTTGAACCTATTTAGTCCCTCCGTTAGTACCATGTTAGCGTACGATTGGCGAGACTTTAAAAAAGCAGAAGTTACTATTAAAAATACTTACGTGTTAGCGTATGATTGGCCAGACTCTAAAAAAAGCGTAAATTACTATTAAAAGATGAAACACATTTTTAAAATATCAATAAATTAAAATAAAATACACAATAATTTGAAATTAAGTTAAAGTTGATAAATTAAAACAAAATAAAAAATAGGGAACAAAAAATATATTTAAAACAAATTAAGTTCAATTATATTAAATATATTAAATTAAATTGAAAATAAAATAGAAGATAAAAAATATAAAAAAGTAAATACATGACAATTAATAGAGGTTAAAAATTAAGTAAATAAGAACAAAAAATAAGAAAAAGTAAAATTAAAAGCAAACTAATTTATTAGAAATAAAAAAGTAAAAACTAAACAACGATAGATACGCCACTAGAAGTTTACGAGAACGTCCGACCCCGTCTCTGCCAAGTTAAAGAGGACACAGTCATCCAGATCTCGAAATTTCTTTTTTAAAGATACTTCTTATCTTGTAATCAGATGTATAAATAGATACTTTCAAAAAATTACAAAAAAAGTATCTAATTTTAAAAGCATTAGACGATACATTTAAATTATATAATTTATATAAATTTAATTGTATAAATTAGATACTTCCAAAAAATTACAAAAAGTATCTAACAAAATAATTTTGTTAACATCTATCTTTTGTATTTATTTTTTATTTGATTTTTCAATATGTTTCTATTTCTTCCTTTATTTTATTTTGTTTTAATATTATAATATTTCTCTTTATTTATTTTTATTTCAATTATTATTTTTAAATTTATTTTTTCTCTCTCTCTTTATTTTTATTTATCTTATTTAGTGTTTTTCTTTCTTGAAAATATTCCCTTTCAAAAAGTAGATTATGGGGTCAATCACACGCTGACATGTATCATTTCCGTTAAATACGGTCAAACTAACGGAGGAACTAATTTGGTTCAAAATTAACTACATTGATGACTAAATTGGTACATGCGAAACATCGAGACTAAATTAGTCAACTGTTTAAACAGTGAGAATTATTCTAGGTTTTCTCTCTCTCTCTCTCTAAATATTATATACACTCGAGTACAAAATTGGCTAGGGACTAGGGAGGAGCCATAAACTTTTCAAATCTTTTAAACATATTCACTGAATAACGTGGGCTGATATGATATTATCGTAAGAATGATAAACGAATCGATGCATATTATTAAAATATTGAAAAGCAGTTCCGTATTAATATCAAAATGGACTTTTTTGTTCCTCCCATTCCCACATAAACATATTCTTCGGCGAACACCATTATATAAATTCAAAAGCCAAAACATTACAAAGGACGACAAATAACTCCTCTTTGCCACTAATATTCAATCACGGAAGCCATGCAATATCTCGACCAATTAACTAATAGCATCCTTTTTTCGGCCTATAAATAGGCGGCGTGTGTTGAAATTGAGGGTTCCAACCTAAAACCAATTGGTGTTAGGTGTAGAGGCCTCTTTGAATTATATACTGAGCCGGATGATATTAATTTCCCGATGTGAGTCAGAAATTCTCAACACGCCCCCTCACGTGTGGCACGATTCAAAGCCTAACACGTGGACATATGAAATCGGGTGACGATGAGTGAAATATGCGTGATAACACGCAGATCGAACCTGCTCTGATACCATGTTGAAATTGAGGTTCCAACCTAAAACCTTGGTGTTAGGTGGAGAGGCCTCTTTGATTTATATACTGAGCCGAGTGATATTAATTTCCCGATGTAGGACAGAAATTCTCAACAGCGTGACATTTCATTTTTTTCGTAGTCGACATATATCAAGAATAATGACGTCGATGGGCCCTCATAATCGTTTGGAATACGTGGCTAATTCAAAGTGCAAGACCCCTCAGTGCCTATGCCCGGCACAAGTACAAGTATTGATGGCCCGAGCTGCTTGGGGAAGTTGCAGTGAAAGTCTTGTCCGTAATCGAAAGGGAAAATTCCTCTAGTCACGGTCATTGTACTCCCAATCGACATGCCTATTCTTCAAGAATTTTGCTGCATCGTGTGTGGATTTGGATCGATGGCCAGCGCCGAGTTGTGTCGAGCCTATATGATCGAATATAATAATTAATCCCTTCTTAGTTCTTATGATATGTAAGCGAGTTCATATTATTATGGGTGGTGAAATAAATCAATAATATAAATTTATATGTGTTTGTGTGGTGTTTGTTCTTCTCCGTTTTTACAGCTCTACGATGCTTTACTTGGGCGAAGAATCTGAAAAGGTTGAATAAGGTCGAAGCCATAGTGGTGACTAACTACAAATTGGATGAACGCTTCCGAGTGTGTAGACGAATTATTAAACCATCAGATTTTAAAATAATTTTAGGCGTAAGGAGATTTTTAAATAATTGTTGGTGTTGTAATATACATAGAAAGAATCACGAAGTTAGAAGAAAAAATCAAGAGGGTTTTATGAATTGAATTGGTCTAACTTCCACTTAATGAAAACATGTATATGAATCTAGGGTTGTAATAGGACAGCACTTATTAGGACCACACACACACATATATATATCTATATATATTATATTATATATAAAGATAGAGAGAGAGAGAGAGAGAGAGAGAGAGAGGAGATTTATTTAATTAATTGAGCAACAAGCAAACCCTAGCAATTGAGATTGGCATCTTCTCTCCTTCAACAATTATTACTCTATTCGACAATTAATTAATGAAAGAGCATATTAGTAATTCCTCCCTCTACGGCTTTTTCATATCTACCTCAAGGAAAGAACAAAACAAGCCTTATAAAAACACAAAAATAAAGAACAAAAGTCATGACTATTACCAAGATTATGGAGATTTCCTCTCCCTTTTCTTTTTACCACCGTTACATATATCATCAACTAACCAGTGGGGGTTGGTCCAAGTGGTAAGCGGCTTGGTATCGCTTAAGCAAGGTATCGTGTTCGATTACTTGTGTATGCAGCAAACCCCTTTGGGAGCCCCACCTGCCGTTACCAGGTACGCAATGCGAGGAAATTATTACAAGAGATAATCCCCCTCGTTAGGACTGTCCTCCTCCCGCCGGACAGGGCTGTTATCCACAACTTATGCTGCAATGGTGTGTTGTTTGGCTCGATAAGCATAACAAAGTTTTGCGAGTGCCTTTCATTGGATGATGAAATCACAAAGTTGTGGAGTTAAATTGAGTTGTGATAATGTGATATGTGCTATATGTGCTGTTTCGAATTGGTGAAATAAATAAAATCAATACCATAGATATTTTTATGGTGGTTGTTGTTATGTTCTCTTCTCCCATTTATTTCCTCCTCTAAAGCTTTGCTCACATACAAGCACTAGAAGGAACCAAGAGTTACTTCAACTCGAGTATGTATTATGCTCGTGAGCGAAGCTACTATATTTATTTACAACTGAGGCGAGTTTAATGCAAACTATGCAACATAATAAGTTAGAACATGATATAGAGAAAGAAGTATCATAGTTTCAAACACCTCTAATACATACCTTTTATGTTATAATGAAGAGCGAGAGAGCGAGTGGGCGAATGTTGACGACAAGTCGTCGTTCATCCTTGAAATAACTGGATGATAAATCTAATTTTATATAAGCTAGATAACGTTAGTACAACACAAGCTAGTGCTTCATAATGAATTACAAAATAGAATTATGCGTAGTGTGATGTTCTCTTTGTACACAATTTTTGCCTTAATGGAAGTATTAATAATAGTTGGGGAAAGTAGAAATAGTATAACGCTCGTGTATTTTGTTGGGTTTTACTTTTATCGCGTAAAGCATCATCATAGCATGAGATATTATAATCATTGACTGATCAAAGTGATATATTGTGGAAATAAATAAACCCAGGCCAGGAGGGGACATAGTAGCAACAATTTATATTATTTCGAGTGAACGTTACATGTTACAACTTGGCGACGTGTGAGCTGACCTAAGACAAGAAAGAGGTTCTACACGTTGGTCAGAGAAATGTGACGTATATTTAAATATTTAGTTTTTTACTATGTGGGCATAATTAGTTATACATGTTTTACTTGATCCACGCGTTGCTTTTATAAATGAAGAATTGTTCAACCATATTTTCAATACGGATAAAAAGTTTGACTTACTATAATTTTTATAATGGTTTGCCGTGGAATATTACATTATAGTAATCATATAATTCCAGTATTGTACAATAATGAATATAGGATTTCATAAACATGATTTTATCAACGCCAACCCGGATCGATTAATTCACTCTGTTTCAAAGTAGGCATGCAGAATAATATGAAAATATAAATAACAATATTCAAATCTAAATAAGTAAAACCCTGTTTTCATTTCCCTCTCCTCAAGACAGGACCCATTCAAATTCCTCGGGTTTTCTCCCCAAAAAAAAAATGAAGAAAACAACTGCAGTCAACGGTCAAATACATATACAGTTGAATTGAATAAAAGCTTAGAAAAATAAATTCAAGTCACAAACCCTTTTCCATCCACCTATATATATATACTCCATCGCAATGCTTCAGATAGCTCTCACATCACATTTCATTTATTTCTGTCATTTACTTGCCAAAATAGAAAAATTAAGAAAAAAAAAAAAGAAAAGCAAAAAGGCGAAGATCGACGCATAATGGGTTCATCAAAATTTATATTATTGTTGATCGTTTCGATATTTATGGTACTGAGCTTAAACCCACACGAAGCTGCAAGGATTATCAGGGAAGAAGATTGGATAAAGAGAGAAAAACACATTCTTCTGCCCTCTTTTCGCGGACCAGTAAAACCACCGTCGCCGAACGGATGCACGTGGATCCCAGGCGGCGGAGGACGGCCGTGCGCCGCCGCCGTCGGCCAGAGGAACTTCGCCGGTCATAGAGTAGCTTCTGCTCCTCCGCCGCCGCCTCCTACAGAGCAGGAAAAGTTGCAGTTTGGAAGATAGTAAACAGTAGAGGAGATTGAATATTCAAATGAAAAAATTCTTTTAATTTCATTAATTAATTATTTTTTCTGTGAGGTTGGTGACTTGACAAGACACGACATAGAAGATATAGGATAGTTTTATATTTTTTCAGTTAATTGTGATTATTCGTGATCTTTGTGCAGAAAAACATTCGCATATAGTTCTTTATATTTCCCTTCGATCATTCAAGGAAAGAGTATCAACATAAGCTAGCAGATAGTACAATGAATCAACGTGCGTTATCAGCTTTTTTCTTTTCTTAAGGTTATTAATAGTTAGCAATTGCATGCATGTGTAAGTTTGAATTAAGATTAATCGCCAATAACATAAAACAATTTAAAAAAGAAACAAAAAAAAAAGAAAGAAAAGGATAGGCATCCCTAAATTTTGGTACCGTACTAACTTGAGGTTATTCTGGTAAATGCCATGCTTTGGGCTGGATTAAGGCCCAAAAGCAGCTTGCCTTTTGGTATAATTATATCACTTTCCGTTCTTGAGACTATTCGGGTCACAGGGACATAAAATAGGAGAATCAAATAGAGAGAAAAAAGGAAAATAATAATGTTATCAAAAACTTATTTAATATTTTATTTGTATATATTGATTATATCATAATCAATAATATTAGTATCATGGTATATGGTGAGAAAATAGGACACGATGCATGCATGTACAAGGGAACGTCATTGATTATTTGTGGGCCAGCCCTATTAAAGCCCACGTGTGGTGAGGCCCACAATTCATTTAATTCAAAACACAGCCTGTCAGTAGTATACATATAGTGTGTGCGCGTGTTATTTTCTTTCCCAATCAAAATCAACATAAAACGTAAGTATAATATCGTATGTTCACTAGTGATTAGTGAAGTTATGGTGTTTATATGATCTACGTTTCACAGTTCGTATTGGTGTTTGCTACTCTGAGAACACACATAGGAAACATGCATGCAACTTATTTGATTGATTTCGTTGACTTATACAATAATGTAAGAAAAACAAAGAATTTTAATACGATGAACAATCGGCACAAATAACTCTTTTATTTATTGATTATGACATTGTAGAAATCCAGAATTTAGTAGCATGAGAATCCGGTCCTCGAAGCCAGGAGAGAACTGTGGCCCTCCACCTCAGATTGTTGTTCACATGCAATGCTTTGCAATATTTTAGTAATTTATATTTCATTATTAGCATAGCAACCAATAGTTACTTCATTTCCTGTCGAGGATCTTGACCAACCGCACATGGCGCTGCCTTTTTTAATTTGTCAATCATTTTATTAAAACCTAATCAGCCGCATATGAATTATTTACTATCTATCTACATGAAAACTTGTAGGGATTTACAATTCAGCCCCCTCAAAAGTTTCGTTTAGGTTTCAGGACCCTGTCAGAAAATTCATAGTTTTAAGGACCCGATTTCTGCAGAACCACGTCATTGTTCTGCAATACCACTTCATTGTTCCAAAATATTACAAAAAGATCATAAGATACCAGTTGGTAATTTCCACAAACTTATATTGGGAATATATATCTATTTGAAAACTTTCTATTAAGTAAGAATTTATATAAATTCTCTCTCTACGCTCTTTCCTCCCAAACCCTAAAACCAGCCGCCGACTCCCCTTTCCTTTCTTCCCCCTTCTCCTCCACCTCCATTAGGAGGAGGTGGGGGAGGTTTCGATCTTGCTTATTTTTTTCCCTTTCTTTGTTCTTGTTATTAATAAAAATAAAAAAAAAAAAAAAAATTGCTGATGTCCCACCGCCGTCGCCCGCCGCTGCCACCATCGCCGCCGTCTCCTCAGCCACCCGGAACCGCCCCCGTCATCTCCGCTGCAGCTCCTCCTCCGCAACCTCCGCCGCTGACGACACCTATGTCGCCGCCATCCGCTGCTGCCACCTCTGCCGTAGCCATTCGTTGCCGCTGCCGCCTGTCGCGGCTGCTCCCTGCCGACGGCGCCGCCACCTGTGCCGCCCTCGCCGGCCGCGTCCTCTGCCACCACCACTACAGTCCGGCCCATCTCACTACCTCCCACCCGTGAGTCTCCCCGGGGAGCTCGTTTCTCCTGGCCATTAGGTCAGGAGCTTTTTCTCCCACTGTGGAGCCAGTTCTCTTTTGTGGAGCCTTTTCCGATGAAGACGATAACCTCGAGTTGTTGGACAAAGATAATGTAGAGTACTGTAGATTTGGATTAATAACCTTTTTTGTGGTATGTTCTATAGATCTTTGGTCCAAGTTCGGGGTTTATTTCGTTTTCTGTCGGCTTGTGTGTTTGTTTTCGTGATGTATTGCTCCTTGTGAGCCTTTGTTTCTCTACCGGATACTATGTCGCCGGAGAGACCCTTTGGGCTATTTAGCTCCTGTATGTTTGTTTATTAATACAAGCTATCGTGTCCGGGAAAAAAAAAAAAAAAAAAAGAATTTATATGAAGGAGGTCGACGGCTCTAAGCTATTATTATCCACATGCAAGCAACTTCGTGCGAAGATTATCGACTTGTCAGTCCTTTCGCAGACACGTGTACCTGTCTTGGAAGCCCTTTGTCCCCCCAGATGTGAAACAACGCTGATAAATGCGCGCGTGTCTCCACGCGCTTCTACTTTCCCCGAACCTTTTGAGTCTATCATCATCTATAAAACTTTGCTTCCAACCCCTCCAAAACCATTCACATTTTCTTCCCATCTCCTCACAAATACCACAACCACATAATCACCATACTCTGAAGCATAAAAAGCTAAAAAGAAAAAGAAAATTAACAATAACCACAAATGGCCAAAGCTGCTTCGTCTTCAGACAGGGATCTAATGAACCTCATGGCAACTGAACTGAGGTTATGCTTACCAGGGACACATAGCGATCCACCACCACCACCACCATCTTCTTCTTCTTCTTCTTATTCTTGCAAGGCTGCTAACAAAAAGAGATCTTCGTCAGAAATGGATTCAGCAAAGAACCAAGAACAACAAGCATCTCCTCGTTGTCATGCCCCACCTCCTCCAAAGTAAGCAAAAAGCTCAAATCTCTTACCATCACTGCATCACATAAGTATTGTGTTCAATCTGTGTCTAAATCTGACATGAAACTGGTGATATATTTCCCAGGACCCAGATAGTCGGCTGGCCGCCGGTCAGATCTTACAGGAAAAACACATTGCCGAGCAATAAATCTGCTCCGCCGTCGGCGGCGTCAGACGCGAGCGGGGTGTACGTTAAAGTGAGCATGGACGGCGCGCCTTACCTTAGGAAGATAGACCTCAAGTGCTGTAAGAATTACGCCGATCTGCTCAAGGCTATGGAGGAAATGTTCGGCTGCAGCATAGGCGCGTGCTCAGAGGGAGAAGGTTGCAAACACGCGCCGACGTACGAAGACAGAGACGGCGATTGGATGTTGGTGGGAGATGTTCCGTGGGACATGTTTGTTGCTTCTTGCAAGAGGTTGAGGATCACTCATGAAAAAGGGTCTCTCAAGTTAAGGAATTTCGGACTTCTGTAATAAGAGAACTCAGTTAATTTGTATTGTATGTGCATAGGCGAAAATTCCCAGGAGTTTAAACGATTAGCTTTGTGCAACCTTAACGACGGTTGAAATCAGAAACAAAGAAAGCTCTTTTTTGGTCTTCGAGTGAAGCGTGGTACAGCACGGTTGAAACTTGAAAGCAGAGTTGATTGATGAGTTTCAGAAGAAATATCTTTTTTTTTTTTTTCCCTTTTTTACAATTGTAAAATTGGCCTCAGAGCAGCCCATGAAGGATGAACATGGCTTCATTTTGCACCGTATTGCAAGAAATTATCAGGCAGGAAGTGAAGTGTAATGAAGTGAAGTGTAATGAAATGAAGTTAAATTGATTACAAATCAACTCCTTCGCTCGTTTACTTTGTCTATGATTTTTCATCATCCTTTGTGGGAATGATGATGATGATGGAGGCTTGTTCATCATCTTGATATTGACGTAACTTGCTGTTAGATAATTTATATTATAGTTGATTTATAAATTATCTTTTGTGAATGAGAATTAATTAAAAAATAAATAAATTAATTTTTATTTATTGAAGTGGGTTTTGAAATTAAATGTTATTGGGCTTCGATTTGGCCCAATAACGGCCCAACTTCTAGAAGGCCCAACTTCTAGAAGTTGGGATGGTGGCTTTGTAATTGAGTGGTTTTTTAACCACTCCTCAACTCACCAACGTGAGTTCCATATTAATATTAAAAAAAAAAAAAAAATTAAAATATTTTTTATTACAAAATTTTGCCTATAAATAGGGTCATTGGGCTTAAGGAAAAAACACAACAAAAATAACAAGAAAAAATAAGAGAAAGAAATATATAAATATCTCTCAAAATTTATTCTGCTATTATTCTTATTCCGATCGTAGTCGGTGTCGTTTTTGTGCTAAACGAACGCCGTGTTTTCGAAGTATCCTGGGAAATAGACGCTCGTAAAAAACCTCTAGCACATACGTGAGGGAGCGAATCTATTTTAAGGAAATTGTGTGTTACACAATCTTCGAATATTTTTCTTTCCCAGCCAACACTTGCTACCATTTATAATTGTATTATGTAATGTTATATATAATATAATAAAAACATTGCATTCTTAATTCTAATGGTTTTTATAATTATTTTCAAAAACACCTATAGCAACTATTATATACCCCAGGAGAGAAAAGTCTGTGGAAACCAAATACCACGATATCCATGTGAAATGAATTGAGTCTCGCAAGAAACGTTCAATAATGATAATGAATTTTGACAGCTTTTTATAGAAATTAATTATTGTTAGATATTGTTTGTTTTGAATATTTTATGGAAGACCATATTTCGTTGAACATTACAACAACGCCATTTTCTGGAACTTTTCTCGCCTTTAAATTGTTCTTTTATTCTATGTAATTCTCATTACTACAAAAGTTTGTAAATGATCGTAAAATATCAGTTCATTATAGATAAAAGAGTTCTTGCAGTTGTCCGAATGTTATTTACCACATGAATCAAATATGATAATGTTAGATTGTAATTTCTAGCAATCTAAATAAATAGTAAATTTTTATCAATATAACATTTCTTATATGTAGCAATGAGAGTGGAGAATTGTAATTTTCTAAAGTACATTGTAGTCAAAATAAAAACTATTTGAAAAAGTTAGTTCAATTTGCATCTATTTGCACTTCAAAATTAAAATATCACTATTTTTGCCATTCTCTCGCAACTCTTGTTAAAAAAATGTAACCAAACTCAAATTTGAATTCAATAAACATAATAAATTCATTAATTATTCGAAAAATAATGTTGCAGTAATACTCTAGCTATGGGGTGTAGTTGCACAAGAATATATATGACTTTCAGTTTGACAAAAGATCCTTAAATAAATTAAAGAAACCCAACAACACATAACACAGTCTAACGGAAGAGCAAAAGTTCAACCGACCCCAAACACATCAAAAAAAAAAAAAAAAAAAAACAATGCAAAATAAAAATAAAAAGGGAGAAATCCACACATTTGAGTGACCACACACTTACTTAAACCCCAAAGGCCAACCCATCATCGTGACCGTACAGCGAAAAACCTGCAGCAGAAGATCCAACGGCGGAAGTCGACTCACCAACAGCAGCAGCTCCGCCGCCGTCATTGCACGGCTGTTGTCCTCCCCCAGCGAGCCCAAGAAAGTCCCTCGTCGTCCCAACACAAGGCAAACCCATCAAGTCCACGTGGCCCCCGATTGCAGCAGCAGTAGGACGACGAATAAGCGAGCCCATGGCCCTCTGTAGCAGATCAGTGGCTGAGAAGTGAGGCAGCGATGTTGGGGCTGAAGCCATGGCTGCCATCATGGCGCTATTACTGAAGATGGGCTCGTTCTTGACTCTTTGAATGAGGTCTTGCTGGCCATGGAGGAAATTATTAGGGCTTTGAGGCATAAGTGGGTCCCAGCAGAAAGGGTTTGATGAGATGCTGTGGTTGATGAGCGGCGGCGGCGGTAAGTTGTGGTTGAAGAACAGTTGATGATGGTGAGGGTTATTATTTGTGGTGGTGTTAGGGTTTTTGGCCGAGAGTGATGAAGATGGTGGTGGTGGAAGTTTATTACCACCTTGTTGTTGTTGTTTACGCATTTCTTCGCAGAAAGCCTTGTGAGCTATGAAGCTGTTCTTCCTATATACGGAGGTCACACACATCATACGCAAAAGCACAACAGAAAAGATAAATTCAGATACAGTTATATGTATACAAAGCATGAATTATGGTGGAAGGAAAGAATGCAGGAAATTGAATAGATAGGAATGAAAGAAAAAGAAAAAGGCATGTGTTAGTGACGTGAACTGATATTTGTTTTGGTGAAGGTGACAACAATGGACTTGCAATACATGATGCTGATGATCTGTGATGGAACCAAAAACAATATACGTAATAAAAGAAAGTAAATGCCTTCAAAAGAAAAGATGTCAATTTAAGAAGATTTGTGTGTGCGTGTGTGTGTGTGTGTGTGTCTATATGAACCTGGAGAAGATGGTTCCACAGTCACATTTGTACTCTTTAGTTCCACAAGCCTTAGAATGAGCTTTCCAATCAGATTTAACAGCGTAGATCTTGGGACATTTAGGACACTTGAGTTTCTTTTCGCCGTGTTTTCTGCAGTAGTGCTTCTTAATCCCGGTCAAGTCTCCCAAAGCCCTCGAAGGATCGTGGTGGACGCAAGTGGGCTCGGGGCAGACGTACACTTTCTTCTTCTCCTTGTTCTTCGTCTGCTTAAGCTTCCATGGAAGGTTGTGTCCCCTTCTGTGAAGCTGAAGGTTTTGATCTCTCTGAAAACCCTTACCGCAAACCTCACACAGATATTTGTTGGTCGCCATTAGGGATTTGGGCGATAGGGCTATCACTTCAGCTTCAGGATCTGAATTCGAAACGGTAATAATTAAAAATAAATTCTTGTAATAAATAATGCTGTCCAAACACGCTTACGTACCGGGATTTCCTGGGAGGTTTCTCTTCTTCTTCGGCAGCTGCTGATTATTGTTACTGTCGTCGTTCGAGTTGTTAGGGTTTTGAAGAATGTAGCTCAAGCTTCCGAAATCTTGATTGGAAGGAGAAATGGTGAAGAGGCTTCCATGGTGGGAGATGAAGGTTGATGATGAGTTGTTGTTGATGGGCATCTTTTTTATTTGAAGAGAGGAAGATGAATATGCTAAAGCAGCAGTAGAGCGCTTGCTTTTTTTACGCAGGAGAAGAAAACAAAAACTATAGATAGAACCAAACAACTTTTGTTTTGAACTACTGTAAGAAAAACAATGAGAGAGAGAGAGAGAGAGAGAGAGGAGAAGAGGTTGGCTTTTTAAAACAACCACCCTTCTCCGACGAGACAAAACCCTATTTAAAGCCCTTTAACTAATGAGAAAGAAAACAACAAAATTGTGTAATAATTGAAGAAAACCATCCAACTCAATCCCATCTGTGAATGAATGAATACAAACTAAAGCATCACTGCTTTACTACTACAGGTGGCAGTGCCATTAGGACACGAGTAAAGTACGTTCATGCAATGACATATTCAACGGTGGCAAAACAAAAAGAGATAAAAAAAGAAAAATAATTTAAATTTTCAGTGTTTGTTGTGTTATTTGTCGTCCCTTTTGTTTGGCTAATTAATGTGTAATGATTATCGTGGTAACCTGCTAACAAATATGCTAGTAATATTTATTTCCTTGGAGGTGGTGGTGACGACTATGTAATTACCTAAAGTTGTTGCTGTCCACTTACTTTCTCTTAATCCGTTCTGAAATATAGTTCTATCATATATGTCTTCAATTCATCGTTCATCTTGTATATGACAGTTATTATGAATTTAAAATTTAATATGTGGATCTACTAGTACTGTATTATTTAGAATATGATGGTTATGTACAGATTGCCGATTTTAAAATGATAGTTGTAATATTTGATTTTTGTGGTTATAGATATGTATTTTTGTATTTTGTAAACTTACTCAGAATTAAATAAAGTCATTTCAAATTCATTTTACTTCAGTGTGCAATACTAAACGTATAGGTAATCAGATATTGTTTTCACAAACACACGAATTTTATGGTAGTCACGTTATGTGAACACTTTACGTGGGCAACTGTTGATGTGGCACTAATTCGCGTCATGCCAACACCCTACATCGACATCCGAGGTTATGTCGCCTTAATTGACACCTTTTAGGACGAGATTATAGACTATTAATTTGCTCAAAACCGATATCGGATAAATGAGAAATTAATTAGTAAATAGCCCAAATAAAAACAAAATAAAACAATATACAAAATAATAAATGATGACGTGACAGTCTGATGACGTGTCACTGACACATATGCTGACGAGGACGACGAGGCGCTGTTTTGGCGCTGACTGACTGATGTGGCTGTATGAAAGGATATTGATGAATAGTCCAAGAGTGTGGCTATTCGCAGTTAATTTGCAGAATGAGCCCAGTCAAAGAAGGTCAACTGAAAAGTTACGACTTCGCAAATTGACCCCTGCAGCTTTTCAGAAGCTCTATATAGGCCCCTTGGCAGAATGAACATTAATTCAATTGGCCATAACATTTCAGAAATAAGTCACTGCAAAGTCCCTCCTCCCCAAAAATGCAAGGAAGGCTCGAGCATCGAGTAAATTTGCCGGAATTTTGTTCTACGACAACAAAATCAAAATTCGTTGCATCTTGGGGATGAAATTCGGGGAAATTTTGTCTTACGGAATGCGTACGCATTACGTGCCTCGACTTTATCCCGTTTGAGTTTGTTAACTATTAGCTATTAAAAAATACACTGACACTATCAAAACCAACAATCAGCCCAATCCACTTGGCCCAGCCAAGGTTCTGAAATTAAGTTTTCAAACCGTATCGGAACTTTAGTTGTTTAAGGTTTAGTGTTTATGATAAGTTAGGATTTTGCGTTATTTTATGCCTCGCAAACATGTGTTACCGGTCGTTACCTATGAAATTTCTGTCGGAGATTGTAGAGTTATTTTTATATTTCACATTTGACAGGTTTCTGAACGAAATGAGCCGAAATTCAAGAATAATCGAATGGCGTAGCAAGCCGATAGGAAAAAAAAAAAACTGGTTAAACCCGGTTAGCAACACTTAGCCACTAAACCATGTTGATCATGTGATGACTAGATTCAAGCAAATGATGGGACCATAAAAGAAGAAATTAATGCCACGACAAGATCCTTTGAATTGGCCAATCATGTGGCTAAAGTACCACCTTGAGCTCGTGAAAAGCTTGCAGCTCACACCAAGCAGCTCTTAGTTCTTCTCCCACGCATATCTCTTGAAGCAAGAAGCTAAAGCACCCATCTTACATCTTGCTCACCTAAGTCCCTCCCTGACGCAAGTGATTCAAGGCAGCCCCCAAGCCACGCATCAACCCGCAGCTCAAACGAAGAATTCTCTCACGCAACGGAGATCCCGAAGGAACTAGACGTGATCCGTTCGTCGTGATAGTCAACGTTCATACATCGCCTTACGTGAAAACAGGAATGTTCACCTCTATCTTGTCATATTTTTCGTTTATTAATATGTGTGCTTAAGTTTATTTGTGGTTAAGGCCGTATTAGGCCGGATTATGAGTTCGTAAATGTTATTCGTATCGTATTTAATCGTATGAGGTAAGTTACGTGTTCTATATTTGAGTTTAATGCTTGCGTATGCCTGATCAACATATGCTTGATTCTTGATTGGTTTATGACACTGAAAAAGTAATTAGACCGGTTAGAACAATAAATATAGTGCACCACGACGTAAAACCGACCAGAGATGGAATTCGGTTTCGTCCGTGTGGTTTCCGAGATCTTAGGCGCCGAAAGCGTTTAAGCTCGGGGAAATTCATAAAGCCGAATGCGTGTGGGGTAACTACAGTCATATATGAATATAGTTGATTGGTTCACTTTCGCATAGGGTTGCTAGTTACGTGAATAACGGGTAGCACGTACGTTAGGAATTTCTACCTTAACTTGATTAATATTGGTTAAATATATACGATTGCATGCAGACGTAGGATTAATCTGTGCCGAATATGTGCTTTAACCACGCTTGTCGTTAATTGATAAAAACCGTTATCTTTATTTGCGCTTTTCTTAAAACCATCTTAAACAAATCTAAAAATATATATATAAAAATATATTATTTTATAAAAAAAAAAACCGCTTCAGTCTAAATTAAATTTTGGATTAATATCTTAGAACTAATCAAGCTGTCCTCGTGGATCGATACTCGGATTTACGTCCGTTTTATACTACTTGCACGATCTAGTATACTTGCTAGTATTCGAGCGTGTCAGTTTAACTGGTATAAAATCGAAGTCAAACCGGTGTAGAACATGTCCTCAAAAAAATAATAAAATATATCTCACATATCAATCAATCAAATAATATAAGTAAAAACAATTATGATTTATAAATTGAGGGTTAAATAAATTTTAAGTAAAATTTCTGGAGATATCAACAATTAATGATAAATTGAGTGTCAAATAAATTGGGGGTCACAAGATTAATTATAAAATATGAATGAATGAAAATTGTGGGAATCGAATTCAGCCATTAGAAAAAGTAACTTAAATATGTGTTACTGCCGGGCTAATACTATATTTTGTAATATTTTATTAAAAATTTTCTTTTTATTAACCTTTTTTTTATTTTTTTCTTTTTCTTTTAATTTAAATTAAAGCGGACTACAACCGAATCGGATTTTTGACCGGTCCGGTCAGAACCGTCCGAAACTGGCCACTTTGGCCCGGTTCTGAAAACCATTGGCCCAGCTAATAAATTACTCCTCTTTTTCCTGAATGGAGAATTCAATAGGACCGTTGCGATATGAGGAGTGAGATTCTATGTCCCACTCTCTTTTGTCTCATTTTTTTTCCAGCAGCACGAATATTTGACAAGTGTCAAATCCAGTGGTTAAGATTCTTTCAAGGTATGGTATTATTTTAATTTATAATTTTCTAATTACATATTACACCAAATTTTAAAATCATCGTTGTTTCAACAGATTTATACGATATAATTAAACAAACGTATCTAATTTATTATTTCTTTTGTTGCGATCATGTTGATATCCATATCTTATCTTTTTCAATATTCATGAGTATCGTTTTATTTTGTATATTCTAATATGGGAGATAAAATGGAGTATATTTGTGGGACAGAGATCCGTTCCCGTAATATGACTAATGGAAATTGGTTAAAACTAATAAAAATAACATCAGTCCTAGATATAAAAAAAAACATAAATTGATAATTATATTCTTTGATTTTGTAAAATATGTTCACAAAAGCCTCGTGATTTGTGTCGTGTGCTTCGAGATCCTTTTCTATAACTGTAACGACACAAATTGATGATATGAATGATTTAAAAATAATAAATTAATGATTCAAAATGATTATTCACCCAATATACATAATAAGATCGGCTTTACTTGAAAAAAAAAAAAAATTGGAAGTTGATTATGCTTTAGAGGAGAAAATGGAGAAGGACAAATACCATAAATATATAATAAATATATATTATTAATTTATTTCACCATCCATAACATCGAGATGAGCGTTACACACCAAACCTCGATTATTTATATTATCTGCTAATAATAATAATATAAGATAGTAATGATTTCCTTGGTTTCATCATCACTTTGTTGTTGTTATCGATCCAAAGCCACACGCGATTGCAGCAGAAGTCGTAAATAAAAGGCGTGTCTTTGAGAATGGGGAAGATAGTGACGATTAGATTACTCTCGTAATAACTTTCTCGGCTTTCGATGCATCGGCGCCGATCAGCTCGGGCCATCGATACCTGTATTGCGATTGTACCAGACTTGCATTGCCATTGACTCATTGCGATCCTTTCACTATTGATTAATATTTTGTTGTTGATGAAACGAAATGAAATGCCACACAACCTTTTTATAGTAGCAAAGCAAAAAAAGATAAGTCACAATTTATTATTAATAAATGACCCTCAAAAAATAAAGAGGAAAATATCTTTAATAATGTGGACTTCTGTATAATGCGATTTCTGTGGAATGAATGAATAGTAGTTGATTTTGTGGTAATTTTCACTAACTTTGTAATCTATAAAAAATTTTGGATCCTGCTGTCGACACACGCTTATTAATTTATGATGAAAAATGCTATTCACACTCTCTTGGGGATTCTTCGTTCTATTTTTTCATCTGGATATTAACAATACTAATTTTATTAATTTGATTCTATTACTGCATAATACGTATACGAAAAACCCCACCATTATTGACATACACTACCATACGTTTCAAACATGAAATACCAAACTATAGAAGTAAGAAATACCAAACTACTGAAACAATGAGTACCAAACTAATAAAACAAGGGGTACCGTTGTAAAAGCATATGTATGATAAACTATCAAGCATATATCTACCAGAATGCATAACAATAATTTATGGCCATAATCGAATCCTTAGGACAACAACACCAAAACAGATCGATGTCAATCTATGTCCAAGCAAAAACAACCCTAATCAAAGCATAACCGAGGACCAAATTTCAAACACCGAAAAACCCATAAAACCCCTTTTTTACACAAAAATGTCACGAATAAAAAGCCCGTAATCAATCAAGTATTCGAATTGCTAATCACAACACTAATCCATCCGAATTTAGCATATAACTGAAAAACACGACTGAAAATAAAATAATACCAAACTTACCATCACATGCAAGAGATGTCGAGAATTGGTCGGCGATGCAAAATACCTTCACAAGATTAATTCTATTTGGGGAGGGAGATATCATGAATGGGTTGCAAGCAAGATCAGTGCAGATTATGCTGGGGAATGATCGTTCGTGTGTTTGGTTTAATTTTTCTTTTTTTCTTTTTTATATAATTTAAGTTAAAAGTTAGGTAAAATTGTAATATAATGTTCTGATAGGGCTATTTTCGTCCATTAGGTACCTAAGTGCAAGAAAAATTTGAAACATGTACCTAAGAAAAATTTGAAACATGTACCTAAGATAAAAAATACAGAAAAAAATAAATTTAAAATATAAAATAAAAAATATATAAAATAAAATATTACAATAAAATAAAATAAAATATTAAATTAAACAAAAGTAAAAGCGAATAAACATATACTAGAAATGATTGTATGAAAAATTAGAAAAGGAAAAGAAGAGGTTAAAAAAATAAATTATATAAGAAATAAGAAAGAGTAAACAAAAATAAGAAATACTCCATCCGTCCCAAAAGTTTTTGTACGTTACTATATCGGACGTCCCACTATCTTTTTACATTCCGATTTTAGCAAAAACAATCAATATAATAATATTAAATATTCTTAAAAACATGTCAAAATATACACTTTTTACCGTTTAATTGTACTATCTTATTAAAATATTCAATTTCTTAAAACCCTGTCATATCCGTAATGTCCATAGACTTACGGGACGGAGGAAATTTATTAAGAAAAATTAACTAAAAACTAAAACAAACATTAAAAAAGACGCCACTAAAGGTTTACAGGAATTTCCGTCACTGTCCCTGCCAAGTTATTCGGGATGCAATCCTCCTAGTTCTCGATAATTTTTTTTGTTAAAAAAAATCCTTTGTACATATAATTATATAACTTGAAAGCATCGTGCAATCCTTTTAAAATGAGACACTTTTGTATAATTTCTTGGTTCACTTGGCATGGATGGAGTCGGATATTCTCGTAAACTTCCAGTATCGTTTTTTATCTTTACTTTAGCTTTTCTTTTTTTATTTTTGATTAAATTTTTGTTTAGTTTTACTTTTTCTTATTTTTTATTTTATTTTCAATTTTTTAACCTGATTTCCATTTTTTTATTAGTTTTTCATTTCATTTTTAATACATTTTTATTTTCTCTTTTATTAGTTTAATATATTTTTAATTTTAATTTCATATTTTATAGATTTTTTCTCTCTCAATTTTTATTTTATATCTTTATTTTAATTTTTTATTTTCTGATTGTTTTATTTTAATTACTAAGTAATTTAAGAATTTTCCCTTTTTAATAGTTATTTATGATTTTTTTATTCTGACCAGTCACAAGCTGACACGTGTCATTTCCGTTAAAAATTAACGGAAAGGAGGAATTAAAATTGTTCAAGATAAAAAGACCGGGGACTAAATTTGTCCATGGGGTAACAATAAGACTATTTTGGATTTTCTCCCAAACTTATTAGGGTTGAAAGTTGTGATCAGTCACTTGTGGTACGTTTGTGAGTTAAGCTAATTTTCAGAAGAGGAAAAACAAACAACGTAAATATTGGCAAGATCCACGTAGAAAACAGTCACTTAATAAGTCAATTGTTGTGTCGATTTTTACATTAAAATAATTAATTAAAATAAACATTATACAAAAAAGAACTAGTAATTTCTATTTTTAGTATTCATTTTCTTTTATGTTGAACAATATAATAAATATTATCAAAACAAATTACCTGATATCTGATGAAATTTTCTTTACTATGATACTCACTTATGGTTTGCTAAAAATACTAGTCTATATTACTAATGTACACCATGCATAAATCACAAGAAATGACGTACATAAGAATAATAATAATCATGATGATGATGGTGAAACTAATTCAACCAAGAGTTGTTGCTTTAATTCTAACTAACTTATCACTCAGATAACAATCATTATTAGTTACTGTTTTACATTGATTTTCACGTCTGATTTTCTGGGCTTTTTTTTTTGATTGGGTTATGTTCTGTTGCATCTTATTAGTTCTAACTTCATATTGTTATGGTCCTTAAATGTTCTCTTCATTTTATGAGTAGTTAGTTATTCGGTGATCTGATTTTTGCAATTCAGACAACATCAACAATATATTTTCTGCTGCGATCAATCAAAATACAAATACGTTCTGCTGCGATCAACCAAATACACTAGTTCTTCTCTCAGACAGCACTCAAATCCTCACCCCATGCTTACAGCAAAAGGACTACGAACTCTGTACTGCTTATCATCACTACTAGTCCATGTGATTGAACCGAATAAATCCGTTGAAGTGGCCCTCTTTAGCTTGAATATAACGTAAAAACTCAGTTTACGTACGCCCCTCTTGAATTCAAGTCTATCAGGAACCACCTCAACATCCATCGTCTTAGGTTTTTCCACCCTGACGATGTAAATGCAATCTTCCTTCCCGACATTTGTTACTGTTCTGATCACCGTCCTATTTTTCCCGAGCGCCAAACGGGAGACGGCAATGGAAGGATAATTCATGTTGGAGATGGCATCCCTACTCGAGTTAATAGGGCACGAAAAGTCGTCTGGTACCTTAGAAGTAATCTCTTTAATCCTCTCAATGGTGTATCCAAGATTGCACAGAAAAAGGTAGTACTGTATCATCTCTGTCTCGTAAACAAGCCCGGGATTTAACGGTTTCGAAAGGGTGATTTGGCCCGCTCCCATGTCATATGGGGTTGCGATCGACCCATCAACCATTTTTATGGGGCTGTTTCTGTTGTCTTCTTGGATCGCTGTGCGAGATAGACGACGCGTTACGGGAGAAAAAAACGCAGAAAAGAAAAACTTGATAAATTTACAGTCAATTGCTTTTGTGAACCTGTCGTCGTGATGGCGGATCTGATTGCCGAGGGAGACCAAGTCGGGTGCTTTGACCTGATCCTAGCTGCCAAGCCCGAAACGTGCGGGCAGGCCATGGATGTGCCCGAGAGCAGTGCAAATAGAGGCGGTTTTCTCCCGGGCAGTGCCTGGCCATCGTTGTTTGAGGGCCAAGCTGCAAGAATCTTGTCGCCCGGCGCTGTAACATCGGGCTACATACATACAGAGAAGAAACCAATCAACTCTTTAGTATACATATATGCCCTCTTTTCCTTCACTTAGAAGATACGCATTGTGAGGTTTTCAACATACCTTGATTAGGTTCTTAATGCCCGCAATGGGACCTCTCGAAGAAAACTCGGCTAAGAATGGAGCCCGTTTTTGGTTTAGCACGGTCACCGCTGGTAGAATCGTGCCTGTAGGGCTGGTTCACACAGATAAATATATATAGATCAGTTAGGATATAGATATATATATGTGTCTGGAAAGGAAATATTTGGAAATTAACATACAGCCTCGATGAGTTTATGTAGGATAGAACTTCGTCGGCATCTTGTGCACGGATCGCAGAAATCGGCCTGTTTCCGTAGTTCGATTCGAATGCCCACTCTTTATCGTTTATAGTTATCAACCCAACGGCACCTTGCATCTCCAGGTCGTCAAACAGATCTGCAGTGCTGGGTCCTCTATTTTCTCGTCGGTCGCACAAAACTATTCTCCCGCTTATTTTCTTGTCATCAAGCGACCCGGGGTGGCAGCGTCTGAAACGAAACACAAAGAGAGTTGGAAAAAAAAAAAGAAAAAAGGATCAGCGTATAGTGAAGTCGTCTTTCGTACCTCGCATCAGTTTCAGTACTCGAATCCGATCTCGCCGACTTCCCGTCGATCAGCGGATAGATCGGCCATTTCCAGAGATTCGGGAAGCTTATGCCTCGTCCCTTCTCGACGAGGTTAAACCCAAATCGTTAGCGAAAAAAAATAGAAGAAAAAAAGATTTCGATTCGCACTTAACCGATGGTATATTATTATTGTTATTGTTTACCTTGACGACTCTTTTCCACCGCAAAACGACGTCGGCCTCGAACGAACGGTCGATGGTGGTTGCGCCGACCGTGAGTATCCACGGCGCTGCATTTTCCACGGTCCCTTTAAGACCCGTATTGCCAGCCGCGCAGACGACGGTAATTCCGTTCTGCACGGCGTGGAACGCTCCGATGGCGATGGGATCCTCGTCGAACGGAATGTTCCCTTCGAAGGCCAACGATAGGGAAAGTATGTGTACGCTGTCGGCTATCGCGTCGTGCGTCGCCTTTAGGATGGCCGAGCCATCGCATTCCATCGAGTAGCATACACGGTAGGAGGCGATCCTCGACCTGGGCGAGCCGCCCCTCGCCGTTCCCTCGGCCAGCCCGTAATAGGAAGCCCCGGGAACAAGTGCGCCGGCGGCCGTGGAATTTCAGGAAATCCCACGAGCGAGTGGTGTGGATTTTGTAGATAGGGTCTGGGAATACTGAGACAACTCCAGGCATTTCTGCCAAGGATTTTGCCTCAGCTTCTGACATACGAGCGGCGAACCCTCTAAAACTGCTCGTATACTTGTACAGGACTCTGTCTTCGTTCCTGAAACACAAAAATAATATAGTGAAGTTTATATCGATATGCATATTCACTTGATCATATCATAATGATGTATTTTGTAGATATACATATATATTACATAGCACATTACCTGTTTGAAATCAACATTTCCATTAGTTCAGGGGGGCTGCACCCCATGTACACGATATATACTCGTGTTTGATCAAAATCCCTCCCAAACTTAGAGAACCCAAACATCATCAAAACTACCACACTAACGATGGCTGAAACTAACAAACTCATCTTAAGTGACGTTTATAATAATGATAATAATATTTAGTGAGTGTGTTTGTGTGTAGTAGCGTATGAAGTAGCTAAATAGTGATTGACAATAAAAATTTCCTTTGCTTACTCTCTATACGCTATGAACGACTTAGTTGCATGTGTATATATACTAGTGCTTAAACTTATCTACGAAGTCTTGTAGTTACTATTAACATTCAAATATACTTGAACTGATTTTAAGAGTTATACCATTCTTTTTTCCCTAAATTTCTACAATTGCGATTGTGTTAAGACCAAGTCATTTAAATTCGTTAACACTTATATGGTAGTAAAGATTATGATAAAAGATGATATCAATATATGCGATTTTGTTGAATTTAGTCTCTTTCGTGTATGTTGAGAGTTTAGTTTAGTTGATTTGATATACTAATGCCATGCTGCTTAGTGAGTGTGACATTGTTTCACTTTACTCGTCTGTCTATCTATTGGTATTTTCTGTATGCTTTGCATGCATTGAGATTTTGTTATGGATTATATTGTTTCTGATTTTGAACGATGTCCCACTTTTTCTTCCCAAGTTTCTTCAAGTGTGATTGTCTTCATTAGAACGTAAAAAATGTTCTCTAATGTGTTTGAGGAATTATAGCAGCTGCTTTAATGATGATATATTTACAAAGCTCAAAACAAATCTTTAAAGACAAAAGATGATACAAATTGATATTATATTCGATCTCTTGAATGAGACTGAGAGGCATACATATGACTTTATGTATTGAAAAAAGTTTATATGTTATAATTAACCTTGTGCGTAATCGATAATATTTTCGCATTTCTTAAACATTATTTTCGTGTACATATCTCGACTCTAGTTTTTAGTTCTACACATCCCGCATGCTCTTGTTTAATACACATTCAAAACCCTAAAAATATCATTGTAATATAGTCATAACATTATTTTTGCAATTATGAGGGATAAAGTGATAAACTCTGAATGTACACTAGCACAAACATAGTAATCGGCGTCGGTTGTTTTCGATTATAAGCGTCGGTTGTTGGTAGACGCTAAACTCACAGACGCTTATAATCAAGAGAATAGGCACCGGTTGTAAACCGACGCCGAATCGCAACTATAGGCGTCGGTTGTTAACAAAAAACCGATGCCTATGTTCGGCATGTTGGCGTCGGTTTTTCTCAACAACCGACGCTAGTCTTCTGCTTCTTCAGCGTCGGTTGTTTCAACAACCGACACAAATTTGCATTTATTTTTATATTATATATTTTTTCTTTATCCAAATAAACCTTTAATTATAAATTTGGAACCAACATTTCATTCAACCATATTTCATTAATAATTTCAACCCAATAATTCAACAAAGTTATTACTATTAAAGTAATACATCGTCAAAAAGCGTTTCTATTAAAAGTAATACATCGTCAAAAAGCGTTTCACGAATCAAAACCAATTAGTAGCATGCCTATCTTTAGAACGTTTCTTCGTCAGCATTAGTTCACGTCGATTTCGCCCGTGTCCCTGAAAGAAACGACATAATAAACAAAGATTCGAACAAGCTGCACTTCCTTGCAAGAATCACCGCGTCGATCTTACCTTTGACAAGCTAAAGGTGTTTCCTGCTCAGTTTCTTCGTTCCAATTTAGCTTAGCAACTGTTTCATCTTGCACGGGCTCGTACTTCTGTTATATATCAAAGAAACATTAAGCACAAAATCACGCACAAATAAATAAAAAGTTTTAAAAGAGCCAAGGAAAGGCTGGAAGATTCCTGACAAAAATGCAGTTTTTGCCATTTGTGAAACTATAAAGACAACTCTAATGGAAAGGAAAAAAGCAAAGAACCTGAGAAAATATTAATTGACTGTGGTCGAACACAAAGACGCAGTTACTAATTATTACGTGTACCTCGAGTTTCTGAACGAGTTCTTTGGGGCTAGGGGCAGATACAAGAATGTGACGCTGACGAGGATTAATGAAACCGTCATCCACAGCTTTATCGATGAAGTTGAGGAAAGAGTTGTAGTAACCATCAACGTTGAGCAAACCAACCTACACATCGTATTGTAATATACGAATGAATTACAGTAAAGGGAAAAAGACATGAAATATGGATATACTTACAGGCTTGTCATGGATGCCAAGCTGCGCCCATGTTATCACTTCTAATAGTTCCTCAAGAGTTCCAACTTCCATAGCCACCTGATAACATGACATGCGTAGCCATGGTTAGTTATGAGGTCAGGATTTAGATGGGTCAAAAGAAATGGCGAAAATGGATAAAGGCCAACGCTCATATATAATACAATACCTGGCAAAGCTATGAAGCAGTCAGAATGGCGAGCCATGTCAGCTTTCCTCTGGTGCATATCAGCCACGATTCTAACTTGGCCAATTGCCTCACCAGTTTTCTGAACCATCTCAAACACATAAATGGAATTTTCAGAACCAGGGAAGTTAATAACATCTGCTACCAATGTAAGGTAAACACATGAAGAGAGGTAAGAAAGGAGAGATAGACAAAACCTCTTTTCCGGCCAAACATCTAGGTAAGATCCTGCAATAATGTTGCAAAAACGTATTTCATAATCAAACAGAATAATTAATGAGAAAAAAAAAATGGAAAGAGCTTTGATTAAAACCCAAGAACATGTCCATCCCCGCTATGAACAGCTTGCGCCACTAGACCCATCAGCCCAATGCTTCCGCCGCCATACACAAGGTTCAATCTTTTTGCAACCTTCATATAAAATTCCCAGTTAGTTTAAGAAAGAAAATTGAAAAGGCAAGCTTGGTCGTTGATTAATTACCAGCTCCTTCCCTAGCTCGAGTGCAGCTTCTTTGTAACAATCCTTTTTACCAGAGCTGCTCCCACAGAAAACACACACAGTTATGAATCTTGATTTCCCATAATTCTCTTTCATTGTCTTGCTTGTTTTCACGGATAAGAAGCTCGGAGCAAAGGAACAAGGCCTCGTTTATGCTGCAAGGTTGAAAGGGTACCCATTCATGTGATAAATGAACAAAATAACATCCGCACGCCCATAATAAGGTTTGATATAAAAGAACGTACCCCATCAGGTAAACATGCTCAGATATAAAAAAAAAATCTCAAGAAATTAACCAAAAAAAAACAATCAATTCATTGAATTTAACATAGAACTAGATTTATAATAACCAAAACTATATTAGATTTGAGGCCTAAATTGCTAATATTAAATAAATTTTAGAAATAAATATCTACGAATTCCAGAAGTTCTGTGTGTATTAGTTATATTTATAATAACCAAAACTATATTACATATTAATTTTTATTACAAATATAATGAGATTTAATATTTTGTTATTTAATTTCTATTTAGTAAGCTAATTGTTTTACTTAAAAACCGTGTATATTAATTTCCTAAATATATTTATAGTTAAAAAATTAATATTTAATCTTTTTATTTTAATAAAAGCTTAAAGTATTAAGTTAAATAGAATTTGGGCTCACAAATTCAGTAATAGGCGACCGCCTCAATAGCTGAGGCGATTTCGGGCCTAGGCGACCGCTTTTCAAGCACTGAGGAAAACAAACATTGCATGTATCTAAACTAAAATGTCATGAAGTCATTTCATAATCACGTTTTACCTAAAAACTAAAAACATTAACCAAAAGAAACTCCATCGATCACGCAAACAATATGCATGCCCAGATATAAAAAAATCAGAAGAAATTAACCAAAAGAAACAATTAATTTCCATAAACACAAATGGTATTTCCACTTTATGCTATTCCTTTTTTAATTATCATTTCTTTTAACTTTTTTTCCTCATAATATCCAACAATGCCAACAATGCTTCTATTCCAACATATCGTATCCAACAATGCTTCTATTCCGTATTAATCAAAATAAAAGAGTTCCATCAGTACTACTTCAAATACATCATATGACAGAGTTTCATCCCGGAAGCACACATATAATATAGTCATATTGGATCAAAATATATTTCTCAAACAAAAACGAAAACTTTCTTTGAGAAACACAAGACCAGAGACGAGGGTATGTTTTCATGTCAAAAATCATGAAACGTAGAAGAAGAGAGCAATAACAACAAGGAGAATCTTTTAGCAAGCAAGAAAAGAACAACAATGTTCGATGAAATTATAGAAAGACTTATGTTAGCTGCCGATGCGAGGGAGAATATTACCTAGTCGCCGTCTGTCACTCGAAGTTATTATCTCCGTACGCAAGAAGTGAAGGAAAAAAATGGGTTTTTAGGGTTAAATACGACAATAGGCGTCGGTTGTTAACCTACAACCGACGCTGTATTATTTTAAAGTTTCCGGCGTCGGTTTCCACATACAACCGACGCTGTTGTATTTATTTATTTTATATCATTTAAGCATGTGTTCGTATCCCCTGTACAGCCCGAATCAAATCTAACCAAACACCAAAATATTCCACAAAAATCTGGTAATAATAACGTAATATCCAGCTAATCCAATATCCAACTAATTAAACATAAGAATCCAAGTACACTCGTGTCGAAATAATAAACAAAAAACTACAACGATACAACGATCACATCACCAAAGTTCTTTGAAATATTCCGCCCATAACTCGAGAATCTCTTGAACCGCTGCATCGTTGTAAACAGTATCTTTTAATACCTATAATTGGCCAACAATAAACGCATTAAAATATAAAAATAGACTAAGATGGTTATTTGAAAACCTACAAAGAGGACGCAAATCTTTATACCTTTACCAAATCGCATCGATCTTGTCCGACGATTCGTAAGAGATCGAACATATATCGCATGACATAGAAGCCACACAATTCACTATAGGACGGTTGTCTAGGGCACTGTATTTCGAAAAATAACCAAATATTATAAAAATCTAAATAAAACTACTTTTAAATTATAAGATTAATGTGTACCTTGCATGCTTTCCAACTAACTGGGGATGCCTTCTTACTTTGAACTGCACCAATCAACGTTGCCATCTTTATTGCCCTGAAAATCAGAAAGAATGTTACAAGATAATTAAATAAAATATGAAAAAACTACATAAACTAGAACTTTTCATAACTTACGTGTTCAGACGTTCACGGATGGCTAACTTTCTTACACCCGCCATTTGTGCCAAAGGGTCGAACACAAATACGGTATTCGCGGCAAAGTCGATCACCAACAATACCCAATGATTCCTAAAACTCGTAAACAATAAATTTAATCACGTATGAAATAAACTAAGATAATAACATACATGATAAGCAGAGTGTCCTCACCCTTCACAGTAAGGCGCAAAAAAATAATTACATGACTGGTACAAATTTTTGAACGCGTCAGCCATGTAGTCAATCTCCCCATCGGCATTGTTATCGCTAGCCATCAAGCTTAAGCGACTCGGATTGAAGCAATGGAACTCCGATGACTGATGAAGATACCTATAATGATTACATAAATTTAATAAATCTCGCGTGCAAAAATCTTCTAAAAACTATTATCTTCAACGAAAAATAAAGATACCTCAAGAATAACTGAATCACGGACGAATCCAAACTGTCGAATTCAATAAGTCCAAAATGTCCACGATAGTGATACACGTGATGTCTTCAGGTCTCGGCTTATAATATACATTGGTCATGTCGACTACAAATGAACATCGCAGCCGATCTTCACGAGACGAAAGTTCATCAACCATATAACGGCAATGTTCGCCAAGACGTTCAAGTACTTTATGGTCTAACTTTCCAATATCATTGACACTATTTGGCTTTACTGGCGATTTCCCTTTTCGCGAGTAAATTTTTATTGGAGAGGGAAGTGCCTGCATATTCATTTACAAAAGTTAGTAAATATATTATCGAAACATGACTATATTGCTTTCTTACCTTATTCGGCGAAAGTACTAACTCTCTTGGCCACTGTACAAAACTATTGTGTGCTTCCCCCAAAGTCGCAAGTTCCCCGGTTGGTATGGGAAGACTGACTCCTTCCTTTCCAGAAGCAATGATATCGATGGAGACCACGATGTTCTCTGCAGACACTGGGACACTGTGTATAGTAGTACGTCCCTCAACAACCGTGCCGATAGCGACGACCTCTAATGCTCCAACGATGTTGATCATTAGTCGTACTTTAGGATACTATACATTTAAAATGAATAAAAAATTAATATAAAATAAGTTGAACATGATATTAAACAAAATAATGCTTACCGTCACGTCCATCGACGGGGGAAATGGATCAATGGCTGATCCATGAGAACTCCGAATAGTATGGGGGGAAGCTGAAGTAGGACCGCCCATGTTCACTTCTTGCTCCAAGTTAGGCACTGGCATACCCATTTGAGCAAACATGGCCCTCATTTGACTCGCTACCTGAGCAGCAACCTGAGTCTCTAATCGAGCCTCCACCCGAGCCTCCACCTCAGCCATCATCTCCTTTCTTATTCGAGCCTCTATCTCAGCCTTCATCTGATCCAATGACGTATCTGACATGTAATGCCCCCTCGAAGTCTCAGATGGCTTGCCGAACACGCTTCGAATTGTCCCATGCTTCCCGACTCCTCTAACGCGTCCGGGGTGATCGGGTTTTCCTAAAGCATTGGACAATGCATCATGCTGCCTAACGGGTACAAAGTCTCCTTTACTCTGCTGCTCATGCACCCGTGCCTGTCCAAATATATATTAGTAAATACATATTTGTGAAATATATTTGTGAAATTAAAGAAAAAGTTTTTCGACTGTCACTTACAACTTTTTCGACTAGATCCCTCGTGACGCCACCATCAATGACATAACCTCCGTCATCCCTTTTCTTGCGGGCTCGGATGAAATTTTTTGTTCTTTCATTTCCCGTGGACAAAAGAGGAACCAATTGATCAGGAAAATCAACAATATGGTCTAGTGGATCCTCTGCTGCCCACTCAGCCGTCCGTCCTCTATAACCAGTCATGCCGAGACGGTGTGGATAAAGGTTTTGAGACTGACTATGTCTCGCTTTTTCACTAATCTCCTGAAATATTTAAAAATCAAGTTAGATTATATACTATTTATAAATATAGAAAAATAAATGATTAATATTTACCTGAAACTGGGAGCTCCCCTTATAATTCCTCCATGCAGCCAATGCCGCACGATCTATGTGATCGTAGTCGTCATCCAAACTTGGCCCTTTCACCCTTTCCTTCTGAGTGAATTTACTCTTCCAATTTTTTCGCAACTCTCCTGCCTTTCTAAGAACCTTTGCCTTGATGGAAGGATCATCGGGCAAGTTCCACGTACGCTGCAAAATAAAGTTTGCGATATCACTAAAGCTCGTGTATAAGTGTTAATGTACAATAATATAAACATTTTACCTTAATGTCCGACCAAAGCGCATCCTTGAGTCCGACGTCTATGTGGCGCCAATCCGTGACGAAGTCCGTCACGTGTGTCCTCGTAACCCGACCAATATAGTTGCTGAATGACGCTCTCATGGACCTGTCTGGGCCAATAACTTCGCCATCATGGCCGAATTGTAATGGACAAACAGACGGATCAGCATCTAATCGCTTCCGTAAAGATTTCATATTGTACGGCCCTCTTGTACGCCTCTTCGACCCGCTCGAGTCGGTCCCACCCGAAGTAGACGTAGGATCTGAAGACATCTCGTGCAGTACTTAATACCTGCATTATTCAATCAATAAATTAATATCACACATTATTAATCGCACTAAACATATAACAAACATTAAAAAATATAAACTTACAATAATTTTCAGCAATATAGTCATTCATTGTGATTTGAAATAGTGTATCGATGACAAGTTACATCGTCTTCTATAATTGGAACTAGTTCTACACCGGTAGGAAAAGGAAATGTGTTATCGCTTTCATCGTATTCTTCTTCATTCTCGATATCGCCAATGCTAAGAACACTCGTTTTGCCTTGAAGGACAATATGCCAATCAGTATTAGCAGGATCTCGAACGTAGAACACTTGTCTAGCTTGTGTTGCAAGAATAAATGGATCATCAACATACCCCACCTTATGTAAGTCAACCATTGTGAATCCTAACTCATGATCAATTCGAACGCCACGCCTGTTATCCACCCATTGACATCGCAGTAAAACAAATTTGACGTCATTTTTGTAGGCAAGTTCAATAATTTCTTCAACAAACCCATAATATGAGTTCTCGTTGCTCGTAACTTGGACATGTTTTCCACGAGAAACCTCCCTAGACAATGCAACTAATGTGACCCCGCTATTCTGTGAGGCGCTCTTATCGTCTCGGTTCTTGGTGTAAAATGTATAACCATTAATATCATAGCCCTCATATGTCGCAACGTTCCACTCAGGTCCCCAAGCCAGCCACTTAATCATTTCACTACAACTCGAACCGTTTTCTGCATACAATGCCCTTTGTTTGAACCACCATAAAAACGATCGATTATGCTCCTTTATGAGCCATAACTCGGATTTTGTAGGATTGTCATGACGCAACTTAGCTAAGTGTTCTTCCAAGAACGGGTGAACTTCATCCAGATGACGCAACACATAAAACTGGGCTGTCTCCCGTAATTCTCTCGATAAATTCTTATACTGCGGCTTTGTCAACGGTTTGCCTCCATATCGTCCGTCGTGTCGAGACGTAGGAATCCCTATCTCTTTCACATTTCCTAAATATGAAGTGCAAAATTCAACACATTCCTCTGTGGTGTATCCTTCGACAATGCTACCTTCTGGTCGATATCGATTTCTAACATACCCTTTAAGGACTTTCATATATCGTTCGAACGGATACATGTATCTCATGTACACTTGGACCACAACACTTGATTTCACGCACCAAATGAACGACGAGATGCACCATGATGTCGAAGAATGATGGCGGAAAAAACATTTCGAAGCGACACAAAGTAATCACAACATCAACTTGCAGGTCGTCTAGTAGCTCGGGATCAAGTACTTTACTACAAGTAGCATTGAAGAAGAAACAAAGTTTTGAAATACACAGACGAACGTGCTTCGGCAGTATCCCACGAATTGCGATTGGCAATAGATGTTGCATCAATGCGTGACAATCATGAGATTTGTATCCCACTAACTTCAGATCTTTCAAGGATACAAATCTCTTTATGTTACTAGCATATCCAGATGGCACTTTAATACCTTTAAGACATTCGCAAAAGCTTAACTTCTCAGCTCTGCTAAGTGTGAAACAAGCTGGTGGAAGGAACGTCTTTTTTCCTTTCTCAATTGGTGCTAGCTCGGGACGCAGTCCAAGTTCGACTATGTCTTGTCTGGTTTTAAGACCATCTTTTGTCTTACCAGGCATATTTAAAAGAGTCCCCACGATACTGTCACAAACATTCTTTTCAACGTGCATCACATCGATGCAATGTCGCACATCGAGGTGCTCCCAACATGGCAGGTCCCAAAATATCGACCGTTTTTTCCAGACATTAGCCTTTGGTATTTTACGTTTCTTACCAAACTGAGCGTTAATGTTCGCAACGATGTCACTCACTTCTTTGCCTTTCAAAGGAAATGCAGCATGAGAAGTCTCGCTCTTTCCATTAAATAATGGCAAGAGTTTCTTCTTTGTTCGATATTCGTGCGTACGTGAAAGAAATTTCCGATGTCCCATATAAACGTGTTTCCTGCAATTGTTTAACCACCGGCTGTCCGTGTTATCCCCACAAATTGGACAAGCTTTCTTGCCCTTCACACTGTAGCCAGATAGATTTCCATAAGCGGGAAAATCGTTAATGGTACAAAATACCATGGCGCGTAGCGTAAATCTTGATTTCATGTACGCGTCGTAAACCTCAACGCCTTCGTTCCATAAAGTTTTCAAATCATCAACCAACGGAGCCGAGTAGACATCAATGTCATTACCAGGTTGTTTAGGACCCGATATTAACAACGAGAACATGATGTATTTCCTTTTCATTGAAAGCCATGGAGGAAGATTGTAGACACAAAGCAATACCGGCCACGTACTATGACGGCTGCTCATGTCACCGTGTGGATTTATCCCATCAGTGCAAAGACCAAGCCTAAGATTCCGTACCTCAACGCCAAATTCAGGAAACAAAGTATCAATGTTTCTCCATTGAGGGGAATCTGCCGGATGTCTCAGCTTTCCATCTTTTATTCTTTCTTCGTCGTGCCATCTAAACATTTTAGCGACATCGGCGTTGGAGAACATACGTCTTAGTCTAGGAACTATCGGTAAGTACCATAGAACCTTAGCAGGAGGACCATTGACTTCATCTTTTTGCTTATAACGCCAAGTGTCACAAACTGGACACTTATTAACAAATTCATACTTGCCCCTATAAAGTACGCAATCATTGGGACAAGCATGTATTCGCTCATACTGCAAATTTAAAGGGCATAACAACTTTTTTGCATCGTACGTCGACGTGGGAAGCTCATTACCGGCAGGAAGCATATCCGAAAATATTTCTAAGAATGTAGAGAAACATTTGTCTGAAATTCCAAATTTTGCCTTAACATTCAACAGTTTGAACACAGCAGATAGCTTTGTGTATTTTGAACAGCCGTTGTACAAAGGGGTATTGTGGTCTCTAACTAAACTGTCAAATATTGGAGGACGTTCTTCAAAATCCTCTTGAACATCGCGAAGCATGTCCTCAATACAATCATCTTCGTCAGACAAACTGTCCACTACAACATCGTCGACTGCATTTGGTGGCACTAATTTACTACTTGATTCCCCCACACAATTAGCTTCAGTGACTGTCTCACCGTGCCATATCCAAGTAGTATACCCAGGTTTAAAACCGGTAATTATTAGATGTTCCTTAACAGTCGCACTATCCCGCCACTGTAAGTTATTACAATTACGGCACGGACATGAAATCTTCGATTGCCTCTTTTTTCTCTTATTCTGTTCTGCACATGTCATAAATTCCTCTACACCACTCAAAAATTCAGCTGTTGTTCGATTACTACACATCCAAGCCCGATCCATTTACAAGAACCTAAACCATAACAATAAAATTATTACAAATAATTCGTACAAGCAATTCTCATATAATCGACAAACTGGCTTTCAGGCTCCCTATCACTCCAAACTAACCCATCTTAAACATTCGTTATCACTAGTAAATGCATGTTCGAGCTTCCATATTGAAGAAAATTCGGCAGCATTTCCCCATAGTTCTCTAAGTAGACGAAAAATATGACAAGGTTATATATCCAATTCATATGTCTACTCAGAGAACAATTTTGGGAGAGAAACCAAATTCTTTATCAATATCGAAGCTCAACCACACATTTATAGCCTAAAGCGTATTAAATGTCTAAGAATGGTCCCAAAATGGGGACCATAGGAAATCTTGAACGGCTAGCTAAGCTTATAACAAGCCATAAACACATATATTGCAACAATTAAACACGCATTAATGTGAAGAAACACTAATAAACATATAGAGTAGTTAAATAATTACCGTAAATGCCCAATTAAATCGAGGGTGCCCCAATCGCAGCTGCTCACACGAGGCGAACCTTATCGCCGTTAATAACCCAATCGCACCTTACACCTTCTAATGAAGAACAATCTCCGTCCTATCGCCGTCAATCACCCAATCGCAGCTGCCCACACTAGAGTTTAGCTAACTAATGCAAATTCGCCCAAACCCTGATTTCGAATTAAAAATTTCCAAAATCAACCCAAATACATCAATTATATTTATAACGATAACAACATATACAAACAACAACTATCCAAGTGCACGAAAGATTCGACAAAATAACAGCTTAAATACGAAAAAATCATTTTCGAATTTCGGCCAGAAACCGAAATCGACGAAAGGACGCACCTTACGCCTTCTAATGAAGAACAATCGCCGTCCTATAGTATCGCCGTTAATCACCCAATCGCAGCTGCCCACACGAGACTTCAGCTAACCAAGTCAAATTCGCCCAAACCCTAATTTCGAAATAAAATTCCCAAATATCAACCCAAACATATCGGTTAGTAATTTATAACGATGACGACATATACAAACAAAAATTGTCCAGATGCAAGAAAGATTCTACAAAATAATAGCTTAAATTCGAAAAGCCAAAATCAACCCAAAATTCGGCCGAAAACCGAAATGACAAACCTTAAGCCCGAATGAAGGGCAAACGCACCAATCGTGCAACCCAACAGTTGATATATCCGATGGACCTCAAATATTCACAATGCAAGGCCAAGAACACGCCCAGCACAGCAAAGTCGAGCCCCAAATTTCGCTCAAAAACCCTACTTTTGGGAAAAACACCCATATCAATACAACAACATCGAATTGATAAAAATTGACACTCAAACACATGTCCAATAACACAAACAAATTGACAAGAACGACCAATTATAACCAAATTAGACAGAAATCGGAAAACCAATCGAAAATCGAAAATCAACCCAAAGCAAAACGGAAATACCCACGAAGACGCACCTTTACCGTGAATTTGCTCCCAATCTTCGCCGCAACTGTATGTGAAATCACCTTCGAAATCGCCTAAGTGTCGCGCTTTTGTCTTTCTTCGCAATTTGGACCGAATGGTTCGATGCGTCTGAAATTTATAGAAGACAGCGTCGGTTGTTGGCCGTAATAGACGCTTATACCTTCCTAAAATAATTTGCATCGGTTATAGTAAACAACCGACGCGGATTGTTCAACAATAAGTGTCGGTTTTAATTAATAACAGATGCCTATAGTTTAATAAATCTTTATGCGTCGGTTTGTATGAAACAACCGATGCTTCTCAGCGAATTTATTTACCAAAATGCCAACGCTTCCATTTTAAGCGTCGATTTCTGAAGAATAGACGCAAAAAGTGCAGTAGCCTATACAATATTTTGTACTAGTGGTAAGATGAATTGATGAGTTTGACGATGTTAAATTGCTGCTGCTGTGAAAGCTTCTTGCGCGGAAAGTTTTAACTAATTTTCAAAAATCTAACTGCTGATAATAAGAAGTGTAATATTTCACTTATAAAAGCGCATAACACCTTTCGAAGTTGAAAGCCTAAGCTCGCTGTACAACTTGGCAAGCTTACTACTATAACTACAAACATTAAATATGACTACAGAAATATTCCTTTTCATTTCTTCCAAGATTTCTTTAATACGGTGGTCTTCCTTATAACGTCATAAAAATTCGTTGATCTGTTTGAGGAATTAAAGCAGGCGTTTGATAGTTTATAAAGCTCAAAACAAATGTTCAAAGAAGACAAAAAAATGATACAAATGGCTTTTATTGAATGAGAGAGCCATACATCGCACGTCTCCTTCGATTCGAATCAAAGTGTGTGTACTTCGATGCATTCTCCGCTTGTGAGCAAATGACTAAATCACCCATAAACGGTAATTACAGAAAAGCCCTTAATAAATCATTAACCCCATAATTCCCAAATGTCAAAACCCTAACTTGCATAACGCCCCAATTTCAATCCGTGAGCTGGGCTTGCTAGATAATCAGCCAATTTCGAGTTTGTATTTTTCTATTGTGGCTCATCGCGGTCGAACTATTTACTGTATCGGAAAGATTTCATGTGGTCATTATTTTACTGCCATTTCCCAATTCTGAAATCTAAAGCAGTTGCTTGGTATATATGAAGTTTCCTGAAGGAAAATAATATTAAAAAGAAATGGCTGCTATATTGTATATGTGGATGAGTTAATCATCCCCCAATTATATTGAACAAAGGTAAACAACCTTACTTACTGGGTAAACGATATTACTCACATTCCTTTAACATCTCTCATCTCAATTTTACTTCTTCGCAAGCCACTCTTGTTCCGTAGACACTCAAAAAAACCCTAAAATATAATGAATGTGACCACGGACAATTAGTCCCCGATGTTTCGAGGGGATCAATTTAGTCCTCGATGTTGTTAATTTTGAACTAAGTTGTTAACAATAATAGTAAAAATTTATTTATATCTAAAATAAAAAAATAAATAAAGACGAAAATAAAGATAAAATTGCCAATGAAAGTCTACCCGAATTTCTGTTCATGTCCATGCCAAGTTACTTGGATGCAATCCTCTCAGACTTTCGTGACAATTATTTGAAATTATCTAATTTATATATTTTAATACAGAAAAGAACCTTCAAAAAAGAAATTTGGAGATCTGGGATGACTCATCCTCATTAGCTTGGCATGGACGTGTCGAAGATTCTCGTAAACTTCCAGCGACGTTTTTATCTTTATTTTAGTTTCTACTTCGTAATAAATATTCTTTATTTTTTATTTTTATTTTATTCTTATTTTTATTTCTACTTATTTACTGTTTAACCTCTTCTCTCTTTTTCCACTAATTTTCCATTTATTTTTTTAATACATTTTTTATTTTCTGTTTTATTTTAATTTAATATAATATTTTCAATTTTGGTTGAGTTTAATATTTTTATGTTTTAAATATTTTATTCTCTCTGTTTATTTAATTAATTAAGTTTTAAAACTTGTTTTTATTGTTTATTTTGTTTTATTTATAGGTATTTTTATACATTTTTTCATTTTTTAATGGTAATTTATGATTTTTAAAGTTCGACATCGACAATCCAAAATCCTCTACCATATAATTAATCTCCGTAACGAGCGCTCTCATAAGCGAATAACGAGAAATGAACAAGCACCATATGTATATATATATAATATATTTATTTATAAAATTTATTTCATCATTCGTGACACGGAGTGCTATAAAGTACGTCATCAAATCAAATTCCAATTATTTATTATTATTATTTTATTTGGATACCATAATGTATTAGTGATGTTATCTCATTCTCATCCGACGATAGGTTTGACGACGACTCGACGCTGGCCATCTATCCAAATCCACACACGATTGCAGCAGAAGTCTTGAGTAACAGGCGTGGTTATCGGGACGGCAATTCCAGTGACGAGGGGATTATCTCTTTCCACGACGGCCACGGCTTTTGCAGCATCGACTCCGATCAGCTCGGGCCATTCAAACTTGTACATGCCCAACGCACAACACTGGGGGGTCCTACAAATACCAGAAATGCATTTCAATCGATTAGGAGTAGCTGCCATCGTTGATAATGAAATATAATGAAATGACATGCCACGCCCTTTTTATAGGTGGGAAAAAAAAATATAGAGAATGTGTGATGTAATGAAGTTTCTCAATGTTATTTAATGGGCAAAAATATATTACATGTGTCACATTTAGTTAATGATGGCAAAAAAGAGGTAATATGTTTAAGTAATATTTGACTTTTGACTTTCACGTGATTTCGCTGACTTCTCCGTAATATGGTCTATGATGGGAATCATATTTATTTTAAATCATCTAATACCAATCAACAATTTTGTACCAACACAAAAATATTTCTTCATTGATATCGGCATGCATGACATGTTTTTCTTCTTTCTCAGACTAAAGGATGAATAAACATGCAATCATACACTTGTATTTGAAAAAAAAAAATCCAGCATTTTTTTTTAATATTAATGTCGAAAAGATTTTTCGTTAAATTTATTAGGATAGCAACCAAAACAAATATTATTTAAATATAAACATATATCTTATGGGGGTCTGTGTGCTTGCGTGCATGTGTGTTGTGAGGGTCTGTTTGTGTTCTTATGTGTCTGTGTGTTCGTATGTGTGTTGTGTGTGTTTGAGTGTGCGTGGGTTCATGTGTTGTGTGTGTCAATGTGTGTTTTTTTTTTTATTAGTGAGATTTTATTGTTATTAATAATTTAATTATATTTTTAGTGTTGATATCATATTGACACAATATTTTATATTTTTAGTGATAATATCATATTGACACAAATATATCTTATTAATCATAAAGTGATGATACTTAATATTATCATTATTTTGCTTTGCATTAATGATACCAATCTTTCGCCACAATAGGTCGCCAAGGTTTTAATGTCAACGAGTAGTGACGTGAGAAAATATTGTCACAATTTATCGCAATTAGTGACAACGAGTTATGGCGGATTTTTTTTGTCACTTTCTTCTTCAATTAGTGACATCAATTTTTTTTGTCACAATATTTATATCTATAGTGATGGCATATTTCTTGCCACTAGGAAAGTAGTCACAATAAATACTTACTTTTGTAGTGAGAGTTTAGTTTAGTTGATATGATATACTAATGCCACGCTGCTTAGTGAGTGTGACATTGTTGCACTTTTCTCGTATGTATATATGTATTGGTATTATTTGTATGCTTTGCATGTATTGAGATTTTGTTATAGATTATATTGTTTTTGATTTTGAACGTGTCCCTCCCACTTTTTCTTCCCAAGTTTCTTCAAGTGTGATTGTCTTCATTAGAACTTCAAAAATCTTCTCTATTGTGTTTGAGGAATTATAGCAGCTGCTTTAGTGATGATCGATACATTACAAAGCTCAAAACAAATCTTTAGAGACAAAAGATGATTCAAAATGAAATTATATTCGATCCCTTGAATGAGACAGAGAGGCATACATATGACTGTTTTTATTGAAAAAAGTTTATATGTTATAAATAACCTTGTGTGTAATCGATCATGTTCACATTTCTTAAACATTAGTTTAATGTACATATCTCGACTCTATTTTTTTTTTTTGTTCTACACATCCCGCATGCTCTTGTTAGTTGTTGAATATACATTCAAAACCCTAAAATCTCATTGTAATATAATATTATTGTTGCAATTATTTTACGAGGGATAAATAGATAAACTCTGAATGTAAGATGAACTGATGCGTTTGCGGATGTTAAATTGCTGCTGATCTGAAAGCTTATTATTGCGCGGAAAGTTTTAACTAATTTTCTAAAATCTAACTGCTGATAATAAGAAGTGCTATTTCACTTTTAAAAGCGCTTAACACCTTTTGAAGTTGAAAGCCTAAGCTCGCTGGATAGCTTACTATATAATTACAAACATTAAATATAACTACAGAAATATTCCTCTTTCATTTCTTCCAATATTTCTTTAATACGGTGGTCTTCCTTAGAACGTCATAAAAACTCGTTGATCTGTTTGAGGAATTAAAGCAGGTTTAATTTATAAAGCTCAAAACAAATGTTCAAAGAGAAAAAAATGATAGAAATGGCTATTATTTCATACGCACGTCACCTTCGATTCGATGATCAAAGTGTACTTCGATGTTGTCTCCGCATGTGACCAAATGACTAAATCGCCCATAAAACGGTAATTACGGAAAAGCCCTTTAATAAATCATGAACCCCATAATTCCCAAATGTCCAAACCCTAAATTGCATAAGGCCCCAAATTTCAATCCGTGAGCTGAGCTTGCTAGATAATCAGCCAATTTCGAGTTTGTATTTTTCTATTGTGGCTCATCGTCGAACTATTTTATCGTATCGGATGATTTCATGTGGTCATTATTTTACTGTCATTTCCCAATTCTGAAATTTAAAGCAGTAAGTTTAAAACAAAGGTGATTAACGACCTTACTTGCTGGGTAATGGATATTATTCACATTTCTTTAACATTGTTACAGTTAAATGTAGCATCTCTCATCTCTATTTGACTTCTACGCAACTCACTCTTGTTCCGTAGACATTCAAAACCCTAAAATATCATGAATGTGATCATAACATTATTTATTTTTATTTCTTTTACGAGGATAAAATGGCAACATGGAAGATATCTAATTCTCACTTCGAGCTCTTTCTGGACTAGGGACTCTTAGAAATAATTCATAAGTCACGCTAACGAGTAGAACACACACACACACAGAGAGAGTTTGCACTACGTGTTTAAAATCATTTTTCATTGATCATACACGTACTATTTATGTTATCAACATGAGTCTTTGTTTACATCTAGCTAATTTTCATGAGTGTCATTGTTCTAATTGTCGTCTTCATTTTCCTAGGGAAGAAAGCCGAGTATACATAGTTTAGATGGAGTGTATGCATACAAAATTCGTTCGTTCCTGAAAAATTGCATTTGAGGTTATTGTAGTTTATCGATATCAAATTTATTATGTTCACATGATGATGTATTTGTTTATTACGTATGACTGCACCACATGTCACAACTATGTAGACTAGGCTTTCTTCCCTTGGAAAATGAAAGACCGCGAGTTAAAACTACGGTTATTCACTGCTTTGCTTGTAGAAATCCATTCGTAGGTGTAAGTATACAAAACCCTATCTTTGAGCCTGAAAATTAGTCCTTTCAGCAATATTCAATGTCGACCAAATATTCTATATACACATGATATTTTATTTTATTTACCTATCACTCAAAGATTTTATCATCTGCCTTTGTCTGATGCTCCCCATGTATACTATGTATACTCGGCTTTCTTCTTTTCCTTGGATATACGAAAGCTTCCTTATAAACTCATGTTTGATAATACTATAGTGTATTAGTGTGTGATCAATGCAGAGTTATTTTAACTCTTAGTCTTAGTAAAGACTCTGTGTGTGTTATGTGTTTGCATGACTCGGTTATATCCTTGATTACTCTACTACGTTATGGTTTCTCTTTTTCCATTATTCACGAGTCATACTTTAACTTATATATGAGAGAGCATTTCTCCTTCTTTTAATATCTTTAACAGTCAATTTCTCTCGAGCAGACATAATGAATATTCATTAAACGATTTAGGTATTCAAAGGTTGGCTCAAACAAATGGAATTAATGCGACTCTTACATTTATTCTCACATTCGAATTCTATCGCCATGTTGCATTTTCTTATCGAGTGAACATCGTAGTCACCTTTCTTTGGGCGGTGCTCATCAATATTGTTATCAATTTAGCACAACATAATCAGAGCATCATTCTATCATTCTACACAAACCCACTAAGACACTAACTAAGTTAACCTAAATCATGAAGTTGCAGGCATGCCATGGTGACTAATCAGTAAGTGTTATTTTCTCCGAAAAAAAAATGTGTTATTCTCTTAGTTAGCTACTCTTGAGTCCTATGTGCCTCATTAATATCATCATTCTCCCCAGACAAGTCCTCAAGGCTCTTCCCCTTAGGCTCAGGCACCAAGAAAGTACAAAGCAACCCAAGCAAATTCACAACCCCCAAAACAATCAAGGAATTCTTCACACCAATCCCGGGCGGGTAACCCGCATCCGTCTTCTTCGGGTCGGGGCTCTGCGCTAGGAACAAAAACCCAAACGCCCCGACGATTGCCCCCAACTTCCCCGATGCCGCCGAAATCCCGTGGCAAGTTGACCTTGTCAAAGCAGGTTAACCATAATAAGTCGCATATCGGTTAATTTAGAAGAGACTGACCAGCTTGTAAGTTGATGGGCTACTACTCCACCTATCACCAAACCGGGTTTAAGGATGGAAACCCATCAAACTTACGTGGGGCGATACTTCTCCTATGGGCCATGGTCATAGGCCCAAATACGACCCAATAACAAAAATTTCGCACACCTCAGCCTCGCCGGGAATATCTCAGCGGGGACGATGAATGTCGTGGCGTTGGGCCCAAAGTTCGCGAAGAAGAACGTCAGGGAATACATCACGACGAACCCTATTCGGTTCTCGGGCTCGACCCAGTGGTCGTAGGGTATGGCCAGTGCGAACATGAACACGGTCATGAAGAAGAACCCGACGATCTGTATGGCGAACCGCCCGACCACATCGATGAGCCCTACCGTGAACCAGTATCCCGGGACGGTGCTGCACAGGGCGATCAGCGTCTGGGCCCGAGCGATGGTGAACACCTCCCGAATCGCGTTCATGGTTCTGGGGGGCGGGATCCAGCCCACGGCGGTGAATATGTCCTTTTGGAATAGGTTCTGGCTGTAGAAGGCTATGTCGAGTAGGAACCACGTGCTCGTCGTCCCGAGGAGGTGGAGTCCGTGGCGGCTCAGGAACTCCTTCGAGAAGAGGCCGTAGCTCGAGCCCTTGTCCCGGGACAGGCGTTCGACCTTCTGCTGCTCGGACTCGATGTCCACCTGGCGGAGCCAGAGAAGAACATGAGTCAGTGGGGACCAGTCTTATTGAACCTCATACCCAATATTTATGAACATTTTTATTTTGGCGGTTCTCATTTTCTTCAATTTTATCCCTATCATTAGACAGTTTGTGTGGCTCGAGGCCCACTGACCTGGAGAACCTTGGACATGTCTTGGGCTGCCCGGCCGGCGTCTCGGGCAACGAGGGCCGTGTAGCGAGCCGTCTCGGGCATCTTGAGGCGCCAATAGAAGGTCAGGAGGGCCGGGAGGGCGCCGAACATGAGGATGATTCGCCAGACGTAGTCCGCCTCCGAGATGGTGGAGCCGTCCGGGTCAGACTCGTAGGGCGGGGATGGGTACGCGGCGTCGACGGCCGAAGAGGTGGCCATGGCAAAGACGCCGCCGGCCAAGATACCGAAGCCCTGCGTGCAGTAAAGGTTGCAAATGAATCGAATATATTATGAATTAATGTGTAATTATTTTTTAGTCCTGTAATTTTGGAGTGACATTATATGATATAGATTTGAGAGGTGACATTAAACAATAACTTTAAAAATTAGGCAATTTAGGAACATTATAAGCCGGATTCCTAGATTTTGCCCTAAATTCTAGGGTTTCGACGCATAATGTAGTGTTCCGACGAATTTAAGACTTGACATTATACGGATAATAACTTTCAAATTAGGCATTTTTGGGACAAAAGGGTTTCAACGTATAATTTCTAAACATTCGATCGAGCAGTCGATCCGTTGATCGAACATAAACAAAATCCTGTGGATGTTCGATTCGATTCGTCTGCAACAAACCTACCTGCATGGCGAACACGGCGGCTATGAACGCCCCACGCGTCTTCTTATTCGCGTACTCCGACATGATGGTGGCCGACAAAGGATAATCCCCGCCAATCCCAAACCCAAGCCAGAACCTGAAGAAGCAAAGCGTGCCCATCACCGTCTTCGCCTCCCTCCCGAACGATAGGCCCGAGGCGACCGAGCACACGCACATGAGCATCAGCGTCGCGCCGTACACCTTCTTACGCCCGAGCTTGTCCCCGAGCCACCCGAAGAAGAGCTGCCCGGCCAACGTCCCGCACAGCGCCACGCCGTTGACCGTGGCCGAGACGTTGGGCGGGAGGCTGCCCGGCTTGGGCGACTCCTCGACGTGGTAGTATATCCGCCCGAGCATCTTCGTCACGAGGGATATGCAGAAGAGGTCGTAGGCGTCCGTGAAGAATCCCATTCCCGCGATTATTATCGCCGTGAAATGGTACCATTGCGTCTTTGCAGCGTCCAACGCGCTCAGCACCTTTAGGTTGCTCTCATTATCTCCTCCTGACATTTTTTAAGGTTAACTGCGTTTTTCCTTTATTGCAGGAATTGCAAGGGTGTGGGTAAGAAGGTGTTTGTTATATATGGGCGGGCGACGTGGCACCTTTGCTCGGTATATTCCTCAGTAGGGTCTCGCACCTCCATTCAATTTTTTCACCTCATTGATATATTCTATTTTTAATGATGTGATTAACGCTTGCTATATATAGTTGGAATTGCCACGATTTCTGCATTGACTGACACTGACTTATTACCATTCCACGCATAAAGAAAAGAGAAAACAGAGCACAAGTTGTTAGCGAGCGCGGTCTCTGATGACTTGAATATCCATCTCGGAAGGATCGGTGGCTTGAACTTCGTAGTGAAAGCCGTCGATCTCTCTCTTGAAGCTCTCCTTCGAAGTGGCGTAGAGCATCTTCGCTCGAATCTTGGAGGTCGAAGGAGACCTACGTGGGGTTGAGGTGTAAGGACATGAAAGTGTCGGAAAAGTCTTGAAAATGTTAGAAGGGAACTGACCAGGCAATGAAGAAGATCTTGCTCTTCTGGCAATTGTCCGAAGTTACGAAGTCGAAGTCGTAGACTGCGTATCTGCAGTCGTTCTCGGGTAAGGATTCGGCGAAGCCATCGTAGCCCTCGGCGGGCGGGCCCGTTTTCTCGAGAACGACCTCGTTTTTCTTCTCTTCGATCTTGAATATTGCGTAGCGGTGCATCTTCTTCTTCTTAAGCTCCATGAATGCGTTTTTGCCTTGCTCGGAGATTCTCATTCCTGAGGAAGAAGCATTTGGCTGCGCAGATAGATATACAGAGGAGAGACACCATGGTCAACTATTGGTCAAGTTTGATCGATAATTCAATCACCCATTAGAGAAATCTGAAGCAGAAATCGAATCGAAGCCATAGCAAAGCAAACATCTGACTGATCATCGCCGTAGATAAGGCGTGGACAAGTAAAACAGAGTATGTGATTTCAAGCCAAACAGATAGTATATCTAAAAATCCCAGAAGCTCAAAACGACAAACAGTTCATAGCAGAGAACATGGAAGTGAAAGTTAACATCGATTTACCCCTTTGAATCTGATCGACATTGCTGCTGATCCCAGAAAAATAAAAGGTCGATTACTGAGGAATATATGAAAAGAAGTTCCTTTTCTTGGAATTGAGAAATGGGTATGTGGTTCGAATTGAAACGATCGATTAGAGACGTGTGGAAATCACTAAGAACCAACTTGGATATGTGTAATAAGAGTTTCATATGTAAGAATTCTTCTGTTTTCATGGGCGGCGATGCGTTAGAATTACGCTCGCTTCTGTGCGAACTGTAATATCTTTAATTGTTATTTTATTATTTATTTGTCAATTGTACAATAAATAAACAAACAATAGTCTCATCTCATCACCGACTCTATCATTCTCTCCCACCAAAACCAATAAAAAGAAGTATCACCCGCCCCCGCCAAATTAGGGCTTGCCGAATTAGGGATTCGATCAAATTGGGCTTCAAATCTTCAATTGAATCATGGCAACTGCGTCAGGTACTTAGTTTAGCTCCATATTTTCCAGCAATATTTACTGTTTATGAAGATGTTTGGAGTCGAATCGTTTAGTTTCTGTGTTTGGTTAAAGGTTTTGGTTAGTTTTGTGATCTTGAAGCGTAAATTGGTAGATAACGAACCCATTGAGTTAAAATTCTTTTTTTGGTGGAGCATTCGCATTTAAATCCAGGGAGGATCATCGGAAGCAAATTGAATTAGAAGAGGCTCGCAAGGCTGGGCTTGCTCCCGCCGAGGTTGATGAGGATGGAAAGGAAATCAATCCTCACATTCCTCAGTATATGTCATCGGCTCCTTGGTATCTTAATGCTGAGAGGCCAAGTTTGAAACATCAGAGGAAATGGAAATCGGATCCCAATTATACCAAGTCATGGTACGACAGGGGCGCCAAGACTTTTCAGGCTGACAATTACCGGAAGGGAGCTTGCGAAAAGTAGGCCAATTTCTGTTTGCGCATGTGCTTATCAATCTGTGCGTGTTTATTATTTGATTATCATCAACGTGAATGTGATTTTGGAACATCTTGGATGGTCAATGGTCATAGGTACCCGATGGTGAGCATTTTCCTTGTGGACAAGCGGAGTTTCGATGATGAGCCTTTTTCAATTTGCAAAAATTATCAATAATTTTTTGTTTGTACTTTCTAACCAGTAGTTAGGCGATGGTGATATCTATGTGATTGGAGTAAAATATTTTTCTGGTTTGGAACTCCATTTACTATGTGTTGATATCTTCATAGATTCTGCTGTGTTTTTTTGGCTGGTATGGTGGGGAGCAATAGTCCATCATGGAGGTTTATATGTGGGCTGTACAGTCCTAATAGGATTTTGCATGTCTATTAGATCTTCTTGATATTTCGTACTTTTTTCGTATGAAGTACGTTATTATCATGGACTTGGACTTGCAACACAATTGTTGCAGCTGTGGTGCGATAACTCATGACAAGAAATCGTGTGTGGAGAGGCCTCGCAAATTGGGAGCTAAATGGACGGGCAAAAGTATTGCTCCAGATGAGAAGATAGAAAGCTTTGAGCTTGATTATGATGGTAAGAGAGACCGCTGGAATGGTTATGATGCAGCATCATATGCACACATTATTCAGAGATATGAAGCCAGGGACGAAGCTAGAAGCAAGTATTTGAAGGAGCAACAGCTTAAAAAGTTGGAAGAAAGAAATAACAATCAAGACGAAGAAGACAAAGGTAGTGACGATGACGATGATGAAGATTCGTTGAAAATTGATGAGGCGAAAGTTGATGAAAGCAAGCAAATGGACTTTGCGAAGGTTGAGAAGCGTGTGCGGACCACTGGCGGTGGTAGCACTGGTACTGTTCGGTATGTTTATGACACATATATTCTTTTTAGCATCTGATAATTATCTTTTGAGTACTGCCATCTGCCTGGGCATGGGCCTCTGCTTTGTTATTAATTTCTTTTGTCTGGTCTAACAAAAATTTGTATCCTTTCTACCAGGAACTTGCGTATTCGAGAAGATACTGCAAAGTATCTTCTTAATCTCGATGTAAATTCAGCCCACTATGATCCAAAACTCGTTCTATGCGTGAAGATCCTCTCCCAGATATGGATCCGAATGAGAAGTTTTATACGGTAAGTAACTAGTTGTTCCACAATTTCAGCTCTCCTATTGCTTTGTTTCGTGGTGTGGGCCAAAATTTCAGATACTTTTTTTCATTCAATGTTGTAGGGTGATAACCATCACAGAATGAGCGGTCAAGCACTGGAGTTCAAACAGCTCAACATTCATGCTTGGGAAGCATTTGAAAAAGGTCACGATGTTCACATGCAAGCAGCTCCTTCACAAGCTGAACTCCTTTACAAAAATTTCAAGGTCAATAAGGAGAAGTTGAAGAGTCAAACTAAGGAAACCATTATGGAGAAGTATGGGAACAGTGCTGCAGAAGAAGTCCTCCCACGTGAGCTCTTGCTCGGTCAGAGTGAGGTAGAGGTGGAGTATGATCGTGCTGGGAGAATCATTAAAGGCCAGGTGTGGATTTCTGTATGATGCAATTGTCTACTTACATTATCTCATTCTCTTCATGGGTTTTGATTCTAACCACACAAATTATTTTCAGGATATATCTGTCCCGAAGAGCAAGTACGAAGAAGATGTACACATCAATAATCATACAAGCGTGTGGGGCTCGTGGTGGAAGGATCGCCAATGGGGCTACAAATGCTGCCATCAAACTGTACGGAACAGTTATTGTACTGGAACAGCGGGTATTGAAGCTGCAGAAGCTTCGGCTGACCTGATGAAAGCTAACATTGCTCGTAAGGAGGCTAGTAAGGTAATTTTTCCTTTGAGCTCTTGAAACTAGTGATTGTCTGCCACTGTTGTATGTGCGATTCATAATAGTTGTTCATGAGAGAGAGAGAGATGAATATACTTAGCTGGATGGCGTCGAGTGGTAGCTAACTATTGTTTGCAAAAGCAGATTCACAAGCACCAGTTGAGGAGAGAAGGCTGGCGAATTGGGGATCAGAAGTTCCCGATGAATTGGTTCTAGACCAGAACAAGCTATCAGAAGCACTCAAAAAGGTGAGATCTGAGAACTTTATTCGTATCTTATTTTATTTTCCTCTGAATCATATGGCATGCTTTGTTTAGCTATAGTTACAATAGAATGGTATCATTTTTTTCCTTGAGAGAGGGCTTAATTCGGTAGGCTAAAACTTATGTTGGTCGTTTCCAATATTTTTCTGTAGGAGGATGAAAGGAGAAGAGAAGAGAGGGATGAAAGGAAGCGCAAATATAACGTCAAGTGGAATGATGAGGTACATATGCTTATTGATTACTAATGCGCGCATACTTACAATGTACATATATATACACATATACATTGCAATGGGGTTTCTAAGCATGGGAGCGATGCGCTCTGCATTATTGCAGGTGACACCTGAAGATGTGGAAGCATACAGAATGAAGAGAATCCACCATGATGATCCTATGAAAGACTTTTTGCATTAGAACTTTTGTCTCTAGAAAATACGCAAAGTGTTTGTTCTAACACCTTTGCAGATCTGAGCATGTTTCTAGTTATGCTGTAGCTGTAGTAAACTGTTTATATATGACCAAAATCTTAACAAGGATGCTTGTTGAAGATGCTTTTGAATCCTTTTTTCCTGCTGACGAAATTGCCATGTATATAGATAGATAGTAGATAAATATGAATCATTACTATATACAATACATGTAAAACACAACCAACCTCTGATCACAACAAAACTATGCCTTTCCTTTTATAACTATATATTATATATATATATATATATATATATATATATATATATAACCCAATGTATAATATGCATCTGTTATATATCCTTGCACATAAAATCTCACACCATCATCAATTATCATATCATATCACTGAAGCATATCCAGCAAAAACCCAAAATCATCGTCGTAATAGCATGACTCCGATATCTCCTGGGGAAGTTTATTCATTCGATCATTGCAGCGATCATCGCAATTAGGAGACATATTATTGCAAGGAACTGTCTTTGATGTGCTTTGGTCTGGCCTATGAATCTCATGATATTGAGACGACGAGCTGCTGTAATAGAAAGAGCTGCTGATGAGACGATTACGCTCTTCGTCATTATCGTGATTCATTATTGCATGCTGATCAGCTGAAGCAGATGATGCTGAGCCCAGCTTTGTAGAACTATTGTAGTTATTATTATTATTATTATTAATATTAGCATTCATATTATTATTAATGTTCTGGGGAAGCTTGTGGTTATCTTCGACTGATCTTGATTTGTTGAACACTCTGCATAGTACCCAGTCTTCCTGTTAAATAAATAACAACTATGAGAAATAGTTAGAGCGAATATTAAGATTATATTTGGCGCAGCACTAACCTTGCAATGTCAATATTACTACGAAGACATAATCTATATACATTTAAGTAGAAAAAAATAAAAAAAAAAATAAGATGAAACTTCGTATGTATATATGTGTTCATCTTATCATCTATATATCCTATCCTCCTCTACATGCAATATTATAACGTAGACAATAGATTCTGAATTAGTAAGTTTCTGAAATCCCCATGTTTTATATAATCGGGCAACCTATATTTCCTAATTTCTATGCCGTCACTATGGCAAATTATTATATTCCTTTTGTCCAAGATAGCAGTCACGATTATTAACAACAATTAAACAATGATGAAGAAAACAAACCTTATTAGGTGATCTCAAATTAGGGTTTTCCATTCGAAATTCATGCATGATCCATTCAGTTCTGATCCCATTAGGAGCTCTATTCTTGTAAAATACCAATGTCTTTCTCATTCCTACAATGATGCCGCGTGTCTTTGGGTCCCACACCATTCGATCTTTTCCCGTGGCTTTCCAATAGCCCGAGCCCGTGGCCCGATTGGCTCTGTAGCCCGTTGCGTATTTTCGATCGCGAAAACTAAAGAAATACCACTCGTTCGAATTCACCTTAGCAGCATCTAAGTTCATGAAAAGTTATGTACTGTTAGAACAATTTCCATTCCATATACAATGAGCAGAAAAAGTATTTCAAGCTTACTATAGAGTTCAAATGAATCAACAAGAGACCAATATATGACTCGTCCTAAGCTTGGTCATTATGAGTCACTGTTCTTATGATTATATGAATATATATAAATAAAAACTATATTATCAATCAGTTGAAGAGTGTCACATATCTTACTACATAAAGACGAAATACACTCAATTGGAGTAACTATACATACGGATTACGGACTATAGAATTAAAAAAAAAAGGTTCAATGCATCTATCCATATATATTGCTTTGCCCAAAAAAATAATATCAAAGTTCATCATAAAGGTTTTCAAAAGTATTTCGATTAAATATACATATATGTATATGTATATATATACATAGGATAGCTTGCCACTTCATTATAGGTTAATGTATGCGTGTAGAAAGAGTTCATATCCCATGTTTATATGTCCACATATTCCAACTAACTATGAAAGTGTAATCATTACATGGCTTGTCCTATACAAAATAGTTATTACTTCAACTAGACCAAACCTCGGTAGTATATCAAAATTCCACCGTAATAATATCCTAATAACTGAGAAATAATGTTAATTAATCATGCTTGTATGGATTTATATTTTCTTCTTAATGATTATTTCACATATATGCAAATGAAAAGACAATCTTATACGTACCTGGGAGTTGCCATGGCTCACATGTATGGAGGTCGATATCCACCAAAGTAGCAGTTATTTCATCATCTTTCTTACAAACCTTTCTGTAGAGATAATGACAAACTAATTCTTCATCACTCGGACAAAACCTAAAACCAGGTGGTAATGTCTCCCCAACCTCTCTTAAACCCATTATTATAGTTATTAATAAACAAGTCAGAAGATGAACTTTGTTATTAAGAACTGCAAATATGAAACCATGCATGTATATATAGTAAGAGGAGAGAGATGTATATATACATATATATATATATATAGAGAGAGAGAGAGAGAGAGAGAGAGAGAGAGAGATTTGTGGGAGTTGCATATGTAAGTAACATCACGGTTGGAACTTCCAAGAAAAGCTAAAGTCACAAGAAATCGTTTATTAAATAGATGAGATGAAAATGTGCTCACTACAATAAATTACATATGGGGTAAAAGCCAAATTTTAGGACCAATCACGAACTTTCCTATGAAAATACGAGTTTGAAATAAATGAATCATTGAGATACTGACGTAGATTTTTAATTATAAACCTTCAGATCATATAATGATGTGAAACAATACAAGAAATATGTTGATGTGCGGTATGGAATGGAACTTCATGTGACATATGTACTAACGATGGCCCTAAACGGTATCTTTTATAATTATCTTTCAACAAATTACAATAGCAAAACGAAAAAGAAGAAGAAAAAAATCTAAACTACACGCAAGTTAACTAACAAATTACTATGTAGTAACAAAATCTTTTTAGTCGCACCTCTTTAATGATTTCTTGGGATGCAGTAAGGATTAAATCACAAGCGTCGTCAGTGAGAAACCAATTTAATTGTCAGTTAACATTTCATGAAAATGAGGATGACTTAATGGCTTGACTTTGAGATAGATTTGATTTTTGGGTACGCGTAGAGAATAGAGAGGACCATTACCATGATGTATATATATGTATATATAGAATATATCAAAGGTTTTCAGTTGTGTATATACTCACGAGACAACATAGTGAAACAGGCAAATAAACTGAGTAAAAGATAGAAAGGGTAAGCTTTTCACTGGAATCTCCCCAAAGAAATTAGATTACATTTTCTAAAGATCAAACAAACACATAGAAACACAAAGAAAACACCACAGCCTAGTCATCAAATCAAGTCTTCTAAAACATTGAAAATTTTAGAATCTAAACTATGGCATTAGCAGCACTCGCAATTCTCGGACAAAGATCTGCACATTCTTTTCCAATAGGGCCGCAGAACCTATCCGAGCAACAACATAACTTTCAAGCTAGTACCACAAGTGAAGTCAACATTACTAAGTCGTACAAGCAGCATAGAAACAGAAGTAGGGAGTAGTATAGTAATAGTATACCTTTCATCTCACCCTTTAGGTTCACAATGACTCCAGCATTCCCATCGAACGGAAGGGGATTAAAGTGAGAAGTAGAAATTATATTCAGGAGAAAGTTATCGATCTTAACCGTGAAATGAAGTTATCAATGGAGACATGTGCAAGACAAAGTATGCTTAAGCAGTATCAAGGGAGTCTACTGCATTGCAATTAAGAAGCACCATCGATTTCTTGTACCAAACGGATCCTTTTAACTTCTACAAATTGACTAGACAAGAGCATCAAATACAGGCAAAGACCAATATGAGCACGTTCAATTAAGAATGATAATGGCTGATATTCAATATCCATTGACCATTGATTTTTCTATCCACTCAAACGTTTATGATCAGAATAAACCGTGCCTTCATATTTGTCAAATTGTGCACAAATGATAGCAAGCCACAAATCAAAGTTCAACCTTTCAGCTCCGATCTGAGATGTCCACCAAATTACCTTCGAAGTACATAAACACACCCCGTCCTTTCGACGCCACGGCTTCCTCTGCCTCACGATCACGGCGGGCATGACCATGTCTCCGACGCACGCCGACGGAAGCCCGTTGAGCCGTCCCTTGATTCCCCTGACGGAGATTATGTGCAGGTTCTTAGCTCCAGTTTCGGCGCAGTTCAGCGTCGCCGCTCACGGGCACGCCCTGAACAAAACAGTAGATACGCAAACAAAAAAAAAATGAAACTACGCCAGTCGAGGTAAATTTGATCCTAAATTGGGATGTTGAGTGAAACTCGAGATGAATCGTCGTACCTCTTCTCTTCGACATTTTGGCGGGTCTTCTCCGATGAGTATTCGATACGAAGCACCCATGGTTTGTAGGTTTAGGGCTTTTGTTAGGGTTATTTGGGCCTTAGTCACATTTTGTATTTCAAGTTTTTGAGGCCATTCTTTGTAAAGCCCAAAGTTACTACCAAATGAGAGAAAAATTATGTTCTTACATAGATTGGCTGCTGACATGATTGTTTTGGGGAAAGGATTAGAGCTTAATACACCAATTTATGGGTGTACGTATTAGCATGCTTTCACTATAGAAGCAGTTGCAAGAAATAGAACTTGGGAGATGCAATAACTAAATTATCATCGTCATCATACACAAGTTATGAGTTATGGAACACGAGTAACAAACAATTCCCGTATCTTTTATTTATCCCAGCGATTCTAGAGATTTTTTTTCCAGTTTATTTGAAAAAAAAAAATCATCATATCCTCTTAAGATTGAAGCCAAAACAATCCCCTTTCCAGAGAAGGGATGCGAAAATAAGATTAAAAACAACGTACCAAACTCAATAGTAGCCCATCTGTTTCACGAAGCGAAGAGTTGGGGAAACTTCAAGACCATGTTTGTCTTGGGAATTTCTCGCTAACGGTCGAACCATAATTGGGCCCACCTTTACGATACTGTATGAGAAATTCGACTGGGTATCCCTTCAGCTTTTGAGGCACCACAGAGAGATCCTCAAATGTCAATGCTGAGGAGTTACAAAGAAGAGTTGATATTGGATTAGTTAAGTTCTGATGATGAACAACAAAAAGGATATCTTTTGGTTCTTTAGATTACATACCGTTTTCAGACACCAAGGTATCTGCAGAAAAGGTTTCAATCTGATCCAGATTGAATATTGTTGGAGTAGGCATTGGAAAGGGGACTTTCTTAAGGAGGACTTCGCGGGGCATTGCAAGACCCTGAAATGAATGATGAAGTAAATAACAGAAAGAAGATGAGATATGGACATGAAGTTAAAGGCAAATCACGCTTGCCTTTGCAACGGGGAAAGGAACTTTGACATAACGAGGCCACTCACGGATTGTGTCGAACATAAGCTCAGCCTGAAGAACAAGGAAGTTGAGTAACGATGCTGCGTTTAGGTTGTGAGAGAGAGAGAGAGAGTATACCAGTTCATGAACTGTGTAAACATCAGGTCCACCAAGTTCATACACCTTGCCCATGCTAGACCCGTCTTGTAAAGCAGCAACGATTGCAGATGCCACATCAGTAACATATACAGGTTGAAATCTGTTAAGGTACAAATTGTGAAGTGTTTATGAATCATTTAGGAAGGGCTTGTAAATCTAATGGTTATTGAATAGGAACTTACTTGGTAGATCCACCTCCTATGAGAGGAAGAAAGCTGTACTTCTTTGCAAACTGTGCCCAGGGATTCAATATTCTGTCCTCTGTACCAATCATCACGGCGGATCTCATAACTGTGGCCTTAAGAGAAAAAAAAAAAAAAAAAAAAAAAAATTCAGTATAATTATGGGCCTATGGCAATAATATCAGCTATAAATAAGAAGCATAGGACACAGTGTCACATAAAATATCATGGCAAAACATGATCCTTTACCAATGTTAATCGATCAGATATATCATATACACTATTCGCGAATTCCGTAATGGTTAGTGTACAGTTTAGAGATTGACAAAATTTCTTCCGACGAATCTTCTATCTCATCATACTAATCTAAAGACACTGAGTTGCGATAAGAAAACAAAGAAGTCATGATTTACCAGCAGTCTTTCAGTAATATTAAACAGCAATCTCCATAGAAAAGAAAAACCTTGCAACTTACCTCAGGCAGTGCTTGAAAAACAGCTTCTTCAGCAGCTGCTTTAGCTCTACGAAACCTGGATGGAGAATTTGATGATGCCCCTAAGCAAGAAACTTGAAAGAATCTCATGATGCCACCATGTTCTTTGGCAATCTGCACATTGTCAATATGAGATGTCTCAAAGTTTTACTAGCGAACACCAAAGTGAAGATCAAATTCTGATAACTAAATTGGATTATCAGGTTCCCCATCATTATTCGAGATAAATGTACTTTTTTTCATGAGTAGCATCAAAATGATTCCGGTACAGTAAGTTGAACGAGATATAGCAGGTACATACCAGAGCAAACTTTTCGGCCATTTGGTGGTTCACCTCCTCGAAACTATAATTTCTGGTCTCATACTCCCGACCTATTTAGAGGGATTTGTCAAATGAATACGGGCAATTGTGAACAAAAGATATTGAGGAACACAAAGAAGGAAACAACATCATACCAACAAGATTAATTACAACATTGGCCTTCGCCATCACAGCCTTGATGGAATTTTCATCTCGAGGATCGAATTTCATGGGAACAATCTGCATGCCCATATAATCAAAAATATTCATTCAAATCTTTATATTGGAATACACCTACTAAGCTTGTACATATCATGATTAGGTCGACGAATAAACCAACCTGACCCAAATCACCCATCAACTTAAGATGACGAGGAGAATCCTCTGAGCCTCTGAAAGGTACCAACACTTGAGAACCCATCTTAGCTATTCATGATGAGAAACAACAATCAAGAGGCACTCCTTTCAAATTTAGCGAGCCGTTAAAATTTTCACATCATAAAAAGTTCCGTTTTAGAAATAAAATAATCAACTGCAAGAAAATGGAACCCACCAAGCTGCTGCACCAAGTATCGTCCCAGAAATCCAGTAGCTCCAAATACTGTAGCAATAATGCCACTGAGACGTGGCAAACAGTTTTAATTTCGTTTAGCAGATCCAACAGGCAATAAAAGCTTAAGATACTTCAGGCACTCTGACACATTAGAATGGCATGAATGATCCCGCAACAGTTACAGCCCAAAAATAAAATATAATAAGAAAACAGGTCACTCAACGTAGCTTCTCCTCAAGCATATTCATATTAGTTGCATAGACATTTTGAGAAAACTTCAAAAGACAGCTCGCAAGAACCACCAAACAGCATCTATGACGAAGTGCATAACTGAACCACAGAAGGATATGTTATGTACATGCCCATAAATGCTAAAAACATGGTTCTGAAATATTGGGGAAAAAATCAACCTAACAGACGATCTTCCCCCAGTGCCCTTTCGAACTAAATGCCCCACTCCTTTAGTGGTCAGAGACGAAGCAAGCCTCCGATTTTCCATTTCAAAATCTGCATCAAACAAATCAAAACAAAAAAAAAAATCGATTACATCTGAACAAGCGGAAACAACCCAGAAAAATCACCAAAAAACAACGATTACATTGATCAGAAATAGGGTAAATCGACTTCAATTGGGAAATTGGAGCGCCTGATCGGTTGATGCATTGATTCCCCAGTCTCCTGCTGATTGTCTGCATCTTCGACAAGCAACAATCTTTCGCGTGCGTATGCAATGTACGGAAGTGTTGGGCTCAACAATGGAGCTTCAATTGTTATTGGGTAATACCTATCTATAATCGCGTCTCACAAAAGCGCTTTCACTTTTCGGAGTAAAGAAATCCTCTTCAAATATGCAATTTTAATCCTCTATAATTTATACATTAAAATCCTAATTTTAGGACAATATATTTGTAATATTAACGCACTTTGAGCACAATTAAAATTAATGAATCCAATTCCAACCTAAATGTAAAATGCCACCCCTTCAAATATGCAAGGCTCTGAAAAAACAAATAACTAAGCCACCAAACATTGAACTAACAAAAACTGGATGATATTAGATAATAAACAAAAATCTGTTGATTACCAAGTCTCTCTAACACCCAGGCATATGGATTTATTTCACATTCAAAAAAACAAAAAAAAAAAGGGCACAATATCCTCTCCTCTCACTAAATAGTCCTCCCCTCATCTAAACTTATTTCAAAAGATTGCACAATTAGCAGCAGTACTCTTCACTTTCCACCGTCTTCGGACTCGAAAATGCCCAATCTTATATATATACGATAATCCAATCGAATCGTCCCGCGCCGGCCGTAAATCTCCCAAACTTTCAACGTTGGAACCTCAAAACTCAGACCTCGACGAGTACTCAGAAACCAATTTAAGGAACATCGAAGACTTATCCTCTAATAGTCTCGCCGGCGTATCAAACTCTGCAACCCTCCCTAAAAAAAACGGTCGATTTATTCAACCGAACATCTCAAACGAAGTAAAAATTTGTTCAGAGAGAGAGAACAAACAAACAAACCATCGCTTAGGACCAATACGAGGTCGCTGTCGATCACCGTAGGTATACGATGAGCTATAGTGCATACGGTACAGCTGGCAAACTCCGTTCGAATAATCTTTTGTATAAGGTTGTCCGTCGCCGAGTCCACCGACGCCGTAGCTTCGTCGAGCACCAAAATCTTCGCCTGTTTTAGCAGCGCTCGCCCGAGGGAGACGAGCTGCCTCTGGCCCACGCTCCAATTTTCTCCGTTTTCGAGGACTGCAAATGCATTAATAACTAGTGAGTTTTTTTCCACCAAGAATCGAATTTTCTACGTATAAATCACCTGGGGTATCGAGTTTCTGCTCCTTCTGACGAACTATGTCGCCCAGCTGAGACTTATCGAGCGCCTGCGCACGATTTGGATTCCATCGTCCTACCGTTAGACCCAAAAGAAAAAAGAAGGAAAGAAATTACGCGGTGCTAAGATTCGAGTTATTTTACCTGCCAAATATCTTGATCGGAGTGTTCTTCGAGGGGATCCAAGTTGGCCCGAATGGTTCCTTCGAACAAGGTGGGATCTTGGGGTATGATGCTGAGCCTATTTCTTAGGTCGTGGAGACCTATCGTCCCAATATCTACGTCGTCAATGATTATTCGACCGCCCGAGGGCTCGATAAGACGAAAAAGCGCTTGAATTAAGGTCGACTTTCCACTCCCCGTCCGACCCACGATTCCAATTTTCTTGCCGCCCGGGAATTTGCAAGAGATGCCGTGGAGGACGACGGGGAGGCTCTCCTTGTAGCGCACCTATCGATCAATCGATGCGAGAAAAAACTGTAAGATGAATATTGAAGAAAAAAAATGGGTCGCGTGGATGGTGATGGGTTGGGGCCTACCTTGAGGTCGATGAGTTCGATTTGGCCGTTTTCGGGCCATGAGGCCCGAGGGCGAGAATCTTCGATGGTCGCCGGCGCTTCGCTGGGTATTTGGCAGTACTGATGAATACGTTCTATGGAGATTATCTTGTTTTCGAGCTTGCAAAAGCTGAGAATCCAACGTGATAAGCGAGCGTTCAGATTTAGGCCGTATGTAGCTGCAAGGCCCGCCATGCCTGCAAAAAACGATAAAATTTCTGAATCTAAAACTGCTGAACTTTATATTATAGCTTTCGTCATAGAATCTACTCACTGGCAAATTCACGACATAAATTTAGGGATATTCACTTACTTGGATCGATGGTTCCATGGGGGAAGCTCACGAGTAAGACCATGCAAAATGCGAAGACAAAAGTCGATAGTAATTCCATGCGCAGGCAAAGCCATTCAATGGCCGCAAGGCTACAGAAGAACGGCCTTGCGAAGCAGTCGAGTAGGTAGAGATTCCTCTTCATGAATCTCTTCTCTTGCCCGAAACCCCTTATGGTAGCTGCCCCGGCGATTGATTCAGCAAAGAGGTGAATCACAGGCGACTTCTGTATGCTGACGATACGAACTAGCTCCCTCGACGAAGCCATGTAGTATTTCTGCAATATATAGATTCAATTTTCAGTGTACTTGATCATCGAATAAGGTACTTCAAACAAATATCAAATTAAGATTCATTTTCTAACCTGCATCCACAAGCAAGCAATAGCCATTGGAATTACGAGGAGTAATATCTGCCATGTCACTTGCGTCATCACCGCGACGATCCCAATGAGTTGTATCGTCGTCGAGGCGAATCCGCCGAGTCTGAAGGGAATATCAAGATCGATAACACTCTGATCAACAGAGACCTGCCCAATTATTAAAAAGAAGAAAAACAATGAAAAACACACACCAAGATTTAGCAATTTGAAAGACGAAAATCTTGGAAAAGGGGACGAAATGAGAATTTACTCGATTCAATATCCGCCCAGTCGGAGTAGAATCGAAGAAGGACATGGGCGCACGAAAAACAGTTCTCAGCATCTTCACAAACAGCTTTTGTGCAGCTGCTAAGCCAAACATAGCGACAAGGACGGCCCTAACGAAGATAAACCACGAGCTACCAAAGGCAAGAGCCATATAAACCACCAAAAGCATCACATTGCTCACCCGAGGCTTATCGCCTGCTGTTTGTGGGTTAGCCCAAGCCATCCACCAACTACTGCCTATCTGAAGGAACTGAAACAACGATTGGGCGAGGATAATACAAGGTATCAACAGGCCTTTGTATGCAGCCGTCATATAAGACCAATACACTTTCATGCTTATTCTCCCCCTCTCCCTTTCCTCGTCTTGGACTAGCTGCTTTCTACGGGCCCGCTTGGCCTTTTTCTTCTCCTTTATTGCTTTTTTGTCGGAAGTAGACATGGCTGGTTGTCCTTCGGCGGATTCCATACCAGCAATGTTATTACAAGAAGCAGAACCATCTACGGAGTCATGTATGTCTGAATCTTCTGCTTCTGAGGTGTGGCTCGTGAAATCCATGGCTTCGATGGCTTCGTGGTGGGCCTCGACCAGTGCGCTGAAGTCGGTTCCTGCTTGTAAGAGATCGTCGTATTTTCCAGATTGTATGATGCGACCTTCTTTCAGAACCTAATTAGCAAAAATGAAATAAATGACTCTCTAACATACGCACAAAAGTTCAGCGGAGAATGCAAGTGCAAAGAAAGTAGTTACCATATGCAGAGGATAGGTAAATAACTCGACCAGATAAGTGTAATCGTAAATTAAACATCGGAAATAACAACAGATAACTTGGGATGAATAAAATGAGGGGGTGTAAGGACTACGAACAGTTTGAAGGAAGCTTTAAACTTGCTCACAATAAGAGGTCCAATATTTTAATAGCAGAGTAAGTACTTTCATTGCACTAAATCGCCCGAGGAAAGGAAGACATACCAGGATCAGGTCAGCAGCAGGCAAAAATTCAACTTGATGGGTGACAAAAACCACAGTCTTTGTAGCTAGAGCTGTTAATATATACTCCTGGACATAGCCCGATTAAATTTCATCAGATTCTATGACAAAATGAGACAAAAACGAATGAATTATAAACGAAAATAAGAAAAACGAGAAAACAAGATTCAAACGCTGTTACACCTTGAATAAGTCCGAACTGGTGTGTGCATCGACTGCACTGAAAGGGTCGTCCAGTAAATAAATATCAGCATCTTGATACAATGCCCTGGCAAGTTGCACACGCTGCTTCTGACCACCGCTAAGGTTTATCCCTCGATCACCAATAATAGTCTGATCGCCGTGTGAGAATAGTTTTAAGTCTTTCTTTAACGAACATGCATGTATCACACTCTTATATCTCGCTTTGTCCATGGGACATCCAAAGAGTATATTTTCCTCGATGTTCCCAGATTGTATCCAAGCTGATTGAGGAACGTATGCAGCAGAACCACAAACTCTAACCTAAAGAACACACGTAGATAATGTTGCAGAACAAATTATTTCTAGCATTACATCGAATATCGAAAATAGGAAGAAACCCCAAATGTTAGCTTAGCTTCTAAATAAACACTTACCTCACCAGATGCTTTTGGCATCTCACCGAGAATGCAAGAGAGAAAGCTCGATTTCCCAGAACCAACAGTACCACAAATAGCCACACGCATACCCTTTTCTGCCCTAAACTGAATGCCTGATAAGATTGGTGATGTCGAAGATGGGTCCCAATAAAATTCACCGTCTGTGATCTCTATAGCCACGTTCGAAACACCTCGTGGAATTACAATGGTGGCATCTTCTTGCAATTCTTCCTCTTGCAAAAAGCTCGTGATTCGATCGAGGGAAACTTTGGTCTGTGCCATCATAGAAACTAAGTCGGGGAAGTTCCTAAGTGGATCTTGCAAGATTCGAAACGTGGCCAAAGCTGAGAGTACACTGCCAGCTGTTAACTCGCCCCCGAGCAATATACAAGTAGCAAATGTGATAGCTGCAACAAATATCGGCGAGCTCCAAAAGATAAATGTGATGAACGCCTGCGAGTAAAGGGCTTTCCGAAGATACTTAAACTCCACGTTGCGCATATCTTCAAGCATCACTTTATATCTGTCTTCCCAAGCCTGTAACTTCAGAATCCTCATGTTCTTAAGACACTCCGAAGTCTTGCGCATTCTATCATCCTTCGCCCGCATCAGCTTATCTTGGTAATCTTCTTGAATTCTCGCCAATGGAACAGTTGCAACTATGGATATGATAGTTGCAATGAGAGTAGCTACTGAAGCAATTCCAACGTTCTTGTACAAAATCACAAGGGCGAGGATGATTTGCATAGGAAGCATCCATATATCATGTAAGTACCACGAATAGTCCCCTACTCTTTGAACATCAACAGCCATGTAATTCACAATCTCACCGCTGCTATGGCTCTGCCTAGCGGTGCTCGAAAGCCTAAGTCCCTTTCTGTACACCATCGCAGTTAGTGCTGATCGTACGTGCATGCCTAGGATGTCTACGCCAAGATACCATTGACGGGCAGTTAGGGTCTCAATCACCTTTGCAGAGAAGAAAACACCAACAAGGATGTAACCTTCGTGTGGGAAAGTCTCTATACCAGCTAAATAATCCACAAAGTAACTGATCAGATAGGGTCCAACGTATGAGACTACAGTGTTTAATCCCGCAAATACCGCATTACGAGCAGCTTCCCTCCAGAAAGATTTGAGAATGGCCCAAGCTAGAGATGGTTGCTTTGAAGGATTTTCAGCTTTAAGCTTCTCCCAGTTCGAGTTCAATATCTTACAGTTGGTCTTTGAACGATCTTTCGGTGCTAGTAAAGGAATGTCTTTGAGTTCGAGAGGTCTCTTTGCACCGATTGAAAGAAGTGGATTTAACCACGAGATAGTGGCTAAACTAAAAAGGCCAGCTTCACTGTAAGGTGTAACCTTGCGAGAACCTTGTTCTTCTTCGCCAAGCAATGGCTCACGAAGATCAGAGCTCCTAAGGACTCGTATCCCAGTATCACCCCTAATCGCAACGAAGCAAAGGAAGATAAGAGCAGGCGTAATTGCCACATTTGCCAAGACATGGGAACTAACATGGCCCGACCCTTCGGTTAAAAACCCTCTACCATCGGCATAAAGAGTGAGCAGACATATGGCAAAAGAAACACCCCACCAAATTCTTGGGAGCAATAGGAACTTCTCAGAACTTCGGTATTTACAGTAAAGAGTCGAAAAGCTCAGCACAAACCAAGCTAAACACTGAGAGGCAGGCGATAGCAACGCAGTCCAGTTAGATTTGTTTCCCTTCCCTTGCGTAGCCTCTTTTATCAAACAGACACTATCGTACCCAAGGACAAGGATTTGCAGAAACAACGCGTAGAAGCAACACAAGACTGCGGCCTTATAGCTTTTATCAATGACTAGGCTCTGACTTTCCTCACCATCCACGCCCACTGTACGGTTAGCAGCTACTCGATTTCTATTTGAATCCTCTTTGCCTAGTCGTATACGACCTACGCATAGCCCAACTTGCTTTGCAGACACAATGGAAACGAAAACGAGGAACAGTGTCAAGTTGATGCAAACTGAGGCCAACTCTAGCAAGGGAACGCCATGAATGTTACTCAATAGATGGTTTGAAGCTTCAAAAGGCGTCGACTCAGTGAACAAGTCAAGATTGATACCCATCATTCGCCACAGATACCAATCTTTTTAAACTACCAAAGTGACAGAATTCAATTGCTAGCAGCTGGGTAGAGATTACTCCGACGCTTTTAATTGAGCTCAGCAACGATAAAACGGGCCAAAATCGAATCCTGCATAGGGGCATTTCACCATCTGGCAATAGGTATCCTCGTCCGATTTTCGCTATACTGATGACAAGTCGCCGAAAGAGAAAAATCGTCGAGACTCTGCGCATAGAAAACAAACCATAAAAACATCATCAAACCCTCCCAAAGCAAAAATTACAATACCACCCAACAATTCACGCAGCAGACCACAGAACCCTCAAATGAACAAAAAAAAAAAGAGGACGATTTACAGAAAAACAAAAGAGCGATAGCTGTCCTCTCTTATTCCTCTGATACGTACGGACGTTTATCTCAAACACACACACTCCGCTCGATTTTCTTCCTATATATCTTCACGTGGTAAACAATTAATGCCACAAATGAAGAAGCTGGCGAAGAATCGTTGAATCTAAAACCATCCCACCGCACAAAATTCCAAAAAAATAAAAACCCGACCTTGGCTCGTGATACCCTAGCCCTGTCGTCGATAATCGAAATTCCGACACAGCAATTGCTTCGCGGTGTCGTATACAAATAGAACAGCTTTTCGTTTTTTTTGGGTGTGTTGTGCGCGCAGCAATAGATAGAAAGAAGAGAGAGTGCGATGATAATAATATAATAATCACCACGTCAGACGACAGAAACCCCACAGCACAGATGGTAAAAGACGAAGGAAAAGAGATTTATGATTTGAGTGGAAAATTTTCTCTTTTTCTTTTTTCTTTTATGTAATGGGATGTGATTGTGCGTCTGATGAGTGTACGCCATTGTGATCTGACATGCCATATTATATTATATGATTATAAGGTTGCTTAGGTATGACTCGAATGTTTGGTAGTGATTTGATCTCGATTTTAGATCTATTTATGTTGGGAATGGTGGTGGGCCCCGCGGTGGTCAGTGGGCCCCGCAGCGGAATAGGTCTCGGTTTGGCTCAGTACGACGATCGGGAGAAGTGGGACCCACGGGGTAAATTTGGTGGGACCCGCACAGTAACTACCACGGTAAAAATAAAATTACCGTAAGGTAAGAAAGAATACCAGAATTTTAACGTGGAAAACCCTCTGTTAACGAAGAGGGAAAAACCACGGCCGAGTCGGCAAAATCTTCACTATGTAAAAATTACAACCCTCGAATTTTTACTATCTCACTTTTACCACTCGTGTTTACCTCACACCTCTCTCTGGATGTGGAACCCTATCAGTTTCTACCTGAACTGATAATCTCACAATTCACTCGAACTACTTCTCTCTATATAGTAAAACTCGAATGAGCTTGTGATGATAATAACTGAAGAATCCTCAGCCTATTTATAGATGTCTTCAGCTCTTCTGGACCACTCAAAACGGGTGGACAGGAATGCGCCGCGTCGCCATTCAATATCAGCCGTTCATTAAAATAATAAAATATTAAAATAATATTTTATTATTATTTTTTTTTTTCAACCTTGGCGTGCGGTCTTCCTTGGATGGCTGGACACAACAATTCTCCCCCTCCAGCCTCATTCATTATTTGCGGGAGAGATCTCCTACCGCCTCAGCGATAGCCCATGCCGGCTTGCCCGGCGCAGAACTCAGTCTCTCCTTGGGAATAACCTTCGTCAGAATGTCCGCAACATTCTTGTCTGTGTGGATCTTCTGCAGCTTGAACGCTTTCTCCTCAATAGCGAGTCTGAGCCAATGATAACGAACATCGATGTGTTTCGTCCTCGAATGATACATAGTATTCTTGCTCAAGTCCAAAGCACTTTGACTATCGCAAAATATTATGTACTCCTCCTGCTGAATTCCCAACTCCTGAAGGAATCTCTTCAACCAGAGCATCTCCTTGCCAGCTTCTGTTGCTGCAACATACTCCGCTTCAGTAGTTGATAAAGAAACACATTTCTGTAACCTCGACTGCCATGAGATAGCTCCCCCTGAGAATGTAAATATGTATCCCGACGTTGACTTTCGGCTGTCGAGATCACCGGCCATATCAGCATCTGTATAGCCTGTAAGAAAACATTTACCACTTCCAAATGTTAGGCATAATTTGGAAGTTCCTCTCAGGTACCTCATGATCCATTTCACTGCTTCCCAATGTGACTTCCCGGGATTCGATAGAAATCGACTCACAACGCCAACTGCGTGAGCGATATCTGGCCTCGTACACACCATGGCATACATCAAACTTCCGACCGCCGATGAATATGGAATATCTGAGACATCTTCTCCGTCTTCTGTTGTTGATGGACTGGATTTCTTTCGCAACTGAAAGTGCGCGGCAAGTGGCGTGCTAACTGGCTTAGCATCCTTCATATTGAACCTCTCTAGAACTCGTTCAATATAGCGCTCCTGGGATAACCACAATTTCCCAGTTTTTCGATCTCGGGTAATCTCCATTCCGAGAATCCGTTTTGCCGAACCCAAATCCTTCATGTCAAACGTCTTTGACAAATCTTTCTTTAACCTGCTAATCATCTCTGCATCTTGTCCAACAATTAGCATATCATCAACATACAGGAGAAGAACGATAAATTTACCGTTTGAGTATCTTCGGACGTAAACACATGGATCTGCATCTGTTCTCTTGAACCCCTGATGCACCATGAAAGAATCAAATTTCTTGTACCACTGCCGTGGAGCTTGTTTCAGACCGTACAAGCTTTTCTTCAGCCGGCAGACCATGTCCTCTTTACCTCTAACCTCGAACCCTTCTGGTTGTTCCATATATATCTCCTCATCAAGATCACCATGCAAGAATGCGGTCTTCACGTCGAGTTGCTCCAAGTGAAGATCCATGGTAGCAGCTAGTCCCAGTATGACTCTGATTGAACTCATCTTCACGACAGGTGAAAATATCTCGTCAAAGTCGATTCCCTTCCTCTGAGTGAAACCTTTGACCACTAATCGAGCCTTGTATCTGACCAGCTTGCCATCATCCTTCTTCAATTTGTACACCCATTTGTTCTTGAGTGTCTTCTTTCCTTTCGGCAATCGAACTAACTCGTACGTATCATTCTTCTTCAGAGAATCCATCTCCTCTTGCATGGCCTTTGTCCAACAATCTTTGTCCCGACAAGATTGTACTTCCTGGAAGCTCTCTGGCTCCCCCTCGTCAGTAATCAAAATATAATCAGAACTTGGATACCTCGTAGATGGTTGGCGTTTCCTAGTTGACCTTCTCAGATGAGGTTCAACTGCTTCTTGCACATCTGAAGGCTCCCCCTGCTCATTACCTTCAGTGTGTTCATCTACGACAGGTTCATCATCTCCAGTGACTGGCTCTTCTGGTTCAGGTTCTGATTGTTGCATTCCTTCCTCCGTGGCACCATTATATGGAATGCTGGCTGGTGTATAATCGTCTACACCACCACCTGTGGATTTCGTCACATCCACATCTGAGTCGCCCATGATCTCATGCTCATGGAATACTACGTCTCGACTTCGAATAGTCTTCTTCTTCTTTGGATCCCAAAGTCTGTAGCCGAACTCCTCGTCTCCGTACCCAACAAAGATGCAAGGATTTGATTTATCATCAAGCTTCGATCTTTGCTCCTTGGGCACATGCATGAACGCCTTGCAGCCAAACACTCTCAAATGGGAATATGAGATGTCTCTACCGGTCCACACCTTCTCTGGTACATCGAAGTCCAACGCCGATGAAGGTAGCCGGTTGATAAGATAGACTGCAGTGTTGACAGCTTCCCCCCAAAATGACTTAGATAGATTAGTCATCTTGAGCATCGCTCGGACTCTCTCCATAATTGTCCGATTCATTCTCTCAGCGACACCATTTTGCTGAGGAGTACCGGGAACTATCTTTTCATGCCTAATGCCATGCTTCGTGGAATAATCTCTGAACTCCCGAGAGATGTATTCACCACCATTATCTGTGCGTAGACACTTTAGTGGCAATCCAGTTTCTCTTTCCACCATCGCATGGAACTTCTTGAAATAATAGAAAACCTGGTCCTTCGTCCGCAACAGATATACCCAGGTCTTGCGAGACGCATCATCAATGAAGGTCAGAAAATATTTACTACCTCCCAGAGATTCGACTTCCATGGGTCCGCATACGTCAGAGTGTACCAACTCCAACTTCCTCATTCGCCTGGTTGAGCTCTTCGCGAATGAAACTCTATGTTGCTTTCCAAATAAACAATGATCGCAGGGGTTCAGCGCTTTCTCCTTGGCTACTGGTATGAGGGACTTTTTAGCCAAGACATTCAACCCCTTCTCTCCTACGTGCGCCAGCCGTCTGTGCCACAAATTTGGAGAAGCATCATCTTCAACTGCGTTCAGTTGGTTAGCACATATCGTTGCGTGCATCTTGTACAGCGAGCAGCATAGCTTTCCTCTCGCTACCACCAACGATCCCTTGGTGAGTTTCCAGTTGCTATTCGCCATCTCGTTATAGTATCCTTCGTTGTCCAGCACCTTCACAGAAATCAGGTTGAGACGTAGGTCTGGAATATGTCGCACATCTTTCAGTCGTAATGTGCACCCCACGCTCGTCTGGATACAGATATCACCGATCCCCACTATTTTAGAAACACTTTGGTTACCCATCTTGGTAGTGCCAAAGTTTCCCGCCTTATATGTGGAGAAGTATTCACGCCTTGGAACACAATGGTAGGAGGCACCAGAGTCCACTATCCATTCGGTGCTTGCATCCGCAACATGACAGCAGTCTGCTTCATTCACCAGAGTAACCTCTCCACCGTCGTTGGAGGCGATTGCAGACGTGTTCTTGTCATCATCTTGTTTCTGTTTTCCTTTGAGAAGTCTACAGTTTCTTTGTAAGTGGCCAATTTTACCACAATGGTAGCACTTCCTCATCTCCCTGGACTTGGATCTATCTTTCGACTTGTCGTATCCTTTTGGGCCTCTACTCTTGCTCCGACCCCTATTCTCCATGACAAGGGCCTGATTTCCCGTACTGGTACTGGCAGCATCCTTCCGTCGCAGCTCTTCATTGTAGAGTCTGTTTTTCACCATCTCCATCGTGACTTTACCACTTGGTGCCGAGTTGGTGAGCGATACCACCAACGTATCCCAGCTATCAGGTAGAGATCCCAGTAGAAGACAAGCTTGTAGCTCATCATCAAGAACTAGACCGGCACTTGTGAGTTGAGTTACCAGCCCTTCAAAGTCGTTCAGATGTTCAGCAACTGATCGTCCCTCGTTCAGCTTCACATTCATGAGTTTCCGCATCATGAATACCTTGCTCAGCGCATTTGTCACCTCGTACATACCCTCCAATTTCGTCCAGAGTTTGTAGGGGTCTGTCTCATTTCGGACGTGGTTGTAGAGGCTAATGTCCACCCATTGGCGGATCACAGCTAGCGTCTTTCTTTGCAATTTCTTCCATAGGTCGGCATTCCCGCCTTCAGGCATCTTGCCTGCATTTTCAATCGGATCATGGAGGTCTTTGCAATAAAGGTAATCCTCCATCCTTGATTTCCATATGGAGTAATTCGTTACTGTCAGCTTGATCATTCCTCCGTCGTTCTCCATGGCCGTCAAAATCTACCAGCAACCTACTAGTATCTTTTCTGATGTGGAAGATCAGTCAAAGCTGCAACCACAGAGCATACTTAGAATACTATCAGGCTCTGATACCACTTGTTGGGAATGGTGGTGGGCCCCGCGGTGGTCAGTGGGCCCCGCAGCGGAATAGGTCTCGGTTTGGCTCAGTACGACGATCGGGAGAAGTGGGACCCACGGGGTAAATTTGGTGGGACCCGCACAGTAACTACCACGGTAAAAATAAAATTACCGTAAGGTAAGAAAGAATACCAGAATTTTAACGTGGAAAACCCTCTGTTAACGAAGAGGGAAAAACCACGGCCGAGTCGGCAAAATCTTCACTATGTAAAAATTACAACCCTCGAATTTTTACTATCTCACTTTTACCACTCGTGTTTACCTCACACCTCTCTCTGGATGTGGAACCCTATCAGTTTCTACCTGAACTGATAATCTCACAATTCACTCGAACTACTTCTCTCTATATAGTAAAACTCGAATGAGCTTGTGATGATAATAACTGAAGAATCCTCAGCCTATTTATAGATGTCTTCAGCTCTTCTGGACCACTCAAAACGGGTGGACAGGAATGCGCCGCGTCGCCATTCAATATCAGCCGTTCATTAAAATAATAAAATATTAAAATAATATTTTATTATTATTTTTTTTTTTCAACCTTGGCGTGCGGTCTTCCTTGGATGGCTGGACACAACAATTTAGTGAATCTTATATATGGTAAATATATATGATGAGGATGCTTGTGCATGAAATTAATGTGGTAATGATTTGATCTAGATATATTGGATTTATTTAGTAAATGAGGTTACGTGGTAGCATATGATTGTTTTTGTTTATTCATGCTTCGACCATACCCGGCCCGAATCCGACCTGTCCGGGCCAATGAATGATTCCTCATTCCCAGTTATAACATATGTAAAAAAAATTAATGAGTGGTTTTTTGTCGTAATTTGTTACTTTAAGATGGATTTTGTTAATATTTATTTGTACCGTACTAAAAGAAACAAATGTATGTTTGTCACAGCTTTATTGTATTATTAATATTTCTTTTTATCGTAGCTGACGTAATTTGATTTTTCTATCGTAAATATTTCGGTACTTTTTTTTTCTTTTCCAAAAACATTTGTTGGATATACGGGGAACCGAATGAATTCAAAACGATAATTTGGTATGAGACGATGTTGTACAAATATAATTCTAATTTCATCCATGTCACACCTTTCATTAGGGTTTGTGCAAAGTCCATAAATGTTTCGTGTGACGTTACCTAAAGTAATTATTACAATTTGTGGTCACATCTTGACCTTTGTAATGGGTCGTCGCCCGTCGGTGCCGTGTCGGAATAAAACTATGTCAATATTCAATTTAATTATTTTTTGTAAAAAAAAGTTACAGAAAACGCATTAAGTTATGGTGTTCGATAATAATACAGTTCGAATCGGTTACTGTGTTAAAATTGTTCTTTAATAATATCATAAAATATAAATTAATTGTTTAATCGTGAATGCCCATTCGAGCATTCATTATCACCATCTTAATAATTTGATTATTTTTTGACGATATTCCATTTAAATATAAAAAAGTGACAACCTCATCACGTGGAGACGGATACAGATCTGTGGGTTAGGTAATACAAAGCCATTTTGGTAATATGATTATCTAACTTACTTAGAAGGTGCAATGCAATGCAATGCAATGCAACTTTAATAATATATTGCTGGGAAAGGTCATGTCGCACTTACTTTGACTCGCATTTGAGAATTACAAGTTGGCTTTCGTGCTTCTTTAATTGAAAGCCACCTTTATAATTTCCTTTTCTAAAAGTCATGACATGGAAAAGCAAACATATGGTGATATGTGTATTTGTACTTTAGCGTTTGGTTTTAATGCAGTGACATAAATGTTAGAAAATAAATAATACAAAGTTTGGGGGAAGCTTGATTTAACAACGTGATTGATTTTGACTGATCAGAGACATCGACGTTAATGAGAGAGAGGCGCACATGTATTTTTCGAGCGTATTTTACGTGCCTCATTTACTTATTTATGTCCGTATAACAATCTTGATAATTAATGCAAATTAATAGCCCTGTGGAAAATAGTGAATAATAAACCTACGTTAAGGCAAATTCGAGTATAAGATTCCAACAACACTGGCAATACTGCGGAATGAGACAATCGTCAATGCCACAAAAATAAAAAAATTCACACAATAATGCAAAACTTAGATGTTCACGTCAAATTGTCTCACATGGATCCACATCACAAATATATATTATATTATACTAACTCCGTCCCACTTAATACTTTCCAAAAGTTTGTGGGCACATAATTCAAGAAATTACATTTTTTTTAATATTATAGTACACTTTTAAGTAATGGAGAGAGAAAATTAATTAGTGGACACGCAAATTAAGAAGCTTTTTTTAAATATAATTGGTGTAATTAGTTTAATTATTGAAATAATTTTTTACCAAAAGTAGAAATGAGAGAATGAAATAGAAAGATGGAAAGAAATAAGTGAGCCGCGGAAGTGTTATTTATATTATATTATAATCTAATATGATCTAATCTATATTGTTATTATTAAAGAGACAGAACAAATTGGGCGGTTTATAGCGGTACTGTCTCTTTATATGATAGTTAGTAGAGATAGTATAGATACTCTTTATTTTTTAAATTACGTTATTAATGATATGAAATGTTCAATGTAAAAATTTAACATATTTACACACATATTGGGTGTGCTATATATACTAGTAGGGGATAAAAACTTGCAAATTGGTCTATCAAAATTGACCAATTAAATAACCACTTCATTCTATTTTTTAAGTATATCAATTATTGAAAAAACTTATTAAACCATGATAATTAGTTAAACGAAATAATTTATATTAATTTAGAATTTGTTTGGACCACATACTCGAACGTGTACCTTGGCATGGGAAAGTTGGTGCTACGTGTCACATTATAGGCATATTTAAGAAAAAGTGGAGAGCTACGTGTAAGAACTATCATGCCTACGTGTCATTAACTCCAACATACATAATACAATAAAAACCAAACATTTTATGTCACATTTCAAAGGTGGGCTCTTTGTAGGTATTGGGCCTAACTTCAAAATATTATCAAAATTTCATAGCCCATTTACATAGTGAGGCTCGTGAACTTTGACCCGCGAATTGTGGCGGTGATAGGAATAGGTTTAGGTATAGAATTGGAAGAAAAATGGAACATCATTATTACTGCATTTAGGAATGAACGGTCAAGATTTGAGGAATATTTCTCCTTGGTCCTTGGATTTAGCTTAGTAGGACAAGTAAAGACGTGCGAGTGATGAAAAGTAATTCTTCATTAGAGTATCGATTTCCACGTCGTTTGGCGAGTTTTTGAGCCACGCGCCGAGTTTTAGTTAAGTTTAAGTAAGCTTAGCTAGATGATGGAAGATATAAATTACGCTGGGTAATAAATACATAAAAAAATTACTACTTTCTTAAATGTCAGATGTAATTAATATCTATAAACCGGCAATTAATTGCCATTACATTTCAGATTTAGTGGACCTTTCGTTGATTAATTGAACTCAAAATTAAATTGGCGCGTGCACAAACGACAACCAAGCGAATAGCCCCAACCGGTCTGGCAAGTGTGGACCCCACTGCTGTAAGATGAACTCTTATGCCGCGTTCTTGAGGGGTAAATATGTAATATCACCTTGCTAAGAACAAACAGTGAACTGTTTTCTTAATTTATTTTGTTTTTTCTTTAGTAATGAGAATCAAGAAAAGAGTGAGAGACCGAATCAGGAACAACGTGCGACAGAGCAAGAAAAAGAATAGAAATATATACACAAATATTAATAAATATATAAAATATATATAACTTGCCTGGCCGAGCAAAAGAGGGGGGTTTTAAACTTTTACGAAGATTATAATAATTTTTCTTTGTATTTATTTTCCATATTATTATTGCGGAAACTTTCTTGTGTGGCACCGTTTCCCATTTTTGAGACAGTGCACAAGTCTTCATTCAGCTGTGAGATCTTTGATTTCATTTGTTGATTGTTTTTCCTTGAAGGTAGTGTAGGAGTCAAAATAAGCTGTAAATCAGATTACGATATTGTTTCATCAGATTTGAAGTGGTTTCGAGTTGGATTTCTTGAACATATATATGAGATTTTATCTGCTTTGTGAATTATTTGGCGTTTTCTTCTTCTCTTCGTGGCATTGAGGACTGATATTCGATCGAAGAGGACTGAGGATTTCCGATCTGTTTTGAGTCATATCGAGAATGGTAATTCCTTATCGATTTCATCAGCTGATTTTTTCCTTCTGTTGTCTACCATTTGTGTTGCATTGGGTGATTTGGTTTTGCTGATTTGAGGAGGACGTCAATCGTTTGGAATTCGGCGACTCTTCATTTTCTCTGCTTTTCCATGCCTTCAAACAATCGATTTACATTTTGGCGAATCTTCACTTCTGTTTGACTTCTGTTGACCTGCCACGTTTCAGTGGTTAACAAGTCGTTAATATTTGGATTCCAGCTGATTAATTTGTTCTTTCGGATGTTTACGGCTTGTTTACTAGGAGTCAAATGTTTTATGGATTCAATTTTGGGATTCAGTCGAGCTGGAAACATTCGTGTTTAAGAATGTAGTTTGACTTTTTTTGAATTATCATTTTTACCTGATGATTTACATTGATTAGCTAAAAATAGAATAACCAAGAAATGGTAAGACTCTAAAATCAGACAAAGTCTACAGTCAATTCTTCTTTTCTACTCATTTATGTTTCAATTGAGAATGTTTGTGTTGAATGCAGCTCACAGTCTTTTGTTTATGGAACCTTGTAGCCGTCTATCTAAATTGTATTGTCGTTTTCTTCAAGATTTAATGCCATGGTAGACTTGATAATCTAACAGAATCCACGTACTCTTTATCGAATTGATACTTGAGAAACTTTATGGTGCCACCTAACGCATTACCATTAACCTTCTCTCAGGTTGCTTCAGTCACTTTAGGAGTAGGATCCCTTGTCTGGGTCGAAGATCCTGATGTTGCCTGGATTGAGGGTGAGGTGTTAGAGGTCAAGGGCGAAGACATCAAGATCCTTTGCACATCAGGAAAAACGGTGAGTTCCTCATTACATTTTCAATCGCCACACGGGCTCATACATATCTCTAGCTAGTAGCTGTTACAAAAAGGAATTCCCTTTTTAGATAAAATGGCAATAGTACCATCGGTTTCTGAAAATTTCCAAAATCATCCCAACAATCGCTGGTTATGTACCTGGATTGATTGTTTGAGCAGTTCTTTCTTGAAACACCAATTGATTTGGTTGTTTTTAGTAGCATGCATTTGACCATCCTCGCAGGTTGTTGCAAAGTCGACGAATGTATATCCTAAAGATTCGGAAGCACCACCATGTGGTGTTGATGATATGACAAAGCTTGCATACTTGCACGAACCAGGGGTTCTTGATAATTTGAAGTCTAGATACGACATCAACGAGATATATGTAAGCTTTCTTATAATGATAAATATTTTTTTTCTCTAACTTCATCTCTCGTCGATTATTGCTGTGATCAATACTTTTATTTATTCAGACTTACACTGGAAGTATATTGATTGCTGTGAACCCTTTCCAAAGACTGCCCCATTTATATGATAGTCATATGATGGCACAATATAAAGGTGCAGCCTTTGGTGAGCTCAGTCCACATCCATTTGCTGTTGCTGATGCTGCATACAGGCATGCTCTCTTTACATTAATGAATTAATCATACATTTCATGTATGTTTGTATTGAAATGAGGTCAATATGCACAGGCTTATGATCAATGAAGGAGTAAGTCAGTCAATTCTGGTTAGTGGTGAGAGTGGAGCTGGTAAAACAGAAAGCACAAAGTTGCTTATGAGATATCTTGCGTATATGGGGGGTCGATCTAATTCCGAGGGAAGAACAGTGGAACAACAAGTTCTTCAGGTAAGAGTTATTACATCTTAATGACACCTGACATGACTGGCGGTAGTGCTTTTGATAATGACTACTGATTAGATAACCTCATTAGTGATGCCTCACATGTTTCATTTGGTGCAGTCAAACCCTGTTCTTGAGGCATTTGGTAACGCAAAGACTGTTAGAAACAATAATTCAAGGTACTAGTCTGTGATTTCCGCGCTCGATACTCACACTCTCTCTCTCACTATATATATATATATATATATATATATTTCTCTAACTTGGGTCAAATGATAATTGTAGTCGTTTTGGTAAGTTTGTCGAGATTCAGTTCGATCAAAATGGTAGAATTTCTGGAGCTGCAATTAGGACATACCTACTCGAAAGATCTCGTGTTTGTCAAATATCTGACCCAGAAAGAAACTACCATTGTTTCTACATGCTTTGTGCTGCACCTCCTGAGGTAAAAGGATTTGTGTGTATTGATTCTTTATAAAGTTTAGCATTCTCCTTAGTTTCCGTGAATTCTACAATATCTCTTTCAGCATCTGAAGTGTCAAGTACACTGTCGATTTTCTAGTAGAATAATTTCATTGAGTTTTATTTTCAGTTACCTAAATTTTTTAATTTCTTTCTTGCAATCTTCAGGAAGTGAAAAAGTACAAGTTGGGAAATCCAAGAACATTCCATTACTTAAACCAGTCGAATTGCTACGAGCTTGATGGGATGGATGAGGGCAAAGAATACATAGCAACAAGAAAGGCAATGGATACCGTGGGAATCAATACCGAGAAACAGGTACTCACTTAAAACCAGGCATCATTATTGTATCTGATATACTTATACATTGTCTCCTAAGTTTTCTCTTATATTTCGCAGGAAGCTATATTCCGTGTAATTGCAGCGATACTTCATCTTGGGAACATCGAATTCGTGAAAGGGAAGGAGATAGACTCTTCGATGCCCAAAGATGAGAAATCTCGGTTCCATTTAGAAACAGCAGCCGAACTTTTCATGTAACAATTGATTATTTAAGTCGCTTACACTGAGAATCTTTAATGTTTAATTGTTTTGAGATCTCTATGAATATGTTATTTGTTTAGGTGTGATCCAAAGGCTTTGGAGGACTCACTATGCAAACGCATAATTGTGACTCGCGATGAAACCATTATCAAAGAATTGGATCCTGAAGCTGCAGCTGGTAGTAGAGACGCGTTGGCCAAAACTGTTTACTCAAGGTTATTTGATTGGTAAGTTCTATGTCAACTATATCTCACGTTTCTATATCCTCTTGGGTGCCCTGACATCTTTATAGCTTATGTACGTAATTGCTTTACTGAACCATATGTACAGGCTTGTAGATACAATCAATACTTCAATCGGTCAAGACCCAGATTCAAAATGTTTGATTGGTGTTCTGGATATCTATGGATTTGAAAGTTTCAAGACTAACAGGTGCTTAACTGGTACGCTGTGTGTTATAGTTGGCATGACGCTGCAGGTCCTGAAAATTGTTGAGTAAATTCACCTAAAATGTAAATTTGCATAACATGGTTGAGTTTGATCACATTAGGAGATGCTCAGGCTAATTATTCTCACATGCTTTTGAGTTCTAGAATACCAGGATTCATAACTGATAACCCATATTTCAATTGCAATCATATACTTGTTATTAAATTGTCACCTAGATGTAATTTTTGCGACTTAAGTTTAGCTGCATTGTGTATGTGAGGCTTGCTCTTCGTTCAAATTATGTCTGATTGATTGTGTGAAGTTATTGTTTTGATTTCTATATTTCCCTTCTAAATATTATAGTAGTGGTATCATGGTGTTCCAAATTTTTATTATCTTCTGTTTATTTTAGATTTTCCTAAAGCTTAGCTTCATCATGGTCAGAATAATAATTTTATGGTTTTCCTTCTCATTATACCTCTTCAGTTTTGAGCAGTTTTGCATAAACTTGACCAATGAAAAGCTGCAACAGCATTTTAATCAGGTATATCGTCAAAAGTATAAATTGCTACATTATGATAATCAGTTTCTTACGTATTTATTTGTCACTCGATGTTCCTATTTTCAGCATGTTTTTAAAATGGAGCAAGAAGAGTACACTAAAGAAGAGATAAACTGGAGCTACATAGAGTTCATTGACAATCAAGATGTTCTTGATCTGATTGAAAAGGTTTGTATCCTCTGTTTCTGATATATTGGTTAGAGATCCTACTATTACAACTATGTTGTTTTTGCACATGTTTCGCAAATGTTATTCGATCTACGAAATTTGCAGAAGCCAGGTGGTATCATTGCACTTCTTGATGAGGCCTGGTAAGTTTAAGTTGCCTATATTGCACTTTGACTTTAGTTCTGATTATGATAGTTATATTTTGACGCTTTCTTGCAGCATGTTTCCAAGGTCAACTCATGAAACATTTTCCCAAAAGCTGTACCAGACGTTTAAGAATCACAAGCGTTTCAGCAAGCCCAAGTTGGCCCGTTCCGATTTTACAATATGTCATTATGCCGGTGATGTAAGTCTTTATGTTTCATTCGTATAATGGTTTCCATAAGAACTTGTATGCGAGAAATTACTTTAAGCCTTATTATGTGTGCAACGTACATGACAGGTGACTTATCAAACAGATTTGTTTCTGGACAAAAACAAAGATTATGTTATAGCTGAACACCAAGCACTGCTTAATGCTTCGAAGTGTTCATTTGTTGCTGGTTTGTTTCCTATATCAAATGAGGAGTCCTCTAAACAATCAAAATTTTCTTCAATTGGATCAAGATTTAAGGTATAAAATGTCTTGAATATCCTTTCACGGTTTTAAATGGCCTTATTTTGCATTTCTGGGATGACATTCTCATGTGATACTTTTCTCGAAGCAACAACTGCAAGCTTTGCTTGAGACATTAAGCTCCACCGAGCCTCATTATATTCGCTGTGTAAAGCCCAATAATCTCCTCAAGCCAGCTATATTTGAGAACCAGAATGTGCTGCAACAATTACGTTGTGGGGTAATTTTATGCTTATTTGTAGTTTTTCTTGGTATTAAAATTTTCAATTTTCCTTTTGTCCTGCTATTTATTCAGTTTTTTCTTTTCTTTTTCTTCTTTATAAACTAGGGTGTAATGGAAGCAATCAGAATTAGCTGTGCTGGTTATCCTACTAAAAGACCGTTTGGTGAATTTTTAGACCGTTTTGGTATCCTGGCACCTGAAGTTTTAGATGGAAGGTACTTTAATTGATTGTCTGCTCATGTCCTACATCATAATTAATTAAGGAACATTCACACCTTCATCGATTTCCATTACAGCAAAGACGAGGTTGCTGCTTGCAAGAAACTTTTGGAGAAAGCAGGACTTGAAGGATTTCAGGTTTTTGCTCATCCCTTCCTTAAATTTCAACGTTAAAGCTGTTTAATGCCGATTCTCCTTTGCATTTTTTTCTAACGCCCTTGATTTTAAAGCTCATTTGTGATCTTGAGTTATTAACCTTAGTTTAATGTTCTATTCTTTAGATTGGTAAAACAAAAGTATTCCTTAGAGCCGGTCAGATGGCTCAGCTTGATGCGCGTAGGACAGAGGTCTTAGGCAGATCAGCGAGCATAATACAAAGAAGAGTTCGTTCGTATCTTGCACGGAAAAGTTTTGTATCGTTGCGTCATTCTGCAATATTTATGCAATCTCTGTGCAGAGGTACTTGATTTTGTTTTCATCTGTTTCTGTATTTGAAACTTATTGCATTATTCACGGCTATGTGGTAAATTGGGTCTTTTCTGATCTCAGGAGAACTTGCCCGTCATGTCTATGAAGGCATGCGTAGGGAAGCTGCTAGTCTGAGGATTCAGACAGTTCTGCGCATGTATGTTGCTAGAAAATCATACAAGGAACTCTATTTTGCTGCGGTCTCTGTTCAGGCAGGCATGCGTGGTATGGCTGCTCGTACAGAGCTTCTCTTTAGACGCCAGACGAAAGCGGCAATTTTGATCCAGGTACCTAGTTCTTGAATCACCTGGAAAAGCTTTCTTTTTCCCCTGACATGATTTGGGTATTACTAATTTAATGGAAATTTAATGTGACTTATTTGTATGATTACAGGGCCATTGCCGTAAGTTCTTAGCTCGTACAGAATATAAAAAGCTCAAGAAAGCTGCAATTGTCACGCAATGTGCATGGAGGGGAAAAGTTGCTCGTAAAGAACTGCGTAAACTCAAGATGGTCTCTCTCTCTCTCTCTCTCTCTCTCTCTCTCTCTCTCTCTCTCTCTCTCTCTCTCTCTCTCTCTCTCTCTCTCTCCCTCTCCCTCTCCCTCCCCCTCCCCCTATATATATATCGCCTCTCTCTCTCTCTCCCTCCCTCCCTCCCTCCCTTCCTCCCTCCCTCCCTCTCCCTCTCCCTCCCCCTATATATATATATATATATATATATATATATATATATATCGCGTCTCACTCTCTCTGGAGTATGCTTGAGTAAATGCACATGAAAACTCTCCTTTTGGAGTATTACTATGCTTTAGTTAATGGAAACAAGAATTCGCCGAACTCCTCCTTTAGTGCCGTATTCTACTTGATTGCTGTTTTTAATGTATGCCTCGATGCATGTAATAGTATGACAATGCATTTTTTTCTTATTGCCTTCTACAGGCGGCAAGGGAAACTGGTGCCCTGCAGGCTGCAAAGAATAAATTGGAAAAGCAAGTAGAAGAACTGACTTGGAGATTGCAGTTAGAGAAACGAATGAGAGTGAGCCTTTACATGAAAGATAATCATTTACATCACATTTCTCTGTTTTTCAACTGTAAGACTTATTTGATCAAGTATATGCTGCTGATAAGGATTGGTATTTTATGGTTCACTGGTGCATTGTAGTTACTTACTGTTTGGTTATTTCAAGTGACTCACTTTTTTATCATGTATAAGTAACTGAAACTGTATCAGTTCCGTTCCTTCTTCCTCATGAATGTTCTCACCACCTTTCATCGCGTAGGCTGATCTTGAAGAATCAAAAACACAAGAGAACACAAAGCTGCAATCAGCATTGAAAGAGCTCGAAGTTCAGTTTAAGGAAACAAAAGATTTGCTGGTCAAAGAAAGAGAAGCTTCACGGAAAGCAGCTGAGCAAATTCAGGTAGTGAAAGAGGTACCACTGATCGACAATACAGTGATGGAGAGGATCACTGCTGAAAATGAAAAACTGAAGGTCAGATTTAAACTCAACATTTTAGGATGCCAAAAACCTTGTTAATGGTGATACTGACTTCTTATGTCGGGATTCCATCACAGGCATTGGTTAGCTCTCTCGAAACTAGAATAGTCGAAACAGAGAAGAAATATGATGAGACGAGCAAACTTAGTGAGGAGAGGTTGAAGCAAGCCTTGGATGCAGAATCCATGATTGTCAAGTTGAAGACCAATATGCACAAGTCAGTACTTAATTGATTTTTTGTGATGTGACATACACGTTATATATGTTATAAGTATAGCTCTGAATAGTTTCAAAAGTAGCCAGATTTGAGGTTAGTATATTTTTTTATTAGTATGTCGTCTATTCATTTTCTGTTTCTTGGCTAATCATCATTTATTCTGATTCCAGTCTTCAGGAGAAAGTTTCTGACATGGAAACTGAGAACAAAATCCTTCGTCAGCAAACGTTGTTGAGCACTACTAAAGGATTGTCTGCACCGGCGTCTAATATATCTACCAAGGTTTTTTTTTCTTCTCAAGAGTAAATATTGCGCCCCATTCTGCGTCTCCTATGTTGTACTGATTGTATGTCTGCAGGTCCAAGAAAATGGAAACCATGCTGCTGAGCCAATTGTGTTGGAAGTAATGTTTCGATTTCCTTGTCAACAAATTTGAACTTACATCTCGAATTTCTCTCGCTACTAACCACATATTTCATTATTACAGGATATGTTACAGACTACAATCCAAGGTTACGAGACCCCGGATACTAAACCCAGGAGACCCCCAACTGATCGTCACCATGTATGTTCTTCAGGAATCAGATATTTAATGCTTTATTATCTCTTTTGTTTCTTAATCTCTTTCCTGAAATTTAATATAGGAGGATGTCGACGCTCTTATGGAATGTGTAAGGAAAGATGTTGGATTCAGTCAAGGGAAACCGGTTGCAGCTTTCACAATATACAAATGTCTTTTGCACTGGAAATCGTTTGAAGCCGAGAGAACAAGTGTTTTCGATCGCCTTATTCAGATGATTGGTTCAGCTATTGAGGTAACCAACGGAACATTTTGTTATGACACTGAGGTCGTCTCATTCAGACGTTATGGTTTTGTGATATGTGTCTGTAATGCTTTTTGACAATTGTTATTTATGGTTCATATCGCACAATATTGAGTCTAGTTCCTCGTTACCTTTGGTAGTGATTATCATTTGTTTATGACTGTTATGTTATATTTTTTTATTATCAATTTGGATACACGGAAGTTATTGATTAAACATTAACTTAATTGCAGGAACAAGACACAAATGATCACATGGCTTATTGGCTATCAAATACCTCAACCCTATTGTTCTTACTTCAGAAAAGTATGAAACCTGCTGGTGCAACACCTGCTCGTAAACCACCCCAACCTACCTCTCTTTTCGGTAGAATGACCATGGTATACTATACTTTCAGCATGATTTATTTAATATTAATCACTATAAGATATGAAAAGAATGAAAAATAAAATTATAATTAAAAATGTGTTATAGGGATTCAGATCATCTCCTTCTGCTGTGAGCCTTGTTGCTGCTGAAGCAGCACTTGAAACAGTGCGCCAAGTTGAGGCCAAGTACCCGGCATTGCTTTTCAAGCAGCAGCTTACAGCTTATGTTGAGAAAATCTATGGCATAATCAGAGACAACTTGAAGAAGGAGATTGGTTCACTTCTCGCTTTATGTATCCAGGTATGTGTGTGTGTGGTGCAAGTAATTACATGATTTAAGTTTTTTGTGTCATCATAATATACTATATTTAATTCTCAGGCTCCTAGAACCTCAAAAGGAGGTGTTTTGAGATCTGGCCGGTCGTTTGGTAAAGACTCGCCAACAAATCACTGGCTGAGCATAATTGACTGCCTCAACACCCTTCTCGCTATACTGAAAGAAAATTTTGTATGTAATTGGATTATGCACAAACCTTATCAATCCTGTTTTTTTCAAGAATATATATACATACATATCATGTCTTAAATGTTAACATCTGTTGCTTAACCAGGTTTCCTCTGTTCTCATACAAAAGATATATACTCAAACATTCTCATACATTAACGTGCAACTATTTAACAGGTATGATGAAGAGACTTTGACGACATTCTTTTCGCTTGATTGGGGACTATATGATATAATTTTAATGTTCTTTTCAGCCTCCTTCTACGCCGTGAATGTTGTACTTTTAGCAATGGCGAATATGTTAAAGCTGGATTAGCAGAGCTAGAGTTGTGGTGCTGCCAAGCAAAAGAAGAGGTAAAAGCTTAAAAACATATCATTTCATTAGTACACATTTTTTCAATTTGATAACTGATTATTCCCTTTGGTAGTTTCATGTCAACAATGGAAAATACGTTTTTTCTTCATATACCTTACCTAGACCTAGCGAAGCACAACAAAAAGGGGAATTGATTTGGAAAGAAAAAAGATAACTGATCATTGATACGTTTCCATATTCTTACTTCTTGACATATTTCCTGCTCAGTATGCAGGCTCGGCGTGGGATGAACTCAAGCACATCAGACAAGCTGTTGGATTCTTGGTATGTTAATTTTTATTGCAAAAGATGTTTTTACACCTAATTCGTTACGCTTTCTCATGTAATGTTTCCATTCCAGGTTATCCATCAGAAGTATCGGATATCATATGATGAGATCACGAACGATTTGTGTCCGGTAAGGCTTAATAGACAAATATATATTTGAACATTATACGATATAACTAATTGGTAACACGATGACAGTCCTTGTTAACTCAAACCATGAGTAGGATTTGAGTGGGCAACAATTGATATCTGTTACAACAAATTTATAACAGGGATCTTACACCATTGTCACTACTGTTGGCATGAGAGTTCTATGTTTACTATTTTGATCTTCATACGCAGTGTGATAACTCTGCTTATGTAATATCGTTTCTATCTGATCGTAAAAACATGTTTGTTCGCAGATCCTCAGCGTACAGCAGCTATACAGAATCTGCACTCTATACTGGGACGATAACTACAACACTAGAAGTGTATCGCATGAAGTAAGTGCTTTCTTTAGTACATTATAAGCTTTCCATATTTCATCAAATTGTAATGAGACAATAAACTTGGTATTCATATCTCGACAGGTCATATCCAGCATGAGAGTCTTAATGACCGAAGATTCAAACAACGCTGCCAGTAGCTCGTTTCTCTTGGACGACAATTCGAGGTAAGAGTTTAGTAATGACTGACTATTTATGGATTATTTATAAAAATAGATAGCATGAGCAATATATAACATAACTCCACTTTGGATTCTATCTAACTATTTTTTTCTTCGATAAATGAAGCATCCCATTTTCGGTTGACGAGCTGTCCAATTCGATCTCGGCGAAGGACTTCTTAGACGTAAAGCCAGCTTCAGAGCTTCTCGAAAATCCCGCCTTCGAATTCTTACACTGATGAGAGTAATGGGGACATCAGAAAGTGGCTCGGGGACACACTGTAAATCTTTTTGTCACTTACATTTTCGGGTTTTTTTCTACATAGATTGTATAATTTATTCGTTTGTTTCAATCATCATTATACTTCCTTACGAAAAAAGAAACAAAACTATACACCCCGTAAATTGGGGTTACATTACGTGGCGTATGAATGGTTTTTTTTTTTTTTTGTCTGTTTCCATTTTTGCATGGTTGTATTTGAAAGTTTGGTCGCATTCTTTGTAGGGGATGGATTTAGGACACTTTTTTTCGTGTCTTTCTTAGGGTGGTTTAGTATTATATTACCACCCTTGCATTTATGCAATATGTATGGCTGTGCAAAGCAGTAATATGAATATGGTGGTGGTGTTCATACATACGAGATTTGTTATTTTTTTTTTTTTTTTTTGTTATCTGGGTTGGCATTTGCATCCTTCCCGAGTGACATAACCTCTGAATTGCATCAGAAAAATATATACATATATATATATATGGGGGAAATTCTATAGGATCATAGTATATTTAAGTATTGATAATGTGTCAATGGGCTAATGATATGTCAATGGTGAACTATGTCTAATGAGGGACCATTACGTTAATAATTGGTTATGCCCAGCATGGAAATGATGGGCCAAGCCAATGTCGAAAGGCCTATTATGGTTGGTTAAATAATGGTTAATTGGGCCTAATACGTTGGGCCGCTCTCATGCACCATTATGCCATACTAGGACCTGTAGCACATCCAATGTGTGTGCAAATATGTTGTTTTATACTTTGAATATTTCATATCATTAATAAAGTAATTTAAAAACTAAAATTTTAACTTATGCCATATGTTGTTTTGTAATAAATAAGAATATCAAGGATAAAATTATAATATAACTATTAAAGATAAAATTATAAATTATGACAGATTGAGCAGTATATGTCCACCCTAGCCTCTTTATATAGATAGTACAGATATATAGTATAGACAAGTTGAAGTCGCAACGCTTATAATCAGTGACATAAAAGTTATTCTTCAGCAAAAAAACAAAAAATAGTAAGCTAATTAGCAAAATATCCGTTTCCATTTCAAGTAAATGAGTTCATGAACGAACTATCTCAAATGATTATTGTTAGGCCGATTTATCCAACCTTGTACTGAATCAATGGATTAGTATTACCTGATACGATGATTTACGGAAGCAATAAACGAAGTAATACCGTAGACGAATTGTAGAGTTGGAACGAGAGAGCGCGCGAGTTCTTCAGAAAAGTCGTCAACTCAAATATGATTCAGCAACCCTAAACACTAATGTGTTTAGGGTATTTATACATAAGCCCTAATGGGCTAATGGGCCCAATATTACTAATATATCCACAAGTCGGATATATTTACAATTAGGTCCTAGATTAAGATGAATTACAAAGCTAAGATTAAATAACTAATTGAACACAATAAATATTCCTAACAATCTCCCCCTTTGTGTTCAATTTGCAATTCAGCGCTGGTTATCTTCGCCTTGTAATCGTCCTGAGTCCTCAAGAACACGTATCAGAGTTGCGTATGTGAAAGCGTTTGCATGCGTGTTCTTCTTCAATCGCATCCTCCTTTGTCTTGTCTTGTGACCTCTTCTTTAGGAGATCAAAACTCACCGTGTTCTGAACTTCTCTTCTCAAAGCTGCTTGTTGGATCGTCTCTCTTGTATTCGATCTCTCCCCTTGATAGTCACCACTCCCCCTACGTTTGTTCAACCTTTTGTTGGATTGAGGAGTTCTATTTAAATTGAGAGACATACACAAGTCGAATCTTCTCTTTAGGTGTTCCAGCTCTTCCTTCACTTGTCACAACTCCCCCTACGTTTGTTCAACCTTGCGTTGTGATTGGGAGTTTTCTTTAAACTCGAAGAGCAATACACGAGTCTGCAGCTTTGATTCTTAAAGTCCATGCTGAAGTTGTTGGCCGTATCTTGTCATTTGAGTCCGATCTCTCCGTTCAATTGTAGCTCAACTCCCCCTACGTTTGTTCAACCTTACGTTGTGATTGGGGTGTTTCTTTAAAATCGGAGAGTCGTACATGAGGCGACAACATCAATCGTTGGACTCTGTGGTTTTCGCTTGATTCTTGGCGACGCTTGAGATTTGGCATTTTCTGATCTATATTGCACTTTCGTCGTGGTGTTGCTCCCATTTTGCTTTAGTACTCCTCCCCCTCATGAAGATCGAGCTGGGAGATCGTCATGCGATAGGTCAAAATGGGGCATCGTCGTTGGCAAAAAAGATCGCATCGTCGGAACAAGAAGAAGGTGTACGTAGTGTGTATTTTCTGTCTGGGCTCCTTCGGATTTTTTTTTTATCAATTACAAGAGAGCCTATCTTCACAGTGGTACGCGCGGCGGAAATGGTGGGTGCTCAGGTTGGGTAATAACCTGACGGAGCCACAAAGGCAGTTCGTCGACACGACTCAGAGTTAACTGAGACGTGGCCTGTGAGGACAGGGCTTTATAAACCGGGGCCACATAGGCGTCCCGTTAACATCAATCTAGGAGCATAGCTCATAGACGATGGCCTGAAACCGTTGTTGTTTTGACGTTGCAACGGTAGGACTTCCTTCCGATCATCGAAGCATGTCGTAGTAGGACATGTCTACGAAAGTTCTGATCTGGTCACAAAGTCCAGATAAGAAAAAAAAGGTGTATGTGTCCTAAATTAGATATAAAAATATTTGGATGGTGAGGACACACTAGACTCGATGTGTTCAATAAAATTCAGTGGTGTGGGGCTGACTACCACTTAGTTCAATATCTCCTGCTTCCAAGTGAAGCAGTGATAGATTACGCGGCTCCCCGTGATTTAGTGAAACATCGGTCTGTTGGGAGATCGATGAGTGGGTAAGGCTTGGTTGTGCATGCGCCGTTGGACCTAATGCGACGACTTCTACCCGGGGGCTAATAAAATTAGCACCTGTACCTATGGGGGTTGGTCCGAGTAATTTGTGACTAAGGAAATTTTGTATCTTCCGCTCTTCGGTCTTGTCAAGAATTTCCAAATAGGGGTAGCTCTATGAACTTGAATCCTCACTAACACTCGGCTACGTTCCGGGGTTAGGTTCAGTTTGGTCTGACTGAACCATGGGAACTTAGAATCCATGCATCCGTCAATTTGGTGAGTGCTGCTTGATCAGCGAGTTGGAGCAGGTCGATTGAGATCATCTTCGTGATAGTGTACGGTTGTCACGCTTTTTGGAATTCTTGAACTCTTGTAGGCTTGAGATTCGTCCTTCAAATATATCTTTGGAAGACAGGGGAACTCTTTTGAAGTAAGATTATGAGAGTATGAGGCCTTTCTTTTCCTTTTTTTTTTTTCTGCCTTTTCTCTTTCTTTTTTTTTTTTTTTTTTTTTTGCACGTTTTTTTTTTTTTTTTTTCATATATATATATATGTATTATCTTAATAATAATATAATAGTAACTATAATATTATATTATTTATATATTATATATAGATATATATATATATATTTATTTAAAATCCTCGCCCTCAAATCATGCTTCTTAAAACTGAATTACTCCCCCTCAAAAGATGCATATTCGGATTAAAATTATCGTTCGAGAATCTCTTTCCCTAAGTTCACACATTAAGTTCGCTCCCCCTAAAAAGTTAGTTATTGCTCCCCTTAAGACAAATATAAGAGTTGCTTCTCTTGAAAAAAGAGTAGCTCCCCCTCAATGCATGCACATTAAACATGTAAATTCTCTCCCAATTAAATAAGCGTGAACGTATTAATTTATTTTCAAAGCAGATGCAAACTAAAGAATTTACTGTTCTTTAAAAAATACATTAGAATGTACGTTTTTTATTGTTCTAAGTTAGAATAGGTATTTTGCGCTTCAGCTCATATGCATACAGAAAATTTAAGCTCGAAAATTCTTTATGATGCATGCATAATAAAAATGTACCTATAACATGGTATTTAATGCACATCAGCTCATGTATGCATGCAAAAATTTGGAATTTAAGATCTTTTTGAAGCATGCATAACTGTAATGTACCATTTAGTTTCAAAGTGGGTATATAGTCTTTTCAGTTCGATACGCATGTCAAAAGTTTAACTATGGAATGCATATATATAGAATTTACCTACGATTAGTTGCTCGCATCGCTAACCAGTCGTGTCTGTGGAGCAACCCGATATGCCATACACGCTGGAATATTTAGCTGCCCTCGTCGCATACCAGTCATGAGTGTGGAGCAGCTCTCATAGTACCTACTCATGCTGGGAGATCTGCAAAGCATTATCGGGACTTTGGTACCCATTTTTGGATGGGTCCTCCCTTATTAGCAGAAAACGAGTTAAGCACATATGGTTCATATATTGATCCTAAGTCATCATTTGAAGTCGTGTTCAATTTGATTTGTGATTTAGGAATCCATAGCTTCAATCCTTGTTTTGAGTGTTGAGGGGATGTGGAGTGATGTTTTTGCTTTCGCACCCAAATTTGTTTAACATTAGGATTATGCCCTGTGGAGTTCTTATGCATCAATCGATTGAATACGGGAGTGTTCGAGACGTGGCTTGCATGAGATGATGGCTGTCGAGTAGAAGAATGATGCATCTTACAAATATTAGATTTATTAAAACGGGAAACATCACAATACTTAATAGTCTTCGATGAAATGAAGTTATGTTCATCAGAAGCATAGTTTGTAGAGTAGAAAGCCTTGGTACGAGAGGGTTTAGATTTAGAATTCCTGACCCAGTCCATCGTCTTCGTCTTCTTGGTTAGTTTCTTGCCTGTAGCTGAATTTGACACTTTGTTAGGAGTTAAATCATAAGTCGAAGAGGAACCAACTTCAGATGAATGATCGTTGAGATTTCTTAGGAGGAAAATTTCATTTAGTAGTTTCTCTTTTTCGAACTTGAAGATTTCAATTTGATTTTGGTGTTCCTTTGCTTGTAGTTTAATGGTGTTCTGGAGACGCGAGATTTCAGCGAGAGAGTCAGTCGTTCCTTTTGTTTGTATCTTGTCTAGTTGAGTTTGCGACCCTGGCTTAGCAAAGAAGCGTGCATCATTCTTGATTATGCTAGCATTTGCTAATCTAAAACGAGAATTTAGGGCAAGTGCATCATCGTAGGAATAGTAATGATTTGAAGAAGAAGCAAATTTTTCAAATAGCAAATCTTCTCTTTTGGCTATCTCCTTCCCTTTTATTTTCTTGTGGAGTGATGCTTCTATCTTAGCGTTAGCTAGATGCAGTTGTGGAGAGAGATCTATGGAATTATTGACTTGTTTTCCTAGTGAGGATATAATTGTCAGAAGTACGTCTTTTTCCATTTGAGCGGCAATCTCAGTCTCAGAAGATGAGTCAGTTGGAAGTGTAGCTGCAGTGGTATGTGCTTGATCTTCAGAGTCAGCTTCGACGTTTGCCATGAGTGCCAGGTTTTCGTCTTCACTTTCAGAGGTATCCTTGAGCCATGATTCCTGTTCTGCCATGAATACGGCACCCGACTTTTTTTGTTTTTCTGCTTGAAAACCTACTCTTTCTGATTCCAAAGTTGCGTTCAATTTGGAAATTTTATTAGCAACCTCTGGAATTTCCCAACAAGAAGTAGATTTGTTAGAAAATAAAATATTTTCCCCGTTTGACGCTAGGTTCTTGGAGGAATTTTGATCCGCTTGCCCCTTTTTTGTTACAATGTCCTCTAAACTCCTAATTTTAGAGTATAACTCGTTACGCTCGCTATATATGAAGTTATATTGACAAGTCCTAGTGAGTATCTCGTCTTCGCTCTTTTTCAAACTAGTAGTTGACTCACTAATTTTCACTTTCAGTCTTTTTATTTCTTTGTCACGATCATCGACTCTCATTTGCATTGCTTCAAGCTTGCAATTGAGATGCGCTTTTTCACTTAAGCTGGCAAGGAGAAATTTATGATTATTCTCTAAGCGAGTTTTTAATTCCTCAATTTCTTTAGCTTGTTTGTTCACTTTCTGCTCCCACTGATACGGCATATATGACATATTGAAAATGGATATTGAAAGTTCAGTCCTTGAGTTATTTTGGTTGGATAGGGATCTTAATCGTGTTGATCAGCTAAATAGATCTCTAACTCAGAAAAATCAAATAATGTTAGATATATATATATATATATTAATAATTTTTTTATTTTTTATTTTTTTTTTTTTATTTTTTTTATCTAGTTGGATATTTGATCGTTGACGCGCTTTGGGATTTGAAAATGTTTGGCTTTTAAAGAATTTGTTCGAAAAGTTTTAGTATTTTGTGAAATACGGTGAAGTTTCTAAAATTTAATCGTTGAAAACTTTTTGGTGTACACCGAAAAGTTTTGAAGTAATGTCGAAAACTTCGAAAAGATACTAAAAACTTCTATAATGTGCCAAAAATATGATGTTTTTGGGTTCGAAAATGAGGTTTCGAAAATATGAGTTTCGATAAGATCAGACCTCCGCAAAAATGTTTTGAGAAAAAGCTTTCGCAAAAGGTTTCGAAAAATGTTTCGCAGATGTACTGTTTCCAAAATAATCTTTCGCAAACTCTTTTTTTTTTTTTTTTTTAATTATATATGTATGTACTGATTATATAACAATTATGAGAAATAATGATGAGTGAATGCAAGGCAACGTGGGTGATTTCATGAGTTTGTGAATGTTATGCATATAATATATATATATATATATCGGTGCATATATTTATATATATAATAATTATGAGTGATGATAACTGAGTGAGATGCTTAAAAAAAAACACGTGGATGATTTTAAAGGTGATGTGAAATGTCTGAATGAGTTTCAATAATGTGTTTGTCTACATATATTTATGCGAGTGATTGAGACTTTCGATATGTGTTTCGAGAAGAAATGTCGAGAACTGTGGAACTTGAAAAGTCGAGAGCATATGATGTCGAGATCTGTGAAAGTAAAATCAATTTAAAATCAGGAATGAGATGTCGAGATCTCGTAAGCCCAAATAGAAAATGTCGAGAGGCCCAATTTTGAAAGAAGTCGAGAGGCCAAAAAAAATGTCGAATGGAGTGAAAAATAAAATGTCGAGAGGTGTGTTTTTTGGATTTCGATATCTGTGAGGGACTAAAAGAATTTGGGAGGCTTCGGGAACTGTGAAGCTTCTAGAATATTAATAATTTGCTGAGGGTTTTTAAAATGTCGATATAGAACTGTGAAGCTTCTAAAATAAAATGTCGAGAGTTGTTTTGCTGAGAGGCCTCGAGAACCGTATAACTTAGTAAAATATCGAGCAAAATGTCGATAACAGTTGGAAAATGTCGAATGAAATTTGTCGACTGAAATGTCGAATGAAATTTGTCGAATGAAATTTGTCGAATGAAATTTGTCGAATGAAAGGTCGACTGAAATTTGTCGAATGAAATCTCGACTGAAATGTCAGACTGTAATTTGTCGAATGAAATGTCGACTGAAATTTGTCGAATGAAATCTCGACTGAAATTTCTCGATAAGCGTCTGTTCTTCAAAAAAATCCTGTTCGTCGCTGATATCCGACGAGCAGATTATCAGAAGACTTCGATGAATTTGATCCACGATTTCGGCTCTGATACCACTTGTTAGGCCGATTTATCCAACCTTGTACTGAATCAATGGATTAGTATTACCTGATACGATGATTTACGAAAGCAATAAACGAAGTAATACCGTAGACGAATTGTAGAGTTGGAACGAGAGAGCGCGCGAGTTCTTCAGAAAAGTCGTCAACTCAAATATGATTCAGCAACCCTAAACACTAATGTGTTTAGGGTATTTATACATAAGCCCTAATGGGCTAATGGGCCCAATATTACTAATATATCCACAACTCGGATATATTTACAATTAGGTCCTAGATTAAGATGAATTACAAAGCTAAGATTAAATAACTAATTGAACACAATAAATATTCCTAACAATTATAATGCAGATAACGAACATTTATACACAAGACACAAACACAAGAGGCACACTACTATATCTTAAGAGAAAATAGGAAGCATCCAAAAATAAATCTCAACCAAAAGTCACCATAGAACAGAATATCACAGTAGAAAATCAATCAACATTTGAAGCCATTGCAGACTGATAAAACTATGATGAGTATCAAGGCAATGATGATGCCAAGAACGATAAGTTTGATCTTCATATTCTGCAACCACATCTTTCTCCTCATTTGGGTCCCTTGGGTTCTGAAATCTTGAGCCTGTCAATCCAATTAAAATAACACTTTCTTGGCATAAGCAGATTGTAGCTATATTGACTATTGATTTACGAGAAAGCAAAGCGTCGAAATGCGATTATATGTGTCAAAGATCGCGAAAGAATGTCACAAACCTGAGAACGGAGATTCTCAGTTTTATCGACCAGAAGCTCGATTTTCTCTCCACGGTCAAGAACCTGATATAAATAAAGCAGCACGTTACACGGTCATTTTGAAGCATAAATCCCAACCCGCGAATAAGAGGGGAATGGCATGATATGGGACTCGAGAGTTAGTGAATTAAGGGCTAGATTTCAATCTACCTTTTCGATGTTTTCCATCATAACGCCTTTGACTTCAGAAACCTGAGCTTTGACTTGGGAAAGCTTGCTTATCTCTTCTGGATGATCCACACAATACTGCATCTGGTCCTTGAGTTTGGGCCTGCAATTGTGGTGAAGCAACAAAAGGTTTGTTGAAGGCAGTCTACTGAAAATGTGGGAATCTCAGTGTATACATATGACGATGAAGATTGAGGACAAAACATTGTATTACCCAAACTCTCGATTCAAGCTGTTAGCAACGGCAGTGGCAGCTTTTCCTCCACCATATCTCTTCGTGAAATCATCCTTAATCCTATCCAGAAATGCAAGCGGGAGCTGTCTTCCAACAGATTCAACAGCCACCACACAGTATGCTGTAAGTCAATGGCACCTCATTAGTTAGCACAAAAATACAATCGACGGGTAGCGGGAGAAAATTGTAAATCATGTTTATTTCAAATGAAATACACATTCTGCCAAATATAATATATATTTATAATATATAGCACCAGGTGGATAAATCAACAACCATCCCGTGGATTAAATCTATCCAAGCGGTAATTGAAACTTCTTAAAAACCATGAGCCATGCTGATGCTCCAACTGTTGTTTATTATACGTCTTATTTTCCCATACAATCCTATTCCAATAGCAATGTTTTGGGTTTCTAACAAGATGTGACCTATGTAAAGACTCATAGTAAAATAATCCGTTAATAGAACATCACGCCCCATAGCAATATAAAACTATTCAGGACAAAGGAAATCAGTGGCACATATGACAGGCATATGTTCAATTAAATAACAAACATGGCCAAGACAAGAACAGCATTCCAACAAAAAATCTTAGATAAAAACCATCTCAACAGTTTCATCAAACCAAATCTCCCTGAATACACAGCTAGGATTTTCACATCTCCAACTCTGAAATCAAGTCAAGTCAACCGAGATCTGACCAATTCAATCGGCGAGAACAACACCAAATTAAAACGAAACATAGATCCGACAAAATCCAGCAGATACACCACAAAAAAAAAAAAAGAAAACATAAAACAGAATCAAAATGCGCAAAACAAAAAACGGTGCCAGCCAAGCAAAGCTTACTGAATCCGTCGTGAACGAGATAGTTAAACGTGTGGCCATCGCAGTTGTACGTGAACTTGTTATTCGTCGACGGAAGCTTCTGGAGGCACTGCGCGGCGATTCCAGTGAAATTCCCGGTGAACTCGGTGTACTCGGCCAACACGACCGTTCCCCGAGCCACGAAGCTGTAGATCAACGATTGCTGCTTCATTTTCAGGTTGGTCTAAAACCCTTGAGCGATGAGCTTGTGAACTGTGCGTTTTGGATTTCAGAGGAGGAAAGTAGATGAAGATAACCGATGTTTTCTTGTCTTGTGTGCGAATCCGTGTGTGTTTAGAGAGAGAGAGAGAGATTTGGGGAGGCAAGCAAGCAAGCGTGACAATGAAGGTCTTTGTTGAAAAATCCTCTTTAATTGTACTTAATTGTAAATATATAAATGGTGAACTCAATTTAATTTGATATCCTAATTTCTATTTACCCTTATATTTTATTTATTTAGTTTAATTTGAAAATATTCCCTTCAAATTTTTTTATTTATAGAATTTTCTCTCGAATTTTGCTTTTTTTTTTCAATCTATTACGTTGTCATCACATTCGTCGATCCTTTCATTTCAATTGTCACCTAAATCGGCTTCTCCAGTACGTTGATTTGTAAGAAAACTCATCATCTTGATATGTGGTCCAGACATTAATAATAAATGATGAGTTTTCTTAAAATAAACGTATCGGATAGGGCGATTTAGGTGGCAACTGATCGTTAAGGGCCGACTTAGGTGCCGACGACGTTAAAGATTAGACAACTGCAAAAAATCGAGAGATTTACTGATGGTCCTCACGGTGGTTGCGCACGGCAGCGGAACACCGTATGTTTGTATGTTTTAAAATAATAAGTAACTCAAATTTATTCACCAGCGTGCATAAAATACTAGTAATAATAATTGATGAGGTGCTCTTATGGTACGTAGCATTCTAATAAAAATAAATAAATTTGCAGTCGCATATAACTATCACGAATTTGTAACGCATCCTTTGCTTGATATATGTGCAAAACACACAAGACATAAACACATGATTTCAGTTAACTAAGAAAAGGTCATCTTAGTTGACTTTTGTGTACAAATTGCCTTGGAAATAAAGCGAATATCATGTGTAGTTGTTGACTTATCTTCGACCTCATGTTTTTGTACAATAATGGTGGCAAAATTATTGCAATTTAATATAGTGATTGATACTGCCCGCGTGTGACGAGTAATCACGTTCAATTTAATATAGTGTTTCTGTGCAAGACTATTGGTTTATTCGAGGTTTTGATCTCTACAGAGCTACGCACTAAGCTAGATAGAAGGCTTTAATTTTTTGAAAGGAAAAAAAATTATTAAAAAAATTAACGAATTACCTCAATTATGAACTTGAATGGATTTTGGGTTGGGGGGCCTTTGATTTTGTCCTCTTATTACATCGAACACAGTGTCGACGAAAAGTTGTCTGAAGATTATTTCAGTATATATATATGTGCATGTTCAATATTTTAATTAGTTGTATATGCATGTCCTGCCTGTCATCTTTTAATCTGCATGGCATAGCTTTGTAATGTTGGGACATCAACTCATATCATCATCATCCCACTATTTCACGAATATATATAAAGTACTCGTACATTAAATTTATTTGCTCAATTATTATTGTATGCGTCACATGTGGAGATGGATATGAGATTGTCATTCTATATTGGAAGTATCGTTAAAACATAAAACGGAGTACTTAATTCTACTATAATAACTAAATTTTAATAATCCATAATTTAAAGAACACAAGTTACTGATAATATAACCGAGTCACCGTAACACGAGCAAATTCAAAAACGACACTAAAAATAATGGGAGTAACATTTTAATTTTAGAAGTTCGTAGGGTAATTCTGAAACTGCGTCAACCTAAAGGGGCTAATAAGCAAATTGCAAGAAACATTAGGAATCCGAGGTGAGTCTGCTACATTGATCGCCCTCGCCTCGCCAAACGTCAGTCAGCAGTTTTATATTAATTTTTTTAATAATTTAGTAAAAATTAATATTCATAATAATCCTATTTTACCCCAATGTTTGAAAAACTCGCACCAACACTCCCCAAGGGGTAGCAAACGGTATCGTTTGAAACTTCAGTTCCATAACAGAGAGAGAGAGAGAGAGAGATGGGGAAGTTGACGGCGAGGAGGGCTAAGGTGACGGCGGAGGTGGCGGTGGTGGACGTACTGTCGCAATCGCCTTCTACGGTAACCGGCGTTCGCACGCGCTCGAAAACCCTAGCCGACGCGTGCTACCTCGAGCTGCGTTCGAGGCGCCTTGTGAAAGCATCCGTGCAGCATCACAAAAGCAAGAGCTCGAGGATAGTTATTAGGTCCGGCGACCACGAGGCTGATTCCGAAGCTAAGGCAAGGTATGCTCGATCGAATCTTTGTGCGCGCTGCGCTGGTATGTATGTGATTTGCCCACTGAATTATCTTGTGTTTATAGAAAATTAGCTTTTGGAATGTCCTCTTTTTCATTTGAAAAGGCTCGATCGATAGCGTGTCTTATCTCCTGACCTGCTTTGAAATATGCTTTTAATTGTTTCTCTTCATCCTTCGTTTAAGATCGTTGAGAGTTTATTATGCTGAATTTTGTTTCCAACAGCAGTGGTTTCATGTGAAGTTTAAACATTGTCAACCTTTGGATTACTTCCTATGTGCCTTTAATTGCTTGCATTTCTACATGGGCTGTGTTCTTGCTATGAGTTGTAATCAGTGTTTTGTATGTCAGAACTAGAATAATATGTTGGAATAGTTTTCACAAAAAAAGTTCAGTAAAGCTCTGTTGCAATTCAGCGGTTTCTTTTATAGTGAAAATAAACCATTTTTGGCATCTGCACCACATTTCTTTCTGCCCCACTTTATTACCTTTCAGTGTACAGAGAGCACCCATTAGCCCCACAAGCAGTTAATCAACAATATGATCAATGATAGTTCTTATGTATGTCATTCAGCAGTTTTTACTTATAGTGCAGCAGTAATTACTGCTGGCATGCTATTGTTCTAAATCGTTGTTTGATGATGGATTGTCGTTAGCTTAGCTGACATTGAAGATGCTGTGGACTACCAAATTTTTGGTTCTAAAATGAAGAATTCACAACTCTGAGTTCGTGCTTTACTAACCTTTTTCAGCAGAACAAACCGAGAAGCCAAGCCATGCATTTCGATCGAAGACTCATTCCCAGCGGATCAAACTGACCAAAATGCCCTTCTCGTAGACGTTCCCTGTACACGCGATTTGGAGGAGTTTTTGGCCCGCGAGGAACAATCACAGCAGCATGTTTTCACAGAGAAGTACACCATTTCACTTCTTTCCAGTTCCTTTCGTGATAAAAAGGCTCATATATGTGGATATCGTTAATAAGTGGTTCAATATCGTCTTGAATTTGCAGGTACAATTTCGACTTTGCGAACGAGCTACCTCTTGCGGGTCGTTACGAATGGGTGAAAGTTTAGTAGAGCGTTTAAGCATCATCAGAATTTCAAGAATTCGAAGCTCCATCTAATTTCTCTAAGAACTAATATGATAGTAAGTTCAAACCGTTTCGAGGGGGTAGTTTAGTTTTACATATATGTAGTAGGAGATTGAATAGTTGCTATTGGGAATATGTAATAAAATCTTAATACAATTCAAAGGTATCCTTACAAAATCTGACTCGAGTCAGATAACTGAACCATCTCCACTCCAGATCTTGTGGTCATGGTGAAGTCACTTATCTTATCTTATGTTATATTTTATGTACTTCAATGATCATCCATGAAAGTGAAAATGGGGGAAAAGAGGTGAAAAAAGTGTTCAGTTGATTGCATTTATTTCAGATTGCAGAAATTAAAACCTTGTCGAGGAGTAAAATACTTTTTTGCCTGATGAATAAATTGAGACGTTACATTCGCCCATACGTTGAACTTTCTTCCCCTGTCGCAGGTCGTGTATAAAATATTCCCAATTACATAACATATTTCTTCACGTTTGATGAAATAATAAGTAATTAGGAAGATACTCAAATCAGTCTCTCTCCAATGCATTTGAAAAAACGATTCTTCCATTTACAAACTTGGACTTGGCCGCGTTCAACACATTCTTGGTCCTCGTTAATTTCTTATAAGAAAAAAATAATTACTACCCTATATTTTATATTGAAGAGAATGATATTTTCAGTCCATGATGTTTGGGGCTTGGGCGTTCTCGGTCTCCCATGTATCATGGTGCCAATTTTAGTCTCCAATCTTACCGATTTTGGACTGTTTTGGTTATTCGATTAATGTAATCACTAATTTAGACTGAATTTAACAAATGAGAGCACATGTTCTCCTTTAACTAGACTTAATATCTCATGAATCATCATCTTGTTCAACTAAAACGCAACGTGAGCATCATTGTGTACAGGGGCGAATCCACGTATACCCTTGGGGTCACTTGACCCCCCGGCCGCATGACTACTACGTATGATATATGCACATAAATTTCCGAAAAGTGTCCCTAGTCCAGTGGTACGCCCCCCAAGTGAATATCGTTGGCATGAAGAGACCCAGGTTCGCCCCCCCTCAGCATTTTATCTTGTTTTTTAAGATAGGCCAGATATTACGGGCTGAAACTTATGAACCCGCAGGCCCAATGGGCTGGGTCCGCCACTGTTGTGTATCACATTTAACTCGTTTTCAGTCGATCATTACCTAAATGTGATGTATAATAATGTTCATATGCGTTTAAATCGAAGAAGAAGATGGGTTATGAGGTTTTACATCGAGTAAAATGAGATGATGGGCTCGGCTCTCACGTGTTAAACTTTGTCTAAAAAGCGATTAAATTAATCGAGGACCAAAACCGTCCAAAATCGATAAATTGGGATAAAAGTAGCACCTGTAACATGGAGATCAGAAACCTTCATACCTCAAACATTGGGGACTAAAAATATCGTTCCCATTTTTATAACGTAACTAACCCTATCATAAAAAAGGACTGATTGAACAAAAAATACTCTTGACTTTTCTTCGGAATTATATTATACTCATGCATAAACACACGGTATCTATCAATCTTGTTATGCTTCTAGTACTGACTGTGACCAAGTCCTCTCTCTCATTGCTTGCCGGCCTTCTCAAGTCAATCATCGAAGTTGAGCTTCGGCGTTTTCATAGACAGGAAAATTTTGCGCATTTGATAGTACAGTCCAACGTTAAAAGTCTTTATTACATGTAAATTAATTAATCTTTTTTTTTTCCGCGTAGACAATTCTACTTAGGAGGAAGTCTTCTTCTCCCCTACCATGACAGTGATTGATTTGATTAATTGATTTTCTACTACTGCTTCACACTCCACCATAGACGTAACAGTATATAGAATAGAAACTACAATTAATTATCTGTTTCTAACTCCACCAATTAAATCGCCAAAAGAAAAAAGAAAAGAAAAAAGAAGAAACATGTCTTCTCCGACTCTTCTCCACCACCTCGCCGTGATGCACGTCATCGCCGTCACGGCGGCGGCGATCGCCACTTTTTACCCAACCCTCGCAGCTTCTCAGACGTACCGCAACATCACAAAGGGCTCGTCCATCGTCGCCGGCGGCAAAGACGACGCCGCCGTCTTCACGTCACCCTCCGGCGACTTCGCCTTCGGATTCCGACCGGCATCGCCCGCCGGCTACTTACTAGCCATATGGTTCGACAAAATCCCAGAGAAAACCATCGTGTGGTCGGCCAACCGCGACAGCCCAGCCGTAGAAGGCTCGAAGCTTCAGCTCTTCTCCGACGGAAGGTTCGTCCTCGCCGACCCGAGAGGCTCGACGGTATGGGCCGCCAATATTCCCGGCACCGGCGTGGCCTACGGCGCCTTGCTAGACTCCGGAAACCTCGTACTGGCCAACAACGCCTCCGCCGTCCTGTGGCAGAGCTTCGACGAGCCCACCGACACTCTGCTGCCGACGCAGACGCTGGAGAGAGGCGCCGGCCTCGTCTCGGCGTTTTCCGACAAGAATTTCTCGAGCGGTAGGTTCACGCTCGTCATGCAGAGCGACGGAAACCTCGTACTTTACCCGCGAAACTTTCCCCTGGGCGGCGTCATCCCTTCCACTTCTTACTGGTCGACGGACACGGTCGGGAGCGGATACCGGGTCGGGTTCAATCTATCCGGGTACGTAACCCTTTCGGCCCAAAACGGGTCGGTTCTCAGCAGATTATCCTCTAACGGAGCTTCGAGCGGTCAGCTTTACCAGAGATTCGTCCTCGAATACGACGGAGTTCTGAGGCACTACGTGTACCCTAAATCCACCAGCTCGCCGGCGGAGAGCGGCGGGCGACCGGCGGCATGGTCCGTCGTCGTCTCTCTGCCTTCCGACGTATGCCTGGCCATCGAACAAGACACCGGCCCCGGCGCTTGTGGATTCAACAGCTATTGCTCCATGGGTATGGATCGGAGACCGGCGTGTAATTGCCCCACGGGCTACGTTCGGATCGACCCGACCGACCCGCTGAGCGGGTGCAAACCCGATTTTCCTCAGCAGATCTGCGGCGAGGAGGAGAGGGACGCCGGGCTCTATACGTTCTTGGACCTGCCCAACACCGACTGGCCGCGGTCGGACTACGAGTATTACCGGCCGGTGGAGGAGGATTGGTGCCGGCGGTCGTGCCTCCTCGATTGCTTCTGCGCCGCCGCGATATATAGAGATAGAAACTGTTGGAAGAAGAGGTTTCCTCTGTCCAACGGCAAGTTGGATTCCGGCTTAGGCGGAAAGGCTTTGGTCAAGGTGTCGGTCAACGCGTCGGCGGCGAACGGCGGTAATAACAACGAGAAGAGCAACGATTCCGGCGGCAATAATAACAAGAGCAGAGACCGATCCGCTCTCATCATCGCCGGCGCGGTTTTGCTGGGCGGTTCTGTCTTGCTGAACCTAATCGCAGCGTCTTACGGCATCTTCTTCGGCTTCGGACCGAAGACCAAGAAATCAAAGGCCGATCCATCGCAGAGCGTTCTTCCATGGATCAATCTGAGGAGCTTCAGCTACAAAGAGCTCGAAGAAGCCACCGAGGGATTCAAAACCGAGCTAGGAAGCGGCGCCTGCTCCACCGTCTTCAGAGGAACCCTAGCAGACGAAGACGGCCGACCCATCGCCGTAAAAAAGCTCGACAAACTCCCAAAAGACGCCGACCAAGAATTCCGCGCCGAGGTCCGATCCATCAGCACGACGAACCACAAGAACCTCGTCAGGCTACTCGGCTACTGCGACGAGGGCCAAAACCGCCTGCTAGTCTACGAATTCATGCCCAACGGCTCCTTAGCAGACCACCTGTTCGACAAAAAGCCAAACTGGCACATAAGGGTACAAATCGCCTACGCCACCGCCCGAGGCCTCCTATACCTCCACGAAGAGTGCACCACGCCCATCATACACTGCGACATAAAGCCGCAAAACGTCCTCCTCGACGCAGCCATGGCTCCCAAGATCTCAGATTTCGGGCTCGCCAAGCTCCTGAGGCCCGATCAGACAAGAACGACGACTGGGATAAGGGGAACGAGGGGATACGTAGCCCCCGAATGGTACAAGAACGGGCCCGTAACAGCCAAGGTCGACGTGTACAGCTTCGGGATTCTCTTTCTCGAGATCTTGTGCTGCAGAAGGCACGTCGAGGCGAACGTCGAGGATGAGAGGATGGAGATTCTTGCAGACTATGCCTACGATTGCTACAGAGAAGGTGCGCTGAGGTGTTTGCTGGCGGGCGACGACGAGGAAGCTCTGAGGGATATGGAGAGGTTCGAGAAGTTGGCCATGGTTGCCCTTTGGTGCGTGCAAGAAGACTCTTCGCTGAGGCCGAGCATGAAGAGGGTTGTTCAGATGCTCGAGGGCTCTGTTTCCGTGCCTTCTCCGCCCGACCCTTCTTCCTTCAATTCGCTCATGGACTGATTGAGGTTAGCTTTTCTTGAGATTGTAAGATTTTCTCTGTGTGTTTGTGTTGTGTTCCAATAAATTGTTTCGACCGATTTTTTCGGCGATCTTCGACTTGTTGTCGAAAGGGCGGGCGTTTTTTAGAAACTTATTTTTAAAGGTCGCCATTTTTTTTAAAAAAAAAAATCCTATTAGAAGATGTATCTATCTCCATTGTTGAGTTCCATTACTACTGTACTGTACTCACTCGCATGGTTGATGAGATACATTAAAGTGATTAGATAAGCTTATATTAAAGTGACTTGTATTAAACTCTAGTTAGTTAGGAAAGGAAGTGTCATCAGTTAACTACCAACATAATACATTCTCCTATTTATTATTATTTTAAAAAATAAATCCGATTTTCCTAATGGGGGAGGCCTTTGGTTCGGAGATCCCAGAAATTTAATTAAAAAAGGAATAAATAAATCCTATCAGAAAATAGAAAGTTAGCTAGACATTTTGATTTCGGGCAGGCAATATATGTTTTGTCTCCTCCCACCGAAAGCTTTACAAATGCCGCATACTTTATTAATTTCCATATTCTCATTGGAGCTCGCAAGTCGAAATATATTATGAACTGAGGTTTGACAAATGCGCTTCTTTATTCGGCTAGTTAGTCTTCGACTCACTACCCTTCATCCTCGTTTTGCTTTCCAGATGATTGCTTTACGTAGACTTTGGCGTATTGCTTGGTGACTTTTCTTGTTTTGGATTTTTTCCTTGTTCGTGGCAGCATGTTGCCACTATACAGCATTAGCACATCAATTTTTGCTCTTGTACTTCTATTCGTATTAATACATGGGACCATTCCAAAAAAAAATTATGAATATGATTAATAATCTCATTTATAATTTATTTGTATGTTGAGAACGCATAGAAATAAAAGGACAGAAATGGTTTCGAGGAAAAGATGTCATATTTCTATTGAAGTTTTGCTCGAGGTAAGGTATGCACAACTTTATATATCGATCATGGACAAATATTGAGTTGGAATTGAGTGGACATAAAATGAGTATAAAATGGTAGTCGTGATTTTATTTTGACCTTTTAGATGCTATTGGTTTATTTCAACCTATTTTTGGAAGTGTGCAATAAAATGAAGCATGGGATGATTTGTTATTGCAAAACCAAATTATTGCCGTCGTAAAAGGCTTTTTAATTAAAATAGGGTAATTTGAACCCAAATTAGCTAAAATAGGGTTAATTTGGTGGAAATTAATAAAATCGAGCGAAACGCGGCAATTAACTGCGAAACGCGGGCAATGGCCGCGACGTCGCGCCCTTTAAACGCGACGTCGCGGCTATTAACAGCACATTTTAATTGTTCTTTGCTATTAAACGTCATACCTACGTAAAATGCGGGATCGTCCGTGTCGTAAAAATCACCACCAGTTTCGCCCTCTTCTGTGGGAGCCATTTGATAAGAGGTATTAAACGGCACGACTGCTATAATGCTCTATTCTCTTCTAGCTCACTTGGCATTGGTTCATCGTCATTTTCATCATCGGCATTTGCGGGATCTGGCAAATCGTCTAGTGCCCCACCCTCGTCATCGGCTTCAGAGTCACTGACGTCATCTTGGACGGCGTCGTGATCGATCTCAGGCTGAGCCACCGTCGAAGTAATAGGAACGCAACGGCTGCTCGAAGGTATATCTTCGTCAGGGGCAAACGAAATATTCGTCAATCCTTCAGTAACTGAAGCAATGTCAGGAAACGAAAAGCTCGGCGCGGAATTCGTGTACTCGTCGGGAGGATATACGTTGCGCTCGGACTGAACGATCTCGGTTGCCTCCACAAAGACCTCGATGTAATCGAGCTCGTTGTCGGGATCCAAGAAGTATGCCAGGTCGGCATCACTAGACAATAGCAGGAGATTATGATACAGTTGTGAGTGTTGATAGTACTCGTTCTTCGCACGAACGATTAAAAAGAAAGCATTGCTGTCGACAGAAGTCATGTCGTACAGCATACTAAGAAATTGCTCGAAATTGGTATCGCGACGAATTCGTCGATAACCGATGGGTTGAAGACTATACTGTATGGTGTTTGACCCGTGTATGATTTCACCGCCATAATAAACAACTATTTGAATTTTTCTAGACACCATATTGGATATGTATGAAATTGTATGAATTGAATTTCGAAAATAGTGCTTGCGTTTAAATAGGGGAAAATGCCGCGTTTATTAAACACGGCGTCGCGTGCAATAGCCGCGACGACGCGTCCATTAAACGCGACGGCGACCCATTATCGTATGGGCCGTCGTTTGTGGGTCGTTAGTGGTCGTAGTGGATCGTTAGTGGGTTTAGTGGTGGGTGTTACTGTGTCTGGGTCAAACGTCGCCCCTATTAACCGCGTCGACGCGTCCAATAAGTGCGACGCGGGCCACATGCGGGCCCAGCCGGGCCCACCTCTATTTTCGCGATGGTTATTAATTTCCACGTCATCGTCGCGGGCAATGGTTGCGTCGTCGCTGTTAATAGCCGCGTTTCACTCGATTTTATTAATTTCCGCCAAATTAACCCTATTTTAGCTAATTTGGGTTCAAATTACCCTATTTTAATTAAAAAGCCGTCGTAAAAGCTCACCATGCACTAAATTCACATTTCCTAAAAAGATGAGAAAGGTTTAAATAAAACCCAAAAATAAAATGGAGCCCAGATAAAGAATGTTTACTGCGGGGGAAAATGTAATACTAATCATATCACAACTCGTTTCTTATTGCGTACGCAAAGTATGATAGGAACAGAAAGAAGAAGAAATAATGAAGAAACTGTATAAAGGAAATTTTTAATTTAAGTGAGAGAGAATAGCCTTAAGTTTATGGATTTACATAATTCGATTTATTTATAATTTATAATTTAAGGTTTCCCGAATAGATAAATTGGAAATTAGGCCCCCCAAATACTTTTGTAGTTTCCTCAAGATCTGTCGTACGTTTTACATCGATTCTGAATATTCCCATGTCCCATAATGATGTAATTTAATTATGGAAGAGGACCATTAATGTAATTTACTTTAATTTTATTTTGTGTACCTTCTTCCTTAGGTTACATAAAAAGAAGAAAAATATGGTCCATGCATAATGATGAAATGAGCCTTCGGAAACCCTAATATATAGACTTAGATTGACTTTCATAGTATATTAGTTTATATTCTGATTTCATCATATAATATACTTCTCTCGTAACTTTCAACATCAATATTCCAACAAAAAAATCTTTTCATGATCTTTGTGATGTCAAACCATATTTTTTTTCCTCTTAGCAAAGCATTCGTGGACCTTAATGTCGCTTAAATATTATTTAACTAAGACTACACGAAACAATACACATAATGAAGTTAGTTCATGCTAAAATCATACTAAATCAATCCATAATGACATGTTTAGTTTTATATATTAATCACCGCTCCAAATATATTGGTAATTACTTAACGGATTATCTGAAGATTCGCCTTTTAATTTGGAGGAACACAATATTTTCTTTTTCTTTTTTTTGGAATCACACGTCAGGTCATTAAGGAATGAACAACTTTTTACATATAATATTCCACAATTTAATTTATGATGCATATACTATTATTATATTTGTTACTTTAGAAGAATCACGAACAATATATGGCATGCTAATTTCCAGTTGATAACGAGGAGCACTTTGTTGGCTATTGTATGTCACTTAATTTAATTAAAATAATAAATCTCCATGCAACCTAAAGACACAATGGCCCCTCAGAAATTCCCAATTATTAATAAATGCTGCATTTTCTTTAACTTGGTTGGACCATGCCACCATACAATATATGAAATACATACCACAATATGGTATTTAAATCAAACATTTGTAATTAAGTTCCACCAATCAAACCCGCGACATTTAAATTGAAAGTTAACTAAAAACCCATCGCTTTAATTGGTTATTCTATTCCAACAATGATAAATGATTCAGAATCATACACACGCATGAGGGACAAATCAAATTTGAGTTTCCACGAACCTATTTATTACACATGCTCATGTCGTGATGGTCAAACCCATAAATTTTTATTTTTTATTTTTTCTAAAGAAAAAGCTTTAACTGTCACAACGACCATGACAAAAGGGTTTAACCAAAACCACACTCACCAACTGCAATTATAACATACCTTTAAATTAAACATTAGTTTACAAAAAGATTTTCATTTATTGTTTTATGCAACTAGTATAATTGTTTTATGTAACTAGCATAATTATTTTGAAGAATACGTAAAATATAAAACATTTAAGGGGGATGAACCCTACTATTTCCTAATAAATAAAGTGCGACATTATTTATATTCCATCAAATCATAGAAAATAACATATCTGAATAAGTCATCCGAGCCTTAACATGTTAGAATCCACGAAATATTTGGAAATTGACCGTATATAGTCTAGACAATGTTATATAGCTAGGCCATAGACTAAGTATGGAACAATATTTCATTTAGAATATTATAAAAAAGAAAATTATCACGATGTTAACTGGCGCCTATATGTCTCTATCCATGTGGGAAAATCTTATGACAAGATCCGACATATACCTATTTATTTGACGTAGTATTATTCCCAAAAAAGAAAAAAGAAATTTGACGTAGGAACAAATAACAATAGTGTATGAAATAAATATATCGAGACAAAAGTCGTTGCAATGGAAGTCTAAATAAACTCCAAAGCTCTTAAACTGTGATATTGAAAATTAAAAAAAAAAAAAAAAACAGAGACGGCTGAGATAATTATTAGCATCGATGTCTAGCAAGCGACATGCTTAATCATTTATAGGTAATTTCTTTGTATTTTTTCCTACAACATAAACCCTAAAGTAAAATTAAACTCGCTCGGTTACTTTTCTCTGCAAAAAAATCCTTAAAGTTCCTTCTATGGTAGGTCCTATAACAAAGATTTTCTCCTCACACTTTCGTTAAGATAAATCTCTATAAATACCACTTTTTCTCTTCCTCACCACTCCATCTTTCCCCATCTCCTCAATCTTATTTCAACCATCATGGCATCAAAATATAAATAGAAAGAGCACATATTAACTTTAGAGAGCTTCTTACATGAGTATATATTATAGTACCCTAGATAGTAGTAACTAGCAAGCTAGCAAAGAGTGCTTTAACTTATACAGATGTAACTTTAGTTACAGATATCGTTTGCTGAACACTTTCAGCACACAGAGAGAGAGAGAGAGAGTGAGAGTGAGAGTGAGAGTGAGAGAGAGAGAGAGAGAGAGAGAGAGAGAGAGAGAGATTATAAATGAAGGATAATAGTAGAAAGCAAGGCTCGGCGGCGCCGTGCGCAGCTTGCAAGCTTTTGAGGCGAAGATGTGCGCAAGATTGTGTGTTTGCGCCTTATTTTCCGGCGGATGAGCCACAGAAATTTGCGAGTGTTCACAAGGTTTTTGGTGCGAGTAACGTCAACAAAATGCTTCAGGTAATATTTTTTTAAAGAAAACACTAGATAATATAAATTAATTTTGACTTGTAAGTTATTCCGAATTTAATCGTTACTCTTTTTTTATTTGTCTGGTAATAATGATGATTAAATAAACTGATAAGGAGATGCTGTTAGTTAAGTTGCACGATGATTAGATATATAATTAGTGTTCCTTTACTTTTGTGGGTGGGTTTAATATGACTAACTTTCTAATTCATCAATTTTGGTCTAAAGATACTGTCACTTCACATTTTTCTTTATTTTTAATTTCTTTTACGGCTGTATTTATATTAGATTAATATTTTGTCGGAGGGTATTAATATTATATTGTTAATATTCATTGGCTAATCCCTTCAACTTACGCATGTTTAAACATATTTGCTTTCTTGACAATTCACATACCATGACAAATATAAGAAAATAATTTAATGACATACTAACGGTACTTGATTAAAATAATGACAAAGTCAATTTCTTTCTGTAATAATTCATATCGCCATTGTATAACTATATACACTTTCTTTGCCCTCATACAATAATGTATATAAAACAAGTACAAATAAGGGTATAATCAACCCCATCATATCACTTCTACTAAAATCTCAAGGTTATGGGACCCCAAAATATCCTTCATGATCCGTCAACTCCCTTGATTTGATTAGCTATTCACATCAAAATTATACACTACATATATACATATATATACAAATTGACCACTAATTCATTAAAAAAAAATCAATTTTTTTATATATAGGAATTGCCCGAGCATCAAAGAGGCGACGCAGTGAGCTCCATGGTTTACGAAGCCAACGCACGCGTAAGAGATCCCGTCTATGGATGCGTAGGGGCAATTTCGTCACTTCAACAACAAATCGATTCATTGCAGCATCAATTGGCTTTAGCGCAAGCCGAGGTTGTACACTTGCGCATGAATCGCCGTAACTACCCTTCGTCGGCCGACGAAAATAATAATAATAATAATAGTAATAATATCTATGCTTCTCATCACTCCAAATCTTATTTCAACATGGATGTGATGGTAGATCAAGCAACGAACATGGACGATGATTCACTTTGGCCTTAATTATTATAAGTTTTTTTTAAACCTAAAGAACATACTGATATATTATTGAAGACTATGAATTTTATTTTTTTGGGAATGGTTGAGGGTTTTTGTTGGCTTTCTTTAAATAGGGATCTATCTATCTATATACCGTTAGAACATGAGACGAGTGATGATCGTGTGATTATATGACCATTTTTAGCTATTGTAAATGATGAGACATCATATAATATATGTTTGAATGTATGCGAGTTGCCCGAATGCTAGCTTGTTCTTGTTTACGAAATCTAGTTATTTTCAGATTGTACTAAGTTCTCAATTGAAGGATCTTTTTGCAATATTGAAAATATAACGAAGTAGAAGGAAGCTTTAGCAGACAATAAATATTTTTGAAATGATTAATGGAAGCGTTTCCTCAAACAAATTTTTTTTTTTTTTTGCTAATTAAATGAGTCGTTAGTTACACATATACGACCTCTTTCTTTTTTTTTTTTTTTTTTTTTTCTTTTCATGTTTTCCTGTCTGCAAAGTGTGGATATCATATCAATAAAGTTAAACCTAAGACCTTTCTTTTTCTTTTTCTTGGATGAGGTATGTAAAACCACGTTCATATTATATCTAGATTTTGATTAAAAGAAAAAATATTTTTATGGTTATGAATTTTTAAGTTCAATTATATTTCAGGCCCAGCCCAAATAACAGCCCTACTTTATAACTTTAAGGCCGAAAAGATAAAGAGAACGAAAATCTCGTCGTGAATTTCACGATAGTCAAATTGCTGATACCAAATTAGGGTTTCATCTTCGTCGAATCGCGGACAATGGCAAGACGACGTCGTAGTGATACAAGCAGCAGCGAAGATGAGAGGAGGCACTCAAGGGATCGTGATAGAGAAACGGATAGGAAGGAAAGAAGCCATAGAAGACGTGATAGAGGCCATGAAGATCGGTCCGATGAGGATGGTAAAGGAGAGAGTAGGAGGAGAGATCGAGATCGTGAGAGGAATAGGAGAGAAGATGAGGATAGCACGGAACTAAGGAGGGATAGAGGGCGAGACAGGGTTGATGATAGGCGTAATGGTGACGATAGGCAGCGAAAGAGGGATCGAGAAGAAGAACGAGGAAGAGACAGGAGAAGGGATGATGATGATGATAATGGTGAGGATAAGAAGAGAAGGGGAGAGAGGGTTGAAAGTGATGGTAATAAAGGCGGATCCTTGAAGGAGAACGACGCGGCGAGAACAGATAATAACGTACTTGTTGACGAAGTTGCAAAGTCGGGGAGGACTGGTGGAGTTTATATTCCTCCGTTTAAGCTGGCGAGGATGATGAGGGAGGTTGAGGATAAGAGCAGCGTGGAGTATCAGAGGATGACTTGGGACGCGCTAAGGAAGAGTATCAACGGTTTGGTGAACAAGGTGAATGCGACCAACATCAAGAACATAATCCCAGAGTTGTTTGCTGAGAATCTGATTCGCGGGAGGGGTCTGTTCTGCCGTTCCTGTATGAAGTCTCAGATGGCCTCGCCGGCGTTCACCGATGTTTTTGCGGCGTTGGTTTCTGTGGTGAACACTAAGTTCCCCGAGATTGGGGATCTTTTGCTGCGTAGGATCATATTGCAGCTTCAGAGGGCGTACAAGCGTAACGATAAGCATCAACTTCTTGCTGCGGTCAAGTTTGTAGCGCATCTCGTTAACCAGAGGATTGTTGATGAGCTTATTGCTCTTGAGCTTCTCACGCTATTGCTGGAGAAACCAACCGATGACAGCGTTGAAGTGGCTGTTGGGTTCGTTACTGAATGTGGATCCATGCTTCAGGATGTTACGCCCAGGGGACTCCATGGTATCTTTGAGCGATTTCGTGGAATCCTTCACGAAGGAGAGATAGATAAGCGTGTGCAATTTCTGATCGAAGGTCTTTTTGCGTTGAGGAAAGCAAAGTTTCAGGGATATCCTGCTGTTAGGCCAGAGTTGGATTTGGTGGAGGAGGAAGATCAGTTAACTCATGAGATATCGCTCGCCGATAAGATAGATCCTGAGATATCTTTGGACATCTTCAAGCCTGACCCGCAGTTCGTGGAGAATGAGAAGCGTTACGAGGACTTGAAGAAGCAGATACTCGGTGAAGAATCTGATGATGATGAGGCTGATTCAGATGGAGATGCAGGTGCTGAATCAGATGAAGATGAGGAAGAATCTGATGAAGAAGAGGATGAAGAACAGATGCAGATAAAGGATGAAACGGAGACCAACTTGGTTAATCTACGGCGAACTATATACTTGACCATCATGTCTAGTGTTGATTTTGAAGAGGCTGGGCACAAACTTTTGAAGATTAAACTGGAGCCTGGACAGGAGGTATGCATTATCAAGCTTTAAATTTTCACTTGAGTAATTCTTAATTTGCAGTGTGCAATAGTTGTGGTGATATTGAAAATGTTGGGACTTGACGGAGTGAAACATTCTTTCCGACTTTCCACGTATGTTGCTACAATTTAGTCTTATCTTCTATGTACCAAATCTGTGGCTTCCATTAGATATTAGAAGCTATTTGCCTTCTTGTCCTATTGTTCCTTACTCGATTAATATTTTGCAGATGGAATTGTGCATTATGCTGCTTGAGTGTTGCAGCCAGGAGAGGACGTACCTGCGTTACTATGGGCTTCTCGGGCAGAGATTTTGCATGATAAATAAGGTTCATCAAGAAAACTTCGAGAAGTGCTTTGTACAGCAGTATTCAATGATCCATAGGCTGGAGACCAACAAACTGCGAAACGTTGCCAAATTCTTTGCTCATTTACTTGGGACCGATGCACTGCCCTGGCATGTTTTGGCTTATATCAGGCTGACTGAAGAGGACACGACTTCTTCCTCGCGTATTTTCATCAAAATTCTTTTCCAGGTATCAATCTCTCATCATTTTTACTTTCTTTATATCTATCTATCTATAGCAATTTTATCACTTGACATAGACTTTGGAGAACCTGTTAGTAGTCCAAATTGTTACAATAGAAACATTAACATTCTTGGTGCCTATAACAACAGAGTGCCTTGGTATAGACACTATTCGTGGATGACTCTTCTTTGTCTTTATTTGCTGCAGGAATTGTCAGAACACTTGGGTATTCGACTGCTCAACGAGCGTCTAAGCGACCCCACAATGCAAGATTCCTTCGAATCAATCTTCCCGAAAGACAACCCTAAGAACACCCGATTCGCCATCAATTTCTTCACTTCGATTGGTCTCGGTGGGATCACAGAGAACCTTCGTGAGTACCTCAAGAACATGCCACGGCTCATCATGCAGCAGCAAAAAGCAGCAGCTGTGTCTGAATCTGACAAGTCGAGCTCAGACTCTGAATCTGAGTCTGAATCTGAATCTGAATCGTCGTCGAGTGAGAGTGAGAGCGACAATGGAGATAGGAGACGTAGAAAGAAGAGAAGAAATTAAAACTATGAAGGAATTTATTTGAGAGCTTTGTGTTAAGAGATTGATGGGATTGAATGGTTTGCTTTGTTTATGAGAAGACAAGTTAATGTAGTTTGTTACCTATTTCTTTTTCCTTTTCTTTTTGGGTTCTTGGGTAATGGGGAACCTGGCCTTTGGAGTGCAAACTTGGTGAATTTTACCTCAACATTTTATTCTGTTAATGTAAGATAAGGTGTATAAAACTTATTTTATATAAATAGGGTAATGTATATTATTATTATTGTTGTTTCTAGACTATCAACTTGTAAAAACTGACCAATATGAGGATTTAACCTTAGGCTTACGATTCATTTTGTCCCTTTAAGTGATTAAAATTTGTAAAGCTACTGCCATTCGCATTGAGAACAAAAAAATATTGTCATTCGCATTAATGGTACAAGCTTAAAGAGCCAAAGACCATATATCAACCATAGGTAAAGCAAAATAAGTTGTAGAACCCCATGACAATCCGATATAACTACAAAATAAGTGCCAAAAGACTGACCGTACAAGCTAAAAGCTACAAACTTCCACTAACAATCAACCTCTTAACAAAAAGCTCACAAAGAAATTCCATCATAGTTTTAATTCCTTCTCTTCTTTCTTCGTCTCCTATCTCCACTGTCGCTCTCACTCGAGTCAGAATTCGAAGGCGATTCAGATTCAGATTCAGACACATCTGCTGCTTTTTGGTGCTCCATGATGAGCCTTGGCATGTTCTTGAGGTACTCACGAAGGTTCTCTGTGATCCCACCGAGACCAATCAAAGTGAAGAAATTGACGACGAATCGAGTGTTCTTGGGGTTGTCTTTCGGGAAGATCGATTCGAACGAGCCTTGCATCGTGGGGTCGCTTAGACGCTCGTGTAGCAGTCGAATATCCAAGTGCTCGGATAATTCCTGCGCCAAATCATGAAAGAGTTGCAGATTGTAATGTCTATATTCTGAAAATTCAAGCAAAGTAATAGCCATTGACGAATATTACTAAGGCACTCTGTTGTTATAGGGACGTTATAGCCACCACGAATGTTCCTGTTCTATCGTAACAATTTGGCTACTAACGGGCCCTTCAAAGACTGTCAAATGATGAAATTGCTATAGATAGACAGATATAGAAAAAGAGTGAAAATGATGAGAGATCGATACCTGGAAAAGAATTTTGATGAAAATACGCGAGGAAGAAGTCGTGTCCTCTTCAGTCAGCCTGATATAAGCGAAAACTTGCCAGGGCAGTGCATCGGTCCCAAGTAAATGAGCAAAGAATTTGGCAACGTTTCGCAGTTTGTTCGTCTCCAGCCTATGGATCATTGAGTACTGCCGTACAAAACACTTCTCAAAGTTTTCTTGATGAACCTTATTTATCATACAGAATCTCTGCCCGAGAAGCCCATAGTAACTCCGGTACGTTCTCTCCTGGCTCTGGCTGCAACACTCAAGCAGCATAATGCACAATTCCATCTGCAAATATTGAAGAATCTTATAAGTAACAATAGCATAGGAAGCAGGCGAATAGCTGCTAATATCTAATGGAAGTCAGAAATTTAAGAAATAGAAGATAAGCCTAAAAACTAGCAGCAAACGTGCAAAGTCAGAAAGAATGTTTCACTCCAAAGTCCCAAGTCCCAATAGAGGCAATCACATGATTATGAAACATTTTCAATATCACCACAACTATTGCACGCTGCAGATGACGATTTACTCAAGTGAAAATTTACAATAAAAGCTTGATGATGCATATACCTCCTGCCCAGGTTCCAGTTTAATCTTCAAAAAGTTTGTGCCCAGCCTCTTCGAAATCAACACTAGACATGATGGTCAAGCATATAGTTCGCCGTAGATTCACCAAGTTGGTCTCCGTTTCATCCTTGATCTGCATCTGTTCTTCGTCCTCTTCTTCATCAGATTCTTCCTCATCTTCGTCTGATTCAGCACCTGCATCTCCATCTGAATCGGCCTCATCATCATCATCGTGATTAAAAGAAGAAAAATAATCTAAAAAATACATTTCACATACGACTAGTTAGTGTACGACTACCATAAAAGAAAAATTAGATATAATTAGTAAAAAAAATTAGAACACTAAAGTGCGATTCGGTGCGGTGCGGTTTATACCAAAAATTCACACCGCACCATTATTACAGTGCGATTTTGTAAATAAAATTAAACCGTGATTTTGGCGGTTAATTGTATTATACGGTTCGGTGTGGTGCCGTGCGGGCGGTTCAGACGGTTTTCCAAAACCATTGCACACCCTTAGTTTTCGGTTTATTCGGTTTGGGTTATTCGGGTTTTTGACAGTTGGGCCAACCATCCGCAAACCGAACCAAAACCAATTAACTGGTTTGATTCTCGCGTTAGTCGGTTTTCGGGTTAACTGGTTTGGTTTTATTAAAACCAATTAACAGGCTTGCTTACTCAAATCATTTATTTTTTCTAACGATATAAATATAATATATTACATTATGACAAAAAGTGTATTATATAATAAAAGTTAAAGTAAAATTATGTACAGTAACATTTATATATTATATAAATCTTTAAAGTTTAATAAAATTTATTATATATAAATAAGTGAGCTAGTTCGGGGTTCGGGGGAGCCCCAAACTTTTTTACGAGATCCAATACCCTAACCATTCCCCCAATTAATAAACAAGTCCCGCGTTTAATCTGCTCATTAACCCAAAAACCAAATCGATTGACCCGAATCGAAAATGGTTCGGGCGGGTTAATCGGGTCACCCAATTTATTAACACCCCTACTTATAATACAGAAGAACGCTCAAAGGTCATATATATATATATATACACGTAATATAATATACGATGTTTCTTCAATATTATGATCTTTTTCAAAGGTCATATATGTTTTTCGCCTCGTTTAATACTTAACTCTTAGATATTCATTAATGATAATATTTTCGCTTTAACGTGGCAATATGATTCCGTCACGCCTCATCAACTTACAATTGTAATTTAAGTATATATATCACTTAATAATGTCGAAAGTCAAGTTAATCAGCAGAACTTGGCACGTAACCTTTTCTTTTTTCTTCTATTTTTCAAAAAAAAAAAAAGTTATGGATTCACGTTAAAGTTTGGATTAAATAAAAATAAAATGAATCTTTTGGAACACTGCATTAGTCGTACTTGAAGATTCAATTGATGTTAACAGGGGACTCAAAGAGATACCGTGAATTGATTGCGATTATCACGTTGTTTGGTAATTTACCTTAAATATTTACAACTAGGCCAATGCTAATATCTATACATCTATATATAATCTATATATTAAATGGTATTATTTCGATCCATCAAAGTAGGGCATCTGTCCCTTAATTATATAGACAGATATATATATTGATGTAAGATATACTTCGTGAGCTATCTAAACTAAATGATATATATTAAGACTAGTTTCAATGTGACTAATTCAAATCACTGCATTTTTTATTTTTAACGTGATTTGTGGTGGAAACTCGACCATTAGATCAGATCACTTGCTTTTTTTCTTTATTTATCTTTAACCAAATTGACTTTATTTCGGATAAATAAATAAATACATATCATCTTACATCATGTGATAATTACACTTACCATTATTAACAATTGATGACAATTCAATGTAATGAGGAGACGCAAGTGGAACAGATTTCAATTAAAGGGATTCAACCATGTCCACCTCTTTTTTTTAATAAAGTTGTTTCAATACTCCCTCTGTTCTAAAAATAAAGTCGTTCTACATATTTTTTCTGATTCTCAAAAGCAAATCTTTTTGGTATTTTCAAAATTGTCTCCCATATTAAATAACAAAACAAGGTTTAACACATAGCATATAATTAATGAGGGGTATAAAAGACATTCGAACACATGGTTTAAAAGACATTCAAAATTTCCAAAATTGCCTCCCATATTAAATAACAAAACAAGGTTTAACACATAGCAGATATTTAATGAGGGGTATAAAAGACATTCGAACACATGTGTTAATATGTGTGAAAAAATCTGAAACCACTTTGTTTTTAGAAAAGATGAGTATCATTTATCTTTGTGGAATATTGTCAAGAAACAAGTAGCAATTTCCAAGAAAGTGAAATCACGTTGAATTGAAATTTACTATCAACACGAAAGATAAATAATTGAGGTTAGTTTATATCCCCGGCCAGTTTAGACCTATTATGAGACCATGATTTTTATCCTTCAAGATTCGAAATCACACATATTGTGACCACAAAAAGCAAAATACACATAGCAAAAAATTATATACTCTTCACTGTAGCATCTTAACCGAAAACTCCAATTAATTAGCATCTTTATTCAAGATTTATTTATGAAACTCCAAACAAGTTATTTACTACACCTGAGAGTTGACAATATGAGTCATACATTATTTTTCTACCAGCTATTAACTGCTCTAATACCATATGTAAGGACCACTTTACTCTCTCTCTCTTCTCTGTGAAGAACACACGCACAGAGACTAGAGCTCAATCCATTTAGTTATGGACTGTTCTTAAGGTCGTCTTACACTTGAGCTCCTTTCTATGAAGTTCTTGGACCATATGAGGCAAAAAGAATCCCTGCAAAAACAAAAGCATATCCATGAGATGGGTCATAACAATAATAATAATAACCCCATCATGCTGATCAGAAATATACGATGATGCTTTTCAATAAAAGCTGATGAATCAGATGAATACCATCCATCTGTGCATGATGGTTCTATCCATACTCTCCCATCCCCGCGCTTGTTTTCTCAAGCAGGACCAAGCCCGCCCGAAATTCGAGCAGAAAGTTTCGAGATTCTGGGAATTTGATAATCAGACAAGTTCTTGGGTGGAGGTTAAGTTGCCCTACGACTTGGTCTCTTGCACAAACGGCACCTGTACTGTTGTGGGTTCGATTCAAGAAGCTTCCTCGACCAAGAATTCAGATAGAGATGGTTCGTATTCAGACAACAAGAAGAAGAAGAAGAAGAAGAGAGATTCTTCCCAGGAATCTTTGCCTCCTCAGGGGAAGAGATTCTCACTCACGAGGATGTCCGAGGCATCGATGTGGGTCGTGGGCTTAAGCGGTTCGATCTACGAAAGGTTTTGGAACGGTATTCAATGGGTGATTGCTCCCCACGACTTGCCACTCCACGCTGGCCAAGCTGCTTCTGTCTTCATCGTCAATCAAACCATACTTGCCCTGTCCGAGAATGGCTTGTTGTATCAGGTAATAAGAGATACGATGGTATTCGAATCATTTTCTTGCCTTTGAAGCTTTTGAAGAGTATTTTCCATGGCGCGGTGGCAGATGCATTTGAACGAAGAATCGCAGCCTATGTGGATAGAATTCAGGCCTCAGTTCGAAGGGGGGACAATCTCCGATGAATACGTCGTCATAAATTCAGGGATTTTATCGAATTCTAGGGAGTGAGTAGTAGTAGTAGTTAAAAGTAAAAAAACCTTCGTACGTTTTCCTGCTATACATCCTACCTTTGCTTCGCAAATTCGAATATTTCGTCTTACAATTTTTGTAGAAAGGTGTACTTCTGCTCAAAGGACGGGTTCTTGCTAGAGCTCACGGAGGTCGATCCTCCAAGGTGGGCCCACCATGGTCGCCCGCCCGGGGCGAGAGCTGCTGTAATAACAGATGCTGCTATTGTAAGGCAAGGACTGCTCTTCATTGTAAGGTAAAATAGATAGTTCTTTGCTGTTTTTGTTCTGACTTCGTTTCGAAAATCACAAGCTCTATGTGGCGAAAAATGGGAACTTTTCATCACACAAATCACAAGCTCTATGTGGCGAAAAATGGGAACTTTTCATCACACAGTTCTTCGGGAGATCTCTACGAGTACGATCGAGCGTCGAAGCCTCCGTGGAAGAAGCACGTGAGCAAAGGGGATTCGAAGGAAGGCGACGACTCGTCTCTGATTCCGATGAACGCTTGCGGTTTGTACGGACTGTTCGGGCCCTACTCCGCTTCTTTCTTCTTCTTAACCAAGGTTGGCTGCGTAAACTTTTCTTACCGCTTCCCGCTGGTTTTTTTTTGTCTTGCTTGTCCATTTGAGTATGATAATCCAATCCCGCTAAAATTGGCACATGTTAACCCATGTGGTACACCAGCCAATCTGTTAGATTTTTCGACACATGACCGAAAGTTTCACTGTCGCATATCCAGTCAAGTTGGATTATCCCCAATTGGGTAGAATAGAATAGACCTCGCAATTTTCTTGCACGACTACTGTATATATATTTTTTTTTTTTGCAGAGAGGGGAATTGCTCGAAAGGCGATTCAGTAGGAGGAAATGGAGATGGATAGCGCACGGAAATCCCGAATCACATCCCCTAACATCGATCACATGCAACTCCCAAAACGACGACCATCAGAGCTCTCTCTTCCTGACGTCGGCCTCCGGCTTCGTCTTCGAGTACCTTATCCAAGATTCTCCAGGTAAGGAAACAACGAAAACCCTAAAAAGTCATCGATTCATCAAATCATCCCTAACGAATTTCTCCAATTTCGTATCAAGGTAGGCAATTCCCAAGACCAAGACTTCGACAAAAATTGGCTAAACCACGAGCACCCGCCCCACGCCAAGGTGGCGGCGGGAGCCTCGGGCGTTCAAATCCACTCTTGGAGGACCGTATTTCCACTGCACGACGGTCGCCTCGGCGAGCTCCACCTATCGGGATTTGGGGGAGAGAATTTAGGCCCCAATTCTCCGATCGTCGTTACAAGAAGAAAATCAGTAGTTCTCAAATACGTATGGTCCGTAATAGATGTCCCCGAATCCGAGGGATGGAACTCGGACTACTGCAACGAGGAACGCGGGCCCGCAAACTGCCTCTTCGGGACGAAGGACGAAGCGAGCGAATCCTCAACTCCTTCGCAGCCTTCTAGAAGGAGGAAAGATTTTAGGACGCAGCATAGCTACTTATTACCCAGTAAGAGTACTTCGACGAGCATGGAAGCATCAGAGCACGCAATGGAAGAGTATTACAGAATGGTTAGACGTCTCTTTAGGCTGAGGTTGATGCAAGAGAATCGATCTTTCTTCTTCATATCAGATGATGGGCAGACGTTGGAGTACTTGAACACGGAAAACGGATGGTTTTGGCTTAGACACGAAAATTCGAAGAAAATGGACGGCGCGGTTGGGAGTTATAACGCCAGCTTGTTCCTAGTGGACGAGGATGGAAGTTTGCTCGTAAGAGAACGAAGCAGCGATGAGCTGGCGTGGATCAACTGTACTTCGATGAGAAAGGGTCGACGGGCAACGTCGGGCCCACCTTGGGACGGTTTAACAGGTAGAGGGTTTAGGGCTAGGCCGAACGATTCACTGTTCCTTGTCAGCAAAAGTGGGAGGCTCCTGCAGTTAACCGTAAGTTCTTCTCCATTCGCACCTGTGAATTCAATTACAGGTTAGAAATTAGAATGAACCCTTCATCATACTTGAACTGAACTGAATTCAGACAGACTTGCTTTCTTTTTAAGGTTGCACTCAAAAGATACAAATGGAAAGACTGCAAAAGCCCACAAAACACGAAAATCGCAAGCATAGCAGATCAAGAAGGGTTCAGAGAGAACATAGTGTTTACCATCGGCGAGGACGGGCGACTGTATCAGTACAACAAGGTCGCCGAGCTATGGCACGAGCACTACCAATCCCAGCACTTGGTCTTGTCAAGATCGCCTGGAACTGCAATGAGGTCGTCGTCGTCGCTCAAGGGATCACTTTTCATGATCTCGGAGAATGGTGGGCTCGTTGAGTATAAGTGGAGTTCTTGGGATGGATGGGATTGGATCGAACATGGAACGCCTAGTACTAATGTGAGCTTAGTAGGGGCTCCTGGGCCTTGTCTAGGGCAGGGCGAGCTGTTTCTGATTGGTTCGAATGGGAACGTTTACTTGAGGTATTTGGATTTGGATGAGTGGAAATGGAGAGATTACGGTTTCCCCAGCGATAAAGAAGATGATGGGGAAAGAGGTGAGCAAGTTGATAGAGATGATGAAGTTTGTATTGACAGAGAGTTGGCACATAGGGTTGAAAAGTTAGAAGAGAAACATGTTAGCTGCAATCCAAAGGTTAGTCTCCAATATAAAGATCTATCTATAGAGAAGGTAACCTCTACGTCTTCTATCAATCGCTAATGTACTGCAGTATACAAAATTGACAGGTAGCTTCGACGAGGCCAATACCGTTTTCTGAAGATTCAGTGATATTTGAGTTGCAAGATGGTAGAGTAAGTTTATTACAAGGATCAGCAGAGTTATCACAAAAGTCACTTGCAATAATATGTATGCTAATAGGGAAAAATTGATGCAGTTAGCAGAAATGGAACACATGGAAGATAGAGGTTGGGTGTGGTCACGTACCATCGATACCCCGACAAGCTCATGCACATCCAGTTTTTGGACATCCTTGGCGATATAAGGAGGCAATACTCACTGCTTGTAGATATGAAGACACATTACATGATAGATAGAGACTGAAAATAGAATGGATCCTCCTCAACGAAAATAAAAGAAGAGCGAAGATCCTTTAGTACTAGATTGTAGTATCAAGGATACAGCTTCATACTTGTGGACTGTAGTTAGATAAATTGGTCTTCGCTATTGCACATAATAGATAAACGTTGAGACAACAGTAACCGTTCGATAGTTTAGCAGCACAGTTCTGGAGATAACCCCACAATCCATAAAAGGAAGACATATAATCCCCACATGAAGAAGAAAGGCATACATATCGTCAAGAGCAAGACTGATTCACACAGTATCTCAATTGCTAACTCGAATGACACAGAAACAAGTTAATCAAATACATCAGAATCTCCTCCTTGGGCTCCTCGAACGATGGCCTCGGGGTGATCTGTGAAAAAGTTTTCATAATATGATTTAGACCGAGGATTAAATGGCATGCTTTCAAGTACTCATAAATCTTGCAAGTGTTTGTGTTAATATTCCAACAGTTCGTGGTAGTAACCTTTACGTTTTTTTATTTCAGATCTGATTCTGAAACAACTAAGAACTGGTTTGATTTTTTTAATTTTGATGGTCCGTCCTAATACTTCGATTAACATATGCTTAAAGTGATCATTAGAAATGACCGACAAACATGAAAACGCTGAATACCTCCTTGCATTCCTCCTCCTAAATGGACCTTTGCTAAATGCCCAATCAACATTAATTGTCTGAGTGAGCAGTTCATTTCCATCCATTTCGCTAATAGCTCTCTGAGCTTCCTCAAACTTCTCGTACTCAAGTAGTGCATAACCCTAAAAAATGACCAACACAATGAGCAGGGCTGCAATCAGAACTGTGCTTGGCATATTACACAACAGATAACAGAAACAAGACAATCCACAAGAAACGCACAGATGCAAGATCAAGAATGCCAAAGATGCAATAGCAATTAAACAGAGATGAATATGAAAGACAAGCGACCGGCCAAGGACATGCAAAAACTGAGTCATATGCAGGCACACACAAATTGCATCGATTGCAAGGACGGAGGAAGCAAAAACCTAAATCCCCAACAGAGACACGCTTTAAAAATTACTTTCAATCCAATCATTTGACTCCAGACAGCACACATTTTATACTCAGATCCGACCAATTTAAACAGTATGCCTCAAGGCATCCATATGCATAAACATAAAATAAACAGCACAGCTTGCTTCGTTCACCTTGACAAATCCAGTGCGACGATCGAGATTCAGGTGTAAATTTTTAATCTCCCCATATTCACCAAAAACATTCTGCAGGTCATCTTCTTGAGCTTCCTCATGGACTCCAGTCACTATAACGATCCATCCTTCAACAGCTGCACAAAAATGCAACAGCGGCAAAAATTACCACCCTAACATCCAACTCAAGCTCGTTCTCATCTCAGCAGATCACATGACCACAAAAAACGAACTACAGAATGTTTCCGAGATAAATCCTTACAACGCTCTGGGCCGGGTCCACTCTCCGAATCGAGCGAGTCGAATCGAGCCGACATCCGAGAGTTTCTCTCCGCCTCAGCCGTAGCCTCATCGCGAAACCCACGCCCTTTAGTCTTCTTCGGCGCCGACGACGCGCCGGCGATGGCGGACCTGAGGCGGGGAGCTGCCGCACCACGGTTCGGTGACGCTTCGCCGACGTCTTCGTCCATAAGGTCGTCGTCCTCCGGCTCGAAATCCACCGCCTCAGCTTCAGCGTTCGCCATGGTTGCCAGCTAAAGATTTTGTCGCGAGGGAGGAGGAAATATCAGGTGCTGCGCGGATTGTGATTTTAGGGATTTTTAAGTAGATAGTCTTTGACTTGGTCAACGTTAAAAAAGTAGCCTCTAAATGAAAAATGACTTTAATGTCCTTACTAATCGGGGTTTCAAAAAATGAAAGGTCCCTTGCTACATAGCACGGATCCCCTAAGCAGGGGTCTAATTCTATGCTGCAGGAGACTCGCCCATGCTGTACAGCAAATGGGCGGGGCCCATGCTGGCATGTGCGGGACCCCTGCTTTATAGCACAGGTCCTATGCCCAATATGGGCGGGTCCCCTGCCGCAGTAGGCACATGAGACCCGCCCATGCTGCAGGGGACCAGTGCTATGCTGCAGGAAACCCGCTCATGCTGTGCCACACATGGGCGGGACCTCTGCTAGCATGTGTGGGACCCCTGATTTATAGCACAGGCCTCATGCCCAATATGGGCGAGTCCCCTGCCGCAGTAGGCACATGAGACCCGCCCATGCTGTGCAGCAAATGGGCGGGATCCCTGCTGGCGACCCCTGCTTTATAGCACGGTTCCCCTGCCGAGGTCTCATTCGTCTGGATAGCCTTATATAAAAAAAATATGTGTTGGGGATTTGAACCCACGACCTACTACTTGAACGTCTGACTACACAACCACTGGACTACAAAGCAGTGATTTAACATATTGTTTTTTGCTGTAAAAGACGAAATACCCTTAAATTGAAGGCTACTTTCTAAAAGGTAAAATCGTTGAGGCTATTTTTTAAAATTGACTCCGGTCAAATGCTAGTTTTTAAAAAGACCCATTTTACGGCATTTCGAATCGGATACGGGCTTCCTCCACCCACCCGTACTTTGTCCGGGTCGGGAGTCCTCTCATTTCTCTTATTAATACCACAGTTTTTTAGTATAATGCGCGATATTAACTATTTATAATTATTATATGTTAATACAATGAATGATTTTTATGTTTGATAGTGGATATTTATTGTGAAATTAACATGTGATAGTGTGTATTTTTTTTTTTGGAAATTTTACTATTTAATTTATTTGAAATTAACATGTGGTATTGGGATTTTTTGAGAATTTTATTGTTTAATTTCTTTTTGAAGTCAAGGGACACGCGTGGCAGCATATTAAAACAGCTACATTTATATAGTTGTTTATAACATGTATATGAAGATAACTAGTTTATTACCCGTGCAATGCACGGTGTTAACTATCCTGAGTGGCTAAATTATTGTGGAATGACGTGCGAAGTGGGTAGCTTTTCATGTTTTATTATAGATATATTTTTTAATTTATTCCAATGAATTATTGCGGGACACGTGACAGTATATGAAGACACCTACATTTCTATAATTATATAAGATAGGGTAGAGAAAAACTGTAGATTTTGGTATATCATAGGTATTTACAATTTTACCCTTAATTGCTTCACCCTTGCAAGTTTATCCTTATATTGAAATTTTGTTTGTTAATTAATTAAATTAGTAATATAGAATGTTCAAAACATAAAACCAATTGATATGTTTGCACATATTTGGTGTGCCACAGATACTAGTATAAGACTAGTCTAAATTGCACGCTCATATGCGTGTGCTACATAATAAATCGTTTATTAAATATTAAATAACAATTGCTAAAAATAGAAGGGTAAATATGACAATAAATGCAAGGTAGTGAGTGCTTTCTTATTTTTTATTTTATCTATACTCTTTTATTAATTGTTAGGGCCCTTTAAAAACTGCTATTTTTATCCAATTTGGTGTATCAATTAACCCAAAATTATAGCCAATTTGTTAGTTACCACATTACTCCGTTAAAAAAATTACATTAAATAAAAAAAAACATCCACTACACAGTATTATTATTTCATAATTAAATACATAATATTATATATAGCACACACATATGGGTGTGCAAAATTACGAGAATTAATTATTAATTTGAGAAAAATTCAGATTGGTCAACGGATACACCAAAGTGAGCTGTGCATCCATATAAGAGTATAGATTAAACAACAAAAATTGGGCTGTAGGTGACCGATTCCAATTGCACATCTCTTTTTTAGAATAATAATATCAATTTTTAAATTCAAAACCGAAAACCACACGTGTCACCTTAAATAACTGAATTTCCCTAGTTACATGCTATATCCAAAATCTAAGTTGCGTCTACATTCTCTCTCTATTTAAGGAGTCTTTGTACTACCACGCATTCGATCATTGTATATACATAAATCAAGAAGTCGGCGGAGGAATTATACACAAACAATGCACTAGATGGAAAGGTTAGCAGTGATGGCCGGCGACGACGACGACGATGCCTTTATCTATTACATCAACCCCGTCCCAAAGTCTCGCCTCGGCCTACGACTGCTACCGAGCCAAGACTACCGCGGCGGCCCTTTTTTCGGCAGGGACGACATGCGCTTTCTCTACGGTGGCAATAGTGACTCGCGGGGCGCTGATGGGTTCGGCGGAAGGCCTCCTTGCAAGTTTTTCGCCCGGGGATTCTGTAAAAACGGCGACATTTGTGCCTTCCCTCACACTAGGGCTCCTTACTTGGGCAGGAATCATAGGTAAGAGTTAAATTTTTTAACTTTTTTTTATCATCGAAATCGCGATTTTTTTTTGTGTATAGGTCGAGCGCCGACTGGCAGATATACATGACGTTTCCGGCCAACAGTTCGTTCACGGAAAAAGACGTCGCCGACTACTTTAGGTATCGAGAAAACAAAATCATCGAATTCTGAATTCTTTTCCCGGGTTTTTACCGACCTGTGTTTTCTTTTCGTAATTACGGGCCCGTGACCGGCGTTAGATTCCCGGCCCAGAAGGAAAGGATGTTCGGCTACGTATCGTTCCTCTTGCCCGAGATGGTGACCTACGTTTTGTCGCAAAAGATTCACAATATACGCAACTGTAGCGTAGTCGTAAAACCCTACAAGGAAAAAGAAGAACTTGAAAAGTTAAAAAAAGAAACCCTTATTTCTCTCTTCCATTCCATCCTCTTTGGGGCGATGTTGATTTTCGTTACTTTTACTACCGTTTTCTTATTATTCTAACCCTAAATATTTTTTTCCCCGTAAAGAGAACGTCGAATTTCTCAACAAGGCAGCGGAGCCTCGACTAGTTCGAGATCTTTAACGATTAATCCCCGACAGCTAAACAATTTGGCATTTGGTTAGAAATCTTACTATTGATTAAGTTTTAAATAATTAATTACCATTGTGTGGAACTTAATCTATGACCTGTATCTTAATTACATGTAGGTCCTAGGATGTTATTGAACTATGCAAGGAACTCAAGCGAAGATATTGCGATGAAGAGACTAGTGCAAGAAGCTCAAGTGAATCGAGCTATGGAGAATTTACGGATAAGGGATATGAATAATTATAACGGTCATCAATATCATTATCATCATAATCCTTTTCCGACGAATCAGCTTACGAGTCATGGCAATATTATTGCATCTTCTTCTTCGTACGCCGAACCACGAATCTTCACAAGGTCAGCCATTAATTGTTCCATGATTAAGCTTTTAACTGTATTATTTTTCATCTCTCTCTAAATTAAATGTTCTTGGAAATCTTTTTTTTTTTTTTGTCGAGAAGGTGATGATGAAGACAACAGATTGGCAAATGAATATTATTCGAGCAGCGAGGTACGAGGACCTTCTCGACCTCCTCCCCATGTCAGGTATTTCGATTATTTTAAGGTTGATGATGATTTTTCTTTACAGCTATGACGAGGCCTTACTACTGCTCCCAGAAAACTTATTCGAGTATCAATCTAATGCCGAGTTATCATTTGGAAGCTGCCATGGAAATACAGGCGGCGCCGGCGCCGGCGCCAGCGGTGGTGGAGGTGGAAACGATCAAGGCAGAGAATAGTTTTATAATAGATACATTTACGTATATAGTGTGAAGGTTTCTTCAGCTGTATAGAGAGACAAAGAAAGAGCTGCAGCAGTTGACGACAAGGACCTCAACAAGTCAAATAATATATTACTGTTTATACATTTCTTTTTTCTACGATAATTTAAATTTTTGGATATCTATTTTGATGATAAGCTTCTGAATCCAAACATTTGATTTGATCTCATTGATAATATATATATATATATATATTATATATATATATATATTAATAGCCCACAATATCATAATAATAACAAAGAAAAAACATTTGACACTTAGGCCTCTCGAGTAAATTAATATATAATTTTTGTTCGGATTTGTCAAACATTTAACTCAAACCGATAATTAGTTCGAAGAGAATCACTATATGTATTTATTCTTCACTTTATGAACAGTACTCAGTTAAAATAAGATTACAATTTCATATATCGATATTGTGAATTACTATTAAGTATTACTCACTCTGTCTCACCAATTTTATCACATAAGTTGCTGGGCACGCAAATTAAGGTCGCATTATTATAATAATATAGTACAATAAAAAGGTAAAAAAGTGTATATTTTGACACGTCTTTTGAGAATATTTAATACTCCCTCTGTTCTAAAAAGAAAGTCGCATATCTTTTCTTGTTTTCAAAAGCAAGTCATTTTGGTATTTTCAAAAACAATATATGTGTAAATTTCCAAAATTGTCCCCATATTAAGTAACAAAACAAGGTTCAATACATGGCAGATAATTAATGAGGGGTATAAAAGGCATTTTGAATACATGTCTTAATATGTGTGAAAAATTCTGAAAAGACTTTCTTTTTAGAACAGAGAGAGTATTACTATATTGATTGTTTGTGATATTTTTTTTGCTAAATAAGGAAAGGTGATAAAATTATTGGGACGCTCGAAATGGAAAAGTGTGATAAAATTAGCGAGAAGGAGGGAGTACATATTTGTACGTGTACTTGTCGTATATTATTGGTGGAAGAATAACAAACAATCCTTTTGTTTCTTCCTACTTGTTTGAATAAATCCACTACACATTTTTTTTCTTCTATTTTTTTCTCCAAAATAAAGAATGGGAATTTAAAATTAACATTGAACAATCCAAATACAAATGATAAACAAATTAAGCAAACAAATAGGGAGGTTTTCTTCAACTCTTCGTTAATCCAACTCTCTCGTGATTAGCCCAAAGTCTCTTGCACCCAACGTTCTCTGCAATTTCGAAACGACGGCCATTTTCGACGTTGATCTATCGTCGGCAGGCTGATTAGATGTCGTATCTTTTCACCTGCCGTCGTTGACTCCCCCGAATCCGACGGTCATTTCCCTTCAAGCTTCTCTAGGCAATCGAATTCATAGTAATTTGACGAGAACGTCCCTTTATCGGATTGTCAATTGACAATTATCCGAGTAATGGATCCCAATTTTGCCTCGATGGGCGCCGCGCAAAAACCTGGTATGAGTCGACCTCCACGGTTTGCCAAGCTCCGTAAACCCTTAACTGGGCATCGTCCCAGTTTCGCTAGGCCTGTTTCTGGGACAGTGCCGAGTCAGCAAGGTGCGGGTTTTGGGTTTGGGTCAGGATCGCATAATGCGGGTCACGGGTTTGTGTTTGGATCAAGTAATTTTGATGGTAATAAAGATGGTGGAGGTGGTGGTGGTGGTGTCGTTGATGATCATAATGTGGTGGATGAGATGAGGAGTTTGAAGATAGGGAGCGAGAAAACTAATTCTTCTTCAGATAATGTTGATTTGATGAGTGGTAAGGGTAATGTCTTGGGAGGTGGTTTGGATAGTGCTGAGGCAGTGATGTCTGAATTACCAGATGAAATAAGGAGGTTGCGCATTGAGAGCGAACATTCTGGGAAGGTGAACGGTGGAAATTTCAGCGAGCTTCCGAGTAAGATGAAGAAGTTGAATGTGAGAGATACTAATGGAGAGCCAATAGTTGAGAGTGAGACTAACCCCATTACCAGCAAGATGAGGGGTTTGAGGATTGAGGAATCTTTGAATGAATCCAAGAATCTCAAGGCTGATGATGTTCGCCATCCCTGTGAGTCTCGAGGTGATGAAAATTTTAATAAGACGGTTCAAAATGATTTGCAATCTGGTGCTGAAACTCGACAAGATAAAATTTTCGGTGCTGGGAGTTTTAATGGTATTCCAGGGTCATTTGGTTCGAGCTTTACTTTTCAAGCTGGATCACGAAGTAAGAATAGTTCGAATTTAGAGCATGAAACCTCGCCAAGATCAAAACCATTGTTTACATCTATTGGAACTAATCACAATCCTGTTCATGTGAATTCAAATGTGGATCGGATTGACAAGAAATTTGAGTTTAGTTTTGGTAGCAAGTTGGGTACTGTGGGAGCACAGCCAGTTGAATTCAAAACGCCAGACCCAAAAGAACGCATAATCTTTGGAATGCAGAGGAAAGCTGAAACAAAACGGGAATCTGTTAAAGAAACTAGATCAAAGAGCAAAAAAGGGAAGTTAAAAAAGCCTTCGCAAGTTCAGTCGAGGTTTGATTGGGATTACTTCTTCCAGGAGCATTCAGTGGAAAAAGCTGAATCCTCTGGGCAGTATTCACCCATGGACATATCACCATGTGAAGAAGCAATTAATGGTAATTGCTTTTCTCGCGAGTCTTCTGTGGCATCAGAACAAGAGTCTGTTCATCAAGATCAAAATAGTTCCTGTGGCCAAGCTCCAAATACTTCAAACAATGTATCAGACACAAGCATAGTATATGAAACCGAACACCTGCATATTAACGACAGCGATGCAATGGCCATAGCGGAAGAAAACGCAGAGCCTGTGTTCATTGTGAATGAAGCTGTCAATGCTGAGTGTCCTGAGGAAGATACTGTTTCAGGGGCAGAGACTGAAAGCTTCAAGTCTGCAACAGATGTGTTAGATTGCAGCAATGACTCCTTTTTCACTGCTGCAGATGTTGAAAGAAGTAGTGCATCCTCAATCGAGAGACAAGATAGTGATGGGGCAAGTCACATGAAATGTGATACTAGTTTAACTGACACTGCACAGAGCAGTGGCTTTGTATTTTCCGCATCATCCATTCCTGTTGGAGAATCTTCTGAATCTTTGCTAAAAAAGAAAAACCGAACCAAAGCTGGAAATGATGCTAATAAGCACCCTTCAAGTACAGGTGTATCCCAAAAGGCATCCCTTTTACCCTCACTTCAAGCTTCTACATTGCCACATTCATTATCCAATAAAGAATACAAAGGTAACAATCCAACTGTTCTGATCCAAAGGAGTGAAATACCCAATCGTGTTGAAGACATGGAAACCAAGAAAGACTCTGCCACAGAAGCTAGTATTTCAAATCAAGAATCCTGCGAAAGATGGCGTCTGAGGTGGGAAATTTATCTTTTACGTAAAAATTTATGGAACTTGATTGGTGGAACTTTGTGACACCGATGTTCCTCGTTTACAATCCTTGTTGATCCACTGTTGTGCTTTCAATTATGATTTTTGGCACCAGGGGTAATCAAGCCTATGCAAAGGGAGACTTTCTGAAAGCTGAAGATTGTTATACTCAAGGAGTGAAGTGCATTCCGCAAAATGAAACTTCTAGAAGCTGTTTGAGGGCTCTTATGCTGTGCTATAGCAATCGTGCTGCTACACTTATGTCACTTGGAAGAATGCGAGAGGCATTGGATGACTGTTTAAAGGCTGCTTCATTAGATCCCTGCTTCCTCAGGGTGCATGTTCGAGCTGCTAGGTAGTGCATGTGTTGATTGATTGCTTTATTACATTGATGATAGTAAGAAGTGGATATCTATTCGGATTTAAGAAAAAAAACAGTTTTGTGCTACTTGGGTGAAACATTCATTATTTAGTTTTTTTTTTGCACGGACTTGGAATGCTGCTTTCAATTATCTTAGGCTTAGTTTTGGCTAATTGAATAATAGAATACCTGAACTGAATGCGTTTCTGACTTCAACTACTTTGTCTAGGGATAATAAGGTCTGCTTGAATGTGGTTTCCTCCATAGTCTCAAACAGTCTTTTTTCGATGTGTTATTTCAGCAGTAATGAAAATCTTTTTCAGTTAGATTTACAATTGAAGTATTCTTAAGCTCGACATGATGTTGAGTTTAGGATTCAAATATTTAGGTAAATCAGTCAATGAAAAAACTGTATTTGACTGGCTTGCACTATTGACTAGTAGATTTCTAATTTACCTCTTTTTTTTAAACTCTTCAGCTGTTACCTTGCCTTGGGGGAAGTTGAGAATGCAGTTCTGCATTTTATGAAGTGTTTGCAAGTAGGATCTGATGTGGCAGACAGGAAGCTTCTTGTAGAAGCTTCTGAAGGCATTGAGAAAGCAAAGGTATAATTTAAAAAGTTAATGCGCCTAATCTGTAAATCTTCTATTAGAGTAGAGCAGCGGTTGGTGCATTGAATTTTACATTGCTTCTTTTGTATCGGTCATAAACAAGTCGAGCGCATGAAACTGTAATTTTTTTGCGGAGTAATAAGACTTTGTGGTTTTAAGAAGGACGAGTGTCTTGGCTAAATCTTTAACATTGATGCCACATTATATTGCAGATTCTTGTCTTATTCGTAGTCATTTTTGCAGTCAGTTTTATGTGTGACATGCTGATGGCCTTAGAGGATATCATGTTCTGAATTGCTTTTATGCATTTCTGGGTTATTCATGCTTAAGCCGATTTGTTTATTTATTTGGAAGTCTTTACGAGGCCCTCTTTTGATGGGTGGTATGTACCCTGAAACCAGAACTTAAAGCTTTAAATCTTTTTGAGTTCTCCGCTAACTAATCCCAGGCTTTTCACATTCAAATGATGTAGTGATACCGCAAACACTTGAACTCCATTTATTTATATGTTCTTGTTCCCCGAATCATGTGAAACTGATGCCTCTTTGAAGCTGTAGAAAATATAATCGGATATCCTGCTTTCATTAATTTCCAGAAAGTTGCAGAAAGTATGCAAGATGTTACCGAATTGTTAGGTCGTAAAACAAATATTGATGCTGATTCGGCCATTATTCTGATTGATGAGGCCTTGAAGATAAGCTCTCATTCAAAAACCTTGCTCCAGATGAAAGTGGATACTCTTCTTATGGTACGTTATAGTGAGACGAAGTGTAGCTTTTCTTTAACATTGGTTTCACCTTTGATCTACTAATTCACATCTGCCTACTTCTATTCCTTTGACAGTTGAAAAAATATGAAGAGCTGATTGAGTTTTGTGAGAAGATTCAAGGCTCAATAGAATCAAACTTTCTGTTATCTCGCAGTGACGAACAAGCTGTGGACTCTCCTAGTTCTGGCTTGGAAAGCGACACTTCCTTTGTTGTTTGGTATTGGTCAACGATACTTAAATCTTACTTTTACTTAGGAAAGCTTGACGAAGCCCTTGTTTTCCTTGAGAAACAAAAGGAATCCGTGTCAGTTGTAGAAAGGTAATTCAGTGAAGGGAAAACTTTTACCTTTTCTTTTGTGGTTGGTATTTGTGGAAATTGGAAATATCTATGTTTTGGTCTTTATGCTTGAGTTTCAGTTTTCAAGTAGTCTGATCTTTTTCAGGGCTGAAAACAAGACTGGAGAGTCGATGATTCCATTGGTTGGTATTATACATGATCTGTTGAAACACAAGGTGAGTTTTTTTCTTCTTTTTTCTTTCTAAATTCTTGAAATATATATTTCAGTATTTAGCTATCAAATTTATACTGTTGTGGTAGAGAAAAAGTGGTTTCTTTTATTGGAATGGTGTTGCCTAAATCTGTTTGTTGTCTATAATATAATTGATTTATATATGTGATTGCTTATATAGGCTGCTGGAAATGAAGCATATAAGTCTAGAAAATACACAGAAGCTGTCGAGCATTACACTGCCGCATTATCATGTTCGGTTGAATCACGCCCTTTTGCAGCAATATGTTTCTGTAATCGTGCAGCTGCATACCGTGCTATGGGTCAAATCATTGACGCATTAGCAGATTGTAGCCTTGCTATAGCCCTAGATGAAAATTATCTTAAGGTATGCTTACCCCTGACATTTTCCCCAGTCAGTACTCACACCATTTGTTCTCATAATTTGAGCAAGAAAAGCAGTATGATATTGATTTATTCTTGTATATTTGTACTTTGCGTTGATCGGTAGGGTCATTTATACCAGTTTTCATCCAACTTGGAAATTCTGCAGAAAGAACATGTTTTGCTTGTTAAGCCTATAAATATTTTGAAATCAGAATCATGAATTGCAGTAACTGATACCATCCAAGCTTTTCGGCCATTTCATTTCTGATTGCATTTCCTATATCTAAAACTTTCGAGGACCAGGACCTTGTTCAAAGGACTGCAATATAGTAAAACAATATTGCATGCTTAGATCAATTTTCTGATGCTATTTTTTTTCTTTCTGTTTTTTTGATTGCTTCGTTAGTCTGACAGCATGGAATTGTCGAAATTTTGCATATGCACAGGCCATATCTAGACGAGCCACACTGTATGAAACGATTAGAGATTATGGAAAAGCCGTTGCAGATCTTGAAAAACTTATTTCTCTCCTCTCAAAAGACATAGACAAGATGACAAGTCAATATGGGACATCAGATGGGAATCGTGCAATAAAATGTATGAATGAGCTTAATCAAGCCCGCTTGAAACTTTCAGAAATGGAAGAAGCTGCAAAAAAGGAGATATCTCTTGACATGTATCTGATACTGTACGTTCCTTCTTTTCCTCGTTTTCATGTGTGCAGATGTTAGGTTTTTTAGGATATGATATTAAGTAAACAATCTACATAACGATTGAGCATTTCCGTACGAATGTAAGTGAAACAATCTCATTCATCGCATTTGTGCCATGTTGTAAGAAAGTAATGCTTGAAGCCTGAACAACTTGGAAATGATGTAGTATGGAGATACCGAACAATAATTGTGTTTGACATGAAAGCTACTTAATAGCCATGTCTTGCCCCTCTTTATCATAGATTCATGACCAGAGTCTGGGCAGAATATCTGTAGTTTATAGTTTCATCTTCAGCTAAAGATGACAACTTAATTATCTTCTCATGAATACAGGGGAGTTGATTCATCAGCTTCTGCATCTGAAATTAAGAAGGCTTATCGCAAAGCTGCACTAAAATATCACCCTGACAAGGTTTCCTTTTTGCTATTTTAACTATATAATTCCGCGCAATTGTCATGGAAATTAGAATAATGCATGTTACTTCTTTGATTGCGACAGGCTGGTCAATCCTTAGTTAGAAGTGAGAACTCAGATGACAATATCTGGAAAGAAATAGCAGAAGAGGTTCACAAGGATGCAGACAGGCTTTTCAAAATGATCGGAGAGGCATATGCAGTTCTTTCAGATCCTTCCAAGGTAAGAATTTGTACTAAAAATGCTTTTTCTCTGCCTCGACTCTTTTTTAAATCTCTTGTTCTTAGTTCTTCTACATTATGTTTGGTTTGGTGGTAACATCAGTCAGAGTCATGCAAGCCTGAAAATTAGAAAGAAGCCCCTAAAAGAATGTCTAAAAGATATACATTCTAATGGACACTATTTCAATACACGTTTACACTATTACCGAATATGATCTACATAGTGTCTTTACCGAACCACTTTGTCTCCGCCGCTGCTTTGGCCATTAAGAGCCAGCCTCTTGCGTAAGATATATCACATGCCTGAGAATAATCAACACATTATGTAGATGAGATGTATACATAATTTGTTTTATTTTTATCTCTTGCAGCGCTCACAATACGACCTGGAAGAACAAATGAGGACAAATAGAGGCACTGCCTATAATATCTATCCAGATAATCATCAGTATAATCCATTCAATAGAGGTAGCAGTCAAAGAAATTGGCAAGAATTTCGAAGCTCTCATGGAAAGGCCAACAGGTGGTCAGAAAGGAATCATTATAGTTGAATCTGATTGGCGGAAAGAAAAGTTTGATTCTTGTCGTCTAAGCCAAGAATCATTCAAGTGGGCCCACCTCAGCAATGCGATCTTTCAGCACACCTAATCTGAACGTATGCGGCCATACGAGGCTGTTCTTACTTATTATGTCTGGAAAACACGGCTGGGATGGGTTTCTTGGAGATCATCATATCTTCTGAAAGGGAAGGAGAAGCTAATGATAACTGTGTGTTGATGTGTTTGATTTCATGGCAAAGATTGTCTTAGTTTCCTTTTCACTGAGGAGGAAAGATATATTATATGAGTTTTATGTATAGACGTGAGGCTGAGGGCATTGCCTGAGTTTCGACAATTTTCCATACGATTTGCAGCGTGCGACTTTGTTTGGGTTATATATACGTTAGTTAATAATAATATAGATTGGAAGATTGTGAAGTTCGTTGTACATAAAGGATGAGCTTTTCCTCAGTACTGGAAAATTCCAAAACGAGTCAATCACTCGCTAATTGAGCTTATTCATTGTTTCATTTCCTCTTATTATAGTCTCGCATTTCATTAAAATGACACAGAAATCATACTGCTGAAGTTTCATATATATTGCTTATATTGTGTGTACAAAATTTCTGCTGGTTGCTGAATCTGCAAGAAGCAAGTTACGATATCTACAATAAATCTGCCATTTTTTTAAGGCAACCAACGGATAGAACGAAAGAAGATGGACTGCATTACTACACAGAAAAGACAGAAAAAGAGGAAGAATTCATGAATCACGAACTTAAGTGCCCCGACGAGACTGGAAAGCTGCTGCCTATTCTCTTTTGCTGGTTTTCTGCTTTCGGGAATGAGGCGTATCGTCGAAAAACCTGATAAGATCGAACCAATGTTTGAATGGTTTAGTGAAGCATTGCAAGAGATAACTGATAAAGGAGTTCAAATCCATTCATAGCCCTGCCATCCACTCTAAGAGTACTTGAAAGAATTCGAAGTACGTGAGGCGTTTCACGAATGAGGAAAACAGATGGCTTACATATCTGCTATTCTCTTCCTCCTATCCGAACATATGTATGGATATAATTCCTCAATGGTCAAACTGCCAAAACCAGAATCGAGATCTCGCCTCAACAAGTTGGAGCTGAAGCCGATACCTCTGTCGAGCCCTTCAGTCGTTCTTCTAAATCTTCCACAAAGATTCGACCTTTCACAACAAAAGATAAGGGATTAGACCTTGAATTGATTATCATTCACCTCGAAAAATTACACACTTGTCACTTCCAAGAAACGAGGAAAATGATCTAATTTTTAACACCGTGTCCCCGCAAATAACCAACGACAAGAAGCAGAAAAACGCCAATCGAACCAGTTAAGCAGAAGAACATACTCAGAGCTCTAAGCATCTTCAGGTCGAACTTTTTAGCCAAAGCCTCGTGGCCTATCTTCTTGGCACGGACGTTCACCAGGTTCTTCAAACCCATCAACAGATCCTATCAATCAAAACAATAAGATAGAAACAGCAAAGTAATCAATTCACCAGCGATAGCACACGATATTCTAGCAGCAATACCGCACAGAAATTGAACAATTACAAGCTCGGCGTCCGTCAAAGAACAAAGCCATCGGACATCATCAACATCATTGTTTCCCAGCTCCAACTTTCCACTTCCACCCATGAGCTAGAACCTCAATGCATCTATCAGCTGCTAAGCGTTCAATTTCTCTTTATTATTTCCTTTTTTTCCATTAGGTTAGGTTTTGTGTGCGATTCCTCTTTTTATGCTTGCCACGATTAACGATTTGCAGTATTTGCAATTTGATCCCTGAACAGTTGGGATACTTTTTAATAGACTACTTGAAGGCCCAATAGGCCCATTGGGCTTACAGTGGAGAAATACCTCAACGCACGATCTCTTCTTCGATTCACTCTCGCAAGCTCAGCTCAACTGTCTGTCCACACCTTCCATGGCGGCCGATGATAACAAATCGAAGCAATCGAATCCTGGAAAGAAAAGAAAGCATTATCTTCCGCATAATGTAATTCTCAAAGCTTCCTACGCATTTTAACGCAGCAACTGCGTTGCCTAATCTTTTTTTTTGTGGTGTTTTGTGACTCCCAAGCTTGACTGTTTCTGCGTGTTAATTGTTTGTGTGTAGAAGCCAGTGAAGAAGGGTGCTTATCCTCTGCGCCCTGGCGTCGAAGGCTTCTTCATAACATGTGATGGCGGGAGAGAACAACAAGCGTCGCACGAAGCGATTAGTGTTATTGAAACTGTAAGGATATCTTTTTTCGTGTTTATGTTTTAGCCGTGATAAGCTTAGGAAACTCGTAAATATGAAATTTGTTGAGTAATAGATGCTTTTTATGCTCATGTAGTTGATCTTGTTCAGATGGATTTGTTTTGCTTCAAAGTTATGACATCATGTTGCAGAAATGAAATAGCACTAATATTGTTGTTCTCTTATGGTTTGAAGTGTTAGTGAACTGAAATCGTTGGTTGAGTTTTAATTTTGTTCAAATACAACAGTTTCTCGAAGAGCTTCTGGAAGGGACCGAACCAAAAGTGAATATGTCAGAAGTTGCTAAGAAGCCCGTAAACAAAGTAACTAAATTCACATACTCTGACTCGTCAAGCGGTGAAGAAGAAGATGATGATGGTGATGATGCAGATTGTAGTGATGATCATCCTAGTAATAACGGTAATGAACAGACAAAGTTGGGTAATGACAAACACGAGTCAGTTCATAGTTCTAAAGCCGAAGAATCTGATAAGAAGAAAGATCAAGAAAGCAATGATAAACCTGATCACGGAACAGTGGAAGCTGATCCTGTTGAGCCACTGGCGAAGAAACAGTGCATTGAAACTTCTCCTTCCGTTCGTGAAAGCTTGTCTGGAAAGATAGAACAGAAATCTATTGATAAGCTGATTGAAGCTGAGCTGGCTGAATTGGGTGATAAGAGTAAGGTAAACTTAAAGTAAAATATTCTTGATTTCTTGTGTCGTATTCATATTTTAATTGGTACTTTCTAGTTATCCTGTAAAGCTCAGTTGAGTTTCACCTTATGACTGATGATGCTTTGCTGCTACTTATCGCTCCGTAGTTGCTAATTCCAGACACATTTGAAACTTTGAACCACTTTAAAATTTTGAATTCTCGTTACCATGTAGTGATATTAATGCAGTCTCTCTCTCTCTCTCTCTCTCTCTCTCTCTCTCTCTCTCTCTCTCTCTCTCTCTCACTCACCAGAGGCGTTTCATTAAGCTCGACTCGGGCTGCAATGGAGTTGTGTTCATACAAATGCGGAGGAGGCAAGGAGATCCCAGTCCAAAAGATATCGTTCAACACATGATGACATCCCTTGCTTCAACAAAGAAGCAAGTGTCAAGGTTCTATTGTAAAAATATTGTAGATTAAAGCTTTCGATTGCGATTTAATGCATTTTTTTTATCTCGAGCTTAAAATCTATAACGAGCTTCAAACTTTTTGTCGTTGTTGCACAGGTTCATATTACGAGTTCTTCCCGTGGAAGCTTCGTGCTACACATCAGATGACGAAATCAAACGAGCTATAAAGCCATTGGTCGACAAGTATCTTCCTTTGGAGACTCAGACGCCACAAAAGGTGTGCATCTTCGAATCTTAACTTACTATCCACTCCTATGCTAATAGGCGTCGAAGAATAACTATGCATTAACAGAAACCAAATCGGCAAAATCTTTCTGTTGGTGATGCTGATGGAATTTCAACTACAGTTTGCAGTTCTGTATGATGCTCGTGCAAATACTGGCGTTGATCGAATGAAGGTTATCGATGCAGTAGCTAAATCCGTTCCGACTGTGCACAAAGTGGATCTTAGCAACCCTGATTTGAACATTGTTGTTCAAATTGTCAAGGTATGAAACAACTTCAAATTTTCCGTGGAGTCACCTTGTATTTCACTGAGTGAATCCTTCTTTTCTTTCAGACCGTGTGCTTGATAGGGGTTGTGGAGAAGTACAAAGAATTGGCCAAGTATAATCTCAGGCAGCTCTCCTCATCAAAAGCCATAATTTAAAAATCGCGGCACAATGGCAACCCTCTCTCTCTCTCTCAGTAACTTGTTTTGCTTATGAATGATCCTACCCTTTTCTTCTCCTTACTTCAGTCAAACTTTAAAAACATGCTTGTAGATTATCGTAGTTATGTTGTGAATCATTTCTTTGGGGTATTATTACCTAGTGTTATTGGAACCATTTAATGCCAATAAAATTGCAAGTAATCATTTTTTCTAAATATTCGGCGAAACGAGACATTTTAAAACGAAAGATTGGGAACTTCATTTTATTTATTTGGCCTGCGTTATACTTGGTCTGTTATTGCACCTTCTCAATCAATAACAGGTTCGATCCCTTCTTTCTCTACCTATATATATATGGAGAGAGAGATAGAGAGAGAGAGTCATATAATATAAAGCTATATGAAGAGAAGAAATACTGGAGAGTTCAAAAATATCATCTTACAATAGCCCGTTAAGTGATTAAAAGAAAATGTTAGCATCGATCAAAAGAATCAAGAACCCAAGCCTTTTTTACCCTTTACATTTTTCTCCAAAAGCTATATCAAAGTCAAGATCAAGAGAACATCCCATCAAAGCATTCAAGACTCGATCAAAACCCCAAATTCTCTTTACCTGATGAACTCATCAACAACAAAATATTCCCCTCCCAAATAACCAATGTCAGAAAAATAATTTGATACTTTGTATATCAATCTAATATGAGCCTAGACGTACATGAACCGCATGCTAGATTTCTTTTTTTTTTTCCTCGGATACATATTAAAAAAACTACAGTCTTTTGTAGAAGAGAACGTACGCTTGATCGTGCAGAACCTGGTCCTCGGTAATAGAATTAACAGAGGCATCATCGTATCGGAGCCACCGACCACTTGGGTGGCGTGCATCTGCCGTGTAGTGACCCTTTGAAGGGTCCCTACCGTGATGAGTGATTGTGGCCACAAGTTCGTATTTCTGTTCCTGTAGTTAAAATGATGTACCTCAGAGGCGTATGCATAAATGCACCGATTTTCATTGCTTGACTAAAGATAAGGAAGCATTTAGTGTCTAACGGTGTAGGCATCCTAATGCTTAACATCGTGATTTAAGTAGCAAGAGAAACTTTATCCGTTCTCTATGATGGAACATACCACATGTGAAAGTTTGCCCATCATTTGGAAACTTTGTCACATGTGGCACCTAGAGGAGCAATGTTTACCTGAGAGGATGGGGAGGCGAGTAATTCACGGTCAACAACAAGCTTGAAAGGGAAATAAACATTTTTGTGCAGTTTGGTACTTCCTTGATTTCCATAGGTAAAACGCATCAAATGCAAAACCATTATCTCAGACAACTGTAGAATCTTAACGGACTTCCTTGCAGTGACCAATTCTGCCTGAAAAAATATCCAGGTGAAGAAGCCAATTTTGACTAGAGGAGAAAACGCATCCATCAAAGGAAAGAAATTTAGTTGTTTCATATGATATCAACATTTTATTCTCAGGGGGACGATGACATGAGTGAACGAATAAATCAAAACTCATCAAGAACTAAATTGTGTAAAATCTCAGAAAATGGACAATCAAGATATACCTTTTCAGCTGCTGATACTCGGTACTCTTCAAGCATTTCTGGTTCAAAAAACAGTCTCAGTGCATCTTCTATTGATGAGACTGGATCAGGGCAAATGTTAAGATGGAGCAAGAGATACGGTTCTATAGTAGCTGAGGCCTTGTTACCTACAGGAAAATTATGAGTTTACATAAATTAAACAGCAGCAAATAGATAACTCAATAAATGAGGTCATTGCTCCATGTTCTTCAATCAAGGGAATACGCATGTTTTAAGCACTATAAGTGCAATTCTTTTTAACACACTGTGCCAAAAACAAAGAGACCGCGTTTAAAGAAGTTGTTCTGATGATGTCCCACCTCTAGCGTTCACAACACTTCTCAATTGACCACCGAATAAGACGCTCATCTTTGATGGTATGAAACTCCGAGTTCTTGTTATTGCAGTTTTATTCTTGTGGGCAACGGTTTCCCAATTATCATCTTCACTTTCATCATCAATCAACGACACCATGGATGAAGATTTTATATTTCCATTTGAAACTTGCCCGTCAAGTTTGAGCAATTCATCATGCATCTGATGCATGACAAAACTAAGGAACTCCTGAGCATCTTCTTGCCTGAACAAGCAACAAAACACGCCACAATGAAAAGGAATCCTATCTAAAACTCGAGAGCATCAACATATGAATAAATAAAGTCTAGAGTACAAATGATATATCTTAATGGACCAAACAGAGAACATATAATAAGATGCTGATGAATTCTATGACCAGTGCACAAACCTAGGCCTGCCTGATAAGTTATCGGGAACATCAGGAGTGAAGATCTTCAATAACGAGTCAAACATGACAGGTCGAAATGGCTCTCCACTCACTAAATTTGTCTTCTCATTCCTTATGCAGATTGAATCGGTAAGCATCTCAAAGTTAGAGATAAACTCGACGAATGCACGCAAAGTCGGATAACCAATCTACAATCAGAAAACATGAAAACTGATAAGTTGACCCCGGGTCAAAAACCTTCTTCATTAGTGCAACCGATTCAATGCTACCTCTGGTATATCGCGATGTCTTAGCTCTTGTATCAATTCGAAAAAGGGAGAACAAGACAGCAAAGCTTGGAGTGTCGCATTGAGAAAGCAGAGATTACCCAGATTGATCAAACCACGGGGCAAAAAGTTCCTATTTATCGCACTAGGATGAACATTCAATCCCTCAAAGATGCGACCTTCAGGTTCCACTTCATGGACACCATTTGAAGAATCACCCAAATCGATGCTGCTCAAAGAGAAAGATACTGCACTCCCATTATGGACTCCATACTGCTCTTGAGGCAATTGATTTGGCCCATTAATTGTGACAACAGAACTTACTGATACAGATGGTTCAACATGGTACGGATCTAGATTTTTTATACCGCTCTGTAAGTTACAGATGAATCCATTTTCCTCCAAAAGATCAACCTTCAATTTTGATGTGTTTCTGATACTGCTAGGAAAACTAACTACGTGCCCATCACTAGCATACTTTGGAAGGCCATATGTTGCAGATGGATTAACCTCTGTGAAACCAGTACTAAAAATTCCCACAGATCTCAAAGTTTCGGAATCAAAAGAACCGAATGTGAGTTCTACATTTTTCTTGAGCGTCTTAGACTGAATGGATCTGATCTCATCTTCTGTAAATGATCCAAAAATAAAACCCTGAAGATAAAAACAATAGTAAGATAAAATGCCCCAAAAGATAGCTATAGATCACAAGAGACTAATCCACTGATGTAGAGTCACATGACAAAAACTTAGCAAAAGACAAGCTCCTCTCCAAGAGCTCACATAAATATACAACTAGCTCCCTTCGCGCGAGTGAATTAACTAAACTGACGCTCTCATTGAGTAGCAAATAAATATTGACTGGCAAGAAGTAAAGACAAGAAATAAAACTAAAGAACAAAAAACACATTTCAAATCAAGCAACAAAGAGAAATTAGAGAGATTTTCATGATTGTAACCATTCAGGATCACACTTATAACATAGTTTACCACTACGATAAATGCACAACATCATAGAAACACCATTAGCTGAAACCATCAAGTAAACAAATAAAATTGCAAAGATTTAATGGAAGCAATGACCGCTAGCCAGCATCATATATCATCGGATTCATATTTCATCCTCAACAACTTGCATTCCAACCATTTCTCACACATCAAATCTCACAAACAGACCAAAACCCTAGGAGTACGGCACTTTCCAAAAGTCCCACGCCACCTGAACCCTAACCGGCACAAGGCAGTGCCATATAAATGCTACATCAAGTTCAAACACTTCTTCTCGAGAATCTTCTTCATTAACGGAAATTAAAAAAGGCGCCGAACATTAAAAAAAGAGCTGCAACTGACCTGCTGATCAGTCATATTGGAGAAGTTTTCTCATAACAGCTTCATGAATAACAGAACTACAATGCTGCATCGAGGACCAAACCACGTCACTTGCTTGACGAAGATAGTGAAACAACAAAGTAAGACATCGATGTGAAGAGAAACGAGCTAGCGAGAGAGGCGAGAGAATACCCGAGGAAGAACAAAAGGTTTTAGAAAAGAAATTATGTAATTTCTTTATAGAATGGGAAGAAATGTAATTTCATAAAACTTGAGGGCCCAACATAAAAAGCGTGTTGGCTCAATTGGTCACAGTAATATTATGTTTGATCGGGTACAAACATTATGGATGAAATTCCCAAAATGCCCCTGGTATATAGAAATGCGCCCAAAGCGACCTGTGCGTTTTCTCTCTCTAGAACCATTTTTCCTTTTCTTTTAATTATTTCTTTCTACGATTTCCTCACCTGTCGAACAACGCAGCACAGCACCACTGATAGAAATCCAATTTGCGAATCCTCTGTTGTTCCTTGATTTTTGATGTATAAACTTTGTATGATTGTCTTTCTTTTTCAAATCGTTTCGTCGAACGCTATATCCTTTTGAAATATCTTCCTTTTTTTTTCCCGCCGATTGCTGAACTGCTCGTTCGTCTGTGTGGTGGCATGGTGTGTACGCGCGTTCGATGAGGGGAATCGACGGAGACGTGATTGATTGAAATCGCGAGTCGTCCTTTCTAGCTGGGTGAGGACGGATGAATATTTATGAACGTGAAAGTTGAAAGATCGGACTTTTGTTTACAAACCAGTGAAGATTTGTGAAGTGGATTCGCGTTTTTTATTTAGAGCTTTCGAGCTCTAATTTTGTCGTCCGGAAAGTGCTCTGTTTAACATCCACTCGGTTCCAATCCGATTCGTTGCAATTCGACACCATTGGCTGAACCACTGATGCCCTGTCAATGTGTTTTCATAAAAAAATTTTGAACAGAATGCAAGGGCAACCAAGCTTCTTTTGTTTGGTTTTTAATCATGCTGTGATTTTATCATTTTATTTTCTGGAGACTGATTGTGTTTTTGATGGTGTTTCAACCAGAGACTACCTTGGCCGGCTTGTCATAATCGGTTCATTGCTCTTCATTCTGGGAAAGTTATAAGAACATTAATGCAAACAAATACACACGGCCTTCATTGGAAAATATTCAGAAGGAGACAGAGCAGACTGAACTGAATGAAGAATCTCATCTGATGCAGCTGAATATTAATAGCAGTGAACTTAATAATGATGTTCGAACAGACATTGAAGAAATATTGGACCACCCAACACCTGGTCATAATGCTGCAGTACAGACTAGTCATAATAACAGGCTAGGATATGCCCATCCTGCATCTCGGAGACCCACAGCAAGCGGAAAGTGGGGTTCAAATTTTTTGAAGGACCATCACAATTCAGTATCCAATGCAACTTCGGAATCGAGTGATGAAAAAAGGCTGCACCAGAAGGTACACGATTTGAAGCCGAAGAAGGCTCTGAAGTAGGAGAGTATCCAAGGATGGGAACGCAATTCAGGTTGTTTCTGTTGATGAGATGCTTTCTGATGAATATTATGAGCAGGATTGTGATGATCAGAATGAGTATGTGAGTCATCATAGAGGAACAGCTTTTGCAAGTGGGATTATTTCCAAGCCACCATTGAGGGGCGATGCACCGACTGGTAAGTCAAAAAAGTCAAAGGATCTAATTTAGCAGATATAACGAGGAAGATGCTGATTTTGGAGAGGACGAGGATGACGGTGGATCTGGTAAAGTATTTCCGTGAAAATATCCTTAAATTTTGTCTGACATTCTTCATTGCATATGTACTTCGTTTGCATGTGCTTGTGTCATGCTTGCTTAGTTGTTGGATTTGATTTATTGCTAATTGAATGATTGAAGTGATTTCTTGCAGATGATGACCCTGATGACGCTGATTTTGACCCTGATTATGGAGCTACAAGTGGGCGTATTCAAAACAAGGTTGGATTCTTCTGTTGATCTATTCATATATGGTTATGTGAGCTATTCGTGTAAATCAAGGACCTACGAAAATGCATAAAAAAACAAGGTTGGATTATTCTGTTTCTTTATCTGCATATGGTTGTGCTTGTGCTAATTCAACTATGGTGGAAATCAAGGACCACTGAAAATGCTATCTATATAAGACATGTGGACTTTCTTGGATTAACATGTGATGTGCAGTGATATGATTCTGTCTATTTATGTCAGTTCCTGAAATGTGCGACAAATCTTTTAGGTAAAATGACTCCTGGTTCATGTATTTATTTAACCAAATATATGTCCCCTATTAGGATTATAACTTCCAGTGTTGCTTTCTTCTGCTTTTCAACTGTTTTCAAAAAGAACATTCATTTATACTATGGAACTATTTACAAGTGTCTACTCTACTAGTTGAACCTCCTTTTCTTTCAATATATTTTGGGTCTGCTCTTTAGTAATTCTAACCAAGTATAGTAGTTATTTGCTCTGTCCTTGAAATCAGAAATAACTCACTCTTTTATCTCTTTTCAGAATAAAAACGAAGACTGGGATGCTGAAGAATCTGATGAAGATGATAATGTCGATAATGATGACCTGGATATCTCAGATGATGATGTTTATGTTAACAAAGTCAGGCAGAGGCAATCAGGTAAAAGTGGTTGCAGTTTGAAGTCCACTAGGGCGCAAAAAACAGCTCGTAGGAAGATGGCAAGAACCCCATATGTGGAATATGAAGGAGTGATTACTGAGGACTCTGAAAATGGTAGTACTAGTGATGATGACTTCAGAAGTTCTAGGACTGAAAGAAGAATTGGGAAGAACAACGAGCTTCGGACTTCTGGTCGTTCTGTGCGTAACGTATCATATGCTGAGAGTGCAAGTGAAGATTTTGATGAAAGTGAAAAGAAGAAACAAAAGGTGTGCACAATTTACCATTCCATTGGTAGTCTAGTGCTGGTTTTCCTTGATGGTGATGGTTTTCAATTTCTGTTGCTTATTCAACCTTATGTACTGTTTTTTTGCAGTTTTCCCTTGGAAATTCCTTGTTTAATTTTATGGAATTAAAAATGTGAGATATTTTTATGCCTTTAGCTCTCAGTCATCTTACTTCCTTGCATGTTATGACTTTCAGTTTAGTTGAAAGAAGTCTGAGTCCATAAGCCATCTGTGACGTTAGTATTGGCCAGTGAATTTTTCCTTTTTTTTGTCTTGCAGTCTAACGCAGCTATAAATGTAAAATGTCACATGTAGTTTTGGATTACCATATGCTTCTTTGAGTACCTTTTGAAATACTATGGTCTTGTGGGTTCTTTGCATTCCACTTATGTTCATGCTCTTATTTTTCTCATTTGTGTAATGTATATTCATATAACTTTGGAATATGATATCTCCTCTCCACTAGCATAACATATTGAGTGGATATTATTTTCAAATCGAAATTAGAATGCATGAATCACGTACCATTGCGTACCTTGTTCCTCCTTTCGCGAGAAAAAAAAAAAAAAAAGATCTGAAGCAATTTGTAGAGATATAAAACTTCAAAATATCTGGATATGTCTTCCTACTGTCTTTCAGACAAACGTCTTGCATCCTGTATTTCAGGTTCTTGGTAAATTCATGTGGAGCTAATTATTTGAAATCTTCATCTTTATAAAAACGTTCTATTGGGATTGTTTGCCTTGCTAGAAGGAAGAGAATGAAGAGGATGCAGATGTTATTGAGAAAGTCTTGTGGCATCAACCAAGGGGCACTGCTAAAGAGGCTTCAAGGAATAACAAGTTAACTGAACCTGTTTTGTTAGCTATTTATTTGATTCCGAACCAGACTGTAATGACATGGAGTTTTTTATCAAATGGAAAGGGCAATCTCATTTACACTGCAATGGAAATCCTTTTGTGAATTACAGAATGTAAGTTCTCTAGTTGTTAGTTGACTGTCTATAACACTACATCTGCGAGATTTTGTACTTCTGACAATAGAAAGCATGTCTTAATCCCTGTAGTTGACAAACAACGATGCTTTTTGTGATTTTTTCAGCTCAGTCGTTTTACAAAGGTTTTAAATTACACCAAAAAGTAATGGAGGATGTGAGATACAGAAAAGCAGCGTCTCGTGAAGAGGTAATGGATGATTTTATAGAGAAATTCGACACCATCATGGCCCGGGACATGAGCCTTCACGACCGTGACACTATCGGGGCACAAAATGAGCTCACTGCCATGCTTCACGGCCTAGGACAGCACCTTCACGGCCGTGATGCTTTCGGCAGGTTTGCCCAGTTCCTTGTTTCACGCAGATCAAGAGGTAACGATGTCCGATGGACCTGAAATTCTAACCACAAAAATCATACTCGCCAATCTTGACTTTGACCAAAGGGATTCTCAATCCGAGGTCTAGATTGAGAGATATGAATTTTCTAATCCGTTGCTACTTTTCAGGTGGGCTTCACGGTCGTGACTCTCTCTGGTTTAGCTCTCCCACTTCTGTCCCGGCCTGGTGCACGAGGTGTCACGGCCGTGACAACCTCTTTGACTTGGCTCTTTGCTGTGGTTCATGGCCAGGTGCACTTGCATTCACGGCCGTGAACATCTTTGCTTGGGTGGAGGTGAACACTGCTCATAGTCACGGCCTAGTGTAATACACTTCCTGTTTACGTTGTGTGTCTGTCGTCCAATAGAGGCAGTTAATAGCCCAACCACATGCAAATAGCAAGCACAAGAAAGTTTGAAGCCCAATTATATTGTAAGCCCAAACAAAGTACAAAGGAAGCCCAAACAAAAACCCATTGGAATGCAGAGCACTTTAAGACCAAGTCCATTAGAAGGCCCATTCATGAACGGCCCCTTTTAATCTTAAGCCTTTGCCGGTTTGAGGCCCAAGGCCCCAAACAGAGCCAATCTGAGCACAATTTGAGGTCTAATCGAGTCGACACAATTTGTTCACCCCTAATTATTATTATTAGCCACACAATTTGTTTGCAAATATATTAATTTTAAACATTTTCGATTATCTATTGATGTTTTTAAATTTAAAGAAATTAAAAGATTAAGAGTTCGTAAAAAAACCCTATCAAATCGAGAGCGGAGATGATGATTATTATTATTATTGTTATTATTATGAAGCGTAAATAAGTTTCGCAGTTTTGTTTACGAAAGCACCCGATTGAACATATATTATTGTGATTGAGGTAATTAGAACCACTAATGGGTGAAAATAATTGAACATTCATAAGAGAATTAATTAACAAACAAAAAAGATGATATTCTGGTTTTATTGCTGCTATCTATTTGGCTTTTAAGGTTCGACTGAGTTTTGGTACAAATGACCTATGATGGGATTGCAAGAACATGTTAGCCAAACTACAAACTCTAATGGAAAGTAATTTTCGATCTCAGTCTGCTTTCTTGTTTGAATCCTCTGCATCAGTCGCCGTCGTCTCTGCGCTCGTCTTAGACTCGTCAAATTCCAACAACTGCACCAATGACAATTTCCGGGAAAAAGGAATCATATGTTTGTTAACTTGGACATGAACAATGATGTAATAATACATATGCACAATATATAAGTGGCTTACGGGCTTAACATCTCCGTTCCAAATGCAATGAGCAGCCAAGAATCCAATAACACAAGGGACGATATATAGTAATGCAGGCTGCAAAGGATAAAGAAGCCAACAATTCAAGAATCTGATATTGGTTTAACCAGTCTTTCTTGCCTAAAGTTTAAATCATGTCATGTTGAGGGGAGGTATCGAAATTTTTGTTCCAAAGTTAATGCAACTGCTTTCCTATATCCCAAGATTCATAAACAATGACAGATTTGAAAAAGAAGGGGTGGTGCACTTGCCTGAGCAGCTTGAAACCAATTCATCACAACGATTGTTAGGGCTATACCAACTGTGTAACCCACAAACGCACTTTTGAAATATTGACTTTCTTTTCCTCTGGAAACATCAAATCTTAATGCCAATGCCACAAAAATTCCTGAGAAATGATAATGCGATGATTAAGCCTCCAAGGACACCACATCAACGTATGCGAGCAAACAGCCTACTACTGAATGAATTAGATACGGTTAGAGATGATTAATTTTATACCAGGAATCACTATATCACCAAGTCCCAGCATTGAAAAAGGACGAGCAGAATCAGCTGTAGGGAATAAAAGCTGCAGAAAGTGGAGAATCTAATGTTAAAATAGCATTTTTATAAAATAAGAAATCATTGAAACCATAACTCATAACGAATTTGACCTTTATTGGAGCATCGAAAGATTTAGCAACGCTAACCATCACCGGGGTAAAAAAGACCCAGAAAATGTCGTACACAAATAGTCCAGTCTGCAATAGGTAGAAATAACTACAATCAGATTAAGTAGAAGAACCAGTATTGTAGTTAGTGGTATAATTAGGTTGATAATTGAGGCCTTCAAGCCACAAGTATGAAAACTTCATACTCCAATAGCACAACAGTTCCCATATCAATCCAGTGAAAAAAAAAAACACAGTATGACTAATAAACCGAACTTTTAGTTTCTTACAAGGAGAATGGCACCAGTCTTAAATGAGCCAAGTGACAGCATTTCGATTCCCTGTAATGTTTCCAGGTAGGAGAGATCGTAAGCAATATTTTTTTTAAATTACAGTTTAAAACTAAAGACTTAATTCTTGTCCCATCAAACCTGAATCGAGAAGGCAAGACCCAATGTGTTGTTAGCAAGCCAATGCTTCTTTGATGCATACCACCAACAAAAGAAGACTCCAGGGATTGATGCTACTGTCTGTGATTTTGTGAATTCAACCTCTAAAGCTGTGGATAAAATGTGAAAGAAACATGTCAATCTGAAAATTACAACAAATACGTATGGAAAAGATAATATAGCATACAAGGATCAAAGACAGTAGAAAGAAACATGTGAGTTCAGTGAAAGAGTAGTAAAGAAACAAATGCAACAATAAGTTCATACACCGGAAATATGGAAAATGCCATCTGATGACATTATCATTCCACTCCTTGGGAAGAAATCGTTTGATAGCAGGTAACAAAGTAGCCCTGTAAAGCAGACAAATGAGTATAACACCAACAAACATAATTTCCCGTAAGAAAATCCCAAGAAAATAAGCCTGTATGTTTGGAGATAAATGAGAACTTACGAAAGAGCAACAATTCCAAGTACGAAAAAATAGCATGTTAACACAGCATTGACCAAGTCCTTCGATAGAAATTTAAAGAGCAAAAACAGTGATAGCAACATTGCACTCCCAACCAATGGAAAACGCATTGCGTGTTCTCTGGACATTGTTTCCTGAAAATCCACGGGATGTTAAGTAAACGGAAAATGAACAAAGAAACAATCATAGATTGCAATATAGGAAATCGACTTACTGATGGTGGAGTTGGTTTCACAGAACGGTAACAACCAACGTACACAGTGAGACACGCCGTCAAAATGACATTTACGTTTGGGTTCACGTTAACAACAAGTGGAGCGATGCTCAAACCTATTAGTCATCAAGTAAGTCACAGTCCGGTAAAAGATAAATGATCAAAACCAGCTAATCTATTTGGCAACCAATGAAAGTCTACAAACCTGCTAGAGCCAAATTAACGAAGCGCTCATGATTCTTCATTCTCGACCAACTAAAAAACAACTGAATGAACTTCCTCTACCAAATTCTCGACAAGCTGCAACCAAAAAATGTCACAACAATTCAAACACTGTGTAAAGTGGTGATCTTTCTCGTGTCAAGTGAATGAACAAATCGCTCTATAGATCATCCAAAATCTTTCTTCCCTAATAAACAATATAATTAGACCCGAAACAGCTTAACCAAAAAAAATCCAAGTTATGAAACCCGAATCATTGAAAAGTTAAACAAAACTCGAACAGATACGCATACATCCATAAAGATCACAGGAACCAGAAAACCCTAATAGGTGCCCTCGATTTCCCTTCAATTGCCGATTTTTCTCTAATCTACAGATTTACAAAACCCAAATAAATTATTTCACAATACCTTACAACAGAGGCGCGTTCAATAATCTCGTCGCTTGTCCCAACTCTCAGCTCAACGTACAATCACTGAAGCTGCTTTTATATGCGGAAGACGCCACGTCGCGCGATGGTCATAGGACCAATCGAACAATGCCACGTCGGCACAGAAAATATCTTTCTGTGTATTAGTTAGTTCCCTTTTCTCTTGCATTAAGTATTACATGAAATGAAATGAACTTCAAATTGATTCGACTCCATAACTTTGTCCTCCATATTAAATATTGGTGCATCTACCGAAAAAACCCACTTAGAATAAAAAATTTGCTAGTCAATACCTCGGATTTTTTTTTAATATATAAGTACCCGTTTGACTGTGTCTACCATTTTTCCAGTTTTGACGTACATTTTTATATGTGTATTATATACCACGTCACGCGTTTATATAGTACATGGTAACTTAATGTGTCATATGATATATCATTTTCTCATTGTATTATGTACACAATACGTTTCTATATGGTACGAAATGTCTTATATGATGTACCTTGCGGCGGGTAACAACGTGCAAAAAACTTATTCTAATAGGTAACTATATACAAAAAACACTGACAGAGTACGACTGGCAATTTTTATACAAATGGATATTTTTTTGTATTTTTATATCAATATATATACTCGTCTAAACTAAAAAAAAAAGAATATTAACCACAAAATGCCATGAGAATCTATTCAAATAATAAATAATATTCAAAAATAGGGTCTCTTCATATAATTAAACACCACAATGTAATAGCCAGTCGCAAAAATCTTACAAAGAAGAGAAAAAACTGCAGATAAGTCAACTTTCAAAGACTAAATTTCAGAAAAGCATATCTTCCCATGAATTTCCAGCCACCATAACCATTCAGACAACACCGATGTTACGAATCCTCGCAAGAACACAGAACAACAATGGACTTAAAACGAAAGTCAGCTCCGAGCAAACATATACGTCGTACCAACTATACACACACACACACACACTATACACGCACGTATGGGGTCGTTCTTAGTTCCATGGAGGAGATTTCGGCGGCTTATTATACGTAGAATCATGACTCATCATCGATCCGTAGCTTAAGTCTAAGTTATGCAGCTGTTCGATCAACTGCGATCTCCTCTCCTTGAAAAAGTCAAGGCGTGTGGTCAATTCAAGCAAAGTCGATGGATGATCCATTCCCTATTAGTTGCCAAACAAATAAATTCTTCGTTAAAAAAAAAAACTGTTACAGCTTTTTATAATTCGAAGTTTTTTTTTTTTTTTATCTTGAATGTATGGCTAACCTCGGCTGGTCTTGAAGTAGAAGGTAAGGATAGAGCAGAATCTACGGCCCCAAAATCATCCATGGACAAGCTAGTCGATGCCTCTGTGCTCTTAGAATCGCTCAAGCTTGGCTCAGGAAAATGTTTTCGTCGGCGGTTATTCCCAGATGTTAGAAGCTGTTTTCTTGCAGTTCGATTTTCCACAGGTTGTAATGCTTCGGTCTTTTGTTTCCTCTCATGGTTGCAGACAGCAAGCGTCGTGTCGAAATCTGGCTGGTAATATTTTCTGCAAATGGAAGTATTGCAAGATTAATATGTGGGGATGAAAGGGCTTTAATCGTACGATACATTAGTGAGTGAACTCACGATTGCGAATTCTGACTTGTAGCAGAGTTTTGATGGCGAGCGTAAGAATCTGTGACGTAATGATTCTGACGTTGCTGAGTAAGTTGGTGATGGAGTTGGGCGACTTTTTGCTTAAGTCGAGCCACGTCAGCCTCGGCTAGGGCTATCTCCTCGAGCTCAGCCCTTGTCTTTTACGTAGACAAAGAAAAAAAAAAGAAATTTCAGCATGGGAAAAAAAATTCCATTACGAAAAAAAAAAACAACTGAGAAGGGATATCTAAACCTTGGAATCCATGGCTCGGGTCCCATTTAATTGTCCCGAGGACATGCTTAAGCCAACTTCTAAAGCAGCTCTTAGGTCTCTCTCAGCTTGTAATTGTTCTTGCAGTCTTGCCACCTGTCAAAAGAACGAATAAACTTGTCAGGAATTCTAAGCCAAAACCGCTAAGCGTGTTATTACAGTCTATGAAGCGAAAGCATACGTCTTGTTCGAGGGCCAGACGACGTTCGTGAAGGGCTTGCTTTCTTCTTTCCAAGCTGGCTTGAAGAATTGCATTTCCTCTCGCCTGATGAATTAATTAATTTCAAATTTATTACCAATTGCATGCTTTAGCGTACTAAATATGATCACTCTAGCTTACCTCCTTTGCAATTCTGTGACGTAAATCATTCTTAGCGAGCTCCAATCTCTGAATGGCCAGCCTAGAAACGAAAATAAAGGACCCAAGTAAGAGAAAAAGACGGTGAAAGTAAAAAAATTGAGGTAAGGAACGGATATAGATGAACTATTTCAGCTTGTAAGAAAAAATGGTTGATGTCAAAGAATGCTTACTCTTCCTCACCAGACGAATCGATCGATTCTGTTGAAGGAGTTCTCCTAGACTGCATTGCATGGAAGGAAAAGATAAATACAAAGTAACCAATGTGTATGTTGAATCAAATATTTGAAGGTTAAGATTAACTCACATTATTTCTTCCCCAAAATGTCGATTTCTTGGCGCTCGAAGATGTATTACTCGCAGATCTCGGGCTGGGCTTGTCGGGATAACTCAGCTCGGCCCCCAAAACAGATTGACTTATCTCTTTATCCATCGATGACAGAATCTCTCCAACAGAACGCTGAGGCTCTTTTCCAAGAATTTCCTCAGAAGCATTGGTCTTGCTTCCACGCAACTTCTTAGGTTTCTCGAGTGATTCGTCAAATGACTTCTTCGGACTTAATTTTGCAGAAGAAGCACGACTTTGTGCCCGGGATTCTTCGTCTGAATTGTCATTTCTCACTGCCTGGTAAGAGAAGTCATCAATGGAATGTTTTAGTGAAATGTTCGATAAAAGAGAAGCTTGACATCTGAGAGAGAGAGAGACAACCTTAAAGTCATAAAGATCACTAGCAGCAGAACCACTACTTTCACTTAGCTTCCCACTGAGCCTGCGATAACGATCGGTATCTGCTTCACTTTCAGCTTCGTTTTCAGCATCATGGTAACCATTGACTTTTACGTCTGAACGGTCCTCATCATCCTCGTCGCTAGAATCTTCACTTCCACTTTTATCGGTCTGAGAATCTTCAGACATCGAGCATCTACGTAGGCTCTCATCCTTAAAAAAAAATGAAGCAACATAAGCCACCAAATATGCTGAGAAGATAGACAAGCAGCCTCATAATCTAAAGAAGTCAGTCTACTTACATCGAAAATAGTCATGTAATCTTCGAGCAGAGTTGTAATAATTGCTTGTGCGTTATTAGCAGCATTTGCAGCAGCGATAAGCTGAGCAGAGTTGTCTCCGTTTACGTCAAAGTCGTCCTCCAATTCACATTCGCCGGCTAAAAGCGGGCGTAAGAGAAGTGGAGCCATACAAGCAGCGACGGCTGATGCAGTCATTCGATTCTCAGAGGCGTGCGAGGAGATTTTGTGCATCATTTTAAGAACTCTGCAGATGATATAATGAGGTTGTAAGAAGACAATGAGTCGATCTACCATAAGAAAAACCATGATGATTAAATGCAAAGCAAAATGTTTTTGAGTTATGATACCTTTGCAATAGACGCCTATTGGGCTCGGGAAAAGCTTCATGAATAGCAGATCTCATTGCGCTGCCACGAGATTCCTTTGGGTCGATTTCTTGAATTGTATCCCAGAAAATAGTAAGCGTTTATCTTTCAAATGGAAAATTTCGACAAAAATTAATGGTAGTAAATATAACAGTAGCTTACTGTAGGCTTCTAGCAGTGCAATGCAACAAGAGGCAGGAACTGGAGATGAAGGAAGCTCGCGAAGAACATGCTGAAGAAAAGAGTTGTTGAAATATAAGTGTGATTTAAATGAAGCAACAAATGAGAATAAGACCGTAGAAAGGGAATTGAACCTTAACACAATCTCCGACAACATGAGCATCTTCTTCAGGATCGAAGTCGATCTTGCCTGCAATAAAGATAAGTAGTGAAGTGTACATATGATGTAGAAAAGTACAACTTGTATCTATCGCCGCGTCCACTACTATGGTAATGAGATCATTTTCTTCTCAAAAAAATGAATCACAACCTTGTTCATACTCTTGAACTCTTCTTTCCACTTCTGCAACATCTGCACTTTGTCTTAGAATTCCTTCTACTTTGATTCCTGTTAGAGAAAAAGAGTGCTAAGATTGTATACTTCATCAAGTACATAAGTTTTCATTTTTTTTTTCTGAAACATCGAAATACGGAGTAAAAAAACATTAACAGCCCCTCTAGGGAATAGTCCGAGGAAAAATTTTACCGTATTCTTCAAGAAATCGAAGTGCTTTCTCAAGAAAAGAAGGGCTCCCATCAATATCTTCCAAGGCGAGCAAAATAGGCCGTCCAACAACTAAAGACTTCACAGGACGCTTCTCTCTCCCTATTATATGCATGTATTAATTCAGAAAATAATAGAAAAACGTCATGTATACGGTGAAGTTTCACATGTGAGAAAATACAAACATTGATGGAAAGAGCCTTCGATAGAGTCATTGGTATCACTTCTAAATATGCCATTGTGTCCCATCACAAGTGCAGCATTTGGTGCTTGTGCAATAGCATGTTCAAGTGCTGTCTTCCACTCATATAAGTCCTCAGACGTCTCTGCCTATTGTAATAGAATGGACATAATTTATCATTCACAGGAAGAGAGAAGTACCTATTAATCAATCTCTCTGTCTCTGTGTGTGTATTTATGTGTGTGTGTGTGTGCGTGCGTGTGTGTGTGTGTGCACCTTAAGGGTGAATGCACGGCCATCACGCCCGTCGGGAAACAGAACAGTTAGAAGCTTCTTGTCTTCTCTAACAACAACACTGGAAAAATTAAGACATCAAGTCTCATCAACCATTCTATGACTTAAAGAAGAAAAAACTTAAATGAGATACATAGACTACTGAAATTCTACGTACCTTCCAGAATTGTTCAGATCGATGCCGCCCAAAGTCAAATTCAATTCACCGACACGCTGAGGAAGTGCGCTCTGAGCGAAGATTTGAGACATTTTTATCATTAAATTAGAGTATCTAATGATGCAAACATATTAAAGACATACTCCGAATTCATAAAGACAAATGCGATAAACAGCTTACTGAATCAAACTGTAAATGATCTTATGAAGGTGAAGTTCAAACCAGACTAACCGGGTCGTTCTTAAAGAACACCAAAGAAGTGCGTGTAAGGATAAACCACCGTCTCTTCCAAGATTTCCAACCTAAACCTGTAAGATGGTTAAAACATATTCTTGATTGTCTGAACGAACTTGTCTGTGTGTGTGTAAGGACACAATCATAACAGACTTGTAATAGTAGTCTCTAGTAAAAGAGATTCACTAAAACGCAAGACGGCATTGTGAAGTACATAAAGAAAAAGCGCAAAAACATAATCTTAACTCCACTTGATTGAGAAAAAGATTCGAAAGCCACCACAGTTTTATGTATACTATTGTAAAGATTTCCGCAAACATAATCAATTTATAAAAGCTTATGTAATGAAAACACAGGGATAACAAACTACAGTCGCTCTTCGACCAATCGATAAAACATTAATGTGCCTCAAAACGTAGAACAATCGCAACATATCAGACTGCCACGTCATGGTCATGGTAGCCCAGTGCCCAGAAATTTCAACAAGCAAATCTTTGGGAAGTCTCAATGGCAACTCACCTTTTGAAGATATCAGCAGATGCCCACTCTTGAAAATCTACCAAAAATCGAAAAAAATAAAAAGGGATTACTGCGGTTACTCAAAATGCAATGGACCACACTAATGCTGTGCTTCAAAAACTACCAAGGTTTTCAACTTCACACTTTGACCAAATTTTGACCACGCACGCACACACACACGCACGCACAAAAGGGGATATTACTATCACGAACATTACCGTGTTGGAGTTTCCAATACGAGGTCGCTCGAATGCAGCTACTGTGGCGCCAGACATTATCTATTCTTCAGCTCTTCTGTACCTTTCCTTCTCAATTACTACGATTCTACAGCATCGGGGCTCCAATTCAAGAACCGGGTCGGACCGGATCGAGCTGGGTTTTACGGCATCAGTGATGATCTGCGAACAAATGGTGCGAAAAAAGCTGAAGATTTGAGATTTTGTTTTCACCCAAAAAAATGTGCGGATGAAGCAGATATAGCAACAGCAGCTGCAACCAACAAAGAGCCTTTCCTTTCTTTGTTCTCTAATCTTTCTTTTTCTCTTTTTTTTCAAGTCATTTTCTACTTATCTGTTTGTTTTTATGATATTAGGTGAGGGTAGTCGTGTAATAATAACGGTTGGAAGCTACTACGCAAATGTCACAACGTAATAAATTCTTTTTTGGATTTTCATCTGCTGCCTTTTTTTTACCCTTGTTTTTTGCCGTGATTTCCTCACTAGTATCTTGACTGATTTCATCCTTCAATTGTGAAATTAATTTCATTTTTCGTAGGATTTTATAAAAGTCTTGGTTACATTGTCACATAAATCCTAAATCCTTAATTCCCATTTCTCGAATTTACTTGTTTGGAGTATCAAACTCGTACGATTGCTCGATTTGTATGATTTTTATTGTGAATTATTTTATAGTTCAAAATTCACATGTGAGGTGTAGGAGAACCATAGTAATGCCAAGAACAACATTGCAAAGGAATGTACAGTCACTAAAGCATGGCACCACAAACAAAATTAATTTGAATTATTACAAAAAATTACAGTTGTACCTACTGGGATGTTGCATTGTTAATTTTAATATAACAAACTAAAAGTTGCATCAATTGTTTTTTTTTTTTTATGTAAGTCGTAAGTGATATCGTGTGTGGTCCAAATGTGACATGGCCAGCTCAGCATTTTTTTTCCCAGCGTCTGGCAAAGATCTTGTTTTTAGTTTATTTCTCTATCAAACAAGGAAGTCTAGATCCGAATTATTTGGTATTTATTTAACAATTTCAATAAAATGGAAAAATGTTTATGTCTCAAGACAAATTCGTAATTTTCAAACCCAAACAAGTAAAAATATAGAAAGCCCAAAAGAAATTAAATTGGGAAAAGAAACGGCCCATATAATTGTATTTGGGCCCGCTGCTTTTTATTAAATTGTAACCCATTTAAATTAAATTGTTGGGTTGGGATGTTTTGGTTTATAACGTGGGCTGTTCTGACTAGGGCTGAAATTGTTGTATTATATGAAAAATATTGACTAAATATCTTTTATATCTTCGATATCCATCGCAGCAACGCCCTTAATCTAACTAGCAAGTTTAGGACACATATCAAATTAAGTTATTAAAAATAAAATTTAAATTTATGAATAAAATCGTGATAAAATAAAAAATTAAAGGGTAAAAATTGTAAGATCGATTTGAGATTTTTTAAATTTTTTTTATCAATGCGAGGCCTTTTAAAAGTGTAAATAATCGACTATCACACACCGTCCGTTATGGTCACTTAAATATTCGATTTACATTAGGGGCTCGTTTGATATGTGGGTATGAGTGTGTATGGTGTGTATGGGGTGTGTATGAATAAGTTGGCTGTGTTTGATATCTGTGTATAACCATACATGCCTTGTATGGCTATACACGTCTATTACAAGGATTTTGGTTATAGGCCTTGTATATTCATACCCACCTCTAAGGTGGTTATGGGGTGTGTATCACTAATCCATACACACCTATACACATCTCAACACATCTATCAAACGCAATTTATATCATTACACAAATAATTAATACACACATATCAAACATATTAAAATATAACATCAACAAAATCCTTGTATAGCTATACACAAATAACTTATACCCACGTAATCCCTAAACACGATATCAAACGAGCCGTAGTAGTGAGTGTCGAAAATTTTATAAGTCAACGAGCATATTATTTTAGGAATTTCACGGGAAATATAAATTAGTGAATTAAAGGATATAGCTTGTTCGTGGATCGTGACGTGATTATTTTATTTTTCCATCAATGATATATAATTATTGTTTAAGAAAATAGAGTGCCAAAAAGAAAGAAGCATAGAATGAGAAAAAAAAAATAATAGATTTGAAAGGAATAGAAATAAGGTTAGGCACCCTTCTCTTCTGACTTGGTTTTCTTCACCTTAGCTGGTTATAGACGGAGAACTCAGCTGCAAGATTTCAATATCATGAATCGATGACGTAATCATTTTGCTGGCATTTGATTTTGTTGTCAGTGAAGAATTTGATTAAGGACTTCGTGGTGAGTTAGCTGATTTTTCGCATCTTGTTTCTCGTGCGTGATGATGGGATTGGGTTGTTTGATTACTTTAGTAAAGCTTGTCCGACGTTTTCTCTACTGTTCGATTGTTGGACTAGTTGCTGAAAATCTCTGGAGTTCTTCTTTGATGTGGTGTTTAAGTGCTATAGGTAATGATTCTTCAAACTAATCGAACGTTTTTTTATGAAAATCATGACTTGTGAAAATCCGAAAGAAGCTTGGGATAAATTGAAGGAAGAGTTTGAAGGAAGTATCGTTTTAGAACTGATTTGTTTCCTATATAGTTCCCTTTGATTCTTAGGTTTATATTTATTGTTTGACTCTCTCTCTCTCTCTCTCTCTCTCTCTCTCGTGTTTCTAAGCTTGGGTGAGCTAGTAGCATAATGACATATCTGGCTTGCGAAATCATTGGTCTCAATCAGTAGTTTATGTTTCCAGATTTATGCAGAGGCAGATTAATGATTATGTTTGTCTCCATGATTGAAGCTGCAACAACTATTGCTGTAGTTCGTTTTATCATTTTCTATGAACCCAAGAGGGCATTGTCTTAATTGCGTTCGAAAATGTCATGCTTTAATGTCTAGATCATTTTTCAAAAGGTTCAACCTCTGATTACGCCGAACTTACACTGCGGTGAAATAAAAAAGCAACCCCAGTTTGTGTTGGGGATTCCTCAACTAGTGAGAAAACCATACATAGCAGCCATCATTTGAACCAGTTGCAGAGCTATCTCTTATCCAATTAGAAGAGGTCTCAGGTATATATTTCTCTTACCTTTATGATAGTTTGCTTTGTAAGCCCGAGCGTGTAAATAATCTGCATTGAATTGAGGGCCTCCAACCTTTACATTTATTTCTCTCTTTGTTAAGTGGAGCCATTTATGAAGTGACACTATGTATTTCTTTTTTCCAGATAATAATTGAGGATGAAGACTCCAAATGACAATTACAATATAGATATGGAGAACGGGAATGTAGACAAGGATCGGGAAAAGTTGTTCCGGTCTAAAAGTACGATACAAAAACGTAATCAGGCCCTATTATCTGGGATTGCCTATTGTTTTTCTTCTTGCAGCATGATCCTTGTCAACAAGTATGTTCTCTCTAGTTACAACTTTAATGCTGGGATTTCTTTGATGCTGTATCAGGTAACTTTCCGTTTAAGATCTTCTCACTTCGAGTTTTCAGCTTCAGTTTGTCTTAAAAGATATAACGTACTTAATTTAATGAACTACTTAGTTGAATTTTCTGCAGAATTTTGTTTCTGTAGTTATAGTTTCCAGTTTGAGTTTTCTCGGAATTATTACAACGGAGCCTCTAACATGGAGATTAATCAAGGTCTGGCTGCCCGTCAACGTTATATTTGTTGGGATGCTGGTCACAAGTATGTTTAGGTACCAGTTTGACGCCCTTTTACTTATTTATTGCTGCTATTTCCTTCTTAACCAACTGACCATTTTCCTTAATTTAATTTTATGCAGTCTAAAGTACATAAATGTTGCCATGGTCACAGTTTTGAAGAATGTGACCAATGTAATAACTGCGGTTGGAGAAATGTATTTGTTCAACAAGCACCACGACAACAGAGTTTGGGCAGCTCTTTTCTTAATGGTATGCCACGCGGAAACTAGCCTATGACTACTTCCATTTTGATTAATAATAAGTTCATGGGAAATCTCCATTGTCTTTTTCAGCGCACTATTCTTTTTACGTATGTTATGTAGGGATTTATATTATTCTTTAATCTTTATCTAATCATGGCTTAAAGGCATTATCATGCGCGTTTGTGATACTGATACCATGATCTGAGAAGTGGTGAAAGTGTACTACGTTTTTTATAATGCAGATCATTTCAGCAATATCAGGGGGATTTACAGATCTCGCTTTTCATGCTGTTGGATACGCATGGCAGTTTCTTAATTGTTTTCTTACAGCAGCGTATTCTGTAAGTAATACTGTTTTAACATCTAAAGGTTGAGATATATGATTCCTCGTACTTGATATCTCGCTATCTACTCTCCCCCATTCTCTCTCTCTCTCTCTCTCTCTCTCTCACTATATATATAGAGATATGCACATAATACTGATCAATGTTGAATAATCTGAACATCTTAAACTTGCAGTTGAGCCTGCGTAGGATCATGGATACTGCGAAACAAGTCACCCATTCTGGAGAACTGAATGAATTCTCAATGGTGATGCTCAACAACTGCTTATCTTTGCCACTTGGAATTGTTCTGGTAATTGCCTTTAAGGAGATTGATTATCTCATACAAACGTAAGTCAACTATTTTCTCTTCACCAATAACATTCATGGAGCATCAAGTTATCTAAATTTTAAGAACGTAAAAACCAGCAAATGACTGTCCTTTTTTTTTGCAGACCCCTTTTAAGGTTGCCTACATTCTGGATGGTAATGACATTGAGTGGACTATTGGGTTTGGGCATTAGCTTCACTTCAATGTGGTTTCTCCATCAAACAGGGGCCACCACATACAGGTTCAGTTTCTTCCCTTTCTCCTATATTTGAAGTATTTGAATGTGAAATTTATTACAGCTGAACCCTTCATAATCGATTAGGTGGAGCTTTTCTCTGCCTTATACGTTAACGGGCATTTCGTTTATGTATTTAGATCCTTACTTCCTTTGATTTTGATTTGCTTACTCATCTTACAGTCTCGTTGGATCACTAAACAAGATACCTCTTTCTGTTGCTGGAATACTTCTGTTCAAAGTCCCGACTAGCTTAGAGAATTCAGCTAGCATATTTTTCGGTACTATATATATATGTACATATCTATCGAGTTTATTTGCTTAATCCTCCTCCCTCTTATATCTAAGATCGCCTTAACCATTCCCTTCACCAGGTTTATTAGCCGGCGTGCTTTTTGCGAGGGCTAAAATGCGTTGAAAAGGACTGTACACTGGCGACATGTAAGATAATGATTCAACTCTTGTGTATTTTTTAAGATGAAAAACCATCATTCATCAGCTTGGCTGGCACATTTTACAATTTTATTGAGAAAATGACAAGGAGTTTCCTACAGAAAGACAACAAATTCTTATTTCTTGGCACTTCTCTGGTTTTTTTTTTTCGGCTTTCACTTGCAGGTAGGGTTGGCAATGGGGCGGGGATTCCCCGTCCCCGCGGGGATCCGCCCCGAACGGGGCGGGGAATCCCCGTGGGGCAGGGACGGGGAATGATGTCTCCCCGTGGGATCTCCGTGGGGATCCCCGCCCCGTCCCCGAACCCTCTTTTATATATTATAATATATATAACATTACATTATGATTTAAATAATAGTAAAATAATATCAAAATATAAACTAAAAAATATTAAATTAATACAAATAATATACAAAATTATAATTTATATAATATTTATAACAAAAATATATTCAAATTTATATATTATATTAAAGATATTATTTTTTTAAAGAAAATAAAGGGGCGGAGAATCCCGTGGGGAATCCCCGCCCCGCGTGGATCCCCGCGGGGACGGGGATGATTTCGTCCCCGAATGTATCGCGGGGACGGGGATTAGATCCCCGCCCCGCCCCATTGCCATCCCTACTTGCAGGGACTAATCATTACTTATTTACGTCGGCACCATCAGATATTTAGTGATACAATGTATATATAAGAAAACATCTCAGTTATCACAATCAATATATAACACGGTTTCTATATAAAAATAAAAAATAAAAATAAAAATTCTAGGGACTAAGAAATCAATTATCCAAAAAAACTTGATACAAGAATCAGTGAATGGAACCAAAAACAGAGCCTCTTCTCGTCACATTTGGGAGAGACATGAAGTAAAGCTCTCCCAAAACTTCACTCATCAAATTAGCAACGATTTCAACAATTGTTCCCTTCGTCTATGAACTCCGAAAAGCTCGGAATAAATGTGACCAGAAAATTATCGAGGCCTAACAGTAAACGCCGGCGCAAGAAGAATCACCATCAACAGCCCAAAAGTCGAATCGTCCAAGTAGCTTATGTACAGTTTCCAGCTCTGTTTCAGACGACCAGAAAACGAATTTATACAGGTTGTTATCAGCTTCACCTTTGGAAATATCCACGACGTTCTTCATCTCATCGACACTTTTAAACCTAACGTTTCGACTCTCCAACAGTTTCTCAAATGCGCGAAAGAAAATATACTCGCGAGAACCCATCTCTTTCTTCACTGAGTCCACGGTCGAAGCAATACTGTGCACGAACTCGTCGTCCCAAATCTTGGAAGACGATGAAGATGAACTAGGAATGTATAGCAGCTTACTGTTCTTACCAAGATATATATCCCTTGTGCTGTCGCCAAAGGGGTTGATGAATGAATTGTCATTACAGGGAAGAACGTTACCATCTACTAACCAAGTGTTGAAACCGAGTTCTAAGCTTTTCTTGATCACATAAGCTTTGACTAAAGCTTCTTCCATCAGCTCGAGAGTTGAATCGTGGAAATGTATCGACTTGGAGAGTTTGCTAGATTCTGAGAACTGCGTAGCATCTATGACGGGGTGTCCTCTTCTTGCAAGATCGAGGAGGAAATCAGATTTTGCACCGATTAATATATAATTCTGTATATGCAGCCTTTCGAAATGGCATAGCATGTTCATGATAACTGTCTCGTGCACTTCGTACAAGCTCACTAGTAAAACCGACTTACTTTTCTGAACGGTTTGAAAAATGGGCTCAAGTTCACTCAAGCTTCTGACCACTCTGTTAGGAAATACTCGCCTGAAGCAGAAATCGTACCACTTGAGGTCTTTGACGGGGTATAGCTGTGATAAGTCAAAATCGAGGGACTGTTCGTCGAGTAAATGTGAATCTGGCCCCGCTGTTTTACCATAATTGACACCTGCATCCCTATGAGATATGCTGAGTGCTCTCTCGTGATGAAAATTCGTGTAAATGTTGAAGTAGCCACGGGCGTGTATAAATTTTATAAACCATGGAGTCCATATTTTCTCTCCCAGCTTTTTGTACCATCCATTTGTAACCTATAAATCCAATGTGATGATGGGATTTCATATAAACGTCGACTGAGGCAAAGAACAAAGTACAAACAAACTTTAACCAGCTATACCATTCCATCTAGATGAGGCTTAGATCCTTCAGACTTGTGAGTGTCGTACCACAACCGAAATTCTTTCCATGGATTTGGAAATAGAAGCTGGCCCCATGTACCAACAAGCTGATATAAAAATAATCGAGCCTCTCCGTCTAATTGCATTTTGTTTCCGTGTTTACCTGCGATCGATAGTTGAGGCAAATTTATATGTTAAAAAACAGAAATCCCGTAAATTTCACATTAAGCTCAGCGGTGAAGCAAGAAATAACATGTTCATGGCAACAGTATATGCATGGGGTTAGTTGACCCAAAACTTCATCTGAACATCTCTTTCGCCCAAAAAGTAAGTGTGTGGAAATTGTGAGCACACAATAGAGAAAGACATATCATTCATCAATATGAACAAGTTCAACCTGAAACTAGACCTGTTTTTGCACACATATCTTCAAGGGAAGAACTTTGATTTTTTCGACATTTCAACCTCGAACATCAGTAAGATATATGTAATCCCGACGTAATAAAGCTTATGGCAGAAAAGTCTACTGCAAGTATTTTGAGCCAAACCTTTAAAACAGTCAAGATTGAATCCTCTTTTCTTGAATATATATGAAAAGTAAGATAGGAGACAAAACTTAATAACCCGTAATGTTCACCTCTGTAACATCACCATGCTATCAGCGAACCAGATATAAAAGGCCCAACGAGGATCAGGAAAAAGAGCATACCGGGAACAAATCTAGGCCGCTGCAGCGTCACTCCGTAAACGGAAGGACTGAAATTCGATTCATTGAAGTAATAATTCACAATAGCAGCTTTCAGAAACCTATCATATACAAAGCAAGCTTCAACACCGATTGATAAAGAAATTGAGTTCCATAGTCAAACCTCTGCAATAAAGCATCATTATGCCTTGTATAAGCAGCTCAAGCTAACTTCACCATTTTCGATTCAACAAATGAGCAAGCGGCAGCACCTAACTATATCAAGCATGAAACATTCGCAAAAAGAATTAGCGACCTGTAATAAAGAGGAGATAACTCGAGATCATCTTCCACGACAAAAGCAAACTCACGATCCGAGCTAGGCCACCAAGCCTCAATCCACTGAGCTTGAAGCCCCGCGTTATCACATCTGTAATGCACCACTTTATCCCCAAATCTCCAATCGAACTTATCCACAAAATCGAGGATCTCCCTCGAAAGATTCAAGCTCTGGCCGATATCGCCAGCCCCGCCCATCTTAAAATGGTCGATGTAGACATGGAGATGGACAGCGTCGGCGGGATCGTAGTGTGCTCCGGCGAGCGAGTTGAGGCAGCGCGATAAGGAATTGAGGCGGTTGAAGGTGAGGACCTTGACGAGGATCGTGAAGTTGGGCGGTGCTCTGATTTCTGGTAGGTGTAATTGGCTTCGTACGGTGGTGGTGGTGGTGGAGAGGGACAAGAGAAGTAGAGAAGTGATGGAGAGGACGATGAAGATCAACAGATGTGGAAGGTACTTTTGCTTTGAAGACATGAATGAGCTGTTATTGTGCCTCATGTCTGTTAGTGGTGTTACTGAGACGAGCCTTGAAGCTTCGCCAGTCTTCACTCCATTCGTCAGTGACTGTGTGTGTGTGTGTGTGTGTGTGAGAGAGAGAGAGAGAGAGAGAGAGAGAGAGATGTACTTCGAAGACACGATCAGTTTCATTAGCGTGGTAAAATTGAGATTTGAAAGCATCGCTGAGGATGTCGACGACTTTTGGTTATTGTCGTAACGTCGTTGCTCAGCTCAAATGAAACTCATTGTAGCGTTTTTAAATCACATAAATTGTAAAAAAGAGGGTGAACAACATTTTTAGTCCACAATGTTCGAGGTATGGGCGTTTCTGGTCCCCATGTTCCATGGTGACACTTTTAGTTCTCAATGATTTTAGACGATATTGGTCATCCGATTAACGTAATCACTAATTTAGATGAAATTTAACACATTGCAGCAGCGGCGGAGCCACGTGAGAACCAGTGGGGTCCATGGAACCCACTAAATTTGTTTTCTCTTTATATAATTTTTAATACAAAAAATTGAAATAATACCCAATATTGTTAGTATTTGCAAAAATGACCCTATTCAAATTTTATAATTAAAACTGGACCCTACTAAATAAGTTTTTTATTGAAATTTGGACCCCACTCTTTAAGATTCTAGCTCCGCCACTGCGTTAGAGCACATGATCTCCTTTAAGTTGACTTAACACATCATCAATCATCATATTCTTCAACTAAAACGCACGTGAGCATCATTGCGTATCACTTTTCACTCATTTTCAAGGTTGTCGATTATGTCCTAAATATGATGGATAATGATGCTTATGTGCGTTTAAATCGAAGAAGAAGACGTGTTATGAAGTTTTAAGTCAAGTAAAAGGAGATCATAAGCTTTCACGTGCTAAATTTTGTCTAAATTAGTGATAAAATTAATCTATTGACCAAAACCGTCTAAAATTGATAACAGTGCTAAAAGTGTCACATGAGGACACCACAAATGCCCATGCCTCAAACACTGGGAGTAAAAATGGCGTTCCCCTAAAGAAAAGATAAATATATCCGTTCTATCCCTAAATAAAAAACGTGAACGATGGAACACGCAAACACATTGCATTATTAATAGTAACACCTGGCGTTGATACAATACATCGGTACAGACAGCATGTTAAACATATTATTATCATCATTAACATGATTTATTGTTCCAAGTTAGGGTACTTTGTCTGATTGATTATCAGAGGATGGAACAATCACGAAGCTTATACTTCTTTCGAAATGACGCAATACTACTACTGTAGTTTCTTCCTCCTCGTGGCGTTCTTCCTTCAACTCTCTGTTTTCTCCTTCTGCACGTTTTAGTGTTAATAATTTCATCATATCATCTATATAAATTAATAGTAGACCTTCGCAAGTTGTGTTCGCTTCAATTATCTGTATTGCTCTTTTCTTTTCTTTTCTTCTTTTGTTAAGAAAAAGAGAGGCTAAATTATGTTATGAACCATAGGGTAATATGCTGGTAATACGTTGCCATAAAGCAAATGAAAAAACAAAACTACAGGCCCAGGCGAGGAATAAGATAATAAGCCGAAATGCCATTCTTCATCTTATCATGAGAAAAGGAATTCGATTCGATGATTTTATAAATCAAAAGCAAGAAATGCCCAGAGAAAGAGAAGCACATAGAATAGAATAGCAGCAAAAAAGAAAATCTAATGAATGATTCTCACTTGGCCATCATGATCTTGACGAACTCCTCGTAGTTGATCTGCCCATCGCCGTCCACGTCAGCCTCGCGGATCATCTCGTCGACCTCCTCGTCGGTCAGCTTCTCGCCTAAATTCGTCATCGCGTGGCGAAGCTCAGCAGCAGATATGAATCCGTTCTGGTCCTTGTCGAACACCCTAAAAGCTTCCTTCAGCTCTTCCTCGGAATCAGTGTCCTTCATCTTACGGGCCATTAGGTTAAGGAATTCTGGGAAGTCGATGGTTCCATTGCCATCGGCGTCTACCTCGTTGATCATGTCTTGAAGCTCTGCCTCGGTTGGATTTTGCCCTAGAGAACGCATGACCGTCCCAAGCTCCTTGGTCGTTATGCAACCTGTTATTAGAGGAGAGCATCGCAACAAGGCGAGGGAATCAGTAAACAAGGCTGGGAAAGAGTTGAGCGTAGGTGAATGGAAATCTTGGAAGGCAATGGCATAGGTTTCTTTAGCCCATTGCAACAAGGCAAGGGAATGCATCAAGGTAGGCTGGGGAAAGAGTCCATGAATGATTGGGTGAATGAAAATATTGGAAATGCAACGACAAAATGCCAAAGCATAGCCGTGAATCTGAAACCATGGACAGAATATACATCAATTCACCGCCAATGTCACTACAGCTATCACAGCAGCTAGAGGCCAAATCGAGTTGTGTTGTCAGTGTTGCAAATGTTCGAAACAAATGCATTCACGCATAAAAAACAGCTGTACGGTAGCCATATAGCATAGATGACAAGCAATTAGAACGTAAAAGCCGATTTTATAGGACTACTCCTAATTAAAAACCACCTCAAGTATGCTACCGGGCAAAACACGGAGAAATTAGCAACCAAATAATGAGATTCCATTAGACTAGATTGTCGAGCAACCTCCTCTGATATGCTATCCCCGAGAGAAGATCAACTAGCGCATTCGATGAACAAAACCGAATGCATAACGAGGACAGACTGAAAAGAAACTGTTGGGATACAGGAAACTTAGGAACGCAGAAAAAGCACAATCCATATCGAGGTAGCTGATTTACCGTCGCCGTCCTTATCGAACAGAGAAAAGGCCTCCTTGAATTCTGAGATCTGATCACTTGTGAGCTGATCCGCCATTTTCCTGGTTAGTTTGTGCGTGGCAATGAGAAGACGATGAGCCCCAACCCCCAAGCGTTAAATAGTGTAGTAGGAAGGAAGTTCTGTATTACGTGTGGGGTTTATAGAATCTGATTCGTTCCACTTTGTTACTCTCCCAGCATTATTATTTTATTTTCAATTACTCTCAGCGTTATTAATAACTTTTGCACACTCGAAGCATATGACTCTATGGTTATATAATATAAAGTTATATACTGAGTTAATTATAATAGGTCAATTATGATATAAAGTTTAATTTCACATTATTTTAGAAGTATAAAAATGATTTTAGATGATATAACCGTGATAAACTTATAAATAGGGATAAATGTAAATGGCCGCCACAACAATCAATTAGGGAATAGTAATAAGTATGGGTGAATCTACAGAAAAATACTCATTTGTATGAAAAATTTGCAAGGCAGTACATTTGTCTGAATTTTTTTTTTTAATAAGTACACGTTTAACTATGCGTACAATTTTTCCAGTCTTGACGTACCCTTTTATATGTGGATCACGCATTTCACTTTATATGGTACTCATATATGTCTCTATATGGTACATGAATGTGTTATATGATGCATCATTTTCTAAGACTGAAACGGACCACCTGATTCCGGCCGGTTCCGACGGACCGGTCACATATCCAGTTTGGTTCCGGTTCAGTCTTTATTATTAAATGAAAAATAAAAACTTTCTTTAATTTAATATGTGCTGCTAATAATTTACAAATAATGGGCTTGTGGTGTAGTGGTTGAGACTTCCAATTTTAAATTTAGGGTTTTGGTTCTAAGTCTCACTTAAACCATTTATTATTAAAGAAAAGGAGAAAACAAAAAATTGAATTATTACATTTACAATAAAAGTTTTTTTTATCATGCATTGTACTTTTATTTATTGTTAATTTTTAATATATTAATTTAGTTTTTAACATCTCATTTATTATTTTTTTATTTATGGCCAAACACATTTTATTTGATTAATTAATTCATAAAATATATATTTATTATATTTAAAAATACCGGTTTGGAGGTTGATCCCGATTTTATACCGATTAAACCTCTAAACCTTAAAACCACTAAAATTTCGATCCGAGTCTAAAACCCGTTTGAAAGGCATTGTGTAAATCCCTTTTTCTTACTTTGGATAAGGTGGTAGTTCTTTCTTGCCTTGGCATGGCATCGATAATCGATATAAAAAAAGGTGTTCGGAATATGCCACGTCATGTTGGGCCGAGTCAGGGCCCAAGTTTCAAGGATTCTCGACAAGGAGAAAGATGTCTGTCGGATGTGATAAATTTTTAAATTTAATATAATAGCAGGGGTATAATAGGTACATGCACATCTGAACTTTGTAGGGGTATAACGGGAATATAAACTCGTACAGAGAAAACAGAACGACAAAAACTGAGGAAGTGCGAGAAACAGAAAAGGCGATGAAAAAGCGATCGTGGTGGTGTGGTGGCTGTAAATTTCAATTATAGCAGTTACGTTGTACGTATATATGTAACGTTAATTCCTAATTAAACTTTTGAATTTTGAATTAATCGCGTCAGATATTTTGAAATCTTTTTTTTTTTTTTTCCTGTGTGCACCGCAAGCATTTAATATCCCTGCAACCTTCCGCTTTTGCATATGTCATGCCATTTATGGTGCTAACTGTTAAATAACCACAATTGCAAAGGGGGGCTTTATTTATTTTCTTATTCCTTTTCCATACTCAATTTGAAGAAAATATATTGCTCGATCCTTAATAGGAAAGAGACTTACCGAAAGCAGATAATAAAGGAAGGGAGCTGCGCAAAAAAATTTGACGCAAGGGAGCACCGCGCAAAAAAAAAAGTAACATAAGGCGAAAACGTCGCCGTTTGAACAGCACAAGGAAAGAGTTGCCTTTTCTATTTTGTTTATAAGATTCTTTTTCGTATATTTACCGTATCTTACATTACATCTCCGAGATTTTCGTACACGTAGCCAAGGGTAAATAAATACACGTATACTCCCACGACCTCACTCCACTCTCTTTTTAGCTGACCCTTTCTCTCTCTCTCCCTCTCTCAACTTAGGGTTCTTCTTTGGTTAGTCTCTTTAAACTTTTTGCAGGTTTGATTTTCCCTTTTTTTTTGCTTTGGTGATTTCTACAGTGTTGGTATGTTTTTTTTTGGAGCTAAGGTCTATTTTCCCCCTTTGATCTGCTGCATATTGTGTGTGTATTGTTTGAAATCTGGGTTTCGATTTGTGTTATGAAGACCAACATTGTCTAAAATCTCTATGTAGTTTTCGTTTTTGGCGAGGAACATCAGTGGAATTTTCGAAAAAAATCACCAGTTGTTTAGGTCAAAGGTTGCAAGACCTTGATGTTGGTTTGACTTCGTCGCAGATTTCGTTGTTTGTTTCGTATTTGGTGCTTTAGCTGCTTAAAATGCCTACCTCAAACCGTGCATGTGCCTTTGTGTTTGTACCTTCCATTTTGTAATTTTATTTTGTTTTTTGTATTTTTGGCGGTGATTTTTTTTTTTGTTTTTGTTGTTTCCTACTGAAGACGAGTTTCAACAGTAGATACGTTTTTGCTTTCGTAGAGCAGTGTTGTGTGTGGGTTGATGGTCTGCTTTCGTTGTTGCTACTTTTCGTGCGCGTAGATATGCATGACTATTCTGTGGCCATAAATATGAGTTCCAATTTTTCAACGATGTTGATGTATTGCTTGATTTATTGCCTTCTGTGTTTGTGTTCTGCTTTTTCTTCAACCTAGGTCTTAGGCTTAGATGTATTTCTATTTTCGCAAATTTTATGTATTTATGACCACATACCATATTTGATGAGTTTGATCTATCTTTGTTTTTGGTTAGTTGTTTTTTACTTTACATTCCTACAGTAGCCTTATTTTTTATTCGTTTTTGCTCTCTACTGAATCTGTATTTTGTTCCACAAAAATTTCCAACCTTTGAAAATATTTTTTTAAGTGATCATTCTGTGCATAAGTTTGTGAGGGCATTTTAAGTTTTTCAGTTTTATGGTGACATTCATTAACATTTAAAGTCGTCGTAATGCATTTTCCATATGCATTATGAGTTTCAGAAATGCCGTATCAGTTTGTAATATTAAATGACTATATGTTAGTAAATTTAGTTTAAAATTTTATATCGGTTCGGTGTTATTTTGAATATATTATGTCCGTATTTTACCGTTGCTCTTAGTATTTGAATCACCTGCAGCATACTTGATTCTATAAAGATCTAATTAGAGAAGCCAATTACAGGAAAAACAAGCTATGGATCCTTCTGATCACAATGGTAATGGTGCTGAAGAAGCGCTCCCTCCTCCCCCACCGCTCCCTCAAAATTTTACCCCTATTACAGTTGGTTCTGAGCAAAATGTGAAAAAGGTTGTCCGCGTTCCAATGGCTAGACGTGGCTCTGGGACCAAGGGTAACAAGCTTCCCATACTTACAAACCATTTTCCAGTTACCGTGAGCAAGGTTGATGACTATTTCTACCATTACAGCGTGAGTCGCTCTGCACCTTACGAACATAAAGTAATTTCTTAAAATTTGTGGTTACATCCTTTTTAATACAGCTCAACTAAAATGTGTTTAGGTTGCACTTGCTTTCGAAGATGGTCACCCTGTTGATGGAAAGGGAGTTGGAAGAAAAGTGCTTGACCGAGTTCGCGACACATATGCTATGGAGTTGAAAGGCAAGAACTTTGCCTATGATGGGGAGAAGAGCTTATTTACTGTTGGCGAGCTTCCTCAAAAGAAGCTTGAGTTCACTGTCGTACTTGAGGATGTTTCGTCGAATAGGTATACATATCTATTGTGTTACAGTAGCTTTTCTCTTCTTGATGTTCTTATGGTTTTAACTAAAACAGTGTGTTTGGTTTTGATTAGGAACACTGGAAAAGATAGCCCTGAAGGACATGATGGTCACAATGACGGTGATAGGAAAAGACTTAAGCGCCCATACCGTTCTAAAACCTACAAGGTGGAGATAAGTTTTGCTGCTAAAATTCCCATGCAGGCCATCGCAGATGCCTTACGTGGAAAGGAATCGGAGAACTCACAGGAAGCCATACGGGTTCTTGATATTATCTTAAGACAAAATGCTGCGAAGCAGTGAGTTTTTTACACTAAGATGAATTTTTATGAATGCAGCAGAAGCCTGAAATTTGTATTTGCTTTGCCTGATTTCAGGGGATGCTTACTTGTTCGCCAGTCTTTTTTTCATAACGACCCGAGGAACTTTGTTCAAGTTGGCGGTGGTGTTGATGCTTGCCGTGGATTCCACTCTAGCTTTAGGACCACTCAATGTGGATTGTCTTTGAACATTGGTTGGTCCTTTTGTTTTCCATGCATTCCTTGCTGTAGTAACCTACTTTGTTGAGACTGTAATTTAGGCTTTACTTTTTTTTGTTCCTTTAAGGTATTATTATTCCTAATTGAATTCATCTTCAGATGTTACAACGACAATGACCATCCAACCTGGTGGAGTTGATGTGTTTTTGGTGGCTAATCAAAATGTTAAAGACCCATTCCATGTTGACTGGGTTAAGGTTAGAAGGACTACCTTTGTTAACTTCATTTTCTGGCTAGAATATGTTTAATGAGAAATTTTAAACCAACGGATGTGCTAATCTCTACAGGCAAAACGTACACTGAAGAATTTACGGATCAAGACGAGGCCCAGTAACCAAGAGTTTAAAATCACCGGGTTGAGTGAGAAAAGTTGCAGAGAACAAACGTACGCATCACCTTTACATTATTTTACTGTGCCAATCATCTGAATGTTAACTCTGTATCCATCTGGCTTTCCAATTCAATGATTCGAAAACCATGTTTTTTGAAATTATAGGTTCACACTTAAGCAGAAAGGCGCGGATGGTGACGGAGAAATGGAAATTACAGTTTATGATTACTTTGTAAACCATCGTAACATAAATCTGAGATTTTCTGCTGATTTACCTTGCATTAATGTGGGAAAGCCGAAAAGGCCAACATACTTCCCTGTCGAGGTGAAATTTCAGTACTACAATTCCAAACAAGAAATGCAACTGTTATTTGATGTATTCTCTGTCTGTTTAGCTTTGTGAACTGGTCCCACTGCAACGTTACACCAAAGCTCTGTCTACTCTCCAAAGAGCCTCCCTGGTGGAGAAATCAAGACAAAAGCCTGACGAGAGGAAGAATGCTTTAACTACTGTATGCATGATTGTTTTACATGTTTTTCTAGTACTTTAAATGTGTAGAAGGAGGCTAAGCTATTTCTTGTTTGTCAGGCTTTGAGGCTTAACAACTACGGGGCAGATGAAATGCTTAAAGCATGTGGTGTTTCCATCAATCCGAGCTTTATGAAGGTTGAAGGCCGTGTTCTGCCCGCTCCAAAGGTATAAGGTTTTATGGACAATCAAGGAATTATGGGACCTTGATTTTGACATTTAGTGAGAGATAACGCTGAACTTTACTGAATATCTTTTGCAGCTAAAGGTGGGTAATGGAGAAGATCTCTTTACTAGGAACGGAAGGTGGAATTTTAACAATAAGGTGTGAACTCTAAAACCATGTCTTCTGTTTTTTAACATTACTTTTGCTCCTTATTTTCTAAAAGTACTATTTGTGTCATTTGACAGAGGTTAATTGAAGCTTGTACGATTGAGCGCTGGGCTGTTGTTAACTTTTCAGCTCGTTGTGACGTGCGATCCCTGGTGGCAGATCTGATTAAAGTCTCTAGAATGAAAGGAGTTGTAAGTGCTTTGACATAACTTTTTTTACTTTTCCTTCATTCAAGGTAAATTCATTGAAATTATGTTTTTGCAGAAAATTGAGGATCCATTTGACGTGTTTGAAGAAAGCCCGCAAGATAGACGAGCTTCAGCTCCTGCTAGGGTAGAGAGCATGTTTCAGCAGATAAAGTCAAGGCTTCCTGGCCCACCAAAGTTCCTTCTTTGTTTGCTCCCTGAACGAAAGAACTGTGACATCTATGGTCTGTGTTTACAATATTTCATATCGTGATCTTCCAAGGATATCATTTCTTTTAAATGTTTTGAATTTTTAAGGTCCATGGAAGCGCAAGAATCTGTCAGACCTCGGTGTTGTCACTCAGTGCCTCGCGCCTACTCGTGTAAATGACCAGTATCTTACGAACTTGCTATTGAAGATCAATGCGAAGGTTAGCTTTTGTTACAGACTACCCCACTATCATTTTCTTAACAGTTGGTTCGCATGTTCCATTTTTTTCTCCGTGCTGCCTTGATGATATAGTTATAATTTTCAGCTCGGTGGACTGAACTCTTCTTTAGCTAGTGAGATATCACCTTCAATACCAATGGTTTCTAAGCTTCCCACGCTAATTCTTGGGATGGATGTTTCACATGGATCGCCTGGCCAGTCTGATGTTCCATCAATTGCAGCTGTAAGTAGTTCGACTTTATGTTTTCTATACTGTATTAATGTGCTGCAAATGAATATTTGAATTAGTTTCTGTGACGAGCTCTATTTATTAATTCTTGGTTAGTTGTTTTGTTGGTTAAATCCGTCCTTCCAATATACTCATCATTTCCTTGGCCTTGTAATTAGGTGGTAAGCTCAAGGAACTGGCCATCAGTTTCTCGATACCGAGCATGCGTCCGCACTCAATCTCCCAGAGTTGAGATGATTGATTCACTTTTCAAGCCAGATGGGGACAAGGATGATGGAATTATGAGGTAGAACAATTGATGTAGAATTATTATTATGTTGCTCGTTAACTATGATAAGTAGCTGTAAACACTTGATTGCCTGCTAGTGTTTGATCATTGAAGACTCTTGCATTTGCTTTTAGCTCAGCAGGCAAACCTCATATTTTTCTTGATTAATGCCCAGGGAACTTCTCCTCGATTTCTATAACAGTTCTGGAAAAAGGAAGCCAGATCAGATAATCATATTCAGGTATTATCCGTAGCTCTGCATTCTTAGTATTCTGTGGCTTACTCTATCGTTTGTGCACCTCTTAGTTGACTCATGTGGAACTGTCCTGTTTCTTATGAACATATAGACTAGTTAAAGCTTAATCTGTCACATGGATTTTCTGGCTTCTGATAATCATCACATATTCTTCAATTTTTAGGGATGGCGTCAGTGAGTCCCAATTCAATCAAGTCCTCAACATCGAGCTCAATCAAATTATAGAGGTCTTCACTCGATTTTGATCTCAACACCCCATTCTTAAAGTTTTGTATAATTTATTTGGAATATAACATTTTGCCTCCATGTATATATGCATTCAGGCTTGCAAGTTTCTTGATGAAAAATGGTCGCCAAAGTTTGTCCTCATTGTTGCCCAGAAGAATCACCACACTAAGTTCTTCCAAGCCAATTCTCCAGATAACGTCCCGCCAGGTAATAATTCCTTCTCTATTCTCCCCCAAAATCCTTAAAATTCCATTTCGTTTGCGTTGAAAATAAATATCTTTTTTCTGTCACAACCTTTGCAGGGACAATAATTGACAGCAATGTCTGTCACCCAAGAGGCAATGACTTCTACTTGTGCGCTCATGCAGGGATGATTGTAAGCACATCTTTGACCATCTGGACAGAGATAGTAACTTAACTCTCATACCGAATGCTTATAAAGTCTCATATGCGTTTTTTCGTTTGCAAGGGAACTACTCGACCGACTCACTACCACGTGCTTCTCGACGAGGTGGGTTTCTCAGCTGACGATTTGCAGGAACTCGTCCATTCCCTCTCATACGTGTAAGTAGTAGCAAACATCGGTAATCTCTCGCTATTTTCTTGCACGCATTATTACATCGTATCTTTAAGATGCTAAAATTACAACTCATTTCCAGGTACCAGCGCAGCACAACTGCAATCTCAGTTGGTAAGTGAACTGTTGGGACTTTTTTCGTACATATATATAAATAGCAATGGGAAAGAAGAAAGGTAAATATCTTGTGTGTGAAATTTCTGTGTTGTGCAGTTGCTCCTATATGCTATGCGCACTTGGCTGCTTCTCAGTTGGGACAATGGATGAAGTTTGAAGAAAGGTCGGACACCTCGTCTTCGGGGACGGGCGGTGGGCCCAACGTCCCCCCCATGCCTAAGCTCGATGACAAAGTTTGCAACTCTATGTTCTTCTGTTAGGATTAAGTAGTAGTTTGTTTGCTTTTGCTTTTGTCCAAACTTGCTATTATTATTATCTATATTTATAACCTATGACTGAATGACTACCTAGTTTGAATCTGCTTTCTGAACTGAAATCCGTATTTTGTGAATTTTCATTTTTCGGCAAGTGCAGTTGAATATTACTAGGTATCTTTCTATTCAGTATTCTCTTCATTAGTTCATTTATTTTCCAGAAAAAACGGTTCACATACCCAAAGAAGCATAACGAAAATATTAGATGAAAAACCGTACAAACGATTTTCGATGCTTTATCAAACAAGTTCTTTATCAAAACAAGTTCCTCCCACCATCAATGGGAAATGTATAATAAAAACTGAACGATCATAGATAGAAATGCTTAAATAAGAATTGTATACTGAAACTGAATAATAATAGATAGAAATGCTCATAAATCTGAACCGCAGCGTCATCTGTCGTATTTCCTTGAGAGTTCTATCTTACCACTCGTCGTCCTCGTAGGGCTCGTTGAGGTCGAACCCTAACTCCGATCCCTGGTAACGACAGGCGTGGCTTTGGCGAGCTTCCCCACTCGTAAAGCCCTCCTCACAGCGCTCGCAGACGTACGCCGCCGACCCTTCCTCATTGCCTTCGCCATACGATCCTCTAATCATCTTCTCGTCGGCCACCACAACTTCCTCTCCCAATTCAGCCTTTCCTTGAATTTCAACAAGCCCATTTTCCGCATCTTCGTCGCTTTCTAGTACTACTACTTCCACAAACGTAAAGTGCGCATCCCCTTCCTCGTCCTCCTCCTCGGAGACTGTGTCAGGGTCAGTGTCGTAGTTAGTCTCATAGCAGTAATATACGCCGCAGTCCGAGTCGTTTGAGTCGTCCTCCTCGGCAGAATTATCGTAGGCGACCTTCTCCTTCCCTTTTCCCGGCGTATCGACCAATTGACTGTCGCCGCCGACTTTCGAGGCCTCCGAAGGGCTATTATTCTCGCAATCCCTGATGCAAATTCCGACAGGCCGATTCACGAGCTTCATTTTCTTGGCAAGACGATCGTCTGCGAAGGAGAAAATACAAATTGGGTTTTACTTGTCTCACATCGAAATAAATCAAGCTCTTCAAACCACTTAAGTTATTATATCAAGAGGCTAAGCTATCTCCTCCTATCAGTATCACATATTGGTTTCAGGCGGGCGGGGTCCATATATTATTACCTATATTATATGTGTCGTAACAACTGGGTCGGAACTTCATGGGTGGGGCCCACGGGCTAGGCGGAGCCTTTCGGGCGGGCGGGTCGATTTTGGGTCGTTGACGGACGTGGTCAGCGAGTGCTTCGGGCGATGGGAACGTTTTTGAGCAATTTTCGCATGGATAGAGTTTTGTTGAGGGTAATAAGTCTGCTTCTTTGTTGTTTTCCATTGTTGAACAGTCTGTGAACTGTAGAAAAGCAGCCATGAGGAAAAATATAAACATTACTAGTTACTGCCATGTATGTGTATGTGTGTGTATATATATACATATATATATTGGTAAGCTATTTTTGTTCTATGAGGTATGTGCATTGCATATTTTGTAGAATCCACGGAAGGAAGATGGCATATATTTGATGGGGTAATTAAAATTTATACATACACCTTCCCGGAGTTTATTCTCCGGGGAATTCCATAATTACTTTGTTTTTTCGAAACGATTTGCATTAATCAACAAAATACATTAACTAAATTGCTCAAAGGGTCACTCCGATGATATCAGAAAAAAGAGATATAACAATTAACTACGCATCATTTATTAGAAACAATAACATACTAAAAGAAAACAGATGAATCAATCCAGAAATCTCACGATCGAGTTGGGAAAAGCCTCTCATATGCGATAGATTAGATAAACACAGAAAGCAAAAACTACAAGATATATAAAAGGAGCATAAAAAACATACTAGTTTGTATAAGAAAACTCAGAAATCTATGTTGATAAACAACATTTACCTTATACACACAAACACACAACACATCTACACAAGTTTATCGAATGAAAGAAGCCATATATATCCATAAGAATCTGCAAAAAAAAAAAAAAAAAAGTCCAGCGCGAGTCATATAATTAAAACCATAAAGAAACCTGGATTTTGAGGGGTGTCGAGCTTTCGATTTGTGATCTTGGGCGCCGGAGATATAGTTCTAGAATGCGGTTCTTTATATTAGCACACACACACTCATACACATAGATGTGTATTTATAGAGAAATGTATGTAGCCTAATATTGCTTTGCCTTCTGTATTTTGTAAAATCCACCAAACTTATTATAAAATATATTTCATGGATTATATGGATTAACTTTAATTACTTTTGAAATATACACGTACTTGGTACCGACCGCGTGAAGAATGATATCTTATCCGCTACTACCTCGATAAATTTTAGAGTCAAAACGTATTAATGTGGTTTAAGGGCTAATAAATTAATTTCTTTACGACTTTTACCGAATGCAATCTGATATCAAGAATTACAGGCTCACGTTTACGTTCTATATTACGATTTATATTTTTTCCAAAGTTGACTCCTTGAAAGCATTTCTTATTTTTCGAAATATTACGCTGATGTATTTTAAATGTTGCATACACAATTTTACGTATAATTGTACGCCCAATCGTAATTATATAGCTAAATTAGTGAAATAGAGAAGTACACGTTAACACTGCATGCAAAGTTTCTCTACATGCACGTAAGTTTCTCTGCATGCAAAGTACACGTTAGCACTGCATGCAAAGTTTCTCTACATGCACGTAAGTATGCATGCAGGTTGATCTAAGAAAATATGGTTTTAGTAACATTATTATTGTAAAGCTTGTCATACTCTTCATGGTTGAGTAAAGTTATAATCCTATGCTTTCCTTAGTGTTTATTTGTTGCCTATCAGAATAGTTCAAATCATTCTCACGAGTCTCACTTTCCAATTTCTTGCTTTTTAAATGCAAGCATTTGTATATAAATTTTAAGACCCCATGTCAAAAAAATGTGGAGTTTAATCTATACGTTAATAACACCACCACTCTTGGACTCATTTTCATCAATAGGAATGAAAATGAGACGGGTCTAGACCGGATCCTCCTAGACCCGCCCCTAATGGGCGGGTTGTTCTTACTATTTGAGTATTGGGGCAGCTTTCAGGTCCCAAAAACCTCAACCTGCCCAGGTCCGAGACGGGTCTTGGGTCTTGCTAACCCCCAACCCAAAAAACTTGGTGATCTAATGGATAAGTCTCTAGTTAAAAATATTACAATTATGAGTTCAAACACTAAATACCTCAAATGTTTTGGTTTTTTTCCATTTAAAAAAAAGTTCCGAAAAAAAAAAGAAAGAATAACACAAAGCGGCTCCGGCGTGTCCGCTTCGTGCAGGTTCGGGGCGGATTCAAACCTAGGCGGGGAGGGGCAGATCTCGGGTCCAATATATTAAACGGGGCGGGTTTCAGGTCCTGCCAAACCCGCTTCAGACCCGCCCCGTTGCCATCCCTAATCATCAGACACGAAGGAACACCAAAATCGAAGGTAACAGCTTTAAAACAGTCAAAAAGAAAGTATTATAGATTACCCAAAACCATAAATAACAAACACAGGCACCGAAAACAAAAACGACATGGATCATGAAAGATGACACAAGTTACGTTCTTCGGTTGCGCTATAAAAGCTTAGATTTTGTTGAAGGCGACGATATCGCAGCTTTGGACATGCTCATTCACGGGCTCAGCTGTGAGATAGTCCTCGATAAGTGTATCAACTGAGACGAGATCGTCGACTATGGTAAGCATGATCTGAAGTTTCTTGATTCCATAACCAACCGGGACCAATTTCGCTGCAAAAAGTGCTCATGTCAAAATGTTATTTGCTATACTTACACAGATAACACGCAGAAACACAGTGATGAGATGGATAGATCATACATGCTCCCCACAAGAGGCCTTCCATATGAACGCTGCCCACTGCCTCTTCAAGCTTTTTCATGTCTGTCTCGTCATCCCAAGGCTTGATGTCCATAAGCACGGACGACTTTCCACCTGGACAAAGATCATATCGGTAAAATCGAAAGATGGTACAGTTCAGAATATCATGATATGGTCGCCTATTATATGCAGAGAGAGTATTAAAGTACTAAGGAAACTAGCAGCTGGAAGACAAGTATATGATTGGATATGTGTTTCTTTGCTCCAATATTTTTCCGTTAATGATGTAACAAATAGTAATAACTCTCAATTGACACAAATTACTTCTATGACCTGTTTGCAAATGCATCGATGACTTACTCTCTTTCTTTTTGGTGGATGCCTTAGCAGCTTCCCTCTGTTCCGCAGCCTTCTTCTCCTCCTCTGTCTCTTCACCAAAGAGATCGAGGTCATCATCATCTTCTGCAGTTGACTCCTAACCAGACCAAGCAGTAACCATTTTTAGATAAGACACTAGATTCATAACAAACTGGTCACAATAATAAGAGATAGTAACAGACATTCGACTAATATGTCCGGTTTTTAACAGCCAGTTTCCAGATGAAGGTAATATAACACAAGATTCAGCACAAAAGAAGTGAAGTCAAAGGGTTACTGCCTTCTCTTCAGCAGCAGGTGCAGCAGCTTCTACGGAGGCTGCTAGCCCGCCAATATTCACCCCAACAGCCTTCCCTGGAAAGCTGTACATCAATTCACATTATATAACCATGGTTAAACGTCTAGGTCATGAATGAATCAATACAAACTATAATACAGTCCAACCACGATAACTGGGGAACAATAACACATACATCTGCGAGTCCCAATTGAAACTGAGACTCGAATGTGAAACCAATAATGTCGCCAAGCAAACACAAGTCTAAATGTTTTTAAAATGAGCCTCACAGTCACAAGTTGAAAAATATCTAGCCTCAAATAATTTGTTTATCACAGGAAAAAAACAATCTTTGATATAAAGGAACACAATTACAATCACAGAAAAAAACAATCAAAATTACGCACACCGCGCATATAGAGATTGCAATTAACAACAAACAACACAGAATCATGATACTTCTAGCCTAATCAAATGAGGCCAATGCAATGAACCAAATTCGACTGGCTTTGATCCCATACAAACCATCAATTACCTCACGGCGAGCTTCTCCGAAACGGCTTCATACCATTTGCTGGCATTAGGATATGATTCAGAACTCGGCTTCCCAGAAACGAAAGCGTACACTTTAACATCATCCTTCGTTATCCCCTCCCTGAATTTTCGATGCAAAAAAAGAACACGAATCAATCAATCAATCAATCAAAGCTACGAAATAGAGAAACCTACAAACAAAAGTCGAGATTATTACCCGGAGATGTAAGACTTTCCAGAGAGGTGTTGGTCAAGGGCCTTGACGCCGGCCTCTGTGTGAAGATCCGAGAAAGTAACGGCCATTGCTTGTGACTGTTACTGAGAACAGCTCACAGAGAAGCTCAGAGCTGTAACGACGACGACTGTAAGAGAGAGCTTGCTGAGGAGTCGATGAGCTTATATATTGGGAATAAAGACCAAAGAAAACCCTAGCTAGACAAGAATGCGTCGTTCTATGAATTGATAATACGTTGGAGAATATTCCTTTTATTTTTAATTTTATTTTCTTTAAACAAATCTAAAATTACTTCGGTCATTTCCGTCGAATTACATCGTTTTTCCAAATTTCTAATTTGTGGTAAATTGTACCCTAAAAACCTCTATAAAATTAATACTTTTAAATTAATAACTCTCTAAAATAATAAGATTTTCTGGTCCCGAACTTGGGCCTTTGTAATAAAGATCATTAATTCGATAAGATAATAAGATCATTAATTCGATAAGATCATTAATTCGATAAGATAATAATTCATGATCTTTACTCCATGTCATATATTTGAAAGATCATTACAACAAATAAAATTAGCAATGTACTGCACATAATATAATTGCATGTAATATGATGATATAAACTCACTCATGTTCTCATTTGATTCAATCGTCATTTGCAGGGACTAAGAGATAGTTTAATTTAAAAAAATATCTTATAATTAATAAATTATTGATTTATCGATATTAATATATCTCTAAATTAGTAAATTTAATGGTCCATCGTTATTAATTTATAAAAATTTTACTGTATTTCAATTTCCCTAAACGACGACCCAACTCAAATGGATCATACCCAAGACCCAATATCATGGCCCTCATTAGCCCATCAAATGGTGGGCCAGGACCCGACCCGACCCACGCCAATAATGGCTCTTGGCCCATGGACTTTTCTGATGGGTCAAGCGGAGACCTCCACGAGGGGATCAAATTCAAGCAGTTGGATTATCTCTTACACAAAGCCATCGTAATCTCCATATTCCAGTAGTAGTAGTAGTATTTCTTTAGTTGCAAATAAAAATAAAAAACAAAGAAAAACCAAATGCAAGAAAACGATCGTCAAAGAAAGTTTGAAATGCCACTTTCCCACCAAAGTATCAGAAAACGTCATCAACAAACAAACAAAGCAGAAGCGGAAATAGAAAATGGCACATGCATATAAGTCTCTCATCTCCGCAACAAACTCTCTGCTAAAATCCTTTTTGTCTATGTTTTTAACCATTATATAACTTAGTTAACAAATCCTAAACCTCTCAACGAGGAGGAGAAAAAGCAGAGTGCCTCGTTATGCCGAAAAAGTCCCTCTCTTCGAACGGCGAACTCCATTCCCCAAACGACCCGCCTTCACCGCCCAAACCCGCCCCATCACCAATCCCGTCCTGCATTGAACGCATCGAACCCAAACCTGCCCCAACACCACCACCTACACTGCCCATCAACGAACCCATCTGACCCAAACCGGCCCCACCGCCGCCACCAATCCCGTCCATCAACGAACCCATCGAACCCAAACCCGCCCCACCACCACCACCAATCCCGCCCATCAACGAACCCATCGAACCCAAGCCGGCCCCACCACCGCCAACATTCCCTTTTCTCGTCGAGCCAATTGGACCGATTGGACCAAAATCCGCCCCACCGCCACCGATGCTCCCTCTCTTCGGTGCACCGATTGGACCCAAACCCGCCGCAGCACCACCAATACTCCCTCTCTTCGGTGCACCTATCGGACCCAAATCCAAACCCGCCAAGCCACCTTGCAGCTCGTTCATCAAGCCACCCAAGACACCGTTATTATCACCACGAGCCAAGGGCCTACCCAAATTGCGATTCTCAAGGCTACCGTTCCCAAACAGCTCGTAAGTACGAACGTTCTCCCCGTGAGGCAACGCATACGTCGACTCGCTCCAATGCCTGCCGGCGCTCACCGGCTCACTGTTCAAGCTCCAATCCACGTCGCAATAATCAAACTCCCTCGAAATTCCCGTCCTCCAATCGTTTGGGTACAGAGACGAGCTCGAGCTCAAGCCACGGTTCGGGCGGTGCGCACCGCTACTGTAAAACTCATCCGAGGAAGCTTGCCCTAACTGCATAGACGAGCCGTCTAACCCCATCGCACCACTGTTTTGGACCATCCCTTGCGGCGAACCCATCGAACAGCCGCTGACGTTCGGCGGAACAAACTGCTGCTGATGCTGTGATTGGTACGTTCTCTGGCCGTACGTTGGGTTCGAATTGGGACCCACCAAACTGGGCGGTGCGACGCTTTTGGTAGGAGCAATAGGCCTCTGAACAGCCAAGGGCGGCTTGGGCGACGGCTGCTCGATAGGGTTGAGTTGCGGTCCACGGCTGGCTTTGGCCGGCGGCGGGCCTTGTCCCTGCGTAACAAAGGGCGGTTTCCTCGACCCGAACTGCAAGTTCATGAGCTCGTCCGTGATAGGCACGTTGAGAGGGTCGGGCTTCGACGGGCGGGGCAAAGCCCGCGAAGGGCGTGGTGCAGATGGTAAGGAACCAGCGACGGGCCTAGGCCCGCCCTCGGGCCGCCTCTTCTCCGCCGGCTGCTGCTGTTGCTGTGGCTTGGACCACTCGGGCCTATTCGGAGGCTGCTTCCTCCTCAAAACCTGCACACCTCTCGGGCCCATTTCCACCGAAGAACCGCCCGCAATCGCCCGACCCCTTTCTTCCCTCCTCTGAGGCACGACTACGTTAGGCGTAGGATATGCAGAAGGCCTCGCCTGAATCCTAAGTGGACTGCTTCTTATTACAGCAGCGGGAACTCGCTGCTGCACCTTGACGTTTTCAACCGAGCGCACCGTGGCTACGGTTTCCTCGGGCACGGGCGCGGGCACAGCCCTCGGCTCGTCCTCCTTCTGTGCCTTGACCATCTCCTCGGCCTTGTCTAAGTCCCCCTCGCAAGAAACCACGGCCCTCTGAACCTCCTGCTTAGAAGCACCGTACTTGGCCGCCACGTCAGCGATTCGAGCGACCTCGGCGGCTATGTCGATCTTCAGAGGACCACTGCTTCCGTAGCGCCTCTGCAGACCTTCTTCCTCGCCGGTGGCGAAGAGCCAGTCGACCGACTCCTCTATCTTGCCTTCCCTGGCGATGAGGGCCATGGTGGCTCGTTCCTTGGAGAAGCCCATGACCACTAGCTGCTCGGAGAGCACCTCGAGCTTCCTCGACATGAGATAGCCGTCGCACCTTTCGTTGAGCTCCTGGGCCCTCTTCTCCTTCTGCCTCTGGTGCTTTCTCTCGTTCTTGAGGCGCATTTTCTCCCACTTCTCGTCGTCATCCGCCCCGCCCGGGATCGCCTCGGGGCGGGCGGGCTGAGGAAGGGCCGACGAGGACTGAGATGATTTCTCTCTGATGCTTTCCTCCGACCCGCCGGAGAAGCTCTCGGAGTTGGAGATTGAGTCGTCGTCCCCGGCGGTGAGGGATGTGTGGGACCCATCGATGGTGTCGTCAGCCTCTTCGATGACTCCGAAACGGCCGTTTGGAATCACTTGGTTCACCGGAGAGTCTGACGTGGCGTCGACTGTTTGGAATCCGCCAGAAAGAGGGTTGTAACCGCTTGCTGGGGTGCCGCCGGCTGAGGATGTAAGAGATGAAGGCCTTGGAGGGCCGTTGTTGTGCCTTCGGTTCCTACTCCATCGGGCGGATGAAGACATCTTCCCTTTGTTGTACTCTGCTTCCCTTCAGACACTGAGATTAAGCAAGTTTAGTTCAGTTTGTCACCACATCAATTAGAAGATCACAAATCACTTACAGAGCACTGTGATAGTTTCATGATTTATTACTTCCTATATTGAAGTATTCGAGTTATTTTATCGCACGCGTTAAATGTGGAGTTAGTAGCTGCTTCTTACCTTCATCGCCCTGCCCGGACAGTAATTAACAGACAACAAGTTGTAATACCAGCTTCTACTTTCCCCAATATGTTACAGAAATCCTAGCTTCTACTTTCTCGAATGCGTTATTTACCTCCCATTTTGACCTATAATCTCACTAACGAACACAAGGGAATCCCAACGGGTAACCGTTTTGTGTCCGATTCTATCAAGTTTTCGACAGTCCTCTTAAATGACACGTAAGTGATCCTCAATGCTACTTCCTAATATATCACATACATCTAAATTCTACCATTAATCGAATCCCAAAGAATTCAGTAACAAACACAAAGTAATCATAACGGCTAACTCTTGAAGCTCCGAAGGCGCCAAAAAACACCGGAACCATAAGTTTCATGCAACCAATCGAGAGTACGTAAGAAAATCACATGGTCCTAGAAGCACACTCAGCCACACAACCAGAAAATTCAGATTTGGACATGGATTGCAAATTTCAAGGCAACCTAAGCATCCTCAGTTCACAAACACATATACTCACGCTCATCAGAGCACAAAGATCTTTCAGCCATAAAATTGGTGATCAATTGAACAAATAAAACTCGTAACAAAATCAAACAATCAAAAAGCTTGGCATTCCACTCTAAAAGAAGCTGAAATCAAGCTTGTAACCCCATACACGTCTAGAAAACATGCAGAAAAAACGAATTAAGACGAAGAACAAATGGAATGAGCATCACGGAACAAGAACAAATAAATAAATCACTCAAGAACCAGCTGCCCATGCCTCCAATTGAATCATTCACACTCAAAACGGAAAAAAAAAAAAAAAAAAAGCCAAGCAAGCTACAAATAAAAATAAGAATGCAAAACGAAATTGGTTAAAACCTGTTCCAATTGAGAACGGCGTAAATATATACCTAGCGGGAAATCACCAGGAGCGGATCGATCGGAGGAGAGAGAATTCAGGTCCTTCTTTAATTACCGTTGATTTAATTTTGATGTTTTTCAGGACAAGAGAATTGGAGCTGTAGAGAGAGAGAGAGAGAGTGTGGCCTAAGGGCAGCTGCGAAATTTATTTATATATATATTTAGAGGGAGAGAGAGTGAGACAGCTAGGCAGAGAAATGGAGCTGAATGGACCGAGACATTCATTAGGGTTTTTCTTTTTTATTTCTTTTTCTTTTCGGCTCTTGCGTGTTATTTATTTATTTATTTTCACTTCTTTCTTTTTTTCTTGTCTTGAAAGAAATTGTTATTTACTTTCTTATCTCTAAAATAACACGAAAAAAAAAAAGAGAAGGTAAAAGCCAGGTGTTCTTTTCCTTTGTGTGAATTGCGTTGACTAGACAGTATGGATATTACCTGTAATAAATATACAATGCACATATATTTAACAATATATTAATGACAAAATCCCCACGGCTTCTAAAAAGATGGAAATAAATCAACTATTCGTGGACCATTAATTCATCCGACCAAATAAACCCGACCCACCCATCATTTGTCAAAATAAAAAAATTCGACAATCTGTCGCATAAACGAATCGATTCGAATCGAGTAGTAGCGCCATATTTGATTTGGACTCGAAAAGTGTATTAGCGGTAGCGCAATATTTGATTTGGATTCGATACGAATTTATGATCGATCTTCAATTGTCTCTCAAATAATTTCTAATATACTCGAGTATTCGAATGTTCGAAACTTTAAGTTTCGAATCTAACGAATCTTTGTTCACGAATTGCATAATCCAATGCGAGAAGCAAAGGAAATCACGAGCCTATCGAAATGTAGTACGAAATAGAAGCTCGAGCTTAGAAAAAAAAACGTTTGAATTCGGTCGTCTCGTCCGTCGTGGTCCAGTTCTAATTTACTTGCGTCATATAACTTAATTTGATATTTTTCATCAAAAAGTCAATTTTTTTGTCCATTGGAGATAAAATCTACAGAATTAAAATCTAACGCACTCCCTGCAAACTTAATGTTTATAGGTGAAATGATAAGTTAGTACTCCCTCCGATTTTTTTTAGTAGTCGTTCTAGACATTTACACGCATATTAAGGAATGAGTTAAAATGTCTCTTATGTCCCTCTTTAATTATTCCCCATGTAATCACTACTTGTGTTGTCATTTAATAGTAGAGGTAATTCTGGAAATCCACATCACTCTTTTCTTGGAAAAATCAAAGCGACAACTTTTTAAGAAAAAAAATATATAGAACGACTACTAAAAAAAATCGGGGGGACTATGATATTCAAGTTCAGAAACAAAAGTCATGAGCACAAATTCTCACGACCAATCGTAAAAGGAAAATTTCATTTTTAAGGCTAAATAAAAAAAAGAAGTCACTCTAAGGAAAATCCTAGGAAAAATGCAAAAAAGCAAAACAAGATTCGCTATTCCAAGCTTTAAACTTTTGGAAAGTGGTCGTTTAACATACAATAAAAAACCTTTTTAAATTTATAACATATGATCATTTAACTTTATTAATTAAGAAAGATATTATTATATTGCTAAATTAATATTTCTTAGTCTATGTCAAAGGCCATCTGTATCAAATTAGAATAAAAGTGAATATGTATATTCATTTACATACAATTACATGACGTACAATAATTTATCAATAATAATATTGATAATTTTATTTGTTGTAACTATCTTTTAGATGTGTGACATGCAGGCACGGACCTACGTTGGGGCTAGGGGGTCCATTGACCCCCCAGCCGAATCGAACATTAACAGATATTAGACGATTTTGTAACAAAATTGTGTTTAGTCTAGTGGCAATGTCACTATTGTTAAAGCCGTGTAACACCTCTGACGCAGGTTCGTCCCTTCAAAGTGGATTTTTTGCCTCTTTTTTTAAGCTCCAAAAGTTATCATTTATTTATATTTGACCCCCTGAGTATTGAAGTTACTTTTTGCCCCCCCAAATATTGAAACCTGGGTCCGTCACTGGTGACATGGTGGCCGTAGCAAAGACCATGAATATCTTATGAATGTAATATTTTAGCAAATCATTGTAACTATATAATCGTAATATTTATACATTATTAATTACAGTTTACTGCGACCTAGTATTTATAAAGGAATTTTAAAAAATTATTATATTATTATCTTATCAAATTTTGATAAGTTTTTACAAAGGCACAAGTTGAGACATATTTTCTTATTTTAGAGAGTATTAATTTACAGAGTATAAATTATAAAGATTTTTTTTATAATATCATAGATAAGACCGCGGAGTCATGTGCACTAATCCTCACCACCACACATATAAAGAAAATTCAACATTCAATCCCAATAAGAAAGAAATCAGCCAAAACGTGAGGAAACGAGCTGGAAAAAAAAAGCGTATATAATTAAAACACGATACATTCCCTTCAAGCTCAAGCTTTCAGGCAAACAGTATCACTATCGAAATCCTACAATTCAACAACCCTCAATTTTTTTTTGACCGCCAACGCCCGACCACTTTAGCTAATGCGAGCAAGAACAGCTAGCATTGGAAATATCGGCTTGAGCTATCTTATAGCTCTTCTCCCAAGTATCATCGACGCCTTCTCCGTGTGGAACGTGCCTAGGGTGCTTCTCTCTTTTGTCGCCCCTCACCTGCTTTAGCGCGTGCTTTAGCGCCGGTAACAACGCCTCCATGCACTCCGCCACGGCGTTCGGATTCCCCGGCATGTTAATGATCTGATAAAATATCGAATTTTATATCGAATTTTATCTTTTCACCGTAAACATAGTATTAGTGCGGTAAGAGTAGTAACAATATTGGACGGTTATGAGATACGAGGCTACGAATTAATTGATACCAATGTAGATCCTCTTATTCCCGCCGCAGCACGCGATAGCATTGCAAACTGAGTCACCTGCGAATTATATTAGAGTTGCGTTTGGATTCGCGTATTTGAACGAAATCGAATGATTCGGAATTATTAATTTCAAAATCTTAATTTCAAATGCAAATACATTATTTGACAAACATTAGAATTTCGAAATTCGGATTTCAGAAATGAAGATCGGGCTCGTGCTTGGCCTCTGACTTTTATTGAAAAAAATAGTATAAAATAGAACAAATAAATAAAAACAAATAAAACAAGCTCGCAGTTGAGCACCCACAAGTGAGCTGGTGACAAGCTCGAGGCATCTCATTGAGCTCACGAGTCGGTTTGACTCATCGTCAACCCCTAAAATTTGAATTTCGAAAACGGACCATTCGACATAGAATTTTCAGAATCCGACAAATAATAAGCGTTTAGATTTAACCTCGAATTTGGACGAAATCCAAATCAATACCTTTTCCAAGCGGGTGATTTGAAGGAACCCAGATTTCATATCGATATCCAGGTATCTAAACGGACCATTAACTAACTAACGGTGGGTTCAACGATAGAATTTTATTTCATTTTTACGATTTATTTATGTAAAAAATACCTTCAAACTCTCTTGCATCATCACGTAGGTTAGGCCGGGGGCCTCCTTGTGTAGGACTTGCTTCGTGGCCTCGGGAGTAACGTCCCTCGGGGTAAACCCAGTGCCGCCTTTTTTTTTGCCGATGGGGAAAATTCTCGGTGAATTGAGACAACGAGCAAGAATTATTAATTAGCGGGAAAAAAAGCTTTTACCGAGGGTTACAATGAGGTCCAATTTCTCGACGTCGCTCCATCTCTCTAGCACAGCTTTTATCCTCGGGATATCGTCCGAAACGACCTCCGTAGCTACGACGCACGCCCCACCTAGCTTTTCGGAGGATGAGTTCACGACCGAAACTGCTCGTGGGCCACTGCAATTTTTTTTACTTTTTTTTTTTTAAATTGCTATTACCAAGTACTATGATATGAAATGATCGTAGAAGAAGAGACTCTACAAGCGTACATGCGACTTGTTCGCCGCAAAAAAAAAGGATAAACATCATAAAATATGGGCGTCGAAATAAACGCTAACGATGTCGCAAACTCCTCAGTACGTCCATAAAAGTTCTTCTTACACGGAGCTATATCGGTTTTGCATTTTTGTTATAGCATTCGCCAAGAGTGATCTCTATGGAACGACGATCCATAGAGACGTATCGCGATGCAAACACAACATATGTATTTTTTTTCGTTGAGAATTACTTTTTAACGATGAAATTGATAAAAAAAACGAGGCAATATGAAGTTTTTTTTCTTGTTACCTTCGATCGGGCCCCGCTCCCGATGCAACGGTGTCGCTCACAGTGAGTATGCCTACTCTGAACTCCGAGGGAGATTCCAAAGCTCCGCCGACGCTGTGCTGCGGCGGATCGCTGCCCTGCGCGCCGTCGAGGCCGATGATGTCATCGATGACGATTGCGACGACCGAAGTTCCCGAGGGAATAAGGTCGCCCGAAGAAGGAAGTTGTAGTAAGGCGTTGGCCGATTTCATGCTCATCAGACGACTGCTCATTTGGTTCCCCGTGCTCTCCGCAATGAATCTGGTGCAAAAACCCCCGAGGGAGATTGTGAGAGATGGAGAGAGATTGAGAGATAAGGAGGGAGAGAGAGAGAGAGAGAGAGAGAGAGAGCTCACCCAGCATTGCCTGTGCCATCATTGGCTACGAACTTGACGGTGGCTCGGTGAAATTCTGGGCGGAATCGATCGGCCTTTATAGGCTGCTTTAGACGAGCATGTACTCTGTCCAAAAGTACCACAAAATTGCTTTTCAAATTAGTGAGAGAGATCAGAGAGAGAGAGAGAGAGAGAGAGAGAGAGAGAGAGAGAGAGAGAGAGAGAGAGAGAGATTTTGTACACCTTGGAAGGTGAACTTGGGACCATCCACAAATTCGACGAATTGCAGGGACGACGAAGAGATGGAAGCATACCAAGCAGCTCACTGGGTTTCCCGGCAAGCCAAACGCAAGCATTTTCCCAGTCGAAGACTTGGGACAAAGCTCGGAGAACGTAAGGGGTTTTCCCGGCTTCATATTCACCTAAAACATAATTCGCTCGAACGTTAGGGACAGAAAAGAAAGGCAGGCGAGCAAGAAATAGAAATAGTACCTTATGGAAGTATATTTTTCCATTCTTTTCGAGCAAAGGCTTGACGTAATCCCTGTCGCCCATCGAAACTCCGCCCGAGGTTATCAGTACGTCGATTCCGCCCGAAACTGCTCTGTTCAGAGCTCTTTCGATTTCGTCTTCTTCGTCGCGAGCTATTCCGAGGTCTATGAACTCGCACTTTTGCTGGGCTATGGCTGCTAATAGCATCGCGCGGTTCGAATCTCTGATCTGTAATAAAAAACAGAGTTTTCTTGAACATGTAATGTAATAAGGAATAGCCCGAAACACTTTTAAGACGACTGATCAATGATGTAAAAAGGCTCAATTGGGTTACATGGCCACGTTTTAAAGACTCGTTTGTGGGCTCCACGAGCTCGTCGCCCGTCGAAAGCACGGCGATTCGAGGGGTAGGATATACCTGGAGATTGGATAATAGTAAATTAAACAGAAATTATCCAAAAAACAGAGTTTCTACAAAGAAAAAGAGTGTACTTCGACGTCGAAAACGCCCACGGTGGCGAGTAGGCCTATCTCTGCAGCGCCTAAACGTTCGCCAGATTTCAGCACTACGTCGTCTTTCGCGATATCACACCCCTTGAAAAACATCAACGGTAAGTTCGATTGCCATAAAACTATTACAGCCATTTTAGAGCACCCAAATGGAAGTGTAATTTCATTCCGGAAAATATATATGCAGGAAATTAAAAAGGGTCTCTTACCACAGGTCGAATATCGAGTCCCTTAGTGACCTGCTTCAGTATTCGCACTCGCTTAGTGTCTGTCGAGACAGTATCTTCGACTTGTACGACAGCATCAGCGCCGTCGGGAATTGGTCCTAACGAAAAATGCAAGAAAAAGGTATAGGAAAAGACCACAGGCAAGAAAAGATGAAGCTTTTTTTAGAAGCAATTACCGCCAGTTGTTACATATGCAATCGTTCCATGAGTCACCGTAACGCCGAGGCCATCATCTCCAGCCCTTGACTCTGTTATTACAGAGTATTCGCCCGGTCCATCTGAAGCAATTACAGCATATCCATCCTAGAAAGAAGAATCACAGCACATAGTAATGAATTCGGGAACAATTTATTCAATCTTGGACAGAAACAATCTCAGACAAACAGAAGAGAACTCAGATAGCTAGCCCACAAACCAAGAAGGCGAAAAAGATTCAATCTTGGACATCCATATCGACAAACTTCTTCACACAAACAAGGGTTTTCACATAAAATTGCTCATAATATCAGAAATTAAGAAAAAAAATCGACCTTGATAGAAGCAGGGTATGGTGGGAGTGGATCACGAGCTGTCACATCTTGGGCCAAGACTTTCCCTAAAGCTTCGTGGATAGGTACGCTCACAGAAGGTAGTCTCTTGGCGACTGTCAACACTATTTCAAGAGCTTCTTTTACAGAGAGCATTTTAGTAGCCTCGGACATGGCTGAAATAACCAAAGTTGACTCAGTTTGTGTTGGGACGAAGCTTTGGCTGTTAAATTTATCTATTTGTGCGCCTGCCCACCTTTTCTTTTTTAATATTTTGCTCCTTTTTCTAGCGTTTTCTGTCGTCAGAACCTCATTCTCAAGTCAAACTCAATCTCATCCCTTATATTTTCTCCTTTTTCCTTTTTTCCCTCTTTCCGTACTTGCATACAGTTTCACTTGCTTCACTTCACCTTTCAGTTCGAGTACACTTACTTTCTATGTTCAGACAGAGTCGTATGGGCCGTTTTCTTGTTAATGATTTTACCCACGAAACTCGCTTAGGAAACGGCCCAAACGAGAAAACAAGAAAAAACAAAACGAAAAAGACAACCTTTGAAAGTACTATTCTCCGCCGGGCGTCGCTAGGTGTCTCAGCCACCAAAATCATAAGAAATTAAGGAAGAAAAATGATTTTCGTACCGTTGATTCTGATGGGCTGTGGCGGCGTTGGACGACAGCTGATCAGCCACGTCATCTCATGCCGTTCGCTCCACTCCAAGAATGTAAGCTTTCCAAACTCCCTATTCTCATTAAATAGCTTGTAATTTGCTGCTTCTTACAGGGAGTGAGGCTGAGGGTCTTAGGAGTGTGTGACAGCAGATTCATGCTGTGTGTGCCGAATGTCTTAGATGACGAGTTCGACGACGAATCTTTACTGCAAATCTGCGAATTGAAGTCAAGTGGACGTTCTCTGAAAGAAAATCTTGATATGGGCACGTTGCTTTCTTTTTTTCCCTAATTCTTTGGTTGTTCAGTTGAAATTGTTGCTAACTTAAGCTTTATCTTATCCGTGTGTAGGAAAATGCCGATTGTATTCGGGTGGAGACATTGCAATGAAAATCTCTGAAGCTGCGGTCACACTTCGTGGATCTATCAAACATGGTAGTACACAAAGAGTAGATTTTTATCTGGGAAAATGATGTTGATTTTAGATAGTAACTTGCTGCTTATTTATATCTCCGTTATATATGGAACGAACTTTGTCGATGTGATAGTTTAAAGGGCAGTTAAACTCTATTCTCTGATCATTTCTTACTTCGATAGGATTGCTAGTTGTTGACTGCTCGGCGAGCTCTGAAACCATCGAGCTGCTGAACGAGCTCGTGGGATTAGATTGCTGCGTGGTATTGGCCAATAAGAAACCCCTCACTTCTCCATTGGTGAGTCGAATATCGAATATGATAAGCAATCGAATTGATACTTAGCATTGGATTAGAATCATGCTCGATAACGTTAGGTATTTCTAAGTTTGCTTATGAGCATTGGTGAATAATTTTGCATCTCATTACATATAGGACGACTATGACAAACTGGTATCGAAGCCTAGACGAATTAGACACGAATCCACAGTAAGTATGTGCGGTCTTATTCTTTGGTGTTAGCATCTTAGACACATACGTTCAGACGAATATATAAACATAAAAAGTTCACATTATATTTGATTGTAGTAAAATAACTTGTGCTATTACGCCAGGTAGGTGCTGGTCTTCCTGTTATTTCGACTATAAATCGTATAATTTCATCAGGGGATGATATACTTCGCATTGTTGGAAGTCTAAGCGGTATATTTCTCCTCCTTTACCAAAATCATCCCCATTTAAAGCTTATACAAAGTTATCCCTTCATCTTCTTTGTCTACGATTTTTTTTTTTTTTTGCCTTTTTTTTAACTGTTAGGTACACTTGGATATGTAATGAGTGAGGTTGAAGGTGGAAAACCCTTTAGCCAAGTCGTTAATGCTGCGAAAAGCCTTGGATATACTGAACCTGGTAAAAGATCAATTAACAGATAAATACCATTGTTGTACATCAAATGTCTTACCACAGACATTGAAATGGCATGGAAAATAAAGCCCTTGTTGGGAAATCTATACAAATTTCTAAAATCTTTTCCACGCGTCTTTTTCGCTCAGATCCTCGAGATGACCTTGGTGGGATGGACGTTGCTAGGAAGGTTTACTCCTCCCTTCTAAACTCTCAATTTTAACGGCATTTTCTTGAAAACAAAACATTCAAGGAAAGGAAAATAATTCGCATTTTCAACTGAAAACAGGCTTTGATCCTTGCTAGACTTGTTGGGCACCGTATCGACATGGATAGCATCGAGGTAAGATATTATCAATCCTTAACATCTCAACTACGTTTTGCATTACTAATTACGAAAATTTTCTTCGGTAGATCGAGAGCTTGTACCCTGTGGAAATGGGACCCGACAAAATGTCCCTGGAAGACTTCTTGACGAATGGCCTTCCTTTGCTCGATGAAGATATCCATAAAAGGATCCAAACTGCTTCCTCGAAAGGAAATGTTCTTCGCTATGTTTGTTCGATCGATTCAAGGTATCTTTCCTTTTTCCTTTTCTTTTCCCTGCTGATGATATGGTAATTTCCAAAATCTAAGAGAGTCATTGCTGACTGTGCACTATGTGTCAGGTGTGAAGTTGGCATAAAAGAAGTATCGAAAGATTCGGCCCTCGGCCGATTGAAGGGAAGCGACAATGTGGTAATAATAAGAACTTCATATAGTTTTTCTTGTACGCTTCTATTTCCTTGCTCCCTTTAATGAAATGCATATATATGTGCATGTAATATTTGGTAGTTGGAGATATATAGCCGTTGCTACAGAGAGCAACCGCTGGTAATACAAGGCGCAGGCGCGGGCAATGACACAACTGCTGCTGGCGTTCTTGCTGATATATTAGACATGCAAGACCTCTTCACCAACTAACTAAAACCTTTGTTCAAGGAAATTTGTTTGTTGTCTTAGTCAATTAATATGTTAGAAGAAAGAGATCTTCCTAATATTAATAGATGTATAACATGAATTACAACAGCCCTCTCTGCATCACGCAATGAAACCATGTTTTTTTTTTTGCCAATGTATATCAAACCTCTCAACTCAACACAAACGACTGGCAGCAAATTACAAAACATCTAATCACCAAAAAAAATGCATTGAATGAGCTAAGCTAAGTCTGCTAACCTGTTTTTGAGTTCATGTACAGTGTATACCCACCCACACCATCCAACCTTGTGAAGATATCTCAAACTCTGGCCTTGCCAATCGACTACGTCGAGAAAACTTGAGGTGCTAAGGATATGAATGATCAGCGTTGGCTGGCCCAGAAGATGATTCTATAGCTCTTCCGTCAATGTTTAATCCATATCACATCAAGTCAAGCTACGTATGATGAAATGAACAAGCCAAAAATGTTCCAAGAGGTTAGCACAATCCTTGAAAAGGCGTGTGAATTTACAATCTTGGGTTGCACATATATAATCTAAATCCAAGCCAGAGAACCTCGATCGTTAGCAACTTGAGGGCGTCCTCTAGTTGGTGTAGGCGGTCTATTAGCATTGAGCTCCTGGTTTTCAATAGAGGAAGATGCTTCAGAAAACTTCAAGCTGATATACATACATACATACATATAGAAAGAAAGACAGAGAGAGAGAGAGAGAGAGAGAGAGAGAGAGAGAGAGAGAGAGACAGACAGAGATGATGATTATGATGTACATCCTATATGAAGCTATGGAAATAAAGGGATTACATGCATCCATGTGCCCTCAGCAAGACGTTCGGGAGATGTTTCAGGAGATGTTAGAGCGGGCGGTAATGGGTGGATCAATTTTGGTACAACTACTAAATCTCGACCCAAAACCAAGATCGCTCCAGCGTTATTAGCAGTGCCTGAAGGGAATAGCAAAAAAGGTGCAAAATGAATATACAAAAAAAAATAAAAAATAAAAAAAAAATTACTAAATCAATGCAATAGCCTACATACCACAGTAGTTAGTGGCTGAGAAAAGGGTAATTAGATGCCCTTGAGCGAATCGTTCAAATCCATCCATCACACACTCGTGCGCCCGAATGATCAACTGAATATCGTTGTTGTTGCAGAACTCCATTACTCTATCAGGCTGAAAGTTGCCAACAAAAGTTAACTGTATAAATCAATGAAAGGAAACAATACACGTCTACTTTACCAGGTACTAAATCCTCGAAAGAAGACTACAAAACCACGAACAATCTGCCGTGAGAAAATATACAAGTTTTTTCCAATAACAAGGAGCTTCCATAATTCCCTGTTCATCAGATTGAGAGGCAAAGGAAGAGAAACCACTCACCCCAAAGGTTACGAGCCCAGGACCTCTTGCATTGGGTCTTAATCCTTCAACGCTATCATTCTCAGTTGGATCAGACCTATAAGAAAGAATCCAAACTAGGATCGATACTGCTTTAGAAATAGCAGGGAATGAAAAATAAGTAAAGCACTTACCATAACAAATCCATAAGAAGAAGTGATCCAGCTTCCATGGCAATAGGGCGCTGAATATTTTCAATTTGGTCAACTTGATTAATTGATCTCCCAATACCACCGTGCATACAAATAATTTTTTTCTCAATTAGTGCAGCCAAGGGAAGCCAATTGAACAATCTGTTAAACCGATGCCAGGCCCATATTCCATCCCTTTCCCCTGTTAAGTAAGAAAAAATAATGTTATATGAATATCCATACGAACAACAATAACAATAAACAAAAGCAATAGAAGATGTGGCAATTTACCATACGCTCAATGCACTCAATTCGAAAGCCAAAAAGAGCATTGATATCAGCAGCTTCATGATTACCACGAATTAGATGTACTTGATGGGGATGCTCAACCTACAAGTCCAATTTTGTGAGTTCTATCCTAATAAATTGTAACATAACAGCAAGGCCGAAAGAAGCACTACACCTTCAATGCTAAGAGAAGGGTAATGGTCTCCAAGCTGTGTTGACCACGATCAACATAATCTCCCAAGAAAAGGTAATCAATATATCTGGTAAGACAAGATGTGCTATTAAAATAAAGAAAATGAAAAGCATAATAACATAACTTGGATTGGACTCTTACGCAATATCGCCAGCGGTAGAAGGAGATCCATACTCATCAAAAAGTCGCATAAGATCCCCAAACTGTCCATGCAAATCACCGAAAATCTTGACCGGAGCTCTCAATTGCAACACAGTTGGTTCTGTAGCAAATATTCTCTCAGCACAATCACAAAGATCAGCAATCTCGTTGCAGTCCAGGAAAAACTGCCGACGAACTGGAGGCTTCCAACCACGGGGTTTTAAGAGATGAGCAATCACCTGGACGAAAAATATGCAAGGTTTACGTCAAATTGGGTGATTCCATCCTAAAGTACAAATAGGTATTATGTGGAGTAAGTTCTACAAACTAAACTGGGTTTACATCCCCACTTCTTGGGACATATATTCTCAACAACTTAGATGAAAGTTATCCTAACAAACTGATAAGGGAACGGTATAGAACTTACGAAAACGCAACACAACCACTAATTATTAAATTGATGAGTGATGTGTTTGTCAGAGCTAATAAGTCATGACAAAGATCATTTAGTTCGTAAGTTGGCTTCTTGCGTATTCACAAATTCAAGAAACAAGCATATCCATATACCTTTTCCATACATTCACACAGAGTACAACTTGAACGATAGTCTATATGACGCCTTAGGAATTCATGTCTGAAATCCGAATGCCCTATAACATTACCCAAACAGAAAACACCAATGATGAGTGAAGAGGGTTATCTACCTTCTTTGGTACACTATTAATAGACATTTGCCGGTCAAAAAGTTTCCTGGCTGCTGTTGCACTCTCTGGAGTTCCATAACTCACCCGCCTGCCTTCATTTTCAAACTGATCGATTGAAAGCTGTCTAACCATACCACCCAAAGCACCACTAGTTTCTGCAGCTACAACCACCTGCAAGTACATTGATATACACATCAACACTAACGAACAACTTAAATACCTCTAAAAGAAACAATTATCGTTGTAAAGATACTAACAGCACGGTGATGAAGCCTAACTCCAGCTGGTTCAGAATTATTAGACACAGCTGAATCAGGTGTAGTCAATGTGGATGTTTGCTTTCCACTAGGGGTTGCCTCTGCCCCACCATCTCTATTTGGCGGCTCAAGTTCCCCTCTACTTTGCCTAGCTTTAGCAGCTGCTAGTGCTGCAGTTATAGCCTCGGCTTCTGCAGCTGAAGCTTCAACTAAGTATTCAACTCCTTTGGGACTTCTGCATCGTAATATTATGTCATGCCTCGCTTCAAAGTTACCCATGTAATTAAACTAGGTATGAGACCGACAGATAAGCTAATGAAGGGTTTTACCGTGAGTTTTCTGTGCTAATATCAGTATACATATCACAACTCACTGGTGGACTCACAACTACAACCGCACCATCAGCAGCAGTAGCTGAAGCATCATCACCAAATCCATATCTATTTTGCACTCTACCAGCTTGTGCAGTTGCATTCGTTGTTTCTGCAGCCGCTAAATCTTCGGCGACAAGCAAATCGTCCAGCAGTACCCCTATTATACAAAAGAATCTACTATTAGCCTATTATTACAGCCTTAAAATGCATCTGTGGCCCGATTGACTCTGCCACAAAGATCTTTGGTAATTCTCGGATTCCTAATGTAAGAGAGTAATTACTGGTGAGGGAGCCAACAAATAAGTAATCATCACGATTCAGCAACAGAAAGAATCTAACATTTATTAAATTAAGTAGCATACTAGCTACTCCTCAACAGAGACTTCGGCAAAAAAGCCTCAATTCAGTATAATGATTGTATGCATGCTTGACAAAAAAGTAGTTAAAATGTTACAGAAAAACCAGTATTCCATAAAGTCACATAGGCAGATTACCGAATATTCTTAAAACTATGGAAATGAATATCAGGATTCACCAGCCAAATGACAATTACAGTAGATATTTCACATTACCAAAGTAAAAAAGCAGATGGAACACTAAAAGAAGCGACACTTTATAAACGTTAAAGAATTGTCTCACCACCGCGCAAACCTCCATAGATAAATATCAAGTCACCAACAGCAGCAGAAGCATGCCTACAACGCCTAGTCATTTCAACTGCTGCATCCCCTCCAGGAGCATCAGCACTATATCTCCCAGTCCTTGGACTTGTAACAACAGACTTTGTGTCACACCAGACCCCAGCAGCAGTATCCAACACTAGTAAACATAATATAGGGAACTATTTTACGATTGAAGGAGTTGTTTTTGTCTTCGCAGAAGGCACAAGGAACATTGGGCAGGTATTAAAAGTTGATAAAAAAATACCAGCTATACTTGAGGAATCCTCCACCATGCGTCCACCACCAAGTGCCCCTCCAGACACATGAAGGCGTGCATTTACAAAAACCTGGCAAGAATATGAAAACTGTTATTTTCAACAGGGAAATTATTAAGAAACTCACCTATTGACACGGAATTGAATAAAAGGGATCCACACAGTGTCAAACTTACTGCAGCATGTTGGTATCTTGGAGATGGTGAGACACCAGGAGCTATGGCCCATTCCCAACGACCATCTCTATGTTTGGCAAGCCCATATGCACTAGCCAGAGGCTGCATGTTTGTCTTTTCACTCATATTATATTGGTCCACAAGAGTAAAATTGCTAAAAATCATCATGATCAACAGATACGAGCTTGCAACGAGCGAAAATTAACTTGCCGAAGAATTTCTCAAAAGAAGAGATCAGCGTAATCTTAGGGGTGCAATAAACTGATGGCATAAATGCAACTAGAAAATTAACAACCAATAAAACAGCTTTAAACCGAACAACATGATAAGATATACATATTGATGAGAAACTGAGGACAAGAAACAAATGTAACATCAGTGCTCGTCTAGCCGTCTGACTAAATATGGTGGAAAAAAACAACTAAAAGTGACTAACCACGCTGTTAGCATCTCTCCCGCCGCAGAGTAGAAGAAGACCATCAGAACGGGCACTTGCAGTTGCGTACCTAGATGAACACCAGCAGAAGCACGCGAATAAGTGCATCATGTCCATCAAAAACATAAGGACCACAAAGAGAATATAGTGTCTATTGATTCTGCTTTATTGATTACAGGTCAGACTTAAAACTTCATTTATCTGTAACTTAGAATAGTACAAGCAGTAGCAGGATATATGTGAGATGAGATGATGAGATTGAATAAGAAGGACGAAATCCAAACAAAAGTTTAAGTGCTCACATGCAAGGAGGAGGACCTTCACCCTCTGGCTCAAGTTTCCTCCACTCATATGGCTTTGCAGCCGTATCCAGGGCCCACACATCCGCTAAAGGCCGTTTCCCTACATGCAGAAGCATGTTTGGCATAGAAACCGCGAATGAAACATAGAGAAAAGAATAGAAACCCATGGAATCAACGATTGCAACACCAACCGTCATTTCCACCGATTGCCATGAGATATCTTTGACCAACCAATGCCATAACATGCCCATAGCGTGGCCCTGGTCCAGGACCTTGAACTACCACCCTATGTGAAAGGGGTTCAATCCAGTAAACCATAAATAACTCGTAAGTGTTTAGCAAATTCACAAACTTGAAACCAATCATGTTACTGAGAACAACAGATTCACACTCAAGCAATCATTAGGATGCTAACCTGTGCCATCTTGGCTTTTGTTGTGTAAGGTCAAGAACGTGAAGATCTTCAGCAGATAAGCCAGCAGGACCTATTCCACCCTACGATTGAGAACATCTAAGCATCATAGATACAAATAGAAGAATGTGTTGTGAATCTGATACGTTCGAACATCAATCAATGTATCAACAAACCTGAATGACAACCATGGTGCCTACAGCAGTTGCCACATGGGCGGCCCTTGGTGTGGGTGGTTCTCCAATTGGGTTAATCCTGTGAAATGTGTTCGAAGCTGACGATGTGCATACCAAACATGAACTAACGGCAATTCGAGAAAAACCATATGAGCATGAATAGTGGAGGAGGCAGTATAACGCCTCACCTAGACCATTTATTGGTTAACACATCATAACAATGCACATCGGCAGTTGCCCCAGCCAATCCTGCAATAAGTATCATCATAATACGACAAGAAAGCTCATCATTGCAATTAATGCAATCATCCACTAGTATGCACCCTGCCTCTCACCTACCCTCCCACGCTACACAAACCCAAACCCCTGAAAAGCCACCAGACAAACAACCAGTCCGCTCAAAAGAAAACACGTCGCACATTCACAACAAAACAGCTTGAAACTCCACCCCATCCTCTCACAGTCCCGCTAAAACTTTTCAAACAAAATGTACTTGCATCCACGATATAAAAAACATATAACCAATTTATATCATATCTTATCACAAAGTTAACTTGCACACGCACAACACCCATTTCCAAATTCTCAACACCATAAACCAGAAACATTAACCACCAAGGAAACGATCCAAAATCCAATCCACCAACAAAAAAAAGTTCAATCAAGAAACGTACGAATCCCAGCACTCCCTGCTGATGAAGGTGTCCCTGAAGCTGCGGAATTCCCTTCTAAAGCAGTCGCTCCACCAAATAAAATCAACCTCGGACCAATATACCCTGAAGTCCCTTCCTCGCCAATGGCTGGAATAGCTGTCAATGTATGCCCACACCTTGGGCCCGGACCATCCTCCTTCTTCTCTAATATCGCATTCACAACATTGTAAGTCGGGGCATAGCGCGGCCCACCAATAACAACTCCACCTCCGCCGTTACTGCCATCGCTATTATCATTACCATTGCTATTATCGCTATTCGCCTGGTTAATGTTATCGCCACTGCTATCAATATGATTCTTAGGCGGCAATGGCTGGGATTCCCCAGCTTGCTCACCGTTACTAGACTGCACCGCTGAATCGTGATCGGCTTCCGTTGGCATAGCCGAATCCAAGTCCATGACTTCAAATTGCCGCAACAAAACCTAAAAGAAGCTCTGCCTCCCGCTGTAAAAATCGGAGCTTTTTGGTCCTCAACAATTCGTCTTCACAATCTTCATGATGAGGATACAGAAACCCTAGCTCCGATCTTTTCCTTCTGCAACTACCCAAGCAAATAATTGGCCCTGCCGTGAACTCTGTATTAACTGCATAATCTGGTGAAGAAGAACCACATATTCAGTGTTCTCATCGAAGTAAATCAAGACAGAACAATTATGAAAATGTAACTAACCAGCGAATAATATCAATATAAAGAAAACAGTACAAAATAAACTCAAACTTCCAAAGAATGCATCACCTGCCAATGGCACTGCGTGAGTGACGATTCATTCCTCTGGAAGTAAGAATTTACCCCAACTTGGCCTCGAACTATTTTGTTCTGACTACGCATCTCAGCACCTTTGACTATGTTTGAAGTCGTGGGGTTGGTCAACCTATTGAAAGTATGTACATAATATCAGCAGTCACAATCAATAAAAGACGATATGCTTCATAGGACAATAAAACACGCAATATAAATAAACTTGTTTGACGAGCACTGCTCTACAATTGAAAAATCAGACAAACTACCTCTGACGCTTTCTATTTTCCCGAGTTTCTTTCCACTTCCTCTTCTGTAAATCACCACCCCTGATAATCAACATTTTTGTCAATGGTGTCTTCAGTAACTTTCTGTGACTGATATGTTGAATGGGCATCTCTGTTTTTTACTTCGTGACTATGCTCTAGATTGCATGCCAAATGACTCATTCTGATTTGATCTTCATCATTGAGTCCATAAGACCGAACGACAGGTTTAGGCCTGCAACAACAGCCTTTCCATTATTCGTAAAGTCCTCCATGTCTATATCGTTGTGCCCAGAGTCAGTCGCTCTCAAAGGATCATCTGAGTGTTGCCGAGCAAACATGTCAACCAATTTCTTTGACGAAATTTGTCCTCTTTTTCACGAACTTTCTTATGTAGCCAATCAGGATGTACCACCCTTGGGACAGGATTTGCAACCTGACAAATGAGCAATTCCATATCAAATATTGGAGATCAGATCCTGGATGAAATAGCAAAAGAGACCTTTTGCATCGCGGCTGGAATTGTGATGATTTTTGAATTGCAGAGCTAAGCCTTTGTTTGTAGTAAGACCAATCAATAATTGACCGGATACCCACATCTGATGAGACTTTGCACCATTTCTTCACGTAGAATTCATAATATCTGAAAGCAATGAATCAGCAAGCATCTCAACTAGGGACAACAAGCAGAAGCTTACCTACTAAACATACCAGGCTCAGTTTCAAAGATTGCAACAGGGACTGCACGCTCACTAACTGGGGTTCCCTGTTCGATAAAAACGTCATGAGTCCAAAAGGCAACCTCAAAAATAAAAGTCTCTTCACAAATGTCTTGTTCGGATCGCCGGGAAGTTTTCTCAGAGAACTTGTTAACAAATTATACCTTCGGTTCACATGCAACAATATACTGGCAACGCAACCCTTTGTCTTTAACCATTGCATCCCCAAGAAAATCAGCTAGTCGTTTAGCTGTAGTCACTGCACACGACTTCTGTTCACCATAATCAGCCAACGACTTGCTCATTGTGCTCGACTCCGAGATGTAATCAAGAAGTTCACTATCCGCAATATCTTCTCCCTCATTCTGGTTTATCATTTATTTCATGAATTAGTTCCACAGAATTAAATTGCCTAGACCGATAATTATTAGTGGAACCGCTTAAGTCTATGAATTAAACTTCAGATGAAACTTATTTATTGGAACTATAAAGGAAAGAAGTACCTCGAACCGGAAACAGATTTAGTATCACATTCATGCATCAATATGATATTTACAGATAAAATGAATAAAGCATATTGAGGCAACAGACTAAGAGTTCAAATAAATCACGTACGTCAAGCAGATCAAGCCACCGATTTGCAACAGAAGCGACAGCGGAATAGCATTCTTCTAAAGTTGTCCCATGGAGAAACTTATCAAACAACTCAGCCTGTAAGAACAATTAAAAGTTAGGACAACCCATAAGCACTGTTTTACCAGTCATTTATGCAATCATATGGCTCTGTTGATGGAGAACAAAGCATTCCTTAAATCAGGAATTACACGAAGCTGCTAGCATCCAATCTCGTCTCCCTCAAAATAGTAGGCACTAAGGGTCTATAGGTAAATATTAAGCTTCACAAGGACAAATAGAATAGTAACTGGAAAGTCTGCAGCATGTATATTTGAATAAGTGAAAATTTACTTTAAAGTAGGCCAACGATAGATGGCTCGGCAATATGGGGATATTTAAAAAAGCAGACAGATGTCAATGAAAAAGAAATCAATTGATAGAAGTCAGATTGGATGGAATACCTGAAAAACTTTAATGAGCTTTAGCTCTCCTCTACGTTTGATCTCAAAACCCTTAAGTTCAGCTAGTGTACCATCATCATTAAAAACTGCATAACGTTTCTTGATCAAAATCCCTTCTTCCTTTGAAGAAGGTATGATCATTGCCTACAAGCATAAAGCCATGACCACTTCAATATTATCATAAGTCGAGAAATATATCAAGAACTATTGAATGATGGACTGGAATGTTGATTATCACATTAATTACCTTATATGGTCCATCCACCTCAAACTCAATTGAGCATTCACTATGAGTTGAGTATGTCTTGTTGAGCGGATCTTTTAACGTCTACAAGAAATATTAATGCTGTAATTAGCTTTTTTATGTATCATTTGTTACTTCTGATAAACAAGGACTGGAACAAAAGTTCTCATAGAATTGGAAAAAAATTTGAAGCTGCTACATTTCAATACACTGACAATATTAATCAACAAACCTGGTACTGATCATTGGTGTTATTTCTTGCCACGTCAACATTGAGCATAACACAAGGATATGAAATAGTCAACTTCCTCGAGTCTCTGAGAAATGGTATAATCAATATGATCAAGATATTTTGGAAGACAAAAAAACATGTTGGCAGCCCAAACTCTCAAATAGTGCACTATTTGATCACAACATAATGACTACGAAGAACAATTTATTTAGCCTAAATTGTACATGACGATTCATGGAAAAGAACATTATCAGCAGTTAAAAAACGTACGTTGTTTTAAATGTGAAGTTCTCCGGAAATGACGCAGGTAGCACACACCAAATACCATCTGTGTCTAGTTCAAGAGGCCTTCCAATTTTTTCAACCAGTAACCGAGCATTTTGGATTATTTTAGCGCCCGTATAAGTGACCACACCAGCCATTTCCATTGAGTACCATCTTGCACCCCTGAATAATTATATTATGAGGATCGTCTATCCTAAAAACTCAAGACACTGAACATGAACTGCAAGCTTACTTCCGCATGACGTAGCCATAGAAAGAGTTGAGGATACACTTGTGAGCTAGTTGCAGTGAATCATAAAGTACTACCATGTCCTGCAAAAGTTGATCTTTGACCATAAACCCCAATTAAACGATTATGGTGACATTCCAAGACCCAGGCATTGCAATACCTGTGCTTCCTGGATTTTAATAGAATTCCCGCTGGTCTTTGCCTCTACCAACTTCCCCTTCCAAACTTTATTTAGTCCCTTGTATTCATATCTTCTATCTCGAAAACTGAAGCAAAACAAAGATCATAGAATCTCAGTTGGGAAGACGGAATGGTATCGGAACTGAAACTTCTGTTATAAAGAGAGCTTGCACAGGAAACAGGATCTTGTGACTGTAACATCCAAATGACTGAGGGAAAATATCCTACAAAGTTACCTGCGGACAGTATCAACATAAAATGGGTTTTCTCGCATGCAGATCCCTGCCTCTCGAAGTTCTGTTACAGGTTTATCAAGTACCCTTTTGTAGGCCTACAAGACAAAAGATAATATACGTTGCCAGTACAAAAGGGCTTAGCATAAAAAGGAAAAAAGAATGCACCAGGTCATTCACCTTCTGACAGTATTTCTTTAGACGCTCTTTGAGCTTCAACTGTTGGTCTGCTTTAGGCAGGTCAAGAAAAGATTTCGCTGGTTGTCCACTTATGCGGTCAACTAATTCAGATTCAATTTGCCTCTTGATATGATAGTAGTCACTGGCATGACGTAAAACAAAAGTTGATGTAAAGTTAAGTTGCATTCAGGCTCATATCAAATAATCCAAAATATGGCGCGCACCAAACCTTCTCTTTGCCATGTATGTCTCTCCACGCCAAGCCCATTCTAACTTCCGAAGGCAATTTTTGCCTGGACGATTGAAATCGCATGCAGTGCATATTTCATCTGTAACGATTGAAGGTGGCTAGCAATTGAGGGAAAGAAGAAACTATAGTCAGTTGAATTGTATAGCAGAGATTTATGAATGATCAATGCTCCAATCACATGTGAAGCCTCCATGCTGTTAACACAATGGACTAGGGAAAAAATCTGATTTAGGAGGAGAAAAGGAGGATGAGAGACATGAAAAAAATGATAAAATATGGGATTATGGCGAAACAGTTGACAATGACGCTGTAGAATTTAGTTTTATTGTGACTCATGCAGTTATGCATATTCTCATTCTACTTCATGTCCGACTGTACTCTAATTCCATTAGACGTTATCAGGCCGTAGTGTGTTCACGTTCAGTACTACAGATAGACTACTAGGCTCAGAGACAGATTTGAGGTGCAGAGGATGTCATCCAATGACGCCAGGCGAATATTCACATGCTCTACCCTTTAAGACAAACAAAAAGTACAGCTGAAACTTTATAAGAGATTTAAAAATATATGATTTATCACCTGAAGCCTGTTAGTCAAAATGATGTTAGGGTACATTGCAGCAACATCGAGATGATATATGAGAGGGCGCTCTTCTCGTATTGGTTCATCTTTCAACCTGACCAGCTGAACATCATGGGGCAGCACAAAATCAAAACAGAATTTTGTAATGCAATAGTTGTAACCGTATGCCTGAGTATGCAACCAACAACATGTTTCATATTGCATTGGCACATGCAGTATGGAAACAATGTGCAATTGCGACTTTGTGATGCAAGGAGAAACTCAACGGCTTCCATGATAGGTAGAATTTACCATATACAATATCAGAACCAAGTTATGAAGTGATACTAAGATCAATGGACATATCTACTTTCTCAGAAACGTTGATAGCAAAAGAGGATTCATGTACCTTTTCTTTGATTGAATTCTTGACTTCGTCATAATTTGAAACTGATTCTATGTCCATCTTACCCTCCACTTTAATAGCATATTGCAGGTCACGGTCAAGGTTCTCAATCAATTTCTGTTATATACAGTTTCACAACATTTAACAAGACTAACCAAGCAAGAAATTCAGGCACAAAATTAAGAAGCTGACAAGGCTTCCAGGGATTCAAGGAGCAGTAAGAAATTAATAGTCAATAGTAAATATTATAAAAAGCTAGCGGAGACCCTACAACTTCAACGAATGTCAAACCATGCAGAAAATTGTAGAGGTAAATAATATGGAACATCTAGAGAACACATGCACTAACTTATGCCGGGATAGGCTGATTGATGAGAAGTCCCTTCCACAAGCAGTAGTACCAAATCAATCAAGACATAAGCAGGGCTGATGTTGGACAAAAGCCACCCACAAAATTAAAACAGGCAAGGATATGACCAATAGTCATTTCAAGGGATTCAACACTTCACACATAGGGATCACACTTAACAATATAAACTGATCATCAACAATTCAGGTGAAAAGAATGTGCAACATATATTCTCCAACCGACACCAAATAGTTAGCATGCATAATGAAAATTTTTAGCACAGTCTAGACGGCGAAGAAAATTCCAGTTTGGGGAGATTTGTGAACAAAGATGATACCTCATAGGCGATCGGATCGAGTTTAAAGCTAGTTGGGAGGTCAGACCTAAAAACTCCACTTTCTAGGCATTCAACATGTCCCCCAATGTATGTCTCACTCTCGAGGAGTTTATTATTGTAGAACTTCTCTGGATCAGCTTGGTGTTTGTTTGGACAGATGACATTAGCCTTATATGCCTGTGTGCATAAAATGATAAGTAAAAGGAGCAATGTGGGAAAATCAACTGAAACTGAAGGTACATGTAAATCTCTTGCATTTTGTTTTGTATTTGATTCATTGTGGGATAAAAGAGAGCCAAAACGCAGTAAATGAATTTCAAAATCATTGGTTGATTCCGGGAGATATAACTTTATGACAGTATCAACAAGATCGAACAAATCTTTAATGCTTCAGCTATCCACCTGCACCATAAGTAACATTTCACAGAGAGTCCCGCTTCCCTTCCGTAACACCTCATCGGGTGGCATGGGGATTATGGTAGCCAGCGAAAATATGAATGGATGAACATAAGTCATATACAGGTAGTAGGTTGCTACAGCATCAGAAACAGAATAGGATGCCATCATCTGCATGAAGCATAAAAATGGATACGGTGGTTAATTAAGTATAAGTATCATTGGACTATTCTTTCTAGGATATTAAGAGGGTATCACATATTAAAAACAGCACTCTTTCCGTAGCAGAATATCAGAAATTATTTCATTGTCTTAATATTGAACAATCATGATGAAGATCTCAACCAAGTTAGTGCATCCAATTTACTCGAGGTGCAAAATCTAGCTATAGAAAATGTGATTCTCCGAGGACTGAAAGAACACTTACCACCTAGTAAAATGCATTATTCTGGGTTTTTCACTGTACTAAATATGTTCATAATCTAAAGAGAAATTGCATATACAACAAATACCTGTATGAACCTAGCTTAACAAAAACCATAAAGATAAATCAATGATACCTGGGGTCTTTCCATTGCAAACCGAACCATATCCTCTGGGTTGACTTCCAACGGGTCGTAACCCAATTTAGCCTTCGTGACAGCCTAAAGTATCAAAATGAAAGAGTAAACAACTTCGTAAGTGACAAGTCTGTAAATGATATACAAAACCACCCAACATTTTCACATGACACGCAATATATGCCAGGTAGAAGGAATTGACATCTTCATCAACTTGTGAAGGGGGATTAGGGTTCAGAGATCACAGAAAACATATAGACAAAAGATGTAACAGGTTCAATAAAATTCCAAAACAATATTACGAGCTTTGAAGCTGATGAACTGCTCGCAATCTTCCCATATAATTACTTCAGGCACCATCTTGAAGAAACTGTGATTAATGTAGTATCTTTCAGTTCAAAGCATTCCATACATAAATTCACGCCACCGGCCAACTATTTTGCCACATGGCCCGAAAAGTAGTAGACCGGAAATCTATCCTTGGGAACAAATAATGATCAGAATATTACTTTGTTACTTTTGAAGGAATAGAATGGGAAACTCCATCGCAGAAGTAAATTCTACAGAATATTAGGATTCCTTGATCAAAGAGGACAAGTTTTCTAAATAAAGTCCAGCCCAACCACTAATTCACGTGTCATGAGAACGGGAAAAGGACAGTATAATCTAGAAAATCTTATCGGAATTATCAATATCGACTAGACATGAAAAAAAGCACAAATATGGGAGCGTTTATATCCAGTAAAAACAGAAGAATTTAAAACATAACCTTTAAGCCATGGCTGCCCTGAGGAAGATAACTATCACGTTTAACCCATGCAAAACAATCAAGATGGCATGCAAACTTGGCACGGCATTCACCTTGATTTTTGTCACACTGGAATCCCAGTACCTGCAGTTTAGAGGTAGAAGGTATTTAAGCATGTTATGGAGATATAACTGACACAGATACTACCAGAGTAGGATTTGCATGCAACCCCACCAGCTATTGAATAAAACTCTATAACAGATGAACAAGCTACTAAAGATCTCCGTCCATGACAATGATAATATATATATCCAGCGCAAGAATAACCTAAAAGTGGTTTATTCCTCGTTCTTTTGGTCTACCTCCCATTCATAGAGAAGAGGCTACTGACATGTGAAGATAAAGAGGCATAACATATGACGGTGCGAACTAATCATCATAAGTATTGACAAGCAGAGAAAGTTACCCTGAATAATGAGAAAAAATTTTAAATCCATCGCATGTATGTAATCAAGAGATTCACATAACTTTGAGGTGTTCACAACATCTAATTGAATATAATAACTTCAAATACAGTAAACATGGGCGAGGATTGAAACAAACAATTTTGTTACAATTTAGCTGGCATAAACTTAATGAGGCGGATCTTGTCAGTTACGTACATCACTTAGGTTGTAGCCATGATGTGATGCTCTAGTTTCCACAAATGGCCAGTCGAAAAAATCACCATTGTATGTGACATATATGCCTGGTCTTACTTCTTCCATATGAGCGAACCAGGAGCTAAGAAGTGTTTTCTGCAGCAAATTTCATAGTCATGAATTACGATTCATTGATAAACTAATATTAAAATATATGAAAACTACACGCATATTTACCTCATCTTTCACGTTTGTCACCCTGAAGTACCCTTCGAATTCAGGTTTGGGAGTATACTCCAAATCATCTATATCTTCACCTACACACTGCAATAGCTCATACATAATTAACCCTAATAATAGTATAAACAGTTGACCTATACACTTAGTACTTGTAGATTCATCAAGGAAAGGTATGCAGAGAAATATTAGTGGGCAAAAGTGCAAAAGTCGTATAATTCAAAGAGTTGAAAGCAACCTAAATGATAAGTACACGTAAATTTATCAAGGAAAGGCATGCAGTAAAACAAATAAAGTGGGCCACAGTGCACAACACAGATAATTCAAAGAGTTGCAAGAGCGACCTAATAATATCTGAGCGGTGCTCAATGTTTGTGGCAGGTAATTGATGTCTAGCCATGAACGAGAATGTTTAACTTGCAGATTGAGAAACTCCATAAACATGGAAAGCTTACAGGAAATAAAACAATCATGTTTAACTTGGCAAGCAATAAAGGCCTTCTTGAAAAGAAACATAAGTATTAACAATCACGTTTACCTCGCGGTTAATGATGAGGTACCCTTGGCCATCAACCATATACGAAATCATCATTATGGTATCATACTCAGCATCTGGAAACTTTAATGGGAGCTTTGTGGTCTCAATATCAAAGGCACAAACATGTACTTCAGCCCGTTGAAGTAGATCAGTTCGCCTTTCAACATTAATCCCAGCACTTGAGATACAAATATCGTACCACTGACCACATCTTATATCTGAATTGTGAAAAGACCACGGAAACACATTCAAATTTCATCAACTCTTTCCCAATAACAACTACACCAGGTATATAGATCTAAAAAAACTGAATTAGTCACCTTTGTCAATGGCAAAGCGAACATGATAAGGCACGTCAAATTCACGAAGGTCATTTATACAGTCTATGAAATCCTGGGGCCGTTGGTTGCTGCCAAAACAAGATTAAGATTTAGAAAGTTATGCCAAAGAAAATAAAAAAAATAACATAAGAAGAAGATTTCTCCAAAAAAGAAGACTTAGCAGAGAGCGGGCATTACGTCTTTCCAGTCAAAATAGACTCGTATGCATCCTCTGCATCCAATTTTGCTTGGTTTTTCTCGACAATATGAATCAGGTCATTCTTTACTTGCATCAGTTGTTGAACAGTATCAAAACTTATCTTCAAGTAACGTTTACATAAACCAGACAGGTGATTTTTCTGTTAAAAATGGACAGTCCAGATCAGTACATTCTGGATACGAATTCAACATTACTGTTAGAAAAGCAATGATAATTCACTGAACGAAAAAAATTAAGCAAGTAAACATTTGAAACTTCATCTGAGTAATAGCACGTGGCTAAAAAAAATCAGCAGCCGCTCATAGCACTATGATGAGAGCCATTTCACCATTAAAAATGACATATTAATATTATATAGTTAAGTCGATGGTTCCATCCAAAAAACATTTGACAAGCCAAATGTGTATAGAAACATTTGTATGGCTCTGATAACATGCTAGGTTGTAAGTTTCATCCTAAATTCAATTAGGAGTTGATGGAGGGTTCTTTTTGATTTATAGTACAAGAAGCAGATTTGATATACCGAGGCATATTATCTCAACTCTCAAGTCATCTAGTATACATTAGAAAAAGAACAACCAGACAAAAATTCAAATAAGTTTTACTTTACCATATCAAGATCTTCTTTCTCCATAATTTCAACATCTGCAATTTGTCCTTCATATCTCCTCCTCAAATAAGCCTCCACTTCCATTTCCATTTTTTCCTATCAACCGCAACATCAAGGAAACCTCACAACCAGTTGACAGACGGGCAAAGAAATATCTCAGGCAACATCATAGTCGAAAATCACAAACCTTGGTTGCAATATAGAAATAGGGTCGAAACCTGTACTTGGCTTTGAACGTTGACCCATCCTTCAATCAAACAATGACAACAAACAAATAATCAAACAATGTCTCGAGAGAAGATAATTGGGCGTATTGAGAACATCAACAAATAAAGCTCATACCTGACACACAAAATACAAATCCACGCAACTGTAGGCTTTGTGTGTTTCCTCATCCTCCCACGACGACTTATTAACGTTAAACACACAAATCAACAAGTCAAATTCTCCAGGACAAGCTCAAAAAAAGCATAAAAACATATCGGAACAGGTTAAAACTAGGTGGATCCGAATAAGCGAAGTAAAACTCACCGAAGCAAACGTGAGAAGCCAGCCGAGGCGTTTTTCGCCTTCAGTATAGAGACTATATCCGAGCTTCGACTCTAATTGTTCCTCGGCGCTCAGAATCAGCTTCTGCTTCTTCGATATACGAGTACTCGTATCTCTTCGCCACCGCCTCCGGCCGTTACCGGCGTTGTTCATTCTCTCTCCAAACGTCGATTGATTGGATTAATCAGTCACCTACTCTGAGTTGTTCTCTAGCTAGATCAGAAATTGAGATGAATACTCTGATTGAAGAGAACAAAGTGAGAGATGCGGCAAAAAGGGAGTCGCCAGGTTTTTGTTTTCCCGCGCTCCCAGAAAAACGAGGTTTTATTAGTTTAGCAAAATAATTAGTGCTTAAATTAATAATTTTTTTTGGGTTAAGCTATTGGGCTTTTATCAACGGTTGGGCTTTATTGGTATCGAATGAAATTATAGGCCCAAAAAGCCCAACAAGTAACGACGCCTAGGGTTTTTCTTTACGCGCATTTAGGGATATCAAACGCCTCATTACTCACTTCTACTGAGCTGTAGAGTCCAAGCGAAGGTGGTTTTTCTACCTTGAATCTTTTTTTTTTTACCTCGTGTTGAGCTTGAGATAGCGTGATCTTGTTCATTAACTAAGCTGATTTATGATTTTGTTTCTTTATTGTTCTGCTCTGTTTGGCATATCAGAAGTGGAGAGCTGAAGATTCGAACATCGTGAGCCATGAGGTAAAACGTTCTATGCAGTAAATGAAGGAATTTGTTTGAGGTGCTACTAGGCTGGGCTTAACATTTGTTTTTCAGATTGTTAATTATTGTTCCATTTGGGATAATCGGTTTCTGGAATTGAGATGGTGGAAGCTGATTGTACGATTCGAGAATAATTGTATGAGGTGCGATTTGCAGTAAGCTTCAGAGTGATGCGCTGAGGGAAGCTATCTCTCAGATTGTTGTCGATTCTAAAGAGAAGAAACGCAACTTCACCGAGACCGTTGAATTGCAGATTGGTCTGAAAAATTATGATCCGCAGAAGGATAAGCGTTTTAGTGGCTCTGTAAAGTTGCCGCATATCCCCCGGCCCAAGATGAAGATCTGCATGCTTGGTGATGCCCAGCACGTGGAAGAGGTGTTGTACCGTACCTTTTCATGTGGATCTATACATTGATGCACCATTTTGCGATTTGCTTGATGTGTGTTGTGGGCAGGCTGAGAAAATTGGGTTGGAGTCTATGGATGTAGAGGCATTGAAGAAGCTGAACAAGAACAAGAAATTGGTTAAGAAGCTTGCGAAAAAGTATCATGCTTTCTTGGCATCGGAAGCTGTTATCAAGCAGATCCCACGTCTTCTGGGACCTGGTCTCAATAAAGCAGGTAATCGATTAATATGCTTTTAAGAATTGCAATCCCACATTGTAAAACATGAATCATCACTACCCAATGGCAATGGGAGATACTAGTCCATTAACACCTTTTGGCATTAGAACACAGCCATCTCACTAGAATAGGTTCCAAGGCATGTATGGATATATGCTTTTGTCAAATTGTTTCGTTAAATATAAGATATACTACGTCCCAATGCAATTAACACCAACTTTATATTTTCCCGCTCTGATTTAGGCAAGTTTCCCACACTCGTGACCCACCAAGAATCTCTCGAGTCGAAGGTGAACGAAACCAAAGCCACCATCAAATTCCAGTTGAAGAAGGTGCTCTGCATGGGAGTGGCGGTCGGCAACTTGGACATGGAAGAGAAACAGATCTTTCAGAATGTTCAAATGAGCGTTAACTTCTTGGTCTCACTTTTGAAGAAAAATTGGCAGAACGTGAGTTTTTACCCTTCAGTTCGTTCGTTTTTATAGTTGTCTACACCATAAAATAAAAGCTTATTACATGCTTAATTATTGAAATCAACACAGGTGAGGTGCTTGTACTTGAAGAGCACCATGGGGAAGCCACAACGCATCTTTTGAGAACTTATTTCTTGTTTTAAAGCTCATTGCATTGAGGTCTCTCTCCGTCAGAATGTTATCAGAGATTTTGCCTTTATTGTTTTGGAGGCTGTTCTATTTGAATTTTGAGGTGCTAAGCTGCTTTAAGTCACAAAATAAGCTCTACCATACACGTTGCTAGAACGGGTAAAGACCAATATTAAGGGCAAAAAATATTTAAGCATCACGATTGTTTTTTATCTTGCGTAACAACCTATTCAAGAAAACAAGATAGACCAACGTTGCATCTACAGATCCTTCCAATAACAACTGTAAGCTTTCTTCTTTCATGAAACATGGTTGTAAGAAATCCTTAAATCCCACAACTTCTCCACAGACCAATTGAGTAAACATGTTCTGAAGTATATAAGCTCTCTTATTTTCTTTCCTTACCACTCACTATCCGCGGATATGGCCGTTAGGCTTACTCATGAACTCCACGACGTCTCGAGCAACTTCATCAAGAAAAGACACAAAGCCCATCACGCTATTGAATCCACTCCCCTCGACATCTTGCTCCTCTATGAGATAATTCTCGAACGGCGATGCATCGTCTTGACCTCCACGTATAAACATTAGCTTCGGCGTAATAACCCTCTCTTGCTTTAATTTGTTGATGGTGGTTCTTAAAAGGCCTAAGAACAAAAGGAAAGAAAAGAGCCAGCATTGTCACTTTAGAGACAAACATCAATGTTCTGCGTGCTCTTGTGCTAACTTGTCGAAATATGATGACATAAGTAGACCAAACGGAATACCACTAAATATCTCACCAAAGAAATCGACAATTGATGAAACTTACAGTCCTGGGGTGGAGGAAAAGGCAGTGAAGCATCGGCTGTAGATGAATAGAACACGATGAGAGTTGTGAATGCGTCCAGGAAAAATATCGGGCTACCACTTGTAAGCAATGCTGCTCGGCTCAAGGAGTGCCGAGGGAAGGCTTGTTTATCGGGCGTTTCATATGAAGTCAGCAATGGATATATAGCATGGGCAAGTGAAGATGGTTCCAAAGCACTGCATCAAACAAGGATAAAAGTTAAGGCAAAACAAAATACTTACAAGAGCATGTTAAAAGATAGTATAACTATTTTAATAATAAAACCATTGAAGTGCTCTTCTACGCTGTTTCGAAGCATACACACCCATATAAACTATATCATTTTACCTGAACAAACACTGGAGATATATTCTGTAATCTGGGTGAACGCCTTCTTCATGAAAGCGAAGAAGAGGGTTCCTCAGTAGCGCAAACACTAAGCGAGGTAAAGATTGAAGCTGTGGGCACTGTGTGAAGGCAACATCGACTTGAGAAGGGTTTAAGCTTCCTCGTGAGTATTCAGCAATCTTGCAAGCCTCATTGTACTGTGCAGTGAGATTTACGAGCCATTCGTGCAATAAAATCCTTCCCTCTCGAACTCCATGTTCCAAAGAAGACAAAATCACCTGAGGTGCGATATTAGGATTAACAAATCATTAGAACTCATACACAAACAAGTGAGCAGTGGTTAAGCAAATTGTTAGTTTGACCAGAGAGGAATTTTAGTTCAGGTAGGGTTTGACGAATCAGGTCTTCAATTTGTACGATATACAAATGGATAAAACCATCTGATTGAACAATCAACCTCTTATTAAGATGACTTGAAGGTCAGTAATTCCAAGTTCTTACTTGTATCTAGGAAGAGACTAAGTTGAGAATCATACTTAACAGTTAACAATCCGAGCATCAGTCAGTTATAAAAGGAGCTAAGGAGTATACCTCATGAACAAGAATGGAAAGAACAACTTCAGGATTAACGCTGTCATAAATTTCATTTATATTGTGAGCTGGTTCAAATTGTACAGTTCGAATCCTCAGTCTCCTCTTTAAAGTATACTTTTCCCTGCATAAGTAGAGTATACAATGAAGAACTACTCTACTGGACAATCGGAGATGTTTAAGGTAGGATAAATGTGAAAAAGAGAAAAACACCTCTTTGCCGATCTTGAACCCAAAATAGAAGGATCCTCAGGGGGGACAACCACAGTGTACTGGAATGCTACTTGTATCGTAGGACGTTCCCTGCTGTGTCTGCAGAAAAATCATCTACTTTCTGACAAACTTATTCCATTAGAGAAATACAACATTATGTCATTTCAATGGTTTCGCAAATACATTATCTTGGAAAAGCATATGATTAGTTCACTCGCATTCGTGGATAATGACAATAAAAGAACTACAAAATTACTTTCATCTATATACCTGGAAAAGCCAACATCATTCACGAAATCAAAGTCATAGGCATATGTTGCAAAGGAGTCACAGCAAATAATGTGCTGGACATTTTCGTACTCTGGGTCAGGAAAGAAATGTCCATACTGAAGAAGATAAAAAAACGGCGGGTATTACGAACGATCAATATATTAGCTGAACTTCTATGATTTACTTAAGCTTACCGAATGGCCAAGCTTGAATTCAGACGAAGTTCTCACACGTAGAACACAGTTGAAAGCATACGGCCGACTTAACATACGGTACCTGCAGAGAGAAATTGAATTATTGCTTAACTGAAAGTTACCGAGTGACAACTGAGTATGATCTACTGGTTTGAAATTTATAGTAGATTGAAACGTGTGACTCACATGTCCTGTGGAAGGGTCGAATCATCCGTACTTGAGTATAGAAACAACGAGCCTCCACTCTCAATACTAAGAAACTTGAGAGAAGCTAAATCAGTGTACTCGTTCGTCACAGCAAATATATCCACACAAACACCGGCTTGAACAGCTGCAGCAGCCTGCGAAACACATATCGTCATCAATATCATATATAGATATCAGAAACAAGATTTTCTATTGTTTCAACAGATTACCATATCTTTGTAAAATGGAGTTTGCTCTGGTAACAGAGCAAGATCTGCGTCCTCTCCTTTACTTGCATACTGCTCACCATATCTTTGTGTGTCTAGCTGACCAAGGCCAAAATCAGGTGGACCCGATAAAAAGGCAAACACTCTGGCTGCACAGAAATTGAGAATTCTCATTGGACAGTTCTTAACATTCAGAAGCACAACATTAACCAATAATGGCCGAAATTCTGGAAAGGATGAAGGAATTACTAATCATTTAAAATATTAATATATTTCAACACATGTGTACCCAATGCATACGTATTCCCATATTCTGATCCCAAATACTTGAGAAGAGCCTCCATTGCGGATCCAAATCCCCGCCCACCAATTAAAACTCCATCTACTGCTTGACCTGCAGCTGTAGTTCGCTCCCATGAAGTCGTCGGTTTCAATGTTTCCAGAGCTGTCGCAATACGATCCTTACAAGTATCAACCTACACAATTCGTAACAACTTGAGAAGGCATCAGCAGAAGGCATCAGCACACACGCGCACGCACGCACACACACGCACGGTATATATATATATATATATATATATATATATATATATACTCAAAAGTCAAAGGTGACAACCATACTGGGGCCAAAAATGAAAACAATGGCATGACATCTTCCAACTCAATAGTCAGATCACTTTCTGGAGGAATAAATATGTTCTTGACCACAGGGATGGGTCCTTGAACGTCATACAAGCCTAGTTTATGGCTGAATGTAGCAAGGCCAAAAAGCGATCCTGGGGCAAGAGCTGCAAAACAAGTTTTAGGATACTTAAGGTGCGTTGGCTTCGTAAATGGGTACAAAACAATTTTTTTTAATCAAAACCAAAGTGGTTATGATAAACTACATTCTAAGTGAAATAAAATCGTTACCACACAAACCCTTAGGTAACTGATGAAAGAAAATGAGAACAGATAAGAAGAAAACCTTCCAAGGCTGCCAAAAGAGCACTTTTAGTAAGCTCCAGAAACTCTTCAGATGCTAAAGAAACAAAAGAATAGAAGTAAGCAAAAGCCAACAAACATATCATGTTTATGAAATGGAACCCGGGAATCAGAACCCCTCAATCTTACAAGAGAGATCAACCGCTGCAACATACACCGGCCGTGCCTGCATTTCTTCAGATTCATCCACTGTAATCACATATAAAAATGCATCAATGATCTGTTTCTGGTTGCATAAATTTACATCTAATCAAGGTCTTACGGAAACTAGAAAAATGACATCGAAGTAGAACGATCATCATGGTATTTCAAGCAATTGCTGCCGCGTGATCCACGTAGTAAGTACTCAATTTCCCCACATGATGAACAATAAAACTGATGCAAATCAATTAACATATCAGAGTTCAAAGAGAACTTGAAGCTCTATTACAAAATAAACCTGATTCCATGAATACAATTTTGCAGTGATTCCAAAGGATCAATCCAATTTCACGACTCCTTATTCACAACTAACTCATTCACATCAACAACTAAGCTTCTGTTCACACTTCAACAAACCACGCAGGTCGGCTCAGCTCGTAAATTACATCTCATTAAATTCGAAGAACAGATACACGAATCCAATCAGTAAACGATAGAAAAATTGCTGACTCACGCGGCAACTCCAAGTCGACGAACGACGATGTGTTCTCAGGGCAAGACTGCGGCAGCGAGTATCTGGCTATAGACTGATTCGAGAGTCCATTGATAGTCCCACACAGGGAGCAATTCCAAGCCCACTGATCCAGCTCGCAGTAGGTGTTGTAATACGCCCAGCAGTTCTCGCACCTAGGCAGGAGATCTCCGCCCGATCCGTACACCGGCGGCACGCCGTTCTCGTCATTCGCGGCGAAAGGAGTTAGGGTGAGACCCCAGGGGAGGCCGCACGTCTCTTGCTCCGATTGGTTGGCCGGAAACCGGGTCAAAGTCGGGTGGATCGACATTTCGGTTCGGTTTCAGCTGGGAAATCGGATTTCAGCTACCGGCGAATTCTACTGAGCCTGGCTCGGGTTTTATCGAGGTTCTATTCAACTCAGTTACAGCGTTTTACATCTACTACCCTCAACTTCGTAAACAAAACGCTCGTAGTGCCAGCGATTTACCGGTTCATGTTTTCACTGATGATGCCGTGTGTGAACAGCCAATCAGGAGTAGCCACGTCATTTCTCAAGATTGACGTCATCGTATCTTCTGCGTATAATATAAAAGCTCGTTCAATTTCAAGCGCTTATTTATACCGAATTCATCCTCGTTAACAGCTCTAGTGATAGGTCCTCCGCAAATTCGGGTCAACCCGAGAAATCCGATTCCGTCTGATATTATCCGTGTTTCGTTTGCCCTTCTCCATTAACCATAAGTGCGTGTAGAGAAGATAGTTTCTCTCTCACACAAACAATCATGATCTTCATCATCGTCCTATAATGTAATATATCTGTACAGAAAACCAAGAAAAAGGAGGATAAAAATCCCGACCGCCATGGCAGCAGCGTGCGGCGGCGTAGAACAAACCCTAATCTTACCACCGTTGAAAACGACGAACATTAATCCTAAGATAACCACCACAAAAGATCACAATCAAGCCGCCGTCCCGAGCTTCTACGAGCTATACAACGAGCTGTACATCCATTCGAGCCCCGACTCGTCGGCCGTCTCCACCCCGACATCGACGGACTCGTCGTTCTTCACCGACTCGAGCAATCGTAGCCACGCAACAATCGATGATTACGGTTCTTTTTCCGACCATTCGTCTTCTGGTCATTGCCGGAGCCACAAAATCACGTGAGTCGAGGATTGAGTTCCAATATTTTCTAATTTTTTCTCTGTCCCGATGTGTCCCCACCCGACCTAGCTATGTTCTAACCCTAAATAGTGAGGTGATTTTCGTCACACACTCTATTGGGGGAACTAATCCTCGGAACCAGATGAATATGTCTCTAATTCACCTTACAACGATATCCTCATGGGATAACATCCAAGGGGTATACTCAAGAAATTGTGGGAGGGCAGAATTAAATCTCATGTTCTACTAACCCTCTTTAAGGCCTCCACCATGACCTTTAAGCCAAATCCTCATTGGCAATATCTAAATTTTCACTAGGGTCCTTTTTAATTTCGTTCAATTTTAGTCCCGTCGTTACAAAATTCAACATATACTGATCAGAAAATTCAACATATCCTGATCGAAAAATAGGCCGCCATCGTCGAGGAGGAGGAGATCGAAGACGGCAAGGAGGAGCTCCGGCAAACTTCCTCCACCCATCTCCTCCATCGGGATAAGCGGTAAGCCATCGGTTTGCCTGAGGTCGTACAGAAGGGACGGGAGAATTGTTATTAAGGAGGAGAGGACGGCTCGCAATGACGAGTTCATGCACGCGTGGCGCGAGGACGGGCGTCTTAGGATGAGTTTAGTGCATTCGGACAACGAGGACGCCGACGACGGAAGGTCGATCGCTAGCGAGGAGTCTTTGCGATAACTGCGATAAATCCCGACTACATTGACCGCCTCGGGAATAATTCATGCGTAAATTTCTTTGATTTTTATTGTTGCTATTTTTTTTTTCATTGAGATTCATTCATATACCTTGTAAAGTAATGCAAATAAGTGGTGTATATGAAAATGGGATGATGATGATGGTTCTTTTGTTCTTTGGTTTTTCTTTTTCTGGGTAGAATGAGGTTAGCAGATGATATGTATCATGGACTACAAGTCTACAACTGAGTCGCATCATATATATGTGATTTCACCTGCACTCAGTTTATGTAATTTCTTCCTGCATTTTTCTGTGGTTCCGAAACAATACCAAAGATCCTTGTGTAATATTCTGACAAAAAGAGATTAAAAGATTATCGAAAACGAAAGAGAATTACGCTGGAACGTTGGGGATGATCGCAGAATATTCCCCAGCTATACCTCTTTGATTTGATCTTATCGAGATCAAATGAGGCAATTAGAACGGCTTCTTCTCTATCATTAGCCTCGGAAATCAACTCACCTGTGGCTGTGGGTCCTATTCGAGACAAACACGCCCGTGTTTGAAATCTAAGAACTCATGTAATAGTACGATAACTAATCAAGCAAAAGATTTAGTACCTGCTAAGAATGAGTTTCCATAGAATGTGATCTCGCTCTGCCCATGCTCCGTCGTAATTATCTCCTTCCCAATACTTTAGAAGCTACTAAAGGAACCTGAGACTGTAATGAGGCATAAGAAAAGTTCATGAAAATACAAAAGAATGGTTCCCTTCCCCAACATTATTTAGAACCGATCAATGAATCCCTTCTTTTCTTCACATTTTTAGTATGAATAGTTCATTACGAGGTGATTTTAGCAAACCAAGGCCAGCTAGAGAACTCACCACATTAGCCCCAGCACGACATTGCATCACTCTTTTCCAGTGATCTCTTGAATCTAAGCCTTGGTTCTTGAGGTTTAAACCCAATAGCGGTTGGGTAGAATAAAATCTCAGCACCTTGTACAGCCATGGCTCGAGCTGCTTCGGGGAACCACTGGTCCCAGCATATCCCTGAAAAGAGACGAAGGAATTGTATTCTTCCCTTGACAGTTGTCTGACGAAAGGTTACCCGCTGTAAACGCATTTGGAGGAGGATCACTACGTCAACGAAAATCAAAATGGTGCATTGTAAGGTTAGAAGTGCAGTTATTATCTTACCAACTCCAATTTTGGCGAACTTGGTTTTGGAACACCTGATTTATCACCATCCATGTTTCAGTTTTTCGAAAGGAAAAACGAAATCGGGTATGGTGAATTTATATTACAAGGTGTACTTAACCTTAAAGCCAGCGTCGCCTGGGTTGAAATAAAATTTCTCCTGGTAAACCTATCGGGGAGACTTGAGCTGCGCTAACCGTGATGATGGTACAGAATTCCCAAGATCTCGGAGGCAACAACGTGAGATTTCTACGAAGCCGCCAATAACACCGTACGAAGACTAACATCTCCCAAGAATTTTTAGCTGTAGAAATAATTCCACCACGATTTATACAGCGAAACTTTATCAAACTAATTATCAAATTAATAGGAGGGTGCACCAACATCCAAGCTAAATCGAAGCACAAACACCCATACGGAACACGCAAGCACACCAGTGTAAATCTCAGAACGAGCATCAGCACTTGGTAGCTTGTACCTTTCTGCTGTTTGTGCATCGGTTGAGACATCATCCGTGCAAGCAAATTGCAGCGCCGAGACAGTGACGACTCTGCTTTTCGACATCTTCCCTCGTTTTTAGTTTCAATTTCTTACTCCCTTTTTTTTTGTGCTCTTTCAGTGGAGTTTTGTTTCAATGGCGAGTCAAACATCAAGTCAACGCATTGCCCCATCTCTCTAAAGCCCAAGCTTACTTCATCACGTTATGGGCCTCAAGCCCATCACCAATGGCCCATCAAACTTCAAAATATTCTTATGGCTTCATCACACACCCCTCTCATATATTTTTTCAATTTTGCCTTTTTTTTTACCCATATGACTTGTGAGCATCTCTATCTCCAGCCAAAATGCCTTAAATGCTTGACACATAATAAAAGATAAAAAAGTAAATAAAATCTAATTACATGTCACAACCTTCATGAAAATGGGTTATTACTCCACTTGTGTAGGGAAGAATAAACCCATCTCTTTTCTGAACATCTTTCTATGTACTAAAATTTGCTGTCGCTCGACTCGTTATCGGGAAAGATAAACTGAAGGTCTTCGTTGTCTCTATATACTTGCACAAGCGCGGCCGCCTTGTACGCAAATAGCCCCACCATGGCGGGCACAAGCTAACCCCAGAAGAAAAAAGGGGGGATTATTCGCAAAGAAACAAATCGATTTACGCCTCTTTTCCTACTTACATTGTTAACTTCTTAAACATGGCTTCGTTTATAATATTATTTAGTACCTGAAAGTCGAATATGTCGTGAGTAAAATGCTGAGAGATTTCCCATAAGGCGTATATTGCGGCAGGAATTACTAGCCTTGGAGATGAGAGGGCGATGGCACTTCCCTTGATCGTCTTTTGGAATGAGTCCTGAAGATCTTCGCTTCTAATTCCGATTCTGAGGTAAAAAAAGATGATAAAAAAATTAGCATAAATATGGCGCGTGAGAGAGCAGAGTAAAGAGTAAGAAAAGAAGGAAAAACTGACTTCTTCGACTTCTTTTTAGTGAAGATCTGTGGAACCATTTCTCTTGATATGTTGTCGGCGTGCTTACAGAGCAGTTGCAAGTACAAGCAGCTGTGATGAATAAACATGAATCGTTGAATAACATGAGCGGAAAAATGGCAATGAATGTAGCTTGGTGATGTACTGATTGTTTTGTTCTTCTTGTTCGTAATTGACTAATTGTAGTGAAGTCTCAGAGGAAAATTGCAGTATTAATATAATGGTTAGTGCCATTTGCAAAATAAGAAGACGGTAAAAGAATAACCTGAAAGAAACTCCTACAGCATAGCTCAGAGAAGCCTGATCACAGATGAAGAAAGAATAGAGCATAAAATGATGAGAAAATAGACCCCTAACTAATACTGATCGTCGTGACCGCGCAAAAATTAACGAATATATTATAGGAGGATCAAATAGTACGTACATGGAAGTTATTAAAAGCATTCTCAATTCTTAAAATACTGATCGAAACTGAAACTACCTGGAGAGAAAGAGTGAAAAGACAGTATCCACTACAAGCAGTGCCAATGGCTACTGTCAAAAGAAGAAGTTCCCTCTTCAGCTGCATCGACGCATTACAAGAATCTTTAAGTCACTACACAGTGGAGCAAGTAAGATTGTGAAAGCAGTTTCGAAGAGAAAATGGTGCATAGTTGTTGCCAGATTTGTTCTTACGCTTCTTGCTTAGTAATCATTGCTTTTTCTAACGGTAAGTTGGCAGATATCATTTAGATTCAAATGCAATCCAGAGATTTGAATATCGTTATACATGTATTAGTTAAATGTGAATCATATTACGCATACAGCATCGTATCGGAGGAAATTCAGTCTTTTCCTTCTCTCGCTATCATTTTGGACTTCCTGCAATAACCATATTCTGCAATTATCATGTCTTCATCTCCAAATAAACCCGAATAAATAACTAAGTCCCACAAAACAGAATACTAAGGCCAAGTACTTGATCAAAGAAGCAAGTGCAAAACTATGTATACACAACCTTCAAGGACATCTTCTTATTAGCTGGGGCAGAATTCTCTCCCAGTAGCCACTCACTAGTCGCCTTCAACTTCAAAAACCCACCTTCAGTTTCTCCATCATTGCCCTAAATGACAATTCCGAGAAGAATGGACATCGTAATAAAAGAGGAAAACCACAACAACTGCTAATAAACGGAAGCAAATTTCTCTACTAAATCTACCTCATCCAATGACACAGAGCTACTCAAACCCCCATTATCTTCATCGGCCACATCGAAGCTTCCATTCTTTCTAGAACTGCCGATGACACCCTTAAGCCAAAGATGATCACACAATCTGGCCACAAAATCACCGCTTACCTCCCTTTCCTTAACGAAAGCCAGCAACACGTCATCTCCAACGCATTCACTCACTTCAACCAATTCGCAACGAAACATTCAGATGGTAACCCCAAAATAAGTCCCGAATCTCCATAGAGGGTTATACAGTTCAGAGACACTTACACTCAGGTGGAGACGCTTTGAGCGTGGACAACACGGCAGGTATTCTGCGGCAAAGACGACGTCGTCTGGCAAAATGGAGCCTTGGGTTCGTGATATATACGGTTGCAGAGATGATAGAGCTCATTGGGTCTTTATCCTTCGGCGAAGTGATGGCGTTTCTCGACTGTGTTTTTTTAGTATAATTTGCTTTTTCTCTGAAGTGCGAGGAGAGGATTTTCGAGATAGGCTGAGATATTAATGCCATTGAAGCAGTTCATCAGCAGCAGCAATCAAGGATCATATGACGAATTTGCCCTCTGACATTTTTCTTTTATCATACAAAGATCAGGGGTACAGCTGTAAAACCCATGAATTGAAGGGCGGTTTACTAAATTAGGTCACAAAATTTAGCCGTTTTAATTTTTGGGTCACTATTTTTATAATTACAAACTTAAGTAATATTCTAAATTATAGATAGAGCAAAAATTATATAAGTAACCGGACAAATATAACGTTTATACAGAAATGTTATTATCATATTAATAACAATAGAAAGCCAAATAAAAGTCCGATAAGAGCTTGATTAAAGCGCAATTTTCTTGTTCACGGTCTCTTACCGTAAAGCAACCGAAGCAGGTAACCATTTTGATTTAAAAATTTCCGAAAAAATTTTTTTATTAAGTGTAGTTCTTGATCTCACCGAATAAAGAATGACGGTTGCATTGGATAGACACGTAATTTTTTATACATAAATATTTAATTTCTTTTAAAAAATCATCATTTAGAACTTAGCTTTACGCAATTTATATTATTAGGCCATTTTTGTATCCAATTCCCCTTTCAAAGAAGAAAATTTATTTTAAAAATTTTAACTATATTCTATAAACTTATGTATATATGATTCCTATACTGAATAAAGATATGGATTTATTGATAAACATCTAAAAATTTTACGAAATATTATTCGAAACTTTACAGTACAATTAATATTTGGCGTAGTTATGAGATATCAATTATGTGAAATATGACTAAAATGTTAAACTTATTAGTCCAGTTATCAAGCTGTAAACAGTTTGATCCCGTTCGGAAAAGATAGTCCAGCCTATAACCATAATCAGACTCTCGGTTCAACTTTCAACCAAATACAAAACCAAAAAATGTGATTGAAGAATTAAATCATCGAATACAATGGTTCTTACATAATAAAAAAACTCAATTAATTCAATCGATAACAGTCATCGCCCTCAAACGCGTTTCTTCCCAACATTAGCTGGCCAAGAGCCGATTAAGAATTAATCATTTCAAATTTTAGTACACCTTTATCCAAAATTTAATTCTTTCAATCGTTTTTATAAAAAAAATTAATAATATATACATTTTTTAATATAATATATATATTACATATATAGAAATGAGATAATTATGTGGGACGGAGGAGTATCATACATCTTGGTGTAGAACGTTTAAGTTTAGACTTCCATTAAGGCTTGATCAAACGAAAATATAAAAGGATAAAAACTTGCTTGAATAAGAAGTAGATGCAAACCCTAAATTTTCACAAAATTTAAGCGTATTTATTTTCTGTATTATATGTTTTATAATTACGGTAACTTACCGAGATTACCGAAAAATTTCGGTTCAATTTTTTATTTACCGAATACCGACCGAACCGAAATTCGGTATTCGGTTTGTACCGAACTTTCACGTTCGGTATGTTCGGTCGGATTTCCGGACAATTTCGCCGAAGTGATCCAAATAAAATTAGTTACCTTAACCTAATTTTGCAATTGTGAAACTTAATGATCCAAAAAAATACGAGACTCATAATTACTAATTAGTGACCTAATTTAGTAATTAGCATATCTTGGTATTGGAACCAACTCCTGGTACTATATGATTAATCTGCAATTAATGAAAAAAACTATGCGTATAACGTAGCTTTAGAAATAATTAAACAAGTGATCTCCATTAAAAAATGTAGGAAATCTGTAATTAATGAAAAAATCCAGCAGATGGCAGCAATACAATATTTATCTATCTATGCCTATTCTCCTTCATAAAGTTACCAGAATTGGATTGTCTTCCTCCAATTAATATAATTAATAAATACAGATGTAATAAACTAATAATGCAATGAACATTGAACCTTAATCAAGAAATTCAATTACTTCGATCCTATCTTTAATCGTGTTTCCTCGTTAATAAACAAACAGCTACGCAGTGATAAAAGTGGAAATTACATGATGAAAAGTCAAAAACGAGTCAAAGATCTCTGAAATCCAAGCTTTTTCAAATCAGAATAAATGGCCGCCACCTCTCTTCTCAGGTACCCTCAGTTTCCTCACTTCTCCCACACCTCAACCAAGCACTGCTCAAAAAATGGCCGACCCATCTACGAACTCGGTTCCCGCCGGCAACCCATTGCCCCAATTCGGGTCTTCCCCCGACCCCGTTGGCAATCGGGTTGAACCGGACGGTTCGGGCATCAACTTGGGGGAGATCGTCCACGCCGTCCCAATTTCCTTCTACCGCGAGGGAGAAACGACGGTGAAGCCCTTTCACCTCTTTCGGCGCACCCCCGAGCCCAGGGAGCCCCCAAAGAGGCCCGATTGGCTGCCGGCGGATTGGGAAATGGAGACGAGGGCTCGGACCAGCGGCGCCACCTGCGGCTCGTACGATCGAGTAGGCCTTTTTCTTTTTCCTTTTTTCACGTTTTGAAAGCACATATATATATATATATATATGGTGGGATTGAATTGGTTTGTGGTTATCCTTGATTGAGTTCAGCAGTTATCTTTAGCGGAAATGGCCTTAAGTTTTAGCATATTTTGAGCGTGACATTGTTGGAATGTTATGTGTTTTAGCTCTAGAAATCAACCCATTGAGCTGTTCTGCGTATCTATAAACTGCCATTAAGATGTTTTTACTTGATTTGAACTCATTTTGGGAAGTTTAAGGTTGTCAAAGACTTAAACTGTTTCTTTTTTTAAAGTTGCCCCCTTTGAGCCGATCGATCTTCAGTTAATTCGTTTTTCCACGTACAAGTCGATGGGTGGTTGTCTTGGTTCGTAATGGAAACGACAAACATCAAGAACTACCCAAATCTTCTGTAACTAAGCATCTTCTATGCAATCGTCTGGTTATTTTTTTTTATCGCGTAATTACTGCAGTTTGTCGCATTTGCATTTTAGCGCTTCATATTTCTCATGTCGTCGTATGCTCATATTAATACCTTCATTATTTTGTGCAATGAGGCATTAAACGCATCAATCTTGGCTGATATTCGTCAAATATCTTCGCTTTTGCAGTATTATATCGCGCCGTGGGGCAAAAGGTACCGATCGAGAAGGGAGGTGACCGAGGCTTTAGAAAACGAAAAGAAGAAAGCCCGCCCGCGCTAATCGTAAGTGAAATGCGATAGGTAAAGAAATGCATTCCATCGATATATATCTGAGTCCTCTTTTGTTTCTGTGCAGATTCTATGAGCTCTATTTTATTTCAGGTCTTGAATTTGGAGCAGAGATAGATTATCAAGAGACAGAGATGTCACAGATAGCAAGTTGTTGCTGCTCAAGATATATATATATATATATATATATATATATATATATATATAATGTCTCTTGATTTTTCTATTTTTGTTTGATTTTTACATATTTTCATTTTTGTATGAACAGATAAATGGACAGTAGTTACTGGTTCCCTACCCTGTGAATTATGAATTGAAGGATGAATTTATCAGAAGTAATGATATATTTCTTTAGTATTGCTAAATTTGGATTGTCATGCAAGCTTAGATCATCTCCAACCGAAAAAACCCATTTATAAACTCATTTTGCAGTAAACGTCACATCAAACAGTAATTCAACTCCAACCATTAAACTCATTCTCAAACCCAAAAGAATATTTTTAGAATATTCTCTTTCCCATCTATAACTTTTCTATATTAACCGCATATTTTGTCATAATTACATATTAGACCACACTATTAATTTAATTCGATTGGAAAAAATGCATAATTTTTTATAAATTGATAAAAGGTACACATAAAAATTGATAAAATAATTATTAGCAATAATAATAGTAATAATAACAATAATAGTAATGATGAGATGATGATAATAATAATAATAATAGATAATAATAATAATAACAAACCATAATAATAAGACTGAAAATAATTAAAAAATATTTTTGGTGGAAAATGTAATTTTACCATAGGACTTTAACATAATTAAGTAACATTATGGGTCAAAAATCAAATTTTATCAAACTTTTGAGTAAATGAACAGTGCAAACGCAAAAAATGCTTTCAAAAGAAAAATAAAAAATAAAAAACATTATGCGTTGTCCCCGCTCGGTTGGACCTATTCCTTCTATACCCAAAATGGGTTTTGCATGCCGGGTGGAGTTGGTCTTAAATACAACTCTTCAGAAATTCACAAGGCACAACGAAAAATATCCATATCTATCCTATTTTATTAAGACTGAGGACTTAGTATAAACAATTAATGTGTCAATTAAGCTTTATTGAAAAAAAATATTAATTAATAAATTTGAAAGGAAATCATACTTTACTTTAGATTATTATGTTTACTAGTCGAACTTTAATTTTATAATATGATGCATTTTATATATTATTGGACATGCGTTTGGCTTTGAGTGTGCAAGAAGTATAGATTATATTAACGAAAACGGAATAAAACTTTATATATAGTTTGCTTAATATTTAATGACGCAATTTAATTCAAATGATATTTTGTTCCTATTAAACTTTATTCTTTAAACCTTAAAAATTCCATTTCAATTACGCAGTTTAATAGATTTTTTTTTTCTTCTATATATTCAATACTTCTTTGTATGGAGAAAGACGAAAATAACATTGCTTTATATTTACGTATTTTGTAACTGTAATTGTTTCGATTATTCGAGTCATCTCTCACGTATGCAAGTAACTGAAAGGTCCCCTTTTTGTAAGAAATCATGGAATGAGTCTGTGTGCATTATATCTGCAAGGATCATCTAATTCCATGCAATACATAAGCCATGATTCACACTTTGTCTTGCCTTTAAGTTCACGCAATATCCAAGAAACTATAAAAATGATAAAGTAATTAATTTTATGATCATCACACGAGTCTAAAAGATAACTTTATCTTAAAATGAATGTATAGAAAATGTCATATTTTAGAAGTTCGTAGGGGATACGGCTATATCTTTAATGGTTAACACTTAACCAGATACATACGTGTTCGGATCTTTCTAATCCTCTTTTAATCGCAATAATAACAAACATAAATCAAACAATTAATCTAGATAAAACACCAAAACACAGTTCAATAAAGAAAAAAGAAAAGAGCTACAATACACGCTTGCATGCAAAAATAACCACGTCATTATTACACATTATTACCTACACGCATCCATTATTTCTTCTTCAAACAAAACAAACAAAAACCCTAAAACAATCAAACATCGACATGGCAATCCATGGCCAACTGATACTTCATCACACCACCGCCGACATCCATTACATTATTATTATTCCCACCGTAATAATAATTCCCCCTACCATGGCTACTACTAATATACGCCGGGCAGTTCACATTCAATCGATACTTCCCAGATACAAAGTTCCCAACTTTCCACCTAATCCTCCCATCAACCCTAACGTTGACCATCACAGTTCCAGCAATTTGATCTTCGTCGATAGCTTCAGCCACGTAAGGAGAGACTGGGACGTTATTACCGTACGCAAAAGGAGACCAAGATATTACGTCCCTGTGCCCCTGGTAGGAAGGAGGCAGAAGGGTAGGCATCGTAATTTGCTGATCGTGGTAGGAAACGTACACGTCGATTCGATCGTAGAAAATCCCAATTCGATCGTTGGGGTTCTTGGTCCATAGGGTGACTTGGATTGTGGTCGTGAGTAGGCTCGGAGATTGTGATGTGAAGTTGAAGGCGTAAATCGTGGCATCTTGGAGGGTAAAATGGGGTTTTGTGGGCCTTAGTATGAGGAAGATTAGGAGGACTGTGAAGAGGACGACGGTGGTCAGGGCGGCCGCCGCCGCCGCCACGTGGCGGAGGAGCATTTTCCGGCGGTGGTGGTGGTGGTGGGCGCACTCCTTGGCGCTCATAGTATGTGCGGTGGTTGTGTTTTATTGTATAGATAAAATGGGATTTTTTTTTAGGGTTTGACGAGGGAGATGGGTGATGTGCTTTGTGAACTTATTTATAAATGTCATTCCTACATATATTATTAAAGAAAAAAAAAAAAAGAAACAAAAAGTTGTGTGGTATCAAGTGGAGATGCTTGAGCTCGACGTCTATGAGATTCAAGTATTTTTTCTATGGGGCCCTTTAGTTTTGCAATGTTAATGGTTTTGAAGAATTGTGTGATATAAATATGAATTCAATACGTGTTTATATACGTATGTATTTATTAAAGCGAATTCTTGGCTAGTGGGATTGGTGGTTGGTGACAGAAAAAAAAGTTCTTGGCTTTGAAGCAAAACCATACGACACTAATTTGTTATTATTTTGTCCAAGTGAATTCTAAATTCAAATTAGACGTCTCTAGTTCGAATTCTCATGATTTTTGTTTTGTTATCAAATTCTTATTATTGTCTTTTGCTTATATGAATGAAATATTTCCAAGACACTAAAGTCTCAAGCCAAGAATATCCACGCACGTCCCTACCCTTCCATTTCTTTTTTTCTTTTTCCACAATGAAAATTATTTCAAGTGCTTATTTTTAACAAAAAAATGAGAAAAGGGAATAAAGAAAATCAAAAGAGAGAGTACTAAGGTGTTATTTCAGTACAGATAATACTGAGATGTCCAAGAACAAACAAGCAGGCGAAATACATGGAAATCTTACATACATACAAACAAACACACAACAAGCACACATGTCCAACGATATCAATCTTCGCAAAAACAAAGTTTAAAAAATAAAAAACGATTCATCGATCAAAGATCCTATCTTCCTTCTTCATCGTCATAGAAGCCTCACTGAACAATAGATACAGAGGATGATTCTATTTCGCATGGCGCTGATGTCATCTTCGAGCTTTTTTCGAGCACTCGAACTAAAGAAATGAGCACTTCCATCCTCGTCACCTCTCTGTTGTTGCCCGCCTGTCGAAAAAAGACAATATCTTGATATACATTTTTTTTCGCTTCTTTTACAGCAACTTTGTGTGTGTTGTTACTACCTCAATTACGAAGCGCGTCGAAACCTCGCCTTCGTTCATGGCTTCCATCGTCCCCTTCAATATAGTCAGCCCAAGCCCTCGAATTACGTCAGCTATTTCAAGAAACGAATCGCTTTCTTCACACACCATCTGTTGAATTGTAGCAATGAAAGATATTATGTTTCTACGCTGTCAGAAAAGTCGAGGAAAATGCTTTTTTCTTTAATTCTGACTACATATTACCTCGACGAGCATTTGCCTGGGCGAATTTAGATCCTCGACTTTGATGGGACAAACGTTTGAGTTCGAACCGATTTCGTAGGCCCACGTGGATCCCTTTCAAAATTATCCTTCGAAATCGAACCGTTATTGTCAATCTGAAAATCCAAAAAAAAAAAAAAATCATAAGAAATATTCTTTATTTTTTTTTTCTATAGTTCGAAAACGCAAGTTCATACCTTTGAGTCCTCCACAGTAGTTTGCTCGAGCTTGTTTGCATGGACGGCGACGCTTTGCAGGAAACGCATGTGCTTTATCGTCCTTTCCAAGAGAGCATCGATGCTACACTGCTAATCAGCAGCGGAACAAAAGCCATTACGTAAAAAAAAAAGTACAAAAAAAATCGTTCTTTTTTTGTTCGAATTATTACAAAGATCACCTTCGCCCCGTTAGGCACGATTCCTCTGAGCTCCTTGACTCTATCTTGAATCATTTGTCTATCTCTTGGCCTCGGCCTTGGATTTTCTCCAGGTTTTAGCCTCTTCTTCGCACTCTTTCTTACATCTTTACCCTTATTATGGGACGAGTTAGGATCGTAAATCGAACTGCTACACCGAGAGGAAGAACTAACCGTCCCCGCCGACGTGCATTGGGGAATTCCCAAAATGCCCCCATTCGTCTGCATATTGAACTGCCCATAGGAGGACGAAATTGTCGGATTATTAGCTACTGTAGTTTCAGACAAGCCACTGTTCTCCTTGGGAGTAAGAACGCCAGAAACCACAGCATCTAAGAGGTGGTCCGAGAACTTCGAAGAGGAAATTCCACTGCCTAAATTCTTCTCTGATGTGAGGCTATTTTGGTAAGCTTCGAAGATGCCATCCATCGAATGGTCGAAAAAGGCGTCGTTCTCTTCCATGAAACCTTTGAACAGCTCATTTACGTTCGCAGTTTGACCTTCGAATAATGGGTTTTCGACTGAGTTCTTGACGTAACTGAAAGGACTAGAAATGAGCGAAGATGTCTCCATATCTTCTTTGAGAGAAATGTCATCATTATGAGGCGTCGACGAAACGCTGGGTAGATATGAGAGCTGATGTACTAACGAGACAACGTCGTTTAGAAATCCCATGTTCTCCTTAATCTGAGATTTATCAGTCGAAACGATGATCTTATATTCCGTGTCTGAAATGCAAATTTGATGAAACGTAGGCCTTGGGAAAAACAGGACTTACTTTGAAGTATGAACCGAACTGAAGTACGCCGTGAGGAAGAACGGGTATGGCTGCTATCGTCTGAACGAAGAACACAAAATTTATATATAACTAACATGGAATAAAACGAGGGAGAAGAGTATGTAATTAAGAAGTACCTGAATACCAGCAGAGAATTGTTCGAATATCTCTTCAAGAACCTGTTATAAAATCAAGATTTACATTGTTAATCTCTCAACTACTTGTTTTCTGGGAGAGAGGGAGAGAGAGAGACTATACTTGTGGTGGATAGGCTTCTCCATGGAAGTTTTCGGACGCGATCCATTGGTGTTGCCCAGTTAATGCAACTCTTCCGATCAAACTGCGGGAGAAAAGATAAAATCGAATAAGCGAAGAACACCATGTACTTAAGAACATGCTTGTCAAGAACTTCTATACCCTTCTCCTACAACGTCCACATGATGATACACCATCATCTTGTCCACAAGCAAGCTCGCTCGATTCTCTGCTTGCGAATGGATTTCGGGCTTTTCGTTCACAAGTGCCGCTCCGAGCCCGGGAAACGATTCTGGCCCGCGATAGTGCTCTTCCCATATCAAAAGCCTGGCAGAGAATACATGTTAGATCAAATATGACAGCTGATTTCCTGGGAATTTGTCAAAGAATGAACTCATATGGTGCACAACCTCAAAGATCGAGAAAAAGAAAGATCTTTAAAAACGTGACTAGGACTAAGAGATAAACTACAAACAGATCAAGAAGAAACTGTAAGAACGCATCGGCTAAACTTCGTATTCTTACAAAGATTCTCCAAGACAAACTGAGTTGACAAACAGAGCAAATAACACCAAGAACAACTGAGAGAGAAAGGGAGAGGGACTTGAAGATTAACAAACTCACTTAGGGTTCAGTTGACCAATCTTCCAAAAAACAGCATAAGACCACTGATTGATTCCACAGAGAGTCTTCAAAGCCTCTTTCAGTAAGTACCCCATGACGAAAAAACTGAGATTTAAACTAGTAGCAGTACTTCTCGCAGTAGAATTTGTACCATGCAATATATTAAAATTCTTGGTATGAACGCGCAAAGATTCAACACAGGGCAGAGATAACAGAGGAATACGTATGTATGTGAGTGATTGCTGTTCCTCACACAAGGAAAGAACCCTTAAAATCTTCCCCCTTTTTCCCTTCTTTTATGCGGAGGAGAAATCAAAAAAGAAAAAGAAAAACTAAGAACACCTTCAGCTAACTCCCTCTACACGAGCCACGTCCTGCTTGTTTCGTCCTAAGCCCACCACTTCTTTTTCTAACTGGGTCCAAATTCACAGCTTTGAAGCTTTCGTTTTCCATTCCAAGGAGGTGTAGAGAAGAAAATACGGCGAAAATAAAGAGATGAGAAGAGGAATATAGCTTCATAAAAAGCTTGAAATAATCAGTGTTTCTCTAAACCCCCCCTACACAATCCCAGAATCTTTAAGCTCGCAGTTAAACACGGCAACAACGTTCTCCATCGCGAAAGCACAGATTAAGGAGAAGTAAGAACGCTAAAGACACAATCTTGATGGGATTCTTGAGCCAAAAGATCGAGCTTTGAGATGAAAGGACTTATGGGCTAACTTAAGAATACTCTACTTTCACTGAGAGTCGAGTGCTAATATGCTTCGTAGTGGTGGTGCTGGTGGTGGAGTGTGAAATGATGCTTATGATGTCTGCTTTTTTTTCCTAGCTTTAGCTATGGGAAACTACTGTCTGAAAAAAAAAATAAAAGGGATGATGATTAACCAATGAGAGGGTGAGGCGATGGAAACAGACATGTACTTTGCCTTGAATTACAGTGAATGCCATTGAGGTGTTCTCTTTTATCTTCTTTCCTATTCTTCTTTTCTTTTATTTTGTAATTGTCTTTTCGACATATTCAATTGGGAGGAGAGGACAGTCAGAAATCAGAAATGCGTATGTTTGCAGTCTGTGTGTGTTTTTGGGACTGCCCATGAGAATCTTGGGAATTTGGATTCAGTCAAGAATTCTCATTTTCACTTATATTATTTTATTTTGACAGAGAAAAGCTGATACTTGTTGCAATATAATTATATTTTAAAGTTGATCATCATTCTTTTTCTTAACCCGAAAAAAGAAAAGAGTGAGTTTTTAGATTTTCACATTCATGTTGAACCAAGTGGTGAGGGTGGGAGTATGATAATTGAAGTGGCATATATGAGGATAATTCAAGCAAAAAGTTTTTATTTTTATTGTTTTAATAAAGATTTTATGAGATAGTTTTGGACCCAATTGGCCTATCACTCGGACGAAATCATTTTATTTATTAGTTAATGTGTTAAACACAATTAAGTTTAATTTATTTTTAACAGAAAGCCCAAAAATAGGTGCATAGTAAGCGAGTTATTACCCTTTGGTGTAGTTGAATAGTCAACTTTGTACATCATATTTGATAAAAAAAAAAAAAAAAAATAAATAAATTTAATGGACAGGTCAGATTATATAAAATAGGATAAGTTCGAAAACCTATTTGAACTCTAATTAACAGTGCCTATTTCCCTCCTTATCGTTATGCACGCTTGCTTTAATAAGATTCTTACAATTACATGCTGGGATTGACTAAATAATTATATGATTACTTACTTAATTACTTGGTATTTCGTCAACCCAAATTAGACTTATTTACATTAGTATTAAATTATATTGTTGACGATTAACTAATACGAGTTTATTTATTGTGGGGTTTGGTAAAACATGCATTCGTGCCAACGATCTGAACGAAGCTAATGTTTTACTGGAAACCTACCATTTTAATCATGTATATATTACATCAAGTTGAATATTTTTAAATAATAATGTTTCCTTCTGTTATTCTATGCTTATTAAAAGCCGTTGACTACTGTTTTTATATAGGGGTTCTTATTTTCATTCATACGTCAGATTTACGAGTTAATAATGTCGAGAAGTGGTTAGTGTTACTAGTACATAATACGAGCAATAATTACCAAATCTAAATGGTTTTAGTTATATTAAAATCGAATAAATGATATAATAAAATCTCATGTTAGAAGCCACAATCGATGCTATTGGTCTCTCGATGTTGACCGCCTAATATCTTCATATGAAGGTCAAATACACAATTTTACTTAAAACCCATAATAATACTTTATATTTACTAATCAAGTCTTGCTCGGGGAAATTATCTGATTATTAGACGTACTTTATTCCCAACGAAGATCGAGAAATGTGTCGGAATGTCACATGCACGAATTATTAGCACCTGCAAAGCAAGCTTGTATTTAAAACATTTGATTAAACGAGTGGTATAATATATCATAGATATATACATCTAATTATCATTGGCTTTATTACTTTAAATCAAGAGATTTGCCACAATGGACATTGAGCTTGAGAATATTGACTTATTACAACAATAATCCACCGAGCTATATTTATTACACAAAAGGGATTTGTCAAGATTTCCTCATATTGTTGTCTTCATCATGTCTCCAATCTCGTGAAAAATATATATCATAGTGTCGTAAACTCATTAGCTTTGGTTGATATTACATAATTTCAATTTATGGACGGATTATGGTGAACAGCTCGGCAAATAAAAATTTCATTTAGTACATTATATAATGACCAAGTCTTATATGGAGTTTATTTAGGAATTGTTTTCGATATTGGTAAGTGAGTAGCTTCTACATATGGTTCCTTCTATGATCACCATTTATTAGTGACGAATAATGTAATAAAACATTATCCCCATATGCTTGATGAAGTATATAAAGGCATTTCATTTTATGGTCATGCATGGAGACAATAAGATCGAAGTCATTGACATTGTTCCATTGTCTTGTCCAAAAAAAGGGAAAGAAAGTAAAGAACGACTTACTTTGCAAAGTACATTTTTTTTATTTGTTTCTTAGTAAAAGGACAATAAAATTATGTTGAACTTAATAAGAAAAACTAATTGTGTATTCGATTCATTCTTAATTCCTACTATTTGACAACGTTAGCTTGAGAATGATGAATGTAAGGGCACTATCTAATTGGTGGCCCCCTTTGTTAAACAATTGCATGCCTTAGGACCAAATCATACCTATTTCACTAGCTTTTGGTCCTCTTTGCTCATACATAATAGGGAAATTGCAATCATATACACACTATTCGTTTTAAATACTAAATATAATAGTAATAATAATGTTAAACTATATATTATTGTTATTATACTCTTATCAACGGTAGGTAAGAAGCTTGCAAACATCAAACATGGGATCAATAGGCCCAATATTCGAAGGCTCTCATAGCCACAACCCACATAAACGCATGCGCTAAATGGGCCTCAACAAAGCATTTAGGCCCATTTTAGTTTCAGGCCCAGGCCCATCAGAACCGTGAACCGAGAATGTGCTTCTGCATAGATGTATATCTGCTAAATCGGGAGTCAAATTGAATTCTTACAAATCAATGTCTCCAATGTCGAAATAGCTAGAGAAGCGAGGGGGCAAAAAGAAAAGAATCTTCATAATGAGTTTATTATTAGTTTAAAGTTGAAAATATTACTCTAAATTAAAAATGTGCTGATAATAATATTCCAAAAGGCAGTACCTTTTCTGAAGCCCAAAGTACAACAATGGGCCAACGCTGGATCAATTTGCGCCTGTTTTTCTCTCCGATGACTTCTCCACAGTGATTGATTGCTGTACGGTGGAAATTTGCCCTTATAGATTTTCAGATCGCTGGATTCTCTGAGCTGCCTACTTCAATGCTAAAACTTGGGATTTGTTTCGTGATTAGGCGTAGTTAAAGCGAAGGTTTGTTCTCATTCACCCTCACCTCATTTCGTGTAGATTGAGCAGACGTGGAAGTTGAAGTCTGGATTTGACTGATCTTTGAAATGTAGCTTATTTTGTAGTGGATGTTCTATTTTGACCTTAAAGTACTTGTTTTATTGGGTTAGGTTAAGAAGGAAGTAGGTTAAGATGCTGGTAAACGTTGAAGCACAATTTAGCTTCTTTTTGCACTGTGGTTTTGGCTGCTCACTTTCCGCTACACTTGTATTGTAGAATGTACGAACTGAGTCAAATGAGAAATTGGGATTGAAAATGAATTGGGTACTCTAATTAAAATAGTTGAAAGTGGCCAATTGCGCTATTTTTAGACAGCAACGAATTTATCTATATTCTTGGGGAGGAAGATGCTTGCAATGATTGCACAGTACCTCAGGCGACTTTATTGTTGCCAGCACCGAGACATGCATTGTGATAAACTATGCCAGTGATTGAAATGGAATAGTTTTTGAGAACTGAAAGCATCTAATGCCTAATTCGTTTACGTAACGTGCGCCAAATAAGTTTGTTTACTTTTTGGGAAGGATGTCTTTCTTTGTTTGTGTCTATACTGCGATAATCTTTTCCGAGCGAAATTTGCTTCTTATGGTAATGGAATATCTTCGCTATCTTTTTTTCAACTACTTTGCATGTCAGGTCCAATAGAAATGGGTTCATCCAAGAAATGGATCAGAACGTTGCTTGGTTTGAAGAAAGCTGATAAATCACAAATTTCAGAGAAGGATGAAAATGTAGGCGGTTTAGTCTTCTTTCTTTTGTTCTCTTCCCTTGGTAGTTATGCATCTAGATAGTTCCACTTCCAAGATATTCGAATGTTTTAAAACTTGCAGAGATCTGTTGGCACCGGCAAGATTCGCCACCGAGGAAAGCATTCTGGGGAAATTGATAACAGCATACTCGAAAAGGAGTTGAATAAACACGGAACAGCAGTGGTTGATGATGCCAACGTAAAGTTGGTATCTGAGTCAGCGAGTTCTCCTTCGACTTCTCGCCAGGTGAATAATGAAGTGCTCTCTCACCAGAATAAGAGAGAAGAATGGGCAGCAATACAGATTCAAACATCCTTTAGAGGATTTCTGGTATGTAAGTAAGTCTGTGTAGACACATTATTGTAATCGTTGTTTTTTATTCATTCCCTGTCCATATCCCATCAGGCTAGAAGAGCTTTACGCGCATTAAAAGGATTGGTGAGACTACAAGCTCTTGTAAGGGGCCATGCAGTAAGAAAGCAGGCAGCCATCACACTTCGTTGTATGCAAGCTTTAGTAAGGGTTCAAGCACGTGTACGAGCAAGGCGTGTCCGCATGGCATTAGAGAATCAGACACCGGAACAGAAACTTCAGCAACAACTCGAACGGGAGGCCCATGTTAAAGAAATCGAAGTAAGCTAATTACTGATATCGCTTTTTGTTAATCAAAGCCTGTCGGTGTTACACCTCACATGCTTACTTGTTCTAATACTGCCGATTGGTTCTGTGACTTGGATTTTGCTGTGACAGGATGGGTGGTGTGATCGTGTGGGTTCTGTTGAAGAAATTCAAACCAAGTTGCTTCAAAGAAAAGAAGCCGCTGCCAAGCGTGAAAGAGCAATGGCCTATGCTTTAGCAAACCAGGTATCCGCACAACTGGGACATAGTTCATATAGTACGCTTATCTTCTAAATGCAAAATGTCTCAACCTTTTATCATAATCGAATAACGACCCATCATATGGTATAAAAATGGAAATTGTGGGCGACTTCTCATTTAATCTTTCTGTTAAAAACATGTTCTCTAGTTTCTTGAAGTTTCACCGGATACTTTGTATATTTATGAAAATAATCTAAAACATAGTATCATGAGTAGCTATGATATTCGAATCTACTGCCAGTTTCTGTTGTATAAACTTCAAGAAAATAAAAAATTGGTGAGTCTTTCTTTGAAAATCTGTATAAACTTCAATCTATGTTTGCAGTGGCAAGCGGGGTCGAGGCAACCGGCTATAAGTTCCAGTTTTGAGCCCGATAAGAACACTTGGGGTTGGAACTGGTTAGAGAGATGGATGGCTGTTCGCCCATGGGAGAACAGGTTCATGGATGATAACACCAAAGAAGGCATAAAAACCAACGAGAAAGGATCCTTCGATGTTAAGAAGAACGGTCTCACCCCTCATCTCAATTCCTCAGCGACGAAACACGCCTCATCAAATGGCAAGGGACCATCAAATTATTCTAACACATCAAATGATACAAAGATCCCATCTCATTCAGACGACCACAATTCTGCTTCGCCCAAGAAGCCCAAACCGTCCGTCGAAGAGTCGAGTGAAGAAGCCATTTCAAAGCCAAACACTGGCCTGAGGTCTCATAGCAATCCCAAGGAGAGGTCTAAAGCTGCTGCTACTGCTGATAAACAAGCAATGAAACGGCAATCTCTTCCTAACAGTGGTTAGACTCTCTCCCCCCATACAAATACACGCCATGTATCTCAATTTTGTATGTGATCGATAATTTGATCATTCTAATCTTAACAGGCTTGAGCCACGGAGCTCGAACTGTTGGCAAAACTTCTGTTACAACTACTGGTTCGTCGAAGCCTTTAAAGGACAAAGCCAAGCTTGATAAGAAAGAGGCCAACTCTTCAGTCTAAGTCAGTTCGTTGTACATAAGGGGCAATTATTTCGATGAATCATTTCTTGGGACAGAATAAGATTATGGAAACACTTACTCGAGATCACACTAATATGCTACAAGGTGGGAGCTAAGAATTGGTATGTCTTAATTATTTCCGAGTGTTTATATTGTTGATCAGCGTTTATTTAATATGTGGAAGGAGAGTGTTTTTCTCATCTTTGTTATATAGTTTCTATTGATCTTTCAATTGTTTCTCTTTCCCCGAATTGAATATATGGTTTCTCGTTGGATTCGCATGTCTTGATGACTTAGCTGTCCTTTGTACGTGTAAGATCTCTGTTGCATTACTGCAATTTATTTTGTTATTTATGTCAGTATGTATAATTTATTTCCTAAGATTCTTGGTCAAATGTTCACTGTTCTAGAAAAAAATGTCAATTAGCATTTTCGTTATGCTTTTGCATCATTCACGTGGCATTTCGTTCTTGAGATTAACTTTGCTTTTTCTTCTCCCAATTTCCTAGCGAATTTTATGTGACAGATGCGACTCAAGTACAAGCATCCTAATAATCAGCTAAAGATAAAAAATCTCCATTTTTTCCTCAATTTTTGTACGTAAGATGACAATAGTACTGCAATATTTGAAAGACAGGTGTATGTCAAATTGTATACGAGTCCCAAGACTTCTACTTACATGTTTACAACAATTCACTAACGACAGAGACATACGCTTTATTTTATTCAACAAAAAATAACCAAAAAATGCAATTTAGACTTATAGGTAGAAAAATAAAGTGAAACAAAATTAGAATACGTACGTACATCTGTCCCATATTTCTCACTCCCTATATTTGCTTCAGAAAACACCTCAGCCCAGTCCCCATCCCATCGTCGAACCCTATCGCCTCACCGACACCGCCATGACCACCTTCTCCGGCCACCCCTCCGCCGTAATTCCCGCCGTGATCCTACTCCTATCGCTTCCACCTCTGTGCTTTTACCTCGCGCCTCATATTCACCCTCAACCACGGATCGACATTACCCTCACCGAGGAGCTCGACGACCTCTCTCTCTTCCACAAAGCCGTTCACATGGACGTTCGCCGGCAATCCTCACATTCCATGAAATCCCCTCATCTCCCTTCTCACAAGTCGCATCTCTCCACCAATTCCATGCCGAGGCAGGCCAAGATCGCTTTTTTGTTCCTCACCAACTCTGCTCTCCATTTCCAACCCCTATGGATCAGATTCTTCGACAAAGCTCCGACGAGCCTGTACAACATATACATCCACGCCGACCCCTTTGCGACGGTGCCTTCCGTCGAAGGGCCGTTCAGGGATAGGATTATTAAAGGAAAAAGGACGCAGAGGTCGTCCCCGACTTTGATTTCTGCGGCCCGTAGGTTGATCTCCAATGCGATGGTCGACGATAGGTCGAATGAGTACTTTGCGTTGATTTCACAGCACTGCATCCCTCTACACTCTTTCAATTTCCTGTATTCGTTCTTATTTGATGTGAGGAAGTTGGGGAAACGTAATGGGCTCAAGAGCTATATTGAGATTCTTGACGACCAGCCCTTTTTGCGGGATAGGTACAATGCTAGGGGCGAGAATGTTATGATCCCTGAGGTGAAATTCGAGGAATTTAGGATTGGATCGCAGTTCTTCGTGATGAGTAGGAAGCATAGTCTGATGGTGATTAAAGATGTGAAGCTGTGGAGGAAATTTAAGCTCCCTTGTTTGAATGTTCATTCGTGCTATCCCGAGGAACATTATTTTCCCACCCTTTTGTCGATGAACGATTTGGATAGTTGTTCGAAGTATACGCTCACGAGCGTGAATTGGACGGGCAGTGTCGATGGGCATCCATATACTTACAGCCCAGGTGAAGTTTCGGCAGATCTGATATATAGGCTGAGGGAATCAAATTCGTCGAGTTATGAACATATGTTCGCCAGAAAGTTTTCGCCCGATTGCTTAGGTCCGCTGATGCAGATTGCTGATTCGGTTATATTCAGGGATTGATTTCTATCCGATTGCAATGATTGGAATTGAGTGAGCCAAGTTTCTTGCCTTGTGGTGAGTAAAGGTTTCGTCTTCTCCTTACTTCCTTCTTCGCCTAGTTATGCTTTGTTCTTGGCTTAATTGAGCTTAAGTTGGTCTTTCTTTCTTTTTCGTTTTGGTTCAGTTGCTGGTTTTTGATCAAGATTGCTTACTTGTTTGAATGTTGGCTTTGCGAGAAATGGTTTCTCTAAATTTGTATAGTTAGCGTTGTTGTTATAATGTTACATGCTGAGAAGGTGAAGAGTTCCTCTCAGCATTTGACATTTGGTGAATAGTTGTTGGTATAGATTATAGAATATGGTGATGATCCAATGATAATGTCCTATGTGCTAGTATTTCGTAGGACATTGTTGATAAGATATTAGTTTTTCTTACTATATGGAAGTTTGCTAGAGTTGGGATTAAGTTAATTTCTCATGGGGTGTCTTGCATCTTTGACAGTCTCCATTCGAATTCAATTTACAATCATCCATTGCTTAGCTTTAACCTGTCTTTTATCTTTTCTGTTACAGAAGATGAGACATTTCAAGGCGAAATTCGAAGCTTTCGAATGAGAAAGAGTTTACGCTCGAATTGGGATTAGGGTTCTTTTGAGTGGCTGTTTTGTGAAGAAATAAAGAAAGCCCTCAACCTAAAGAGTATTCCCATAGTAGGAAATACATATTCTCCAACTGTAGGTATGTTGTAGTACTCGAGCAAGAATCATGTTGTTGAAGAAGGTTAGAAAATCTTTGATGCCTTCTTGTTTGTTTTCTGTATATATTCTGTATTGGGTGAATGTTCATGAATGAGATGAACATTTCACATTTTGTTGCGGAAAAAAAACTGTTGGAAAAAAAATGTGTTGTGTTTATCGTCTTGTTTTTCTTCTGTTTTTCAAGGAAATGAATATGGTCCATGGGTGGTTTTTTCAATTGATTAATGTAACAAGTTAGTAGATGACTGGACAGCTTCTACATCTTTTGGGCAGATAAGTTTCTGCAATCCACGTATTAAATAAAAAATTATTCTACGAAAATGGTAGACGTGTCTAAAGAACGAAGATTATATATAATCTGCTTTGATACTAACCAAAAGTTACAATTTTCCCACTCCTTTTTATATGTAAAGAAAACTTGGGCCTACGAATAAATCATCAGTAAAATATTATGATTACATCAATCAATCAGCAAAGTGTCCGATTCTCGCAAATCCCTCTCATCCGAATTTATACATACATTTATTACATATATGTCGAATAATGGTACTTGAGCAATCATTTTTAACTTAAATAATCTTTATTATTTGCTTAGCTTTCTAAATATAAAACAGAAAGCCTTTTGCAAAAGTACTTAGCTTTTATTAGACAAACAAATCCCAACTACTTCCATTTATCAAGTCTAGATTCTCGAAATACGACCGTACCATAAGTAATATCATTACATTTGACAAGATAAAGAAAAAAGAGAAAAAGAAGAGATGCATTGTCGAGTTGTACCTTCCTCAAGAAATGTTGTATTGGCATTGACCGTTATGCCCACCAAACCAATATATGAAAACATGAATTTTTGGATACAAAGAAGCGTTCCATGGTAATACACGTAAGAAAAAGAAAGAAAAATCTAACAAGAGGGAAAAAAAGAAAAACTTTTTAAATAAGTCGTCTGTTTATTTATTTATCTAGTTATCTCTGTTGAATTGAAAGAGATTACAGTACACAGATACAATCAATCAATCAGACGCATGTTTTTAGATTACATAAATGTTTCAGTAATTATTGAGTTATTGTGTGTGTGTGTCAGAGAGAGGCGAAGTGGTTTGATGATTTGGTCGTCACAGCTTCATCCATCGATCGACGCCAAGACCTGAATCATCCTTAGGATAGCTAGGAATTTTGCATAGAAAAGATCGGAGCTAGGGTTTCTGTATCCTCATCATGAAGATTGTGAAGACGAATTGTTGAGGACCAAAAAGCTCCGATTTTTACAGCGGGAGGCAGAGCTTCTTTTAGGGTTTTGTTGCGGCAATTTGAAGTCATGGACTTGGATTCGGCTATGCCAACGGAAGCCGATCACGATTCAGCGGTGCAGTCTAGTAACGGTGAGCAAGCTGGGGAATCCCAGCCATTGCCGCCTAAGAATCATATTGATAGCAGTGGCGATAACATTAACCAGGCGAATAGCGATAATAGCGATGGTAATGATAATAGCGATGGCAGTAACGGCGGAGGTGGAGTTGTTATTGGTGGGCCGCGCTATGCCCCGACTTACAATGTTGTGAATGCGATATTAGAGAAGAAGGAGGATGGTCCGGGCCCAAGGTGTGGGCATACATTGACAGCTATTCCAGCCATTGGCGAGGAAGGGACTTCAGGGTATATTGGTCCGAGGTTGATTTTATTTGGTGGAGCGACTGCTTTAGAAGGGAATTCCGCAGCTTCAGGGACACCTTCATCAGCAGGGAGTGCTGGGATTCGTACGTTTCTTGATTGAACTTTTTTTGTTGGTGGATTGGATTTTGGATCGTTTCCTTGGTGGTTAATGTTTCTGGTTTATGGTGTTGAGAATTTGGAAATGGGTGTTGTGCGTGTGCAAGTTAACTTTGTGATAAGATATGATATAAATTGGTTATATGTTTATTTATATCGTGGATGCAAGTACATTTTGTTTGAAAAGTTTTAGCGGGACTGTGAGAGGATGGGTGGAGTTTCAAGCTGTTTTGTTGTGAATGTGCGACGTGTTTTCTTTTGAGCGGACTGGTTGTTTGTCTGGTGGCTTTTCAGGGGTTTGGGTTTGTGTAGCGTGGGAGGGTAGGTGAGAGGCAGGGTGCATACTAGTGGATGATTGCATTAATTGCAATGATGAGCTTTCTTGTCGTATTATGATGATACTTATTGCAGGATTGGCTGGGGCAACTGCCGATGTGCATTGTTATGATGTGTTAACCAATAAATGGTCTAGGTGAGGCGTTATACTGCCTCCTCCACTATTCATGCTCATATGGTTTTTCTCGGAATTGCCGTTAGTTCATGTTTGGTATGCACATCGTCAGCTTCGAACACATTTCACAGGATTAACCCAATTGGAGAACCACCCACACCAAGGGCCGCCCATGTGGCAACTGCTGTAGGCACCATGGTTGTCATTCAGGTTTGTTGATACATTCATTGATGTTCGAACGTATCAGATTCACAACACATTCTTCTATTTGTATCTATGATGCTTAGATGTTCTCAATCGTAGGGTGGAATAGGTCCTGCTGGCTTATCTGCTGAAGATCTTCACGTTCTTGACCTTACACAACAAAAGCCAAGATGGCACAGGTTAGCATCCTAATGATTGCTTGAGTGTGAATCTGTTGTTCTCAGTAACATGATTGGTTTCAAGTTTGTGAATTTGCTAAACACTTACGAGTTATTTATGGTTTACTGGATTGAACCCCTTTCACATAGGGTGGTAGTTCAAGGTCCTGGACCAGGGCCACGCTATGGGCATGTTATGGCATTGGTTGGTCAAAGATATCTCATGGCAATCGGTGGAAATGACGGTTGGTGTTGCAATCGTTGATTCCATGGGTTTCTATTCTTTTCTCTATGTTTCATTCGCGGTTTCTATGCCAAACATACTTCTGCATGTAGGGAAACGGCCTTTAGCGGATGTGTGGGCCCTGGATACGGCTGCAAAGCCATATGAGTGGAGGAAACTGGAGCCAGAGGGTGAAGGTCCTCCTCCTTGCATGTGAGCACTTAAACTTTTGTTTGGATTTCGTCCTTCTTATTCAATCTCATCATCTCATCTCACATATATCCTGCTACTGCTTGTACTATTCTAAGTTACAGATAAATGAAGTTTTAAGTCTGACCTGTAATCAATAAAGCAGAATCAATAGACACTATATTCTCTTTGTGGTCCTTATGTTTTTGATGGACATGATGCACTTATTCGCGTGCTTCTGCTGGTGTTCATCTAGGTACGCAACTGCAAGTGCCCGTTCTGATGGTCTTCTTCTACTCTGCGGCGGGAGAGATGCTAACAGCGTGGTTAGTCACTTTTAGTTGTTTTTTTCCACCATATTTAGTCAGACGGCTAGACGAGCACTGATGTTACATTTGTTTCTTGTCCTCAGTTTCTCATCAATATGTATATCTTATCATGTTGTTCGGGTTTAAAGCTGTTTTATTGGTTGTTAATTTTCTAGTTGCATTTATGCCATCAGTTTATTGCACCCCTAAGATTACGCTGATCTCTTCTTTTGAGAAATTCTTCGGCAAGTTAATTTTCGCTCGTTGCAAGCTCGTATCTGTTGATCATGATGATTTTTAGCAATTTTACTCTTGTGGACCAATATAATATGAGTGAAAAGACAAACATGCAGCCTCTGGCTAGTGCATATGGGCTTGCCAAACATAGAGATGGTCGTTGGGAATGGGCCATAGCTCCTGGTGTCTCACCATCTCCAAGATACCAACATGCTGCAGTAAGTTTGACACTGTGTGGATCCCTTTTATTCAATTCCGTGTCAATAGGTGAGTTTCTTAATAATTTCCCTGTTGAAAATAACAGTTTTCATATTCTTGCCAGGTTTTGTAAATGCACGCCTTCATGTGTCTGGAGGGGCACTTGGTGGTGGACGCATGGTGGAGGATTCCTCAAGTATAGCTGGTATTTTTATCAACTTTTAATACCTGCCCAATGTTCCTTGTGCCTTCTGCGAAGACAAAAACAACTCCTTCAATCGTAAAATAGTTCCCTATATTATGTTTACTAGTGTTGGATACTGCTGCTGGGGTCTGGTGTGACACAAAGTCTGTTGTTACAAGTCCAAGGACTGGGAGATATAGTGCTGATGCTCCTGGAGGGGATGCAGCAGTTGAAATGACTAGGCGTTGTAGGCATGCTTCTGCTGCTGTTGGTGACTTGATATTTATCTATGGAGGTTTGCGCGGTGGTGAGACAATTCTTTAACGTTTATAAAGTGTCGCTTCTTTTAGTGTTCCATCTGCTTTTTTACTTTGGTAATGTGAAATATCTACTGTAATTGTCATTTGGCTGGTGAATCCTGATATTCATTTCCATAGTTTTAAGAATATTCGGTAATCTGCCTATGTGACTTTATGGAATACTGGTTTTTCTGTAACATTTTAACTACTTTTTTGTCAAGCATGCATACAATCATTATACTGAATTGAGGCTTTTTTGCCGAAGTCTCTGTTGAGGAGTAGCTAGTATGCTACTTAATTTAATAAATGTTAGATTCTTTCTGTTGCTGAATCGTGATGATTACTTATTTGTTGGCTCCCTCACCAGTAATTACTCTCTTACATTAGGAATCGGAGAATTACCAAAGATCTTTGTGGCAGAGTCAATCGGGCCACAGATGCATTTCAAGGCTGTAATAATAGGCTAATAGTAGATTCTTTTGTATAATAGGGGTACTGCTGGACGATTTGCTTGTCGCCGAAGATTTAGCGGCTGCAGAAACAACGAATGCCACTGCACAAGCTGGTAGAGTGCAAAATAGATATGGATTTGGTGATGATGCTTCAGCTACTGCTGCTGATGGTGCGGTTGTAGTTGTGAGTCCACCAGTGAGTTGTGATATGTATACTGATATTAGCACAGAAAACTCACGGTAAAACCCTTCATTAGCTTATCTGTCGGTCTCATACCTAGTTTAATTACATGGGTAACTTTGAAGCGAGGCATGACATAATATTACGATGCAGAAGTCCCAAAGGAGTTGAATACTTAGTTGAAGCTTCAGCTGCAGAAGCCGAGGCTATAACTGCAGCACTAGCAGCTGCTAAAGCTAGGCAAAGTAGAGGGGAACTTGAGCCGCCAAATAGAGATGGTGGGGCAGAGGCAACCCCTAGTGGAAAGCAAACATCCACATTGACTACACCTGATTCAGCTGTGTCTAATAATTCTGAACCAGCTGGAGTTAGGCTTCATCACCGTGCTGTTAGTATCTTTACAACGATAATTGTTTCTTTTAGAGGTATTTAAGTTGTTCGTTAGTGTTGATGTGTATATCAATGTACTTGCAGGTGGTTGTAGCTGCAGAAACTAGTGGTGCTTTGGGTGGTATGGTTAGACAGCTTTCAATCGATCAGTTTGAAAATGAAGGCAGGCGGGTGAGTTATGGAACTCCAGAGAGTGCAACAGCAGCCAGGAAACTTTTTGACCGGCAAATGTCTATTAATAGTGTACCAAAGAAGGTAGATAACCCTCTTCACTCATCATTGGTGTTTTCTGTTTGGGTAATGTTATAGGGCATTCGGATTTCAGACATGAATTCCTAAGGCGTCATATAGACTATCGTTCAAGTTGTACTCTGTGTGAATGTATGGAAAAGGTATATGGATATTCTTGTTTCTTGAATTTGTGAATATGCAAGAAGCCAACTTACGAACTAAATGATCTTTGCCATGACTTATTAGCTCTGACAAACACATCACTCATCAATTTAATAATTAGTAGTTGTGTTGCGTTTTCATAAGTTCCATACCTTTCCCTTATCAGTTTGTTAGGATAACTTTCATCTAAGTTGTTGAGAATATATGTCCCAAGAAGTGGGGATGTAAACCCAGTTTAGTTTGTAGAACTAAAGAAATTACTCCACATAATACCTATTTGTACTTTAGGATGGAATCACCCAATTTGACGTAAACCTTGCATATTTTTCGTCCAGGTGATTGCTCATCTCTTAAAACCCCGTGGTTGGAAGCCTCCAGTTCGTCGGCAGTTTTTCCTGGACTGCAACGAGATTGCTGATCTTTGTGATTGTGCTGAGAGAATATTTGCTACAGAACCAACTGTGTTGCAATTGAGAGCTCCGGTCAAGATTTTCGGTGATTTGCATGGACAGTTTGGGGATCTTATGCGACTTTTTGATGAGTATGGATCTCCTTCTACCGCTGGCGATATTGCGTAAGAGTCCAATCCAAGTTATGTTATTATGCTTTTCATTTTCTTTATTTTAATAGCACATCTTGTCTTACCAGATATATTGATTACCTTTTCTTGGGAGATTATGTTGATCGTGGTCAACACAGCTTGGAGACCATTACCCTTCTCTTAGCATTGAAGGTGTAGTGCTTCTTTCGGCCTTGCTGTTATGTTACAATTTATTAGGATAGAACTCACAAAATTGGACTTGTAGGTTGAGCATCCCCATCAAGTACATCTAATTCGTGGTAATCATGAAGCTGCTGATATCAATGCTCTTTTTGGCTTTCGAATTGAGTGCATTGAGCGTATGGTAAATTGCCACATCTTCTATTGCTTTTGTTTATTGTTATTGTTGTTCGTATGGATATTCATATAACATTATTTTTCTTACTTAACAGGGGGAAAGGGATGGAATATGGGCCTGGCATCGGTTTAACAGATTGTTCAATTGGCTTCCCTTGGCTGCACTAATTGAGAAAAAAATTATTTGTATGCACGGTGGTATTGGGAGATCAATTAATCAAGTTGACCAAATTGAAAATATTCAGCGCCCTATTGCCATGGAAGCTGGATCACTTCTTCTTATGGATTTGTTATGGTAAGTGCTTTACTTATTTTTCATTCCCTGCTATTTCTAAAGCAGTATCGATCCTAGTTTGGATTCTTTCTTATAGGTCTGATCCAACTGAGAATGATAGCGTTGAAGGATTAAGACCCAATGCAAGAGGTCCTGGGCTCGTAACCTTTGGGGTGAGTGGTTTCTCTTCCTTTGCCTCTCAATCTGATGAACAGGGAATTATGGAAGCTCCTTGTTATTGGAAAAAACTTGTATATTTTCTCACGGCAGATTGTTCGTGGTTTTGTAGTCTTCTTTCGAGGATTTAGTACCTGGTAAAGTAGACGTGTATTGTTTCCTTTCATTGATTTATACAGTTAACTTTTGTTGGCAACTTTCAGCCTGATAGAGTAATGGAGTTCTGCAACAACAACGATATTCAGTTGATCATTCGGGCGCACGAGTGTGTGATGGATGGATTTGAACGATTCGCTCAAGGGCATCTAATTACCCTTTTCTCAGCCACTAACTACTGTGGTATGTAGGCTATTGCATTGATTTAGTAATTTTTTTTATTTTATTTTTTTTTGTATATTCATTTTGCACCTTTTTTGCTATTCCCTTCAGGCACTGCTAATAACGCTGGAGCGATCTTGGTTTTGGGTCGAGATTTAGTAGTTGTACCAAAATTGATCCACCCATTACCGCCCGCTCTAACATCTCCTGAAACATCTCCAGAACGTCTTGCTGAGGGCACATGGATGCATGTAATCCCTTTATTTCCATAGCTTCATATAGGATGTACATCATAATCATCATCTCTGTCTGTCTCTCTCTCTCTCTCTCTCTCTCTCTCTCTCTCTCTCTCTCTGTCTTTCTTTCTATATGTATGTATGTATGTATATCAGCTTGAAGTTTTCTGAAGCATCTTCCTCTATTGAAAACCAGGAGCTCAATGCTAATAGACCGCCTACACCAACTAGAGGACGCCCTCAAGTTGCTAACGATCGAGGTTCTCTGGCTTGGATTTAGATTATATATGTGCAACCCAAGATTGTAAGTTCACACGCCTCTTCAAGGATTGTGCTGACCTCTTGGAATAATTTTGGCTTGTTCATTTCATCATACGTAGCTTGACTTGATGCGATATGGATTAAACATTGACGGAAGAGCTATAGAATCATCTTCTGGGCCAGCCAACGCTGATCATTCATATCCTTAGCACCTCAAGTTTTCTCGACGTAGTCGATTGGCAAGGCCAGAGTTTGAGATATCTTCACAAGGTTGGATGGTGTGGGTGGGTATACACTGTACATGAACTCCAAAACAGGTTAGCAGACTTAGCTTAGCTCATTCAATGCATTTATCTTATTTTTTGGTGATTAGATGTTTTGTAATTTGCTGCCAGTCGTTTGTGTTGAGTTGAGAGGTTTGATATACATTGGCAAAAAAAAAAAAACACGGTTTCATTGCGTGATGCAGAGAGGGGCTGTTGTAATTCATGTTATACATCTATTAATATTAGGAAGATCTCTTTCTTCTAACATATTAATTGACTAAGACAACAAACAAATTTTCCTTGAACAAAGGTTTTAGTTAGTTGGTGAAGAGGTCTTGCATGTCTAATATATCAGCAAGAACGCCAGCAGCAGTTGTGTCATTGCCCGCGCCTGCGCCTTGTATTACCAGCGGTTGCTCTCTGTAGCAACGGCTATATATCTCCAACTACCAAAATATTACATGCACATATATGCATTTCATTAAAGGGAGCAAGGAAATAGAAGCGTACAAGAAAAACGATTTGAAGTTCTTATTTATTACCACATTGTCGCTTCCCTTCAATCGGCCGAGGGCCGAGTCTTTCGATACTTCTTTTATGCCAACTTCACACCTGACACATAGTGCACAGTCAGCAATGACTCTCTTAGATTTTGGAAATTACCATATCATCAGCAGGGAAAAGAAAAGGAAAAAGAAAGATACCTTGAATCGATCGAACAAACATAGCGAAGAACATTTCCTTTCGAGGAAGCAGTTTGGATCCTTTTATGGATATCTTCATCGAGCAAAGGAAGGCCATTCGTCAAGAAGTCTTCCAGGGACATTTTGTCGGGTCCCATTTCCACAGGGTACAAGCTCTCGATCTACCGAAGAAAATTTTCGTAATTAGTAATGCAAAACGTAGTTGAGATGTTAAGGATTGATAATATCTTACCTCGATGCTATCCATGTCGATACGGTGCCCAACAAGTCTAGCAAGGATCAAAGCCTGTTTTCAGTTGAAAATGCGAATTATTTTCCTTTCCTTGAATGTTTTGTTTTCAAGAAAATGCCGTTAAAATTGAGAGTTTAGAAGGGAGGAGTAAACCTTCCTAGCAACGTCCATCCCACCAAGGTCATCTCGAGGATCTGAGCGAAAAAGACGCGTGGAAAAGATTTTAGAAATTTGTATAGATTTCCCAACAAGGGCTTTATTTTCCATGCCATTTCAATGTCTGTGGTAAGACATTTGATGTACAAAAAAGGTATTTATCTGTTAATTGATCTTTTACCAGGTTCAGTATATCCAAGGCTTTTCGCAGCATTAACGACTTGGCTAAAGGGTTTTCCACCTTCAACCTCACTCATTACATATCCAAGTGTACCTAACAGTTAAAAAAAAGGCAAAAAAAAAAAAAAAATCGTAGACAAAGAAGATGAAGGGATAACTTTGTATAAGCTTTAAATGGGGATGATTTTGGTAAAGGAGGAGAAATATACCGCTTAGACTTCCAACAATGCGAAGTATATCATCCCCTGACGAAATTATACGATTTATAGTCGAAATAACAGGAAGACCAGCACCTACCTGGCGTAATAGCACAAGTTATTTTACTACAATCAAATATAATGTGAACTTTTTATGTTTATATATTCGTCTGAACGTATGTGTCTAAGATGCTAACACCAAAGAATAAGACCGCACATACTTACTGTGGATTCGTGTCTAATTCGTCTAGGCTTCGATACCAGTTTGTCATAGTCGTCCTATATGTAATGAGATGCAAAATTATTCACCAATGCTCATAAGCAAACTTAGAAATACCTAACGTTATCGAGCATGATTCTAATCCAATGCTAAGTATCAATTCGATTGCTTATCATATTCGATATTCGACTCACCAATGGAGAAGTGAGGGGTTTCTTATTGGCCAATACCACGCAGCAATCTAATCCCACGAGCTCGTTCAGCAGCTCAATGGTTTCAGAGCTCGCCGAGCAGTCAACAACTAGCAATCCTATCGAAGTAAGAAATGATCAGAGAATAGAGGTTAACTGCCCTTTAAACTATCACATCGACAAAGTTCGTTCCATATATAACGGAGATATAAATAAGCAGCAAGTTACTATCTAAAATCAACATCATTTCCCCAGATAAAAATCTACTCTTTGTGTACTACCATTAGATCCACGAAGTGTGACCGCAGCTTCAGAGATTTTCATTGCAATGTCTCCACCCGAATACAATCGGCATTTTCCTACACACGGATAAGATAAAGCTTAAGTTAGCAACAATTTCAACTGAACAACCAAAGAATTAGGGAAAAAAAGAAAGCAACGTGCCCATATCAAGATTTTCTTTCAGAGAACGTCCACTTGACTTCAATTCGCAGATTTGCAGTAAAGATTCGTCGTCGAACTCGTCATCTAAGACATTCGGCACACACAGCATGAATCTGCTGTCACACACTCCTAAGACCCTCAGCCTCACTCCCTGTAAGAAGCAGCAAATTACAAGCTATTTAATGAGAATAGGGAGTTTGGAAAGCTTACATTCTTGGAGTGGAGCGAACGGCATGAGATGACATGGCTGATCAGCTGTCGTCCAACGCCGCCACAGCCCATCAGAATCAACGGTACGAAAATCATTTTTCTTCCTTAATTTCTTATGATTTTGGTGGCTGAGACACCTAGCGACGCCCGGCGGAGAATAGTACTTTCAAAGGTTGTCTTTTTCGTTTTGTTTTTTCTTGTTTTCTCGTTTGGGCCGTTTCCTAAGCGAGTTTCGTGGGTATAAATCATTAACAAGAAAACGGCCCATACGACTCTGTCTGAACATAGAAAGTAAGTGTACTCGAACTGAAAGGTGAAGTGAAGCAAGTGAAACTGTATGCAAGTACGGAAAGAGGGAAAAAAGGAAAAAGGAGAAAATATAAGGGATGAGATTGAGTTTGACTTGAGAATGAGGTTCTGAGTTCCGACGACAGAAAACGCTAGAAAAAGGAGCAAAATATTAAAAAAGAAAAGGTGGGCAGGCGCACAAATAGATAAATTTAACAGCCAAAGCTTCGTCCCAACACAAACTGAGTCAACTTGGTTATTTCAGCCATGTCCGAGGCTACTAAAATGCTCTCTGTAAAAGAAGCTCTTGAAATAGTGTTGACAGTCGCCAAGAGACTACCTTCTGTGAGCGTACCTATCCACGAAGCTTTAGGGAAAGTCTTGGCCCAAGATGTGACAGCTCGTGATCCACTCCCACCATACCCTGCTTCTATCAAGGTCGATCTTTTTTCTTAATTTCTGATATTATGAGCAATTTTATGTGAAAACCCTTGTTTGTGTGAAGAAGTTTGTCGATATGGATGTCCAAGATTGAATCTTTTTCGCCTTCTTGGTTTGTGGGCTAGCTATCTGAGTTCTCTTCTGTTTGTCTGAGATTGTTTCTGTCCAAGATTGAATAAATTGTTCCCGAATTCATTACTATGTGCTGTGATTCTTCTTTCTAGGATGGATATGCTGTAATTGCTTCAGATGGACCGGGCGAATACTCTGTAATAACAGAGTCAAGGGCTGGAGATGATGGCCTCGGCGTTACGGTGACTCATGGAACGATTGCATATGTAACAACTGGCGGTAATTGCTTCTAAAAAAAGCTTCATCTTTTCTTGCCTGTGGTCTTTTCCTATACCTTTTTCTTGCATTTTTCGTTAGGACCAATTCCCGACGGCGCTGATGCTGTCGTACAAGTCGAAGATACTGTCTCGACAGACACTAAGCGAGTGCGAATACTGAAGCAGGTCACTAAGGGACTCGATATTCGACCTGTGGTAAGAGACCCTTTTTAATTTCCTGCATATATATTTTCCGGAATGAAATTACACTTCCATTTGGGTGCTCTAAAATGGCTGTAATAGTTTTATGGCAATCGAACTTACCGTTGATGTTTTTCAAGGGGTGTGATATCGCGAAAGACGACGTAGTGCTGAAATCTGGCGAACGTTTAGGCGCTGCAGAGATAGGCCTACTCGCCACCGTGGGCGTTTTCGACGTCGAAGTACACTCTTTTTCTTTGTAGAAACTCTGTTTTTTGGATAATTTCTGTTTAATTACTATTATCCAATCTCCAGGTATATCCTACCCTCGAATCGCCGTGCTTTCGACGGGCGACGAGCTCGTGGAGCCCACAAACGAGTCTTTAAAACGTGGCCATGTAACCCAATTGAGCCTTTTTACATCATTGATCAGTCGTCTTAAAAGTGTTTCGGGCTATTCCTTATTACATTACATGTTCAAGAAAACTCTGTTTTTTATTACAGATCAGAGATTCGAACCGCGCGATGCTATTAGCAGCCATAGCCCAGCAAAAGTGCGAGTTCATAGACCTCGGAATAGCTCGCGACGAAGAAGACGAAATCGAAAGAGCTCTGAACAGAGCAGTTTCGGGCGGAATCGACGTACTGATAACCTCGGGCGGAGTTTCGATGGGCGACAGGGATTACGTCAAGCCTTTGCTCGAAAAGAATGGAAAAATATACTTCCATAAGGTACTATTTCTATTTCTTGCTCGCCTGCCTTTCTTTTCTGTCCCTAACGTTCGAGCGAATTATGTTTTAGGTGAATATGAAGCCGGGAAAACCCCTTACGTTCGCCGAGCTTTGTCCCAAGTCTTCGACTGGGAAAATGCTTGCGTTTGGCTTGCCGGGAAACCCAGTGAGCTGCTTGGTATGCTTCCATCTCTTCGTCGTCCCTGCAATTCGTCGAATTTGTGGATGGTCCCAAGTTCACCTTCCAAGGTGTACAAAATCTCTCTCTCTCTCTCTCTCTCTCTCTCTCTCTCTCTCTCTCTCTCTCTCTCTCTCTGATCTCTCTCACTAATTTGAAAAGCAATTTTGTGGTACTTTTGGACAGAGTACATGCTCGTCTAAAGCAGCCTATAAAGGCCGATCGATTCCGCCCAGAATTTCACCGAGCCACCGTCAAGTTCGTAGCCAATGATGGCACAGGCAATGCTGGGTGAGCTCTCTCTCTCTCTCTCTCTCTCTCTCCCTCCTTATCTCTCAATCTCTCTCCATCTCTCACAATCTCCCTCGGGGGTTTTTGCACCAGATTCATTGCGGAGAGCACGGGGAACCAAATGAGCAGTCGTCTGATGAGCATGAAATCGGCCAACGCCTTACTACAACTTCCTTCTTCGGGCGACCTTATTCCCTCGGGAACTTCGGTCATCGCAATCGTCATCGATGACATCATCGGCCTCGACGGCGCGCAGGGCAGCGATCCGCCGCAGCACAGCGTCGGCGGAGCTTTGGAATCTCCCTCGGAGTTCAGAGTAGGCATACTCACTGTGAGCGACACCGTTGCATCGGGAGCGGGGCCCGATCGAAGGTAACAAGAAAAAAAACTTCATATTGCCTCGTTTTTTTATCAATTTCATCGTTAAAAAGTAATTTTCAACGAAAAAAAATACATATGTTGTGTTTGCATCGCGATACGTCTCTATGGATCGTCGTTCCATAGAGATCACTCTTGGCGAATGCTATAACAAAAATGCAAAACCGATATAGCTCCGTGTAAGAAGAACTTTTATGGACGTACTGAGGAGTTTGCGACATCGTTAGCGTTTATTTCGACGCCCATATTTTATGATGTTTATCCTTTTTTTTTGCGGCGAACAAGTCGCATGTACGCTTGTAGAGTCTCTTCTTCTACGATCATTTCATATCATAGTACTTGGTAATAGCAATTTAAAAAAAAAAAAGTAAAAAAAATTGCAGTGGCCCACGAGCAGTTTCGGTCGTGAACTCATCCTCCGAAAAGCTAGGTGGGGCGTGCGTCGTAGCTACGGAGGTCGTTTCGGACGATATCCCGAGGATAAAAGCTGTGCTAGAGAGATGGAGCGACGTCGAGAAATTGGACCTCATTGTAACCCTCGGTAAAAGCTTTTTTTCCCGCTAATTAATAATTCTTGCTCGTTGTCTCAATTCACCGAGAATTTTCCCCATCGGCAAAAAAAAAAGGCGGCACTGGGTTTACCCCGAGGGACGTTACTCCCGAGGCCACGAAGCAAGTCCTACACAAGGAGGCCCCCGGCCTAACCTACGTGATGATGCAAGAGAGTTTGAAGGTATTTTTTACATAAATAAATCGTAAAAATGAAATAAAATTCTATCGTTGAACCCACCGTTAGTTAGTTAATGGTCCGTTTAGATACCTGGATATCGATATGAAATCTGGGTTCCTTCAAATCACCCGCTTGGAAAAGGTATGATTTGGATTTCGTCCAAATTCGAGGTTAAATCTAAACGCTTATTATTTGTCGGATTCTGAAAATTCTATGTCGAATGGTCCGTTTTCGAAATTCAAATTTTAGGGGTTGACGATGAGTCAAACGACTCGTGAGCTCAATGAGATGCCTCGAGCTTGTCACCAGCTCACTTGTGGGTGCTCAACTGCGAGCTTGTTTTATTTGTTTTTATTTATTTGTTCTATTTTATACTATTTTTTTCAATAAAAGTCAGAGGCCAAGCACGAGCCCGATCTTCATTTCTGAAATCCGAATTTCGAAATTCTAATGTTTGTCAAATAATGTATTTGCATTTGAAATTAAGATTTTGAAATTAATAATTCCGAATCATTCGATTTCGTTCAAATACGCGAATCCAAACGCAACTCTAATATAATTCGCAGGTGACTCAGTTTGCAATGCTATCGCGTGCTGCGGCGGGAATAAGAGGATCTACATTGGTATCAATTAATTCGTAGCCTCGTATCTCATAACCGTCCAATATTGTTACTACTCTTACGCACTAATACTATGTTTACGGTGAAAAGATAAAATTCGATATTTTATCAGATCATTAACATGCCGGGAATCCGAACGCCGTGGCGGAGTGCATGGAGGCGTTGTTACCGGCGCTAAAGCACGCGCTAAAGCAGGTGAGGGGCGACAAAAGAGAGAAGCACCCTAGGCACGTTCCACACGGAGAAGGCGTCGATGATACTTGGGAGAAGAGCTATAAGATAGCTCAAGCCGATATTTCCAATGCTAGCTGTTCTTGCTCGCATTAGCTAAAGTGGTCGGGCGTTGGCGGTCAAAAAAAAATGAGGGTTGTTGAATTGTAGGATTTCGATAGTGAAAAAATTTGAAGCTGCTACATTTCAAATACACTGACAATATTAATCAACAAACCTGGGTACTGATCATTGTGTTTATTTCTTGCCACGTCAACATTGAGCATAACACAAGGATATGAAATAGTCAACTTCCTCGAGTCTCTGAGAAATGGTATAATCATATGATTCAAGATATTTGGAAGACAAAAAAGCATGTTGGCAGCCCAAACTCTCAAATAGTGCACTATTTGATCACAACATAATGACGAGAAGAACAATTTATTTAGCCTAAATTGTACATGACGATTCATGGAAAAGAACATTATCAGCAGTTAAAAACGTACGTTGTTTTAAATGTGAAGTTCTCCGGAAATGACGCAGGTAGCACACACAAATACATCTGTGTCTAGTTCAAGAGGCCTTCCAATTTTTCAACCAGTAACCGAGCATTTTGGATTATTTTATGCGCCCGTATAAGTGACCACACCAGCCATTTCCATTGAGTACCATCTTGCACCCCTGAATAATTTTATTTGAGGATCGTCTATCTAAAAACTCAAGACACTGAACATGAACTGCAAGCTACTTCCGCATGACGTAGCCATAGAAAGAGTTGAGGATACACTTGTGAGCTAGTTGCAGTGAATCATAAAGTACTACCATGTCCTGCAAAAGTTGATCTTTGACCATAAACCCCAATTAAACGATTATGGTGACATTCAAGACCCAGGCATTGCAATACCTGTGCTTCCTGGATTTTAATAGAATTCCCGCTGGTCTTTGCCTCTACCAACTTCCCCTTCCAAACTTTATTTTAGTCCCTTGTATTCATATCTTCTATCTCGAAAACTGAAGCAAAACAAAGATCATAGAATCTCAGTTGGGAAGACGGAATGGTATCGGAACTGAAACTTCTGTTATAAAGAGAGCTTGCACAGGAAACAGGATCTTGTGACTGTAACATCCAAATGACTGAGGGAAATATCCTACAAAAGTTACCTGCGGACAGTATCAACATAAAATGGGTTTTCTCGCATGCAGATCCCTGCCTCGAAGTTCTGTTACAGGTTTATCAAGTACCCTTTTGTAGGCCTACAAGACAAAAGATAATATACGTTGCCAGTACAAAAGGGCTTAGCATAAAAGGAAAAAAGAATGCACCAGGTCATTCACCTTCTGACAGTATTTCTTTAGACGCTCTTTGAGCTTCAACTGTTGGTCTGCTTTAGGCAGGTCAAGAAAAGATTTTGCTGGTTGTCCACTTATGCGGTCAACTAATTCAGATTCAATTTGCCTCTGATATGATAGTAGTCACTGGCATGACGTAAAACAAAAAGTTGATGTAAAGTTAAGTTGCATTCAGGCTCATATCAAATAATCCAAAATATGGGCGCGCACCAAACCTTCTCTTTGCCATGTATGTCTCTCCACGCCAAGCCCATTCTAACTTCCGAAGGCAATTTTTGCCTGGACGATTGAAATCGCATGCAGTGCATATTTCATCTGTAACGATTGAAGGTGGCTAGCAATTGAGGGAAAGAAGGAAACTATAGTCAGTTGAATTGTATAGCAGAGATTTATGAATGATCAATGCTCCAATCACATGTGAAGCCTCCATGCTGTTAACACAATGGACTAGGGAAAAAAATCTGATTTAGGAGGAGAAAAGGAGGATGAGAGACATGAAAAAAATGATAAAATATGGGATTATGGCGAAACAGTTGACAATGACGCTGTAGAATTTAGTTTTATTGGTGACTCATGCAGTTATGCATATTCTCATTCTACTTCATGTCCGACTGTACTCTAATTCCATTACACGTTATCAGCCGTAGTGTGTTCACGTTCAGTACTACAGATAGACTACTAGGCTCAGAGACAGATTTGAGGTGCAGAGGATGTCATCCAATGACGCCAGGCGAATATTCACATGCTCTACCCTTTAAGACAAAAAAAAGTACAGCTGAAACTTTATAAGAGATTTAAAAATATATGATTTATCACCTGAAGCCTGTTAGTCAAAATGATGTTAGGGTACATTGCAGCAACATCGAGATGATATATGAGAGGGCGCTCTTCTCGTATTGGTTCATCTTTCAACCTGACCAGCTGAACATCATGGGGCAGCACAAAATCAAAACAGAATTTTGTAATGCAATAGTTTAACCGTATGCCTGAGTATGCAACCAACAACATGTTTCATATTGCATTGGCACATGCAGTATGGAAACAATGTGCAATTGCGACTTTGTGATGCAAGGAGAAACTCAACGGCTTCCATGATAGGTAGAATTTACCATATACAATATCAGAACCAAGTTATGAAGTGATACTAAGATCAATGGACATATCTACTTTCTCAGAAACGTTGATAGCAAAAGAGGATTCATGTACCTTTTCTTTGATTGAATTCTTGACTTCGTCATAATTTGAAACTGATTCTATGTCCATCTTACCCTCCACTTTAATAGCATATTGCAGGTCACGGTCAAGGTTCTCAATCAATTTCTGTTATATACAGTTTCGTTTCACAACATTTAACAAGACTAACCAAGCAAGAAATTCAGGCACAAAATTAAGAAGCTGACAAGGCTTCCAGGGATTCAAGGAGCAGTAAGAAATTAATAGTCAATAGTAAATATTATAAAAAGCTAGCGGAGACCCTACAACTTCAACGAATGTCAAACCATGCAGAAAATTGTAGAGGTAAATAATATGGAACATCTAGAGAACACATGCACTAACTTATGCGGGATAGGCTGATTGATGAGAAGTCCCTTCCACAAGCAGTAGTACCAAATCAATCAAGACATAAGCAGGGCTGATGTTGGACAAAAGCCCCACAAAATTAAAACAGGCAAGGATATGACCAATAGTCATTTCAAGGGATTCAACACTTCACACATAGGGATCACACTTAACAATATAAACTGATCATCAACAATTCAGGTGAAAAGAATGTGCAACATATATTCTCCAACCGACACCAAATAGTTAGCATGCATAATGAAAATTTTTAGCACAGTCTAGAACGGCGAAGAAAATTCCAGTTTGGGGAGATTTGTGAACAAAGATGATACCTCATAGGCGATCGGATCGAGTTTAAAGCTAGTTGGGAGGTCAGACCTAAAAACTCCACTTTCTAGGCATTCAACATGTCCCCAATGTATGTCTCACTCTCGAGGAGTTTATTATTGTAGAACTTCTCTGGATCAGCTTGGTGTTTGTTTGGACAGATGACGTTAGCCTTATATGCCTGTGTGCATAAAATGATAAGTAGAAGGAGCAATGTGGGAAAATCAACTGAAACTGAAGGTACATGTAAATCTCTTGCATTTTGTTTTGTATTTGATTCATTGTGGGATAAAAAAGAGCCAAAAACGCAGTAAATGAATTTCAAAATCATTGGTTGATTCCGGGAGATATAACTTTAAGACAGTATCGACAAGATCGAACAAATCTTGAATGTTTCAGCTATCCACCTGCACCATAAGTAACATTTCACAGAGAGTCCCGCTTCCCTTCCGTAACACCTCATCGGGTGGCATGGGGATTATGGTAGCCAGCGAAAATATGAATGGATGAACATAAGTCATATACAGGTAGTAGGTTGCTACAGCATCAGAAACAGAATAGGATGCCATCATCTGCATGAAGCATAAAAATGGATACGGTGGTTAATTAAGTATCATTGGACTATTCTTTTTAGGATATTAAGAGGGTATCACATATTAAAAACAGCACTCTTTCCGTAGCAGAATATCAGAAATTATTTCATTGTCTTAATATTGAACAATCATGATGAAGATCTCAACCAAGTTAGTGCATCCAATTTACTCGAGGTGCAAAATCTAGCTATAGAAAATGTGATTCTCCGAGGACTGAAAGAACACTTACCACCTAGTAAAATGCATTATTCTGGGGTTTTCACTGTACTAAATATGTTCATAATCTAAAGAGAAATTGCATATACAACAAATACCTGTATGAACCTAGCTTAACAAAAACCATAAAGATAAATCAATGATACCTGGGGTCTTTCCATTGCAAACCGAACCATATCCTCTGGGTTGACTTCCAACGGGTCGTAACCCAATTTAGCCTTCGTGACAGCCTAAAGTATCAAAATGAAAGAGTAAACAACTTCGTAAGTGACAAGTCTGTAAATGATATACAAAACCACCCAACATTTTCAAATGACACGCAATATATGCCAGGTAGAAGGAATTGACATCTTCATCTACTTGTGAAGGGGGATTAGGGTTCAGAGATCACAGAAAACATATAGACAAAAGATGTAACAGGTTCAATAAAATTCCAAAACAATATTACGAGCTTTGAAGCTGATGAACTGCTCGCAATCTTCCCATATAATTACTTCAGGCACCATCTTGAAGAAACTGTGATTAATGTAGTATCTTTCAGTTCAAAGCATTCCATTCATAAATTCACGCCACCGGCCAACTATTTTGCCACATGGCCCGAAAAGTAGTAGACCGGAAATCTATCCTTGGGAACAAATAATGATCAGAATATTACTTTGTTACTTTTGAAGGAATAGAATGGGAAACTCCATCGCAGAAGTAAATTCTAGAGAATATTAGGATTCCTTGATCAAAGAGGACAAGTTTTCTAAATAAAGTCCAGCCCAACCACTAATTCACGTGTCATGAGAATCGGGAAAAGGACAGTATAATCTAGAAAATCTTATCGGAATTATCAATATCGACTAGACATGAAAAAAAGCACAAATATGGGAGCGTTTATATCCAGTAAAAACAGAAGAATTAAAACATAACCTTTAAGCCATGGCTGCCCTGAGGAAGATAACTATCACGTTTAACCCATGCAAAACAATCAAGATGGCATGCAAACTTGGCACGGCATTCACCTTGATTTTTGTCACACTGGAATCCCAGTACCTGCAGTTTAGAGGTAGAAGGTATTTAAGCATGTTATGGAGATATAACTGACACAGATACTACCAGAGTAGGATTTGCATGCAACCCCACCAGCTATTGAATAAAACTCTATAACAGATGAACAAGCTACTAAAGATCTCCGTCCATGACAATGATAATATATATATCCAGCGCAAGAATAACCTAAAAGTGGTTTATTCCTCGTTCTTTTGGTCTACCTCCCATTCATAGAGAAGAGGCTACTGACATGTGAAGATAAAGAGGCATAACATATGACGGTGCGAACTAATCATCATAAGTATTGACAAGCAGAGAAAGTTACCCTGAAAAATGAGAAAAATTTTTAAATCCATCGCATGTATGTAATCAAGAGATTCACATAACTTTGAGGTGTTCACAACATCTAATTGAATATAATAACTTCAAATACAGTAAACATGGGCGAGGATTGAAACAAACAATTTTGTTACAATTTAGCTGGCATAAACTTAATGAGGCGGATCTTGTCAGTTACGTACATCACTTAGGTTGTAGCCATGATGTGATGCTCTAGTTTCCACAAATGGCCAGTCGAAAAAATCACCATTGTATGTGACATATATGCCTGGTCTTACTTCTTCCATATGAGCGAACCAGGAGCTAAGAAGTGTTTTCTGCAGCAAATTTCATAGTCATGAATTACGATTCATTGATAAACTAATAATAAAATATATGAAAACTACACGCATATTTACCTCATCTTTCACGTTTGTCACCCTGAAGTACCCTTCGAATTCAGGTTTGGGAGTATACTCCAAATCATCTATATCTTCACCTACACACTGCAATAGCTCATACATAATTAACCCTAATAATAGTATAAACAGTTGACCTATACACTTAGTACTTGTAGATTCATCAAGGAAAGGTATGCAGAGAAATATTAGTGGGCAAAAGTGCAAAAGTCGTATAATTCAAAGAGTTGAAAGCAACCTAAATGATAAGTACACGTAAATTTATCAAGGAAAGGCATGCAGTAAAACAAATAAAGTGGGCCACAGTGCACAACACAGATAATTCAAAGAGTTGCAAGAGCGACCTAATAATATCTGAGCGGTGCTCAATGTTTGTGGCAGGTAATTGATGTCTAGCCATGAACGAGAATGTTTAACTTGCAGATTGAGAAACTCCATAAACATGGAAAGCTTACAGGAAATAAAACAATCATGTTTAACTTGGCAAGCAATAAAGGCCTTCTTGAAAAGAAACATAAGTATTAACAATCACGTTTACCTCGCGGTTAATGATGAGGTACCCTTGGCCATCAACCATATACGAAATCATCATTATGGTATCATACTCAGCATCTGGAAACTTTAATGGGAGCTTTGTGGTCTCAATATCAAAGGCACAAACATGTACTTCAGCCCGTTGAAGTAGATCAGTTCGCCTTTCAACATTAATCCCAGCACTTGAGATACAAATATCGTACCACTGACCACATCTTATATCTGAATTGTGAAAAGACCACGGAAACACATTCAAATTTCATCAACTCTTTCCCAATAACAACTACACCAGGTATATAGATCTAAAAAAACTGAATTAGTCACCTTTGTCAATGGCAAAGCGAACATGATAAGGCACGTCAAATTCACGAAGGTCATTTATACAGTCTATGAAATCCTGGGGCCGTTGGTTGCTGCCAAAACAAGATTAAGATTTAGAAAGTTATGCCAAAGAAAATAAAAAAATAACATAAGAAGAAGATTTCTCCAAAAAAGAAGACTTAGCAGAGAGCGGGCATTACGTCTTTCCAGTCAAAATAGACTCGTATGCATCCTCTGCATCCAATTTTGCTTGGTTTTTCTCGACAATATGAATCAGGTCATTCTTTACTTGCATCAGTTGTTGAACAGTATCAAAACTTATCTTCAAGTAACGTTTACATAAACCAGACAGGTGATTTTTCTGTTAAAAATGGACAGTCCAGATCAGTACATTCTGGATACGAATTCAACATTACTGTTAGAAAAGGATAGGCAATGATAATTCACTGAACGAAAAAAATTAAGCAAGTAAACATTTGAAACTTCATCTGAGTAATAGCACGTGGCTAAAAAAAATCAGCAGCCGCTCATAGCACTATGATGAGAGCCATTTCACCATTAAAAATGACATATTAATATTATATAGTTAAGTCGATGGTTCCATCCAAAAAACATTTGACAAGCCAAATGTGTATAGAAACATTTGTATGGCTCTGATAACATGCTAGGTTGTAAGTTTCATCCTAAATTCAATTAGGAGTTGATGGAGGGTTCTTTTTGATTTATAGTACAAGAAGCAGATTTGATATACCGAGGCATATTATCTCAACTCTCAAGTCATCTAGTATACATTAGAAAAAGAACAACCAGACAAAAATTCAAATAAGTTTTACTTTACCATATCAAGATCTTCTTTCTCCATAATTTCAACATCTGCAATTTGTCCTTCATATCTCCTCCTCAAATAAGCCTCCACTTCCATTTCCATTTTTTCCTATCAACCGCAACATCAAGGAAACCTCACAACCAGTTGACAGACGGGCAAAGAAATATCTCAGGCAACATCATAGTCGAAAATCACAAACCTTGGTTGCAATATAGAAATAGGGTCGAAACCTGTACTTGGCTTTGAACGTTGACCCATCCTTCAATCAAACAATGACAACAAACAAATAATCAAACAATGTCTCGAGAGAAGATAATTGGGCGTATGAGAACATCAACAAATAAAGCTCATACCTGACACACAAAATACAAATCCACGCAACTGTAGGCTTTGTGTGTTTCCTCATCCTCCCACGACGACTTATTAACGTTAAACACACAAATCAACAAGTCAAATTCTCCAGGACAAGCTCAAAAAAAGCATAAAAACATATCGGAACAGGTTAAAACTAGGTGGATCCGAATAAGCGAAGTAAAACTCACCGAAGCAAACGTGAGAAGCCAGCCGAGGCGTTTTTCGCCTTCAGTATAGAGACTATATCCGAGCTTCGACTCTAATTGTTCCTCGGCGCTCAGAATCAGCTTCTGCTTCTTCGATATACGAGTACTCGTATCTCTTCGCCACCGCCTCCGGCCGTTACCGGCGTTGTTCATTCTCTCTCCAAACGTCGATTGATTGGATTAATCAGTCACCTACTCTGAGTTGTTCTCTAGCTAGATCAGAAATTGAGATGAATACTCTGATTGAAGAGAACAAAGTGAGAGATGCGGCAAAAAGGGAGTCGCCAGGTTTTTGTTTTCCCGCGCTCCCAGAAAAACGAGGTTTTATTAGTTTAGCAAAATAATTAGTGCTTAAATTAATAAATTTTTTTTTGGGTTAAGCTATTGGGCTTTTATCAACGGTTGGGCTTTATTGGTTATCGAATGAAATTATAGGCCCAAAAACCCCAACAAGTAACGACGCCTAGGGTTTTTCTTTACGCGCATTTAGGGATATCAAACGCCTCATTACTCACTTCAACTGAGCTGTAGAGTCCAAGCGAAGGTGGTTTTTCTACCTTGAATCTTTTTTTTTTTTACCTCGTGTTGAGCTTGAGATAGCGTGATCTTGTTCATTAACTAAGCTGATTTATGATTTTGTTTCTTTATTGTTCTGCTCTGTTTGGCATATCAGAAGTGGAGAGCTGAAGATTCGAACATCGTGAGCCATGAGGTAGTGTAAACGTTATATGCAGTAAATGAAGGAATTTGTTTGAGGTGCTACTAGGCTGGGCTTAACATTTGTTTTGTCAGATTGTTAATTATTGTTTCATTTGGGATAATCGGTTTATGGAATTGAGATGGTGGAAGATGATTGTATGATTCGAGAATAATTGTCTGAGGTGCGCTTTGCAGTAAGCTTCAGAGTGATGCGCTGAGGGAAGCTATCTCTCAGATTGTTGTCGATTCTAAAGAGAAGAAACGCAACTTCACCGAGACCGTTGAATTGCAGATTGGTCTGAAAAATTATGATCCGCAGAAGGATAAGCGTTTTAGTGGCTCTGTAAAGTTGCCGCATATCCCCCGGCCAAGATGAAGATCTGCATGCTTGGTGATGCCCAGCACGTGGAAGAGGTGTTGTACCGTACCTTTTCATGTGGATCTATACATTGATGCACCATTTTGCGATTTGCTTGATGTGTGTTGTGGGCAGGCTGAGAAAATTGGGTTGGAGTCTATGGATGTAGAGGCATTGAAGAAGCTGAACAAGAACAAGAAATTGGTTAAGAAGCTTGCGAAAAAGTATCATGCTTTCTTGGCATCGGAAGCTGTTATCAAGCAGATCCCACGTCTTCTGGGACCTGGTCTCAATAAAGCAGGTAATCGATTAATATGCTTTTAAGAATTGCAATCCCACATTGTAAAACATGAATCATCACTACCCAATGGCAATGGGAGATACTAGTCCATTAACACCTTTTGGCATTAGAACACAGCCATCTCACTAGAATAGGTTCCAAGGCATGTATGGATATATGCTTTTGTCAAATTGTTTCGTTAAATATAAGATATACTACGTCCCAATGCAATTAACACCAACTTTATATTTTCCCGCTCTGATTTAGGCAAGTTTCCCACACTCGTGACCCACCAAGAATCTCTCGAGTCGAAGGTGAACGAAACCAAAGCCACCATCAAATTCCAGTTGAAGAAGGTGCTCTGCATGGGAGTGGCGGTCGGCAACTTGGACATGGAAGAGAAACAGATCTTTCAGAATGTTCAAATGAGCGTTAACTTCTTGGTCTCACTTTTGAAGAAAAATTGGCAGAACGTGAGTTTTAACCCTTCAGTTCGTTCGTTTTTATAGTTGTCTACACCATAAAATAAAAGCTTATTACATGCTTAATTATTGAAATCAACACAGGTGAGGTGCTTGTACTTGAAGAGCACCATGGGGAAGCCACAACGCATCTTTTGAGAACTTATTTCTTGTTTTAAAGCTCATTGCATTGAGGTCTCTCTCCGTCAGAATGTTATCAGAGATTTTTGCCTTTATTGTTTTGGAGGCTGTTCTATTTGAATTTTGAGGTGCTAAGCTGCTTTAAGTCACAAAATAAGCTCTACCATACACATAGAATGTTGCTAGAACGAGTAAAGACCAAGAATTAAGGGCAAAAAATATTTAAGCATCACGATTATTTTTTTTATCTTGCGTAACAACCTATTCAAGAAAACAAGATAGACCAACGTTGCATCTACAGATCATTCCAAGATCAACTGTAAGCTTTCCTCTTTCATGAAACATGGTTGTAAGAAATCCTTAAATCCCACAACTTCTCCACAGACCAATTGAGTAAACATGTTCTGAGGTATATAAGCTCTCTTTTTTTCCTTCCTTACCACTCACTATCCGCGGATATGGCCGTTAGGCTTACTCATGAACTCCACGACGTCTCGAGCAACTTCATCAAGAAAAGACACAAAGCCCATCACGCTATTGAATCCACTCCCCTCGACATCTTGCTCCTCTATGAGATAATTCTCGAACGGCGATGCATCGTCTTGACCTCCACGTATAAACATTAGCTTCGGCGTAATAACCCTCTCTTGCTTTAATTTGTTGATGGTGGTTCTTAAAAGGCCTAAGAACAAAAGGAAAGAAAAGAGCCAGCATTGTCACTTTAGAGACAAACATCAATGTTCTGCGTGCTCTTGTGCTAACTTGTCGAAATATGATGACATAAGTAGACCAAACGGAATACCACTAAATATCTCACCAAAGAAATCGACAATTGATGAAACTTACAGTCCTGGGGTGGAGGAAAAGGCAGTGAAGCATCGGCTGTAGATGAATAGAACACGATGAGAGTTGTGAATGCGTCCAGGAAAAATATCGGGCTACCACTTGTAAGCAATGCTGCTCGGCTCAAGGAGTGCCGAGGGAAGGCTTGTTTATCGGGCGTTTCATATGAAGTCAGCAATGGATATATAGCATGGGCAAGTGAAGATGGTTCCAAAGCACTGCATCAAACAAGGATAAAAGTTAAGGCAAAACAAAATACTTACAAGAGCTAGTTAAAAGATAGTATAACTATTTTAATAATAAAACCATTGAAGTGCTCTTCTACGCTGTTTCGAAGCATACACACCCATATAAACTATATCATTTTACCTGAACAAACACTGGAGATATATTCTGTAATCTGGGTGAACGCCTTCTTCATGAAAGCGAAGAAGAGGGTTCCTCAGTAGCGCAAACACTAAGCGAGGTAAAGATTGAAGCTGTGGGCACTGTGTGAAGGCAACATCGACTTGAGAAGGGTTTAAGCTTCCTCGTGAGTATTCAGCAATCTTGCAAGCCTCATTGTACTGTGCAGTGAGATTTACGAGCCATTCGTGCAATAAAATCCTTCCCTCTCGAACTCCATGTTCCAAAGAAGACAAAATCACCTGAGGTGCGATATTAGGATTAACAAATCATTAGAACTCATACACAAACAAGTGAGCAGTGGTTAAGCAAATTGTTAGTTTGACCAGAGAGGAATTTTAGTTCAGGTAGGGTTTGACGAATCAGGTCTTCAATTTGTACGATATACAAATGGATAAAACCATCTGATTGAACAATCAACCTCTTATTAAGATGACTTGAAGGTCAGTAATTCCAAGTTCTTACTTGTATCTAGGAAGAGACTAAGTTGAGAATCATACTTAACAGTTAACAATCCGAGCATCAGTCAGTTATAAAAGGAGCTAAGGAGTATACCTCATGAACAAGAATGGAAAGAACAACTTCAGGATTAACGCTGTCATAAATTTCATTTATATTGTGAGCTGGTTCAAATTGTACAGTTCGAATCCTCAGTCTCCTCTTTAAAGTATACTTTTCCCTGCATAAGTAGAGTATACAATGAAGAACTACTCTACTGGACAATCGGAGATGTTTAAGGTAGGATAAATGCGAAAAAGAGAAAAACACCTCTTTGCCGATCTTGAACCCAAAATAGAAGGATCCTCAGGGGGGACAACCACAGTGTACTGGAATGCTACTTGTATCGTAGGACGTTCCCTGCTGTGTCTGCAGAAAAATCATCTACTTTCTGACAAACTTATTCCATTAGAGAAATACAACATTATGTCATTTCAATGGTTTCGCAAATACATTATCTTGGAAAAGCATATGATTAGTTCACTCGCATTCGGGGATAATGACAATAAAAGAACTACAAAATTACTTTCATCTATATACCTGGAAAAGCCAACATCATTCACGAAATCAAAGTCATAGGCATATGTTGCAAAGGAGTCACAGCAAATAATGTGCTGGACATTTTCGTACTCTGGGTCAGGGAAGAAATGTCCATACTGAAAAACATAAAAAAAACGGCGGGTATTACGAACGATCAATATATTAGCAGAACTTCTATGATTTACTAAAGCTTACCGAATGGCCAAGCTTGAATTCAGACGAAGTTCTCACACGTAGAACACAGTTGAAAGCATACGGCCGACTTAACATACGGTACCTGCAGAGAGAAATTGAATTATTGCTTACTTGAAAGTTACCGAGTGACAACTGAGTATGATCTCTGGTTTGAAATTTATAGTAGATTGAAACGTGTGACTCACATGTCCTGTGGAAGGGTCGAATCATCCGTACTTGAGTATAGAAACAACGAGCCTCCACTCTCAATACTAAGAAACTTGAGAGAAGCTAAATCAGTGTACTCGTTCGTCACAGCAAATATATCCACACAAACACCGGCTTGAACAGCTGCAGCAGCCTGCGAAACACATATCGTCATCAATATCATATATAGATATCAGAAACAAGATTTTCTATTGTTTCAACAGATTACCATATCTTTGTAAAATGGAGTTTGCTCTGGTAACAGAGCAAGATCTGCGTCCTCTCCTTTACTTGCATACTGCTCACCATATCTTTGTGTGTCTAGCTGACCAAGGCCAAAATCAGGTGGACCCGATAAAAAGGCAAACACTCTGGCTGCACAGAAATTGAGAATTACTACTAATTGAGAATTCTCATTGGACAGTTCTTAACATTCAGAAGCAGAACATTAACCAATAATGGCCGAAATTCTGGAAAGGATGAAGGAATTATCAATCATTTAAAATATTAATATATTTCAACACATGTGTACCCAATGCATACGTATTCCCATATTCTGATCCCAAATACTTGAGAAGAGCCTCCATTGCGGATCCAAATCCCCGCCCACCAATTAAAACTCCATCTACTGCTTGACCTGCAGCTGTAGTTCGCTCCCATGAAGTCGTCGGTTTCAATGTTTCCAGAGCTGTCGCAATACGATCCTTACAAGTATCAACCTACACAATTCGTAACAACTTGAGAAGGCATCAGCACACACGCGCACGCACACGCACGGACATACATATATATATATATATATATATATATATATATATATACTCAGAAGTCAAAGGTGACAACCATACTGGGGCCAAAAATGAAAACAATGGCATGACATCTTCCAACTCAATAGTCAGATCACTTTCTGGAGGAATAAATATGTTCTTGACCACAGGGATGGGTCCTTGAACGTCATACAAGCCTAGTTTATGGCTGAATGTAGCAAGGCCAAAAAGCGATCCTGGGGCAAGAGCTGCAAAACAAGTTTTAGGATACTTAAGGTGCGTTGGCTTCGTAAATGGGTACAAAACAATTTTTTTTAATCAAAACCAAAGTGGTTATGATAAACTACATTCTAAGTGAAATAAAATCGTTACCACACAAACCCTTAGGTAACTGATGAAAGAAAATGAGAACAGATAAGAAGAAAACCTTCCAAGGCTGCCAAAAGAGCACTTTTAGTAAGCTCCAGAAACTCTTCAGATGCTAAAGAAACAAAAGAATAGAAGTAAGCAAAAGCCAACAAACATATCATGTTTATGAAATGGAACCCGGGAATCAGAACCCCTCAATCTTACAAGAGAGATCAACCGCTGCAACATACACCGGCCGTGCCTGCATTTCTTCAGATTCATCCACTGTAATCACATATAAAAATGCATCAATGATCTGTTTCTGGTTGCATAAATTTACATCTAATCAAGGTCTTACGGAAACTAGAAAAATGACATCGAAGTAGAACGATCATCATGGTATTTCAAGCAATTGCTGCCGCGTGATCCACGTAGTAAGTACTCAATTTCCCCACATGATGAACAATAAAACTGATGCAAATCAATTAACATATCAGAGTTCAAAGAGAACTTGAAGCTCTATTACAAAATAAACCTGATTCCATGAATACAATTTTGCAGTGATTCCAAAGGATCAATCCAATTTCACGACTCCTTATTCACAACTAACTCATTCACATCAACAACTAAGCTTCTGTTCACACTTCAACAAACCACGCAGGTCGGCTCAGCTCGTAAATTACATCTCATTAAATTCGAAGAACAGATACACGAATCCAATCAGTAAACGATAGAAAAATTGCTGACTCACGCGGCAACTCCAAGTCGACGAACGACGATGTGTTCTCAGGGCAAGACTGCGGCAGCGAGTATCTGGCTATAGACTGATTCGAGAGTCCATTGATAGTCCCACACAGGGAGCAATTCCAAGCCCACTGATCCAGCTCGCAGTAGGTGTTGTAATACGCCCAGCAGTTCTCGCACCTAGGCAGGAGATCTCCGCCCGATCCGTACACCGGCGGCACGCCGTTCTCGTCATTCGCGGCGAAAGGAGTTAGGGTGAGACCCCAGGGAGGCCGCACGTCTCTTGCTCCGATTGGTTGGCCGGAAACCGGGTCAAAGTCGGGTGGATCGACATTTCGGTTCGGTTTCAGCTGGGAAATCGGATTTCAGCTACCGGCGAATTCTACTGAGCCTGGCTCGGGTTTTATCGAGGTTCTATTCAACTCAGTTACAGCGTTTTACATCTACTACCCTCAACTTCGTAAACAAAACGCTCGTAGTGCCAGCGATTATCGGTTCATGTTTTCACTGATGAATGCCGTGTGAGAACAGCCAATCAGGAGTAGCCACGTCATTTCTCAAGATTGACGTCATCGTATCTTCTGCGTATAATATAAAAGCTCGTTCAATTTCAAGCGCTTATTTATACCGAATTCATCCTCGTTATTTATACCGAATTCATCCTCGTTAACAGCTCTAGTGATAGGTCCTCCGCAAATTCGGGTCAACCCGAGAAATCCGATTCCGTCTGATATTATCCGTGTTTCGTTTGCCCTTCTCCATTAACCATAAGTGCGTGTAGAGAAGATAGTTTCTCTCTCACACAAACAATCATGATCTTCATCATCGTCCTATAATGTAATATATCTGTACAGAAAACCGAAAAGAAAAGGAGGAAGAAGAAATTCCGGCCGCCATGGCAGCAGCGTGCGGCGGCGTAGAACAAACCCTAATCTTACCACCATTGAAAACGACGAACATTAATCCTAAGATAACCACCACAAAAGATCACAATCAAGCCGCCGTCCCGAGCTTCTACGAGCTATACAACGAGCTGTACGTCCATTCGAGCCCCGACTCGTCGGCCGTCTCCACCCCGACATCGACGGACTCGTCGTTCTTCACCGACTCGAGCAATCGTAGCCACGCAACAATCGATGATTACGGTTCTTTTTCCGACCATTCGTCTTCTGGTCATTGCCGGAGCCACAAAATCACGTGAGTCGAGGATTCAGTTTCAATATTTTTCTAAATATTTTTTTTATGTCTCGTTGCGTCCCCACTCGACCTGGCTATGTACTAACTCCTAATACTGAGGTGAGTTTGCGTCACACACTCCATTGGGGAAACTAATCCTTTGAAACAGATGAATATAGCTCTAATTCACCTTACAACGATATCGTCATGGGATAACACCGAAGGGGTATACTCAAGAAGGTGTGAGAGGGCAGAATTAAATCTCACGATCTACTAACCCTCTTTAAGGCCTCCACCATGACCTTTAAGCCAAGGCCTCGTTGGCAATATTTCAAAATTTTCACTAGGGTCCTTTTTAATTTCGTTCAATTTTAGTCCTGTCGTTGCAAAATTCAACATATCCTGATAAAAAATAGGCCGCCATCGTCGAGGAGGAGGAGGTCGAAGACGGCAAGGAGGAGCTCCGGCAAACTTCCCCCACCCATCTCCTCCATCGGGATAAGCGGTAAGCCATCGGTTTGCCTGAGGTCGTACAGAAGGGACGGGAGAATTGTTATTAAGGAGGAGAGGACGGCTCGCAATGACGAGTTCATGCACGCGTGGCGCGAGGACGGGCGTCTTAGGATGAGTTTAGTGCATTCGGACAACGAGGACACCGACGACGGAAGGTCGATCGCTAGCGAGGAGTCTTTGCGATAACTGCGATAAATCCCAACTACATTGACCGCCTCGGGAATAATTCATGCGTAAATTTGTTTGATTTTTATTGTTTGTTTTTTTCATTGAGATTCATTCATATACCTTGTAAAGTAATGCAAATAAGTGGTGTATATGAAAATGGGATGATGATGATGGTTCTTTTGTTCTTTGGTTTTTCTTTTTTCTGGGTAGAATGAGGTTAGCAGATGAATGATCATGGACTACAAGTCTACAACTGAGTCGCATCATATATATGTGATTTCACCTGCACTCAGTATATGTAATTTCTTCCTGCATTTTTCTGTGGTTCCGAAATAATACCAAAGATCCTCGTGTAATATTCTGACAAAAAGATATTAAAAGATTATCGAAAACGAAAGAGAATTACGCTGGAACGTTGGGGATGATCGCAGAATATTCCCCAGCTATACCTCTTTGATTTGATCTTATCGAGATCGAGTGAGGTCCTATTCGAGACAAACACGCCCGTGTTTGAAATCTAAGAACTCGTGTAATACTTCGATAACTAATCAAGCAAAAGATTTGGTACCTGCTATGAATGAGTTTCCATAGAATGTGATCTCGCTCTGCCCATGCTCTGTCGTAATTATCTCCTTCCCAATACATTTAGAAGCTACTAAAGGGACCTGTGAGGCGTAAGAGAAGTTCATCAAAATACAGAAGAACGTTTCCCTTCCCCAACATTATTTAGAACCGATCAATGAATCCCTTATTTTCTCCACATTTTTAAGTATGAATAGTTCGTTACGATGTGATTTTAGCAAACCAAGGCCAGATAGAGAGCCCACCACATTAGCCCCAGCACGACATTGCATCACTCTTTTCCAGTGATCTCTTGAATCTAAGCCTTGGTTCTTGAGGTTTAAACCCAATAGCGGTTGGGTAGAATAAAATCTCAGCACCTTGTACAGCCATGGCTCGAGCTGCTTCGGGGAACCACTGGTCCCAGCATATCCCTGAAAAGAGACTAAGAAATTGATTCTTCCCTTGACAATTATCTGACGAAAGGTTACCCGCTGCAAACGCATTTGGAGGAGGATCACTATGTCAACGAAAATCAAAATGGTGCATTGTAAGGTTATAAGTGCAGTTATTATCTTACCAACTCCAATTTTGGCGAACTTGGTTTTGGAACACCTGATCTATGACCATCCATGTTTCAGTTTTTCGAAAGGAAAAACGAAATCGGGTATGGTGAATTTATATTACAAGCTGTACTTAACCTTAAAGCCAGCGTCGCCTGGGTTGAAATAAAATTTCTCCTGGTAAACCTATCGGGGAGACTTGAGCTGCGCTAACCGTGATGATGGTACAGAATTCCCAAGATCTCGGAGGCAACAACGTGAGATTTCTAGGAAGACGCCAATAACACCGTACTAAGACTAACATCTCCCAAGAAAATTTTAGCTGTAGAAATAATTCCACCACGATTTATAAAGCGAAACTTTACCAAACTAATTATCAAATTAATAGGAGGGTGCACCAACATCCAAGCTAAATCAAAGCATAAACACCCCATACGGAACACACACGCACACCAGTGTAAATCTCAGAACGAGCATCAGCGCTTGGTAGCCTTGTACCTTTCTGCTGTTTGTGCGTCGGTTGAGACATCATCCGTGCAAGCAAATTGCAGCGCCGAGTCAGTGACGACTCTGCTTTTCGACATCTTCCCTCGTTTTTACTTTCAATTTCTTACTCCCTTTTTTTTGTGCTCTTTCAGTGGAGTTTTGTTTCAATGGCGAGTCAAACATCAAGTCAACGCATTGCCCCATCTCTCTAAAGCCCAAGCTTACTTCATCACGTTATGGGCCTCAAGCCCATCACCAATGGCCCATCAAACTTCAAAATATTCTTATGGCTTCATCACACACCCCTCTCATATATTTTTTTCAATTTTGCCATTTTTTTTACCCATATGACTTGTGAGCATCTCTATTCTCCAGCCAAAATGCCTTAAATGCTTGACACATAATAAAAGATAAAAAAGTAAATAAAATCTAATTACATGTCACAACATTCATGAAAATGGGTTATTACTCCACTTGTGTAGGGAAGAATAAACCCATCTCTTGGCTGAACATCTTTCTATGTACTAAAATTTGCTGTCGCTCGACTCGTTCGTACTATCGGGAAAGATAAACTGAAGGTCTTCGTTGTCTCTATATACTTGCACAAGCGCGGCCGCCTTGTACGCAAATAGCCCCACCATGGCGGGAACAAGCTAACCCCAGAAGAAAAAAGGGGGATTATTCGCAAAGAAACAAATCGATTTACGCCTCTTTTCCTACTTACATTGTTAACTTCTTAAACATGGCTTCGTTTATAATATTATTTAGTACCTGAAAGTCGAATATGTCGTGAGTAAAATGCTGAGAGATTTCCCATAAGGCGTATATTGCGGCAGGAATTACTAGCCTTGGAGATGAGAGGGCGATGGCACTGCCCTTGATCGTCTTTTGGAATGTGTCCTGAAGATCTTCGCTTCTAATTCCGATTCTGAGGTAAAAAAAATGATAAAAATTAGCATAAATATCGCGTGTGCGAGAGCAGAGTAAAGAGTAAGAAAAGAAGGAAAAACTGACTTCTTCGACTTCTTTTTAGTGAAGATCTGTGGAACCATTTCTCTTGATATGTTGTCGGCGTGCTTACAGAGCAGTTGCAAGTACAAGCAGCTGTGATGAATAAACATGAATCGTTGAATAACATGAGCGGAAAAATGGCAATGAATAACAGTGTAGCTTGGTGATGTACTGATTGTTTTGTTCTTCTTGTTCGTAATTGACTAATTGTAGTGAAGTCTCAGAAGAAAATTGCAGTATTAATATAATGGTTAGTGCCATTTGCAAATCATAAGAAGATGGTAAAAGAATTAACCTGAAAGAAACTCCTACAGCATAGCTCAGAGCAGCCTGATCACAGATGAAGAAAGAATAGAGCATAAAATGATGAGAAAATAGACCCCTAACTAATACTGATCGTCGTGACCGCGCAAAAATTAACGAAATATATTATAGGAGGATCAAATAGTACGTACATGGAAGTTATTAAAAGCATTCCAATTCTTAAAATACTGATCGAAACTGAAACTACCTGGAGAGAAAGAGTGAAAAGACAGTATCCACTACAAGCAGTGCCAATTGTTACTGTCAAAAGAAGAAGTTCCCTCTTCAGCTGCATCGACGCATTACAAGAATCTTTAAGTCACTACACAGTGGAGCAAGTAAGATTGTGAAAGCAGTTTCGAAGAGAAAATGGTGCATAGTTGTTGCCAGATTTGTTCTTATGCTTCTTGCTTAGTAATCATTGCTTTTTCTAAAGGTAGATTGTCAGATATCATTTAGATTCAAATGCAATCCAGAGATTTGAATATCGTTATACATGTATTAGTTAAATGTGAATCATATTACGCATACAGCATCGTATCGGAGGAAATTCAGTCTTTTCCTTCTCTCGCTATCATTTTGGACTTCCTGCAATAACCATATTCTGCAATTATCATGTCTTCATCTCCAAATAAACCCGAATAAATAACTAAGTCCCACAAAACAGAATACTAAGGCAAAGTACTTGATCAAAGAAGCAAGTGCAAAACTATGTATACACAACCTTCAAGGACATCTTCTTATTAGCTGGGGCAGAATTCTCTCCCAATAACCACTCACTAGTCGCCTTCAACTTCAAAAACCCACCTTCAGTTTCTCTATCATTGCCCTAAGTGACAATTCCGAGAAGAAGGGACATCGTAATAAAAGAGGAAAACCACAACAACTGCGAATAAACGGAAGGAAATTTCTCTACTAAATCTACCTCATCCAATGACACAGAGCTACTCAAACCCCCATTATCTTCATCGGCCACATCGAAGCTTCCATTCTTTCTAGAACTGCCGATGACACCCTTAAGCCAAAGCTGATCACACAATCTGGCCACAAAATCACCGCTTACCTCCCTTTCCTTAACGAAAGCCAGCAACACGTCATCTCCAACGCATTCACTCACTTCAACCAATTCGCAACGAAACATTCAGATGGTAACCCCAAAATAAGTCCTGAATCTTCATAGAGGGGTTATACAGTTCAGAGACACTTACACTCAGGTGGAGACGCTTTGAGCGTGGACAACACGGCAGGTATTCTGCGGCAAAGACGACGTCGTCTGGCAAAATGGAGCCTTGGGTTCGTGATATATACGGTTGCAGAGATGATAGAGCTCATTGGGTCTTTATCCTTCAGCGAAGTGATGGCGTTTCTCGACTGTGTTTTTTTAGTATAATTTGCTTTTTCTCTGAAGTGTGAGGAGAGGATTTTCGAGATAGGCTGAGATATTAATGCCATTGAAGCAGTTCATCAGCAGCAGCAATCAAGGATCATATGACGAATTTGCCCTCTGACATTTTTCTTTTATCATACAAAGATCAGGGGTACATCTGTAAAATCAATGAATTGAGGCCAAACTACTAAATTAGGTCACGAAATTTAGCCGTTTTACAATTTTTCTCTAGGGTTTTTCATCTATTTTCTTTAGCCAACACAAAAAAAACGGTTTCTCCATCATCCATAATGGAGGTGGGGGAGCATCTTTTTCTTTTCTTCAGTGTTTTCCCTTATTTTTCTGATCTTTATATATAAAAAAAAAAAAAAAAATTCCTGTGGACTGCCGCTCCCTGCTCGCCACGGCGCTGTGGTCGCGCGTCCTCCACTTTCAGCTGGCGCGCTGCCGTTCACCTCCACCTCCGGGCGGTGCCGCTGCTGTGCACCTCCGCGTCCACCTCCGGGCCGCTGCTGCGCAGATTATCTTTCCCATGAACCTCCATCTCCTCCGCCGGTGCCGCTGCTGACCTCCATCCCACCTCCGCTGGTGCCGCGCCACCGCCGCACTGCCCCTACTCCAGCCTACACGCGCCGCCCCACCGCAACGCAACGCCCTAGATAGCCTCCAATCGTGCCGTTCAGCCTAGCCACGCCGCAGGCCGCGCCGCCCCATCTCCAGCCTACAGCCACGCTATCCACCGCCTTTCGCTGTGCCGTTTGATGTATTCCCTTTGACTTATCTCTCTCGACCTTTTCTGAGCATTTTCTCCCTTGTGGAGCCTCAGTCCGATGAAGATAAAAATTCAGAAATTGAAGGCCAAGTGAAAATGAAGAGTATCTAGATTAAGCTTAATACTTTTTCTGTTATAGGTTCTTTAGTTCTTGGTGTAGATTATGAGTTTTTTTTCTGTCGTTTTTGTCCCTTTGACCCTTTTCTCTCCTCGTGGGAGTGTTTCTGCCCCTTGTGGGCTGTGTTGTGCTCGGTTGTGAGCCTTTGTTCTCCCGTTGGCGATGTACCGGTGAGACCCTTTGGACTATTTAGTCCTGTATCTTTGTTAATTTATACAAGCTATCGTTTCCGGGAAAAAAAAAAAATTTAGCCGTTTTAATTTTTGGTCACTATGTTTTATAATTACAAACTTAAGTCACTAAATAACTTGCTCGATTTTATTTAGGTCATCGGAGAATTTTACAGCGACATCCCGAAATCGACGTGATCAATGACACGTCAACAGCCACGTCGGATTGCCAATTTCGCGGAGTGATCCAAATAAAATTAATACATTACTTAGTGATCTAATTTTTGATTGTGAAACTTAATGACCCAATAAATACGAAACTCATAATTACTAATTAGTTACCTAATTTAGTAATTAGCATATTTGGTATTGGAACAACTCCTGGTATATATGATTAATCTGCAATAATGAAAAAAACTATTGGAATAACGTAGCTTTAGAAATAATTAAACAAGTAATCTCCATTAAAAGATGTAGGAAATCTGTAATTAATGAAAAAATCCAGCAGATGGCAGCAATACAATATTTATCTAGGGTCCTATATTCACACCCCCTTGGGATGAAAATGCTATCCACACCCCCTAGTAATTTAATACTTTCCATTTTAATTCTTTAAAATAACATGAAATTGTTAAAGTTATTTTCTCTAATTACTTTCCCTCTGAATCAACAATAATAATAGTATAATTTAATTATTATAACATTTTGCATTTTAATAATAATATATGTAAGTACTCGCTAGTTTTACATTCTATTATAAAAAGTGCTCATTTTTTGAAATTTTACACACATAATGATAACTTAATAAACTAATCATATAGCACAATATATCTTATTAACTTAAACAAATACTATTGAAAAAAAATTTATATTTGATTTAGTGAGACACACAGTCACATATATTTTTGCAGAATAAATTATATATAAATAAAATAAAATGTAAATATAGATATTCTAAATGTAAATAATTTGACATACAAATATTATTATATATATTTTTTTGAGGAATTAAGATATAAATCTAAACATGCTTGTGTTAAAATCGTTACAAAATAAAGCTAGTACATAATGTTAAATCTGCATTTAATGTAAAAAATATGTGAGATAACGTAGCTTATAAAGAACTAGTTAAACTTGGAAAAATCCATTATAATAATTAGTAAAATCTGTATTTAGTGAATTAAATCCAGCAGATGGAATTGCATTTATATATTGATTGTCTATCCATTAATATTCTCCTTCATAAAGTTACCAGAATTGGATTGTCTTCCTCCAATTAATATAATTAATAAATACAGATGTAATAAACTAATAATGCAATGAACATTGAACCTTAATCAAGAAATTCAATTACTTCGATCCTATCTTTAATCGTGTTTCCTCGTTAATAAAACAGCTACGCAGTGATAAAAGTGGAAATTACATGATGAAAAGTCAAAAACGAGTCAAAGATCTCTGAAATCCAAGCTTTTTCAAATCAGAATAAATGGCCGCCACCTCTCTTCTCAGGTACCCTCAGTTTCCTCACTTCTCCCACACCTCAACCAAGCACTGCTCAAAAAATGGCCGACCCATCTACGAACTCGGTTCCCGCCGGCAACCCATTGCCCCAATTCGGGTCTTCCGCCGACCCCGTTGGAAATCGGGTTGAACCGGACGGTTCGGGCATCAACTTGGGGGAGATCGTCCACGCCGTCCCAATTTCCTTCTACCGCGAGGGAGAAACGACGGTGAAGCCCTTTCACCTCTTTCGGCGCACCCCCGAGCCCAGGGAGCCCCCAAAGAGGCCCGATTGGCTGCCGGCGGATTGGGAAATGGAGACGAGGGCTCGGACCAGCGGCGCCACCTGCGGCTCGTACGATCGAGTAGGCCTTTTTCTTTTTCCTTTTTTCACGTTTTGAAAGCACATATATATATATATATATATATATGGTGGGATTGAATTGGTTTGTGGTTATTCTTGATTGAGTTCAGCAGTTATCTTTAGCGGAAATGGCCTTAAGTTTTAGCATATTTTGAGCGTGACATTGTTGGAATGTTATGTGTTTTAGCTCTAGAAACCAGCCCATTGAGCTGTTCTGCGTATCTATAAACTGCCATTAAGATGTTTTTACTTGATTTGAACTCATTTTGGGAAGTTTAAGGTTGTCAAAGACTTAAAAACTGTTTCTTTTTTTAAAGTTGCCCCCTTTGAGCCCATCGATCTTCCGTTAATTCGTTTTTCCACGTACAAGTCGATGGGTGGTTTTCTTGGTTCGTAATGGAAACGACAAACATCAAGAACTACCCAAATCTTCTGTAACTAAGCATCTTCTATGCAATCGTCTGTTAATTTTATCGCATAATTACTGCAGTTTGTCGCATTTGCATTTTAGCGCTTCATATTTCTCATGTCGTCGTATGCTCATATTAATACCTTCATTATTTTGTGCAATGAGGCATTAAACGCATCAATCTTGGCTGATATTCGTCAAATATCTTCGCTTTTGCAGTATTATATCGCGCCGTGGGGCAAAAGGTACCGATCGAGAAGGGAGGTGACCGAGGCTTTAGAAAACGAAAAGAAGAAAGCCCGCCCGCGCTAATCGTAAGTGAAATGCGATAGGTTAAGAAATGCATTCCATCGATATATATCTGAGTCCTCTTGTTTCTGTGCAGATTTATGAGCTCTATTTTATTTCAGGTCTTGAATTTGGAGCAGAGATAGATTAAAGACAGAGATGTCACAGATAGCAAGTTGTTGCTGCTCAAGATATATATATATATATATATATATATATATATATATAATGTCTCTTGATTTTTCTATTTTTGTTTGATTTTTACATATTTTCATTTTTGTATGAACAGATAAATGGACAGTAGTTACTGGTTCCCTACCCTGTGAATTATGAATTGAAGGATGAATTTTTCAGAAGTAATGATATATTTCTATTGTCATGCAAGCTTAGATCATCTCCAACAAAAACCCATTTATAAACTCATTTTGCAGTAAACGTCACATCAAACAGTAATTCAACTCCAACCATTAAACTCATTCTCAAACCCAAAAGAATATTTTTAGAATATTCTCTTTCCCATCAACTTTTATAACTTTTCTATATTAATCGCATATTTTGTCATAATTACATATTAGACCACACTATTAATTTAATTCGATTGGAAAAAATGCATAATTTTTTATAAATTGATAAAAGGTACACATAAAAATTGATAAAATAATTATTAGCAATAATAATAGTAATAATAACAATAACAATAATAGTAATGATGAGATGATGATAATAATAATAATAGATAATAATAATAATAACAAACCATAATAATAAGACTGAAAATAATTAAAAAATATTTTTGGTGGAAAATGTAATTTTACCATAGGACTTTAACATAATTAAGTAACATTATGGGTCAAAAATCAAATTTTATCAAACTTTTGAGTATATGAACAGTGCAAACGCAAAAAATGCTTTCAAAAGAAAAATAAAAAATAAAAAACGCATTATGCATTGTCCCCGCTCGGTTGGACCTCTTCCTTCTACCCAAAATGGGTTTTGCATGCCGGGTGGAGTTGGTCTTAAATACAACTCTTCAGAAATTCACAAGGCACAACGAAAAATATCCATATCTATCCTATTTTATTAAGACTGAGGACTTAGTATAAACTGTTAAATTAATGTGTCAATTAAGCTTTATTGAAAAAAAAAGATTAATTAATAAATTTGAAAGGAAATCATACATTACTTTAGATTATTATGTTTACTAGTCGAACTTTAATTTTATAATATGATGCATTTTATATATTATTGGACATGCGTTTGGCTTTGAGTGTGCAAGAAGTATAGATTATATATTAACGAAAACGGAATAAAACTTTATATATAGTTTGCTTAATATTTAATGACGCAATTTAATTCAAATTATATTTTATTCCTATTAAACTTTATTCTTTAAACCTTATAAATTCCATTTCAATGACGCAGTTTAATAGATTTTTTTTTTCTTCTATATATTCAATACTTCTTTGTATGGAGAAAGACGAAAATAACATTGCTTTATATTTATGTATTTTGTAACTGTAATTGTTTCGATTATTCGAGTCATCTCTCACGTATGCAAGTAACTGAAAGGTCCCCTTTTTGTAAGAAATCATGGAATGAGTCTGTGTGCATTATATGTGCAAGGATCATCTAATTCCATGCAATACATAAGCCATGATTCACACTTTGTCTTGCCTTTAAGTTCACGCAATATCCAAGAAACTATAAAAATGAAAGTAATTATTTTTATGATCATCACACGAGTCTAAAAGATAACTTTATCTTAAAATGAATGTATAGAAAATGTCATATTTTAGAAGTTCGTAGGGGATACGGCTATATCTTTAATGGGTTAACAAGATACATACGTGTTCGGATCTTTCTAATCCTCTTTTAATCGCAATAATAACAAACATAAATCAAACAATTAATCTAGATAAAACACCAAAACACAGTTCAATAAAGAAAAAAGAAAACAGCTACAATACACGCTTGCATGCAAAAATAACCACGTCATTATTACACATTATTACCTACACGCATCCATTATTTCTTCTTCAAACGAAACAAACAAAAACCCTAAAACAATCAAACATCGACATGGCAATCCATGGCCAACTGATACTTCATCACACCACCGCCGACATCCATTACATTATTATTATTCCCACCGTAATAATAATTCCCCCTACCATGGCTACTGCTAATATACGCCGGGCAGTTCACATTCAATCGATACTTCCCAGATACAAAGTTCCCAACTTTCCACCTAATCCTCCCATCAACCCTAACGTTGACCATCACAGTTCCAGCAATTTGATCTTCGTCGATAGCTTCAGCCACGTAAGGAGAGACTGGGACGTTATTACCGTACGCAAAAGGAGACCAAGATATTACGTCCCTGTGCCCCTGGTAGGAAGGCGGCAGAAGGGTAGGCATCGTAATTTGCTGATCGTGGTAGGAAACGTACACGTCGATTCGATCGTAGAAAATCCCAATTCGATCGTTGGGGTTCTTGGTCCATAGGGTGACTTGGATTGTGGTCGTGAGTAGGCTCGGAGATTGTGATGTGAAGTTGAAGGCGTAAATCGTGGCATCTTGGAGGGTAAAATGGGGTTTTGTGGGCCTTAGTATGAGGAAGATTAGGAGGACTGTGAAGAGGACGACGGTGGTCAGGGCGGCCGCCGCCGCGCCACGTGGCGGAGGAGCATTTTCCGGCGGTGGTGGTGGTGGTGGGCGCACTCCTTGGCGCTCATAGTAGGTGCGGTGGTTGTGTTTTATTGTATAGATAAAATGGGATTTTTTTTTAGGGTTTGACGAGGGAGATGGGTGATGTGCTTTGGAACTTATTTATAAATGTCATTCATACATATATTATTAAAGAAAAAAAAAGAAACAAAAAATTGTGTGGTATCAAGTGGAGATGCTTGAGCTCGACGTCTATGAGATTCAAGTATTTTATGGGGCCCTTTAGTTTTGCAATGTTAATGGTTTTGAAGAATGTGTGATATAAATATGAATTCAATACGTGTTTATATACGTATGTATTTATTAAAGCGAATTCTTGGCTAGTGGGATTGGTGGTTGGTGACAAAAAAAAAAATTCTTGGCTTTGAAGCAAAACCATACGACACTAATTTGTTGATGGAGATTCACTTTTCTTATTATTTTGTCCAAGTGAATTCTAAATTCAAATTAGACGTCTCTAGTTCGAATTCTCATGATTTTTGTTTTGTTATCAAATTCTTATTATTGTCTTTTGCTTATATGAATGAAATATTTCCAAGACACTAAAGTCTCAAGCCAAGAATATCCACGCACGTCCCTACCCTTCCATTTCTTTTTTTTCTTTTTCCACAATGAAAATTATTTCAAGTGCTTATTTTTAACAAAAAAATGAGAAAAGGGAATAAAGAAAATCAAAAGAGAGAGTACTAAGGTGTTATTTCAGTACAGATAATACTGAGATGTCCAAGAACAAACAAGCAGGCGAAATACATGGAAATCTTACATACATACAAACACACAACAAGCACACATGTCCAGCGATATCAATCTTCGCAAAAACTAAACTTAAAAACAAAAAAAAAAAACGATTCATCGATCAAAGATCCGATCTTTCTTCTTCATCTTCATAGAAGCCTCACTGAACAATAGATACAGAGGATGATTCTATTTCACATGGCGCTGATGTCATCTTCGAGCTTTTTTCGAGCACTCGAACTAAAGAAATGAGCACTTCCATCCTCGTCACCTCTCTGTTGTTGCCCGCCTGTCGAAAAAAGACAATATCTTGATATACATTTTTTTTTCGCTTCTTTTACAGCAACTTTGTGTGTGCTGTTACTACCTCAATTACGAAGCGCGTCGAAACCTCGCCTTCGTTCATGGCTTCCATCGTCCCCTTCAATATAGTCAGCCCAAGCCCTCGAATTACGTCAGCTATTTCAAGAAACGAACCGCTTTCTTCACACACCATCTGTTGAATTGTAGCAATGAAAGATATTATGTTTCTACGCTGTCAGAAAAGTCGAGGAAAATGCTTTTTTTCTTTAATTCTGACTACATATTACCTCGACGAGCATTTGCCCGGGCGAATTTAGATCCTCGACTTTGATGGGACAAACGTTTGAGTTCGAACCGATTTCGTAGGCCCACGTGGATCCCTTTTCAAAATTATCCTTCGAAATCGAACCGTTATTGTCAATCTGAAAATCCAAAAAAAAAAAGAAAATCATAAGAAATATTCTTTAATTTTTTTTTTCTATAGTTCGAAAACGCAAGTTCATACCTTTGAGTCCTCCACAGTAGTTTGCTCGAGCTTGTTTGCATGGACGGCGACGCTTTGCAGGAAACGCATGTGCTTTATCGTCCTTTCCAAGAGAGCATCGATGCTACACTGCTAATCAGCAGCGGAAAAAAAGCCATTACGTAAAAAAAAAAGTACAAAAAAAATCGTTCTTTTTTTGTTCGAATTATTACAAAGATCACCTTCGCCCCGTTAGGCACGATTCCTCTGAGCTCCTTGACTCTATCTTGAATCATTTGTCTATCTCTTGGCCTCGGCCTTGGATTTTCTCCAGGTTTTAGCCTCTTCTTCGCACTCTTTCTTACATCTTTACCCTTATTATGGGACGAGTTAGGATCGTAAATCGAACTGCTACACCGAGAGGAAGAACTAACCGTCCCCGCCGACGTGCATTGGGGAATTCCCAAAATGCCCCCATTCGTCTGCATATTGAACTGCCCATAGGAGGACGAAATTGTCGGATTATTAGCTACTGTAGTTTCAGACAAGCCACTGTTCTCCTTGGGAGTAAGAACGCCAGAAACCACAGCATCTAAGAGGTGGTCCGAGAACTTCGAAGAGGAAATTCCACTGCCTAAATTCTTCTCTGATGTGAGGCTATTTTGGTAAGCTTCGAAGATGTCATCCATCGAATGGTCGAAAAAGGCGTCGTTCTCTTCCATGAAACCTTTGAACAGCTCATTTACGTTCGCAGTTTGACCTTCGAATAATGGGTTTTCGACTGAGTTCTTGACGTAACTGAAAGGACTAGAAATGAGCGAAGATGTCTCCATATCGTCTTTGAGAGACATGTCATCATTATGAGGCGTCGACGAAACGCTGGGTAGATATGAGAGCTGATGTACTAACGAGACAACGTCGTTTAGAAATCCCATGTTCTCCTTAATCTGAGATTTATCAGTCGAAACGATGATCTTATATTCCGTGTCTGAAATGCAAATTTGATGAAACGTAGGCCTTGGGAAAAACAGGACTTACTTTGAAGTATGAACCGAACTGAAGTACGCCGTGAGGAAGAACGGGTATGGCTGCTATCGTCTGAACGAAGAACACAAAATTTATATATAACTAACATGGAATAAAACGAGGGAGAAGAGTATGTAATTAAGAAGTACCTGAATACCAGCAGAGAATTGTTCGAATATCTCTTCAAGAACCTGTTATAAAATCAAGATTTACATTGTTAATCTCTCAACTACTTGTTTTCTGGGAGAGAGGGAGAGAGAGAGAGATTATACTTGTGGTGGATAGGCTTCTCCATGGAAGTTTTCGGACGCGATCCATTGGTGTTGCCCAGTTAATGCAACTCTTCCGATCAAACTGCGGGAGAAAAGATAAAATCGAATAAGCGAAGAACACCATGTACTTAAGAACATGCTTGTCAAGAACTTCTATACCCTTCTCCTACAACGTCCACATGATGATACATCATCATCTTGTCCACAAGCAAGCTCGCTCGATTCTCTGCTTGCGAATGGATTTCGGGCTTTTCGTTCACAAGTGCCTCTCCGAGCCCGGGAAACGATTCTGGCCCGCGATAGTGCTCTTCCCATATCAAAAGCCTGGCAGAGAATACATGTTAGATCAAATATGACAGCTGATTTCCTGGGAATTTGTCAAAGAATGAACTCATATGGTGCACAACCTCAGAGATCGAGAAAAAGAAAGATCTAAGAAACGTGACTAGGACTAAGAGATAAACTACAAACAGATCAAGAAGAAACTGTAAGAACGCATCGGCTAAACTTCGTATTCTTACAAAGATTCTCCAAGACAAACTGAGTTGACAAACAGAGCAAATAACACCAAGAACAACTGAGAGAGAGAGAGAGAGAGGGACTTGAAGATTAACAAACTCACTTAGGGTTCAGTTGACCAATCTTCCAAAAAACAGCATAAGACCACTGATTGATTCCACAGAGAGTCTTCAAAGCCTCTTTCAGTAAGTACCCCATGACGAAAAAACTGAGATTTAAACTAGTAGCAGTACTTCTCGCAGTAGAATTTGTACCATGCAATATATTAAAATTCTTGGTATGAACGCGCAAAGATTCAACAAAGGGCAGAGATAACAGAGGACTACGTATGTGAGTGATTACTGTTCCTCACACAAGGAAAGAACCCTTAAAATCTTCCCCCTTTTTCCCTTCTTTTATGCGGAGGAGAAATCAAAAAAGAAAAAGAAAAACTAAGAACACCTTCAGCTAACTCCCTCTACACGAGCCACGTCCTGCTTGTTTCGTCCTAAGCCCACCACTTCTTTTTCTAACTGGGTCCAAATTCACAGCTTTGAAGCTTTCGTTTTCCATTCCAAGGAGGTGTAGAGAAGAAAATACGGCGAAAATAAAGAGATGAGAAGAGGAATATAGCTTCATAAAAAGCTTGAAATAATCAGGGTTTCTCTAAACCCCCCCTACACAATCCCAGAATCTTTAAGCTCGCAGTTAAACACGGCAACAACGTTCTCCATCGCGAAAGCACAGATTAAGGGGAAGTAAGAACGCTAAAAGCACAATCTTGATGGGATTCTTGAGCCAAAAGATCGAGCTTTGAGATGAAACGACTTATGGGCTAACTTAAGAATACTCTACTTTCACCGAGAGTCGAGTGCTAATATGCTTCGTAGTGGTGGTGCTGGTGGTGGAGTGTGAAATGATGCTTATGATGCCTGCTTTTTTTTCCTAGCTTTAGCTATGGGAAACTACTGTCTGAAAAAAAATAAATAAAAGGGATGATGATTAACCAATGAGAGGGTGAGGCGATGGAAACAGACATGTACTTTGCCTTGAATTACAGTGAATGCCATTGAGGTGTTCTCTTTTATCTTCTTTCCTATTCTTCTTTTCTTTTATTTTGTAATTGTCTTTTCGACATATTCAATTGGGAGGAGAGGACAGTCAGAAATCAGAAATGCGTATGTTTGCAGTCTGTGTGTGTTTTTGGGACTGCCCATGAGAATCTTGGGAATTTGGATTCAGTCAAGAATTCTCATTTTCACTTATATTATTTTATTTTGACAGAGAAAAGCTGATACTTGTTGCAATATAATTATATTTTAAAGTTGATCATCATTCTTTTTCTTAACCCGAAAAAAGAAAAGAGTGAGTTTTTAGATTTTCACATTCATGTTGAACCAAGTGGTGAGGGTGGGAGTATGAAATTGAAGTGGCATATATGAGGATAATTCAAGCAAAAAGTTTTTATTTTTATTGTTTTAATAAAGATTTTATGAGATAGTTTTGGACCCAATTGGCCTATCACTCGGACGAAATCATTTTATTTATTAGTTAATGTGTTAACACAATTAAGTTTAATTTATTTTTAACAGAAAGCCCAAAAATAGGTGCATAGTAAGCGAGTTATTACCCTTTGGTGTAGTTGAATAGTCAACTTTGTACATCATATTTGATAAAAAAAAAATAAAATTAATGGACAGGTCAGATTATATAAAATAGGATAAGTTCGAAAACCTATTTGAACTCTAATTAACAGTGCCTATTTCCCTCCTTATCGTTATGCACGCTTGCTTTAATAAGATTCTTACAATTACATGCTGGGATTGACTAAATAATTATATGATTACTTATTTAATTACTTGGTATTTGGTCAACCCAAATTAGACTTATTTACATTAGTATTAAATTATATTGTTGACGATTAACTAATACGAGTTTATTTATTGTGGGGTTTGGTAAAACATGCATTCGTGCCAACGATCTGAACGAAGCTAATGTTTTACTGGAAACCTACCATTTTAATCATGTATATATTACATCAAGTTGAATATTTTTAAATAATAATGTTTCCTTCTGTTATTCTATGCTTATTAAAAGCCGTTGACTACTGTTTTTATATAGGGGTTCTTATTTTCATTCATACGTCAGATTTACGAGTTAATAATGTCGAGAAGTGGTTAGTGTTACTAGTACATAATACGAGCAATAATTACCAAATCTAAATGGTTTTAGTTATATTAAAATCGAATAAATGATATAATAAAATGTCATGTTAGAAGCCACAATCGATGCTATTAGTCTCTCGATGTTGACCGCCTAATATCTTCATATGAAGGTCAAATACACAATTTTACTTAAAACCCATAATAATATTTTATATTTACTAATCAAGTCTTGCTCGGGGAAATTATCTGATTATTAGACGTACTTTATTCCCAACGAAGATCGAGAAATGTGTCGGAATGTCACATGCACGAATTATTAGCACCTGCAAAGCAAGCTTGTATTTAAAACATTTGATTAAACGAGTGGTATAATATATCATAGATATATACATCTAATTATCATTGGCTTTATTACTTTAAATCAAGAGATTTGCCACAATGGACATTGAGCTTGAGAATATTGACTTATTACAACAATAATCCACCGAGCTATATTTATTACACAAAAGGGATTTGTCAAGATTTCCTCATATTGTTGTCTTCATCATGTCTCCAATCTCGTGAAAAATATATATCATAGTGTCGTAAACTCATTAGCTTTGGTTGATATTACATAATTTCAATTTATGGACGGATTATGGTGAACAGCTCGGCAAATAAAAATTTCATTTAGTACATTATTATAATGACCAAGTCTTATATGGAGTTTATTTAGGAATTCTTTTCGATATTGGTAAGTGAGTAGCTTCTACATATGGTTCCTTCTATGATCACCATTTATTAGTGACGAATAATGTAATAAAACATTATCCCCATATGCTTGATGAAGTATATAAAGGCATTTCATTTTATGGTCATGCATGGAGACAATAAGATCGAAGTCATTGACATTGTTCCATTGTCTTGTCCAAAAAAAGGGAAAGAAAGTAAAGAACGACTTACTTTGCAAAGTACATTTTTTTTATTTGTTTCTTAGTAAAAGGACAATAAAATTATGTTGAACTTAATAAGAAAAACTAATTGTGTATTCGATTCATTCTTAATTCCTACTATTTGACAACGTTAGCTTGAGAATGATGAATGTAAGGGCACTATCTAATTGGTGGCCCCCTTTGTTAAACAATTGCATGCCTTAGGACCAAATCATACCTATTTCACTAGCTTTTGGTCCTCTTTGCTCATACATAATAGGGAAATTGCAATCATATACACACTATTCGTTTTAAATAATTAATATAATATTGTTAATAATGTTAAACTATATATTATTGTTATTATACTCTTATCAACGGTAGGTAAGAAGCTTGCAAACATCAAACATGGATCAATAGGCCCAATATTCGAAGGCTCTCATAGCCACAACCCACATAAACGCATGCGCTAAATGGGCCTCAACAAAGCATTTAGGCCCATTTTAGTTTCAGGCCCAGGCCCATCAGAACCGTGAACCGAGAATGTGCTTCTGCATAGATGTATATCTGCTAAATCGGGAGTCAAATTGAATTCTTACAAATCAATGTCTCCAATGTCGAAATAGCTAGAGAAGCGAGGGGGCAAAAAGAAAAGAATCTTCATAATGAGTTTATTATTAGTTTAAAGTTGAAAATATTACTCTAAATTAAAAATGTGCTGATAATAATATTCCAAAAGGCAGTACCTTTTCTGAAGCCCAAAGTACAACAATGGGCCAACGCTGGATCAATTTGCGCCTGTTTTTCTCTCCGATGACTTCTCCACAGTGATTGATTGCTACGGTGGAAATTTGCCCTTATAGATTTTCAGATCTCGCTGGATTCTCTGAGCTGCCTACTTCAATGCTAAAACTTGGGATTTGTTTCGTGATTAGGCGTAGTTAAAGCGAAGGTTTGTTCTCATTCACCCTCACCTCATTTCGTGTAGATTGAGCAGACGTGGAAGTTGAAGTCTGGATTTGACTGATCTTTGAAATGTAGCTTATTTTGTAGTGGATGTTCTATTTTGACCTTAAAGTACTTGTTTTATTGGGTTAGGTTAAGAAGGAAGTAGGTTAAGATGCTGGTAAACGTTGAAGCACAATTTAGCTTCTTTTTGCACTGTGGTTTTGGCTGCTCACTTTCCGCTACACTTGTATTGTAGAATGTACGAACTGAGTCAAATGAGAAATTGGGATTGAATATGAATTGGGTACTCTAATTAAAATAGTTGAAAGTGGCCAATTGCGCTATTTTTAGACAGCAACGAATTTATCTATATTCTTGGGGAGGAAGATGCTTGCAATGATTGCACAGTACCTCAGGCGACTTTATTGTTGCCAGCACCGAGACATGCATTGTGATAAACTATGCCAGTGATTGAAATGGAATAGTTTTTGAGAACTGAAAGCATCTAATGCCTAATTCGTTTACGTAACGTGCGCCAAATAAGTTTGTTTACTTTTTGGGAAGGATGTCTTTCTTTGTTTGTGTCTATACTGCGATAATCTTTTCCGAGCGAAATTTGCTTCTTATGGTAATGGAATATCTTCGCTATCTTTTTTTCAACTACTTTGCATGTCAGGTCCAATAGAAATGGGTTCATCCAAGAAATGGATCAGAACGTTGCTTGGTTTGAAGAAAGCTGATAAATCACAAATTTCAGAGAAGGATGAAAATGTAGGCGGTTTAGTCTTCTTTCTTTTGTTCTCTTCCCTTGGTAGTTATGCATCTAGATAGTTCCACTTCCAAGATATTCGAATGTTTTAAAACTTGCAGAGATCTGTTGGCACCGGCAAGATTCGCCACCGAGGAAAGCATTCTGGGGAAATTGATAACAGCATACTCGAAAAGGAGTTGAATAAACACGGAACGGCAGTGGTTGATGATGCCAACGTACAGTTGGTATCTGAGTCAGCGAGTTCTCCTTCGACTTCTCGCCAGGTGAATAATGAAGTGCTCTCTCACCAGAATAAGAGAGAAGAATGGGCAGCAATACAGATTCAAACATCCTTTAGAGGATTTCTGGTATGTAAGTAAGTCTGTGTAGACACATTATTGTAATCGTTGTTTTTTATTCATTCCCTGTCCATATCCCATCAGGCTAGAAGAGCTTTACGCGCATTAAAAGGATTGGTGAGACTACAAGCTCTTGTAAGGGGCCATGCAGTAAGAAAGCAGGCAGCCATCACACTTCGTTGTATGCAAGCTTTAGTAAGGGTTCAAGCACGTGTACGAGCAAGGCGTGTCCGCATGGCATTAGAGAATCAGACACCGGAACAGAAACTTCAGCAACAACTCGAACGGGAGGCCCGTGTTAAAGAAATCGAAGTAAGCTAATTACTGATATCGCTTTTTGTTAATCAAAGCCTGTCGGTGTTACACCTCACATGCTTACTTGTTCTAATACTGCCGATTGGTTCTGTGACTTGTTTTGCTGTGACAGGATGGGTGGTGTGATCGTGTGGGTTCTGTTGAAGAAATTCAAACCAAGTTGCTTCAAAGAAAAGAAGCCGCTGCCAAGCGTGAAAGAGCAATGGCCTATGCTTTAGCAAACCAGGTATCCGCACAACTGGGACATAGTTCATATAGTACGCTTATCTTCTAAATGCAAAATGTCTCAACCTTTTATCATAATCGAATAACGACCTATCTAAAAATGGAAATTGTGGGCGACTTCTCATTTAATCTTTCTGTTAAAAACATGTTCTCTAGTTTCTTGAAGTTTCACCGGATACTTTGTATATTTATGAAAATAATCTAAAACATAGTATCATGAGTAGCTATGATATTCGAATCTACTGCCAGTTTCTGTTGTATAAACTTCAAGAAAATAAAAAATTGGTGAGTCTTTCTTTGAAAATCTGTATAAACTTCAATCTATGTTTGCAGTGGCAAGCGGGGTCGAGGCAACCGGCTATAAGTTCCAGTTTTGAGCCCGATAAGAACACTTGGGGTTGGAACTGGTTAGAGAGATGGATGGCTGTTCGCCCATGGGAGAACAGGTTCATGGATGATAACACCAAAGAAGGCATAAAAACCAACGAGAAAGGATCCTTCGATGTTAAGAAGAACGTTCTCACCCCTCATCTCAATTCCTCAGCGAGGAAACACGCCTCATCAAATGGCAAGGGACCATCAAATTATTCTAACACATCAAATGATACAAAGATCCCATCTCATTCAGACGACCACAATTCTGCTTCGCCCAAGAAGCCCAAACCGTCTGTCGAAGAGTCGAGTGAAGAAGCCATTTCAAAGCCAAACACTGGCCTGAGGTCTCATAGCAATCCCAAGGAGAGGTCTAAAGCTGCTGCTACTGCTGATAAACAAGCAATGAAACGGCAATCTCTTCCTAACAGTGGTTAGACTCTCTCCCGCCATACAAATACACGCCATGTATCTCAATTTTGTATGTGATCGATAATTTGATCATTCTAATCTTAACAGGCTTGAGCCACGAAGCTCGAACTGTTGGCAAAACTTCTGTTACAACTACTGGTTCGTCGAAGCCTTTAAAGGACAAAGCGAAGCTTGATAAGAAAGAGGCGAACGCTTCAGTCTAAGTCAGCCGTTGTACATAAGGGGCAATTATTTCGATGAATCATTTCTTGGGACAGAATAAGATTATGGAAACACTTACTCGAGATCACACTAATATGCTACAAGGTGGGAGCTAAGAATTGGTATGTCTTAATTATTTCCGAGTGTTTATATTGTTGATCAGCGTTTATTTAATATGTGGAAGGAGAGTGTTTTTCTCATCTTTGTTATATAGTTTCTATTGATCTTTCAATTGTTTCTCTTTCCCCGAATTGAATATATGGTTTCTCGTTGGATTCGCATGTCTTGATGACTTAGCTGTCCTTTGTACGTGTAAGATCTCTGTTGCATTACTGCAATTTATTTTGTTATGTATGTCAGTATGTATAATTTATTTCCTAAGATTCTTGGTCAAATGTTCACTGTTCTAGAAAAAAATGTCAATTGGCATTTTCGTTATGCTTTTGCATCAGTCACGTGGCATTTCGTTCTTGAGATTAACTTTGCTTTTATTCTCCCAATTTCCTAGCGAATTTTATGTGACAGATGCGACTCAAGTACAAGCATCCTAATAATCAGCAATTAAAGATAAAAAATCTCCATTTTTTCCTCAAATTTTGTACGTAAGATGACAATAGTACTGCAATATTTGAAAGACAGGTGTATGTCAAATTGTATGCGAGTCCCAAGACTTCTAATTACATACGTGTTTACAACAATCACTAACGACAGAGACATACGCTTTATTTTATTCAACAAAATAACCAAAAAATACAATTTAGACTTATAGGTAGAAAAATAAAGTGAAACAAAATTAGAATACGTACATCTGTCCCATATTTCTCACTCCCTATATTTGCTTCAGAAAACACCTCAGCCCAGTCCCCATCCCATCGTCGAACCCTATCGCCTCACCGACACCGCCATGACCACCTTCTCCGGCCACCCCTCCGCCGTAATTCCCGCCGTGATCCTACTCCTATCGCTTCCACCTCTGTGCTTTTACCTCGCGCCGCATATTCACCCTCAACCACGGATCGACATTACCCTCACCGACGAGCTCGACGACCTCTCTCTCTTCCACAAAGCCATTCACATGGACGTTCGCCGGCAATCCTCACATTCCACGAAATCCCCTCATCTCCCTTCTCACAAGTCGCATCTCTCCACCAATTCCATGCCGAGGCAGGCCAAGATCGCTTTTTTGTTCCTCACCAACTCTGCTCTCCATTTCCAACCCCTATGGATCAGATTCTTCGACAAAGCTCCGACGAGCCTGTACAACATATACATCCACGCCGACCCCTTTGCGACGGTGCCTTCCGTCGAAGGGCCGTTCAGGGATAGGATTATTAAAGGAAAAAGGACGCAGAGGTCGTCCCCGACTCTGATTTCTGCGGCCCGTAGGTTGATCTCCAATGCGATGGTCGACGATAGGTCGAATGAGTACTTTGCGTTGATTTCACAGCACTGCATCCCTCTACACTCTTTCAATTTCCTGTATTCGTTCTTATTTGATGTGAGGAAGTTGGGGAAACGTAATGGGCTCAAGAGCTATATTGAGATTCTTGACGACCAGCCCTTTTTGCGGGATAGGTACAATGCTAGGGGCGAGAATGTTATGATCCCTGAGGTGAAATTCGAGGAATTTAGGATTGGATCGCAGTTCTTCGTGATGAGTAGGAAGCATAGTCTGATGGTGATTAAAGATGTGAAGCTGTGGAGGAAATTTAAGCTCCCTTGTTTGAATGTTCATTCGTGCTATCCCGAGGAACATTATTTTCCCACCCTTTTGTCGATGAACGATTTGGATAGTTGTTCGAAGTATACGCTCACGAGCGTGAATTGGACGGGCAGTGTCGATGGGCATCCATATACTTACAGCCCAGGTGAAGTTTCGGCAGATCTGATATATAGGCTGAGGGAATCAAATTCGTCGAGTTATGAACATATGTTCGCCAGAAAGTTTTCGCCCGATTGCTTAGGTCCGCTGATGCAGATTGCTGATTCGGTTATATTCAGGGATTGATTTCTATTCGATTGCAATGATTGGAATTGAGTGAGCCAAGTTATTTGCCTTGTGGTGAGTAAAGGTTTCGTCTTCTCCTTACTTCCTTCTTCGCCTAGTTATGCTTTGTTCTTGGCTTAATTGAGCTTAAGTTGGTCTTTCTTTCTTTTTCGTTTTGGTTCAGTTGCTGGTTTTTGATCAAGATTGCTTACTTGTTTGAATGTTTTGTTGGCTTTGCGAGAAATGGTTTCTCTAAATTTGTATAGTTAGCGTTGTTGTTATAATGTTACATGCTGAGAAGGTGAAGAGTTCCTCTCAGCATTTGACATTTGGTGAATAGTTGTTGGTATAGATTATAGAATATGGTGATGATCCAATGATAATGTCCTATGTGCTAGTATTTCGTAGGACATTGTTGATAAGATATTAGTTTTTCTTACTATATGGAAGTTTGCTAGAGTTGGGATTAAGTTAATTTCTCATGAGGTGTCTTGCATCTTTGACAGTCTCCATTCGAATTCAATTTACAATCATCCATTGCTTAGCTTTAACCTGTCTTTTATCTTTTCTGTTACAGAAGATGAGACATTTCAAGGCGAAATTCGAAGCTTTCGAATGAGAAAGAGTTTAAGCTCGAATTGGGATTAGGGTTCTTTTGAGTGGCTGTTTTGTGAAGAAATAAAGAAAGCCCTCAACCTAAAGAGTATTCCCATAGTAGGAAATACATATTCTCCAACTGTAGGTATGTTGTAGTACTCGAGCAAGAATCATGTTGTTGAAGAAGGTTAGAAAATCTTTGATGCCTTCTTGTTTGTTTTCTGTATATATTCTGTATTGGGTGAATGTTCATGAATGAGGATGAACATTTCACATTTTGTTGCGGAAAAAAAACTGTTGGAAAAAAAATGTGTTGGGTTTATTGTCTTGTTTTCTTTTGTTTTTCAAGGAAATGAATATGGTGCATGGTGGTTTTTTTTCAATTGATTAATGTAACAAGTTAGTAGATGACTGGACAGCTTCTACATCTTTTGGGCAGATAAGTTTCTGCAATCCACGTATTAAATAAAAAATTATTCTACGAAAATGGTAGACGTGTCTAAAGAACGAAGATTATATATAATCTGCTTTGATACTAACCAAAAGTTACAATTTTCCCACTCCTTTTTATATGTAAAGAAAACTTGGGCCTACGAAATAAATCATCAGTAAAATATTATGATTACATCAATCAATCAGCAAAGTGTCCGATTCTCGCAAATCCCTCTCATCCGAATTTAAATACATACATTTATTACATATATGTCGAATAATGCATGATAAGGTTGGTACTTGAGCAATCATTTTTAACTTAAATATTTTATCATTTACCTTTTGCAAAAGTACTTAGCTTTTATTAGACAAACAAATCCCAACTACTTCCATTTGTCAAGTCTAGATTCTCGAAATACGACCGTACCATAAGTAATATCATTACATTTGACAAAATAAAGAAAAAAGAGAAAAAGAAGAGATGCATTGTGGAGTTGGAGTTGTACCTTCCTCAAGAAATGTTGTATTGGCATTGACCGTTATGCCCACCAAACCAATATATGAAAACATGAATTTTTGGATACAAAGAAGCGTTCCATGGTAATACACGTAAGAAAAAGAAAGAGAAAAAAATCTAACAAGAGGGGAAAAAAAAAGAAAAACTTTTTAAATAAGTCGTCTATTTATTTATCTAGTTATCTCTGTTGAATTGAAAGAGATTACAGTACATGAGTACACAGATACAATCAATCAATCAGACGCATGTTTTTAGATTACATAAATGTTTCAGTAATTATTGAGTTATTGTGTGTGTGTGTGTCAGAGAGAGGCGAAGTGGTTTGATGATTTGGTCGTCACAGCTTCATCCATCGATCGACGCCAAGACCTGAATCATCCTTAGGATAGCTAGGAATTTTGCATAGAAAAGATCGGAGCTAGGGTTTCTGTATCCTCATCATGAAGATTGTGAAGACGAATTGTTGAGGACCAAAAAGCTCCGATTTTTACAGCGGGAGGCAGAGCTTCTTTTAGGGTTTTGTTGCGGCAATTTGAAGTCATGGACTTGGATTCGGCTATGCCAACGGAAGCCGATCACGATTCAGCGGTGCAGTCTAGTAACGGTGAGCAAGCTGGGGAATCCCAGCCATTGCCGCCTAAGAATCATATTGATAGCAGTGGCGATAACATTAACCAGGCGAATAGCGATAATAGCAATGGTAATGATAATAGCGATGGCAGTAACGGCGGAGGTGGAGTTGTTATTGGTGGGCCGCGCTATGCCCCGACTTACAATGTTGTGAATGCGATATTAGAGAAGGAGGATGGTCCGGGCCCAAGGTGTGGGCATACATTGACAGCTATTCCAGCCATTGGCGAGGAAGGGACTTCAGGGTATATTGGTCCGAGGTTGATTTTATTTGGTGGAGCGACTGCTTTAGAAGGGAATTCCGCAGCTTCAGGGACACCTTCATCAGCAGGGAGTGCTGGGATTCGTACGTTTCTTGATTGAACTTTTTTTGTTGGTGGATTGGATTTTGGATCGTTTCCTTGGTGGTTAATGTTTCTGGTTTATGGTGTTGAGAATTTGGAAATGGGTGTTGTGCGTGTGCAAGTTAACTTTGTGATAAGATATGATATAAATTGGTTATATGTTTATTTATATCGTGGATGCAAGTACATTTTGTTTGAAAAGTTTTAGCGGGACTGTGAGAGGATGGGTGGAGTTTCAAGCTGTTTTGTTGTGAATGTGCGACGTGTTTTCTTTTGAGCGGACTGGTTGTTTGTTTGGTGGCTTTTCAGGGGTTTGGGTTTGTGTAGCGTGGGAGGGTGGGTGAGAGGCAGGGTGCATACTAGTGGATGATTGCATTAATTGCAATGATGAGCTTTCTTGTCGTATTATGATGATACTTATTGCAGGATTGGCTGGGGCAACTGCCGATGTGCATTGTTATGATGTGTTAACCAATAAATGGTCTAGGTGAGGCGTTATACTGCCTCCTCCACTATTCATGCTCATATGGTTTTTCTCGGAATTGCCGTTAGTTCATGTTTGGTATGCACATCGTCAGCTTCGAACACATTTCACAGGATTAACCCAATTGGAGAACCACCCACACCAAGGGCCGCCCATGTGGCAACTGCTGTAGGCACCATGGTTGTCATTCAGGTTTGTTGATACATTGATTGATGTTCGAACGTATCAGATTCACAACACATTCTTCTATTTGTATCTATGATGCTTAGATGTTCTCAATCGTAGGGTGGAATAGGTCCTGCTGGCTTATCTGCTGAAGATCTTCACGTTCTTGACCTTACACAACAAAAGCCAAGATGGCACAGGTTAGCATCCTAATGATTGCTTGAGTGTGAATCTGTTGTTCTCAGTAACATGATTGGTTTCAAGTTTGTGAATTTGCTAAACACTTACGAGTTATTTATGGTTTACTGGATTGAACCCCTTTCACATAGGGTGGTAGTTCAAGGTCCTGGACCAGGGCCACGCTATGGGCATGTTATGGCATTGGTTGGTCAAAGATATCTCATGGCAATCGGTGGAAATGACGGTTGGTGTTGCAATCGTTGATTCCATGGGTTTCTATTCTTTTCTCTATGTTTCATTTGCGGTTTCTATTGCCAAACATGCTTCTGCGATGTAGGGAAACGGCCTTTAGCGGATGTGTGGGCCCTGGATACGGCTGCAAAGCCATATGAGTGGAGGAAACTGGAGCCAGAGGGTGAAGGTCCTCCTCCTTGCATGTGAGCACTTAAACTTTTGTTTGGATTTCGTCTTTCTTATTCAATCTCATCATCTCATCTCACATATATCCTGCTGCTGCTTGTACTATTCTAAGTTACAGATAAATGAAGTTTTAAGTCTGACCTGTAATCAATAAAGCAGAATCAATAGACACTATATTCTCTTTGTGGTCCTTATATTTGTTTTTGATGGACATGATGCACTTATTCGCGTGCTTCTGCTGGTGTTCATCTAGGTACGCAACTGCAAGTGCCCGTTCTGATGGTCTTCTTCTACTCTGCGGCGGGAGAGATGCTAACAGCGTGGTTAGTCACTTTTAGTTGTTTTTTTCCACCATATTTAGTCAGACGGCTAGACGAGCACTGATGTTACATTTGTTTCTTGTCCTCAGTTTCTCATCAATATGTATATCTTATCATGTTGTTCGGGTTTAAAGCTGTTTTATTGGTTGTTAATTTTCTAGTTGCATTTATGCCATCAGTTTATTGCACCCCTAAGATTACGCTGATCTCTTCTTTTGAGAAATTCTTCGGCAAGTTAATTTTCGCTCGTTGCAAGCTCGTATCTGTTGATCATGATGATTTTTAGCAATTTTACTCTTGTGGACCAATATAATATGAGTGAAAAGACAAACATGCAGCCTCTGGCTAGTGCATATGGGCTTGCCAAACATAGAGATGGTCGTTGGGAATGGGCCATAGCTCCTGGTGTCTCACCATCTCCAAGATACCAACATGCTGCAGTAAGTTTGACACTGTGTGGATCCCTTTTATTCAATTCCGTGCCAATAGGTGAGTTTCTTAATAATTTCCCTGCTGAAAATAACCGTTTTCATATTCTTGCCAGGTTTTTGTAAATGCACGCCTTCATGTGTCTGGAGGGGCACTTGGTGGTGGACGCATGGTGGAGGATTCCTCAAGTATAGCTGGTATTTTTATCAACTTTTAATACCTGCCCAATGTTCCTTGTGCCTTCTGCGAAGACAAAAACAACTCCTTCAATCGTAAAATAGTTCCCTATATTATGTTTACTAGTGTTGGATACTGCTGCTGGGGTCTGGTGTGACACAAAGTCTGTTGTTACAAGTCCAAGGACTGGGAGATATAGTGCTGATGCTCCTGGAGGGGATGCAGCAGTTGAAATGACTAGGCGTTGTAGGCATGCTTCTGCTGCTGTTGGTGACTTGATATTTATCTATGGAGGTTTGCGCGGTGGTGAGACAATTCTTTAACGTTTATAAAGTGTCGCTTCTTTTAGTGTTCCATCTGCTTTTTTACTTTGGTAATGTGAAATATCTACTGTAATTGTCATTTGGCTGGTGAATCCTGATATTCATTTCCATAGTTTTAAGAATATTCGGTAATCTGCCTATGTGACTTTATGGAATACTGGTTTCTCTGTAACATTTTAACTACTTTTTTGTCAAGCATGCATACAATCATTATACTGAATTGAGGCTTTTTTGCTGAAGTCTCTGTTGAGGAGTAGCTAGTATGCTACTTAATTTAATAAATGTTAGATTCTTTCTGTTGCTGAATCGTGATGATTACTTATTTGTTGGCTCCCTCACCAGTAATTACTCTCTTACATTAGGAATCGGAGAATTACCAAAGATCTTTGTGGCAGAGTCAATCGGGCCACAGATGCATTTTAAGGCTGTAATAATAGGCTAATAGTAGATTCTTTTGTTGAATAGGGGTACTGCTGGACGATTTGCTTGTCGCCGAAGATTTAGCGGCTGCAGAAACAACGAATGCCACTGCACAAGCTGGTAGAGTGCAAAATAGATATGGATTTGGTGATGATGCTTCAGCTACTGCTGCTGATGGTGCGGTTGTAGTTGTGAGTCCACCAGTGAGTTGTGATATGTATACTGATATTAGCACAGAAAACTCACGGTAAAACCCTTCATTAGCTTATCTGTCGGTCTCATACCTAGTTTAATTACATGGGTAACTTTGAAGCGAGGCATGACATAATATTACGATGCAGAAGTCCCAAAGGAGTTGAATACTTAGTTGAAGCTTCAGCTGCAGAAGCCGAGGCTATAACTGCAGCACTAGCAGCTGCTAAAGCTAGGCAAAGTAGAGGGGAACTTGAGCCGCCAAATAGAGATGGTGGGGCAGAGGCAACCCCTAGTGGAAAGCAAACATCCACATTGACTACACCTGATTCAGCTGTGTCTAATAATTCTGAACCAGCTGGAGTTAGGCTTCATCACCGTGCTGTTAGTATCTTTACAACGATAATTGTTTCTTTTAGAGGTATTTAAGTTGTTCGTTAGTGTTGATGTGTATATCAATGTACTTGCAGGTGGTTGTAGCTGCAGAAACTAGTGGTGCTTTGGGTGGTATGGTTAGACAGCTTTCAATCGATCAGTTTGAAAATGAAGGCAGGCGGGTGAGTTATGGAACTCCAGAGAGTGCAACAGCAGCCAGGAAACTTTTTGACCGGCAAATGTCTATTAATAGTGTACCAAAGAAGGTAGATAACCCTCTTCACTCATCATTGGTGTTTTCTGTTTGGGTAATGTTATAGGGCATTCGGATTTCAGACATGAATTCCTAAGGCGTCATATAGACTATCGTTCAAGTTGTGATTAATCTGTGTGAATGTATGGAAAGGGTATATGGATATTCTTGTTTCTTGAATTTGTGAATATGCAAGAAGCCAACTTACGAACTAAATGATCTTTGTCATGACTTATTAGCTCTGACAAACACATCACCCATCAATTTAATAATTAGTAGTTGTGTTGCGTTTTCATAAGTTCCATACCTTTCCCTTATCAGTTTGTTAGGATAACTTTCATCTAAGTTGTTGAGAATATATGTCCCAAGAAGTGGGGATGTAAACCCAGTTTAGTTTGTAGAACTAAAGAAATTACTCCACATAATACCTATTTGTACTTTAGGATGGAATCACCCAATTTGACGTAAACCTTGCATATTTTTCGTCCAGGTGATTGCTCATCTCTTAAAACCCCGTGGTTGGAAGCCTCCAGTTCGTCGGCAGTTTTTCCTGGACTGCAACGAGATTGCTGATCTTTGTGATTGTGCTGAGAGAATATTTGCTACAGAACCAACTGTGTTGCAATTGAGAGCTCCGGTCAAGATTTTCGGTGATTTGCATGGACAGTTTGGGGATCTTATGCGACTTTTTGATGAGTATGGATCTCCTTCTACCGCTGGCGATATTGCGTAAGAGTCCAATCCAAGTTATGTTATTATGCTTTTCATTTTCTTTATTTTAATAGCACATCTTGTCTTACCAGATATATTGATTACCTTTTCTTGGGAGATTATGTTGATCGTGGTCAACACAGCTTGGAGACCATTACCCTTCTCTTAGCATTGAAGGTGTAGTGCTTCTTTCGGCCTTGCTGTTATGTTACAATTTATTAGGATAGAACTCACAAAATTGGACTTGTAGGTTGAGCATCCCCATCAAGTACATCTAATTCGTGGTAATCATGAAGCTGCTGATATCAATGCTCTTTTTGGCTTTCGAATTGAGTGCATTGAGCGTATGGTAAATTGCCACATCTTCTATTGCTTTTGTTTATTGTTATTGTTGTTCGTATGGATATTCATATAACATTATTTTTTCTTACTTAACAGGGGGAAAGGGATGGAATATGGGCCTGGCATCGGATTAACAGATTGTTCAATTGGCTTCCCTTGGCTGCACTAATTGAGAAAAAAATTATTTGTATGCACGGTGGTATTGGGAGATCAATTAATCAAGTTGACCAAATTGAAAATATTCAGCGCCCTATTGCCATGGAAGCTGGATCACTTCTTCTTATGGATTTGTTATGGTAAGTGCTTTACTTATTTTTCATTCCCTGCTATTTCTAAAGCAGTATCGATCCTAGTTTGGATTCTTTCTTATAGGTCTGATCCAACTGAGAATGATAGCGTTGAAGGATTAAGACCCAATGCAAGAGGTCCTGGGCTCGTAACCTTTGGGGTGAGTGGTTTCTCTTCCTTTGCCTCTCAATCTGATGAACAGGGAATTATGGAAGCTCCTTGTTATTGGAAAAAACTTGTATATTTTCTCACGGCAGATTGTTCGTGGTTTTGTAGTCTTCTTTCGAGGATTTAGTACCTGGTAAAGTAGACGTGTATTGTTTCCTTTCATTGATTTATACAGTTAACTTTTGTTGGCAACTTTCAGCCTGATAGAGTAATGGAGTTCTGCAACAACAACGATATTCAGTTGATCATTCGGGCGCACGAGTGTGTGATGGATGGATTTGAACGATTCGCTCAAGGGCATCTAATTACCCTTTTCTCAGCCACTAACTACTGTGGTATGTAGGCTATTGCATTGATTTAGTAATTTTATTTTATTTTTTTTTGTATATTCATTTTGCACCTTTTTTGCTATTCCCTTCAGGCACTGCTAATAACGCTGGAGCGATCTTGGTTTTGGGTCGAGATTTAGTAGTTGTACCAAAATTGATCCACCCATTACCGCCCGCTCTAACATCTCCTGAAACATCTCCAGAACGTCTTGCTGAGGGCACATGGATGCATGTAATCCCTTTATTTCCATAGCTTCATATAGGATGTACATCATAATCATCATCTCTGTCTCTCTCTCTCTCTCTCTCTCTCTCTCTCTCTCTCTCTGTCTTTCTTTCTATATGTATGTATGTATGTATGTATATCAGCTTGAAGTTTTCTGAAGCATCTTCCTCTATTGAAAACCAGGAGCTCAATGCTAATAGACCGCCTACACCAACTAGAGGACGCCCTCAAGTTGCTAACGATCGAGGTTCTCTGGCTTGGATTTAGATTATATATGTGCAACCCAAGATTGTAAATTCACACGCCTTTTCAAGGATTGTGCTAACCTCTTGGAACATTTTTGGCTTGTTCATTTCATCATACGTAGCTTGACCTGACGTGATATGGATTAAACATTGACGGAAGAGCTATAGAATCATCTTCTGGGCCAGCCAACGCTGATCATTCATATCCTTAGCACCTCAAGTTTTCTCGACGTAGTCGATTGGCAAGGCCAGAGTTTGAGATATCTTCACAAGGTTGGATGGTGTGGGTGGGTATACACTGTACATGAACTCAAAAACAGGTTAGCAGACTTAGCTTAGCTCATTCAATGCATTTATCTTATTTTTTGGTGATTAGATGTTTTGTAATTTGCTGCCAGTCGTTTGTGTTGAGTTGAGAGGTTTGATATACATTGGCAAAAAAAAAAAAACATGGTTTCATTGCGTGATGCAGAGAGGGCTGTTGTAATTCATGTTATACATCTATTAATATTAGGAAGATCTCTTTCTTCTAACATATTGACTAAGACAACAAACAAATTTCCTTGAACAAAGGTTTTAGTTAGTTGGTGAAGAGGTCTTGCATGTCTAATATATCAGCAAGAACGCCAGCAGCAGTTGTGTCATTGCCCGCGCCTGCGCCTTGTATTACCAGCGGTTGCTCTCTGTAGCAACGGCTATATATCTCCAACTACCAAAATATTACATATATATGCATTTCATTGAAGGGAGCAAGGAAATAGAAGCGTACAAGAAAAACTATATGAAGTTCTTATTTATTACCACATTGTCGCTTCCCTTCAATCGGCCGAGGGCCGAATCTTTCGATACTTCTTTTATGCCAACTTCACACCTGACACATAGTGCACAGTCAGCAATGACTCTCTTAGATTTTGGAAATTACCATATCATCAGCAGGGAAAAGAAAAGGAAAAAAGCAAAGATACCTTGAATTGTCGATCGAACAAACATAGCGAAGAACATTTCCTTTCGAGGAAGCAGTTTGGATCCTTTTATGGATATCTTCATCGAGCAAAGGAAGGCCATTCGCCAAGAAGTCTTCCAGGGACATTTTGTCGGGTCCCATTTCCACAGGGTACAAGCTCTCGATCTACCGAAGAAAATTTTCGTAATTAGTAATGCAAAACGTAGTTGAGATGTTAAGGATTGATAATATCTTACCTCGATGCTATCCATGTCGATACGGTGTCCAACAAGTCTAGCAAGGATCAAAGCCTGTTTGAGGTTGAAAAAGCGAATTATTTTCCTTTCCGTGAATGTTTTGTTTTCAAGAAAATGCCGTTAAAATTGAGAGTTTAGAAGGGAGGAGTAAACCTTCCTAGCAACGTCCATCCCACCAAGGTCATCTCGAGGATCTGAGCGAAAAAGACGCGTGGAAAAGATTTTAGAAATTTGTATAGATTTCCCAACAAGGGCTTTATTTTCCATGCCATTTCAATGTCTGTGGTAAGACATTTGATGTACAAAAAAGGTATTTATTTGTTAATTGATCGTTTACCAGGTTCGGTATATCCAAGGCTTTTCGCAGCATTAACGACTTGGCTAAAGGGTTTTCCACCTTCAACCTCACTCATTACATATCCAAGTGTACCTAACAGTTAAAAAAAAAAGGCAAAAAAAAATCGTAGACAAAGAAGATGAAGGGATAACTTCGTATAAGCTTTAAATGGGGATGATTTTGGTAAAGGAGGAGAAATATACCGCTTAGACTTCCAACAATGCGAAATATATCATCCCCTGATGAAATTATACGATTTATAGTCGAAATAACAGGAAGACCAGCACCTACCTGGCGTAATAGCACAAGTTATTTTACTACAATCGAATATAATGTAAACTTTTTATGCTTATATATTCGTCTAACGTGTGTGTAAGATGCTAACACCACAAAGAATAAGACCGTACATACTTACTGTGGATTCGTGTCTAATTCGTCTACGCTTCGATACCAGTTTGTCATAGTCGTCCTATATGTAATGAGATGCAAAATTATTCACCAATGCTCATAAGCAAACTTAGAAATACCTAACGTTATCGAGCATGATTCTAATCCAATGCTAAGTATCAATTCGATTGCTTATCATATTCGATATTCGACTCACCAATGGAGAAGTGAGGGGTTTCTTATTGGCCAATACCACGCAGCAATCTAATCCCACGAGCTCGTTCAGCAGCTCAATGGTTTCAGAGCTCGCCGAGCAGTCAACAACTAGCAATCCTACTATCGAAGTAAGAAATGATCAGAGAATAGAGTTCAACTGCCCTTTAAACTATCACATCGACAAAGTTCGTTCCATATATAACGGAGATATAATCAAGCAGCAAAGTTACTATCTAAAATCAACATCATTTTCCCAGATAAAAATCTACTCTTTGTGTACTACCATTAGATCCACGAAGTGTGACCGCAGCTTCAGAGATTTTCATTGCAATGTCTCCACCCAAATACAATCGGCATTTTCCTACACACGGATAAGATAAAGCTTAAGTTAGCAACAATTTCAACTGAACAACCAAAGAATTAGGGAAAAAAAGAAAGCAACGTGCCCATATCAAGATTTTCTTTCAGAGAACGTCCACTTGACTTCAATTCGCAGATTTGCAGTAAAGATTCGTCGTCGAACTCGTCATCTAAGACATTCGGCACACACAGCATGAATCTGCTGTCACACGCTCCTAAGACCCTCAGCCTCACTCCCTGTAAGAAGCAGCAAATTACAAGCTATTTGATGAGAATAGGGAGTTTGGAAAGCTTACATTCTTGGAGTGGAGCGAACGGCATGAGATGACGTGGCTGATCAGCTGTCGTCCAACGCCGCCACAGCCCATCAGAATCAACGGTACGAAAATCATTTTTCTTCCTTAATTTCTTATGATTTTGGTGTGTGAGACACCTAGCGACGCCCGGCGGAGAATAGTACTTTCAAAGGTTGTCTTTTTCGTTTTGTTTTTTCTTGTTTTCTCGTTTGGGCCGTTTCCTAAGCGAGTTTCGTGGGTAAAATCATTAACAAGAAAACGGCCCATACGACTCTGTCTGAACTCTGAACATAGAAAGTAAGTGTACTCGAACTGAAAGGTGAAGTGAAGCAAGTGAAACTGTATGCAAGTACGGAAAGAGGGAAAAAAGGAAAAAGGAGAAAATATAAGGGATGAGATTGAGTTTGACTTGAGAATGAGGTTCTGACGACAGAAAACGCTAGAAAAAGGAGCAAAATATTAAAAAAGAAAAGGTGGGCAGGCGCACAAATAGATAAATTTAACAGCCAAAGCTTCGTCCCAACACAAACTGAGTCAACTTGGTTATTTCAGCCATGTCCGAGGCTACTAAAATGCTCTCTGTAAAAGAAGCTCTTGAAATAGTGTTGACAGTCGCCAAGAGACTACCTTCTGTGAGCGTACCTATCCACGAAGCTTTAGGGAAAGTCTTGGCCCAAGATGTGACAGCTCGTGATCCACTCCCACCATACCCTGCTTCTATCAAGGTCGATTTTTTTTCTTAATTTCTGATATTATGAGCAATTTTATGTGAAAACCCTTGTTTGTGTGAAGAAGTTTGTCGATATGGATGTCCAAGATTGAATCTTTTTCGCCTTCTTGGTTTGTGGGCTAGCTATCTGAGTTCTCTTCTGTTTGTCTGAGATTGTTTCTGTCCAAGATTGAATAAATTGTTCCCGAATTCATTACTATGTGCTGTGATTCTTCTTTCTAGGATGGATATGCTGTAATTGCTTCAGATGGACCGGGCGAATACTCTGTAATAACAGAGTCAAGGGCTGGAGATGATGGCCTCGGCGTTACGGTGACTCATGGAACGATTGCATATGTAACAACTGGCGGTAATTGCTTCTAAAAAAAGCTTCATCTTTTCTTGCCTGTGGTCTTTTCCTATACCTTTTTCTTGCATTTTTCGTTAGGACCAATTCCCGACGGCGCTGATGCTGTCGTACAAGTCGAAGATACTGTCTCGACAGACACCAAGCGAGTGCGAATACTGAAGCAGGTCACTAAGGGACTCGATATTCGACCTGTGGTAAGAGACCCTTTTTAATGTCATGCATGTATGTTTTCCGGAATGAAATGACACTTCCATTTGGGTGCTCTAAAATGGCTGTAATAGTTTTATGGCAATCGAACTTACCGTTGATGTTTTTCAAGGGGTGTGATATCGCGAAAGACGACGTAGTGCTGAAATCTGGCGAACGTTTAGGCGCTGCAGAGATAGGCCTACTCGCCACCGTGGGCGTTTTCGACGTCGAAGTACATTCTGTTTCTTTGTAGAAACTCTGTTTTTTGGACAATTTCTGTTTCATTTACTATTATCCAATCTCCAGGTATATCCTACCCCTCGAATCGCCGTGCTTTCGACGGGCGACGAGCTCGTGGAGCCCACAAACGAGTCTTTAAAACGTGGCCATGTAACCCAATTGAGCCTTTTTACATCATTGATCAGTCGTCTTAAAAGTGTTTCGGGCTATTCCTTATTACATTACATGTTCAAGAAAACTCTGTTTTTTATTACAGATCAGAGATTCGAACCGCGCGATGCTATTAGCAGCCATAGCCCAGCAAAACTGCGAGTTCATAGACCTCGGAATAGCTCGCGACGAAGAAGACGAAATCGAAAGAGCTCTGAACAGAGCAGTTTCGGGCGGAATCGACGTACTGATAACCTCGGGCGGAGTTTCGATGGGCGACAGGGATTACGTCAAGCCTTTGCTCGAAAAGAATGGAAAAATATACTTCCATAAGGTACTATTTCTATTTCTTGCTCGCCTGCCTTTCTTTTCTGTCCCTAACGTTCGAGCGAATTATGTTTTAGGTGAATATGAAGCCGGGAAAACCCCTTACGTTCGCCGAGATTTGTCCCAAGTCTTCGACTGGGAAAATGCTTGCGTTTGGCTTGCCGGGAAACCCAGTGAGCTGTTTGGTATGCTTCCATCTCTTCGTCGTCCCTGCAATTCGTCGAATTTGTGGATGGTCCCAAGTTCACCTTCCAAGGTGTACAAAATCTCTCTCTCTCTCTCTCTCTCTCTCTCTCTCTCTCTCTCTCTCTCTCTCTCTCTCTCTGATCTCTCTCACTAATTTGAAAAGCAATTTTGTGGTACTTTTGGATAGAGTACATTCTCGTCTAAAGCAGCCTATAAAGCCCGATCGATTCCGCCCAGAATTTCACCGAGCCACCGTCAAGTTCGTAGCCAATGATGGCACAGGCAATGCTGGGTGAGCTCTCTCTCTCTCTCTCTCTCTCTTATCTCTCATTCTCTCTCCATCTCTCACAATCTCCTTCGGGGGTTTTTGCACCAGATTCATTGCGGAGAGCACGGGGAACCAAATGAGCAGTCGTCTGATGAGCATGAAATCGGCCAACGCCTTACTACAACTTCCTTCTTCGGGCGACCTTATTCCCTCGGGAACTTCGGTCGTCGCAATCGTCATCGATGACATCATCGGCCTCGACGGCGCGCAGGGCAGCGATCCGCCGCAGCACAGCGTCGGCGGAGCTTCGCAATCTCCCTCGGAGTTCAGAGTAGGCATACTCACGGTGAGCGACACCGTTGCCTCGGGCGCGGGGCCCGATCGAAGGTACAAAAAACTTCGTATTGCCTCGTCTTTCATCAATTTCGTCGTAAAAAAGTAATTTTCAACGAAAAAAAATACATATATTTTGTTTGCATCGCGATACGTCTCTATGGATCGTCGTTCCATAGAGATCACTCTTGGCGAATGCTATAACAAAAATGCAAAACCGATATAGCTCCGTGTAAGAAGAACTTTTATGGACGTACTGAGGAGTTTGCGACATCGTTAGCGTTTATTTCGACGCCCATATATTTTATGATGTTTATCCTTTTTTTTTGCGGCGAACAAGTCGCATGTACGCTTGTAGAGTCTCTTCTTCTACGATCATTTCATATCATAGTACTTGGTAATAGCAATTTAAAAAAAAAAAAGTAAAAAAAATTGCAGTGGCCCACGAGCAGTTTCGGTCGTGAACTCATCCTCCGAAAAGCTAGGTGGGGCGTGCGTCGTAGCTACGGAGGTCGTTTCGGACGATATCCCGAGGATAAAAGCTGTGCTAGAGAGATGGAGCGACGTCGAGAAATTGGACCTCATTGTAACCCTCGGTAAAAGCTTTTTTTCCCGCTAATTAATAATTCTTGCTCGTTGTCTCAATTCACCGAGAATTTTCCCCATCGGCAAAAAAAAAGGCGGCACTGGGTTTACCCCGAGGGACGTTACTCCCGAGGCCACGAAGCAAGTCCTACACAAGGAGGCCCCCGGCCTAACCTACGTGATGATGCAAGAGAGTTTGAAGGTATTTTTTACATAAATAAATCGTAAAAATGAAATAAAATTCTATCGTTGAACCCACCGTTAGTTAGTTAATGGTCCGTTTAGATACCTGGATTTCGATATGAAATCTGGGTTCCTTCAAATCACCCGCTTGGAAAAGGTATGGATTTGGATTTCGTCCAAATTCGAGGTTAAATCTAAACGCTTATTATTTGTCGGATTCTGAAAATTCTATGTCGAATGGTCCGTTTTCGAAATTCAAATTTTAGGGGTTGACGATGAGTCAAACCGACTCGCGAGCTCAATGAGATGCCTCGAGCTTGTCACCAGCTCACTTGTGGGTGCTCAACTGCGAGCTTGTTTTATTTGTTTTTATTTATTTGTTCTATTTTATACTATTTTTTTCAATAAAAGTCAGAGGCCAAGCACGAGCCCGATCTTCATTTCTGAAATCCGAATTTCGAAATTCTAATGTTTGTCAAATAATGTATTTGCATTTGAAATTAAGATTTTGAAATTAATAATTCCGAATCATTCGATTTCGTTCAAATACGCGAATCCAAACGCAACTCTAATATAATTCGCAGGTGACTCAGTTTGCAATGCTATCGCGTGCTGCGGCGGGAATAAGAGGATCTACATTGGTATCAATTAATTCGTAGCCTCGTATCTCATAACCGTCCAATATTGTTACTACTCTTACTGCGCTAATACTATGTTTACGGAGAAAAGATAAAATTCGATATTTTATCAGATCATTAACATGCCGGGGAATCCGAACGCCGTGGCGGAGTGCATGGAGGCGTTGTTACCGGCGCTAAAGCACGCGCTAAAGCAGGTGAGGGGCGACAAAAGAGAGAAGCACCCTAGGCACGTTCCACACGGAGAAGGCGTCGATGATACTTGGGAGAAGAGCTACAAGATAGCTCAAGCCGATATTTCCAATGCTGGCTGTTCTTGCTCGCATTAGCTAAAGTGGTCGGGCGTTGGCGGTCAAAAAAAAAATTGAGGGTTGTTGAATTGTAGGATTTCGATAGTGATACTGTTTGCCTGAAAGCTTGAGCTTGAAGGGAATGTATCGTGTTTTAATTATATACGCTTTTTTTTTTCCAGCTCGTTTCCTCACGTTTTGGCTGATTTCTTTCTTATTGGGATTGAATGTTGAATTTTCTTTATATGTGTGGTGGTGAGGATTAGTGCACATGACTCTGCGGTCTTATCTATGATATTATAATAAGATCTTTATAATTTATACTCTGTAAATTAATACTCTCTAAAATAATAAAATATGTCTCAACTTGTGCCTTTGTAAAAACTTATCAAACTCAGGGGGGTCAAATATAAATAAATGATAACTTTGGAGCTTAAAAAAAGAGGCAAAAAAATCCACTTTGAAGGCCGAACCTGCGTCAGAGGTGTTACACAGCTTTAACAATAGTGACATTGCCACTAGACTAAACACAATTTTGTTACAAAATCGTCTAGTATCTGTTAATATTCGATTCGGCTGGGGGGTCAATGGACCCCCTAGCCCCAACGTAGGTCCGTGCCTGCATGTCACACATCTAAAAGATAGTTACAACAAATAAAATTATCAATATTATTATTGATAAATTATTGTACGTCATGTAATTGTATGTAAATGAATATACATATTCACTTTTATTCTAATTTGATACAGATGGCCTTTGACATAGACTAAGAAATATTAATTTAGCAATATAATAATATCTTTCTTAACTAATAAAGTTAAATGATCATATGTTATAAAGGTTTTTTATTGTATGTTAAACGACAACTTTCCAAAAGTTTAAAGCTTGGAATAGTGAATCTTGTTTTGCTTTTTTGCATTTTTTCCTATGATTTTCCTTAGAGTGACTTCTTTTTTTTATTTAGCCTTAAAAATGAAATTTTCCTTTTACGATTGGTCGTGAGAATTTGTGCTCATGACTTTTGTTTCTGAACTTGAATATCATAATCCCTCCGATTTTTTTTAGTAGCCGTTCTATATATTTTTTTTCTTAAAAAGTTGTCGCTTTGATTTTTCCAAGAAAAGAGTGATGTGGATTTCCATAATTACCTCTACTATTAAATGACAACACAAGTAGTGATTACATGGGGAATAATTAAAGAGGATATAAGAGACATTTTAACTCATTCCTTAATATGCGTGTAAATGTCTAGAACGACTACTAAAAAAAATCGGAGGGAGTACTAACTTATCATTTCACCTATAAACATTAAGTTTGCAGGGAGTGCGTTAGATTTTAATTCTGTAGATTTTATCTCCAATGGACAAAAAAAATCGACTTTTTGATGAAAAATATCAAATTAAGTTATATGACGCAAGTAAATTAGAACTGGACCACGACGGACGAGACGACCGAATTCAAACGTTTTTTTTTTCTAAGCTCGAGCTTCTATTTCGTACTACATTTCGATAGGCTCGTGATTTCCTTTGCTTCTCGCATTGGATTATGCAATTCGATGAACAAAGATTCGTTAGATTTGAAAACTTAAATTTTCGAACATTCGAATACTCGAGTATATTAGAGACTATTTGAGTAACAATTGAAGATGGATCATAAATTCGTATCGAATCCAAATAAAATATTGCGCTACCGCTAATACACTTTTTCGAATCCAAATCAAATATGGCGCTACTACTCGACTCAGAATCGATTCGTTTATGCGACGAATGTCGAATTTTTTATTTTGACAAATGATGGTGGGTCGGGTTTATTTTGGGTCGGATGAATTAATGGTCCACGAATAGTTGATTTATTTCCATCTTTTTAGAAGCCGTGGGGATTTTGTCATTAATATATTGTTAAATATATGGGCATTGTATATTTATTACAGGTAATATCCATACTGTCTAGTCAACGCAATTCACACAAAGGAAAAGAACACCTGGCTTTTACCTTTTCTTTTTTTTTTTCGTGTTATTTTAGAGATAAGAAAGTAAATAACAATTTCTTTCAAGACAAGAAAAAAAAGAAAGAAGTGAAAATAAATAAATAAATAACACGCAAGAGCCGAAAAGAAAAAAGAAATAAAAAAGAAAAACCCTAATGAATGTCTCGGTCCATTCAGCTCCATTTCTCTGCCTAGCTGTCTCACTCTCTCTAAAAATATATATATAAATAAATTTCGCAGCTGCCCTTAGGCCACACTCTCTCTCTCTCTCTCTACAGCTCCAATTCTCTTGTCCTGAAAAACATCAAAATTAAATCAACGGTAATTAAAGAAGGACCTGAATTCTCTCTCCTCCGATCGATCCGCTCCTGGTGATTTCCCGCTAGGTATATATTTACGCCGTTCTCAATTGGAACAGGTTTTAACCAATTTCGTTTTGCATTCTTATTTTTATTTGTAGCTTGCTTGGCTTTTTTTTTTTTTTTTTTTTCCGTTTTGAGTGTGAATGATTCAATTGGAGGCATGGGCAGCTGGTTCTTGAGTGATTTATTTATTTGTTCTTGTTCCGTGATGCTCATTCCATTTGTTCTTCGTCTTAATTCGTTTTTTCTGCATGTTTTCTAGACGTGTATGGGGTTACAAGCTTGATTTCAGCTTCTTTTAGAGTGGAATGCCAAGCTTTTTGATTGTTCGATTTTGTTACGAGTTTTATTTGTTCAATTGATCACCAATTTTATGGCTGAAAGGTCTTTGTGCTCTGATGTGCGTGTGTGTGTGTGTTTTTGAGAGCTGAGGATGCTTAGGTTGCCTTGATATTTGCATTCCATGTCCAAATCTGAATTTTCTGGTTGTGTGGCTGAGTGTGCTTTTAGGACCATGTGATTTTCTTTACGTACTCTCGATTGGTTGCATGAAACTTATGGTTTCGGTGTTTTTTGGCGCCTTAGGAGCTTCAAGAGTTAGCCGGTTAGGATTACTTTGTGTTTGTTACTGAATTCTTTGGGATTCGATTAACGGTCGAATTTAGATGTATGTGATATATTAGGAAGTAGCATTGAGGATCACTTACGTGTCATTTAATAGAACTGTCGAAAACTTGATAGAATCGGACACAAAACGGTTAGCCGTTAGGATTCCTCTGTGTTCGTTAGTGAGATTATAGGTCAAAATGGGATTGGTAAATAACGCATTCGAGAAAGTAGAAGCTAGGATTTCTATAACATATTGGGGAAAGTAGAAGCTGGGATTGCAACTTGTTGTCTAGTTAATTACTGTCCGGGCAGGGTGGTTAAGGTAAGAAGCAGCTACTAACTTCACATTTAACGCGTGCGATTAAAATAGCTCGAATACTTCGATATAGGAAGTAATAAATCATGAAACCATCACAGTGCTCTGTAAGTGATTTGTGATCTTCCATACTGACAACACCTCAGTTTGCTAATTCTGTAATGTTTAATATCAGTCTCTTGTCTGAAGGGCAAACAGAGGAGATGTCTTCATCCGCGAGGTGGATGTCAAGGAACCGAAGGCACAACAACGGCCCTCCAAGGCCTTCATCTCTTACATCCTCGGGCGGCGGCACCCCAGCAAGCGGTTACAACCCTCTTTCAGGCGATTCCAAACAGTCGACGCCACGTCAGACTCTCCGGCGAACCAAGTCTTCCAAACGGCCGTTTCGGTGTCATCGAGAACACGGACGACATCATCGATGGCCCCCACACATCCCTCACCGCCGGGGACGACGACTCGATCTCCAACTCCGAGAGCTTCTCCGGCGGGTCGGAGGAAAGCATCAGGGAAAAATCAGCTCAGTCGTCGGCCCTTCCTCAGCCCGCCCGCCCCGAGCCGATCCCGGGCGGGGCGGACGACGACGAAAAGTGGGAGAAAATGCGCCTCAAGAACGAGAGAAAGCACCAGAAGCAGAAGGAGAAGAGGGCCCAGGAGCTCAACGAAAGGTGCGACGGCTATCTCATGTCGAGGAAGCTTGAAGTGCTCTCCGAGCAGCTAGTGGCCATGGGCTTCTCCAAGGAACGAGCCACCATGGCCCTCATCGCCAGGGAAGGCAAGATAGAGGAGTCGGTCGACTGGCTCTTCGCCACCGGCGAGGAAGAAGGTCTGCAGAGGCGCTACGGAAGCAGCGGTCCTCTGAAGATCGACATAGCCGCCGAGCTCGCTCGAATCGCTGACGTGGCGGCCAAGTACGGTGCTTCTAAGCAGGAGGTTCAGAGGGCCGTGGTTTCTTGCGAGGGGGACTTAGACAAGGCCGAGGAGATGGTCAAGGCACAGAAGGAGGACGAGCCGAGGGCTGTGCCCGCGCCCGTGCCCGAGGAAACCGTAGCCACGGTGCGCTCGGTTGAAAACGTCAAGGTGCAGCAGCGAGTTCCCGCTGCTGTAATAAGAAGCAGTCCACTTAGGATTCAGGCGAGGCCTTCTGCATATCCTACGCCTAACGTAGTCGTGCCTCAGAGGAGGGAAGATAGGGGTCGGGCGATTGCGGGCGGTTCTTCGGTGGAAATGGGCCCGAGAGGTGTGCAGGTTTTGAGGAGGAAGCAGCCGCCGAATAAGCCCGAGTGGTCCAAGCCACAGCAGCAGCAGCAGCCACCGGCGGCGGCGGAGAAGAGGCGGCCCGAGGGCGGGCCTAGGCCCGTCGCTGGTTCCTTACCATCTGCACCACCTCCTTCGCGGGCTTTGCCCCGCCCGTCGAAGCCCGACCCTCTCAACGTGCCTATCACGGACGAGCTCATGAACTTGCAGTTCGGGTCGAGGAAACCGCCCTTTGTTACGCAGGGACAAGGCCCGCCGCCGGCCAAAGCCAGCCGTGGACCGCAACTCAACCCTATCGAGCCGCCGCCGCCCAAGCCGCCCCTGGCCGTTCAGAGGCCTATTGCTCCTACCAAAAGCGTCGCACCGCCCAGTTTGGTGGGTCCCAATTCGAACCCAACGTACGGCCAGAGAACGTACCAATCACAGCATCAGCAGCAGTTTGTTCCGCCGAACGTCGGCGGCGGTTCGATGGGTTCGCCGCAAGGGATGGTCCAAAACAGTGGTGCGATGGGGTTAGACGGCTCGTCTATGCAGTTAGGGCAAGCTTCCTCGGATGAGTTTTACAGTAGCGGTGCGCACCGCCCGAACCGTGGCTTGAGTTCGAGCTCGTCTCTGTACCCAAACGATTGGAGGACGGGAATTTCGAGGGAGTTTGATTATTGCGACGTGGATTGGAGCTTGAACAGTGAGCCGGTGAGCGCCGGCAGGCATTGGAGCGAGTCGACGTATGCGTTGCCTCACGGGGAGAACGTTCGTACTTACGAGCTGTTTGGGAACGGTAGCCTTGAGAATCGCAATTTGGGTAGGCCCTTGGCTCGTGGTGATAATAACGGTGTCTTGGGTGGCTTGATGAACGAGCTGCAAGGTGGCTTGGCGGGTTTGGATTTGGGTCCGATAGGTGCACCGAAGAGAGGGAGTATTGGTGGTGGTGCGGCGGGTTTGGGTCCAATCGGTGCACCGAAGAGAGGGAGCATCGGTGGGGGTGGGGCGGATTTTGGTCCAATCGGTCCAATTGGCTCGACGAGAAAAGGGAATGCTGGCGGTGGTGGGGCCGGCTTGGGTTCGATGGGTTCGTTGATGGGCGGGATTGGTGGTGGTGGTGGGGCGGGTTTGGGTTCGATGGGTTCGTTGATGGGCGGGATTGGTGGCGGCGGTGGGGCCGGTTTGGGTCAGATGGGTTCGTTGATGGGCAGTGTAGGTGGTGGTGTTGGGGCAGGTTTGGGTTCGATGCGTTCAATGCAGGACGGGATTGGTGGTGGGGCGGGTTTGGGCGGTGAAGGCGGGTCGTTTGGGGAATGGAGTTCGCCGTTCGAAGAGAGGGACTTTTTCGGCATAACGAGGCACTCTGTTTTCTCTCCTCCTCGTTGAGAGGTTTAGGAGTTGTTAACTAAGTTATATAATGGTTAAAAACATAGACAAAAAGGATTTTAGCAGAGAGTTTGTTGCGGAGATGAGAGACTTGAATGCATGTGCCATTTTCTATTTCCCTTTCTGCTTTGTTTGTTTGTTGATGACGTTTTCGATACTTCTTTGGTGGGAAAGTGGCATTTCAAACTTTCTTTGACGATCGTTTTCTTTCATTTGGTTTTTCTTTGTTTTTTATTTTTATTTGCAACTAAAGAAATACTACTACTGGAATATGGAGATTACGATTTACGATGGCTTTGTGTAAGAGATAATCCAACTGCTTGAATTTGATCCCCTCGTGGAGGTCTCCGCTTGACCCATCAGAAAAGTCCATGGGCCAAGAGCCATTATTGGCGTGGGTCGGGTCGGGTCCTGGCCCACCATTTGATGGGCTAATGAGGGCCATGATATTGGGTCGGGTATGATCCATTTGGGTTGGGTCGTCGTTTAGGGAAATTGAAATAGAGTAAAATTTTTATAAATTAATAACGATGGGACCATTAAATTTACTAATTTAGAGATATATTAATATCGATAAATCAATAATTTATTAATTATAAGATATTTTTTAAAATTAAACTATCTCTTAGTCCCTGCAAATGACGACTGAATCAAATGAGAACATGGGTGAGTTTATTATCATTATATTACATGCAATTATATTATGTGCAGTACATTGCTACTTTTATTTGTTGTATGATCTTTTCAGATATATGACATGGAGTAAAGATCATGAATACTTTGTAATTATTTAACAAATTACCATTATATTTACTTGTAATATTTTATGAATATTAATTTAGAGTTTGATGGGACCTATATAATGAGATTTTTCGAAAAATGTAATTTTTTATTATCTTATCGAATTTAATGATCTTTTACAAAGGCCCAAGTTCGGGACCATAAAATCTTATTATTTTAGAGACTTATTAGTTTAAAAAGTATTAATTTTATAGAGGTTTTTAGGGTACAATTTACCACAAATTAGAAATTCGGAAAAAGGATGTAATTCGACGGAATGACCGAAGTAATCTTTTATATTTGTTTAAAGAAAATAAAATTAAAAATAAAAGGAATATTCTCCAACGTATTATCATAGAACGACGCATTCTTGTCTAGCTAGGGTTTTCTTTGGTCTTTATTCCCAATATATAAGCTCATCGACTCCTCACCCTTGCAAGCTCTCTCTTACAGTCGTCGTCGTTACAGCTCTGAGCTTCTCTGTGAGCTGTTCTCAGTAACAGTCACAAGCAATGGCCGTTACTTTCTCGGATCTTCACACAGAGGCCGGCGTCAAGGCCCTTGACCAACACCTCTCTGGAAAGTCTTACATCTCCGGGTAATAATCTCGACTTTTGTTTGTAGGTTTCTCTATTTCGTAGCTTTGATTGATTGATTGATTGATTCGTGTTCTTTTTTTGCATCGAAAATTCAGGGAGCGGATAACGAAGGATGATGTTAAAGTGTACGCTTTCGTTTCTGGGAAGCCGAGTTCTGCATCATATCCTAATGCCAGCAAATGGTATGAAGCCGTTTCGGAAAAGCTCTCCGTGAGGTAATTGATGGTTTGTATGGGATCAAATCCAGTCGATTTTGGTTCCTTGCATTGGCCTCATTTGATTAGGCTAGAAGTATCATGATTCTGTGTTTTTTGTTGTTAATTGCAATATCAATATGTGCGGTGTGCGTAATTTTGATTGGATTTTTCTGTGATGGTAATTGTGTTCCTTTTTATCGAAGATTGATTTTTTCCTCTGCGATAAACAAATTATTTGAGGCTAGATGTTTTTCACCTTGTGACTGTGAGGCTCATTTTAAAAACATTTAGACTTGTGTTTGCTTGGCGACATTATTGGTTTCACATTCGAGTCTCAGTTTCAATTGGGACTCGCAGATGTATGTGTTATTGTTCCCCACTTATCGTGGTTGGACTGTATTATAGTTTGTATTGATTCATTCATGACCTAGACGTTTAACCATGGTTATATAATGTGAATTGATGTACAGCTTTCCAGGGAAGGCTGTTGGGGTGAATATTGGCGGGCTAGCAGCCTCCGTAGAAGCTGCTGCACCTGCTGCTGAAGAGAAGGCAGTAACCCTTTGACTTCACTTCTTTTGTGCTGAATCTTGTGTTATATTACCTTCATCTGGAAACTGGCTGTTAAAAACCGGACATATTAGTCGAATGTCTGTTACTATCTCTTATTATTGTGACCAGTTTGTTATGATCTAGTGTCTTATCTAAAAATGGTTACTGCTTGGTCTGGTCAGGAGTCAACTGCAGAAGATGATGATGACCTCGATCTCTTTGGTGAAGAGACAGAGGAGGAGAAGAAGGCTGCGGAACAGAGGGAAGCTGCTAAGGCATCCACCAAAAAGAAAGAGAGTAAGTCATCGATGCATTTGCAAACAGGTCATAGAAGTAATTTGTGTCAATTGAGAGTTATGACTATATGTTACATCATTAACGGAAAAATATTGGAGCAAAGAAACACATATCCAATCATATACTTGTCTTCCAGCTGCTAGTTTCCTTAGTACTTTAATACTCTCTCTGCATATAATAGGCGACCATATCATGATATTCTGAACTGTACCATCTTTCGATTTTACCGATATGATCTTTGTCCAGGTGGAAAGTCGTCCGTGCTTATGGACATCAAGCCTTGGGATGACGAGACAGACATGAAAAAGCTTGAAGAGGCAGTGCGCAGCGTTCATATGGAAGGCCTCTTGTGGGGAGCATGTATGATCTATCCATCTCATCACTGTGTTTCTGCGTGTTATCTGTGTAAGTATAGCAAATAACATTTTGACATGAGCACTTTTTGCAGCGAAATTGGTCCCGGTTGGTTATGGAATCAAGAAACTTCAGATCATGCTTACCATAGTCGACGATCTCGTCTCAGTTGATACACTTATCGAGGACTATCTCACAGCTGAGCCCGTGAATGAGCATGTCCAAAGCTGCGATATCGTCGCCTTCAACAAAATCTAAGCTTTTATAGCGCAACCGAAGAACGTAACTTGTGTCATCTTTCATGATCCATGTCGTTTTTGTTTTCGGTGCCTGTGTTTGTTATTTATGGTTTTGGGTAACCTATAATACTTTCTTTTTGCCTGTTTTAAAGCTGTTACCTTCAATTTTGGTTTTCCTTCGTGCCTGATGAATAGGGATGGCAACGGGGCGGGTCTGAAGCGGGTTTGGCAGGACCTGAAACCCGCCCCGTTTAATATATTGGACCCGAGATCTGCCCCTCCCCGCCTAAGGTTTGAATCCGCCCCGAACCTGCACGAAGCGGACACGCCGGAGCCGCTTTGTGTTATTCTTTCTTTTTATTTTTTGGAACTCACTTTTAAATGGAAAAAAACCAAAACATTGAGGTATTTAGTGTTTGAACTCATAATTGTAATATTTTTAACTAGAGACTTATCCATTAGATCACCAAGTTTTTTGGGCTGGGGGTTAGCAAGACCCAAGACCCCTCGGACCTGGGCAGGTTGAGGTTTTTGGGACCTGAAAGCTGCCCCAATACTCAAATAGTAAGAACAACCTGCTCATTAGGGGCGGGTCTAGGAGGATCTGGTCGAGACCCGTCTCATTTTCATTCCTTTTGATGAAAATGAGTCCAAGAGTGGTGGTGTTATTAACGTATAGATTAAACTCCACATTTTTTTGACATGGGGTCTTAAAATTTATATACAAATGCTTGCATTTAAAAAGCAAGAAATTGGAAAGTGAGACTCGTGAGAATGATTTGAACTATTCTGATAGGCAACAAAAAAACACTAAGGAAAGCATAGGATTATAAGTTTACTCAACCATGAAGAGTATGACAAGCTTTACAATAATAATGTTACTAAAACCATATTTTCTTAGATCAACTCATGCATACTTACGTGCATGTAGAGAAACTTTGCATGCAGTGTTAACGTGTACTTTGCATGCAGAGAAACTTACGTGCATGTAGAGAAACTTTGCATGCAGTGTTAACGTGTACTTTTATATTTCACTAATTTAGCTATATAATTACGATTGGGCGTACAATTATACGTAAAATTGTGTATGCAACATTTAAAATACATCAGCGTAATATTTCGAAAAATAAGAAATGCTTTCAAGGAGTCAACTTTGGAAAAAATATAAATCGTAATATAGAACGTAAACGTGAGCCTGTAATTCTTGATATCAGATTGCATTCGATAAAAGTCGTAAAGAAATTAATTTATTAGCCCTTAAACCACATTAATACGTTTTGACTCTAAAATTTATCGAGGTAGTAGCGGATAAGATATCATTCTTCACGCGGTCGGTACCAAGTACGTGTATATATCAAAAGTAATTAAAGTTAATCCATATAATCCATGAAATATATTTTATAATAAGTTTGGTGGATTTTACAAAATACAGAAGGCAAAGCAATATTAGGCTACATACATTTCTCTATAAATACACATCTATGTGTATGAGTGTGTGTGTGCTAATATAAAGAACCGCATTCTAAACTATATCTTCGGCGCCTAAGATCACAAATCGAAAGCTCGACACCCCTCAAAATCCAGGTTTTTTTATGGTTTTAATTATATGACTTGCGCTGGACTTTTTTTTTTTTTGCAGATTCTTATGGATATATATGGCTGTTGCAATCTTCTTTCATTCGATAAACTTGTGTAGATGTGTTGTGTGTTTGTGTGTATAAGGTAAATGTTGTTTATCAACAGAGATTTCTGAGTTTTCTTATACAAACTAGTATGTTTTTTATGCTCCTTTTATATATCTTCTAGTTTTTGCTTTCTGTGTTTATCTAATCTATCGCATATGAGAGGCTTTTCCCAACTCGACGTGAGATTTCTGGATTGATTCATCTGTTTTCTTTTAGTATGTTATTGTTTCTAATAAATGATGCGTAGTTAATTGTTATATCTCTTTTTTCTGATATCATCGGAGTGACCCTTTGAGCAATTTAGTTAATGTATTTTGTTGATTAATGCAAATCGTTTCGAAAAAACAAAGTAATTATGGAATTCCCCGGAGAATAAACTCCGGGAAGGTGTATGTATAAATTTTAATTACCCCATCAAATATATGCCATCTTCCTTCCGTGGATTCTACAAAATATGCAATGCACATACCTCATAGAACAAAAATAGCTTACCAATATATATATGTATATATATACACACACATACACATACATGGCAGTAACTAGTAATGCTTATATTTTTCCTCATGGCTGCTTTTCTACAGTTCAGACTGTTCAACAATGGAAAACAACAAAGAAGCAGACTTATTACCCTCAACAAAACTCTATCCATGCGAAAATTGCTCAAAAACGTTCCAATCGCCCGAAGCACTCGCTGACCACGTCCGTCAACGACCCAAAATCGACCCGCCCGTCCGAAAGGCTCCGCCTAGCCCGTGGGCCCCACCCATGAAGTTCCGACCCCGTTATTACGACACATATAATATAGGTAATAATATATGGACCCCGCCCGCCTGAAACCAAGCTGTGATACTGATAGGAGGAGATAGCCTAGCCTCTTGATATAATAACTTAAGTGGTTTGAAGAGCTTGATTTATTTCGATGTGGGACAAGTAAAGCCCAATTTGTATTTTCTCCTTCGCAGACGATCGTCTTGCCAAGAAAATGAAGCTCGTGAATCGGCCTGTCGGAATTTGCATCAGGGATTGCGAGAATAATAGCCCTTCGGAGGCCTCGAAAGTCGGCGGCGACAGTCAATTGGTCGATACGCCGGGAAAAGGGAAGGAGAAGGTCGCCTACGATAATTCTGCCGAGGAGGACGACTCAAACGACTCGGACGACTGGGACTGCGGCGTATATTACTGCTATGAGACTAACTACGACACTGACCCTGACACAGTCTCCGAGGAGGAGGACGAGGAAGGGGATGCGCACTTTACGTTTGTGGAAGTAGTAGTACTAGAAAGCGACGAAGATGCGGAAAATGGGCTTGTTGAAATTCAAGGAAAGGCTGAATTGGGAGAGGAAGTTGTGGTGGCCGACGAGAAGATGATTAGAGGATCGTATGGCGAAGGCAATGAGGAAGGGTCGGCGTACGTCTGCGAGCGCTGTGAGGAGGGCTTTACGAGTGGGGAAGCTCGCCAAAGCCACGCCTGTCGTTGCCAGGGATCGGACTTAGGGTTCGACCTCAACGAGCCCTACGAGGACGACGAGTGGTGAGATACAACTCTCAAGGAAATACGACAGATGATTATTCAGTTTTTTATTATACACTTCTTATATGAGCATTTCTATCTATGATCGTTCAGTTTTTATTATACATTTGTCATTGATGGTGGGAGGAACTTGTTCGTACTACTTTATTATACATTTGCTACTTACAAAGCATCGAAAATCGTTTGTACGGTTTTTTTTCATATATTTTCGTTATGCTTCTTTGGGTATGTGAACCGTTTTTTCTGGAAAATAAATGAACTAATGAAGAGAAAATACTGAATAGAAAGATACCTACTAAAATATTCAACTGCACTTGCCGAAAAATGAAAATTCACAAAATACGGATTTCAGTTCAGAAAGCAGATTCAAACTAGGTAGTCATTCAGTCATAGGTTATAAATATAGATAATAATAGCAAGTCTGGACAAAAGTAGAAGGCAAACTACTACTTAATCCTAACAGAAGAACATAGAGTTGCAAACTTTGTCATCGAGCTTAGGCATGGGGGGGACGTTGGGCCCACCGCCCGTCCCCGAAGACGAGGTGTCCGACCTTTCTTCAAACTTCATCCATTGTCCCAACTGAGAAGCAGCCAAGTGCGCATAGCATATAGGAGCAACTGCACAACACAGAAATTTCACACACAAGATATTTACCTTTCTTCTTTCCCATTGCTATTTATATATATGTACGAAAAAAGTCCCAACAGTTCACTTACCAACTGAGATTGCAGTTGTGCTGCGCTGGTACCTGGAAATGAGATGTAATTTTAGCATCTTAAAGACACGATGTAATAATGCGTGCAAGAAAATAGCGAGAGATTACCGATGTTTGCTACTACTTACACGTATGAGAGGGAATGGACGAGTTCCTGCAAATCGTCAGCTGAGAAACCCACCTCATCGAGAAGCACGTGGTAGTGAGTCGGTCGAGTAGTTCCCTTGCAAACGATAAAAAGCATATGAGACTTTATAAGCATTCGGTATGAGAGTTAAGTTATTTATCTCTGTCCAGATGGTCAAAGATGTGCTTACAATCATCCCTGCATGAGCGCACAAATAGAAGTCATTGCCTCTTGGGTGACAGACATTGCTGTCAATTATTGTCCCTGCAAAGGTTGTGTCAGAAAAAAGATATTTATTTTCACCGCAAACGAAATGGAATTTTAAGGATTTTGGGGGAAAATAGAGAAGGAATTATTACCTGGCGGGACGTTATCTGGAGAATTGGCTTGGAAGAACTTAGTGTGGTGATTCTTCTGGGCAACAATGAGGACAAACTTTGGCGACCATTTTTCATCAAGAAACTTGCAAGCCTGAATGCATATATACATGGAGGCAAAATGTTATATTCCAAATAAATTATACAAAACTTTAAGAATGGGGTGTTGAGATCATAATAAAGTGAAGACCTCTATAATTTGATTGAGCTCGATGTTCAGGACTTGATTGAATTGGGACTCACTGACGCCATCCCTAAAAATTGAAGAATATGTGATGATTATCAGAAGCCAGAAAATCCATGTGACAGATTAAGCTTTAACTAGTCTATATTATGTTCATAAGAAACAGGACAGTTCCACATGAGTCAACTAAGAGGTGCACAAACGATAGAGTAAGCCACGGAATATTAAGAATAAAGAGCTACGGATAATACCTGAATATGATTATCTGATCTGGCTTCCTTTTTCCAGAACTGTTATAGAAATCGAGGAGAAGTTCCCTGGGCATTAATCAAGAAAAATATGAGGTTTGCCTGCTGAGCTAAAAGCAAATGCAAGAGTCTTCAATGATCAAACACTAGCAGGCAATCAAGTGTTACAGCTACTTATCATAGTTAACGAGCAACATAATAATAATTCTACATCAATTGTTCTACCTCATAATTCCATCATCCTTGTCCCCATCTGGCTTGAAAAGTGAATCAATCATCTCAACTCTGGGAGACTGAGTGCGGACGCATGCTCGGTATCGAGAAACTGATGGCCAGTTCCTTGAGCTTACCACCTAATTACAAGGCCAAGGAAATGATGAGTATATTGGAAGGACGGATTTAACCAACAAAACAACTAACCAAGAATTAATAAATAGAGCTCGTCACAGAAACTAATTCAAATATTCATTTGCAGCACATTAATACAGTATAGAAAACATAAAGTCGAACTACTTACAGCTGCAATTGATGGAACATCAGACTGGCCAGGCGATCCATGTGAAACATCCATCCCAAGAATTAGCGTGGGAAGCTTAGAAACCATTGGTATTGAAGGTGATATCTCACTAGCTAAAGAAGAGTTCAGTCCACCGAGCTGAAAATTATAACTATATCATCAAGGCAGCACGGAGAAAAAAATGGAACATGCGAACCAACTGTTAAGAAAATGATAGTGGGGTAGTCTGTAACAAAAGCTAACCTTCGCATTGATCTTCAATAGCAAGTTCGTAAGATACTGGTCATTTACACGAGTAGGCGCGAGGCACTGAGTGACAACACCGAGGTCTGACAGATTCTTGCGCTTCCATGGACCTTAAAAATTCAAACCATTTAAAAGAAATGATATCCTTGGAAGATCACGATATGAAATAATGTAAACACAGACCATAGATGTCACAGTTCTTTCGTTCAGGGAGCAAACAAAGAAGGAACTTTGGTGGGCCAGGAAGCCTTGACTTTATCTGCTGAAACATGCTCTCTACCCTAGCAGGAGCTGAAGCTCGTCTATCTTGCGGGCTTTCTTCAAACACGTCAAATGGATCCTCAATTTTCTGCAAAAACATAATTTCAATGAATTTACCTTGAATGAAGGAAAAGTAAAAAAAGTTATGTCAAAGCACTTACAACTCCTTTCATTCTAGAGACTTTAATCAGATCTGCCACCAGGGATCGCACGTCACAACGAGCTGAAAAGTTAACAACAGCCCAGCGCTCAATCGTACAAGCTTCAATTAACCTCTGTCAAATGACACAAATAGTACTTTTAGAAAATAAGGAGCAAAAGTAATGTAAAAAAACAGAAGACATGTTTTAGAGTTCACACCTTATTGTTAAAATTCCACCTTCCGTTCCTAGTAAAGAGATCTTCTCCATTACCCACCTTTAGCTGCAAAAGATATTCAGTAAAGTTCAGCGTTATCTCTCACTAAATGTCAAAATCAAGTTCCCATAATTCCTTGATTGTCCATAAAACCTTATACCTTTGGAGCGGGCAGAACACGGCCTTCAACCTTCATAAAGCTCGGATTGATGGAAACACCACATGCTTTAAGCATTTCATCTGCCCCGTAGTTGTTAAGCCTCAAAGCCTGACAAACAAGAAATAGCTTAGCCTCCTTCTACACATTTAAAGTACTAGAAAAACATGTAAAACAATCATGCATACAGTAGTTAAAGCATTCTTCCTCTCGTCAGGCTTTTGTCTTGATTTCTCCACCAGGGAGGCTCTTTGGAGAGTAGACAGAGCTTTGGTGTAACGTTGCAGTGGGACCAGTTCACAAAGCTAAACAGACAGAGAATACATCAAATAACAGTTGCATTTCTTGTTTGGAATTGTAGTACTGAAATTTCACCTCGACAGGGAAGTATGTTGGCCTTTTCGGCTTTCCCACATTAATGCAAGGTAAATCAGCAGAAAATCTCAGATTTATGTTACGATGGTTTACAAAGTAATCATAAACTGTAATTTCCATTTCTCCGTCACCATCCGCGCCTTTCTGCTTAAGTGTGAACCTATAATTTCAAAAAACATGGTTTTCGAATCATTGAATTGGAAAGCCAGATGGATACAGAGTTAACATTCAGATGATTGGCACAGTAAAATAATGTAAAGGTGATGCGTACGTTTGTTCTCTGCAACTTTTCTCACTCAACCCGGTGATTTTAAACTCTTGGTTACTGGGCCTCGTCTTGATCCGTAAATTCTTCAGTGTACGTTTTGCCTGTAGAGATTAGCACATCCGTTAGTTTAAAATTTCTCATTAAACATATTCTAGCCAGAAAATGAAGTTAACAAAGGTAGTCCTTCTAACCTTAACCCAGTCAACATGGAATGGGTCTTTAACATTTTGATTAGCCACCAAAAACACATCAACTCCACCAGGTTGGATGGTCATTGTCGTTGTAACATCTGAAGATGAATTCAATTAGGAATAATAATACCTTAAAGGAACAAAAAAAAAGTAAAGCCTAAATTACAGTCTCAACAAAATAGGTTACTATAGCAAGGAATGCATGGATAACAAAAGGACCAACCAATGTTCAAAGACAATCCACATTGAGTGGTCCTAAAGCTAGAGTGGAATCCACGGCAAGCATCAACACCACCGCCAACTTGAACAAAGTTCCTCGGGTCGTTATGAAAAAAAGACTGGCGAACAAGTAAGCATCCCCTGAAATCAGGCAAAGCAAATACAAATTTCAGACTTCTGCTGCATTCATAAAAATTCATCTTAGTGTAAAAAACTCACTGCTTCGCAGCATTTTGTCTTAAGATAATATCAAGAACCCGTATGGCTTCCTGTGAGTTCTCCGATTCCTTTCCACGTAAGGCATCTGCGATGGCCTGCATCGGAATTTTAGCAGCAAAACTTATCTCCACCTTGTAGGTTTTAGAACGGTATGGGCGCTTAAGTCTTTTCCTATCACCGTCATTGTGACCATCATGTCCTTCAGGGCTATCTTTTCCAGTGTTCCTAATCAAAACCAAACACACTGTTTTAGTTAAAACCATAAGAACATCAAGAAGAGAAAAGCTACTGTAACACAATAGATATGTATACCTATTCGACGAAACATCCTCAAGTACGACAGTGAACTCAAGCTTCTTTTGAGGAAGCTCGCCAACAGTAAACAAGCTCTTTTCCCCATCATAGGCAAAGTTCTTGCCTTTCAACTCCATAGCATATGTGTCGCGAACTCGGTCAAGCACTTTTCTTCCAACTCCCTTTCCATCAACAGGGTGACCATCTTCGAAAGCAAGTGCAACCTAAACACATTTTAGTTGAGCAGTATTAAAAAGGATGTAACCACAAATTTTAAGAAATTACTTTATGTTCGTAAGGTGCAGAGGGACTCACGCTGTAATGGTAGAAATAGTCATCAACCTTGCTCACGGTAACTGGAAAATGGTTTGTAAGTATGGGAAGCTTGTTACCCTTGGTCCCAGAGCCACGTCTAGCCATTGGAACGCGGACAACCTTTTTCACATTTTGCTCAGAACCAACTGTAATAGGGGTAAAATTTTGAGGGAGCGGTGGGGGAGGAGGGAGCGCTTCTTCAGCACCATTACCATTGTGATCAGAAGGATCCATAGCTTGTTTTTCCTGTAATTGGCTTCTCTAATTAGATCTTTATAGAATCAAGTATGCTGCGAGTGATTCAAATACTAAGAGCAACGGTAAAATACGGACATAATATATTCAAAATAACACCGAACCGATATAAAATTTTAAACTAAATTTACTAACATATAGTCATTTAATATTACAAACTGATACGGCATTTCTGAAACTCATAATGCATATGGAAAATGCATTACGACGACTTTAAATGTTAATGAATGTCACCATAAAACTGAAAAACTTAAAATGCCCTCACAAACTTATGCACAGAATGATCACTTAAAAAAATATTTTCAAAGGTTGGAAATTTTTGTGGAACAAAATACAGATTCAGTAGAGAGCAAAAACGAATGAAAAATAAGGCTACTGTAGGAATGTAAAGTAAAAAACAACTAACCAAAAACAAAGATAGATCAACTCATCAAATATGGTATGTGGTCATAAATACATAAAATTTGCGAAAATAGAAATACATCTAAGCCTAAGACCTAGGTTGAAGAAAAAGCAGAACACAAACACAGAAGGCAATAAATCAAGCAATACATCAACATCGTTGAAAAATTGGAACTCATATTTATGGCCACAGAATAGTCATGCATAACTACGCGCACGAAAAGTAGCAAAAACGAAAGCAGACCATCAACCCACACACAACACTGCTCTACGAAAGCAAAAACGTATCTACTGTAACTCGTCTTCAGTAGGAAACAAAAAAAAAAAAAAAAAACCACCGCCAAAAATACAAAAAACAAAATAAAATTACAAAATGGAAGAAGTACAAACACAAAGGCACATGCACGGTTTGAGGTAGGCATTTTAAGCAGCTAAAGCACCAAATACGAAACAAACAACGAAATCTGCGACGAAGTCAAACCAACATCAAGGTCTTACAACCTTTGACCTAAACAACTGGTGATTTTTTTCGAAAATTCCACTGATGTTCCTCGCCAAAATCGAAAACTACATAGAGATTTTAAACAATGTTGGTCTTCATAACACAAATCGAAACCCAGATTTCAAACAATACACACACAATATGCAGCAGATCAAAGGGGGAAAATAGACCTTAGCTCCAAAAAAAAACATACCAACAGTGCAGAAATCACCAAAGCAAAAAAAAAGGGAAAATCAAACCTGCAAAAAGTTTAAAGAGACTAACCAAAGAAGAACCCTAAGTTGAGAGAGGGAGAGAGAGAGAAAGGGTCAGCTAAAAAGAGAGTGGAGTGAGGTCGTGGGAGTATACGTGTATTTATTTACCCTTGGCTACGTGTACGAAAATCTCGGAGATGTAATGTAAGATACGGTAAATATACGAAAAAAGAATCTTATAAACAAAATAGAAAAGGCAACTCTTTCCTTGTGCTGTTCAAACGGCGACGTTTTCGCCTTATGTTACTTTTTTTTTTTGCGCGGTGCTCCCTTGCGTCAAATTTTTTTGCGCAGCTCCCTTCCTTTATTATCTGCTTTCGGTAAATCTCTTTCCTATTAAGGATCGAGCAATATATTTTCTTCAAATTGAGTATGGAAAAGGAATAAGAAAATAAATAAAGCCCCCCTTTGCAATTGTGGTTATTAAATAGTTAGCACCATAAATGGCATGACATATGCAAAAGCGGAAGGTTGCAGGGATATTAAATGCTTGCGGTGCACACAGAAAAAAAAAAAAAAAGATTTCAAAATATCTGACGCGATTAATTCAAAATTCAAAAGTTTAATTAGGAATTAACGTTACATATATACGTACATCGTAACTGCTACTACTATAATTGAAATTTACAGCCACCACCACGATCGCTTTTTCATCGCCTTTTCTGTTTCTCGCACTTCCTCGGTTTTGTCGTTCTGTTTTCTCTCTGTACGAGTTTATATTCCCGTTATACCCCTACAAAGTTCGGAGTACCTATTATACCCCTGACATTATATTAAATTTAAAAATTTATCAAATCCGACAAACATCTTTCTCCTTGTCGAGAATCCTTGAAACTTGGGCCCTGACTCGGCCCAACATGACGTGGCATATTCCGAACACCTTTTTTTCGATTATCGATGCCATGCCAAGGCAAAGAAAAGAACTACTACCTTATCCAAAGTAAGAAAGGGATTTACACCATGCTTTTCAAATCGGGTTTTCCACTAGTAGTTTAAGGTTTAGAGGTTTAATCGGTATAAAATCGGGATCAACCGATTCAAACCGGTATTTTTAAATATAATAAATATATATTTTATGAATTAATTAATCAAATAAAATGTGTTTGGCAATAAATAAAAAAATAATAAATGAGATGTTAAAAACTAAATTAATATATTAACAATTAACAATAAATAAAAGTACAATGCATGATAAAAAAACTTTTATTGTAAATGTAATAATTCAATTTTTGTTTTTTCCTTTTCTTTAATAATAAATGGTTTAAGTGAGACTTGAACCCAAACCCTAAATTTAAAATTCAACCACTACACCACAAGCCCATTATTTGTAAATTTAGCAGCCCATATATAAAATTAAAGAAAGTTTTGTATTTTTCATTTAATAATAAAGACTGAACCGGAACCAAACTGGATATGTGACCGGTCCGTTTCGGTCTTAGAAAATGATACTTCATATAACACATTCATTTACCATATAGAGACGTATATGAGCACCATATAAAGTGAAATGCGTGATCCACATATAAAAAAGGTACGTCAAGACTGGGAAAATGGTACGCACAGTCAAACGTGTACTTATATATAAAAAAAATTCTGACAGATGTACTGCTTTGCAAATTTTTCATACAAAAGAATATTTTCTGTAGATTCACCCATGCTTATGTTACTATTCCCTAGTTGATTGTTGTGGCATCCATTTACATTTAAACCTATTTATAAGTTTATCACAGTTATATCATCTAAAATCATTTTTATACTTCTAAAATAATGTGAAATTAAACTTTATATTATAATTGACCTATTATAATTAACTTAGTATATAACTTTATATTATATAACCATAGAGTCATATGCTTCGAGTGTGCAAAAGTTACAAGTTATTAATAACGCTGAGAGTAATTGAAAATAAAATAATAATGCTGGGAGAGTAACAAAGTGGAACGAATCAGATTCTATAAACCCCACACGTAATACAGAACTTCCTTCCTACTACACTATTTAACGCTTGGGGCTCATCGTCTTCTCATTGCCACGCACAAACTAACCAGGAAAATGGCGGATCAGCTCACAAGTGATCAGATCTCAGAATTCAAGGAGGCCTTTTCTCTGTTCGATAAGGACGGCGACGGTAAATCAGCTACCTCGATATGGATTGTGCTTTTTCTGTGTTCCTAAGTTTCCTGCATCCCAACAGTTTCTTTCAGTCTGTCCTCGTTATGCATTCGCTTTTGTTCATCGAATGCGCTAGTTGATCTTCTCTCGGGGATAGCATATCAGAGGAGGTTGCTCGACAATCTAGTCTAATGGAATCTCATTATTTGGTTGCTAATTTCTCCGTGTTTTGCCCGGTAGCATACTTGAGGTGGTTTTTAATTAGGAGCAGTCCTATAAAATCGGCTTTTACGTTCTAATTGCTTGTAACCTATGCTATATTGCTATCGTACAGCTGTTTTTTTATGTGTGAAAGCATTTGTTTCAAACATTTGCAACATTGACAACACAACTCAATTTGGCCTCTAGCTGCTGTGATAGCTGTAGTGACATTGGCGGTGAATTGATGTATATTCTGGCCATGGTTTCAGATTCACGGCTATGCTTTGGCATTTTGTCATTGCATTTCCAATCTTTTCATTCACCCAATCATTCATGGACTCTTTCCCCAGCCTAGCTTGATGCATTCCCTTGCCTTGTTGCAATGGGCTAAAGAAACCTATGTCATTGCCTTCCAAGATTTCCATTCACCTACTCTCAACTCTTTCCCAGCCTTGTTTAATGATTCCCTCGCCTTGTTGCAATGCTCTCCTCTAATAACAGGTTGCATAACGACCAAGGAGCTTGGGACGGTCATGCGTTCTCTAGGGCAGAATCCAACCGAGGCAGAGCTTCAAGACATGATCAACGAGGTAGACGCCGATGGTAATGGAACCATCGACTTCCCAGAATTCCTTAACCTAATGGCCCGTAAGATGAAGGACACTGATTCCGAGGAAGAGCTGAAGGAAGCTTTTAGGGTGTTCGACAAGGACCAGAACGGATTCATATCTGCTGCTGAGCTTCGCCACGTGATGACGAATTTAGGCGAGAAGCTGACCGACGAGGAGGTCGACGAGATGATCCGTGAGGCTGACGTGGACGGCGATGGGCAGATCAACTACGAGGAGTTCGTCAAGATCATGATGGCCAAGTGAGAATCATTCATAAACTTCAGATTTTCTTTTTTGCTGCTATTCTATTCTATGTGCTTCTCTTTCTCTGGGCATTTCTTGCTTTTGATTTATTCATCGAATCGAATTCCTTTTCTCATGATAAACTGAAGATTGGCATTTCGGCATATTATTTTATTCCCTGGCCTGGGACTATTATTTTGTTTTTTCATTTGCTTTATGGCTACGTATTACCAGCGTATTACCCTATGGTTTCTAACATAATTCAGCCTCTCTTTTTCTTTTTTAAAGAAGAAAAGAAGAGAAAAGAGCAAGAAAAAATCTTCATACAGATAGTTGAAGCGGACACAACTTGCGAAGGTCCACTATTAATTTATATAGATGATGATGAAATTATTAACACTTAAACGTGCAGAAGGAGAAAACAGAGAGTTGAAGGAAGAACGCCACGAGGAGGAAGAAACTACAGTAGTAGTAGTAGTAATGCGGCATTTCGAAAGAAGTATAAGCTTCGTGATTGTTCCATCCTCTGATAATCATATGATCTTTGATAATCATATGATGACAAGAAACGAAGTACTCTATAACGTTGGAAAAAAAACAATAATGATAATGATGGTTAATCTGTTAACATGCTGTCTGTACCTATGTATTTTGTCTCAACGCCACCGCTCTGTGTTATTATTAATAATGTAATGTGTTTGCGTGTTCCATGGTTCAGCGTTTTTTATTTAGGGATGGAACGGATATAACTTCTCTTAGGGCGAATCACATTGTTAATCCCCAATGTTTCATTGGCGTTTCAGGTTCCACATGTTTCGAGGTGACACTTTTAGTTCCCATGTTACCGACTTTGGACGGTTTTGGTCCCTCGATTAAGTTAATCGCCAATTTAGACGAAATTTAACACATGAAAAGCTCATGATATCCTTTTACTTGACTTAAAATCTCATAACACGTTTTCTTCTTCGATTTAAACGCACATAAACATCATTATATATCACATTTAGGAAAAGATTCGACAACCTTGAAAATGAGTTAAAAGTGATACGCAAGCTCACGTGCGTTTTAGTTGAAGAAGATGCTGAGTGATGAGGTGTCAAGTCAACTTAAAAGAAGATAATGCGCTCTAGTGTGTTAAATTCCTCCTAAATTAATGATTATGTTAATCAGATGACCAAAATGGTCTAAAATCAGTAAAAAAAACGCTACAATCCGTTTCATTTGAGCTGAGCAGCGACATTACGACAATAACTAGAAGTCGTCGATATCCTCAGCGATGCTTTCTCAATTTTACCACGCTAACGAAACTGATCGTCGTCTTCAAAGTACATCTCTCTCTCTCTCTCTCTCTCTCTCTCTCTCTCTCTCTCTCACACACACACACACACACAGTCACTGACGAATAGAGCGAATAGAGTGAAGACTGTCATGGCGAAGCTTCAAGGCTCGTCTCAGTGACACCACTAACAGACATGAGGCACAATAACAGCTCATTCATGTCTTCAAAGCAAAAGTACCTTCCGCATCTGTTGATCTTCATCGTCCTCTCCATCACTTCTCTACTTCTCTTGTCCCTCTCCACCACCACGACCACCACCACCGCACGAAGCCAATTACACCTACCAGAAATCGGAGCACCGCCCAACTTCACGATCGTCGTCAAGGTCCTCACCTTCAACCGCCTCAATTCCTTATCGCGCTGCCTCAACTCGCTCGCCGGAGCACACTACGATCCCGCCGACGCTGTCCATCTCCATGTGTACATCGACCATTTTAAGCTGGGCGGGGCTGGCGATATCGGCCAGAGCTTGAATCTTTCGAGGGAGATCCTCGATTTTGTGGATAAGTTCGATTGGAGATTTGGGGATAAAGTGGTGCATTACAGAAGTGATAACGCGGGGCTTCAGGCTCAGTGGATCGAGGCTTGGTGGCCTAGCTCGGATCGTGAGTTCGCTTTTGTCGTGGAAGATGATCTCGAGTTATCTCCTCTTTATTACAGGTCGCTAATTCTTTTTGCGAATGTTCCATGCTTGATATAGTTAGGTGCTGCCGCTTGCTCATTTGTTGAATCGAAAATGGTGAAGTTAGCTTGAGCTGCTTATACAAGGCATAATGATGCTTTATTGCAGAGGTTTGACTATGGAACTCAATTTCTTTATCAATCGGTGTTGAAGCTTGCTTTGTATATGATAGGTTTCTGAAAGCTGCGATTGTGAATTATTACTTCAATGAATCGAATTTCAGTCCTTCCGTTTACGGAGTGACGCTGCAGCGGCCTAGATTTGTTCCCGGTATGCTCTTTTCCCTGATCCTCGTTGGGCCTTTTATATCTGGTTCGCTGATAGCATGGTGATGTTACAGAGGTGAACTATTACGGGTTATTATGTTTTGTCTTCTATCTTACTTTTCATATATATTCAAGAAAAGAGGATTCAATCTTGACTGTTTTAAGGGTTTGGCTCAAAATACTTGCAGTAGACTTTTCTGCCATAAGCTTTATTACGTCGGGATTACATATATCTTACTGATGTTCGAGGTTGAAATGTCGAAAAAATCAAAGTTCTTCCCTTGAAGATATGTGTGCAAAAACAGGATCTAGTTTCAGGTTGAACTTGTTCATATTGATGAATGATATGTCTTTCTCTATTGTGTGCTCACAATTTCCACACACTTACTTTTTGGGCGAAAGAGATGTTCAGATGAAGTTTCGGGTCAACTAACCCCATGCATATACTGTTGCCATGAACATGTTATTTCTTGCTTCACCGCTGAGCTTAATGTGAAATTTACGGGATTTCTGTTTTTTAACATATAAATTTGCCTCAACTATCGATCGCAGGTAAACACGGAAACAAAATGCAACTAGACGGAGAGGCTCGATTATTTTTATATCAGCTTGTTGGTACATGGGGCCAGCTTCTATTTCCAAATCCATGGAAAGAATTTCGGTTGTGGTACGACACTCACAAGTCTGAAGGATCTAAGCCTTATCTAGATGGAATGGTATAGCTGGTTAAAGTTTGTTTGTACTTTGTTCTTTGCCTCAGTCGACGTTTATATGAAATCCCATCATCACATTGGATTTATAGGTTACAAATGGATGGTACAAAAAGCTGGGAGAGAAAATATGGACTCCATGGTTTATAAAATTTATACACGCCCGTGGCTACTTCAACATTTACACGAATTTTCATCATGAGAGAGCACTCAGCATATCTCATAGGGATGCAGGTGTCAATTATGGTAAAACAGCGGGGCCAGATTCACATTTACTCGACGAACAGTCCCTCGATTTTGACTTATCACAGCTATACCCCGTCAAAGACCTCAAGTGGTACGATTTCTGCTTCAGGCGAGTATTTCCTAACAGAGTGGTCAGAAGCTTGAGTGAACTTGAGCCCATTTTTCAAACCGTTCAGAAAAGTAAGTCGGTTTTACTAGTGAGCTTGTACGAAGTGCACGAGACAGTTATCATGAACATGCTATGCCATTTCGAAAGGCTGCATATACAGAATTATATATTAATCGGTGCAAAATCTGATTTCCTCCTCGATCTTGCAAGAAGAGGACACCCCGTCATAGATGCTACGCAGTTCTCAGAATCTAGCAAACTCTCCAAGTCGATAAATTTCCACGATTCAACTCTCGAGCTGATGGAAGAAGCTTTTGTCAAAGCTTATGTGATCAAGAAAAGCTTAGAACTCGGTTTCAACACTTGGTTAGTAGATGGTAACGTTCTTCCCTGCAATGACAATTCATTCATCAACCCCTTTGGCGACAGCACAAGGGATATATATCTTGGTAAGAACAGTAAGCTGCTATACATTCCTAGTTCATCTTCATCGTCTTCCAAGATTTGGGATGACGAGTTCGTGCACAGTATTGCGTCGAGCGTGGACTCAGTGAAGAAAGAGATGGGTTCTCGCGAGTATATTTTCTTTCGCGCATTTGAGAAACTGTTGGAGAGTCGAAACGTTAGGTTTAAAAGTGTCGATGAGATGAAGAACGTCGTGGATATTTCCAAAGGTGAAGCTGATAACCTGTATAAATTCGTTTTCTGGTCGTCTGAAACAGAGCTGGAAACTGTACATAAGCTACTTGGACGATTCGACTTTTGGGCTGTTGATGGTGATTCTTCTTGCGCCGGCGTTTACTGTTAGCCCTCGATAATTTTCTGGTCACATTTATTCCGAGCTTTTCGGAGTTCATAGACGAAGGGAACAATTGTTGAAATCGTTGCTAATTTGATGAGTGAAGTTTTGGGAGAGCTTTACTTCATGTCTCTCCCAAATGTGACGAGAAGAGGCTCTGTTTTTGGTTCCATTCACTGATTCTTGTATCAAGTTTTTTTGGATAATTGATTTCTTAGTCCCTAGAATTTTTATTTTTATTTTTTTTTTATATAGAAACCGTGTTATATATTGATTGTGATAACTGAGATGTTTTCTTATATATACATTGTATCACTAAATATCTGATGGTGGCGACGTAAATAAGTAATGATTAGTCCCTGCAAGTAGGGATGGCAATGGAATGGGGCGGGGCGGGGGCGGGGATCTAATCCCCGTCCCTGTCCCCGCGATACATTCGGGGACGAAATCGTTCCCGTCCCCGCGGGGATCCATGCGGGGCGGGGATTCCCCATGGGATTCTCCGCACCTTTATTTTCTTTAAAAAATAATATCTTTAATATAATATATAAATTTGAATATATTTTTGTTATAAATATTATATAAATTATAATTTTGTATATTATTTGTATTAATTTAATATTTTTTATTTTATATTTTGATATTACTTTACTATTATTTAAATCATAATGTAATATTATATATATTATAATATATAAAAGAGGGTTCGGGGACGGGGCGGGGATCCCCACGGAGATCCCACAGGGAGACATCATTCCCCGTCCCAGCCCCACGGGGATAATATCTCGGGGATTCCCCGCCCCGTTCGGTGCGGATCCCCGCAGGGGCGGGATAACCCTACCTGCAAGTGAAAGCCGCAAAAAAAAAAACCAGAGAAGTGCCAAGAAATAAGAATTTGTTGTCTTTCTGTAGGAAACTCCTTGTCATTTTCTCAATAAAATTGTAAAATGTGCCAGCCAAGCTGATGAATGATGGTTTTTCATCTTAAAAAATACATAAGAGTTGAATCATTATCTTACATGTCGCCAGTGTACAATCCTTTTCAACGCATTTTAGCCCTCGCAAAAAGCACGCCGGCTAATAAACCTGGTGAAGGGAATGGTTAAGGTGATCTTAGATATAAGAGGGAGGAGGATTAAGCAAATAAACTCGATAGATATGTATATATATATATAGTACCGAAAAATATGCTAGCTGAATTCTCTAAGCTAGTCGGGACTTTGAACAGAAGTATTCCAGCAACAGAAAGAGGTATCTTGTTTAGTGATCCAACGAGACTGTAAGATGAGTAAGCAAATCAAAATCAAAGGAAGTAAGGATCTAAATACATAAACGAAATGCCCGTTAACGTATAAGGCAGAGAAAAGCTCCACCTAATCGATTATGAAGGGTTCAGCTGTAATAAATTTCACATTCAAATACTTCAAATATAGGAGAAAGGGAAGAAACTGAACCTGTATGTGGTGGCCCCTGTTTGATGGAGAAACCACATTGAAGTGAAGCTAATGCCCAAACCCAATAGTCCACTCAATGTCATTACCATCCAGAATGTAGGCAACCTTAAAAGGGGTCTGCAAAAAAAAGGACAGTCATTTGCTGGTTTTTACGTTCTTAAAATTTAGATAACTTGATGCTGCATGAATGTTATTGGTGAAGAGAAAATAGTTGACTTACGTTTGTATGAGATAATCAATCTCCTTAAAGGCAATTACCAGAACAATTCCAAGTGGCAAAGATAAGCAGTTGTTGAGCATCACCATCGAGAATTCATTCAGTTCTCCAGAATGGGTGACTTGTTTCGCAGTATCCATGATCCTACGCAGGCTCAACTGCAAGTTTAAGATGTTCAGATTATTCAACATTGATCAGTATTATGTGCATATCTATATACATATAGAGAGAGAGAGAGAGAGAGAGAGAGAGAGAGAGAGAGAGAGAGAGAGAGAGAGAGAGAGAGAGAGAGAGAGAGAGAGAGAGAGAGAGAGAGAGAGAGAGAGAGAATGGGGGAGAGTAGATAGCGAGATATCAAGTACGAGGAATCATATATCTCAACCTTTAGATGTTAAAACAGTATTACTTACAGAATACGCTGCTGTAAGAAAACAATTAAGAAACTGCCATGCGTATCCAACAGCATGAAAAGCGAGATCTGTAAATCCCCCTGATATTGCTGAAATGATCTGCATTATAAAAAACGTAGTACACTTTCACCACTTCTCAGATCATGGTATCAGTATCACAAACGCGCATGATAATGCCTTTAAGCCATGATAATGATTAGATAAAGATTAAAGAATAATATAAATCCCTACATAACATACGTAAAAAGAATAGTGCGCTGCAAAAGACAATGGAGATTTCCCATGAACTTATTATTAATCAAAATGGAAGTAGTCATAGGCTAGTTTCCGCGTGGCATACCATTAAGAAAAGAGCTGCCCAAACTCTGTTGTCGTGGTGCTTGTTGAACAAATACATTTCTCCAACCGCAGTTATTACATTGGTCACATTCTTCAAAACTGTGACCATGGCAACATTTATGTACTTTAGACTGCATAAAATTAAATTAAGGAAAATGGTCAGTTGGTTAAGAAGGAAATAGCAGCAATAAATAAGTAAAAGGGCGTCAAACTGGTACCTAAACATACTTGTGACCAGCATCCCAACAAATATAACGTTGACGGGCAGCCAGACCTTGATTAATCTCCATGTTAGAGGCTCCGTTGTAATAATTCCGAGAAAACTCAAACTGGAAACTATAACTACAGAAACAAAATTCTGCAGAAAATTCAACTAAGTAGTTCATTAAATTCAGTACGTTATATCTTTTAAGACAAACTGAAGCTGAAAACTCGAAGTGAGAAGATCTTAAACGGAAAGTTACCTGATACAGCATCAAAGAAATCCCAGCATTAAAGTTGTAACTAGAGAGAACATACTTGTTGACAAGGATCATGCTGCAAGAAGAAAAACAATAGGCAATCCCAGATAATAGGGCCTGATTACGTTTTTGTATCGTACTTTTAGACCGGAACAACTTTTCCCGATCCTTGTCTACATTCCCGTTCTCCATATCTATATTGTAATTGTCATTTGGAGTCTTCATCCTCAATTATTATCTGGAAAAAAGAAATACATAGTGTCACTTCATAAATGGCATATTTTCTCAAATTAACTCCACTTAACAAAGAAAGAAATAAATGTAAAGGCTGGAGGCCATCAATTCAATGCAGATTATTTACACGCTCGGGCTTACAAAGCTAACTATCATAAAGGTAGGATAAATATATACCTGAGACCTCTTCTAATTGGATAAGAGATAACTCTGCAACTGGTTCAAATGATGGCTGCTATGTATGGTTTTCTCACTAGTTGAGGAATCCCCAACACAAACTGGGGTTGCTTTTTTATTTCACCGCAGTAAGTTCAGCGTAATCAGAGGTTGATCCTTTTGAAAAATGATCTAGACATTAAAGCATGACATTTTAGAGTTCGAACCCAATGAAGACAATGCCCTCTTGGGCTCACAGAAAATGAAAAAACGAACTATAGCAATAGTTGTTGCAGCTCCAATCATGGAGACAAAGTGACAAACATACTCATTAAGCTGCCTCTGCACAAACTTGGAAACATAAACTACTGATTGAGACCAATGATTTCGCAAGCCAGAGATGTCATTATGCTACTAGTCCAAATACACCCAAGCTTAGAAACACGAGAGAGAGAGAGAGAGAGAGAGAGAGAGAGAGAGAGAGAGGCGATAAACAAAAAACGTCGAACAATAAATATAAACCTAAGAATCGAAGGGAACTATAGGAAACAAATCAGTTCTAAAAACGATAACTGGAATACATCAAAACGTTCGATTAGTTTGAAGGATCATTACCTATAGCACTTAAACACCACATCAAAGAAGAACTCCAGAGATTTTCAGCAACTAGTCCAACAATCGAACAGTAGAGAAAACGTCGGACAAGCTTTACTAAAGTAATCAAACAACCCAATCTCATCATCACGCACGAGAAACAAGATGCGAAAAATCAGCTAACTCACCACGAAGTCCTTAATCAAATTCTTCACTGACAACAAAATCAAATGCCAGCAAAATGATTACGTCATCGATTCATGATATTGAAATCTTGCAGCTGAGTTCTCCGTCTATAACCAGCTAAGGTGAAGAAAACCAAGTCAGAAGAGAAGGGTGCCTAACCTTATTTCTATTCCTTTCAAATCTATTATTTTTTTTTTTCTCATTCTATGCTTCTTTCTTTTTGGCACTCTATTTTCTTAAACAATAATTATATATCATTGATGGAAAAATAAAATAATCACGTCACGATCCACGAACAAGCTATATCCTTTAATTCACTAATTTATATTTCCCGTGAAATTCCTAAAATAATATGCTCGTCGACTTATAAAATTTTCGACACTCACTACTAATGTAAATCGAATATTTAAGTGACCATAACGGACGGTGTGTGATAGTCGATTATTTACACATTTAAAAGGCCTCGCATTGATAAAAAAAAAAATTAAAAAATCTCAAATCGATCTTACAATTTTTACCCTTTAATTTTTTATTTTATCACGATTTTATTCATAAATTTAAATTTTATTTTTAATAACTTAATTTGATATGTGTCCTAAGAGCATCTCCAACGCACCTCATAAAAATACAGGTAATATTACACAATAATACAGTTGTTACAGTGCTTTTACTCCAACCCATAAACTTTATTTTCTCCACTAGTTTTCACTCCAACCCATTAACTCTATTTTTACACTAAAAATCAAATTCATATATATTACTATCATAATTGACTTATTAAACTTTATTATATAAAATTAAAAAGTCAATGTATTTTAATTATTAATACTTAAAAATTAAATAAATGATAAAATTAGCATATTATTTAGGTTTAATTTTATTATATTAAATACAATTATATTATTTTCAATTTTATTTGTATTATAATAGTGTATCAAATATTTAAATATAATAAAATATGTATTATTAAAGTAAATATAATAAATAGAAATTGAAACTCTATTTTGTGTTAAAAATTGTGCGTACTCTAGATCTGGAGTTTCTCTGCTGATGAACACAATATTTGTGTTAAATATAGAGTCCCATTGGAATAGAATCGTACTCTATTTTTGTGTTTTACACAAAACTAAAGTACCAGTTGGAGATGCTCTAAACTTGCTAGTTAGATTAAGGGCGTTGCTGCGATGGATATCGAAGATATAAAAGATATTTAGTCAATATTTTTCATATAATACAACAATTTCAGCCCTAGTCAGAACAGCCCACGTTATAAACCAAAACATCCCAACCCAACAATTTAATTTAAATGGGTTACAATTTAATAAAAAGCAGCGGGCCCAAATACAATTATATGGGCCGTTTCTTTTCCCAATTTAATTTCTTTTGGGCTTTCTATATTTTTACTTGTTTGGGTTTAAAAATTACGAATTTGTCTTGAGACATAAACATTTTTCCATTTTATTGAAATTGTTAAATAAATACCAAATAATTCGGATCTAGACTTCCTTGTTTGATAGAGAAATAAACTAAAAACAAGATCTTTGCCAGACGCTGGGAAAAAAAAATGCTGAGCTGGCCATGTCACATTTGGACCACACACGATATCACTAATTTACGACTTACATAAAAAAAAAAAACAATTGATGCAACTTTTAGTTTGTTATATTAAAATTAATAATGCAACATCCCAGTAGGTACAACTGTAATTTTTTGTAATAATTCAAATTAATTTTGTTTGTGGTGCCATGCTTTAGTGACTGTACATTCCTTTGCAATGTTGTTCTTGGCATTACTATGGTTCTCCTACACCTCACATGTGAATTTTGAACTATAAAATAATTCACAATAAAAATCATACAAATCGAGCAATCGTATGAGTTTGATACTCCAATACAAGTAAATTCGAGAAATGGGAATTAAGGATTTAGGATTTATGAGACAATGTAACCAAGACTTTTATAAAATCCTACGAAAAATGAAATTAATTTCACAATTGAAGGATGAAATCAGTCAAGATACTAGTGAGGAAATCACGGCAAAAAACAAGGGTAAAAAAAAGGCAGCAGATGAAAATCCAAAAAAGAATTTATTACGTTGTGACATTTGCGTAGTAGCTTCCAACCGTTATTATTACACGACTACCCTCACCTAATATCATAAAAACAAACAGATAAGTAGAAAATGACTTGAAAAAAAAGAGAAAAAGAAAGATTAGAGAACAAAGAAAGGAAAGGCTCTTTGTTGGTTGCAGCTGCTGTTGCTATATCTGCTTCATCCGCACATTTTTTTGGGTGAAAACAAAATCTCAAATCTTCAGCTTTTTTCGCACCATTTGTTCGCAGATCATCACTGATGCCGTAAAACCCAGCTCGATCCGGCCCGACCCGGTTCTTGAATTGGAGCCCCGATGCTGTAGAATCGTAGTAATTGAGAAGGAAAGGTACAGAAGAGCTGAAGAATAGATGATGTCTGGCGCCACAGTAGCTGCATTCGAGCGACCTCGTATTGGAAACTCCAACACGGTAATGTTCGTGATAGTAATATCCCCTTTTGTGCGTGCGTGTGTGTGTGCGTGCGTGGTCAAAATTTGGTCAAAGTGTGAAGTTGAAACTCTTGGGAGTTTTTGAAGCACAGCATTAGTGTGGTCCATTGCATTTTGAGTAATCGCAGTAATCCCTTTTTATTTTTTTTCGATTTTTGGTAGATTTTCAAGAGTGGGCATCTGCTGATATCTTCAAAAGGTGAGTTGCCATTGAGACTTCCCAAAGATTTGCTTGTTGAAATTTCTGGGCACTGGGCTACCATGACCATGACGTGGCAGTCTGATATGTTGCGATTGTTCTACGTTTGAGGCACATTAATGTTTTATCGATTGGTCGAAGAGAGACTGTAGTTTGTTATCCCTGTGTTTTCATTACATAAGCTTTTATAAATTGATTATGTTTGCGGGAATCTTTACAATAGTATACATAAAACTGTGGTGGCTTTCGAATCTTTTTCTCAATCAAGTGGAGTTAAGATTATGTTTTTGCGCTTTTTCTTTTATGTACTTCGCAATGCCGTCTTGCGTTTTAGTGAATCTCTTTTACTAGAGACTACTATTACAAGTCTGTTATGATTGTGTCCTTACACACACACAGACAAGTTCGTTCAGACAATCAAGAATATGTTTTAACCATCTTACAGGTTTAGGTTGGAAATCTTGGAAGAGACGGTGGTTTATCCTTACACGCACTTCTTTGGTGTTCTTTAAGAACGACCCGGTTAGTCTGGTTTGAACTTCACCTTCATAAGATCATTTACAGTTTGATTCAGTAAGCTGTTTATCGCATTTGTCTTTATGAATTCGGGTATGTCTTTAATATGTTTGCATCATTAGATACTCTAATTTAATGATAAAAATGTCTCAAATCTTCGCTCAGAGCGCACTTCCTCAGCGTGTCGGTGAATTGAATTTGACTTTGGGCGGCATCGATCTGAACAATTCTGGAAGGTACGTAGAGTTTCAGTAGTCTATGTATCTCATTTAAGTTTTTTCTTCTTTAAGTCATAGAATGGTTGATGGGACTTGATGTCTTAATTTTTCCAGTGTTGTTGTTAGAGAAGACAAGAAGCTTCTAACTGTTCTGTTTCCCGACGGGCGTGATGGCCGTGCATTCACCCTTAAGGTGCACACACGCACGCACACACACACACACATAAATACACACACAGAGACAGAGAGATTGATTAATAGGTACTTCTCTCTTCCTGTGAATGATAAATTATGTCCATTGTATTACAATAGGCAGAGACGTCTGAGGACTTATATGAGTGGAAGACAGCACTTGAACATGCTATTGCACAAGCACCAAATGCTGCACTTGTGATGGGACACAATGGCATATTTAGAAGTGATACCAATGACTCTATCGAAGGCTCTTTCCATCAATGTTTGTATTTTCTCACATGTGAAACTTCACCGTATACATGACGTTTTTCTATTATTTTCTAAATTAATACATGCATATAATAGGGAGAGAGAAGCGTCCTGTGAAGTCTTTAGTTGTTGGACGGCCTATTTTGCTCGCCTTGGAAGATATTGATGGGAGCCCTTCTTTTCTTGAGAAAGCACTTCGATTTCTTGAAGAATACGGTAAAATTTTTCCTCGGACTATTCCCTAGAGGGGCTGTTAATGTTTTTTTACTCCATATTTCGTTGTTTCAGAAAAAAAAAATGAAAACTTATGTACTTGATGAAGTATACAATCTTAGCACTCTTTTTCTCTAACAGGAATCAAAGTAGAAGGAATTCTAAGACAAAGTGCAGATGTTGCAGAAGTGGAAAGAAGAGTTCAAGAGTATGAACAAGGTTGTGATTCATTTTTTTGAGAAGAAAATGATCTCATTACCATAGTAGTGGACGCGGCGATAGATACAAGTTGTACTTTTCTACATCATATGTACACTTCACTACTTATCTTTATTGCAGGCAAGATCGACTTCGATCCTGAAGAAGATGCTCATGTTGTCGGAGATTGTGTTAAGGTTCAATTCCCTTTCTACGGTCTTATTCTCATTTGTTGCTTCATTTAAATCACACTTATATTTCAACAACTCTTTTCTTCAGCATGTTCTTCGCGAGCTTCCTTCATCTCCAGTTCCTGCCTCTTGTTGCATTGCACTGCTAGAAGCCTACAGTAAGCTACTGTTAAATTTACTACCATTAATTTTTGTCGAAATTTTCCATTTGAAAGATAAACGCTTACTATTTTCTGGGATACAATTCAAGAAATCGACCCAAAGGAATCTCGTGGCAGCGCAATGAGATCTGCTATTCATGAAGCTTTTCCCGAGCCCAATAGGCGTCTATTGCAAAGGTATCATAACTCAAAAACATTTTGCTTTGCATTTAATCATCATGGTTTTTCTTATGGTAGATCGACTCATTGTCTTCTTACAACCTCATTATATCATCTGCAGAGTTCTTAAAATGATGCACAAAATCTCCTCGCACGCCTCTGAGAATCGAATGACTGCATCAGCCGTCGCTGCTTGTATGGCTCCACTTCTCTTACGCCCGCTTTTGGCCGGCGAATGTGAATTGGAGGACGACTTTGACGTAAACGGAGACAACTCTGCTCAGCTTATCGCTGCTGCAAATGCTGCTAATAACGCACAAGCAATTATTACAACTCTGCTCGAAGATTACATGACTATTTTCGATGTAAGTAGACTGACTTCTTTAGATTATGAGGCTGCTTGTCTATCTTCTCAGCATATTTGGTGGCTTATGTTGCTTCTTTTTTTTTTTAGGATGAGAGCCTACGCAGATGCTCGATGTCTGAAGATTCTCAGACCGATAAAAGTGGAAGTGAAGATTCTAGCGACGAGGATGATGAGGACCGTTCAGACGTAAAAGTCAATGGTTACCATGATGCTGAAAACGAAGCTGAAAGTGAAGCAGATACCGATCGTTATCGCAGGCTCAGTGGGAAGCTAAGTGAAAGTAGTGGTTCTGCTACTAGTGATCTTTATGACTTTAAGGTTGTCTCTCTCTCTCAGATGTCAAGCTTCTCTTCTTATCGAACATTTCACTAAAACATTCCATTGCTGACTTTTCTTACCAGGCAGTGAGAAATGAGAATTCAGACGAAGAATCTCGGGCACAAAGCCGTGCTTCTTCTGCAAAACTAAGTCCGAAGAAGTCATTTGACGAATCGCTCGAGAAACCTAAGAAGTTGCGTGGAAGCAAGACCAATGCTTCTGAGGAAATTCTTGGAAAAGAGCCTCAGCGTTCTGTTGGAGAGATTCTGTCATCGATGGATAAAGAGATAAGTCAATCTATTTTAGGGGCCGAGCTGAGTTATCTTGACAAGCCCAGCCCGAGATCTGCGAGTAATACATCTTCGAGCGCCAAGAAATCGACATTTTGGGGAAGAAATAATGTGAGTTAATCTTAACATTCAAATATTTGATTCAACATACACATTGGTTACTTTGTATTTATCTTTTCCTTCCATGCAATGCAGTCTAGGAGAACTCCTTCAACAGAATCGCTCGATTCGTCTGGTGAGGAAGAGTAAGCATTCTTTGACATCAACCATTTTTTCTTACAAGCTGAAATAGTTCATCTATATCTGTCCCTTACCTCAATTTTTTTACTTTCACCGTCTTTTTCTCTTGGGTCCTTTATTTTCGTTTCTAGGCTGGCCATTCAGAGATTGGAGCTCGCTAAGAATGATTTACGTCACAGAATTGCTAAGGAGGTAAGCTAGAGTGATCATATTTATTACGCTAAAGCATGCAATTGGTAATAAATTTGAAATTAATTCATCAGGCGAGAGGAAATGCAATTCTTCAAGCCAGCTTGGAAAGAAGAAAGCAAGCCCTTCACGAACGTCGCCTGGCCCTCGAACAAGACGTATGCTTTCGCTTCATAGACTGTAATAACACGCTTAGCGGTTTTGGCTTAGAATTCCTGACAAGTTTATCGTTCTTTCGACAGGTGGCAAGACTGCAAGAACAATTACAAGCTGAGAGAGACCTAAGAGCTGCTTTAGAAGTTGGCTTAAGCATGTCCTCGGGACAATTAAATGGGACCCGAGCCATGGATTCCAAGGTTTAGATATCCCTTCTCAGTCGTTTTTTTTTTCGTAATGGAATTTTTTTTTCCCATGCTGAAATTTCTTTTTTTTTCTTTGTCTACGTAAAAGACAAGGGCTGAGCTCGAGGAGATAGCCCTAGCCGAGGCTGACGTGGCTCGACTTAAGCAAAAAGTCGCCCAACTCCATCACCAACTTAATCAGCAACGTCAGAATCATTACGTCACAGATTCTTACGCTCGCCATCAAAACTCTGCTACAAGTCAGAATTCGCAATCGTGAGTTCACTCACTAATGTATCGTACGATTAAAGCCCTTTCTTCCCCACATATTAATCTTGCAATACTTCCATTTGCAGAAAATATTACCAGCCAGATTTCGACACGACGCTTGCTGTCTGCAACCATGAGAGGAAACAAAAGACCGAAGCATTACAACCTGTGGAAAATCGAACTGCAAGAAAACAGCTTCTAACATCTGGGAATAACCGCCGACGAAAACATTTCCCTGAGCCAAGCTTGAGCGATTCTAAGAGCACAGAGGCATCGACTAGCTTGTCCATGGATGATTTTGGGGCCGTAGATTCTGCTCTATCCTTACCTTCTACTTCAAGACCAGCCGAGGTTAGCCATACATTCAAGATAAAAAAAAAACTTCGAATTATAAAAAGCTGTAACAGTTTTTTTTTTTTTTAACGAAGAATTTATTCGTTTGGCAACTAATAGGGAATGGATCATCCATCGACTTTGCTTGAATTGACCACACGCCTTGACTTTTTCAAGGAGAGGAGATCGCAGTTGATCGAACAGCTGCATAACTTAGACTTAAGCTACGGATCGATGATGAGTCATGATTCTACGTATAATAAGCCGCCGAAATCTCCTCCATGGAACTAAGAACGACCCCATACGTGCGTGTATAGTGTGTGTGTGTGTATAGTTGGTACGACGTATATGTTTGCTCGGAGCTGACTTTCGTTTTAAGGCCATTGTTGTTCTGTGTTCTTGCGAGGATTCGTAACATCGGTGTTGTCTGAATGGTTATGGTGGCTGGAAATTCATGGGAAGATATGCTTTTCTGAAATTTAGTCTTTGAAAGTTGACTTATCTGCAGTTTTTTCTCTTCTTTGTAAGATTTTTGCGACTGGCTATTACATTGTGGTGTTTAATTATATGAAGAGACCCTATTTTTGAATATTATTTATTATTTGAATAGATTCTCATGGCATTTTGTGGTTAATATCTTTTTTTTTAGTTTAGATGAGTATATAAAAATACAAAAAAATATCCATTTGTATAAAAATTGCCAGTCGTACTCTGTCAGTGTTTTTTGTATATAGTTACTATTAGAATAAGATTTTTGCACGTTGGTACCTGATCTGCTGCAAGGTACATCATTTCGTACCATATAACAACGTATTGTGGTACATAATACAATGAGAAAATGATATATCATATGACACATTAAGTTACCATGTACTATATAAACGCGTGACGTGGTATATAATACACATATAAAAAGGTACGTCAAAACTGGGAAAATGGTAGACACAGTCAAACGGGTACTTATATATATATAAAAAAAAAATTCGAGGTATTGACTAGCAAATTTTTTATTCTAAGTGGGTTTTTCCGGTAGATTCACCAATATTTAATATGGAGGACAAAGTTATGGAGTCGAATCAATTTGAAGTTCATTTCATTTCATGTAATACTTAATGCAAGAGAAAAGGGAACTAACTAATACACAGAAAGATATTTTCTGTGCCGACGTGGCATCGTTCGATTGGTCCTATGACCATCGCGCGACGTGGCGTCTTCCGCATATAAAAGCAGCTTCAGTGATTGTACGTTGAGCTGAGAGTTGGGACAAGCGACGAGATTATTGAACGCGCCTCTGTTGTAAGGTATTGTGAAATAATTTATTTGGGTTTTGTAAATCTGTAGATTAGAGAAAAATCGGCAATTGAAGGGAAATCGAGGGCACCTATTAGGGTTTTCTGGTTCCTCTGATCTTTATGGATGTATGCGTATCTGTTCGAGTTTTGTTTAACTTTTCAATGATTCGGGTTTCATAACTTGGATTTTTTTTGGTTAAGCTGTTTCGGGTCTAATTATATTGTTTATTAGGGAAGAAAGATTGTGGATGATCTATAGAGCGATTTGTTCATTCACTTGACACGAGAAAGATCACCACTTTACACAGTGTTTGAATTGTTGTGACATTTTTTGGTTGCAGCTTGTCGAGAATTTGGTAGAGGAAGTTCATTCAGTTGTTTTTTAGTTGGTCGAGAATGAAGAATCATGAGCGCTTCGTTAATTTGGCTCTAGCAGGTTTGTAGACTTTCATTGGTTGCCAAATAGATTAGCTGGTTTTGATCATTTATCTTTTACCATACTGTGACTTACTTGATGACTAATAGGTTTGAGCATCGCTCCACTTGTTGTTAACGTGAACCCAAACGTAAATGTCATTTTGACGGCGTGTCTCACTGTGTACGTTGGTTGTTACCGTTCTGTGAAACCAACTCCACCATCAGTAAGTCGATTTCCTATATTGCAGTCTATGATTGTTTCTTTGTTCATTTTCCGTTTACTTAACATCCCGTGGATTTTCAGGAAACAATGTCCAGAGAACACGCAATGCGTTTTCCATTGGTTGGGAGTGCAATGTTGCTATCACTGTTTTTGCTCTTTAAATTTCTATCGAAGGACTTGGTCAATGCTGTGTTAACATGCTATTTTTTCGTACTTGGAATTGTTGCTCTTTCGTAAGTTCTCATTTATCTCCAAACATACAGGCTTATTTTCTTGGGATTTTCTTACGGGAAATTATGTTTGTTGGTGTTATACTCATTTGTCTGCTTTACAGGGCTACTTTGTTACCTGCTATCAAACGATTTCTTCCCAAGGAGTGGAATGATAATGTCATCAGATGGCATTTTCCATATTTCCGGTGTATGAACTTATTGTTGCATTTGTTTCTTTACTACTCTTTCACTGAACTCACATGTTTCTTTCTACTGTCTTTGATCCTTGTATGCTATATTATCTTTTCCATACGTATTTGTTGTAATTTTCAGATTGACATGTTTCTTTCACATTTTATCCACAGCTTTAGAGGTTGAATTCACAAAATCACAGATAGTAGCATCAATCCCTGGAGTCTTCTTTTGTTGGTGGTATGCATCAAAGAAGCATTGGCTTGCTAACAACACATTGGGTCTTGCCTTCTCGATTCAGGTTTGATGGGACAAGAATTAAGTCTTTAGTTTTAAACTGTAATTTTAAAAAAAAAAATATTGCTTACGATCTCTCCTACCTGGAAACATTACAGGGAATCGAAATGCTGTCACTTGGCTCATTTAAGACTGGTGCCATTCTCCTTGTAAGAAACTAAAAGTTCGGTTTATTAGTCATACTGTGTTTTTTTTTTTTTCACTGGATTGATATGGGAACTGTTGTGCTATTGGAGTATGAAGTTTTCATACTTGTGGCTTGAAGGCCTCAATTATCAACCTAATTATACCACTAACTACAATACTGGTTCTTCTACTTAATCTGATTGTAGTTATTTCTACCTATTGCAGACTGGACTATTTGTGTACGACATTTTCTGGGTCTTTTTTACCCCGGTGATGGTTAGCGTTGCTAAATCTTTCGATGCTCCAATAAAGGTCAAATTCGTTATGAGTTATGGTTTCAATGATTTCTTATTTTATAAAAATGCTATGTTAACATTAGATTCTCCACTTTCTGCAGCTTTTATTCCCTACAGCTGATTCTGCTCGTCCTTTTTCAATGCTGGGACTTGGTGATATAGTGATTCCTGGTATAAAATTAATCATCTCTAACCGCCGTATCTAATTCATTCAGTAGTAGGCTGTTTGCTCGCATACGTTGATGTGGTGTCCTTGGAGGCTTAATCATCGCATTATCATTTCTCAGGAATTTTTGTGGCATTGGCATTAAGATTTGATGTTTCCAGAGGAAAAGAAAGTCAATATTTCAAAAGTGCGTTTGTGGGTTACACAGTTGGTATAGCCCTAACAATCGTTGTGATGAATTGGTTTCAAGCTGCTCAGGCAAGTGCACCACCCCTTCTTTTTCAAATCTGTCATTGTTTATGAATCTTGGGATATAGGAAAGCAGTTGCATTAACTTTGGAACAAAAATTTCGATACCTCCCCTCAACATGACATGATTTAAACTTTAGGCAAGAAAGACTAGTGAAACCAATATCACATTCTTGAATTGTTGGCTTCTTTATCCTTTGCAGCCTGCATTACTATATATCGTCCCTTGTGTTATTGGATTCTTGGCTGCTCATTGCATTTGGAACGGAGATGTTAAGCCCGTAAGCCACTTCTATATTGTGCATATGTATTATTGCATCATTGTTCATGTCCAAGTTAACAAACATATGATTCCTTTTTCCCGGAAATTGTCATTGGTGCAGTTGTTGGAATTTGACGAGTCTAAGACGAGCGCAGAGACGACGGCGACTGATGCAGAGGATTCAAACAAGAAAGCAGACTGAGATCGAAAATTACTTCTCCATTAGAGTTTGTAGTTTGGCTAACATGTTCTTGCAATCCCATCATAGGTCATTTGTACCAAAACTCAGTCGAACCTTAAAAGCCAAATAGATAGCAGCAATAAAACCAGAATATCATCTTTTTTGTTTGTTAATTAATTCTCTTGTGAATGTTCAATTATTTTCACCCATTAGTGGTTCTAATTACCTCAATCACAATAATATATGTCCAATCAGGTGCTTTCGTAAACAAAACTGCGAAACTTATTTACGCTTAATAATAATAATAATAATAATAATAATAATAATAATAATAATAATCATCATCTCCGCTCTCGATTTGATAGGGTTTTTTTACGAACTCTTAATATTTTAATTTCTTTAAATTTAAAAACATCAATAGATAATCGAAAATGTTTAAAATTAATATATTTGCAAACAAATTGTGTGGCTAATAATAATAATTAGGGGTGAACGATGAGTCTGACTCGATTAGACCTCAGATTGTGCTGAGATTGGCTCTGTTTGGGCCTCAAACTGGCAAAGGCTTAAGATTAAAAGGGGCCGTTCATGAATGGGCCTTCTAACGGACTTGGTCTTCTAAAGTGCTCTGCATTCCAATGGGTTTTTGTTTGGGCTTACAATATAATTGGGCTTCAAACTTTCTTGTGCTTGGTATTTGGATGTGGTTGGGCTATTAACTGCCTCTATTGGACGACAGACACACAACGTAAATATTCGTTAAACACTACATTCTCATTTATTCAAAGCCAAAAGTAGCAGAGATTGACGACATTAGATATCAAGAAAAGGGAATCACCGTCATCTATATTTCCAACAAAAAAAGAAAACGTTTTCTTGTTCTCTCATCTGTCTTCTTCGATCGTCCATAGCAGTACAGAAACAGCAGAACCACAACCATAGTCGTCCATATGCTAAGCTCTTAAAATCCCAATAACCAGCTTGATATGTCCACACAACGATTGAAGCTGCTACGAATAGAACCGTCATCCAGCCTACGGTTGCACACGCGCATATCATTATAACCTACGTTTTTTTTCCGGCCATCGTGAGAAGAAGATGAAGAAAAAGGAGAAAGATCAAAGAACAATGACTGTTTAGCCTAAGCCTAGCGTAGAGTTGATGAGTTGGGAAATAAAGTGGGAGGAAATGGAAGGGAGGGCGGACGACGATCATTTTATATAACGCTTTTGTGAGTCTGTGAATGATGGATCGGCGAGAAGACGGTACACTGTGTTACTATTTGGAAGCAAGCAGCAGTCGACGGTTGTGTTACCGAACAATTTGGGACTGGAATCTGACTCATCGTCACCTGTCGAAAATATGAGTGTCAGATCGAGCAGAGGTAAACTGGCCTTTCCTCTCTCTGTTTATGATGCCTAACAGCTGAGATATGAACTAAGTCGGATATATTCTCATTGAATGTGTGGGTGGTGACTGATAACTGGTGAATTCATGCAGGTTAGCTGTCTGATTGACCTTATTGTTAACCATTTATACAGCGAAAAAAGTCCGTGTTTCAGAGCCCAATCTTATGAAGGATGCAGTGAATCTTGATGTTCGTATACGGTGTGACAGATACAATGGAATAATAACAATAACGTGAGTTCTTAACATAGTTAGGAGCACCGGCGTCGTGCTTTCATCTATACGTGAGTAGATTTTTGCTGCAGTGATTCCGGGATGGCGTGACATGTCAAAAAGCTAGTGGAGTTTCTTGGTAAAGAAAGTGGGACCGCTATGTTTTTCAAGCATTGAAGGTCAATTGATATTAGACTTGTGTTTTATTACTTCTCCATTCTTGAGTCTTCGTGCCTGGTATTATTCGTCACCTACAGACAAATTTCTTATTATTTTTAACGCAGGTTGAGGTCTCTACGAGGCATCCTAAATCTGATAAACAATATGTATGGGAAGGAGAAGCCAAGTCTTGTACTTGTACTATCCGAGAAGAGACAGATCCAGCAAAGCTCATTTACACGGGGATCCATTCAAGCCAGTAAGTCTGAACAAGATGGGTTGAAGAAGTGAGGTGCTGTTGCAGCCGCTTCTTTTTACTTTGAGTTGCAATGCAACCGCTAACCATAGTCTATCTCTATAAAACCCTTTCTAGTGCTCGTGATCTTAACAGAAAAAGAAAAAAACTAGGACGGTAGTCGAACGACATTGGGATTGGGATTGGGTGTGTCCATAAGTGCGAGTTTTGAGTATTTCCATTAGGAAGCTTCTTCCTCTTAACATTCTTATTGTTTTCTTTGTTTTTGTGAGAAGTTTCAGAAAGTTACGAGTTATGCTTTATGCAGTTCCATAATCCCGACGAGGCAAACAACGGAGGAGTAAAAATGAGGTAACTTTATGAAGATTTTCTTCGTATGCTTGATCCCCTGAAGTTTAAGCACCTTGTTAAATATTTTGGTTGGATTAGACGTAAAGGGTAAAGTGGAAAGATGTTGTAGTCAATCCCAAAAAGGCCAAAAGTATAATGAGGCTCTATGTGAAACGTGTTTTAATTTTCGGCGAGAATTGGTGATATCATGATGAAGTATCTTAGCTCACGTTTGCATTTTGTCATTGGCTGTCAAATGACCATGTACTGTTTCTTTGGTGCAGTAGTTCCATTAATGGCTGTTGTAGTAGACATAATCAAATCACCTTCCATTGAGTGTCCCGCGCAAAATCCTTCAGAGGAAGTATATTGCTTCAAACGTTGGGGGTGAAGTGGAGCTTCTCACATTGATGGACTTGGGGCTGTAAATTGGCTTAATATGAGCGCAGACTATTAACTTGTCATAGAATGTAACTTTCTGTTTTTTAGGGCAGAACATTGGTCTGTTATTACAAGAAGATATGATTTGTAAGATATATCACTTATGTATAATTGAAATCAAGATTCGTTTAGCTAAATGTAGCGAGGTTTCGTCGATCTTTCTATGATTCATTTATGTATGCCAAGCACACAAACCATGTTCAACCAAAAGGACTCGAGATTTAGTTAGGGTTCCTTTTGATATCTGAATTTTGATTTGAAAATTGGATTCCTTCAAATCACCCCTTTGGGAAACATATAGATTTGAATTTTATTTTCGTCTAAACGAGACTAAAACGTTAACTATTTGTCGAATTTTGAGATTTCATGACAAATGATCCGTCTTTTAAATTCGAAGTCGTGCCCGTAAGAAATTTTTCGTAATTGATAACATAATAATTATTATTATTATAATAATAATAATGTTAATAAAGTTTTTATTACATACAAAATCGACCAATTTTGACTGTTGGGATATATCAACTGTGCCCAAGCATCTCATTGGGAATTATATATAACTAAAATATATCATGAGCCAAAAAAATAATAATCCTCAAAACATAATAACCTCCCTATTGCACCCCAGCAGCCATAGATAGATTTCATGCAACTCAATGCACAATCCAACAGAATCGACAGAAACAGAGGCATCATCACCTTTCCCCATTGAGGCGAATGAACACTGAATTCAGAAGCCATTCAAAACACGCTGGGCAAACGTACCTGCAAGAAACCAAGCATCGAAACCGACCGATAGTGATTAAAACACTGAAACCTGATTAGAGAAGCATTAACTTGAAGCATTTACATCCTAGAATGATGAAGGAAAAATGTACTACAGACCTGTTAACTAAAAAGTTCAGACCTTAATCGCGAAGTTTACCCCCTTTCAACCACTCAGGCTGTGCTCATCAAGCTTCCTAAGGCTTCCTCTGTGAAGCAATTAGCATGAGTATCAATAGTTGGAGCCAAGATACGAATAAGAAACTAAAGAGGCACAAGCTCAAAAGAATATTGTTACATGTGCGTTCTAGAAATTTCCTGGCACTTACTGCAGCAGGTGCAAACCTTTGCATTTCTTGCGTTGGGAATCAACAGTTTTCCCTTGAATCATCAATGCAGCCTCTCGGCTCTGCATGCAAGAGGAATTCAAGGAACTTTATAGTTTATCCAAATATGACTCTCAACGCCTAAAGCTATTAACTCCTGGCAATGACAAGCTGTATGTATATGGATCTAGTTGACTGATATAGGAGGACAAGGAGGCCTTCATAATATTTCTACTTTCGAGCTGCATTAAGAAACCAAAATATATTCACTAAAAGTTTGCATACAGAGTTGGCATAAATTAAGTGAACAGTAGCTGAAAACAATACAATTAAATTTTCATAAAGACTATAAAAATTGCATAGGCCAAATGGACAAGTCACTACGTGCAATACCTTAAACTCGTCAATCTCATCTTGGGCAAATGAAGTATCAATGTCCTTCTCCTTATAAACATAAGAATTCAGGCCATAAACTCAGACTGCAGATTTCGATGTTCATAGCTAATATAACTTTGTTACATTCGAAGAGGGTTCAGAGAAAGATATGATAATCATTCATAACGCATCATCATCATCATAAAGAACACGAGCAAATATGATCTGAATCATATAAGTATTACCAAGTTGCTTCAGCGTACGGAAGTCCCTGTCATTTGACTAGGTATTCTGGCACTACATCACCCGAACTATCTTTTGCGGGTCTATCTGAACTGAAATTATTCTCTCCACCTAAGCATATGTTTGTCATGCCACGAGCTAAGACAATGATCTGGAGGTCTGAAGTAAAAATCTAAGAATGAAGTTGAATGAAACCTGGCTGTTTTGCTTGATGATGTCCAAGTTCATTTCCTTGCTGACATCATTCAACTCAATCTGATTGACCAAGACAGGGATAGCAAAACTTGAACATCAGAATTAAATGTAATGTATGCATGTCCAATACAAAAAAACAAAAAAGAAAATACAAGAGGACTCTGCCTCGTGTATGAGGGTCATCAGGATTTAGATATTGGCCTTTTATGATATTGAATGATATTTCAAAACTATAACTCCTATGACAATATGCAACAAAAATCATCCATTACCTCTTCACGAGACGCTACTTTTCTGTATCTCACATCCTACATTACTTTTTGGTGTAATTTAAAACCTTTGTAGAACGACTGAGCTGAAAAATCACAAAAAGCATCGTTGTTTGTCAACTACAGGGATTAAGACATGCTTTCTATTGTCAGAAGTACAAAATCTCGCAGATGTAGTGTTATAGACAGTCAACTAATGGTACATGGAGAGTTAACAAAACAGGTTCAGTTAACTAACGGTACAGGGATTAAGACATGCTTTCTATGGGATTGTTTGCCATGCTACATCTTCTCAAGACGTTCTATTCTCAATAACAATCCCAATAGAACGTTTTTATAAAGATGAAGATTTCAAATAATTAGCTCCACATGAATTTACCAAGAACCTGAAATACAGGATGCAAGACGTTTGTCTGAAAGACAGTAGGAAGACATATCCAGATATTTTGAAGTTTTATATCTCTACAAATTGCTTCAGATCTTTTTTTTTTTCTCGCAAAAGAAGGACACAAGGTACGCAATGGTACATGATTCATGCATTCTAATGTTGATTTGAAATCCACTCAATATGTTATGCTAGTGGAGAGGAGATATCATATTCCAAAGTTATATGAATACACATTACACAAATGAGAAAAATAAGAGCATGAACATAAGTGGAATGCAAAGAACCCACAAGACCATAGTATTTCAAAAGGTACTCAAAGAAGCATATGGTAATCCAAAACTACATGTGACATTTTACATTAATCCAATTTATAGCTGCATTAGACTGCAAGACAAAAAAAAGGAAAAATTCACTGGCCAATACTAAAAGTCACAGATGGCTTATGGACTCAGACTTCTTTCAACTAAACTGAAAGTCATAACATGCAAGGAAGTAAGATGACTGAGAGCTAAAGGCATAAAAATATCTCACTTTTTTTAATTCCATAAAATTAAACAAGGATTTTCCAAGGGAAAACTGCAAAAAAACAGTACATACGGTTGAATAAGCAACAGAAATTGAAAACCATCACCATCAAGGAAAACCAGCACTAGACTACCAATGGAATGGTAAATTGTGCACACCTTTTGTTTCTTCTTTTCACTTTCATCAAAATCTTCACTTGCACTCTCAGCATATGATACGTTACGCACAGAACGACCAGAAGTCCGAAGCTAGTTGTTCTTCCCAATTCTTCTTTCAGTCCTAGAACTTCTGAAGTCATCATCACTAGTACTACCATTTTCCGAGTCCTCAGTAATCACTCCTTCATATTCCACATATAGGGTTCTTGCCATCTTCCTGCGAGCGGATGGTGCGACTGTTTTGCGCCCCCTAGTGGACTTCAAACTGCAACCACTTTTACCTGATTGCCTCTGCCTGACTTTGTTGACATAAACATCATCATCTGAGATATCTAGGTCATCATTATCGACATTATCATCTTCATCAGATTCTTCAGCATCCCAGTCTTCGTTTTTATTCTGAAAAGAGATAAAAGAGTGAGTCATTTCTGATTTCAAGGACAGAGCCAATAACTACTATACTTGGTTAGAATTACTAAAGAGCAGTATATTGAAAGAAAAGGAGGTTCAACTAGTAGAGTAGACACTTGTAAATAGTTCCATAGTATAAATGAATGTTCTTTTTGAAAACAGTTGAAAAGCAGAAGAAAGCAACACTGGAAGTTATAATCCTAATAGGGGACATATATTTGGTTACATAAATACATGAACCAGGAGTCATTTTACCTAAAAGATTTGTCACACATTTCAGGAACTGACATAAATAGACAGAATCATATCACTGCACATCACATGTTAATCCAAGAAAGTCCACATGTCTTATATAGATAGGATTTTCAGTGGTCCTTGATTTCCACCATAGTTGAATTAGCACAAGCACAACCATATGCAGATAAAGAAACAGAATAATCCAACCTTGTTTTTTTATGCATTTTCGTAGGTCCTTGATTTACACGAATAGCTCACATAACCATATATGAATAGATCAACAGAAGAATCCAACCTTGTTTTGAATACGCCCACTTGTAGCTCCATAATCAGGGTCAAAATCAGCGTCATCAGGGTCATCATCTGCAAGAAATCATTTCAATCATTCAATTAGCAATAAATCAAATCCAACAACTAAGCAAGCATGACACAAGCACATGCAAACGAAGTACATATGCAATGAAGAATGTCAGACAAAATTTAAGGATATTTTCACGGAAATACTTTACCAGATCCACCGTCATCCTCGCCCTCTCCAAAATCAGCATCTTCCTCGTTATATCTGCTAAATTTAGATCCTTTGACTTTTTTGACTTACCAGTCGGTGCATCGCCCCTCAATGGTGGCTTGGAAATAATCCCACTTGCATAAGCTGTTCCTCTATGATGACTCACATACTCATTCTGATCATCAGAATCCTGCTCATAATATTCATCAGAAAGCATCTCATCAACAGAAACAACCTGAATTGCGTTCCCATCCTTGGATACTCTCCTACTTCAGAGCCTTCTTCGGCTTCAAATCGTGTACCTTCTGGTGCAGCCTTTTTTCATCACTCGATTCCGAAGTTGCATTGGATACTGAATTGTGATGGTCCTTCAAAAAATTTGAACCCCACTTTCCGCTTGCTGTGGGTCTCCGAGATGCAGGATGGGCATATCCTAGCCTGTTATTATGACTAGTCTGTACTGCAGCATTATGACCAGGTGTTGGGTGGTCCAATATTTCTTAAATGTCTGTTCGAACATCATTATAAAGTTCACTGCTATTAATATTCAGCTGCATCAGATGAGATTCTTCATTCAGTTCAGTCTGCTCTGTCTCCTTCTGAATATTTTCCAATGAAGGCCGTGTGTATTTGTTTGCATTAATGTTCTTATAACTTTCCCAGAATGAAGAGCAATGAACCGATTATGACAAGCCGGCCAAGGTAGTCTCTGGTTGAAACACCATCAAAAACACAATCAGTCTCCAGAAAATAAAATGATAAAATCACAGCATGATTAAAAACCAAACAAAAGAAGCTTGGTTGCCCAGACAAAAATTTTTATGAAAACACATTGACAGGGCATCAGTGGTTCAGCCAATGGTGTCGAATTGCAACGAATCGGATTGGAACCGAGTGGATGTTAAACAGAGCACTTTCCGGACGACAAAAATAGAGCTCGAAAGCTCTAAATCAAAAACGCAAATCCACTTCACAAATCTTCACTGGTTTGTAAACAAAAGTCGATCTTTCAACTTTCACGTTCATAAATATTCATCCGTCCTCACCCAGCTAGAAAGGACGACTCGCGATTTCAATCAATCACGTCTCGGTCGATTCCCCTCATCGAACGCACGTACACACCATGCCACCACACAGACGAACGAGCAGTTCAGCAATCGGCGGGAAAAAAAAAGGAAGATATTTCAAAAGGATATAGCGTTCGACGAAACGATTTGAAAAAGAAAAAACAATCATACAAAGTTTATACATCAAAAATCAAGGAACCACGGAGGATTCGCAAATTGGATTTCTATCAGTGGTGCTGTGCTGCGTTGTTCGACAGGTGAGGAAATCGTAGAAAGAAATAATTAAAAGAAAAGGAAAAATGGTTCTAGAGAGAGAAAACGCACAGGTCGCTTTGGGCGTTTATAAATACCAGGGGCATTTCGGGGAATTCGTATCCATAATGTTTGTAATAAATTAATAATATTACTGTGACCAATTTACACGCTTTTTGTGTTGGCCCCTCACGTTTTATGAAATTACATTTCTTCCCATTCTATAAGAAATGCGCACCTACGCTTTTTTTCTGTTGCCCCATCTATTTTAAGAAATTACATAATTTCTATTCTAAAACCTTTTGTTCTTCCTCGGTATTCTCTCGCCTCTCTCGCTAGCTCGTTTCTCTTCACATCGATGTCTTACTTTGTTGTTTCACTATCTTCGTCAAGCAAGTGACGTGGTTTGGTCCTCGATGCAGCATTGTAGTTCTGTTATTCATGAAGCTGTTATGAGAAAACTTCTCCAATATGACTGATCAGCAGGTCAGTTGCAGCTCTTTTTTTAATGTTCGGCGCCTTTTTTAATTTCCGTTAATGAAGAAGATTCTCGAGAAGAAGTGTTTGAACTTGATGTAGCATTTATATGGCACTGCCTTGTGCCGGTTAGGGTTCAGGTGGCGTGGGACTTTTGGAAAGTGCCGTACTCCTAGGGTTTTGGTCTGTTTGTGAGATTTGATGTGTGAGAAATGGTTGGAATGCAAGTTGTTGAGGATGAAATATGAATCCGATGATATATGATGCTGGCTAGCGGTCATTGCTTCCATTAAATCTTTGCAATTTTATTTGTTTACTTGATGGTTTCAGCTAATGGTGTTTCTATGATGTTGTGCATTTATGGTAGTGGTAAACTATGTTATAAGTGTGATCCTGAATGGTTACAATCATGAAAATCTCTCTAATTTCTCTTTGTTGCTTGATTTGAAATGTGTTTTTTGTTCTTTAGTCTTATTTCTTGTCTTTACTTCTAGCCAGTCAAAATTTATTTGCTACTCAATGAGAGCGTCAGTTTAGTTAATTCATTTGCGCGAAGGGAGCTAGTTGTATATTTATGTGAGCTCTTGGAGAGGAGCTTGTCTTTTGCTAAATTTTTGTCATGTGACTCTACATCAGTGGAATAGTCTCTTGTGATCTATAGCTATCTTTTGGGGCATTTTATCTTACTATTGTTTTTATCTTCAGGGTTTTATTTTGGATCATTTACAGAAGATGAGATCAGATCCATTCAGTCTAAGACGCTCAAGAAAAATGTAGAACTCACATTCGGTTCTTTTGATTCCGAAACTTTGAGATCTGTGGGAATTTTTAGTACTGGTTTCACAGAGGTTAATCCATCTGCAACATATGGCCTTCCAAAGTATGCTAGTGATGGACACGTAGTTAGTTTTCCTAGCAGTATCAGAAACACATCAAAATTGAAGGTTGATCTTTTGGAGGAAAATGGATTCATCTGTAACTTACAGAGCGGTATAAAAAATCTAGATCCGTACCATGTTGAACCATCTGTATCAGTAAGTTCTGTTGTCACAATTAATGGGCCAAATCAATTGCCTCAAGAGCAGTATGGAGTCCATAATGGGAGTGCAGTATCTTTCTCTTTGAGCAGCATCGATTTGGGTGATTCTTCAAATGGTGTCCATGAAGTGGAACCTGAAGGTCGCATCTTTGAGGGATTGAATGTTCATCCTAGTGCGATAAATAGAAAATTTTGCCCCGTGGTTTGATCAATCTGGGTAATCTCTGCTTTCTCAATGCGACACTCCAAGCTTTGCTGTCTTGTTCTCCCTTTTTCGAATTGATACAAGAGCTAAGACATCGGGATATACCAGAGGTAGCATTGAATCAGTTGCACTAATGAAGAAGGTTTTTGACCCGGGGTCAACTTATCAGTTTTCATGTTTTCTGATTGTAGATTGGTTATCCGACTTTGCGTGCATTCGTCGAGTTTATCTCTAACTTTGAGATGCTTACCGATTCAATCTGCATAAGGAATGAGAAGACAAATTTAGTGAGTGGAGAGCCATTTCGACCTGTCATGTTTGACTCGTTATTGAAGATCTTCACTCCTGATGTTCCCGATAACTTATCAGGCAGGCCTAGGTTTGTGCACTGGTCATAGAATTCATCAGCATCTTATTATATGTTCTCTGTTTGGTCCATTAAGATATATCATTTGTACTCTAGACTTTATTTATTCATATGTTGATGCTCTCGAGTTTTAGATAGGATTCCTTTTCATTCTGGCGTGTTTTGTTGCTTGTTCAGGCAAGAAGATGCTCAGGAGTTCCTTAGTTTTGTCATGCATCAGATGCATGATGAATTGCTCAAACTTGACGGGCAAGTTTCAAATGGAAATATAAAATCTTCATCCATGGTGTCATTGATTGATGATGAAAGTGAAGATGATAATTGGGAAACCGTTGCCCACAAGAATAAAACTGCAATAACAAGAACTCGGAGTTTCATACCATCGAAGATGAGCGTCTTATTCGGTGGTCAATTGAGAAGTGTTGTGAACGCTAGAGGTGGGACATCATCAGAACAACTTCTTTAAACGCGGTCTCTTTGTTTTTGGCACAGTGTGTTAAAAAGAATTGCAATTATAGTGCTTAAAACATGCGTATTCCCTTGATTGAAGAACATGGAGCAATGACCTCATTTATTGAGTTATCTATTAGCTGCTGTTTAATTTATGTAAACTCATAATTTTCCTGTAGGTAACAAGGCCTCAGCTACTATAGAACCGTATCTCTTGCTCCATCTTAACATTTGCCCTGATCCAGTCTCATCAATAGAAGATGCACTGAGACTGTTTTTTGAACCAGAAATGCTTGAAGAGTACCGAGTATCAGCAGCTGAAAAGGTATATCTTGATTGTCCATTTTCTGAGATTTTACACAATTTAGTTCTTGATGAGTTTTGATTTATTCGTTCACTCATGTCATCGTCCCCCTGAGAATAAAATGTTGATATCATATGAAACAACTAAATTTCTTTCCTTTGATGGATGCGTTTTCTCCTCTAGTCAAAATTGGCTTCTTCACCTGGATTTTTTTTCAGGCAGAATTGGTCACTGCAAGGAAATCCGTTAAGATCCTACAGTTGTCTGAGATAATGGTTTTGCATTTGATGCGTTTTACCTATGGAAATCAAGGAAGTACCAAACTGCACAAAAATGTACATTTCCCTTTCAAGCTTGTTGTTGACCGTGAATTACTCGCCTCCCCATCCTCTGAGGTAAATATTGCTCCTCTAGGTGCCACATGTGACAAAGTTTCCAAATGATGGGCAAACTTTCGCATGTGGTATGTTCCATCATAGAGAACGGATAAAGTTTCTCTTGCTACTTAAATTACGATGTCAATCATTAGGATGCCTACACCGTTAGACACTAAATGCTTCCTTATCTTTAATCAAGCAATGAAAATCGGTGCATTTATGCATACGCCTCTGAGGTACATCATTTTAACTACAGGAACAGAAATACGAACTTGTGGCCACAATCACTCATCACGGTAGGGACCCTTCAAAGGGTCACTACACGGCAGATGCACGCCACCCAAGTGGTCGGTGGCTCCGATACGATGATGCCTCTGTTAATTCTATTACCGAGGACCAGGTTCTGCACGATCAAGCGTACGTTCTCTTCTACAAAAGACTGTAGTTTTTTTAATATGTATCCGAGGAAAAAAAAAAAGAAATCTAGCATGCGGTCCATGTACGTCTAGGCTCATATTAGATTGATATACAAAGTATCAAATTATTTTTCTGACATTGGTTATTTGGGAGGGGAATATTTTGTTGTTGATGAGTTCATCAGGTAAAAGAGAATTTGGGGTTTTGATCGAGTCTTGAATGCTTTGATGGGATGTTCTCTTGATCTTGACTTTGATATAGCTTTTGGAGAAAAATGTAAAGGGTAAAAAAAGGCTTGGGTTCTTGATTCTTTTGATCGATGCTAACATTTTCTTTTAATCACTTAACGGGCTATTGTAAGATGATATTTTTGAACTCTCCAGTATTTCTTCTCTTCATATAGCTTTATATTATATGACTCTCTCTCTCTCTCTCTCTATCTCTCTCTCCATATATATATAGGTAGAGAAAGAAGGGATCGAACCTGTTATTGATTGAGAAGGTGCAATAACAGACCAAGTATAACGCAGGCCAAATAAATAAAATGAAGATCCCAATCTTTCGTTTTAAAATGTCTCGTTTCGCCGAATATTTAGAAAAAATGATTACTTGCAATTTTATTGGCATTAAATGGTTCCAATAACACTAGGTAATAATACCCCAAAGAAATGATTCACAACATAACTACGATAATCTACAAGCATGTTTTTAAAGTTTGACTGAAGTAAGGAGAAGAAAAGGGTAGGATCATTCATAAGCAAAACAAGTTACTGAGAGAGAGAGAGAGAGAGAGAGAGAGAGAGATGGTTGCCATTGTGCCGCGATTTTTAAATTATGGCTTTTGATGAGGAGAGCTGCCTGAGATTATACTTGGCCAATTCTTTGTACTTCTCCACAAACCCTATCAAGCACACGGTCTGAAAGAAAAGAAGGATTCACTCAGTGAAATACAAGGTGAAGTTTTTTCTCCACGGAAAATTTGAAGTTGTTTCATACCTTGACAATTTGAACAACAATGTTCAAATCAGGGTTGCTAAGATCCACTTTGTGCACAGTCGGAACGGATTTAGCTACTGCATCGATAACCTTCATTCGATCAACGCCAGTATTTGCACGAGCATCATACAGAACTGCAAACTGTAGTTGAAATTCCATCAGCATCACCAACAGAAAGATTTTGCCGATTTGGTTTCTGTTAATACATAGTTATTCTTCGACGCCTATTAGCATAGGAGTGGATAGTAAGTTAAGATTCGAAGATGCACACCTTTTGTGGCGTCCGAGTCTCCAAAGGAAGATACTTGTCGACCAATGGCTTTATAGCTCGTTTGATTTCGTCATCTGATGTGTAGCACGAAGCTTCCACGGGAAGAACTCGTAATATGAACCTGTGCAACAACGACAGAAGAGTTTGAAGCTCGTTATAGATTTTAAGCTCGAGGTAAAAATCCATTGAATCGCAATCGGAAGCTTTATTCTACAATATTTTACAGTAGAACCTTGACACTTGCTTCTTTGTTGAAGCAAGGGATGTCATCATGTGTTGAACGATATCTTTTGGACTGGGATCTCCTTGCCTCCTCCGCATTTGTATGAACACAACTCCATTGCAGCCCGAGTCGAGCTTAATGAATCGCCTCTGTTGAGAGAGAGAGAGAGAGAGAGAGAGAGAGAGAGAGAGAGAGAGAGAGAGAGAGAGAGAGAGAGAGAATAGTCCATTAATATCACTACATGGTAACGAGAATTCAAAATTTTTAAGAGTTCAAAGCTTCAACTGTGTCTGGAATTAGCAACTACGGAGCGATACATAGCAGCAATGCATCATCAGTCATAAGGTGAAACTCAACTGAGCTTTACAGGATAACTAGAAAGTACCAATTAAAATATGAATACGACACAAGAAATCAAGAATCTTTTAGTTTAAGTTTACCTTACTCTTATCACCCAATTCAGCCAGCTCAGCTTCAATCAGCTTATCAATAGATTTCTCTTCTATCTTTTCAGATGAGCTTTCACGAACGGAAGGAGAAGTTTCAATGCACTGTTTCTTCGCCAGTGGCTCAACAGGATCAGCTTCCACTGTTCCGTGATCAGATTTATCATTGCTTTCTTGATCTTTCTTCTTATCAGATTCTTCGGCTTTAGAACTATGAACTGACTCGTGTTTGTCATTACCCAACTTTGTCTGTTCATTACCATTATTACTAGGATGATCATCTCTACAATCTGCATCATCACCATCATCATCTTCTTCTTCACCGCTTGACGAGTCAGAGTATGTGAATTTAGTTACTTTGTTTAGTGGCTTCTTAGCAACTTCTGACGTATTCACTTTTGGTTCAGTCCCTTCCACAAGCTCTTCGAAAAACTGTTGTATTTGAACAAAATTAAAACTCAACCAAATATTTCAGTTCACTAACACTTCAAAACCATAAGAGAACAAAAATATTAGTGCTATTTCATTTCTGCAACATGATGTCATAACTTTGAAGCAAAACAAATCCATCTGAACAAGATCAACGCTCTTTCGGGTACCAAATGAGCTAATAGAAGCAAAGCAAGACACATCAAATACAAAACTACATGAGCATAAAAAGCATCTATAACTCAACCAAATTCCATATTTACGAGTTACATAAACACGAAAAAAGATATCCTTACAGTTTCAATAACACTAATCGCTTCGTGCGACGCTTGTTGTTCTCTCCCGCCATCACATGTTATGAAGAAGCCTTCGACGCCAGGTCGCAGAGGATAAGCACCCTTCTTCACTGGCTTCTACACATAAACAATTAACACGCAGAAACAGTTAAGCTTGGGAATCACAAAACACCGGAAAAAAAAAGAGGCAACGCAGTTGCTGCGTTAAAATGCGTAGGAAGCTTTGAGAATTACATTATGCGGAAGATAATGCTTTCTTTTCTTTCCAGGATTCGATTGCTTCGATTTGTTATCATCGGCCGCCATGGAAGGTGTGGACAGACAGTTGAGCTGAGCTTGCGAGAGTGAATCGAAGAAGAGATCGTGCGTTGAGGTATTTCTCCACTGTAAGCCCAATGGGCCTATTGGGCCTTCTATTAAAAAATATCCCAACTGTTCAGGGATCATTGTGCAAATACTGCAAATCGGTATCGTGTAGTAATGGGCGAGTATAAAATGAGGAATCGAAGCATCGACGAGTCACACAAAACCTAAGGGGAAAAAAAAAGGAAATAATCAAAAGAAATTGAACGCTGATGCATTGAGGTTGTAGCTCATGGGTGGAAGTGAAAAGTTGGAGCTGGGAAACAATGATGTTGATGATGTCCGATGGCTTTGTTCTTTGACGGACGCCGAGCTTGTAATTGTTCAATTTCTGTGCGGTATTGCTGCTAGAATATCGTGTGCTATCGCTGGTGAATTGATTACTTTGCTGTTTCTATCTTATTGTTTTGATTGATAGGATCTGTTGATGGGCTTGAAGAACCTGGTGAACGTCCGTGCCAAGAAGATAGGCCACGAGGCTTTGGCTAAAAAGTTCGACCTGAAGATGCTTAGAGCTCTGAGTATGTTCTTCTGCTTAACTGGTTCGATTGGCGTTTTTCTGCTTCTTGTCGTTGGTTATTTGCGGGGACACGGTTTTAAAAATTAGATCATTTTCCTCGTTTCTTGGAAGTGACAAGTGTGTAATTTTTCGAGGTGAATGATAATCAATTCAAGGTCTAATCTCTTATCTTTTGTTGTGAAAGGTCGAATCTTTGTGGAAGATTTAGAAGAACGACTGAAGGGCTCGACAGAGGTATCGAGCTTCAGCTCCAACTTGTTGAGGCGAGATCTCGATTCTGGTTTTGGCAGTTTGACCATTGAGGAATTATATCCATACATATGTTCGGATAGGAGGAAGAGAATAGCAGATATGTAAGCCATCTGTTTTCCTCATTCGTGAAACGCCTCACGTACTTCGAATTCTTTCAAGTACTCTTAGAGTGGATGGCAGGGCTATGAATGGATTTGAACTCCTTTATCAGTTATCTCTTGCAATGCTTCACTAAACCATTCAAACATTGGTTCGATCTTATCAGGTTTTTCGACGATACGCCTCATTCCCGAAAGCAGAAAACCAGCAAAAGAGAATAGGCAGCAGCTTTCCAGTCTCGTCGGGGCACTTAAGTTCGTGATTCATGAATTCTTCCTCTTTTTCTGTCTTTTCTGTGTAGTAATGCAGTCCATCTTCTTTCGTTCTATCCGTTGGTTGCCTTAAAAAAATGGCAGATTTATTGTAGTTAAATTAACTTGCTTCTTGCTGATTCAGCAACCAGCAGAAATTTTGTACACACAGTATAAGCAATATATATGAAACTTCAGCAGTATGATTTCTGTGTCATTTTAATGAAATGCGAGACTATAATAAGAGGAAATGAAACAATGAATAAGCTCAATTAGCGAGTGATTGACTCGTTTTAGAATTTTCCAGTACTGAGGAAAAGCTCATCCTTTATGTACAACGAACTTCACAATCTTCCAATCTATATTATTATTAACTACGTATATATTAACCCAAACAAAGTCGCACGCTGCAAATCGTATGGAAAATTGTCGAAACTCAGGCAATGCCCTCAGCCTCACGTCTATACATAAAAAACTCACGCAATACATATTTCCTCCTCAGTAAAAGGAAATTAAGACAATCTTTGCCATGAAATCAAACACATCAACACACAGTTATCATTAGCTTCTCCTTCCCTTTCAGAAGATATGATGATCTCCAAGAAACCCATCCCAGCCGTGTTTCCAGACATAATAAGTAAGAACAGCCTCGTATGGCCGCATACGTTCAGATTAGGTGTGCTGAAAGATCGCATTGCTGAGGTGGGCCCACTTGAATGATTCTTGGCTTAGACGATAAGAATCAAACTTTTCTTTCCGCCAATCAGATTCAACTATAATGATTCCTTTCTGACCACCTGTTGGCCTTTCCATGGGAGCTTCGAAATTCTTGCCAATTTCTTTGACTGCTACCTCTATTGAATGGATTATACTGATGATTATCTGGATAGATATTATAGGCAGTGCCTCTATTTGTCCTCATTTGTTCTTCCAGGTCGTATTGTGAGCGCTGCAAGAGATAAAAATAAAACAAATTATGTATACATCTCATCTACATAATGTGTTGATTATTCTCAGGCATGTGATATCTCTTACGCAAGAGGCTGGCTCTTAATGGCCAAAGCAGCGGTGGAGACAAAGTGGTTCGGTAAAGACACTATGTAGATCATATTCGGTAATAGTGTAAACGTGTATTGAAATAGTGTCCATTAGAATGTATATCTTTTAGACATTCTTTTTGGGGCTTCTTTCTAATTTTCAGGCTTGCATGACTCTGACTGATGTTACCACCAAACCAAACATAATGTAGAAGAACTAAGAACAAGAGATTTAAAAAAGAGTCCAGGCAGAGAAAAAGCATTTTTAGTACAAATTCTTACCTTGGAAGGATCTGAAAGAACTGCATATGCCTCTCCGATCATTTTGAAAAGCCTGTCTGCATCCTTGTGAACCTCTTCTGCTATTTCTTTCCAGATATTGTCATCTGAGTTCTCACTTCTAACTAAGGATTGACCAGCCTGTCGCAATCAAAGAAGTAAGTAACATGCATTATTCTAATTTCCATGACAATTGCGCGGAATTATATAGTTAAAATAGCAAAAAGGAAACCTTGTCAGGGTGATATTTTAGTGCAGCTTTGCGATAAGCCTTCTTAATTTCAGATGCAGAAGCTGATGAATCAACTCCCCTGTATTCACGAGAAGATAATTAAGTTGTCATCTTTAGCTGAAGATGAAACTATAAACTACAGATATTCTGCCCAGACTCTGGTCATGAATCTATGATAAAAAGGGAGTATAGCAAGACATGGCTATTAAGTAGCTTTCATGTCACTCACAATTATTGTTCGGTATCTCCATACTACATCATTTCCAAGTTGTTCAGGCTTCAAGCATTACTTTCTTACAACATGGCACAAATGCGATGAATGAGATTGTTCACTTACATTCGTACGGAAATGCTCAATCGTTATGTAGATTGTTTACATAATATCATATCCTAAAAACCTAACATCTGCACACATGAAAGAAACGAGGAAAAGAAGGAACGTACAGTATCAGATACATGTCAAGAGATATCTCCTTTTTTGCAGCTTCTTCCATTTCTGAAAGTTTCAAGCGGGCTTGATTAAGCTCATTCATACATTTTATTGCACGATTCCCATCTGATGTCCCATATTGACTTGTCATCTTGTCTATGTCTTTTGAGAGGAGAGAAATAAGTTTTTCAAGATCTGCAACGGCTTTTCCATAATCTCTAATCGTTTCATACAGTGTGGCTCGTCTAGATATGGCCTGTGCATATGCAAAATTTCGACAATTCCATGCTGTCAGACTAACGAAGCAATCACCAAAAAAAATAGCATCAGAAAATTGATCTAAGCATGCAATATTGTTTTACTATATTGCAGTCCTTTGAACAAGGTCCTGGTCCTCGAAAGTTTTAGATATAGGAAATGCAATCAGAAATGAAATGGCCGAAAAGCTTGGATGGTATCAGTTACTGCAATTACATGATTCTGATTTCAAAATATTTATAGGCTTAACAAGCAAAACATGTTCTTTCTGCAGAATTTCCAAGTTGGATGAAAACTGGTATAAATGACCTTACCGGTCAACGCAAAGTACAAATATACAAGAATAAATCAATATCATACTGCTTTTCTTGCTCAAATTATGAGAACAAATGGTGTGAGTACTGACTGGGAAAAATGTCAGGGGTAAGCATACCTTAAGATAATTTTCATCTAGGGCTATAGCAAGGCTACAATCTGCTAATGCGTCAATGATTTGACCCATAGCACGGTATGCAGCTGCACGATTACAGAAACAAATTGCTGCAAAAGGGCGTGATTCAACCGAACATGATAATGCAGCAGTGTAATGCTCGACAGCTTCTGTGTATTTTCTAGACTTATATGCTTCATTTCCAGCAGCCTATATAAGCAATCACATATATATATATATCAATTATATTATAGACAAAACACAGATTTAGGCAACACCATTCCAATAAAAGAAACCACTTTTTCTCTACCACAACAGTATAAATTTGATAAGCTAAATACTGAAATATATATTTCAAGAATTTAGAAAGAAAAAGAAGAAAAAAACTCACCTTGTGTTTCAACAGATCATGTATAATACCAACCAATGGAATCATCGACTCTCCAGTCTTGTTTTCAGCCCTGAAAAAGATCAGACTACTTGAAAACTGAAACTCAAGCATAAAGACCAAAACATAGATATTTCCAATTTCCACAAATACCAACCACAAAAGGAAAGGTAAAAGTTTTCCCTTCACTGAATTACCTTTCTACAACTGACACAGATTCCTTTTGTTTCTCAAGGAAAGCAAGGGCTTCCTCAAGCTTTCCTAAGTAAAAGTAAGATTTAAGTATCGTTGACCAATACCAAACAACAAAGGAAGTGTCGCTTTCCAAGCCAGAACTAGGAGAGTCCACAGCTTGTTCGTCACTGCGAGATAACAGAAAGTTTGATTCTATTGAGCCTTGAATCTTCTCACAAAACTCAATCAGCTCTTCATATTTTTTCAACTGTCAGAGGAATAGAAGTAGGCAGATGCGAATTAGTAGATCGAAGGTGAAATCAATGTTAAAGAAAAGCTACACTTCGTCTCACTATAACGTACCATAAGAAGAGTATCCACTTTCATCTGGAACAAGGTTTTTGAATGAGAGCTTATCTTCAAGGCCTCATCAATCAGAATAATGGCCGAATCAGCATCAATATTTGTTTTACGACCTAACAATTCGGTAACATCTTGCATACTTTCTGCAACTTTCTGGAAATTAATGAAAGCACCGATTATATTTTCTACAGATTAAAAGAGGCATCAGTTTCACATGATTCGGGAAACAAGAACATATAAATAAATGGAGTTCAAGTGTTTGCGGTATCACTACATCATTTGAATGTGAAAAGCCTGGGATTAGTTAGCGGAGAACTCAAAAAGATTTAAAGCTTTAAGTTCTGGTTTCAGGGTACATACTGCCCACCAAAAGAGGGCCTCGTGAAGACTTCCAAATAATAAACAAATCGGCTTAAGCATGAATAACCTAGAAATGCATAAAAGCAATTCAGAACATGATATCCTCTAAGACCATCAGTATGTCACACATAAAACTGACTGCAAAAATGACTACGAATAAGACAAGAATCTGCAATATAATGTGGCATCAATGTTAAAAGATTTAGCCAAGACACTCGTCCTTCTTAAAACCACAAAGTCTTATTACTCCGCAAAAAAATTACAGTTTCATGCGCCCGACTTGTTTATGACCGATACAAAAGAAGCAATGTAAAATTCAATGCACCAACCGCTGCTCTACTCTAATAGAAGATTTACAGATTAGGCGCATTAACTTTTTAAATTATACCTTTGCTTTCTCAATGCCTTCAGAAGCTTCTACAAGAAGCTTCCTGTCTGCCACATCAGATCCTACTTGCAAACACTTCATAAAATGCAGAACTGCATTCTCAACTTCCCCCAAGGCAAGGTAACAGCTGAAGAGTTTAAAAAAAAGAGGTAAATTAGAAATCTACTAGTCAATAGTGCAAGCCAGTCATAATACAGTTTTTTCATTGACTGATTTACCTAAATATTTGAATCCTAAACTCAACATCATGTTGAGCTTAAGAATACTTCAATTGTAAATCTAACTGAAAAAGATTTTCATTACTGCTGATAGAAATCATATTCAATAACAACGCATCGAAAAAAGACTGTTTGAGACTATGGAGGAAACCACATTCAAGCAGACCTTATTATCCATAGACAAAGTAGTTGAAGTCAGAAACGCATTCAGTTCAGGTATTCTATTATTCAATTAGCCCAAAGCGTAAAATAATTGAAAGCAGCATTCCAAGTCCGTGAAAAAAAAAAAAAAAAACTAAATAATGAGTGTTTCACCCAAGTAGCATAAAAGTGTTTTTTTCTTAAATCCGAATAGATATCCACTTCTTACTATCAATGTAATAAAGCAATCAATCAAAACATGCACTACCTAGCAGCTCGAACATGCACCCTGAGGAAGCAGGGATCTAATGAAGCAGCCTTTAAACAGTCATCCAATGCCTCTCGCATTCTTCCAAGTGACATAAGTGTAGCAGCACGATTGCTATAGCACAGCATAAGAGCCCTCAAACAGCTTCTAGAAGTTTCATTTTGCGGAATGCACTTCACTCCTTGAGTATAACAATCTTCAGCTTTCAGAAAGTCTCCCTTCGCATAGGCTTGATTACCCCTGGTGCCAAAAATCATAATTGAAAGCACAACAGTGGATCAACAAGGATTGTAAACGAGGAACATCGGTGTCACAAAGTTCCACCAATCAAGTTCCATAAATTTTACGTAAAAGATAACAATTCCCACCTCAGACGCCATCTTTCGCATGATTCTTGACATGAAATACTAGCTTCTGTGGCAGAGTCTTTCTTGGTTTCCATGTCTTCAACACGATTGGGTATTTCACTCCTTTGGATCAGAACAGTTGGATTGTTACCTTCCTGTTCCTTATTGGATAATGAATGTGGCAATGTAGAAGCTTGAAATGAGGGTAAAAGGGATGCCTTTTGGGATACACCTGTACTTGAAGGGTGCTTACTAGCATCATTTCCAGCTTTGGTTCGGTTTTTCTTTTTTAGCAAAGATTCAGAAGATTCTCCAACAGGAATGGATGATGCGGAAAAAACAAAGCCACTGCTCTGTGCAGTGTCAGTTAAACTAGCATCACATTTCATGTGACTTGCCCCATCACTATCTTGTCTCTCGATTGAGGATGCACTACTTCTTTCAACATCTGCAGCAGTGAAAAAGGAGTCATTGCTGCAATCTAACTCATCTGTTGCAGACTTGAAGCTTTCAGTCTCTGCCCCTGAAACAGTATCTTCCTCAGGACACCCAGCATTGACAGCTTCATTCACAATGAACACAGGCTCTGCGTTTTCTTCCGCTATGGCCATTGCATCGACGTCGTTAATATGCAGGTGTTTGGTTTCATATACTATGCTTGTGTTTGATACATTGTTTGAAGTATTTGGAGCTTGGCCACAGGAACTATTTTGATCTGATGAACAGACTCTTGTTCTGATGCCACAGAAGACTCGCGAGAAAAGCAATTACCATTAATTGCTTCTTCACATGGTGATATGTCCATGGGTGAATACTGCCCAGAGGATTCAGCTTTTTCCACTGAATGCTCCTGGAAGAAGTAATCCCAATCAAACCTCGACTGAACTTGCGAAGGCTTTTTTAGCTTCCCTTTTTTGCTCTTTGATCTAGTTTCTTTTACAGATTCCCGTTTTGTTTCAGCTTTCCTCTGCATTCCAAAGATGATACGTTCTTTTGGGTCTGGCGTTTTGAATTCAACCGGCTGTGCTCCCACAGTACCCAACTTGCTACCAAAACTAAACTCAAATTTCTTGTCAATCCGATCCACATTTGAATTCACATGAACAGGATTGTGATTAGTTCCAATAGATGTAAACAATGGTTTTGATCTTGGCGAGGTTTCATGCTCTAAATTCGAACTATTCTTACTTCGTGATCCAGCTTGAAAAGTAAAGCTCGAACCAAATGACCCTGGAATACCATTAAAACTCCCAGCACCGAAAATTTTATCTTGTCGAGTTTCAGCACCAGATTGCAAATCATTTTGAACCGTCTTATTAAAATTTTCATCACCTCGAGACTCATAGGGATGGCGAACATCATCAGCCTTGAGATTCTTGGATTCATTCAAAGATTCCTCAATCCTCAAACCCCTCATCTTGCTGGTAATGGGGTTAGTCTCACTCTCAACTATTGGCTCTCCATTAGTATCTCTCACATTCAACTTCTTCATCTTACTCGGAAGCTCGCCGAAATTTCCACCGTTCACCTTCCCAGAATGTTCGCTCTCAATGCGCAACCTCCTTATTTCATCTGGTAATTCAGACATCACTGCCTCAGCACTATCCAAACCACCTCCCAAGACATTACCCTTACCACTCATCAAATCAACATTATCTGAAGAAGAATTAGTTTTCTCGCTCCCTATCTTCAAACTCCTCATCTCATCCACCACATTATGATCATCAACGACACCACCACCACCACTTTATACCATCAAAATTACTTGATCCAAACACAAACCCGTGACCCGCATTATGCGATCCTGACCCAAACCCAAAACCCGCACCTTGCTGACTCGGCACTGTCCCAGAAACAGGCCTAGCGAAACTGGGACGATGCCCAGTTAAGGGTTTACGGAGCTTGGCAAACCGTGGAGGTCGACTCATACCAGGTTTTTGCGCGGGCGCCCATCGAGGCAAAATTGGGATCCATTACTCCGACAATTGTCAATTGACAATCCGATAAAGGGATTTCTCGTCAAATTACTATGAATTCGATTGCCTAGAGAAGCTTGAAGGGAAATGACCGTCGGATTCGGGGGAGTCAACGACGGCAGGTGAAAAGATACGACATCTAATCAGCCTGCCGACGATAGATCAACGTCGAAAATGGCCGTCGTTTCGAAATTGCAGAGAACGTTGGGTGCAAGAGACTTTGGGCTAATCACGAGAGAGTTGGATTAACGAAGAGTTGAAGAAAACCTCCCTATTTGTTGCTTAATTTGTTTATCATTTGTATTTGGATTGTTCAATGTTAATTTTAAATTCCCATTCTTTATTTTGGAGAAAAAAATAGAAAAAAAAATGTGTAGTGGATTTATTCAAACAAGTGGAAGAAACAAAAGGAGGGTTTGTTATTCTTCCACCAATAATATACGACAAGTACACTTACAAATATATACTCCCCTCCGTCTCGCTAATTTTATCACACTTTTCCATTTCGAGCGTCCCAATAATTTTATCACCTTTCCTTATTTAGCAAAAAAATATCACAAACAATCAATATAGTAATACTCTCTCTGTTCTAAAAAGAAAGTCTTTTCAGAATTTTTCACACATATTAAGACATGTATTCGAATGTCTTTTATACCCCTCATTAATTATCTGCCATGTATTGAATCTTGTTTTGTTACTTAATATGGGGACAATTTTGGAAATTTACACATATATTGTTTTTGAAAATACCAAAATGACTTGCTTTTGAGAACAAGAAAAGATATGAGAACGACTTTCTTTTAGAACAGAGGGAGTATTAAATATTCTCAAAAGACGTGTCAAAATATACACTTTTTTACCTTTTTATTGTACTATATTATTATAATAATGCGACCTTAATTTGCGTTGCCCAGCAACTTATGTGATAAAATTGTCAGAGGCCTATTGCTCCTACCAAAAGCGTCGCACCGCCCAGTTTGGTGGGTCCCAATTCGAACCCAACGTACGGCCAGAGAACGTTACCAATCACAGCATCAGCAGCAGTTTGTTCCGCCGAACGTCAGCGGCTGTTCGATGGTTCGCCGCAAGGGATGGTCCAAAACAGTGGTGCGATGGGGTTAGACGGCTCGTCTATGCAGTTAGGGCAAGCTTCCTCGGATGAGTTTTACAGTAGCGGGCGCACCGCCCGAACCGTGGCTTGAGCTCGAGCTCGTCTCTGTACCCAACGATTGGAGGACGGGAATTCGAGGGAGTTTGATTATTGCGACGTGGATTGGAGCTTGAACAGTGAGCCGGTGAGCGCCGGCAGGCATTGGAGCGAGTCGACGTATGCGTTGCCTCACGGGGAGAACGTTCGTACTTACGAGCTGTTTGGGAACGGTAGCCTTGAGAATCGCAATTGGGTAGGCCCTTGGCTCGTGGTGATAATAACGGTGTCTTGGGTGGCTTGATGAACGAGCTGCAAGGTGGCTTGGCGGGTTGGATTTGGGTCCGATAGGTGCACCGAAGAGAGGGAGTATTGGTGGTGTGCGGGGGTTTGGGTCCAATCGGTGCACCGAAGAGAGGGAGCATCGGTGGGGGTGGGGCGGATTTGGTCCAATCGGTCCAATTGGCTCGACGAGAAAAGGGAATGCTGGCGGTGGTGGGGCCGGCTTGGGTTCGATGGGTTCGTTGATGGGCGGGATTGGTGGTGGTGGTGGGGCGGGTTGGGTTCGATGGGTTCGTTGATGGGCGGGATTGGTGGCGGCGTGGGGGGCGGTTGGGTCAGATGGGGTTCGTTGATGGGCAGTGTAGGTGGTGGTGTTGGGGCAGGTTTGGGTTCGATGCATTCAATGCAGGACGGGGTTGGTGGGGGGCGGGTTTGGGCGGTGAAGGCGGGTCGTTTGGGGAATGGAGTTCGCCGTTCGAAGAGAGGGACTTTTTCGGCATAACGAGGCACTCTGTTTTCTCTCCTCCTCGTTGAGAGGTTTAGGAGTTGTTAACTAAGTTATATAATGGTTAAAAACATAGACAAAAAGGATTTTAGCAGAGAGTTTGTTGCGGAGATGAGAGACTTGAATGCATGTGCCATTTTCTATTTCCCTTTCTGCTTTGTTTGTTTGTTGATGACGTTTTCGATACTTCTTTGGTGGGAAAGTGGCATTTCAAACTTTCTTTGACGATCGTTTTCTTGCATTTGGTTTTTCTTGTGTTTTTATTTTTATTTGCAACTAAAGAAATACTACTACTGGAATATGGAGATTACGATTTACGATGGCTTTGTGTAAGAGATAATCCAACTGCTTGAATTTGATCCCCTCGTGGAGGTCTCCGCTTGACCCATCAGAAAAGTCCATGGGCCAAGAGCCATTATTGGCGTGGGTCGGGTCGGGTCCTGGCCCACCATTTGATGGGCTAATGAGGGCCATGATATTGGGTCGGGTATGATCCATTGGGTTGGGTCGTCGTTTAGGGAAATTGAAATAGAGTAAAATTTTTATAAATTAATAACGATGGGACCATTAAATTTACTAATTTAGAGATATATTAATATCGATAAATCAATAATTTATTAATTATAAGATATTTTTTTAAATTAAACTCTCTTAGTCCCTGCAAATGACGACTGAATCAAATAAGAACATGGGTGAGTTTATTATCATCATATTACATGCAATTATATTATGTGCAGTACATTGCTAATTTTATTTGTTGTAATGATCTTTCAGATATATGACATGGAGTAAAGATCATGAATACTTTGTAATTATAACATTTTAACATATTACCATTATATTTACTTGTAATATTTTATGAATATTAATTTAGAGTTTGATGGGACCTATATAATGAGATTTTTCGAAAAATGTAGTTTTTTATTATCTTATCGAATTTAATGATCTTTTACAAAGGCCCAAGTTCGAGACCATAAAATCTTATTATTTTAGAGACTTATTAATTTAAAAAGTATTAATTTTATAGAGGTTTTTAGGGTACAATTTACCACAAATTAGAAATTCGGAAAAACGATGTAATTCGACGGAAATGACCGAAGTAATCTTTTAGATTTGTTTAAAGAAAATAAAATTAAAATAAAAGGAATATTCTCCAACGTATTATCATAGAACGACGCATTCTTGTCTAGCTAGGGTTTTCTTTGGTCTTTATTCCCAATATATAAGCTCATCGACTCCTCACCCTTGCAAGCTCTCTCTTACAGTCGTCGTCGTTACAGCTCTGAGCTTCTCTGTGAGCTGTTCTCAGTAACAGTCACAAGCAATGGCCGTTACTTTCTCGGATCTTCACACAGAGGCCGGCGTCAAGGCCCTTGACCAACACCTCTCTGGAAAGTCTTACATCTCCGGGTAATAATCTCGACTTTTGTTTGTAGGTTTCTCTATTTCGTAGCTTTGATTGATTCGTGTTCTTTTATTGCATCGAAAATTCAGGGAGCGGATAACGAAGGATGATGTTAAAGTGTACGCTTTCGTTTCTGGGAAGCCGAGTTCTGCATCATATCCTAATGCCAGCAAATGGTATGAAGCCGTTTCGGAAAAGCTCTCCGTGAGGTAATTGATGGTTTGTATGGGATCAAATCCAGTCGATTTTGGTTCCTTGCATTGGCCTCATTTGATTAGGCTAGAAGTATCATGATTCTGTGTTTTTTGTTGTTAATTGCAATATCAATATGTGCGGTGTGCGTAATTTTGATTGGATTTTTCTGTGGTTGTAATTGTGTTCCTTTTTTTATCAAAGATTGATTTTTTTCCTATGTCATAAACAAATTATTTGAGGCTAGATATTTTTCAACTTGTGACTGGGAGGCTCATTTTTAAAACATTAGACTTGTGTTCGCTTGGCAACATTATTGGTTTCACATACGGGTCTCAGTTTCAATTGGGACTCGCAGATGTATGTGTTATTATCCCCCACTTATCGTGGTTGGACTTTATTATAGTTTGTATTGATTCATTATTTCATTCATGACCTAGACGTTTAACCATGGTTGTATATTGTGAATGGATGTACAGCTTTCCAGGGAAGGCTGTTGGGGTGAATATTGGCGGGTCAGCAGCCTCCGTAGAAGCTGCTGCACCTGCTGCTGAAGCGAAGGTAGTAACCCTATAACTTCACTTCTTTTGTGCTGAATCTTGTGTTATATTGCCTTCAGCTGGAAACTGGCTGTTAAGAACTGGACATATTAGTCGAATGTCTGTTACTATCTCTTATTATTGTGACCAGTTTGTTTAGGTTCATTCAATTTACAATTTCTTTCCTGATATTGGATCTAGTGTTTGATCTAAAAATGGTTACTGCTTGGTCTGGTCAGGAGTCAACTGCAGAAGGAGAAGATGATGACCTCGATCTCTTTGGTGAAGAGACAGAGGAGGAGAAGAAGGCTGCAGAACAGAGGGAAGCTGCTAAGGCATCCACCAAAAAGAAAGAGAGTAAGTCATCGATGCATTTGCAAACAGGTCATAGAAGTAATTTGTGTCAATTGAGAGTTATGACTATATGTTACATCATTAACGGAAAATATTGGAGCAAAGAAATGCATATCCAATCATATACTTGTCTTCCAGCTGCTAGTTTCCTTAGTACTTTAATACTCTCTCTGCATATAATAGGCGACCATATCATGATATTCTGAACTGTACCATCTTTCGATTTTACCGATATGATCTTTGTCCAGGTGGAAAATCGTCCGTGCTTATGGACATCAAGCCTTGGGATGACGAGACAGACATGAAAAAGCTTGAAGAGGCAGTGCGCAGCGTTCATATGGAAGGCCTCTTGTGGGGAGCATGTATGATCTATCCATCTCATCACTGTGTTTCTGCGTGTTATCTGTGTAAGTATAGCAAATAACATTTTGACATGAGCACTTTTTGCAGCGAAATTGGTCCCGGTTGGTTATGGAATCAAGAAACTTCAGATCATGCTTACCATAGTCGACGATCTCGTCTCAGTTGATACACTTATCGAGGACTATCTCACAGCTGAGCCCGTGAATGAGCATGTCCAAAGCTGCGATATCGTCGCCTTCAACAAAATCTAAGCTTTTATAGCGCAACCGAAGAACGTAACTTGTGTCATCTTTCAAGATCCATGTCGTTTTTGTTTTCGGTGCCTGTGTTTGTTATTTATGGTTTTGGGTAATCTATAATACTTTCTTTTTGCCTGTTTTAAAGTTGTTACCTTCGATTTTGGTGTTCCTTCGTGTCTGATGAATAGGGATGGCAACGGGGCGGGTCTGAAGCGGGTTTGGCAGGACCTGAAACCCGCCCCGTTTAATATATTGGACCCGAGATCTGCCCCTCCCCGCCTAAGGTTTGAATCCGCCCCGAACCTGCACGAAGCGGACACGCCGGAGCCGCTTTGTGTTATTCTTTCTTTTTTTTTTCTTGGAACTTTCTTTTAAATGGAAAAAACCAAAACATTTGAGGTATTTAGTGTTTGAACTCATAATTGTAATATTTTTAACTAGATACTTATCCATTAGATCACCAAGTTTTTTGGGCTGGGGGTTAGCAAGACCCAAGATCCGTCTCGGACCTGGGCAGGTTGAGGTTTTTGGGACCTGAAAGCTGCCCCAATACTCAGATTAAACCTGGGTAATGGATTGGGCCGGGCCGGTTCGGGCCGGTTCGGGCCGGTTCCGGTTACCGGTTCCGGTTCACCGGTTCCGGCACTGTTCGGTCCCGGTTCCGGGACCATTTTCCCTGGACCGGATCAGAACGCGGAGAAGAACCACGGGCCACTAATGGGCCGGTTCCGGTTCCAGAACCGGTTCGGCCCATTATATAATTTTTTTATTTTTTCATTTTTTATTTTACTATTTTCGAATAAAAAAAAAAAAAAAACTGATATAGGGTTCCGGTTCCGGTTCCGAACCGGAACCGGGAACCGTGGTCGGAACCGGGAACCGGAACCGGTAATCCACGGTTCTGGTTCCCGGACCGGCCCAAACCAGTTTTATTGGGCCGGTTACGGTTTCAGAACCGGTTTTACCGTTCGGTTATGGACCGGTTTCGTGGGCCGGTTTTGGGCCGGTTCTGGGTTGGACGGCCCATTACCCAGGTTGAACTCAGATAGTAAGAACAACCCGCTCATTAGGGGCGGGTCTAGGAGGATCCGGTCTAGACCCGTCTCATTTTCATTCCTATTGATGAAAATGAGTCCAAGAGTGGTGGTGTTATTAACGTATAGATTAAACTCCACATTTTTTTGACATGGGGTCTTAAAATTTATATACAAATGCTTGCATTTAAAACGCAAGAAATTGGAAAGTGAGACTCGTGAGAATGATTTGAGCTTTTCTGATAGGCAACAAATGAACACTAAGGAAAGCATAAGATTATAAGTTTACTCAACCATGAAGAGTATGACAAGCTTTACAATAATAATGTTACTAAAACCATATTTTCTTAGATCAACCTGCATGCATACTTACGTGCATGTAGTGAAACTTTGCATGCAGTGTTAACGTGTACTTTGCATGCAGAGAAACTTACGTGCATGTAGAGAAACTTTGCATGCAGTGTTAACGTGTACTTTTCTATTTCACTAATTTACCTATATAATTACGATTGGGCGTACAATTATACGTAAAAAGTGTGTATGCGACATTTAAAATACATCAGCGTAATATTTCGAAAAATAAGAAATGCTTTCAAGGAGTCAACTTTGGAAAAAATATAAATCATAATATAGAACGTAAACGTGAGCCTGTAATTCTTGATATCAGATTGCATTCGATAAAAGTCGTAAAGAAATTAATTTATTAGCCCTTAAACCACATTAATACGTTTTGACTCTAAAATTTATCGAGGTAGTAGCGGATAAGATATCATTCTTCACGCGGTCGGTACCAAGTACGTGTATATATCAAAAGTAATTAAAGTTAATCCATATAATCCATGAAATATATTTTATAATAAGTTTGGTGGATTTTACAAAATACAGAAGGCAAAGCAATATTAGGCTACATACATTTTCTCTATAAATACACATCTATGTGTATGAGTGTGTGTGTGCTAATATAAAGAACCGCATTCTAGAACTATATCTTCGGCGCCTAAGATCACAAATCGAAAGCTCGACACACCTCAAAATCCAGGTTTCTTTATGGTTTTAATTATATGACTTCGCTGGACTTTTTCTTTTTTTTTTTTGCAGATTCTTATGGATATATATGGCTGTTGCAATCTTCTTTCATTCAATAAACTTGTGTAGATGTGTTGTGTGTTTGTGTGTATAAGGTAAATGTTGTTTATCAACAGAGATTTCTTAGTTTTCTTATACAAACTAGTATGTTTTTTATACTCCTTTTATATATCTTCTAGTTTTTGCTTTCTGTGTTTATCTAATCTATCGCATATGAGAGGCTTTTCCCAACTCGATCGTGAGATTTCTGGATTGATTCATCTGTTTTCTTTTAGTATGTTATTGTTTCTAATAAATGATGCGTAGTTAATTGTTATGTCTCTTTTTTCTGATATCATCGGAGTGACCCTTTGAGCAATTTAGTTAATGTATTTTGTTGATTAATGCAAATCGTTTCGAAAAAACAAAGTAATTATGGAATTCCCCGGAGAATAAACTCCGAGATGTATGTATAAATTTTAATTACCCCATCAAATATATGCCATCTTCCTTCCGTGGATTCTACAAAATATGCAATGGACATACCTCATAGAACAAAAATAGCTTACCAATATATATATGTATATATATACACACACATACACATACATGGCAGTAACTAGTAATGCTTATATTATTCCTCATGGCTGCTTTTCTACAGTTCACAGGTTGTTCAACAATGGAAAACAACAAAGAAGCAGACTTATTACCCTCAACAAAACTCTATCCATGCGAAAATTGCTCAAAAACGTTCCAATCGCCCGAAGCACTCGCTGACCACGTCCGTCAACGACCCAAAATCGACCCGCCCGCCCGAAAGGCTCCGCCTAGCCCGTGGGCCCCACCCATGAAGTTCCGACCCCGTTATTACGACACATATAATATAGGTAATAATATATGGACCCCGCCCGCCTGAAACCAAGCTGTGATACTGATAGGAGGAGATAGCCTAGCCTCTTGATATAATAACTTAAGTGGTTTGCAGAGCTTGATTTATTTCGATGTGGGACAAGTAAAGCCCAATTTGTATTTTCTCCTTCGCAGACGATCGTCTTGCCAAGAAAATGAAGCTCGTGAATCGGCCTGTCGGAATTTGCATCAGGGATTGCGAGAATAATAGCCCTTCGGAGGCCTCGAAAGTCGGCGGCGACAGTCAATTGGTCGATACGCCGGGAAAAGGGAAGGAGAAGGTCGCCTACGATAATTCTGCCGAGGAGGACGACTCAAACGACTCGGGCGACTGGGACTGCGGCGTATATTACTGCTATGAGACTAACTACGACACTGACCCTGACATAGTCTCCGAGGAGGAGGACGAGGAAGGGGATGCGCACTTTACGTTTGTGGAAGTAGTAGTACTAGAAAGCGACGAAGATGCGGAAAATGGGCTTGTTGAAATTCAAGGAAAGGCTGAATTGGGAGAGGAAGTTGTGGTGGCCGACGAGAAGATGATTAGAGGATCGTATGGCGAAGGCAATGAGGAAGGGTCGGCGGCGTACGTCTGCGAGCGCTGTGAGGAGGGCTTTACGAGTGGGGAAGCTCGCCAAAGCCACGCCTGTCGTTACCAGGGATCGGAGTTAGGGTTCGACCTCAACGAGCCCTACGAGGACGACGAGTGGTAAGATACAACTCTCAAGGAAATACGACAGATGATTATTCAGTTTTTTATTATACAATTCTTATATGAGCATTTCTATCTATGATCGTTCAGTTTTTATTATACATTTGTCATTGATGGTGGGAGGAACTTGTTCGTACTACTTTATTATACATTTGCTACTTACAAAGCATCGAAAATCGTTTGTACGGTTTTTTTTCATATATTTTCGTTATGCTTCTTTGGGTATGTGAACCGTTTTTTCTGGAAAATAAATGAACTAATGAAGAGAAAATACTGAATAGAAAGATACCTACTAAAATATTCAACTGCACTTGCCGAAAAATGAAAATTCACAAAATACGGATTTCAGTTCAGAAAGCAGATTCAAACTAGGTAGTCATTCAGTCATAGGTTATAATAGATAATAATAGCAAGTCTGGACAAAAGCAGAAGGCAAACTACTACTTAATCCTAACAGAAGAACATAGAGTTGCAAACTTTGTCATCGAGCTTAGGCATGGGGGGGACGTTGGGCCCACCGCCCGTCCCGAAGACGAGGTGTCCGACCTTTCTTCAAACTTCATCCATTGTCCCAACTGAGAAGCAGCCAAGTGCGCATAGCATATAGGAGCAACTGCACAACACAGAAATTTCACACACAAGATATTTACCTTTCTTCTTTCCCATTGCTATTTATATATACGTACGAAAAAAGAGCCAACAAAAAAGTTTGACTTACCAACTGAGATTGCAGTTGTGCTGCGCTGGTACCTGGAAATGAGATGTAATTTTAGCATCTTAAAGACACGATGTAATAATGCGTGCAAGAAAATAGCGAGAGATTACCGATGTTTGCTACTACTTACACGTATGAGAGGGAATGGACGAGTTCCTGCAAATCGTCAGCTGAGAAACCCACCTCGTCGAGAAGCACGTGGTAGTGAGTCGGTCGAGTAGTTCCCTTGCAAACGAAAAAACGCATATGAGACTTTATAAGCATTCGGTATGAGAGTTAAGTTACTATCTCTGTCCAGATGGTCAAAGATGTGCTTACAATCATCCCTGCATGAGCGCACAAGTAGAAGTCATTGCCTCTTGGGTGACAGACATTGCTGTCAATTATTGTCCCTGCAAAGGTTGTGACAGAAAAAAGATATTATTTTCAACGCAAACGAAATGGAATTTTAAGGATTTTGGGGGAGAATAGAAAGGAATTATTACCTGGCGGGACGTTATCTGGAGAATTGGCTTGGAAGAACTTAGTGTGGTGATTCTTCTGGGCAACAATGAGGACAAACTTTGGCGACCATTTTTCATCAAGAAACTTGCAAGCCTGAATGCATATATACATGGAGGCAAAATGTTATATTCCAAATAAATTATACAAAACTTTAAGAATGGGGTGTTGAGATCATAATAAAGTGAAGACCTCTATAATTTGATTGAGCTCGATGTTCAGGACTTGATTGAATTGGGACTCACTGACGCCATCCCTAAAAATTGAAGAATATGTGATGATTATCAGAAGCCAGAAAATCCATGTGACAGATTAAGCTTTAACTAGTCTATATGTTCATAAGAAACAGGACAGTTCCACATGAGTCAACTAAAAGGTGCGCAGACGATAGAGTAAGCCACGGAATACTAAGAATGCAGAGCTACGGATAATACCTGAATATGATTATCTGATCTGGCTTCCTTTTTCCAGAACTGTTATAGAAATCGAGGAGAAGTTCCCTGGGCATTAATCAAGAAAAATATGAGGTTTGCCTGCTGAGCTAAAAGCAAATGCAAGAGTCTTCAATGATCAAACACTAGCAGGCAATCAAGTGTTTACAGCTACTTATCATAGTTAACGAGCAACATAATAATAATTCTACATCAATTGTTCTACCTCATAATTCCATCATCCTTGTCCCCATCTGGCTTGAAAAGTGAATCAATCATCTCAACTCTGGGAGATTGAGTGCGGACGCATGCTCGGTATCGAGAAACTGATGGCCAGTTCCTTGAGCTTACCACCTAATTACAAGGCCAAGGAAATGATGAGTATATTGGAAGGACGGATTTAACCAACAAAACAACTAACCAAGAATTAATAAATAGAGCTCGTCACAGAAACTAATTCAAATATTCATTTGCAGCACATTAATACAGTATAGAAAACATAAAGTCGAACTACTTACAGCTGCAATTGATGGAACATCAGACTGGCCAGGCGATCCATGTGAAACATCCATCCCAAGAATTAGCGTGGGAAGCTTAGAAACCATTGGTATTGAAGGTGATATCTCACTAGCTAAAGAAGAGTTCAGTCCACCGAGCTGAAAATTATAACTATATCATCAAGGCAGCACGGAGAAAAAAATGGAACATGCGAACCAACTGTTAAGAAAATGATAGTGGGGTAGTCTGTAACAAAAGCTAACCTTTGCATTGATCTTCAATAGCAAGTTCGTAAGATACTGGTCATTTACACGAGTAGGCGCGAGGCACTGAGTGACAACACCGAGGTCTGACAGATTCTTGCGCTTCCATGGACCTTAAAAATTCAAACCATTTAAAAGAAATGATATCCTTGGAAGATCGATCACGATATGAAATAATGTAAACACAGACCATAGATGTCACAGTTCTTTCGTTCAGGGAGCAAACAAAGAAGGAACTTTGGTGGGCCAGGAAGCCTTGACTTTATCTGCTGAAACATGCTCTCTACCCTAGCAGGAGCTGAAGCTCGTCTATCTTGCGGGCTTTCTTCAAACACGTCAAATGGATCCTCAATTTTCTGCAAAAACATAATTTCAATGAATTTACCTTGAATGAAGGAAAAGTAAAAAAAGTTATGTCAAAGCACTTACAACTCCTTTCATTCTAGAGACTTCAATCAGATCTGCCACCAGGGATCGCACGTCACAACGAGCTGAAAAGTTAACAACAGCCCAGCGCTCAATCGTACAAGCTTCAATTAACCTCTGTCAAATGACACAAATAGTACTTTTAGAAAATAAGGAGCAAAAGTAATGTTAACAAACAGAAGACATGGTTTTAGAGTTCACACCTTATTGTTAAAATTCCACCTTCCGTTCCTAGTAAAGAGATCTTCTCCATTACCCACCTTTAGCTGCAAAAGATATTCAGTAAAGTTCAGCGTTATCTCTCACTAAATGTCAAAATCAAGGTCCCATAATTCCTTGATTGTCCATAAAACCTTATACCTTTGGAGCGGGCAGAACACGGCCTTCAACCTTCATAAAGCTCGGATTGATGGAAACACCACATGCTTTAAGCATTTCATCTGCCCCGTAGTTGTTAAGCCTCAAAGCCTGACAAACAAGAAATAGCTTAGCCTCCTTCTACACATTTAAAGTACTAGAAAAACATGTAAAACAATCATGCATACAGTAGTTAAAGCATTCTTCCTCTCGTCAGGCTTTTGTCTTGATTTCTCCACCAGGGAGGCTCTTTGGAGAGTAGACAGAGCTTTGGTGTAACGTTGCAGTGGGACCAGTTCACAAAGCTAAACAGACAGAGAATACATCAAATAACAGTTGCATTTCTTGTTTGGAATTGTAGTACTGAAATTTCACCTCGACAGGGAAGTATGTTGGCCTTTTCGGCTTTCCCACATTAATGCAAGGTAAATCAGCAGAAAATCTCAGATTTATGTTACGATGGTTTACAAAGTAATCATAAACTGTAATTTCCATTTCTCCGTCACCATCCGCGCCTTTCTGCTTAAGTGTGAACCTATAATTTCAAAAAACATGGTTTTCGAATCATTGAATTGGAAAGCCAGATGGATACAGAGTTAACATTCAGATGATTGGCACAGTAAAATAATGTAAAGGTGATGCGTACGTTTGTTCTCTGCAGCTTTTCTCACTCAACCCGGTGATTTTAAACTCTTGGTTACTGGGCCTCGTCTTGATCCGTAAATTCTTCAGTGTACGTTTTGCCTGTAGAGATTAGCACATCCGTTGGTTTAAAATTTCTCATTAAACATATTCTGGCCAGAAAATGAAGTTAACAAAGGTAGTCCTTCTAACCTTAACCCAGTCAACATGGAATGGGTCTTTAACATTTTGATTAGCCACCAAAAACACATCAACTCCACCAGGTTGGATGGTCATTGTCGTTGTAACATCTGAAGATGAATTCAATTAGGAATATAATACCTTAAAGGAACAAAAAAAAGTAAAGCCTAAATTACAGTCTCAACAAAGTAGGTTACTATAGCAAGGAATGCATGGAAAACAAAAGGACCAACCAATGTTCAAAGACAATCCACATTGAGTGGTCCTAAAGCTAGAGTGGAATCCACGGCAAGCATCAACACCACCGCCAACTTGAACAAAGTTCCTCGGGTCGTTATGAAAAAAAGACTGGCGAACAAGTAAGCATCCCCTGAAATCAGGCAAAGCAAATACAAATTTCAGACTTCTGCTGCATTCATAAAAATTCATCTTAGTGTAAAAAACTCACTGCTTCGCAGCATTTTGTCTTAAGATAATATCAAGAACCCGTATGGCTTCCTGTGAGTTCTCCGATTCCTTGCCACGTAAGGCATCTGCGATGGCCTGCATGGGAATTTTAGCAGCAAAACTTATCTCCACCTTGTAGGTTTTAGAACGGTATGGGCGCTTAAGTCTTTTCCTATCACCGTCATTGTGACCATCATGTCCTTCAGGGCTATCTTTTCCAGTGTTCCTAATCAAAACCAAACACACTGTTTTAGTTAAAACCATAAGAACATCAAGAAGAGAAAAGCTACTGTAACACAATAGATATGTATACCTATTCGACGAAACATCCTCAAGTACGACAGTGAACTCAAGCTTCTTTTGAGGAAGCTCGCCAACAGTAAACAAGCTCTTTTCTCCATCATAGGCAAAGTTCTTGCCTTTCAACTCCATAGCATATGTGTCGCGAACTCGGTCAAGCACTTTTCTTCCAACTCCCTTTCCATCAACAGGGTGACCATCTTCGAAAGCAAGTGCAACCTAAACACATTTTAGTTAAGCAGTATTAAAAAGGATGTAACCACAAATTAAAATTACTTTATGTTCGTAAGGTGCAGAGGGACTCACGCTGTAATGGTAGAAATAGTCATCAACCTTGCTCACGGTAACTGGAAAATGGTTTGTAAGTATGGGAAGCTTGTTACCCTTGGTCCCAGAGCCACGTCTAGCCATTGGAACGCGGACAACCTTTTTCACATTTTGCTCAGAACCAACTGTAATAGGGGTAAAATTTTGAGGGAGCGGTGGGGGAGGAGGGAGCGCTTCTTCAGCACCATTACCATTGTGATCAGAAGGATCCATAGCTTGTTTTTCCTGTAATTGGCTTCTCTAATTAGATCTTTATAGAATCAAGTATGCTGCGAGTGATTCAAATACTAAGAGCAACGGTAAAATACGGACATAATATATTCAAAATAACACCGAACCGATATAAAATTTTAAACTAAATTTACTAACATATAGTCATTTAATATTACAAACTGATACGGCATTTCTGAAACTCATAATGCATATGGAAAATGCATTACGACGACTTTAAATGTTAATGAATGTCACCATAATACTGAAAAACTTAAAATGCCCTCACAAACTTATGCACAGAATGATCACTTAAAAAAATATTTTCAAAGGTTGGAAATTTTTGTGGAACAAAATACAGATTCAGTAGAGAGCAAAAACGAATGAAAAATAAGGCTACTGTAGGAATGTAAAGTAAAAAAACAACTAACCAAAAACAAAGATAGATCAAACTCATCAAATATGGTATGTGGTCATAAATACATAAAATTTGCGAAAATAGAAATACATCTAAGCCTAAGACCTAGGTTGAAGAAAAAGCAGAACACAAACACAGAAGGCAATAAATCAAGCAATACATCAACATCGTTGAAAAATTGGAACTCATATTTATGGCCACAGAATAGTCATGCATATCTACGCGCACGAAAAGTAGCAAAAACGAAAGCAGACCATCAACCCACACACAACACTGCTCTACGAAAGCAAAAACGTATCTACTGTTGAAACTCGTCTTCAGTAGGAAACAACAAAAACAAAAAAAAACCACCGCCAAAAATACAAAAAAACAAAATAAAATTACAAAATGGAAGAAGTACAAACCACAAAGGCACATGCACGGTTTGAGGTAGGCATTTTAAGCAGCTAAAGCACCAACTACGAAACAAACAACGAAATCTGCGACGAAGTCAAACCAACATCAAGGTCTTACAACCTTTGACCTAAACAACTGGTGATTTTTTTCGAAAATTCCACTGATGTTCCTCGCCAAAAACGAAAACTACATAGAGATTTTAAACAATGTTGGTCTTCATAACACAAATCGAAACCCAGTTTTCAAACAATACACACACAATATGCAGCAGATCAAAGGGGGGAAATAGACCTTAGCTCCAAAAAAAAACATACCAACACTGTAGAAATCACCAAAGCAAAAAAAAAGGGAAAATCAAACCTGCAAAAAGTTTAAAGAGACTAACCAAAGAAGAACCCTAAGTTGAGAGAGGGAGAGAGAGAGAAAGGGTCAGCTAAAAAGAGAGTGGAGTGAGGTCGTGGGAGTATACGTGTATTTATTTACCCTTGGCTACGTGTACGAAAATCTCGGAGATGTAATGTAAGATACGGTAAATATACGAAAAAAGAATCTTATAAACAAAATAGAAAAGGCAACTCTTTCCTTGTGCTGTTCAAACGGCGACGTTTTCGCCTTATGTTACTTTTTTTTTTGCGCTGTGCTCCCTTGCGTCAAATTTTTTTGCGCAGCTCCCCTTCCTTTATTATCTGCTTTCGGTAAATCTCTTTCCTATTAAGGATCGAGCAATATATTTTCTTCAAATTGAGTATGGAAAAGGAATAAGAAAATAAATAAAGCCCCCCTTGCAATTGTGGTTATTTAATAGTTAGCACCATAAATGGCATGACATATGCAAAAGCGGAAGGTTGCAGGGATATTAAATGCTTGCGGTGCACACAGAAAAAAAAAAAAAAGATTTCAAAATATCTGACGCGATTAATTCAAAATTCAAAAGTTTAATTAGGAATTAACGTTACATATATACGTACATCGTAACTGCTATAATTGAAATTTACAGCCACCACACCACCACGATCGCTTTTTCATCGCCTTTTCTGTTTCTCGCACTTCCTCGGTTTTTTGTCGTTCTGTTTTCTCTCTGTTACGAGTTTATATTCCCGCTATACCCCTACAAAGTTCGGAAGTACCTATTATACCCCTGACATTATATCAATTTAAAAATTTATCAAATCCGACAAACATCTTTCTCCTTGTCGAGAATCCTTGAAACTTGGGCCCTGACTCGGCCCAACATGACGTGGCATATTCCGAACACCTTTTTTTCGATTATCGATGCCATGCCAAGGCAAAGAAAAGAACTACTACCTTATCCAAAGTAAGAAAAAGGGATTTACACCATGCTTTTTAAATGGTATTTTTAATAAAATAAACAAAAAAATATTAAACATTAACGAAATAAACGTAACAGGAAAAGCATTAATAAAATAGAAAACGTAAGAAGTTTTTACGAGATACGTAACTCGTAAAGAATAGATACGAGTTAATTTGCCAAGTTGGCATTCGTTGAGCTGGCGTAAATCGTATCAATTTCTTACGAGTTACAACTCGTAACTCGTAAGAACTACATACGAGTTAGATCTGGTTTAAATAACCAAGATCTAACCGACGACGACGACGACACAGACGAAGAAGACGAAGAGTCGCCCTCGACACCGCCATCATCAACGTTGTAAATGCTTTTTACTTTGAAAAATCATACCTCGACAAAACATATGGTTATCTCTGTCGTAAAACTCCCCATAACCACCGTAGTCGTCACCACTAGGAGGTGACATTTGGTACGTTTGAAAAAATGGGACGGACTGAAAAAGCGTTGGAGCAGCTGAGTCCAGCGGAGTGGTATCATCTGGCGCATCGTCGTCGTCGTTCTCGTCGTCCTCGTCGGGGTTGGGTAACTCCGACAGTGGGTCCTCGTCGTCCGCTTCCGAATCACTAACATCAACGTCCTCCTCTGCTTCAGGCACGAAATCTGGCTCCGTTCTGAGCCGGATTCCGGCATATTGAATGGAACACCAACCTCCGGCATCTCCAGAGAAACATTACTGAACCCTGCCGTCACTGAGACGATGTCGGGAAAATCCGGACAGGCATAACTCGAAGAACCAACTTCAAAATTCCGATGAGGCTCTTCGTTCAAATCAAAACTTGAATTTTCAACTAGTTCAACAAAAACCTCAACACAATTGTTCTCCGAATCAGGATGAATGAAAAATTGTAAATCGTTGTCGTTGGAGATTCGGAATAATTGATGAAAGATGCGGGAATGTTGAAAGAATTCATTTTTGGCTTGGACAAGTAGCGAAAAACGACTGCTATCAGCACCCGTAATTTCGAACAGCAATGACGTAAACTCAGAAAAATTGGTGTTGCGGCGAATCCGCCTATACGCAATAGGACGGATACTATAACTGACGACAGAATCAGATGATTGAATTATTTCACCGCCGAAATATACTATGATTTGTACACGACTAGACACCATTTTTGTTGGGTTTTTATGTTGGATTTTCGTGTTGTGTTTTAGAAAGCGAAATGGGGGGTATTTATAGAAATATAATTCGTTAGTCTTACACACGAGTTACGTGTATTATTGCACCACTCGCATGTAACTCGTATGAATTTTTTACGAGTTACTTCCACTATGTACTGACACTGCATGGCCATGCAAGTTGGTCGGCCACGTTCGTAAATCGTATGAATAATATACGATTTATAACTCGTACTTAAATCATACGATTTACGAGCTAATTTTTATTACGCCACGTCAGGTCAACGTTCCACGTGTAGTAACTCGTATATATCTAATGCGAGTATAACTCGTAACAAATTCATACGAGTTACTTTTCAATTTTTTCCCACGTCAGGTCAGCGGGCCACCTCACACGAGTAAAACGTAAGAATTTCATACGAGTTACTAACTCGTATAATATACATACGAATGTTTCTATTTTATTAATGGTTTTCGTTGTACGTTTATTTCGTTAATGTTTAATATTTTTTTGTTTATTTTATTAAAAATGCCCTTTTTAAATCGGGTTTTCGACTCGGATCGAAACTTTAGTAGTTTAAGGTTTAGGGTTTAATCGGTATAAAATCGGGATCAACCGCTTCAAACCGGTATTTTTAAATATAATAAATATATATTTTATGAATTAATTAATCAAATAAAATGTGTTTGGCAATAAATAAAAAAATAATAAATGAGATGTTAAAAACTAAATTAATATATTAAAAATTAACAATAAATAAAATACAATGCATGATAAAAAAACTTTTATCGTAAATGTAATCATTCAAATTTTTGTTTTCTCCTTTTCTTTAATAATAAATGGCTAAAGTGAGACTTGAACTCAAACCCTAAATTTAAAATTGAAAGTCTCAGCCACTACGCCACAAGCCCATTATTTGTAAATTTAGCAGCCCATATATAAATTAAAGAAAGTTTTTTATTTTTCATTTAATAATTTAGACTGAACCGGAACCAAAATGGATATGTGACGGTCCGTCTGAACCGACCGGAATCGGGTGGTCCGTTTCGGTCTTTGAAAATGATACATCATATAACACATTCATGTAACATATAGAGACGTATATGAGTACCATATAAAGTGAAATGCGTGATCCACATATAAAAAGGTACGTCAAGACTTGGAAAATTGTACGCATAGTCAAACGTGTACTTATATAAAAAAATTTCTGACAGTTGTACTGCCTTGCAAATTTTTCATACAAATGAGTATTTTTCTGTAGATTCACCCATAGCTTATTACTATTCTCTAATTGATTGTTGTGGCGGCCATTTACATTTATCCCTATTTATAAGTTTATCACGGTTATATCATCTAAAATCATTTTTATACTTCTAAAATAATGTGAAATTAAACTTTATATTATAATTGACCTATTATAATTAACTTAGTATATAAGTATATTATATAACCATAGAGTCATATGCTTCGAGTGTGCAAAAGTTACAAGTTATTAATAATGCTGGGAGAGTAACAAAGTGGAACGAATCAGATTCTATAAACCCCACACGTAAAACAGAACTTCCTTCCCACTACACTATTTAACGCTTGGGGCTCATCGTCTTCTCATTGCCACGCACAAACTAACCAGGAAAATGGCGGATCAGCTCACAAGTGATCAGATCTCAGAATTCAAGGAGGCCTTTTCTCTGTTCGATAAGGACGGCGACGGTAAATCAGCTACCTCGATATGGATTGTGCTTTTTCTGTGTTCCTAAGTTTCCTGTATCCCAACAGTTTCTTTTCAGTCTGTCCTCGTTATGCATTCGCTTTTGTTCATCGAATGCGCTAGTTGATCTTCTCTCGGGGATAGCATATCAGAGGAGGTTGCTCGACAATCTAGTCTAATGGAATCTCATTATTTGGTTGCTAATTTCTCCGTGTTTTGCCCGGTAGCATACTTGAGGTGGTTTTTAATTAGGAGCAGTCCTATAAAATCGGCTTTTACGTTCTAATTGCTTGTAACCTATGCTATATTGCTATCGTACAGCTGTTTTTTATGTGTGAAAGCATTTTGTTTCAAACATTTGCAACATTGACAACACAACTCAATTTGGCCTCTAGCTGCTGTGATAGCTGTAGTGACATTGGCGGTGAATTGATGTATATTCTGGCCATGGTTTCAGATTCACGGCTATGCTTTGGCATTTTGTCATTGCATTTCCAATCTTTTCATTCACCCAATCATTCATGGACTGTTTCCCCAGCCTAGTTTGATGCGTTCCCTTGCTTTGTTGCAATGGGCTAAAGAAAGCCTATTGTCATTGCCTTGCCTTCCCAAGATTTCCATTCACCTACTCTCAACTCTTTCCCAGCCTTGTTTACTGATTCCCTCGCCTTGTTGCGATGCTCTCCTCTAATAACAGGTTGCATAACGACCAAGGAGCTTGGGACGGTCATGCGTTCTCTAGGGCAGAATCCAACCGAGGCAGAGCTTCAAGACATGATCAACGAGGTAGACGCCGATGGCAATGGAACCATCGACTTCCCAGAATTCCTTAACCTAATGGCCCGTAAGATGAAGGACACTGATTCCGAGGAAGAGCTGAAGGAAGCTTTTAGGGTGTTCGACAAGGACCAGAACGGATTCATATCTGCTGCTGAGCTTCGCCACGTGATGACGAATTTAGGCGAGAAGCTGACCGACGAGGAGGTCGACGAGATGATCCGCGAGGCTGACGTGGACGGCGATGGGCAGATCAACTACGAGGAGTTCGTCAAGATCATGATGGCCAAGTGAGAATCATTCATTAGATTTTCTTTTTTGCTGCTATTCTATTCTATGTGCTTCTCTTTCTCTGGGCATTTCTTGCTTTTGATTTATAAAAATCATCGAATCGAATTCCTTTTCTCATGATAAGATGAAGAATGGCATTTCGGCTTATTATCTTATTCCTCGCCTGGGCCTGTAGTTTTGTTTTTTCATTTGCTTTATGGCAACGTATTACCAGCATATTACCCTATGGTTCATAACATAATTTAGCCTCTCTTTTTCTTAACAAAAGAAGAAAAGAAAAGAAAAGAGCAATACAGATAATTGAAGCGAACACAACTTGCGAAGGTCTACTATTAATTTATATAGATGATGATGAAATTATTAACACTAAAACGTGCAGAAGGAGAAAACAGAGAGTTGAAGGAAGAACAACACGAGGAGGAAGAAACTACAGTAGTAGTAGTCGTAATGCGTCATTTCGAAAGAAGTATAAGCTTCGTGATTGTTCCATCCTCTGATAATCAATCATATGATGACAAGAGACGAAGTACCCTAACGTTGGAACAATAAATCATGTTAATGATGATAATAATATGTTTAACATGCTGTCTGTACCGATGTATTGTATCAACGCCAGGTGTTACTATTAATAATGCAATGTGTTTGCGTGTTCCATGGTTCACGTTTTTTATTTAGGGATAGAACGGATATAACTTTACCATTTTTACTCCCAGTGTTTTGAGGCATGGGCATTTGTGGTCTCCTGATAGGGGTGGGCGTTCGGATTCGGGTTTCGGGTACCCAATCCGACCCGATCGGGTTTTTACCCGATCGGATGAAAAATCGGGTTAAAAGTCGGGTATCGGGTTTAAATCCGATACCCGATTATATCTATCGGGTCGGATAGCGGGTAGCAATGTGCTACCCGATTTACCCGATCGGGTACCCGATAATAATAACTTAATTTTTCAACAAAGACCGATCAATTTTTAAATTATTCGACCAATTAAAAAAATTCAAATATTAAACTCGTGGGCTCGGATGGCCACACACTGTGAAGTAGAGGACTTAATATAAGCACATACATGTATATATAGGAAATTATTACCACACTAACCATGTGAAAAATCGGTGTGGGACAATTGAGTGTAAAGTTAAATAATGTTCAGTATTCTTATTTAAATATAATCATACACCAATTTGCTAAAAACTTGTCGTGGCCCAGTGGTTGAAAGCAGATGGGTAAGTTTGTCTCGTCCTGGGTTCGATTCCTTACTCCCCACTTTAAAACAATTTTTAACTCATTTAAACTTATCCAAAAAAATTCAAAAAAAAAAAAGAAAAAACCCGAACCCGACCCGCGGGTACCCGATCGGGCTTCGGGTACCCGACCATCGGGTACCCGAATTTGATCGGGTCGGGATCGGGTATCAAAATAACTACCCGAAAAACCCGAAACCCGAGAAACCCGACCCGATCCCACCCCTATCTCCTGATGTGACACTTTTAGCAATGTTATCGATTTTAGACGATTTTGGTCAATAGATTAATTTTATCACTAATTTAGACAAAATTTAGCACGTGAAAGCTTATGATCTCCTTTTACTTGACTTAAAACTTCATAACACGTCTTCTTCTTCGATTTAAACGCACATAAGCATCATTATCCATCATATTTAGAACATAATCGACAACCTTGAAAATGAGTTAAAAGTGATACGCAATTATGCTCACGTGCGTTTTAGTTGAAGAAGATGATGAGTGGTGATGTGTTAAGTCAACTTAAAGGAGATCATGTGCTCTAACGCCGTGGCGGAGCTAGAATCTTAAAGAGTGGGGTCCAAATTTCAATAAAAAAACTTATTTAGTAGGGTCTAGTTTTAAATATAAAATTTGAATAGGGTCATTTTCGCAAATACTAACAATATTGGGTATTATTTCAATTTTTTGTATTAAAAATTATATAAAGAGAAAAAAAATTTAGTGGGGTCCATGGACCCCACTGGTTCTCACGTGGCTCCGCCGTTGCTGCAATGTGTTAAATTCCATCTAAATTAGTGCTTACGTTAATTGGATGACCAAAATCGTCTAAAATCGGTAACATTGAGAACTAAAAGTGTCACCCTGAAACATGAGTACCATAAACGCAACATTAAGGACTAAAAATGTTGTTCACCCTCTTTTTTACAATTTAATGTGATTTAAAAACGCTACAATGAGTTTCATTTGAGCTGAGCAACGACATCACGACAATAACCAAAAGTCGTCGACATCCTCAGCAATGCTTTCAAATCTCAATTTTACCACGCTAATGAAATGAAACTGATCGTCGTCTTCGAAGTACGTCTCTCTCTCTCTCTCTCTCTCTCTCACACACACACACACACACACACAGTCACTGACGAATGGAGTGAAGACTGGCGAAGCTTCAAGGCTCGTCTCAGTAACACCACTAAGACATGAGGCACAATAACAGCTCATTCATGTCTTCAAAGCAAAAGTACCTTCCACATCTGTTGATCTTCATCGTCCTCTCCATCTCTTCTCTACTTCTCATTTCCCTCTCCACCACCACCACCACCGTACGAAGCCAATTACACCTACCAGAAATCGGAGCACCGCCCAACTTCACGATCGTCGTCAAGGTCCTCACCTTCAACCGCCTCAATTCCTTATCGCGCTGCCTCAACTCGCTCGCCGGAGCACACTACGATCCCGCCGACGCTGTCCATCTCCATGTCTACATCGACCATTTTAAGATAGGCGGGGCTGGCGATATCGGCCAGAGCTTGAATCTTTCGAGGGAGATCCTCGATTTTGTGGATAAGTTCGATTGGAGATTTGGGGATAAAGTGGTGCATTACAGAAGTGATAACGCGGGGCTTCAGGCTCAGTGGATCGAGGCTTGGTGGCCTAGCTCGGATCGTGAGTTCGCTTTTGTCGTGGAAGATGATCTCGAGTTATCTCCTCTTTATTACAGGTCGCTAATTCTTTTTGCGAATGTTTCATGCTTGATATAGTTAGGTGCTGCCGCTTGCTCATTTGTTGAATCGAAAATGGTGAAGTTAGCTTGAGCTGCTTATACAAGGCATAATGATGCTTTATTGCAGAGGTTTGACTATGGAACTCAATTTCTTTATCAATCGGTGTTGAAGCTTGCTTTGTATATGATAGGTTTCTGAAAGCTGCGATTGTGAATTATTACTTCAATGAATCGAATTTCAGTCCTTCCGTTTACGGAGTGACGCTGCAGCGGCCTAGATTTGTTCCCGGTATGCTCTTTTCCTGATCCTCGTTGGGCCTTTTATATCTGGTTCGCTGATAGCATGGTGATGTTACAGAGGTGAACTATTACGGGTTATTAAGTTTTGTCTCCTATCTTACTTTTCATATATATTCAAGAAAAGAGGATTCAATCTTGACTGTTTTAAAGGTTTGGCTCAAAATACTTGCAGTAGACTTTTCTGCCATAAGCTTTATTACGTCGGGATTACATATATCTTACTGATGTTCGATGTTGAAATGTCGAAAAAATCAAAGTTCTTTCCCTTGAAGATATGTGTGCAAAAATAGGTCTACTTTCAGGTTGAACTTGTTCATATTGATGAATGATATGTCTTTCTCTATTGTGTGCTCACAATTTCCACACACTTACTTTTTGGGCGAAAGAGATGTTCAGATGAAGTTTCGGGTCAACTAACCCCATGCATATACTGTTTCCATGAACATGTTATTTCTTGCTTCACCGCTGAGCTTAATGTGAAATTTACGGGATTTCTGTTTTTTAACATATAAATTTGCCTCAACTATCGATCGCAGGTAAACACGGAAACAAAATGCAACTAGACGGAGAGGCTCGATTATTTTTATATCAGCTTGTTGGTACATGGGGCCAGCTTCTATTTCCAAATCCATGGAAAGAATTTCGGTTGTGGTACGACACTCACAAGTCTGAAGGATCTAAGCCTCATCTAGATGGAATGGTATAGCTGGTTAAAGTTTGTTTGTACTTTGTTCTTTGCCTCAGCCGACGTTTATATGAAATCCCATCATCACATTGGATTTATAGGTTACAAATGGATGGTACAAAAAGCTGGGAGAGAAAATATGGACTCCATGGTTTATAAAATTTATACACGCCCGTGGCTACTTCAACATTTACACGAATTTTCATCACGAGAGAGCACTCAGCATATCTCATAGGGATGCAGGTGTCAATTATGGTAAAACAGCGGGGCCAGATTCACATTTACTCGACGAACAGTCCCTCGATTTTGACTTATCACAGCTATACCCCGTCAAAGACCTCAAGTGGTACGATTTCTGCTTCAGGCGAGTATTTCCTAACAGAGTGGTCAGAAGCTTGAGTGAACTTGAGCCCATTTTTCAAACCGTTCAGAAAAGTAAGTCGGTTTTACTAGTGAGCTTGTACGAAGTGCACGAGACAGTTATCATGAACATGCTATGCCATTTCGAAAGGCTGCATATACAGAATTATATATTAATCGGTGCAAAATCTGATTTCCTCCTCGATCTTGCAAGAAGAGGACACCCCGTCATAGATGCTACGCAGTTCTCAGAATCTAGCAAACTCTCCAAGTCGATACATTTCCACGATTCAACTCTCGAGCTGATGGAAGAAGCTTTAGTCAAAGCTTATGTGATCAAGAAAAGCTTAGAACTCGGTTTCAACACTTGGTTAGTAGATGGTAACGTTCTTCCCTGTAATGACAATTCATTCATCAACCCCTTTGGCGACAGCACAAGGGATATATATCTTGGTAAGAACAGTAAGCTGCTATACATTCCTAGTTCATCTTCATCGTCTTCCAAGATTTGGGACGACGAGTTCGTGCACAGTATTGCTTCGACCGTGGACTCAGTGAAGAAAGAGATGGGTTCTCGCGAGTATATTTTCTTTCGCGCATTTGAGAAACTGTTGGAGAGTCGAAACGTTAGGTTTAAAAGTGTCGATGAGATGAAGAACGTCGTGGATATTTCCAAAGGTGAAGCTGATAACAACCTGTATAAATTCGTTTTCTGGTCGTCTGAAACAGAGCTGGAAACTGTACATAAGCTACTTGGACGATTCGACTTTTGGGCTGTTGATGGTGATTCTTCTTGCGCCAGCGTTTACTGTTAGCCCTCGATAGTTTTCTGGTCACATTTATTTCGAGCATTTCGGAGTTCATAGACGAAGGGAACAATTGTTGAAATCGTTGCTAATTTGATGAGTGAAGTTTTGGGAGAGCTTTAGTTCATGTCTCTCCCAAATGTGACGAGAAGAGGCTCTGTTTTTGGTTCCATTCACTGATTCTTGTATCAAGTTTTTTTGGATAATTGATTTCTTAGTCCCTAGAATTTTTATTTTTTATATAGAAACCGTGTTATATATTGATTGTAATAACTGAGATGTTTTCTTATATATACATTGTATCACTAAATATCTGATGGTGCCGACGTAAATAAGTAATGATTAGTCCCTGCAAGTAGGGATGGCAATGGGGCGGGGGCGGGGATCTAATCCCCGTCCCCGTCCCCGCGATACATTCGGGGACGAAATCATCCCCGTCCCCGCCCGGGGATTCCCCATGGGATTCTCCGCCCCTTTATTTTCTTTAAAAAATAATAACTTTAATATAATATATAAATTTGAATATATTTTTGTTATAAATATTATATAAATTATAATTTTGTATATTATTTGTATTAATTTAATATTTTTTAGTTTATATTTTGATATTACTTTACTATTATTTAAATCATAAGTAATATTATATATATTATAATATATAAAAGAGGGTTCGGGGACGGGGCGGGGATCCCCACGGAGATCCCACAGGGAGACATCATTCCCCGTCCCAGCCCCACGGGGATAATATCTCGGGGATTCCCCGCCCCGTTCGGTGCGGATCCCTGCAGGGGCGGGGATAACCCTACCTGCAAGTGAAAGCCGAAAAAAAAAAACCAGAGAAGTGCCAAGAAATAAGAATTTGTTGTCTTTCTGTAGGAAACTCCTGGTCATTTTCTCAATAAAATTGTAAAATGTGCCAGCCAAGCTGATGAATGATGGTTTTTCATCTTAAAAAATACATGAGTTGAATCATTATCTTACATGTCGCCAGTGTACAGTACTTTTCAACGCATTTTAGCCCTCGCAAAAAGCACGCCGGCTAATAAACCTGGTGAAGGGAATGGTTAAGGCGATCTTAGATATAAGAGGGAGGAGGATTAAGCAAATAAACTCGATAGATATGTATATATATATATATATAGTACCGAAAAATATGCTAGCTGAATTCTCTAAGCTAGTCGGGACTTTGAACAGAAGTATTCCAGCAACAGAAAGAGGTATCTTGTTTAGTGATCCAACGAGACTGTAAGATGAGTAAGCAAATCAAATCAAAGGAAGTAAGGATCTAAATACATAAACGAAATGCCCGTTAACGTATAAGGCAGAGAAAAGCTCCACCTAATCGATTATGAAGGGTTCAGCTGTAATAAATTTCACATTCAAATACTTCAAATATAGGAGAAAGGGAAGAAAGTGAACCTGTATGTGGTGGCCCCTGTTTGATGGAGAAACCACATTGAAGTGAAGCTAATGCCCAAACCCAATAGTCCACTCAATGTCATTACCATCCAGAATGTAGGCAACCTTAAAAGGGGTCTGCAAAAAAAAGGACAGTCATTTGCTGGTTTTTACGTTCTTAAAATTTAGATAACTTGATGCTGCATGAATGTTATTGGTGAAGAGAAAATAGTTGACTTACGTTTGTATGAGATAATCAATCTCCTTAAAGGCAATTACCAGAACAATTCCAAGTGGCAAAGATAAGCAGTTGTTGAGCATCACCATTGAGAATTCATTCAGTTCTCCAGAATGGGTGACTTGTTTCGCAGTATCCATGATCCTACGCAGGCTCAACTGCAAGTTTAAGATGTTCAGATTATTCAACATTGATCAGTATTATGTGCATATCTATATACATATAGTGAGAGAGAGAGAGAGAGAGAGAGAGAGAGAGAGAGAGAGAGAGAGAGAGAGAGAATGGGGGAGAGTAGATAGCGAGATATCAAGTACGAGGAATCATATATCTCAACCTTTAGATGTTAAAACAGTATTACTTACAGAATACGCTGCTGTAAGAAAACAATTAAGAAACTGCCATGCGTATCCAACAGCATGAAAAGCGAGATCTGTAAATCCCCCTGATATTGCTGAAATGATCTGCATTATAAAAAAACGTACTACACTTTCACCACTTCTCAGATCATGGTATCAGTATCACAAACGCGCATGATAATGCCTTTAAGCCATGATAATGATTAGATAAAGATTAAAGAATAATATAAATCCCTACATAACATACGTAAAAAGAATAGTGCGCTGCAAAAGACAATGGAGATTTCCCATGAACTTATTATTAATCAAAATGGAAGTAGTCATAGGCTAGTTTCCGCGTGGCATACCATTAAGAAAAGAGCTGCCCAAACTCTGTTGTCGTGGTGCTTGTTGAACAAATACATTTCTCCAACCGCAGTTATTACATTGGTCACATTCTTCAAAACTGTGACCATGGCAACATTTATGTACTTTAGACTGCATAAAATTAAATTAAGGAAAATGGTCAGTTGGTTAAGAAGGAAATAGCAGCAATAAATAAGTAAAAGGGCGTCAAACTGGTACCTAAACATACTTGTGACCAGCATCCCAACAAATATAACGTTGACGGGCAGCCAGACCTTGATTAATCTCCATGTTAGAGGCTCCGTTGTAATAATTCCGAGAAAACTCAAACTGGAAACTATAACTACAGAAACAAAATTCTGCAGAAAATTCAACTAAGTAGTTCATTAAATTCAGTACGTTATATCTTTTAAGACAAACTGAAGCTGAAAACTCGAAGTGAGAAGATCTTAAACGGAAAGTTACCTGATACAGCATCAAAGAAATCCCAGCATTAAAGTTGTAACTAGAGAGAACATACTTGTTGACAAGGATCATGCTGCAAGAAGAAAAACAATAGGCAATCCCAGATAATAGGGCCTGATTACGTTTTTGTATCGTACTTTTAGACCGGAACAACTTTTCCCGATCCTTGTCTACATTCCCGTTCTCCATATCTATATTATAATTGTCATTTGGAGTCTTCATCCTCAATTATTATCTGGAAAAAAGAAATACATAGTGTCACTTCATAAATGGCATATTTTCTCAAATTAACTCCACTTAACAAAGATTATTTAATGCAGATTATTTACACGCTCGGGCTTACAGAGCTAACTATCATAAAGGTAGGATAAATATATACCTGAGACCTCTTCTAATTGGATAAGAGATAACTCTGCAACTGGTTCAAATGATGGCTGCTATGTATGGTTTTCTCACTAGTTGAGGAATCCCCACCCAACACAAACTGGGGTTGCTTTTTTATTTCACCGAAGTAAGTTCAGCGTAATCAGAGGTTGATCCTTTTGAAAAATGATCTAGACATTAAAGCATGACATTTTAGAGTTCGAACCCAATGAAGACAATGCCCTCTTGGGCTCACAGAAAATGAAAAAACGAACTATAGCAATAGTTGTTGCAGCTCCAATCATGGAGACAAAGTGACAAACATACTCATTAAGCTGCCTCTGCACAAACTTGGAAACATAAACTACTGATTGAGACCAATGATTTCGCAAGCCAGAGATGTCATTATGCTACTAGTCCAAATACACCCAAGCTTAGAAACACGAGAGAGAGAGGCGATAAACAAAAAAACGTCAAACAATAAATATAAACCTAAGAATAGAAGGGAACTATAGGAAACAAATCAGTTCTAAAAACGATAACTGGAATACATCAAAACGTTCGATTAGTTTGAAGGATCATTACCTAGAGCACTTAAACACCACATCAAAGAAGAACTCCAGAGATTTTCAGCAACTAGTCCAACAATCGAACAGTAGAGGAAACACTGGACAAGCTTTACTAAAGTAATCAAACAACCCAATCCCATCATCACGCACGAGAAACAAGATGCGAAAAATCAGCTAACTCACCACGAAGTCCTTAATCAAATTCTTCACTGACAACAAAATCAAATGCCAGCAAAATGATTACGTCATCGATTCATGATATTGAAATCTTGCAGCTGAGTTCTCCGTCTATAACCAGCTAAGGTGAAGAAAACCGGAGAATTTTGAGAAAAGGGATCAACTCATGAACTTATTAAGCGGAAGGGATTGTATCCTAAATTTACAACTATACCCCAACTAAAAATTTAATTAGTCTAATTAGCATACCAATTAGAATCACAAATCAATCTATCATTCGATCAATCTCTCATTCAATCCCCCCCCCCCCCTCATTCGATCAATCCCCCCCCCACCCCAAATCGAACCCCTCACCCCAAATCGACCCCCCTCAAATCGAACCCCACCCCTAATCGAACCACCCCCAAATCGAACCCACCCCAATCGAACCCCCAAATACCGATGGCACAAAATAGTCGACGGGACGTGGTCGAGGAGATCGTGGAAGATGATAAAATCAGGGTGAGTTTCACGATCAAATTGAGTTGTATTTTAGCTCGATTTTCAGTTTCTATTCGTTGCAATTCTGTGGTTTTTCTGCAGCTTTTAAGTGTTCTGCAATTATGACTGCAATTCGTCGACTGTTTCGACATCTTGCTTCTTTTTTCGCTCTTCGGCGTCTTCGCTGCAATTCGAAGCAATTCTAATTTAGTTCGAATTATTTTTTTAAATCTAATTTAGTTCGAATTATTTTTTTTAATTCGAGCAGTTCGAATATAGTTCTAATTATTACTAATTCGATCAATTAGAATATAGTTCGAATTATTTTTTTAATTCTGATTTCGGAAAATGTTCGAATTATTTTCAATTTTTTATTCTAGTGTCATGCTTGTTCGAATAATGTTCTAATAACAGTGGATATTTTTGGCCAAATTTTTCAGGTTTACTTTCCGACCAAGCTACCGCCTCAAAATTCTTCCACTGTACCCTTACAGTGACATCACGATACTCGAGCGTTTCGGAGCGCATCCGAACGCTTCTAAATCAAAGGGAATTGGAGGAGATGGTGAACAAGACACAATTCGGCAATTTGATCATGACGGCTCGGAACCACTACAACTCCAATATGATATTGTGGTATTTAATGAGCCGTCAGGTGGAATATTGGCCGAATTCTTTGGAGTTGTGGATGGTTGTGCGCGAGCGGCCATTACGATTCTCACTAGTAGAGTACTGTTTGATCACCGGCCTTCACTGCTCGGCCATTACTCAAGTCATTCCGTCATCCGACGATTTCAAGACGAGGCATTTTCCCGGTATGCATCTTTATCTTTTATTATTATTGTACTTTGTCATGTTTTTTTTTTAAAAACTCACGTTTGAACTCTCGTTTTGTAGGTAAGAATATTATATATTTTGAGGATTTAGAGAGCAAGATAACTGAGATGACCAATGATGCTTCCGAAGATGGCGCCGCCGGCATGAACATAGAGAAGATGAAAATGGCGGCGCTTTTTTTTGTTGTCGGTGTATTGGGGCCAAGGAGGGTTAAACGTCGCGTTAAAGTAAATGATGAGTGGCTCCGTCTCGTAGAGGATTTCGATAGCTTCAACGAATATCCTTGGGGGAGGATTGCATACGAAGAAGTGGTCTATGGTTTAAGCAAAGACCTCGTTAAGAAGCATCGAGAGATAACAGTTAAGGGAAAAAACACGACAAGCTACGATGTTAGCGGCTTTGTCCAACCACTTCAAGTAAGTAAATTTATATTCTTTAATTTGTAACTTATGCTGTTAAAATTATATTATATTCATATTCTTTACCAGATTCTTGCCTACGAGTGTTGGCCGGGTGTCGGGCACGAATTTGCAAAACGACAAGGTGGTGAGCGACTACCTCGACTGTGCCATTGGAAGTGTAAATTTTTCGGCAAGAATTCGGCGCCATCTTGGGAAGCAGTGGAGAACGCATTTAATGGTGTTGCGATGGATGTAAGTATATGTTTATGTATACCGACGAATTTGTATAGTTGCCTTTGAAATGTATTGACGTTTTTAACATATAAATACACAGGATGTGCGATGTTGGCTAGCACCATCTGTGGCCGAAATTAATTCAGATTACTTTGGACCGCTAGCCAACTTTGAGCTGAGGGGTGATGTCGTATCCAAAAGGATAGTGAACCATCTTTGCGAAGGGAAGTTGGTATACTGCACCAACGATCGACTTGAGGAGTCTCGTCCAGTCTCTCCTCCTCGAGAGAGGTCGCCTTATCATCGACTTGAGGATTCTCGTCCAGTCTCTCCTCGAGAAAGGTCGCCTTACTATCATCAAGAGGCCTCTCCTCCCCGAGAGAGTTCGCTTTCCCATCGACAAGAGGCCTCTCCTCCTCGTCGAGAACGCTCACGAGAGGCATCTCCTCCTCCTCCTGTTAGGAGCTCAATAATCGCCACATTTGAGAGCCGATTTGATAGACTAGATGCCGATGTTAGGGACATGAAGGCGACTATGGCCACATTTGAGAACCGATTTGATAGGCTAGATGACCATGTTAGGGACATGAAGGCGACTATGAGGATGATGCACGAGTATCTTTAACTCACTACTGAACCCTGGACGATGGATTTCAGACGAGGTACATGGTTTTATAAATTTTATTGCCGTATTACTCACTAATATAGTACTCATTAATTGCAGCACGTTAACGAGGTATTCCATGGCTTAATGAGAATGCAAGAAAACTATGAGTTTCCTCAAGAACGAATAGCATTCATGCATACAAACTTCGTGCATGTCGTTCGGATGGATTTCGATCGTCGGAAAAATGTGGTGCCAAATTTGCCCTGGTCGATAGAGCCCTTCGAGTACTACATCTCCGGAGAGATCAATCTCCCCATAAATATTCGATCCATTGGAGAGATGCGGAGGTTGCTGTTATTCCCCTGGCTTTTAATGCTCATTGGGTACTCCTTGTGGTTCGGTTCAAGGAGCAAGTGATTGAGATACTAGACTCCGACTGGTCATGCGACACGGATATGAGGAATATCCAAGTATTTCTCGATACCCTGCAAGAAGCCATACCGCTTATTCTTATGAAATTAGGGGTAACAAAATCTCGTGCTGAGTTTAAAGTAGACCGAGTGATGAACTTCCCTCAACAAGTGACTAGGTAGGCTGTTAATTTTTCATAAGTTTCATTCTTCCAACATATATAGTAAATTTATTTTGTGTTTCTATTGAACACGCAGCGGAGAATGTGGTATATACATGCTTCGGGCAGCTGTGTCGGTAATGTTCGGTTGTGAGGACGATTGGTCTCTGCTTACGGATAAGTATATGCGAGCCTTTAGAATTTATTTAGTTACTTGCATTTGGAAAAATAATTGGAAATGGGATGATAATTATTGAAGTTTTGCAAATACATGTGACGTTTTTTGTGTTTGGCCAGATTCCAACCATGTGTTAGTTTTTATTCGAACCATTCAAATAATATTCATATAAGTCGAATTATATACAACCTTTCTTGCCTATATATTTAAATAAAAACCATTCGAACAACATTCGCATATGTTCGAGTTAGTAGGAATATTATTCGAATTATGCCAATAATATTCTAATAATATTCTAATAATATTCGAATTATTCTAATAATGTTCGAATAATAGTCGAATTATTCCAATAAATTCGAATGAAAGCAGGGCATATGGAAAGCTTTAGACAGAAAGCGACCTATACTTTGTCCACCAACAATGTCACACACATCAAATCTTACCACAGTGAGAAAGCGACCTATAACTGCTTTGGTCCACCAACACAACGTCACATCAAATCTTGTATACATACATCTTACCTATATATTTAAATAAAAACAATTCTAATAGAATTCGTATAAGTTCGAATCAATTCGAATATGTCGAATAAAGTTCGAATTATATTCGAAAATATTCAAATTATTTTATTAGCTATGCATCAACATTGATTATGATATAAAATAAAATCCAATGCAATATAATCATCATGTTATAAGCAACGCTATGCAAGCTTACATCAAATCTGAGAAATGAGGAAACCTTTTAGCATTGAGTCGAGCTTACGATGGGGAAGTTAGTTATATATCATAACGTGATGCAACTTTAGGATTACATCAAACTCATCAATCTGTATATATCATTAGAAAGCGACTTGTACTATTATTGTTTGGTCCACCAACACAATGTCACAGCTACAAAAATACAAATTATTGTCCTATCTTACCTATATATTAAAAAAAAAAACTATTCGAATAAAATTCGTATAAGTTCGAATTATATTCGAATAGCATTCGAATACATCGAATAGTGTTCAAATAGTATTCGAATAAGTCCACTCATTATTAATAGCTATGCATCATCATTGATTATGATATAAAATAAAATAGTATGCAATATAACAATCATGTTGAAAGCAAGGCGATGCAAGCTTACATCAAATATGAGAAATGAGGAAACCTTTTAGCATTGAGTCGATGTGGTGAAGTTATAGTTATATATCAAATACTCTGTAACGACATGCAACTTTAGAATTACATCAAATTTGAGAAAATGGGGAAACCTTAATTAATATCACAATCGTGAAGTTTAACAGTTTGACAACCAGATGCAATCTTAAACTTACATCAAGAATTAATATCACTTCTCACATAAAATAACTGCAATGATTGGTAGCTTTCTTTCTTCGCGGAGTCTTGCATTAATCGATTCCACGCCATTTGTCGTCATAATGTTATAGCGAGACACGGGAGAATAAGCTCGACTCCATCCTTCCTTATGAGCATTGTTTTCCAAATACTCATGAACAGCAGGAAAATGTTGCAATATGTACGGATCGAAAATGTTGACGACTTCTTTATCCGTGACGTCCATATCCTCCAACTACATCCCTCCTCTTTACATTTCACGGCATAGATCGACCTAGAGGATTTTATGTTCCGGATCTCGAATGACGCATCTACAGCAACTCTTTGAATCCTCTTCTTCACTGCCATCTTGTCGTCAAATTCATCACCAACTCGCATAGTAGAACCATCCGTGAAAGAATAACGATCACTGGGAATAATTTCAACTTCATCCTCATTACTCCGGCCTCCCGCTCGCATTAATACACATATATATTTCATTTCGGAGATCGTCCAACGAACAACAATCTCCTTCAAACCCGATAGGCCGCATATTCGTCCCCATTCTTGGACGCCATCTATATTTGTTATCATCTCCGATATCCCATTGACCATCGTAATCAATTATGACGCTGGTCGGCATAACCTGTATATATATAATATAACTCTTGATTAATATTCACAATAAATAATTCTACAAATAAAATCGGTTCGGATAAAGTTATGAGATGTTTTATTAGAGTAAGTTCGAATAATGAGATTAATTTATTAAATATTTTTCTACTGTAATTCGAACAATTCGAATTAATTCGAACATAATCGACTTTATTCGAACCTACTCGAGTAGATTCAAATATACTCGAATTATTATAATAATTATTTATTAATTTTTTTTATTAATAGAACATATTCAAAAATTAATTTCACAAAATTCGAATAATATTCGAATTTTTTTTATTATTTATTTTTTTATTTTTATTTTTATTTAATTCGAATATATTTCGAATTATTCGAATTATTCGAATGATTTTATTATTTAATTTTTTATTTTTTTATTTAATTCGAATATAATTCGAATTATTCGAATTATTCGAATTATTTTATTTAATTTTTAATTTTTATTTTTATTTAATTCGAATATAATTCGAATTATTCGAATTATTCGAATTATTTTATTATTTTTATTTTTATTTAATTCGAATATAATTCGAATTATTCGACTTATTCGAATTATTTAATTCTGTTTTTTGCACTTTTTTGTTTTTTAAAATTTTCATTTATTGGAACCTATTCGAACATTCCTATTAATTCGAATAGTACTCTTCGAATATTATTCGAAGATAAAAAAAAAAAAAAAACAGCGAGACGGAACTTCGACTCCACACTGAAATTCTCTCAGTATCTGAAACCCCATGTAAATTAAACATACCCATGACGAAAGCTACACTAAATACCATGAAATGTAAGTTAAAACTCGACTATTTGTTGAAATAAGAACTCACCTCTCAAGAAATGAATATTAGTTCGAGCTTCGAGCTGTTGCGTCGGAGGTTCGAGATGTTTAACCGTTATTTCGAGCTTAGATCTAGTATAAAGATTCACTTGAATGGAATATGGTGAGTAAATGAGAGGTTGTTTGATGGATCGATGGAATGAAATGGCGGAGTAAATGAGATGTTCTTTGATCGATGGTGGTTGGTACTGTGGTTGGTACTGGAGGGAATAATAAATGATAAAATATTAAAAAAATTAGCTAAAAGTATATTAGAGAGTTAATTACTTATCTAATTAATTGGATCCCTTCGATTTAATAAAAATACTGACAATCCCTTTTTTTTAATATGAACAAAAATTAATCCCTTTTGTTAAATTGTCCCAAGAAAACCAAGTCAGAAGAGAAGGGTGCCTAACCTTATTTATATTCCTTTTAAATCTAACATTTTTTTCCAATTCTATCCTTTCTTTCTTTTTGGCACTCTATTTTCTTAACCAATAATTATATATTCCCTATGTCTCAAATGTTTTTGGACATTTAGGAGTTAGCACGAGAAATGTACAATTAAAAGGTAAAAAAATATATATTTTGACACGTCTTTTAAGAATATTTATTATTATTATATTGACTGTTTGTGATAGTTTTTTTACTAAAGAAGGAAATGTACAAAAGATGTGGGACGCTCGATTTAGTAATATGTATAAAATAGTTTGACACGGATAGAGATCGTCCATGGAAAAATGAGATAATCACGTCACGATCGACGAACAAGCTATATCCTTTAATTCACTATTTTATATTTCCCGTGAAATTCCTAAAACAATATGCTCGTCGACTTATAAAATTTTCGAAACTCACTACTAATGTAAATCGAATATTTAAGTGGCCATAACGGACGGTGGTGTGATAGTCGATTATTTACACTTATATAAAAGGCCTCGCATTGATAAAAATAAATAAAACTCAAATCGATCTTACAATTTTTACCCTTTAATTTTTTATTTTATCACGATTTTATTCTTAAATTTAAATTTTATTTTTAATAACTTAATTTGATATGTGTCCTAAACTTGCTAGTTAGATTAAGGGCGTTGATGCGATGGATATCGAAGAAAGATATTTAGTCAATATTTTTCATATAATACAACAATTTCAGCCCTAGTCAGAACACCCCACGTTATAAACCAAAACATCCCAACCCAACAATTTAATAAAAAGCAGCGGGCCCAAATACAATTATATGGGCCGTTTCTTTTCCCAATTTAATTTCTTTTGGGCTTTCTATATTTTTACTTGTTTGGGTTTAGAAATTACGAATTTGTCTTGAGACATAAACATTTTTCCATTTTATTGAAATTGTTAAATAAATACCAAATAATTCGGATCTAGACTTCCTTGTTTGATAGAGAAATAAAAACAAGATCTTTGCCAGACGCTGGGAAAAAAAAAATGCTGAGCTGGCCATGTCACATTTGGACCACACACGATATCACTAATTTACGACTTACATAAAAAAAAACAATTGATGCAACTTTTAGTTTGTTATATTAAAATTAATAATGCAACATCCCAGTAGGTACAACTGTAATTTTTTGTAATAATTCAAATTAATTTTGTTTGTGGTGCCATGCTTTAGTGACTGTACATTCCTTTGCAATGTTGTTCTTGGCATTACTATGGTTCTCCTGCACCTCACATGTGTATTTAGATCTATAAAATATTTCGCAATAAGCTGATAAAAATCATGACGAGTTTGATACTCCAATACAAGTAAATTCGAGAAATGGGAATTAAGGATTTAGGATTTATGAGACAATGTAACCAAGACTTTTATAAAATCCTACGAAAATGAAATTAATTTCACAATTGAAGGATGAAATCAGTCAAAATACTAATGAGGAAATCACGGCAAAAAACAAGGGTAAAAAAAAGGCAGCAGATGAAAATCCAAAAAAGAATTTATTACGTTGTGACATTTGCGTAGTAGCTTCCAACCGTTATTATTACACGACTACCCTCACCTAATATCATAAAAACAAACAGATAAGTAGAAAATGACTTGAAAAAAAAGAGAAAAAGAAAGATTAGAGAACAAAGAAAGGAAAGGCTCTTTGTTGGTTGCAGCTGCTGTTGCTATATCTGCTTCATCCGCACATTTTTTTGGGTGAAAACAAAATCTCAAATCTTCAGCTCTTTTCGCACCATTTGTTCGCAGATCATCACTGATGCCGTAAAACCCAGCTCGATCCGGCCCGACCCGGTTCTTGAATTGGAGCCCCGATGCTGTAGAATCGTAGTAATTGAGAAGGAAAGGTACAGAAGAGCTGAAGAATAGATAATGTCTGGCGCCACAGTAGCTGCATTCGAGCGACCTCGTATTGGAAACTCCAACACGGTAATGTTCGTGATAGTAATATCCCCTTTTGTGCGTGCGTGTGCGTGTGTGAGTGGTCAAAATTTGGTCAAAGTGTGAAGTTGAAAACCTTGGTAGTTTTTGAAGCACAGCATAGTGTGGTCCATTGCATTTTGAGTAATCGCAGTAATCCTTTTATTTTTTTCGATTTTTGGTAGATTTTCAAGAGTGGGCATCTGCTGATATCTTCAAAAGGTGAGTTGCCATTGAGACTTCCCAAAGATTTGCTTGTTGAAATTTCTGGGCACTGGGCTACCATGACCATGACGTGGCAGTCTGATATGTTGCGATTGTTCTACGTTTTGAGGCACATTAATGTTTTATCGTTTGGTCGAAGAGAGACTGTAGTTTGTTATCGCTGTGTTTTCATTACATAAGCTTTTATAAATTGATTCTGTTTGCGGGAATCTTTACAATAGTATACATAAAACTGTGGTGGCTTTCGAATCTTTTTCTCAATCAAGTGGAGTTAAGATTATGTTTTTGCGCTTTTTCTTTTACGTATTTGTCAATGTCGTCTTGCGTTTTAGTGAATCTCTTTTGCTAGAGACTACTATTACAAGTCTGTTATGATTGTGTCCTTACACACACAGAGACAAGTTCGTTCAGACAATCAAGAATATGTTTTAACCATCTTACAGGTTTAGGTTGGAAATCTTGGAAGAGACGGTGGTTTATCCTTACACGCACTTCTTTGGTGTTCTTTAAGAACGACCCGGTTAGTCTGGTTTGAACTTCACCTTCATAAGATCATTTACAGTTTGATTCAGTAAGCTGTTTATCGCATTTGTCTTTATGAATTCGGGTATGTCTTTAATATGTTTGCATCATTAGATACTCTAATTTAATGATAAAAATGTCTCAAATCTTCGCTCAGAGCGCACTTCCTCAGCGTGTCGGTGAATTGAATTTGACTTTGGGCGGCATCGATCTGAACAATTCTGGAAGGTACGTAGAATTTCAGTAGTCTATGTATCTCATTTAAGTTTTTTCTTCTTTAAGTCATAGAATGGTTGATGAGACTTGATGTCTTAATTTTTCCAGTGTTGTTGTTAGAGAAGACAAGAAGCTTCTAACTGTTCTGTTTCCCGACGGGCGTGATGGCCGTGCATTCACCCTTAAGGTGCACACACACACACACGCACGCACACACACACACACATAAATACACACACAGAGACAGAGAGATTGATTAATAGGTACTTCTCTCTTCCTGTGAATGATAAATTATGTCCATTCTATTACAATAGGCAGAGACGTCTGAGGACTTATATGAGTGGAAGACAGCACTTGAACATGCTATTGCACAAGCACCAAATGCTGCACTTGTGATGGGACACAATGGCATATTTAGAAGTGATACCAATGACTCTATCGAAGGCTCTTTCCATCAATGTTTGTATTTTCTCACATGTGAAACTTCACCGTATACATGACGTTTTTCTATTATTTTCTGAATTAATACATGCATATAATAGGGAGAGAGAAGCGTCCTGTGAAGTCTTTAGTTGTTGGACGGCCTATTTTGCTCGCCTTGGAAGATATTGATGGGAGCCCTTCTTTTCTTGAGAAAGCACTTCGATTTCTTGAAGAATACGGTAAAATTTTTCCTCGGACTATTCCCTAGAGGGGCTGTTAATGTTTTTTTACTCCGTATTTCGATGTTTCAGAAAAAAAGTGAAAACTTATGTACTTGATGAAGTATACAATCTTAGCACTCTTTTTCTCTAACAGGAATCAAAGTAGAAGGAATTCTAAGACAAAGTGCAGATGTTGCAGAAGTGGAAAGAAGAGTTCAAGAGTATGAACAAGGTTGTGATTCATTTTTTTGAGAAGAAAATGATCTCATTATAGTAGTGGACATGGCGATAGATACAAGTTGTACTTTACTACATCATATGTACTCTTTGAATACGTTCTCCCTCTAAGCGACATCTCTTTATTGCAGGCAAGATCGACTTCGATCCTGAAGAAGATGCTCATGTTGTCGGAGATTGTGTTAAGGTTCAATTCCCTTTCTACGGTCTTATTCTCATTTGTTGCTTCATTTAAATCACACTTATATTTCAACAACTCTTTTCTTCAGCATGTTCTTCGCGAGCTTCCTTCATCTCCAGTTCCTGCCTCTTGTTGCATTGCACTGCTAGAAGCCTACAGTAAGCTACTGTTAAATTTACTACCATTAATTTTTGTCGAAATTTTCCATTTGAAAGATAAACGCTTACTATTTTCTGGGATACAATTCAAGAAATCGACCCAAAGGAATCTCGTGGCAGCGCAATGAGATCTGCTATTCATGAAGCTTTTCCCGAGCCCAATAGGCGTCTATTGCAAAGGTATCATAACTCAAAAACATTTTGCTTTGCATTTAATCATCATGGTTTTTCTTATGGTAGATCGACTTATTGTCTTCTTACAACCTCATTATATTATCTGCAGAGTTCTTAAAATGATGCACAAAATCTCCTCTCACGCCTCTGAGAATCGAATGACTGCATCAGCCGTCGCTGCTTGTATGGCTCCACTTCTCTTACGCCCGCTTTTAGCCGGCGAATGTGAATTGGAGGACGACTTTGACGTAAACGGAGACAACTCTGCTCAGCTTATCGCTGCTGCAAATGCTGCTAATAACGCACAAGCAATTATTACAACTCTGCTCGAAGATTACATGACTATTTTCGATGTAAGTAGACTGACTTCTTTAGATTATGAGGCTGCTTGTCTATCTTCTCAGCATATTTGGTGGCTTATGTTGCTTCTTTTTTTTTCTAGGATGAGAGCCTACGCAGATGCTCGATGTCTGAAGATTCTCAGACCGATAAAAGTGGAAGTGAAGATTCTAGCGACGAGGATGATGAGGACCGTTCAGACGTAAAAGTCAATGGTTACCATGATGCTGAAAACGAAGCTGAAAGTGAAGCAGATACCGATCGTTATCGCAGGCTCAGTGGGAAGCTAAGTGAAAGTAGTGGTTCTGCTACTAGTGATCTTTATGACTTTAAGGTTGTCTCTCTCTCTCAGATGTCAAGCTTCTCTTCTTATCGAACATTTCACTAAAACATTCCATTGCTGACTTTTCTTACCAGGCAGTGAGAAATGAGAATTCAGACGAAGAATCTCGGGCACAAAGCCGTGCTTCTTCTGCAAAACTAAGTCCGAAGAAGTCATTTGACGAATCGCTCGAGAAACCTAAGAAGTTGCGTGGAAGCAAGACCAATGCTTCTGAGGAAATTCTTGGAAAAGAGCCTCAGCGTTCTGTTGGAGAGATTCTGTCATCGATGGATAAAGAGATAAGTCAATCTGTTTTAGGGGCCGAGCTGAGTTATCCTGACAAGCCCAGCCCGAGATCTGCGAGTAATACATTTTCGAGCGCCAAGAAATCGACATTTTGGGGAAGAAATAATGTGAGTTAATCTTAACCTTCAAATATTTGATTCAACATACACATTGGTTACTTTGTATTTATCTTTTCCTTCCATGCAATGCAGTCTAGGAGAACTCCTTCAACAGAATCGCTCGATTCGTCTGGTGAGGAAGAGTAAGCATTCTTTGACATCAACCATTTTTTCTTACAAGCTGAAATAGTTCATCTATATCTGTCCCTTACCTCAATTTTTTTACTTTCACCGTCTTTTTCTCTTGGGTCCTTTATTTTCGTTTCTAGGCTGGCCATTCAGAGATTGGAGCTCGCTAAGAATGATTTACGTCACAGAATTGCAAAGGAGGTAAGCTAGAGTGATCATATTTATTACGCTAAAGCATGCAATTGGTAATAAATTTGAAATTAATTAATTCATCAGGCGAGAGGAAATGCAATTCTTCAAGCCAGCTTGGAAAGAAGAAAGCAAGCCCTTCACGAACGTCGTCTGGCCCTCGAACAAGACGTATGCTTTCGCTTCATAGACTGTAATAACACGCTTAGCGGTTTTGGCTTAGAATTCCTGACAAGTTTATCGTTCTTTTGACAGGTGGCAAGACTGCAAGAACAATTACAAGCTGAGAGAGACCTAAGAGCTGCTTTAGAAGTTGGCTTAAGCATGTCCTCGGGACAATTAAATGGGACCCGAGCCATGGATTCCAAGGTTTAGATATCCCTTCTCAGTTGTTTTTTTTTTCGTAATGGATTTTTTTTTCCCATGCTGAAATTTCTTTTTTTTCTTTGTCTACGTAAAAGACAAGGGCTGAGCTCGAGGAGATAGCCCTAGCCGAGGCTGACGTGGCTCGACTTAAGCAAAAAGTCGCCCAACTCCATCACCAACTTAATCAGCAACGTCAGAATCATTACGTCACAGATTCTTACGCTCGCCATCAAAACTCTGCTACAAGTCAGAATTCGCAATCGTGAGTTCACTCACTAATGTATCGTACGATTAAAGCCCTTTCATCCCCACATATTAATCTTGCAATACTTCAATTTGCAGAAAATATTACCAGCCAGATTTCGACACGACGCTTGCTGTCTGCAACCATGAGAGGAAACAAAAGACCGAAGCATTACAACCTGTGGAAAATCGAACTGCAAGAAAACAGCTTCTAACATCTGGGAATAACCGCCGACGAAAACATTTCCCTGAGCCAAGCTTGAGCGATTCTAAGAGCACAGAGGCATCGACTAGCTTGTCCATGGATGATTTTGGGGCCGTAGATTCTGCTCTATCCTTACCTTCTACTTCAAGACCAGCCGAGGTTAGCCATACATTCAAGATAAAAAAAAAAACTTCGAATTATAAAAAGCTGTAACAGTTTTTTTTTTTTAACGAAGAATTTATTCGTTTGGCAACTAATAGGGAATGGATCATCCATCGACTTTGCTTGAATTGACCACACGCCTTGACTTTTTCAAGGAGAGGAGATCACAGTTGATCGAACAGCTGCATAACTTAGACTTAAGCTACGGATCGATGATGAGTCATGATCCTACGTATAATAAGCCGCCGAAATCTCCTCCATGGAACTAAGAACGACCCCATACGTGCGTGTATAGTGTGTGTGTGTATAGTTGGTACGACGTATATGTTTGCTCGGAGCTGACTTTCGTTTTAAGGCCATTGTTGTTCTGTGTTCTTGCGAGGATTCGTAACATCGGTGTTGTCTGAATGGTTATGGTGGCTGGAAATTCATGAGAAGATATGCTTTTCTGAAATTTAGTCTTTGAAAGTTGACTTATCTGCAGTTTTTTCTCTTCTTTGTAAGATTTTTGCGACTGGCTATTACATTGTGGTGTTTAATTATATGAAGAGACCCTATTTTTGAATATTATTTATTATTTGAATAGATTCTCATGGCATTTTGTGGTTAATATTCTTTTTTTTTTTAGTTTAGATGAGTATATATATTGATATAAAAATACAAAAAAATATCCATTTGTATAAAAATTGCCAGTCGTACTCTGTCAGTGTTTTTTGTATATAGTAACCTATTAGAATAAGTTTTTTGCACGTTGGTACCTGATCCGCCGCAAGGTACATCATATAAGACATTTCGTACCATATAGCAACGTATTGTGATACATAATACAATGAGAAAATGATATATCATATGACACATTAAGTTACCATGTACTATATAAACGCGTGACGTGGTATATAATACACATATAAAAAGGTACGTCAAAACTGGGAAAATGATAGACACAGTCAAACGGGTACTTATATATTAAAAAAAAAATTCGAGGTATTGACTAGCAAATTTTTTATTCTAAGTGGGGTTTTCCGGTAGATTCACCAATATTTAATATGGAGGACAAAGTTATGGAGTCGAATCAATTTGAATTGAAGTTCATTTCATTTCATGTAATACTTAATGCAAGAGAAAAGGGAACTAACTAATACACAGAAAGATATTTTCTGTGCCGACGTGGCATTGTTCGATTGGTCCTATGACCATCGCGCGACGTGGCATCTTCCGCATATAAAAGCAGCTTCAGTGATTGTACGTTGAGCTGAGAGTTGGGACAAGCGACGAGATTATTGAACGCCTCTGTTGAAAGGTATTGTGAAATAATTTATTTGGGTTTTGTAAATCTGTAGATTAGAGAAAAATCGGCAATTGAAGGGAAATCGAGGTCACCTATTAGGGTTTTCTGGTTCCTGTGATCTTTATGGATGTAAGCGTATATGTTCGAGTTTTGTTTAACTTTTCAATGATTCGGGTTTCATAACTTGGATTTTTTTTGGTTAAGCTGTTTCGGGTCTAATTATATTGTTTATTAGGGAAGAAAGATTGTGGATGATCTATAGAGCGATTTGTTCATTCACTTGACACGAGAAAGATCACCACTTTACACAGTGTTTGAATTGTTGTGACATTTTTTGGTTGCAGCTTGTCGAGAATTTGGTAGAGGAAGTTCATTCAGTTGTTTTTTAGTTGGTCGAGAATGAAGAATCATGAGCGCTTCGTTAATTTGGCTCTAGCAGGTTTGTAGACTTTCATTGGTTGCCAAATAGATTAGCTGGTTTTGATCATTTATCTTTTACCATACTGTGACTTACTTGATGACTAATAGGTTTGAGCATCGCTCCACTTGTTGTTAACGTGAACCCAAACGTAAATGTCATTTTGACGGCGTGTCTCACTGTGTACGTTGGTTGTTACCGTTCTGTGAAACCAACTCCACCATCAGTAAGTCGATTTCCTATATTGCAGTCTATGATTGTTTCTTTGTTCATTTTCCGTTTACTTAACATCCCGTGGATTTTCAGGAAACAATGTCCAGAGAACACGCAATGCGTTTTCCATTGGTTGGGAGTGCAATGTTGCTATCACTGTTTTTGCTCTTTAAATTTCTATCGAAGGACTTGGTCAATGCTGTGTTAACATGCTATTTTTTCGTACTTGGAATTGTTGCTCTTTCGTAAGTTCTCATTTATCTCCAAACATACAGGCTTATTTTCTTGGGATTTTCTTACGGGAAATTATGTTTGTTGGTGTTATACTCATTTGTCTGCTTTACAGGGCTACTTTGTTACCTGCTATCAAACGATTTCTTCCCAAGGAGTGGAATGATAATGTCATCAGATGGCATTTTCCATATTTCCGGTGTATGAACTTATTGCTGCATTTGTTCTTTACTACTCTTTCACTGAACTCACATGTTTCTTTCTACTGTCTTTGATCCTTGTATGCTATATTATCTTTTCCATACGTATTTGTTGTAATTTTCAGATTGACATGTTTCTTTCACATTTTATCCACAGCTTTAGAGGTTGAATTCACAAAATCACAGATAGTAGCATCAATCCCTGGAGTCTTCTTTTGTTGGTGGTATGCATCAAAGAAGCATTGGCTTGCTAACAACACATTGGGTCTTGCCTTCTCGATTCAGGTTTGATGGGACAAGAATTAAGTCTTTAGTTTTAAACTGTAATTTAAAAAAAAATATTGCTTACGATCTCTCCTACCTGGAAACATTACAGGGAATCGAAATGCTGTCACTTGGCTCATTTAAGACTGGTGCCATTCTCCTTGTAAGAAACTAAAAGTTCGGTTTTATTAGTCATACTGTGTTTTTTTTTTCACTGGATTGATATGGGAACTGTTGTGCTATTGGAGTATGAAGTTTTCATACTTGTGGCTTGAAGGCCTCAATTATCAACCTAATTATACCACTAACTACAATACTGGTTCTTCTACTTAATCTGATTGTAGTTATTTCTACCTATTGCAGACTGGACTTTTTGTGTACGACATTTTCTGGGTCTTTTTTACCCCGGTGATGGTTAGCGTTGCTAAATCTTTCGATGCTCCAATAAAGGTCAAATTCGTTATGAGTTATGGTTTCAATGATTTCTTATTTTATAAAAATGCTATTTTAACATTAGATTCTCCACTTTCTGCAGCTTTTATTCCCTACAGCTGATTCTGCTCGTCCTTTTTCAATGCTGGGACTTGGTGATATAGTGATTCCTGGTATAAAATTAATCATCTCTAACCGTATCTAATTCATTCAGTAGTAGGCTGTTTGCTCGCATACGTTGATGTGGTGTCCTTGGAGGCTTAATCATCGCATTATCATTTCTCAGGAATTTTTGTGGCATTGGCATTAAGATTTGATGTTTCCAGAGGAAAAGAAAGTCAATATTTCAAAAGTGCGTTTGTGGGTTACACAGTTGGTATAGCCCTAACAATCGTTGTGATGAATTGGTTTCAAGCTGCTCAGGCAAGTGCACCACCCCTTCTTTTTCAAATCTGTCATTGTTTATGAATCTTGGGATATAGGAAAGCAGTTGCATTAACTTTGGAACAAAAATTTCCATACCTCCCCTCAACATGACATTATTTAAACTTTAGGCAAGAAAGACTAGTGAAACCAATATCACATTCTTGAATTGTTGGCTTCTTTATCCTTTGCAGCCTGCATTACTATATATCGTCCCTTGTGTTATTGGATTCTTGGCTGCTCATTGCATTTGGAACGGAGATGTTAAGCCCGTAAGCCACTTCTATATTGTTCATGTCCAAGTTAACAAACATATGATTCCTTTTTCCCGGAAATTGTCATTGGTGCAGTTGTTGGAATTTGACGAGTCTAAGACGAGCGCAGAGACGACGGCGACTGATGCAGAGGATTCAAACAAGAAAGCAGACTGAGATCTAAAATTACTTCACCATTAGAGTTTGTAGTTTGGCTAACATGTTCTTGCAATCCCATCATAGGTCATTTGTACCAAAACTCATTCGAACCTTAAAAGCCAAATAGATAGCAGCAATAAAACCAGAATATCATCTTTTTTGTTTATTAATTAATTCTCTTATGAATGTTCAATTATTTTCACCCATTAGTGGTTCTAATTACCTCAATCACAATAATATATGTCCAATCAGGTGCTTTCGTAAACAAAACTGCGAAACTTTTTTACGCTTCATAATAATAACAATAATAATAATAAGAATAATAATCATCATCTCCGCTCTCGATTTGATAGGGTTTTTTTACGAACTCTTAATATTTTAATTTCTTTAAATTTAAAAACATCAATAGATAATCGAAAATGTTTAAAATTAATATATTTGCAAACAAATTGTGTGGCTAATAATAATAATTAGGGGTGAACGATGAGTCTGACTCGATTAGACCTCAGATTGTGCTAAGAATCAGATTGGCTCTGTTTGGGCCTCATACCGGCAAAGGCTTAAGATTAAAAGGGGCCGTTCATGAATGGGCCTTCTAATGGACTTGGTCTTCTAAAGTGCTCTGCATTCCAATGGGTACTTTGTTTGGGCTTACAATATAATTGGGCTTCAAACTTTCTTGTGCTTGGTATTTGCATGTGGTTGGGCTATTAACTGCCTCTATTGGACGACAGACACACAACGTAAATATTCGTTAAACACTACATTCTCATTTATTCAAAGCCAAAAGTAGCAGAGATTGACGACATTAGATATCAAGAAAAGGGAATCACCGTCATCTATTTCCAACAAAAAAGAAAACGTTTTCTTGTTCTCTCATCTGTCTTCTTCGATCGTCCATAGCAGTACAGAAACAGCAGAACCACAACCATAGTCGTCCATATGCTAAGCTCTTAAAATCCCAATTGAAGCTGCTACGAATAGAACCGTCATCCAGCCTACGGTTGCACACGCGCATATCATTAAACCTACGTTTTTTTTTCCGGCCATTGTGAGAAGAAGATGAAGAAAAATAAGAAAGATCAAAGAAGAATGACTGTCTAGCCTAAGCCTAGCGTAGAGTTGATGAGTTGGGAAATAAAGTGGGAGGAAATGGAAGGGAGGGCGGACGACGATCATTTTAAATAATGCTGCCTTTCAAAAATAAAAGCAGAAAAAAGAAAGAATGAAAGAAAATCGGCGCTTGGTTGGTTAGCTGGTCAGTCTGAATGGCATGTTTTCCCATATTAAGAGACACATCCAGGAAAGGTATCCTTTGGACTTATACCATTTGATAATGTTCCTACATCTATAAATAGGTACCCCACAAAATAGGAAATATAGATCGAATCATGTCGCATTCACAAGCATGCTAGAATTGCATCCTAAGTTCATAGCGCAAGAAAACGTTTGAGTTTCGAGTAAGTTCGTCGGATAACTGATAAACATATATCAACACATCTATTGCAGTATTTGTTTGAATTATAATAGTTTTAGTAACATTTTATGCATTTATCCGCTCTATTCACACCTATTTTGATATTGAAGGACCTTAGGACGGCTATCGGACGAAAATGAGCGAAACAAGGCAAAACGGAGCAAGTACGACGAAACAGGAAGTGTATTACACTAGGCCGTGACTATGAGCAGTGTTCACCTCCACCCAAGCAAAGATATTCACGGCCGTGAATGCAAGTGGACCGGGCCATGAACCACAGCAAAGAGCCAAGTCAAAGAGGTTGTCACGGCCGTGACACCTCGTGCACCAGGCCGGGACAGAAGTGAGAGAGCTAAACCAGAGAGAGTCACGACCGTGAAGCCCACCTGAAAAGTAGCAACGGATTAGAAAATTCATATCTCTCAATCTAGACCTCGGATTGAGAATCCCTTTGGTCAAAGTCAAGATTGGCGAGTATGATTTTCGTGGTTAGAATTTCAGGTCCATCGGACATCGTTTACCTCTTGATCTGCGTGAAACAAGGAACTGGGCAAACCTGCCGAAAGCATCACGGCCGTGAAGGTGCTGTCCTAGGCCGTGAAGCATGGCAGTGAGCTCATTTTGTGCCCCGATAGTGTCACGGTCGTGAAGGCTCATGTCCCAGGCCATGATGGTGTCGAATTTCTCTATAAAATCATCCATTACCTCTTCACGAGACGCTGCTTTTCTGTATCTCACATCCTCCATTACTTTTTGGTGTAATTTAAAACCTTTGTAAAACGACTGAGCTGAAAAATCACAAAAAGCATCGTTGTTTGTCAACTACAGGGATTAAGACATGCTTTCTATTGTCAGAAGTACAAAATCTCGCAGATGTAGTGTTATAGACAGTCAACTAACAACTAGAGAACTTACATTCTGTAATTCACAAAAGGATTTCCATTGCAGTGTAAATGAGATTGCCCTTTCCATTTGATAAAAAACTCCATGTCATTACAGTCTGGTTCGGAATCAAATAAATAGCTAACAAAACAGGTTCAGTTAACTTGTTATTCCTTGAAGCCTCTTTAGCAGTGCCCCTTGGTTGATGCCACAAGACTTTCTCAATAACATCTGCATCCTCTTCATTCTCTTCCTTCTAGCAAGGCAAACAATCCCAATAGAACGTTTTTATAAAGATGAAGATTTCAAATAATTAGCTACACATGAATTTACCAAGAACCTGAAATACAGGATGCAAGACGTTTGTCTGAAAGACAGTAGGAAGACATATACAGATATTTTGAAGTTTTATATCTCTACAAATTGCTTCAGATCTTTTTTTCTCGCAAAAGGACAAGGTACGCAATGGTACGTGATTCATGCATTCTAATATCGATTTGAAAATAATATCCACTCAATATGTTATGCTAGTGGAGAGGAGATATCATATTCCAAAGTTATATGAATATACATTACACAAATGAGAAAAATAAGAGCATGGACATAAGTGGAATGCAAAGAACCCACAAGACCATAGTATTCAAAAGGTACTCAAAGAAGCATATGGTAATCCAAAACTACATGTGACATTTTACATTTATAGCTGCGTTAGACTGCAAGACAAAAAAAAAAGAAAAAATTCACTGGCCAATATTAAGTCACAGATGGCTTATGGACTCAGACTTCTTTCAACTAAACTGAAATTCATAACATGCAAGGAAGTAAGATGACTGAGAGCTAAAGGCATAAAAATATCTCACATTTTTAATTCCATAAAATTAAACAAGGAATTTCCAAGGGAAAACTGCAAAAAAACAGTACATAAGGTTGAATAAGCAACAGAAATTGAAAACCATCACCATCAAGGAAAACCAGCACTAGACTACCAATGGAATGGTAATTTGTGCACACCTTTTGTTTCTTCTTTTCACTTTCATCAAAATCTTCACTTGCACTCTCAGCATATGATACGTTACGCACAGAACCACCAGAAGTCCGAAGCTCGTTGTTCTTCCCAATTCTTCTTTCAGTCCTAGAACTTCTGAAGTCATCATCACTAGTACTACCATTTTCCGAGTCCTCAGTAATCACTCCTTCATATTCCACATATGGGGTTCTTGCCATCTTCCTACGAGCGGATGGTGCGACTGTTTTGCGCCCCCTAGTGGACTTCAAACTGCAACCACTTTTACCTGATTGCCTCTGCCTGACTTTGTTAACATAAACATCATCATCTGAGATATCCAGGTCATCATTATCGACATTATCATCTTCATCAGATTCTTCAGCATCCCAGTCTTCGTTTTTATTCTGAAAAGAGATAAAAGAGTGAGTCATTTCTGATTTCAAGGACAGAGCAAATAACTACTATACTTGGTTTAGAATTACTAAAGAGCAGAACCAAAATATATTGAAAGAAAAGGAGGTTCAACTAGTAGAGTAGACACTTGTAAATAGTTCCATAGTATAAATGAATGTTCTTTTTGAAAACAGTTGAAAAGCAGAAGAAAGCAACACTGGAAGTTATAATCGTAATAGGGGACATATATTTGGTTAAATAAATACATGAACCAGGAGTCATTTTACCTAAAAGATTTGTCACACATTTCAGGAACTGACATAAATAGACAGAATCATATCACTGCACATCACATGTTAATCCAAGAAAGTCCACATGTCTTTATATAGATAGCATTTTCAGTGGTCCTTGATTTCCACCATAGTTGAATTAGCACAAGCACAACCATATGCAGATAAAGAAACAGAATAATCCAACCTTGTTTTTTTATGCATTTTCGTAGGTCCTTGATTTACACGAATAGCTCACATAACCATATATGAATAGATCAACAGAAGAATCCAACCTTGTTTTGAATACGCCCACTTGTAGCTCCATAATCAGGGACAAAATCAGCGTCATCAGGGTCATCATCTGCAAGAAATCATTTCAATCATTCAATTAGCAATAAATCAAATCCAACAACTAAGCAAGCATGACACAAGCACATGCAAACGAAGTACATATGCAATGAAGAATGTCAGACAAAATTTAAGGATATTTTCACGGAAATACTTTACCAGATCCACCGTCATCCTCGTCCTCTCCAAAATCAGCATCTTCCTCGTTATATCTGCTAAATTAGATCCTTTGACTTTTTTGACTTACCAGTCGGTGCATCGCCCCTCAATGGTGGCTTGGAAATAATCCCACTTGCATAAGCTGTTCCTCTATGATGACTCACATACTCATTCTGATCATCACAATCCTGCTCATAATATTCATCAGAAAGCATCTCATCAACAGAAACAACCTGAATTGCGTTCCCATCCTTGGATACTCTCCTACTTCAGAGCCTTCTTCGGCTTCAAATCGTGTACCTTCTGGTGCAGCCTTTTTTATCACTCGATTCCGAAGTTGCCTTGGATACTGAATTGTGATGGTCCTTCAAAAAATTTGAACCCCACTTTCCGCTTGCTGTGGGTCTCCGAGATGCAGGATGGGCATATCCTAGCCTGTTATTATGACTAGTCTGTACTGCAGCATTATGACCAGGTGTTGGGTGGTCCAATATTTCTTCAATGTCTGTTCGAACATCATTATTAAGTTCACTGCTATTAATATTCAGCTGCATCAGATGAGATTCTTCATTCAGTTCAGTCTGCTCTGTCTCCTTCTGAATATTTTCTAATGAAGGCCGTGTGTATTTGTTTGCATTAATGTTCTTATAACTTTCCCAGAATGAAGAGCAATGAACCGATTATGACAAGCCGGCCAAGGTAGTGTCTGGTTGAAACACCATCAAAAACACAATCAGTCTCCAGAAAATAAAATGATAAAATCACAGCATGATTAAAAACCAAACAAAATAAGCTTGGTTGCCCAGACAAAAATTTTTTATGAAAACACATTGACAGGGCATCAGTGGTTCAGCCAATGGTGTCGAATTGCAACGAATCGGATTGGAACCGAGTGGATGTTAAGCAGAGCACTTTCCGGACGACAAAATTAGAGCTCGAAAGCTCTAAATCAAAAACGCGAATCCACTTCACAAATCTTCACTGGTTTGTAAACAAAAGTCCGATCTTTCAACTTTCACGTTCATAAATATTCATCCGTCCTCACCCAGCTAGAAAGGACGACTCGCGATTTCAATCAATCACGTCTCCGTCGATTCCCCTCATCGAACGCGCGTACACACCATGCCACCACACAGACGAACGAGCAGTTCAGCAATCGGTGGGAAAAAAAAAGGAAGATATTTCAAAAGGATATAGCGGTCGACGAAACGATTTGAAAAAGAAAAAACAATTTCATACAAAGTTTATACATAAAAAAATCAAGGAACAACAGAGGATTCGCAAATTGGATTTCTATCAGTGGTGCTGCGTTGTTCGACAGGTGAGGAAATCGTAGAAAGAAATAATTAAAAGAAAAGGAAAAATGGTTCTAGAGAGAGAAAACGCACAGGTCGCTTTAAATATACCAGGGGCATTTTGGGAATTTCATCCATAATGTTTGTACCCGATCAAACATAATATTACTGTGACCAATTGAGCCAACACGCTTTTTATGTTGGGCCCTCAAGTTTTATGAAATTACATTTCTTCCCATTCTATAAAGAAATACGCACCTACGCTTTTTTCTGTTGCCCCATCTATTTTAAGAAATTACATAATTTCTATCCTAAAACCTTCTGTTCTTCCTCGGGTATTCTCTCACCTCTCTCGCTAGCTCGTTTCTCTTCACATCGATGTCTTACTTTGTTGTTTCACTATCTTCGTCAAGCAAGCGACGTGGTTTCTTCCTCGATGCAGCATTGTAGTTCTGTTATTCATGAAGCTGTTATGAGAAATCTTCTCCAATATGACTGATCAGCAGGTCAGTTGCAGCTCTTTTTTTAATGTTCGGCGCCTTTTTTAATTTCCGTTAATGAAGAAGATTCTCGAGAAGAAGTGTTTGAACTTGATGTAGCATTTATATGGCACTGCCTTGTGCCGGTTAGGGTTCAGGTGGCGTGGGACTTTTGGAAAGTGCCGTACTCCTAGGGTTTTGGTCTGTTTGTGAGATTTGATGTGTGAGAAATGGTTGGAATGCAAGTTGTTGAGGATGAAATATGAATCCGATGATATATGATGCTGGCTAGCGGTCATTGCTTCCATTAAATCTTTGCAATTTTATTTGTTTACTTGATGGTTTCAGCTAATGGTGTTTCTATGATGTTGTGCATTTATGGTAGTGGTAAACTATGTTATAAGTGTGATCCTGAATGGTTACAATCATGAAAATCTCTCTAATTTCTCTTTGTTGCTTGATTTGAAATGTGTTTTTTGTTCTTTAGTCTTATTTCTTGTCTTTACTTCTAGCCAGTCAAAATTTATTTGCTACTCAATGAGAGCGTCAGTTTAGTTAATTCATTTGCGCAAAGGGAGCTAGTTGTATATTTATGTGAGCTCTTGGAGAGGAGCTTGTCTTTTGCTAAGTTTTTGTCATGTGACTCTACATCAGTGGATTAGTCTCTTGTGATCTATAGCTATCTTTTGGGGCATTTTATCTTACTATTGTTTTTATCTTCAGGGTTTTATTTTTGGATCATTTACAGAAGATGAGATCAGATCCATTCAGTCTAAGACGCTCAAGAAAAATGTAGAACTCACATTCGGTTCTTTTGATTCCGAAACTTTGAGATCTGTGGGAATTTTTAGTACTGGTTTCACAGAGGTTAATCCATCTGCAACATATGGCCTTCCAAAGTATGCTAGTGATGGACACGTAGTTAGTTTTCCTAGCAGTATCAGAAACACATCAAAATTGAAGGTTGATCTTTTGGAGGAAAATGGATTCATCTGTAACTTACAGAGCGGTATAAAAAATCTAGATCCGTACCATGTTGAACCATCTGTATCAGTTAGTTCTGTTGTCACAATTAATGGGCCAAATCAATTGCCTCAAGAGCAGTATGGAGTCCATAATGGGAGTGCAGTATCTTTCTCTTTGAGCAGCATCGATTTGGGTGATTCTTCAAATGGTGTCCATGTGGAACCTGAAGGTCGCATCTTTGAGGGATTGAATGTTCATCCTAGTGCGATAAATAGGAACTTTTTGCCCCGTGGTTTGATCAATCTGGGTAATCTCTGCTTTCTCAATGCGACACTCCAAGCTTTGCTGTCTTGTTCTCCCTTTTTCGAATTGATACAAGAGCTAAGACATCGGGATATACCAGAGGTAGCATTGAATCAGTTGCACTAAAGAAGGTTTTTGACCCGGGGTCAACTTATCAGTTTTCATGTTTTCTGATTGTAGATTGGTTATCCGACTTTGCGTGCATTCGTCGAGTTTATCTCTAACTTTGAGATGCTTACCGATTCAATCTGCATAAGGAATGAGAAGACAAATTTAGTGAGTGGAGAGCCATTTCGACCTGTCATGTTTGACTCGTTATTGAAGATCTTCACTCCTGATGTTCCCGATAACTTATCAGGCAGGCCTAGGTTTGTGCACTGGTCATAGAATTCATCAGCATCTTAGTATATGTTCTCTGTTTGGTCCATTAAGATATATCATTTGTACTCTAGACTTTATTTATTCATATGTTGATGCTCTCGAGTTTTAGATAGGATTCCTTTTCATTCTGGCGTGTTTTGTTGCTTGTTCAGGCAAGAAGATGCTCAGGAGTTCCTTAGTTTTGTCATGCATCAGATGCATGATGAATTGCTCAAACTTGACGGGCAAGTTTCAAATGGAAATATAAAATCTTCATCCATGGTGTCATTGATTGATGATGAAAGTGAAGATGATAATTGGGAAACCGTTGCCCACAAGAATAAAACTGCAATAACAAGAACTCGGAGTTTCATACCATCGAAGATGAGCGTCTTATTCGGTGGTCAATTGAGAAGTGTTGTGAACGCTAGAGGTGGGACATCATCAGAACAACTTCTTTAAACGCGGTCTCTTTGTTTTTGGCACAGTGTGTTAAAAAGAATTGCAATTATAGTGCTTAAAACATGCGTATTCCCTTGATTGAAGAACATGGAGCAATGACCTCATTTATTGAGTTATCTATTAGCTGCTGCTTAATTTATGTAAACTCATAATTTTCCTGTAGGTAACAAGGCCTCAGCTACTATAGAACCGTATCTCTTGCTCCATCTTAACATTTGCCCTGATCCAGTCTCATCAATAGAAGATGCACTGAGACTGTTTTTTGAACCAGAAATGCTTGAAGAGTACCGAGTATCAGCAGCTGAAAAGGTATATCTTGATTGTCCATTTTCTGAGATTTTACACAATTTAGTTCTTGATGAGTTTTGATTTATTCGTTCACTCATGTCATCGTCCCCCTGAGAATAAAATGTTGATATCATATGAAACAACTAAATTTCTTTCCTTTGATGGATGCGTTTTCTCCTCTAGTCAAAATTGGCTTCTTCACCTGGATTTTTTTTTCAGGCAGAATTGGTCACTGCAAGGAAATCCGTTAAGATCCTACAGTTGTCTGAGATAATGGTTTTGCATTTGATGCGTTTTACCTATGGAAATCAAGGAAGTACCAAACTGCACAAAAATGTACATTTCCCTTTCAAGCTTGTTGTTGACCGTGAATTACTCGCCTCCCCATCCTCTGAGGTAAATATTGCTCCTCTAGGTGCCACATGTGACAAAGTTTCCAAATGATGGGCAAACTTTCGACGCATGTGGTATGTTCCATCATAGAGAACGGATAAAGTTTCTCTTGCTACTTAAATCACGATGTCAATCATTAGGATGCCTACACCGTTAGACACTAAATGCTTCCTTATCTTTAATCAAGCAATGAAAATTGGTGCATTTATGCGTACGCCTCTGAGGTACATCATTTTAACTACAGGAACAGAAATACGAACTTGTGGCCACAATCACTCATCACGGTAGGGACCCTTCAAAGGGTCACTACACGGCAGATGCACGCCACCCAAGTGGTCGGTGGCTCCGATACGATGATGCCTCTGTTAATTCTATTACCGAGGACCAGGTTCTGCACGATCAAGCGTACGTTCTCTTCTACAAAAGACTGTAGTTTTTTTAATATGTATCCGAGGAAAAAAAAAAAAAGAAATCTAGCATGCGGTTCATGTACGTCTAGGCTCATATTAGATTGATATACAAAGTATCAAATTATTTTTCTGACATTGGTTATTTGGGAGGGGAATATTTTGTTGTTGATGAGTTCATCAGGTAAAGAGAACTTTGGGGTTTTGATCGAGTCTTGAATGCTTTGATGGGATGTTCTCTTGATCTTGACTTTGATATAGCTTTTGGAGAAAATGTAAAGGGTAAAAAAAGGCTTGGTTCTTGATTCTTTTGATCGATGCTAACATTTTCTTTTAATCACTTAACGGGCTATTGTAAGATGATATTTTTGAACTCTCGAGTATTTCTTCTCTTCATATAGCTTTATATTATATGACTCTCTCTCTCTCTCTCTATCTCTCTCTCCATATATATATAGGTAGAGAAAGAAGGGATCGAACCTGTTATTGATTGAGAAGGTGCAATAACAGACCAAGTATAATGCAGGCCAAATAAATAAAATAAGAATCCCAATCTTTTGTTAAAATGTCTCACGTTTCGCCGAATAGTTAAAAAATTATTACTTGGAATTTTATCGGCATTAAATGGTTCCAATAACACTAGGTAATAATACCCCAATGAAATGATTCACAACATAATTATGATAATCTACAAGCATGTTTTTAAAGTTTGACTGAAGTAAGGAGAAGAAAAGGGCAGGATCATTCATACGCAAAACAAGTTACTGAGAGAGAGAGAGATGGTTTCCATTGTGCCTCGATTTTTAAATTATGGCTTTGATGAGGAGAGCTGCCTGAGATTATACTTGGCCAATTCTTTGTACTTCTCCACAACCCCTATCAAGCACACGGTCTGAAAGAAAAGGATTAACTCAGTGAAATACAAGGTTTAACTTTTGAAGTTTTTCTCCATGGAAATTTTGAAGTTTTTCATACCTTGACAATTTGAACAACAATGTTCAAATCAGGGTTGCTAAGATCCACTTTGTGCACAGTCGGAACGGATTTAGCTACTGCATCGATAACCTTCATTCGATCAACGCCAGTATTTGCACGAGCATCATACAGAACTGCAAACTGTAGTTGAAATTCCATCAGCATCACCAACAGAAAGATTTTGCCGATTTGGTTTCTGTTAATACATAGTTATTCTTCGACGCCTATTAGCATAGGAGTGGATAGTAAGTTAAGATTCGAAGATGCACACCTTTTGTGGCGTCCGAGTCTCCAAAGGAAGATACTTGTCGACCAATGGCTTTATAGCTCGTTTGATTTCGTCATCTGATGTGTAGCACGAAGCTTCCACGGGAAGAACTCGTAATATGAACCTGTGCAACAACGACAGAAGAGTTTGAAGCTCGTTATAGATTTTAAGCTCGAGGTAAAAATCCATTGAATCGCAATCGGAAGCTTTATTCTACAATATTTTTACAGTAGAACCTTGACACTTGCTTCTTTGTTGAAGCAAGGGATATCATCATGTGTTGAACGATATCTTTTGGACTGGGATCTCCTTGCCTCCTCCGCATTTGTATGAACACAACTCCATTGCAGCCCGAGTCGAGCTTAATGAAACGCCTCTGGTGAGAGAGAGAGAGAGAGAGAGATACTGCATTAATATCACTACATGGTAACGAGAATTCAAAATTTTAAAGTGGTTCAAAGTTTCAAATGTGTCTGGAATTAGCAACTACGGAGCGATAAGTAGCAGCAAAGCATCATCAGTCATAAGGTGAAACTCAACTGAGCTTTACAGGATAACTAGAAAGTACCAATTAAAATATGAATACGACACAAGAAATCAAGAATATTTTACTTTAAGTTTACCTTACTCTTATCACCCAATTCAGCCAGCTCAGCTTCAATCAGCTTATCAATAGATTTCTCTTCTATCTTTCCAGACGAGCTTTCACGAACGGAAGGAGAAGTTTCAATGCACTGTTTCTTCGCCAGTGGCTCAACAGGATCAGCTTCCACTGTTCCGTGATCAGATTTATCATTGCTTTCTTGATCTTTCTTCTTATCAGATTCTTCGGCTTTAGAACTATGAACTGACTCGTGTTTGTCATTACCCAACTTTGTCTGTTCATTACCATTATTACTAGGATGATCATCTCTACAATCTGCATCATCACCATCATCATCTTCTTCTTCACCGCTTGACGAGTCAGAGTATGTGAATATAGTTACTTTGTTTAGTGGCTTCTTAGCAACTTCTGACGTATTCACTTTTGGTTCAGTCCCTTCCACAAGCTCTTCGAAAAACTGTTGTATTTGAACAAAATTAAAACTCAACCAAATATTTCAGTTCACTAACACTTCAAAACCATAAGAGAACAACAATATTAGTGCTATTTCATTTCTGCAACATGATGTCATAACTTTGAAGCAAAACAAATCCATCTGAACAAGATCAACGCTCTTTCGGGTTCCAAATGAGCTAATAGAAGCAAAGCAAGACACATCAAATACAAAACTACATGAGCATAAAAAGCATTCAACCAAATTCCATATTTACGAGTTACATAAACACGAAAAAAGATATCCTTACAGTTTCAATAACACTAATCGCTTCGTGCGACGCTTGTTGTTCTCTCCCGCCATCACATGTTATGAAGAAGCCTTCGACGCCAGGTCGCAGAGGATAAGCACCCTTCTTCACTGGCTTCTACACACAAACAATTAACACGCAGAAACAGTTAAGCTTGGGAATCACAAAACACCGGAAAAAAAAGAGGCAACGCAGTTGCTGCGTTAAAATGCGTAGGAAGCTTTGAGAATTACATTATGCGGAAGATAATGCTTTCTTTTCTTTCCAGGATTCGATTGCTTCGATTTGTTATCATCGGCCGCCATGGAAGGTGTGGACACAGACAGTTGAGCTTGCGAGAGTGAATCGAAGAAGAGATCGTGCGTTGAGGTATTTCTCCACTGTAAAAGCCCAATGGGCCTATTGGGCCTTCTATTAAAAAATATCCCAACTGTTCAGGGATCATTGTGCAAATACTGCAAATCGGTATCGTGTATTAATGGGCGAGTATAAAATGAGGAATCGAAGCATCGACGAGTCACACAAAACCTAAGGGGAAAAAAAAAGGAAATAATCAAAAGAAATTGAACGCTGATGCATTGAGGTTCTAGCTCATGGGTGGAAGTGAAAAGTTGGAGCTGGGAAACAATGGTGTTGATGATGTCCGATGGCTTTGTTCTCTGACGGACGCCGAGCTTGTAATTGTTCAATTTCTGTGCGGTATTGCTGCTAGAATATCGTGTGCTATCGCTGGTGAATTGATTACTTTGCTGTTTCTATCTTATTGTTTTGATTGATAGGATCTGTTGATGGGCTTGAAGAACCTGGTGAACGTCCGTGCCAAGAAGATAGGCCACGAGGCTTTGGCTAAAAAGTTCGACCTGAAGATGCTTAGAGCTCTGAGTATGTTCTTCTGCTTAACTGGTTCGATTGGCGTTTTTCTGCTTCTTGTCGTTGGTTATTTGCGGGGACACGGTGTTAAAAATTAGATCATTTTCCTCGTTTCTTGGAAGTGACAAGTGTGTAATTTTTCGAGGTGAATGACAATCAATTCAAGGTCTAATCCCTTTTTTGTTGTGAAAGGTCGAATCTTTGTGGAAGATTTAGAAGAACGACTGAAGGGCTCGACAGAGGTATCGAGCTTCAGCTCCAACTTGTTGAGGCGAGATCTCGATTCTGGTTTTGGCAGTTTGACCATTGAGGAATTATATCCATACATATGTTCGGATAGGAGGAAGAGAATAGCAGATATGTAAGCCATCTGTTTTCCTCATTCGTGAAACGCCTCACGTACTTCGAATTCTTTCAAGTACTCTTAGAGTGGATGGCAGGGCTATGAATGGATTTGAACTCCTTTATCAGTTATCTCTTGCAATGCTTCACTAAACCATTCGAACATTGGTTCGATCTTATCAGGTTTTTCGACGATACGCCTCATTCCCGAAAGCAGAAAACCAGCAAAAGAGAATAGGCAGCAGCTTTCCAGTCTCGTCGGGGCACTTAAGTTCGTGATTCATGAATTCTTCCTCTTCTTCTGTCTTTTCTGTGTAGTAATGCAGCAGTCCATCTTCTTTCGTTCTATCCGTTGGTTGCCTTAAAAAAATGGCAGATTTATTGTAGTTAAATTAACTTGCTTCTTGCTGATTCAGCAACCAGCAGAAATTTTGTACACACAATATAAGCAATATATATGAAACTTCAGCAGTATGATTTCTGTGTCATTTTAATGAAATGCGAGACTATAATAAGAGGAAATGAAACAATGAATAAGCTCAATTAGCGAGTGATTGACTCGTTTTGGAATTTTCCAGTACTGAGGAAAAGCTCATCCTTTATGTACAACGAACTTCACAATCTTCCACTCTATATTATTATTAACTAACGTATATATAACCCAAAAAAAGTCGCACGCTGCAAATCGTATGGAAAATTGTCGAAACTCAGGCAATGCCCTCAGCCTCACGTCTATACATAAAACTCATATAATATATCTTTCCTCCTCAGTGAAAAGGAAACTAAGACAATCTTTGCCATGAAATCAAACACATCAACACACAGTTATCATTAGCTTCTCCTTCCCTTTCAGAAGATATGATGATCTCCAAGAAGCCCATCCCAGCCGTGTTTTCCAGACATAATAAGTAAGAACAGCCTCGTATGGTCGCATACGTTCAGATTAGGTGTGCTGAAAGATCGCATTGCTGAGGTGGGCCCACTTGAATGATTCTTGGCTTAGACTATAAGAATCGAACTTTTCTTTTCGCCAATCAGATTCAACTATAATGATTCCTTTCTGACCACCTGTTGGCCTTTCCATGGGAGCTTCGAAATTCTTGCCAATTTCTTTGACTGCTACCTCTATTGAATGGATTATACTGATGATTATCTGGATAGATATTATAGGCAGTGCCTCTATTTGTCCTCATTTGTTCTTCCAGGTCGTAATGTGAGCGCTGCAAGAGATAAAAATAAAACAAATTATGTATACATCTCATCTACATAATGTGTTGATTATTCTCAGGCATGTGATATATCTTACGCAAGAGGCTGGCTCTTAATGGCCAAAGCAGCGGTGGAGACAAAGTGGTTCGGTAAAGACACTATGTAGATCATATTCGGTAATAGTGTAAACGTGTATTGAAATAGTGTCCATTAGAATGTATATCTTTTAGACATTCTTTTTGGGGCTTCTTTCTAATTTTCAGGCTTGCATGACTCTGACTGATGTTACCACCAAACCAAACATAATGTAGAAGAACTAAGAACAAGAGATTTAAAAAAGAGTCCAGGCAGAGAAAAAGCATTTTTAGTACAAATTCTTACCTTGGAAGGATCTGAAAGAACTGCATATGCCTCTCCGATCATTTTGAAAAGCCTGTCTGCATCCTTGTGAACCTCTTCTGCTATTTCTTTCCAGATATTGTCATCTGAGTTCTCACTTCTAACTAAGGATTGACCAGCCTGTCGCAATCAAAGAAGTAAGTAACATGCATTATTCTAATTTCCATGACAATTGCGCGGAATTATATAGTTAAAATAGCAAAAAGGAAACCTTGTCAGGGTGATATTTTAGTGCAGCTTTGCGATAAGCCTTCTTAATTTCAGATGCAGAAGCTGATGAATCAACTCCCCTGTATTCATGAGAAGATAATTAAGTTGTCATCTTTAGCTGAAGATGAAACTATAAACTACAGATATTCTGCCCAGACTCTGGTCATGAATCTATGATAAAGAGGGGCAAGACATGGCTATTAAGTAGCTTTCATGTCAAACACAATTATTGTTCGGTATCTCCATACTACATCATTTCCAAGTTGTTCAGGCTTCAAGCATTACTTTCTTACAACATGGCACAAATGCGATGAATGAGATTGTTTCACTTACATTCGTACGGAAATGCTCAATCGTTATGTAGATTGTTTACTTAATATCATATCCTAAAAACCTAACATCTGCACACATGAAAACGAGGAAAAGAAGGAACGTACAGTATCAGATACATGTCAAGAGATATCTCCTTTTTTGCAGCTTCTTCCATTTCTGAAAGTTTCAAGCGGGCTTGATTAAGCTCATTCATACATTTTATTGCACGATTCCCATCTGATGTCCCATATTGACTTGTCATCTTGTCTATGTCTTTTGAGAGGAGAGAAATAAGTTTTTCAAGATCTGCAACGGCTTTTCCATAATCTCTAATCGTTTCATACAGTGTGGCTCGTCTAGATATGGCCTGTGCATATGCAAAATTTCGACAATTCCATGCTGTCAGACTAACGAAGCAATCACAAAAAAAAAAGAAAAAAAATAGCATCAGAAAATTGATCTAAGCATGCAATATTGTTTTACTATATTGCAGTCCTTTGAACAAGGTCCTGGTCCTCGAAAGTTTTAGATATAGGAAATGCAATCAGAAATGAAATGGCCGAAAAGCTTGGATGGTATCAGTTACTGCAATTCATGATTCTGATTTCAAAATATTTATAGGCTTAACAAGCAAAACATGTTCTTTCTGCAGAATTTCCAAGTTGGATGAAAACTGGTATAAATGACCCTACCGATCAACGCAAAGTACAAATATACAAGAATAAATCAATATCATACTGCTTTTCTTGCTCAAATTATGAGAACAAATGGTGTGAGTACTGACTGGGGAAAATGTCAGGGGTAAGCATACCTTAAGATAATTTTCATCTAGGGCTATAGCAAGGCTACAATCTGCTAATGCGTCAATGATTTGACCCATAGCACGGTATGCAGCTGCACGATTACAGAAACATATTGCTGCAAAAGGGCGTGATTCAACCGAACATGATAATGCGGCAGTGTAATGCTCGACAGCTTCTGTGTATTTTCTAGACTTATATGCTTCATTTCCAGCAGCCTATATAAGCAATCACATATATAAATCAATTATATTATAGACAACAAACAGATTTAGGCAACACCATTCCAATAAAAGAAACCACTTTTTCTCTACCACAACAGTATAAATTTGATAGCTAAATACTGAAATATATATTTCAAGAATTTAGAAAGAAAAAAGAAGAAAAAAACTCACCTTGTGTTTCAACAGATCATGTATAATACCAACCAATGGAATCATCGACTCTCCAGTCTTGTTTTCAGCCCTGAAAAAAGATCAGACTACTTGAAAACTGAAACTCAAGCATAAAGACCAAAACATAGATATTTCCAATTTCCACAAATACCAACCACAAAAGAAAAGGTAAAAGTTTTCCCTTCACTGAATTACCTTTCTACAACTGACACGGATTCCTTTTGTTTCTCAAGGAAAACAAGGGCTTCGTCAAGCTTTCCTAAGTAAAAGTAAGATTTAAGTATCGTTGACCAATACCAAACAACAAAGGAAGTGTCGCTTTCCAAGCCAGAACTAGGAGAGTCCACAGCTTGTTCGTCACTGTGAGATAACAGAAAGTTTGATTCTATTGAGCCTTGAATCTTCTCACAAAACTCAATCAGCTCTTCATATTTTTTCAACTGTCAAAGGAATAGAAGTAGGCAGATGTGAATTAGTAGATCAAAGGTGAAACCAATGTTAAAGAAAAGCTACACTTCGTCTCACTATAACGTACCATAAGAAGAGTATCCACTTTCATCTGGAACAAGGTTTTTGAATGAGAGCTTATCTTCAAGGCCTCATCAATCAGAATAATGGCCGAATCAGCATCAATATTTGTTTTACGACCTAACAATTCGGTAACATCTTGCATACTTTCTGCAACTTTCTGGAAATTAATGAAAGCAGGATATCCGATTATATTTTCTACAGATTAAAAGAGGCATCAGTTTCACATGATTCGGGAAACAAGAACATATAAATAAATGGAGTTCAAGTGTTTGCGGTATCACTACATCATTTGAATGTGAAAAGCCTGGGATTAGTTAGCGGAGAACTCAAAAAGATTTAAAGCTTTAAGTTCTGGTTTCAGGGTACATACCACCCATCAAAAGAGGGCCTCGTAAAGACTTCCAAATAAATAAACAAATCGGCTTAAGCATGAATAACCCAGAAATGCATAAAAGCAATTCAGAACATGATATCCTCTAAGACCATCAGCATGTCACACATAAAACTGACTGCAAAAATGACTACGAATAAGACAAGAATCTGCAATATAATGTGGCATCAATGTTAAAGATTTAGCCAAGACACTCGTCCTTCTTAAAACCACAAAGTCTTATTACTCCGCAAAAAAATTACAGTTTCATGCGCTCGACTTGTTTATGACCGATACAAAAGAAGCAATGTAAAATTCAATGCACCAACCGCTGCTCTACTCTAATAGAAGATTTACAGATTAGGCGCATTAACTTTTTAAATTATACCTTTGCTTTCTCAATGCCTTCAGAAGCTTCTACAAGAAGCTTCCTGTCTGCCACATCAGATCCTACTTGCAAACACTTCATAAAATGCAGAACTGCATTCTCAACTTCCCCCAAGGCAAGGTAACAGCTGAAGAGTTTAAAAAAAAGAGGTAAATTAGAAATCTACTAGTCAATAGTGCAAGCCAGTCAAATACAGTTTTTTCATTGACTGATTTACCTAAATATTTGAATCCTAAACTCAACATCATGTCGAGCTTAAGAATACTTCAATTGTAAATCTAACTGAAAAAGATTTTCATTACTGCTGAAATAACACATCGAAAAAAGACTGTTTGAGACTATGGAGGAAACCACATTCAAGCAGACCTTATTATCCCTAGACAAAGTAGTTGAAGTCAGAAACGCATTCAGTTCAGGTATTCTATTATTCAATTAGCCAAAACTAAGCCTAAGATAATTGAAAGCAGCATTCCAAGTCCGAGCAAAAAAAAAAACTAAATAATGAATGTTTCACCCAAGTAGCACAAAACTGTTTTTTTTCTTAAATCCGAATAGATATCCACTTCTTACTATCATCAATGTAATAAAGCAATCAATCAAAACATGCACTACCTAGCAGCTCGAACATGCACCCTGAGGAAGCAGGGATCTAATGAAGCAGCCTTTAAACAGTCATCCAATGCCTCTCGCATTCTTCCAAGTGACATACGTGTAGCAGCACGATTGCTATAGCACAGCATAAGAGCCCTCAAACAGCTTCTAGAAGTTTCATGTTGCGGAATGCACTTCACTCCTTGAGTATAACAATCTTCAGCTTTCAGAAAGTCTCCCTTTGTATAGGCTTGATTACCCCTGGTGCCAAAAATCATAATTGAAAGCACAACAGTGGATCAACAAGGATTGTAAACGAGGAACATCGGTGTCACAAAGTTCCACCAATCAAGTTCCATAAATTTTACGTAAAAGATAACAATTCCCACCTCAGACGCCATCTTTCGCAGGATTCTTGACATGAAATACTAGCTTCTGTGGCAGAGTCTTTCTTGGTTTCCATGTCTTCAACACGATTGGGTATTTCACTCCTTTGGATCAGAACAGTTGGATTGTTACCTTTGTGTTCTTTATTGGATAATGAATGTGGCAATGTAGAAGCTTGAAGTGAGGGTAAAAGGGATGCCTTTTGGGATACACCTGTACTTGAAGGGTGCTTATTAGCATCATTTCCAGCTTTGGTTCGGTTTTTCTTTTTTAGCAAAGATTCAGAAGATTCTCCAACAGGAATGGATGATGCGGAAAATACAAAGCCACTGCTCTGTGCAGTGTCAGTTAAACTAGTATCACATTTCATGTGACTTGCCCCATCACTATCTTGTCTCTCGATTGAGGATGCCCTACTTCTTTCAACATCTGCAGCAGTGAAAAAGGAGTCATTGCTGCAATCTAACTCATCTGTTGCAGACTTGAAGCTTTCAGTCTCTGCCCCTGAAACAGTATCTTCCTCAGGACACTCAGCATTGACAGCTTCATTCACAATGAACACAGGCTCTGCGTTTTCTTCCGCTATGGCCATTGCATCGCTGTCGTTAATATGCAAGTGTTCGGTTTCATATACTATGCTTGTGTCTGATACATTGTTTGAAGTATTTGGAGCTTGGCCACAGGAACTATTTTGATCTTGATGAACAGACTCTTGTTCTGATGCCACAGAAGACTCGCGAGAAAAGCAATTACCATTAATTGCTTCTTCACATGGTGATATGTCCATGGGTGAATACTGCCCAGAGGATTCAGCTTTTTCCACTGAATGCTCCTGGAAGAAGTAATCCCAATCAAACCTCGACTGAACTTGCGAAGGCTTTTTTAACTTCCCTTTTTTGCTCTTTGATCTAGTTTCTTTTACAGATTCCCGTTTTGTTTCAGCTTTCCTCTGCATTCCAAAGATTATGCGTTCTTTTGGGTCTGGCGTTTTGAATTCAACCGGCTGTGCTCCCACAGTACCCAACTTGCTACCAAAACTAAACTCAAATTTCTTGTCAATCCGATCCACATTTGAATTCACATGAACAGGATTGTGATTAGTTCCAATAGATGCAAACAATGGTTTTGATTTTGGCGAGGTTTCATGCTCCAAATTCGAACTATTCTTACTTCGTTTGTAAACAAAAGTCCGATCGATCCAGCTTGAAAAGTAAAGCTCGAACCAAATGACCCTGGAATACCATTAAAACTCCCAGCACCGAAAATTTTATCTTGTCGAGTTTCAGCGCCAGATTGCAAATCATTTTGAACCGTCTTATTAAAATTTTCATCACCTTGAGACTCACAGGGATGGCGAACATCATCAGCCTTGAGATTCCTGGATTCATTCAAAGATTCCTCAATCCTCAAACCCCTCATCTTGCTCGTAATGGGGTTAGTCTCACTCTCAACTATTGGTTCTCCATTAGTATCTCTCACATTCAACTTCTTCATCTTACTCGGAAGCTCGCCCAAATTTCCACCGTTCACCTTCCCAGAATGTTCGCTCTCAATGCGCAACCTCCTTATTTCATCTGGTAATTCAGACATCACTGCCTCAGCACTATCCAAACCACCTCCCAAGACATTACCCTTACCACTCATCAAATCAACATTATCTGAAGAAGAATTAGTTTTCTCGCTCCCTATCTTCAAACTCCTCATCTCATCCACCACATTATGATCATCAACGACACCACCACCACCACCACCATCTTTAATACCATCAAAATTACTTGATCCAAACACAAACCCGTGACCCGCATTATGCGATCCTGACCCAAACCCAAAACCCGCACCTTGCTGACTCGGCACTGTCCCAGAAACAGGCCTAGCGAAACTGGGACGATGCCCAGTTAAGGGTTTACGGAGCTTGGCAAACCGTGGAGGTCGACTCATACCAGGTTTTTGCGCGACGCCCATCGAGGCAAAATTGGGATCCATTACTCCGACAATTGTCAATTGACAATCCGACAAAGGGACGTTCTCGTCAAATTACTATGAATTCGATTGCCTAGAGAAGCTTGAAGGGAAATGACCGTCGGATTCGGGGGAGTCAACGACGGCAGGTGAAAAGATACGACAGCTAATCAGCCTGCCGACGATAGATCAACGTCGAAAATGGCCGTCGTTTCGAAATTGCAGAGAACGTTGGGTGCAAGAGACTTTGGGCTAATCACGAGAGAGTTGGATTAACGAAGAGTTGAAGAAAACCTCCCTATTTGTTGCTTAATTTGTTTATCATTTGTATTTGGATTGTTCAATGTTAATTTTAAATTCCCATTCTTTATTTTGGAGAAAAAAAATAGAAAAAAAAATTATGGGTAGTGGATTTATTCAAACAAGGGGAAAGAAACAAAAGGAGGGTTTGTTATTCTTCCACCAAAATATACGACAAGTACACATACAAATATATACTCCCCGTCTCGCTAATTTTATCACACTTTTTCATTTCGAGCGTCCCAATAATTTTATCACCTTTCCTTATTTAGCAAAAAAATATCACAAACAATCAATATAGTAATACTCCTCTGTTCTAAAAAGAAAGCCTTTTTCATAATTTTTCACACATATTAAGACATGTATTCGAATGTCTTTTATACCCCTCATTAATTATCTGCCATGTATTGAACCTTGTTTTGTTATTTAATATGGGGGCAATTTTGGAAATTTACACATATATTGTTTTTGAAAATACCAAAATGACTTGCTTTTGAGAACAAGAAAAGATATGTAGAACGACTTTCTTTTTAGAACAGAGGGAGTATTAAATATTCTCAAAAGACGTGTCAAAATATACATTTTTTTACCTTTTTATTGTACTATATTATTATAATAATGCGACCTTAATTTGCGTGCCCAGCAACTTATGTGATAAAATTGGTGGGACAGAGGGAGTAATACTTAATAGTAATTCACAATATCGATATATGAAATTGTAATCTTATTTTAACTGAGTACTGTTCATAAAGTGAAGAATAAATATAGTGATTCTCTTCGAACTAATTATCGGTTTGAGTTAAATGTTTGACAAATCCGAATAAAAATTATATATTAATTTACTCGAGAGGCCTAAGTGTCAAATGGTTTTTCTTTGTTATTATTATGATATTGTGGGCTATTAATATATCTATATATATATATATATATATATTATCAATGAGATCAAATCAAATGTTTGATTCAGAAGCTTATCATCAAAATAGATATCCAAAAATTTAAATTATCGTAGAAAAAAGAAATGTATAAACAGTAATATATTATTTGACTTGAGGTCCTTGTCGTCAACTGCTGCAGCTCTTTCTTTGTCTCTCTATACAGCTGAAAAAACCTTCACACTATATACGTAAATGTATCTATTATAAAAAACTATTCTCTGCCTTGATCGTTTCCACCTCCACCACCGCTGGCCCGGCGCCGGCGCCGCCTGTATTTCCATGGCAGCTTCCAAATGATAACTCGGCGTTAGATTGATACTCGAATAAATTTTCTGGGAGCAGTAGTAAAGCCCCGTCATAGCTGTAAAGAAAAATCATCAGCAACTAAATTCGAAAATCCATCAACCTTAAAATAATCGAAATACCTGACATGGGGAGGAGGACGAGAAGGTCCTCGTACCTCGCTGCTCGAATAATATTCATTTGCCAATCTGTTGTCTTCATCATCACCTTCTCGACAAAAAAAAGGATTTCCAAGAACATTTAATTTAGAGAGAGATGAAAAATAATACAGTTAAAAGCTTAATCATGGAAATGGATGACCTTGTGAAGATTCGTGGTTAGGGACGACGGCGTACGAAGAAGAAGATGCAATAATATTGCCATGACTCGTAAGCTGATTCGTCGGAAAAGGATTATGATGATAATGATATTGATGACCGTTATAATTATTCATATCCCTTATCCGTAAATTCTCCATAGCTCGATTCACTTGAGCTTCTTGCACTAGTCTCTTCATCGCAATCTCTTCGCTTGAGTCCCTTGCATAGTTCAATAACATCCTAGGACCTGCATGTAATTAAGATACACATCATAGATTAAATCCCACACATTGGTAATTAATTAATTAAAACTTAATCAATAGTAAGATTTCTAACCAAATGCCAAATTGTTTAGCTGTCGGGGATTAATCGTTAAAGATCTCGAACTAGTCGAGGCTCCGCTGCCTTGTTGAGAAATTCGACGTTCTCTTTACGGGGAAAAAAATATTTAGGGTTAGAATAATAAGAAAACGGTAGTAAAAGTAACGAAAATCAACATCGCCCCAAAGAGGATGGAATGGAAGAGAGAAATAAGGGTTTCTTTTTTTAACTTTTCAAGTTCTTCTTTCTCCTTGTAGGGTTTTACGACTACGCTACAGTTGCGTATATTGTGAATCTTTTGCGACAAAACGTAGGTCACCATCTCGGGCAAGAGGAACGATACGTAGCCGAACATCCTTTCCTTCTGGGCCGGGAATCTAACGCCGGTCACGGGCCCGTAATTACTACTTCGAAAAGAAAACACAGGTCGGTAAAAACCCGGGAAAAGAATTCAGAATTCGATGATTTTGTTTTCTCGATACCTAAAGTAGTCGGCGACGTCTTTTTCCGTGAACGAACTGTTGGCCGGAAACGTCATGTATATCTGCCTGTCGGCGCTCGACCTATACACAAAAAAAACGCGATTTCGATGATAAAAAAAATTAAAAAATTTAACTCTTACCTATGATTCCTGCCCAAGTAAGGAGCCCTAGTGTGAGGGAAGGCACAAATGTCGCCGTTTTTACAGAATCCCCGGGCGAAAAACTTGCAAGGAGGCCTTCCGCCGAACCCATCAGCACCCGGCGAGTCACTATTGCCACAGTAGAGAAAGCGCATGTCGTCCCTGCCGAAAAAAGGGCCGCCGCGGTAGTCTGGGCTCGGTAGCAGTCGTAGGCCGAGGCGAGACTTTGGGACGGGGTTGATGTAATAGATAAAGGCATCGTCGTCGTCGTCGCCGGCCATCACTGCTAACCTTTCCATCTAGTGCATTGTTTGTGTATAATTCCTCCGCCGACTTCTTGATTTATGTATATACAATGATCGAATGCGTGGTAGTACAAATAGGGATGGCAGTGGGGCGGGGATTCCCCGTCCCCGCGGGGATCCGCCCCGAAAGGGGCGGGGAATCCCCGAGTTTTTATCCCCGCGGGGCGGGGATGGGGACTGATTTTTCCCCGCGGGGATCCCCGCCCCGTTCCCCGCCCCGCCCCGAACCTGTATTAGATATTAAAATATATATAATTTTAAATTATAATTTAAATAATAATAAAATAATATCAAAATATAGATTAAATAATATTAAAATAATACAAATAATATTTAAAATTATAATTTATATAATATTTATAACAAAAAATATCCAAATTTATATATTATATTAAAAATATTATATTTTTTAAAAAAATATGAATCCCCGCGGGGAATCCCCGCCCCGCGGGGATCCGGCGGGGACGGGACGGGACAGTTTTGTCCCCGAATGCATCGCGGGGACGGGGACGGGGATTGGATCCCGCCCGAACCCGCCCCGTTGACAACCCTAAGTACAAAGACTCCTTAAATAGAGAGAGAATGTAGACGCAACTTCTTAGATTTGGATATAGCATGTACCTAGGGAAATTCAGTTATTTAAGGTGACACGTGTGGTTTTCGGTTTTGAATTTAAATATTGATATTATTATTCTAAAAAAGAGATGTGCAATTGGAATCGGTCGCCTACAGCCCAATTTTTGTTGTTTAATCTATACTCTTATATCGATGCACAGCTCACTTTGGTGTATCCGTTGACCAATCTGAATTTTTCTCAAATTAATAATTAATTCTCGTAGTTTTGCACACCCATATGTGTGTGTTATATATAATATTATGTATTTAATTATGAAATAATAATACTAAAAATAAGACATATTTGGAAATATAAAAATACTGTGTAGTGGATGTTTTTTTTATTTAATGTAATTTTTTTAACGGAGTAATGTGGTAACTAACAAATTGGCTATAATTTTGGGTTAATTGATACACCAAGTTGGATAAAAATAGCAGTTTTAAAAGGGCCCTAACAATTAATAAAAGAGTATAGATAAAATAAAAAATAAGAAAGCACTCATTACCTTGCATTTATATTGTCATATTTACCCTTCTATTTTTAACAATTGTTATTTAATATTTAATAAACGATTTATTATGTAGCACACGCATATGAGCGTGCAATTTAGACTAGTCTTATACTAGTATCTGTGGCACACCAAATATGTGCAAACATATCAATTTGTTTTATGTTTTGAACATTCTATATTACTAATTTAATGAATTAACAAACAAAATTTCAATATAAGGATAAACTTGCAAGGGTGAAATTATAATTAAGCAATTAAGGGTAAAATTGTATATACCTATGATATGCCAAAATCTACAGTTTTTATCTACCCTATCTTATATAATTATAGAAATGTAGGTGTCTTCATATACTGTCACGTGTCTCGCAATAATTCATTGGAATAAATTAAAAAATATATCTATAATAAAACATGAAAAGCTACCCACTTCGCACGTCATTCCACAATAATTTAGCCACTCAAGATAGTTAACACCGTGCATTGCACGGGTAATAAACTAGTTATCTTCATTACATGTTATAAACAACTATATAAATGTAGCTGTTTTAATATGCTGCCACGCGTGTCTCTTGACTTAAAAAAGAAATTAAACAATAAAATTCTCAAAAAATCCCAATACCACATGTTAATTTCAAATAAATTAAATAGTAATTTCCAAAAACAATATCCACTATCACATGTTAATTTCACAATAAATATCCACTATCAAACATAAAATTCATTCATTGTATTAACATATAATAATTATAAATAGTTAATATCGCGCATTATACTAAAAAACTGGGTATTAATAAGAGAAATGAGAGGACTCCCGACCCGGACAAAGTACGGGTGGGTGGAGGAAGCCCGTATCCGATTCGAAATGCCCTAAAATCACAATCCGCGTAGCACCTGATATTTCCTCCTCCATCGCGACAAAATCTTTAGCTGGCAACCATGGCGAACGCTGAAGCTGAGGCGGTGGATTTCGAGCCGGAGGACGACGACCTTATGGACGAAGACGTCGGCGAAGCGTCACCGAACCGTGGTGCGGCAGCTCCCCGCCTCAGGTCCGCCATCGCCGGCGCGTCATCGGCGCCGAAGAAGACTAAAGGGCGTGGGTTTCGCGATGAGGCTACGGCTGAGGCGGAGAGAAACTCTCGGATGTCGGCTCGATTCGACTCGCTCGATTCGGAGAGTGGACCCGGCCCAGAGCGTTGTAAGGATTTATCTCGGAAACGTTCTGTAGTTCGTTTTTTGTGGTCATGTGATCTGCTGAGAACGAGCTTGAGTTGGATGTTAGGATGGTAATTTTGGCCGCTGTTGCATTTCTGTGCAGCTGTTGAAGGATGGATCGTTATAGTGACTGGAGTCCATGAGGAAGCTCAAGAAGATGACCTGCAAAATGTTTTTGGTGAATATGGGGAGATTAAAAATTTACACCTGAATCTCGATCGTCGCACTGGATTTGTCAAGGTGAACGAAGCAAGCTCTGCTGTTTATTTTATGTTTATGCATATGGATGCCTTGAGGCATACTGTTTAAATTGGTCGGATTTGAGTATAAAATGTGTGCTGTCTGGAGTCAAATGATTGGATTGGAAGTAATTTTTAAGCGTGTCTCTGTTGGGGATTTAGGTTTTTGCTTCCTCTGTCCTTGCCATCAATGCAATTTGTGTGTGCCTGCATATGACTCAGTTTTTGCATGTCCTTGGCCGGTCACTTGTCTTTCATATTCATCTCTGTTTAATTGCTATTCCATCTTTGGCGTTCTTGATCTTGCATCTGTGCGTTTCTTGTGGATTATCTTGTTTCTGTTATCTGTTGTGTAATATGCCAAGCACAGTTCTGATTGCAGCCCTGCTCATTGTGTTGGTCATTTTTTAGGGTTATGCACTACTTGAGTACGAGAAGTTTGAGGAAGCGCAGAGAGTTATTAGCGAAATGGATGGAAATGAACTGCTCACTCAGACAATTAATGTTGATTGGGCATTTAGCAAAGGTCCATTTAGGAGGAGGAATGCAAGGAGGTATTCAGCGTTTTCATGTTTGTCGGTCATTTCTAATGATCACTTTAAGCATATGTTAATCGAAGTATTAGGACTGACCATCAAAATTAAAAAAATCAAACCAGTTCTTAGTTGTTTCAGAATCAGATCTGAAATAAAAAAACGTAAAGGTTACTACCATGAACTGTTGGAATATTAACACAAACACTTGCAAGATTTATGAGTACTTGAAAGCATGCCATTTAATCCTCTGTCTAATGCATATTATGAAAACTTTTTCACAGATCACCCCGAGGCCATCGTTCGAGGAGCCCAAGGAGGAGATTCTGATGTATTTGATTAACTTGTTTCTGTGTCATTCGAGTTAGCAATTGAGATACTGTGTGAATCAGTCTTGCTCTTGACGATATGTATGCCTTTCTTCTTCATGTGGGGATTATATGTCTTCCTTTTATGGATTGTGGGGTTATCTCCAGAACTGTGCTGCTAAACTATCGAACGGTTACTGTTGTCTCAACGTTTATCTATTATGTGCAATAGCGAAGACCAATTCATCTAACTACAGTCCACAAGTATGAAGCTGTATCCTTGATACTACAATCTAGTACTAAAGGATCTTCGCTCTTCTTTTATTTTCGTTGAGGAGGATCCATTCTATTTTCAGTCTCTATCTATCATGTAATGTGTCTTCATATCTACAAGCAGTGAGTATTGCCTCCTTATATCGCCAAGGATGTCCAAAAACTGGATGTGCATGAGCTTGTCGGGGTATCGATGGTACGTGACCACACCCAACCTCTATCTTCCATGTGTTTCATTTCTGCTAACTGCATCAATTTTTCCCTATTAGCATACATATTATTGCAAGTGACTTTTGTGATAACTCTGCTGATCCTTGTAATAAACTTACTCTACCATCTTGCAACTCAAATATCACTGAATCTTCAGAAAACGGTATTGGCCTCGTCGAAGCTACCTGTCAATTTTGTATACTGCAGTACATTAGCGATTGATAGAAGACGTAGAGGTTACCTTCTCTATAGATAGATCTTTATATTGGAGACTAACCTTTGGATTGCAGCTAACATGTTTCTCTTCTAACTTTTCAACCCTATGTGCCAACTCTCTGTCAATACAAACTTCATCATCTCTATCAACTTGCTCACCTCTTTCCCCATCATCTTCTTTATCGCAGGGGAAACCGTAATCTCTCCATTTCCACTCATCCAAATCCAAATACCTCAAGTAAACGTTCCCATTCGAACCAATCAGAAACAGCTCGCCCTGCCCTAGACACGGCCCAGGAGCCCCTACTAAGCTCACATTAGTACTAGGCGTTCCATGTTCGATCCAATCCCATCCATCCCAAGAACTCCACTTATACTCAACGAGCCCACCATTCTCCGAGATCATGAAAAGTGATCCCTTGAGCGACGACGACGACCTCATTGCAGTTCCAGGCGATCTTGACAAGACCAAGTGCTGGGATTGGTAGTGCTCGTGCCATAGCTCGGCGACCTTGTTGTACTGATACAGTCGCCCGTCCTCGCCGATGGTAAACACTATGTTCTCTCTGAACCCTTCTTGATCTGCTATGCTTGCGATTTTCGTGTTTTGTGGGCTTTTGCAGTCTTTCCATTTGTATCTTTTGAGTGCAACCTTAAAAAGAAAGCAAGTCTGTCTGAATTCAGTTCAGTTCAAGTATGATGAAGGGTTCATTCTAATTTCTAACCTGTAATTGAATTCACAGGTGCGAATGGAGAAGAACTTACGGTTAACTGCAGGAGCCTCCCACTTTTGCTGACAAGGAACAGTGAATCGTTCGGCCTAGCCCTAAACCCTCTACCTGTTAAACCGTCCCAAGGTGGGCCCGACGTTGCCCGTCGACCCTTTCTCATCGAAGTACAGTTGATCCACGCCAGCTCATCGCTGCTTCGTTCTCTTACGAGCAAACTTCCATCCTCGTCCACTAGGAACAAGCTGGCGTTATAACTCCCAACCGCGCCGTCCATTTTCTTCGAATTTTCGTGTCTAAGCCAAAACCATCCGTTTTCCGTGTTCAAGTACTCCAACGTCTGCCCATCATCTGATATGAAGAAGAAAGATCGATTCTCTTGCATCAACCTCAGCCTAAAGAGACGTCTAACCATTCTGTAATACTCTTCCATTGCGTGCTCTGATGCTTCCATGCTCGTCGAAGTACTCTTACTGGGTAATAAGTAGCTATGCTGCGTCCTAAAATCTTTCCTCCTTCTAGAAGGCTGCGAAGGAGTCGAGGGTTCGCTCGCTTCGTCCTTCGTCCCGAAGAGGCAGTTTGCGGGCCCGCGTTCCTCGGTGCAGTAGTCCGAGTTCCATCCCTCGGATTCGGGGACATCTATTACGGACCATACGTATTTGAGAACTACTGATTTTCTTCTTGTAACGACGATCGGAGAGTTGGGGCCTAAGTTCTCTCCCCCAAATCCCGATAGGTGGAGCTCGCCGAGGCGACCGTCGTGCAGTGGAAATACGGTCCTCCAAGAGTGGATTTGAACGCCCGAGGCTCCCGCCGCCACCTTGGCGTGGGGCGGGTGCTCGTGGTTTAGCCAATTTTTGTCGAAGTCTTGGTCTTGGGAATTGCCTACCTTGATACGAAATTGGAGAAATTCGTTAGGGATGATTTCCGAATCAGATGACTTTTTAGGGTTTTCGTTCTTTCCTTGTACCTGGAGAATCTTGGATAAGGTACTCGAAGACGAAGCCCGAGGCCGACGTCAGGAAGAGAGAGCTCTGATGGTCGTCGTTTTGCGAGTTGCATGTGATCGATGTTAGGGGATGTGATTCGGGATTTCGGTGCGCTATCCATCTCCATTTCCTCCTACTGAATCGCCTTTCGAGCAATTCCCCTCTCTGCAAAAAAAAAAAAAAAACATATATACAATAGTCGTGCGAGAAATTTGCAAGGTCTATTCTATTGGATATGCGACAGTGAAACTTTCGATCATGTGTCGAAAATTAACAGATTGGTTGGTGTACCGCATGGGTTAACATGTGCCAATTTTTTTAGCGGGATTGGATTATCATACTCAAATGGACAAGCAAGACAAAAAAAACCAGCGGGAAGCGGTAAGAAAAGTTTACGCAGCCAACCTTGGTTAAGAAGAAGAAAGAAGCGGAGTAGGGCCCGAACAGTCCGTACAAACCGCAAGCGTTCATCGGAATCAGAGACGAGTCGTCGCCTTCCTTCGAATCTCCTTTGCTCACGTGCTTCTTCCACGGAGGCTTCGACGCTCGATCGTACTCGTAGAGATCTCCCGAAGAACTGTGTGATGAAAAGTTCCCATTTTTCGCCACATAGAGCTTGTGATTTTCGAAACGAAGTCAGAACAAAAACAGCAAAGAACTATCTATTTTACCTTACAATGAAGAGCAGTCCTTGCCTTACAATAGCAGCATCTGTTATTACAGCAGCTCTCGCCCCGGGCGGCCGACCATGGTGGGCCCACCTTGGAGGATCGACCTCCGTGAGCTCTAGCAAGAACCCGTCCTTTGAGCAGAAGTACACCTTTCTACAAAAATTGTAAGACGAAATATTCGAATTTGCGAAGCAAAGGTAGGATGTATAGCAGGAAAACATACGAAGGTTTTTTACTTTTACTACTACTACTACTCACTCCCTAGAATTCGATAAAATCCCTGAATTTATGACGACGTATTCATCGGAGATTGTCCCCCCTTCGAACTGAGGCCTGAATTCTATCCACATAGGCTGCGATTCTTCGTTCAAATGCATCTGCCACCGCGCCATGGAAAATACTCTTCAAAAGCTCCAAATGCAAGAAAATGATTCGAATACCATCGTATCTCTTATTACCTGATACAACAAGCCATTCTCGGACAGGGCAAGTATTGTTTGATTGACGATGAAGACAGAAGCAGCTTGGCCAGCGTGGAGTGGCAAGTCGTGGGGAGCAATCACCCATTGAATACCGTTCCAAAACCTTTCGTAGATCGAACCGCTTAAGCCCACGACCCACATCGATGCCTCGGACATCCTCGTGAGTGAGAATCTCTTCCCCTGAGGAGGCAAAGATTCGTGGGAAGAATCTCTCTTCTTCTTCTTCTTCTTGTCTGAATACGAACCATCTTTATCTGAATTCTTGGTCGAGGAAGCTTCTTGAATCGAACCCACAACTGTACAGGTGCCGTTTGTGCAAGAGACCAAGTCGTAGGGCAACTTAACCTCCACCCAAGAACTTGTCTGATTGTTAAATTCCCAGAATCTCGAAACTTTCTGCTCGAATTTCGGGCGGGCTTGGTCCTGCTTGAGAAAACAAGCGCGGGGATGGGAGAGTATGGATAGAACCATCATGCACAGATGGATGGTATTCATCTGATTCATCAGCTTTTATTGAAAAGCATCATCGTATATTTCTGATCAGCATGATGGGGTTATTATTATTATTATTATTGTTATGACCCATCTCATGGATATGCTTTTGTTTCTGCAGGGATTCTTTTTGCCTCATATGGTCCAAGAACTTCATGGAAAGGAGCTCAAGTGTAAGACGACCTTAAGAACAGTCCATAACTAAATGGATTGAGCTCTAGTCTCTGTGCGTGTGTTCTTCAGAGAGAGAGAGAGAGAGAGAGAGAGAGAGAGAGTAAAGTGGTCCTTACATATGGTATTAGAGCAGTTAATAGCTGGTAGAAAAATAATGTATGACCATATTGTCAACTCTCAGGTGTAGTAAATAACTTGTTTGGAGTTTCATAAATAAATCTTGAATAAAGATGCTAATTAATTGGCTTTGGCAGTTTTCGGTTAAGATGCTACAGTGAAGAGTATATAATTTTTTGCTATGTGTATTTCGCTTTTTGTGGTCACAATATGTGTGATTTCGAATCTTGAAGGATAAAAATCATGGTCTCATAATAGGTCTAAACTGGCCGGGGATATAAACTAACCTCAATTATTTTTATCTTTCGTGTTTATAGTAAATTTCAATTCAACGTGATTTCACTTTCTTGGAAACTGCTACTTGTTTCTTGACAATATTCCACAAGATAAATGATACTCCCTCTTTTCTAAAAACAAAGTGGTTTCAGAATTTTTCACACATATTTACACATGTGTTCGAATGTCTTTTATACCCCTCATTAATTATCTGTCATGTGTTGAACCTTGTTTTGTTATTTAATATGGGGGCAATTTTGGAAATTTACACATATATATTTTTTGAAAATACCAAAACGATTTGCTTTTGAGAATCAGAAAAAATATGTAGAACGACTTTATTTTTATAACAGATGGAGTATTGAAACAACTTTATTGAAAAAAAAAGAGGTGGACATGGTTGAATCCCTTTAATTGAAATCTGTTCCACTTGCGTCTCCTCATTACATTGAATTGTCATCAATTGTTAATAATGGTAAGTGTAATTATCACATGATGTAAGATGATATGTATTTATTTATTTATCCGAAATAAAGTCAATTTGGTTAAAGATAAATAAAGAAAAAAAGCAAGTGATCTGATCTAATGGTCGAGTTTCCACCACAAATCACGTTAAAAATAAAAAATGCAGTGATTTGAATTAGTCACATTGAAACTAGTCTTAACATATATAATTTAGTTTAGATAGCTCACGAAATATATCTTACATCAATATATATGTCTGTCTATATAATTAAGGACAGATGCCCTACTTTGATGGATCGAAATAATACCATTTAATATATAGATTATATATAGATGTATAGATATTAGCATTGGCCTAGTTGTAAATATTTAAGGTAAATTACCAAACAACGTGATAATCGCAATCAATTCACGGTATCTCTTTGAGTCCCCTGTTAACATCAATTGAATCTTCAAGTACGACTAATGCAGTGTTCCAAAAGATTCATTTTATTTTTATTTAATCCAATCTTTAACGTGAATCCATAACTTTTTTTTTTTTGAAAAATAGAAGAAAAAAGAAAAGGTTACGTGCCAAGTTCTGCTGATTAACTTGACTTTCGACATTATTAAGTGATATATATACTTAAATTACAATTGTAAGTTGATGAGGCGTGACGGAATCATATTGCCACGTTAAAGCGAAAATATTATCATTAATGAATATCTAAGAGTTAAGTATTAAACGAGGCGAAAAACATATATGACCTTTGAAAAAGATCATAATATTGAAGAAACATCGTATATTATGTTACGTGTATATATATATATATATATATATGACCTTTGAGCGTTCTTCTGTATTATAAGTAGGGGTGTTAATAAATTGGGTGACCCGATTAACCCGCCCGAACCATTTTCGATTCGGGTCAATCGATTTGGTTTTTGGGTTAATGAGCGGATTAAACGGGGGACTTGGTTTATTAATTGGGGGAATGGTTAGGGTATTGGATCTCGTAAAAAAGTTTGGGGCTCCCCCGAAACTCGAATTAGCTCACTTATTTATATATAATAAATTTTATTAAACTTTAAAGATTTATATAATATATAAATGTTACTGTACATAATTTTACTTAACTTTTATTATATAATACACTTTTTGTCATAATGTAATATATTATATTTATATCATTAGAAAAAATAAATGATTTGAGTAAGCAAGCCTGTTAATTGGTTTTAATAAAACCAAACCAGTTAACCCGAAAACCGACTAACGCGAGAACCAAACCAGTTAATTGGTTTTGGTTCGGTTTGCGGATGGTTGGCCCAACTGTCAAAAACCCGAATAACCCAAACCGAATAAACCGAAAACTAAGGGTGTGCAATGGTTTTGGAAAACCATCTGAACCGCCCGCACCGCACCACACCGAACCGTATAATACAATTAACCGCCAAAATCACGGTTTAATTTTATTTACAAAATCGCACCGTAATAATGGTGCGGTGTAAATTTTTGGTATAAACCGCACCGCACCGAATCGCACTTTAATGTTTTAATTTTTTTTACTAATTATATCTAATTTTTCTTTATGGTAGTCGTACACTAACTAGTCATATGTGAAATGTATTTTTTAGATTATTTTTCTTCTTTTAATCACGATGATGATGATGAGGCCGATTCAGATGGAGATGCAGGTGCTGAATCAGACGAAGATGAGGAAGAATCTGATGAAGAAGAGGACGAAGAACAGATGCAGATCAAGGATGAAACGGAGACCAACTTGGTGAATCTACGGCGAACTATGTACTTGACCATCATGTCTAGTGTTGATTTCGAAGAGGCTGGGCACAAACTTTGAAGATTAAACTGGAGCCTGGGCAGGAGGTATATGCATCATCAAGCTTTTATTGTAAATTTTCACTTGAGTGATTCTTAATTTGTAGTGTGCAATAGCTGTGGTGATATTGAAAATGTTTCATAATCATGTGATTGCCTGTATTGGGGGGACTTGGGAGTGAAACATTCTTTCTGACTTTGCACGTTTGCTGCTACAATTTTAGGCTTGTCTTCTATTTCTTAAATATCTGACTTCCATCAGATATTAGCAGCTATTCGCCTGCTTCCTATGCTATTGTTACTTATAAGGTTCTTCAATATTTGCAGATGGAATTGTGCATTATGCTGCTTGAGTGTTGCAGCCAGGAGAGAACGTACCGGAGTTACTATGGGCTTCTCGGGCAGAGATTCTGTATGATAAATAAGGTTCATCAAGAAAACTTTGAGAAGTGCTTTGCACAGCAGTACTCAATGATCCATAGGCTGGAGACGAACAAACTGCGAAACGTTGCCAAATTCTTTGCTCATTTACTTGGGACCGATGCACTGCCCTGGCATGTTTTCGCTTATATCAGGCTGACTGAAGAGGACACACGACTTCTTCCTCGCGTATTTTCATCAAAATTCTTTTCCAGGTATCGATCTCTCATCATTTTCACTCCTTTTCTATATCTGACTATCTATAGCAATTTCATCATTTGACATAGACTTTGGAGGGCCCGTTAGTAGCCAAATTGTTACGATAGAACAGGAACATTCTTGGTGGCTATAACGTCCCTATAACAACAGAGTGCCTTAGTAATATTCGTCAATGGCTATTACTTTGCTTGAATTTTCAGAATATAGACATTACAATCTGCAACTCTTTCATGATTTGGCGCAGGAATTATCCGAGCACTTGGATATTCGACTGCTACACGAGCGTCTAAGCGACCCCACGATGCAAGGCTTGTTCGAATCGATCTTCCCGAAAGACAACCCCAAGAACACGCGATTCGCCGTCAATTTCTTCACTTCGATTGGTCTCGGTGGGATCACAGAGAACCTTCGTGAGTACCTCAAGAACATGCCAAGGCTCATCACGCAGCAGCAAAAAGCAGCAGCCGTGTCTGAATCTGAATCTGAATCGCCTTCGAATTCTGATTCGAGTGAGAGCGACAGTGGAGATAGGAGACGAAGAAAGAAGAGAAGGAATTAAAACTATGATGGAATTTATTTGTGAGCTTTTTGTTAAGAGGTTGATTGTTAGTGGAAGTTTGTAGCTTTTAGCTTGTACGGTCAGTCATTTGGCACTTATTTTGTAGTTTTATCGGATTGTCATGAGGTTCTACAACTTATTTTGCTTTACCTATGGTTGATATATGGTCTTTGGCTCTTTAAGCTTGTACCATTAATGCGAATGACAATATTTTTTTGTTCTCAATGCGAATGGCAGTAGCTTTACAAATTTTAATCGCTTAAAGGGACAAAATGAATCGTAAGCCTAAGGTTAAATCCTTATATTGGTCAGATTTTACAAGTTGATAGTCTACAAACAACAATAATAATAATATACATTACCCTATTTATATAAAATAAGTTTTATACACCTTATCTTACATTAACAGAATAAAATGTTGAGGTAAAATTCACCAAGTTTGCACTCCAAAGGCCAGGTTCCCCATTACCCAAGAACCCAAAAGAAAAGGAAAAAGAAATAGGTAACAAACTACATTAACTTGTCTTCTCATAAACAAAGCAAACCATTCAATCCCATCAATCCCTTAACACAAAGCTCTCAAATAAATTCCTTCATAGTTTTAATTTCTTCTCTTCTTTCTACGTCTCCTATCTCCATTGTCGCTCTCACTCTCACTCGACGACGATTCAGATTCAGATTCAGACTCAGATTCAGAGTCTGAGCTCGACTTGTCAGATTCAGACACAGCTGCTGCTTTTTGCTGCTGCATGATGAGCCTTGGCATGTTCTTGAGGTACTCACGAAGGTTCTCTGTGATCCCACCGAGACCAATCGAAGTGAAGAAATTGATGGCGAATCGGGTGTTCTTAGGGTTGTCTTTCGGGAAGATTGATTCGAAGGAATCTTGCATTGTGGGGTCGCTTAGACGCTCGTTGAGCAGTCGAATACCCAAGTGTTCTGACAATTCCTGCACCAAATGAAGACAAAGAAGAGTCATCCACGAATAGTGTCTATACCAAGGCACTCTGTTGTTATAGGCACCAAGAATGTTAATGTTTCTATTGTAACAATTTGGACTACTAACAGGTTCTCCAAAGTCTATGTCAAGTGATAAAATTGCTATAGATAGATAGATATAAAGAAAGTAAAAATGATGAGAGATTGATACCTGGAAAAGAATTTTGATGAAAATACGCGAGGAAGAAGTCGTGTCCTCTTCAGTCAGCCTGATATAAGCCAAAACATGCCAGGGCAGTGCATCGGTCCCAAGTAAATGAGCAAAGAATTTGGCAACGTTTCGCAGTTTGTTCGTCTCCAGCCTATGGATCATTGAATACTGCTGTACAAAGCACTTCTCGAAGTTTTCTTGATGAACCTTATTTATCATACAAAATCTCTGCCCGAGAAGCCCATAGTAACGCAGGTACGTCCTCTCCTGGCTGCAACACTCAAGCAGCATAATGCACAATTCCATCTGCAAAATGTTAATCGAGTAAGGAACAATAGGACAAGAAGGCAAATAGCTTCTAATATCTAATGGAAGCCACAGATTTGGTACATAGAAGATAAGACTAAACTGTAGCAACAAACGTGGAAAGTCGGAAAGAATGTTTCACTCCCTCAAGTCCCAACATTTTCAATATCACCACAACTATTGCACACTGCAAATTAAGAATTACTCAAGTGAAAATTTAAAGCTCGATGATGCATACCTCCTGTCCAGGCTCCAGTTTAATCTTCAAAAGTTTGTGCCCAGCCTCTTCAAAATCAACACTAGACATGATGGTCAAGTATATAGTTCGCCGTAGATTCACCAAGTTGGTCTCCGTTTCATCCTTTATCTGCATCTGTTCTTCATCCTCTTCTTCATCAGATTCTTCCTCATCTTCGTCTGATTCAGCACCTGCATCTCCATCTGAATCTGCCTCATCATCATCAGATTCTTCACCGAGTATCTGCTTCTTCAAGTCCTCGTAACGCTTCTCATTCTCCGCGAACTGCGGGTCAGGCTTGAAGATGTCCAAAGATATCTCAGGATCTATCTTATCGGCGAGCGATATCTCATGAGTTAACTGATCTTCCTCCTCCACCAAGTCCAACTCTGGCCTAACAGCAGGATATCCCTGAAACTTCGCTTTCCTCAACGCAAAAAGACCTTCGATTAAAAACTGCACACGCTTATCTATCTCTCCTTCGTGAAGGATTCCACGAAATCGCTCAAAGATACCATGGAGTCCCCTGGGCGTAACATCCTGAAGCATGGATCCACATTCAGTAACGAACCCAACAGCCACTTCAACGCTGTCATCGGTTGGTTTCTCCAGCAATAGCGTGAGAAGCTCAAGAGCAATAAGCTCATCAACAATCCTCTGGTTAACGAGATGCGCTACAAACTTGACCGCAGCAAGAAGTTGATGCTTATCGTTACGCTTGTACGCCCTCTGAAGCTGCAATATGATCCTACGCAGCAAAAGATCACCAATCTCAGGGAACTTAGTGTTCACCACAGAAACCAACGCCGCAAAAACATCGGTGAACGCCGGCGAGGCCATCTGAGACTTCATACAGGAACGGCAGAACAGACCCCTCCCGCGAATCAGATTCTCAGCAAACAACTCTGGGATTATGTTCTTGATGTTGGTCGCATTCACCTTGTTCACCAAACCGTTGATACTCTTCCTTAGCGCGTCCCAAGTCATCCTCTGATACTCCACGCTGCTCTTATCCTCAACCTCCCTCATCATCCTCGCCAGCTTAAACGGAGGAATATAAACTCCACCAGTCCTCCCCGACTTTGCAACTTCGTCAACAAGTACGTTATTATCTGTTCTCGCCGCGTCGTTCTCCTTCAAGGATCCGCCTTTATTACCATCACTTTCAACCCTCTCTCTCCTTCTCTTCTTATCCTCACCATTATCATCATCATCATCCCTTCTCCTGTCTCTTCCTCGTTCTTCTTCTCGATCCCTCTTTCGCTGCCTATCGTCACCATTACGCCTATCATCAACCCTGTCTCGCCCTCTATCCCTCCTTAGTTCCGTGCTATCCTCATCTTCTCTCCTATTCCTCTCACGATCTCGATCTCTCCTCCTACTCTCTCCTTTACCATCCTCATCGGACCGATCTTCATGGCCTCTATCACGTCTTCTATGGCTTCTTTCCTTCCTATCCGTTTCTCTATCACGATCCCTTGAGTGCCTCCTCTCATCTTCGCTGCTGCTTGTATCACTACGACGTCGTCTTGCCATTGTCCGCGATTCGACGAAGATGAAACCCTAATTTGGTATCAGCAATTTGACTATCGTGAATCACGGTGAGATTTTCGTTCTCTTTATCTTTTCGGCCTTAAAGTTATAAAGTAGGGCTGTTATTTGGGCTGGGCCTGAAATATAACTAACTGAACTTAAAAATTCATAACCCATAAAAATAATTTTTCTTTTATCAAAATCTAGATATAATATGAACATGGTTTTACCTCATCCAAGAAAAAGAAAAAGAAAGGTCTTAGGTTTAACTTTATTGATATGATATCCACACTTTGCAGACAGGAAAACATGAAAAAAAAAATAAAGAAAAAGGTCGTATATGTGTAACTAACGACTCATTTAATTAGAGAAAAAAGTTATGCTTGAGGAAACGCTTCCATTAATCATTTCAAAAATATTTATTGTCTGCTAAAGCTTCCTTCTACTTCGTTATATTTTCAATGCAAAAAGATCCTTCAATTGAGAACTTAGTACAATCTGAAAATAACTAGATTTCGTAAACAAGAACAAGCTAGCATTCGGGCAACTCGCATACACTCAAACATATATTATATGATGTCTCATCATTTACAATAGCTAAAAATGGTCATATAATCACACGATCATCACTCGTCTCATGTTCTAACGGTATATAGATAGATAGATAGATCCCTATTTAAAGAAAGCCAATAGAAACCCTCAACCATTCCCAAAAAAAAATTCAGTCTTCAATAATATATCAGTATGTTATATAGGTTTAAAAAAACTTATAATAATTAAGGCCAAAGTGAATCATCGTCCATGTTCGTTGCTTGATCTACCATCACATCCATGTTGAAATAAGATTTGGAGTGATGAGAAGCATAGATATTATTACTATTATTATTATTATTATTATTTTCGTCGGCCGACGAAGGGTAGTTACGGCGATTCATGCGCAAGTGTACAACCTCGGCTTGCGCTAAAGCCAATTGATGCTGCAATGAATCGATTTGTTGTTGAAGTGACGAAATTGCCCCTACGCATCCATAGACGGGATCTCTTACGCGGGCGTTGGCTTCGTAAACCATGGAGCTCACCGCGTCGCCTCTTTGATGCTCGGGCAATTCCTATATAAAAAAAATTTGATTTTTTTTTTTAATGAATTAGTGGTCAATTTGTATATATATGTATATATGTAGTGTATAATTTTGATGTGAAAAGCTAATCAAATCAAGGGAGTTGACGGATCATGAAGGATATTTTGGGGTCCCATAACCTTGAGATTTTAGTAGAAGTGATATGATGGGGTTGATTATACCCTTATTTGTACTTGTTTTATATACATTATTGTATGAGGGCAAAGAAAGTGTATATAGTTATACAATGGCGATATGAATTATTACAGAAAGAAATTGACTTTGTCATTATTTTAATCAAGTACCGTTAGTATGTCATTAAATTATTTTCTTATATTTGTCATGGTATGTGAATTGTCAAGAAAGCAAATACGTTTAAACATGCGTAAGTTGAAGGGATTAGCCAATGAATATTAACAATATAATATTAATACCCTCCGACAAAATATTAATCTAATATAAATACAGCCGTAAAAGAAATTAAAAATAAAGAAAAATGTGAAGTGACAGTATCTTTAGACCAAAATTGATGAATTAGAAAGTTAGTCATATTAAACCCACCCACAAAAGTAAAGGAACACTAATTATATATCTAATCATCGTGCAACTTAACTAACAGCATCTCCTTATCAGTTTATTTAATCATCATCATTACCAGACAAATGAAAAAGAGTAACGATTAAATTCAAATAACTTAGAAGTCAAAATTAATTTATATTATCTAGTGTTTTCTTTAAAAAAATATTACCTGAAGCATTTTGTTGACGTTACTCGCACCAAAAACCTTGTGAACACTCGCAAATTTCTGTGGCTCATCCGCCGGAAAATAAGGCGCAAACACACAATCTTGCGCACATCTTCGCCTCAAAAGCTTGCAAGCTGCGCACGGCGCCGCCGAGCCTTGCTTTCTACTATTATCCTTCATTTATAATCTCTCTCTCTCTCTCTCTCTCTCTCTCTCTCTCTCTCTCTCTCTCTCTCTCTCTCTCACTCTCACTCTCTCTCTCTCTGTGTGCTGAAAGTGTTTCAGCAAACGATATCTGTAACTAAAGTTACATCTGTATAAGTTAAAGCACTCTTTGCTAGCTTGCTAGTTACTACTATCTAGGGTACTATAATATATACTCATGTAAGAAGCTCTCTAAAGTTAATATGAGCTCTTTCTATTTATATTTTGATGCCATGATCGTTGAAATAAGATTAAGGAGATGGGGAAAGATGGAGTGGTGAGGAAGAGAAAAAGTGGTATTTATAGAGATTTATCTTAACGAAAGTGTGAGGAGAAAATCTTTGTTATAGGACCTACCATAGAAGGAACTTTAAGGATTTTTTTGCAGAGAAAAGTAACCGAGCGAGTTTAATTTTACTTTAGGGTTTATGTTGTAGGAAAAAATACAAAGAAATTACCTATAAATGATTAAGCATGTCGCTTGCTAGACATCGATGCTAATAATTATCTCAGCCGTCTGTTTTTTTTTTTTTTTTTTTTAATTTTCAATATCACAGTTTAAGAGCTTTGGAGTTTATTTAGACTTCCATTGCAACGACTTTTGTCTCGATATATTTATTTCATACACTATTGTTATTTGTTCCTACGTCAAATTTCTTTTTTCTTTTTTGGGAATAATACTACGTCAAATAAATAGGTATATGTCGGATCTTGTCATAAGATTTTCCCACATGGATAGAGACATATAGGCGCCAGTAACATCGTGATAATTTTCTTTTTTATAATATTCTAAATGAAATATTGTTCCACTTAGTCTATGGCCTAGCTATATAACATTGTCTAGACTATATACGGTCAATTTCCAAATATTTCGCGGATTCTAACATGTTAAGGCTCGGATGACTTATTCAGATATGTTATTTTCTATGATTTGATGGAATATAAATAATGTCGCACTTTATTTATTAGGAAATAGTAGGGTTCATCCCCCTTAAATGTTTTATATTTTACGTATAAAATAATTATACTAGTTGCATAAAACAATAAATGAAAATCTTTTTGTAAACCAATGTTTAATTTAAAGGTATGTTATAATTGCAGTTGGTGAGTGTGGTTTTGGTTAAACCCTTTTGTCATGGTCGTTGTGACAGTTAAAGCTTTTTCTTTAGAAAAAATAAAAAATAAAAATTTATGGGTTTGACCATCACGACATGAGCATGTGTAATAAATAGGTTCGTGGAAACTCAAATTTGATTTGTCCCTCATGCGTGTGTATGATTCTGAATCATTTATCATTGTTGGAATAGAATAACCAATTAAAGCGATGGGTTTTTAGTTAACTTTCAATTTAAATGTCGCGGGTTTGATTGGTGGAACTTAATTACAAATGTTTGATTTAAATACCAAATTTGATATGTATTTGAGCATATATTGGGCATGGGTCCAACCAAAGTTAAAGAAAATGCAGCATTTGCATGGCGATTATTATTTTAATTAAATTAAGTGACAAACATACAATAGCCAACAAAGTGCTCCTCGTTATCAACTGGAAAATGGAAATTAGCATGCCATATATTGTTCGTGATTCTTCTAAAGTAACAAATATAGTAATAGTATATGCATCATAAATTGTGGAATATTATATGTAAAAAGTTGTTCATTCCTTAATGACCTGACGTGTGATTCCAAAAAAAAGAAAAAGAAAATATTGTGTTCCTCCAAATTAAAAGGCGAATCTTCAGATAATCGGTTAAGTAATTACCAATATATTTGGGGCGGTGATTAATATATAAACTAAACATGTCATTATGGATTGATTTAGTATGATTTTAGCATGAACTAACTTCATTATGTGTATTGTTTCGTGTAGTCTTAGTTAAATAATATTTAAGCGACATTAAGGTCCACGAATGCTTTGCTAAGAGCAAAAAAAATATGGTTTGACATCACAAAGATCATGAAAAGATTTTTTTGCTGGAATATTGATCTTGAAGTTACGAGAGAAGTATATTATATGATGACATCAGAATATAAACTAACATACTATGAAAGTCAATCTAAGTCTATATATTAGGGTTTCCGAAGGCTCATTTCATCATTATGCATGGACCATATTTTTCTTCTTTTTATGTAACCTAAGGAAGAAGGTACACAAAATAAAATTAAAGTAAATTAAATTAATGGTCCTCTTCCATAATTAAATTACATCATTATGGGACATGGGAATATTCAGAATCGATGTAAAACGTACGACAGATCTTGAGGAAACTACAAAAGTATTTGGGGGGGTAATTTCCAATTTATCTATTCGGGAAACCTTAAATTATAAATTATAAATAAATCGAATTATGTAAATCCATAAACTTAAGGCTATTCTCTCTCACTTAAATTAAAAATTTTCTTTATACAGTTTCTTCATTATTTCTTCTTCTTTCTGTTCCTATCATACTTTGCGTACGCAATAAGAAACGAGTTGTGATATGATTAGTATTACATTTTCCCCCGCAGTAAACATTCTTTATCTGGGCTCCATTTTATTTTTGGGTTTTATTTTAACCTTTCTCATCTTTTTAGGAAATGTGAATTTAGTGCATGGTGAGCTTTTACGACGGCAATAATTTGGTTTTGCAATAACAAATCATCCCATGCTTCAATTTATTGCACACTTCCAAAAATAGGTTGAAATAAACCAATAGCATCTAAAAGGTCAAAATAAAATCACGACTACCATTTTATATTACAATTCAACTCATTTTATGTCCACTCAATTCCAACTCAATATTTGTCCATGATCGATATATAAAGTTGTGCATACCTTACCTCGAGCAAAACTTCAATAGAAATATGACATCTTTTCCTCGAAACCATTTCTGTCCTTTATTTCTATGCGTTCTCAACATACAAATAAATTATAAATGAGATTATTAATCATATTCATATTTTTTTTTTTGGAATGGTCCCATGTATTAATACGAATAGAAGTACAAGAGCAAAAGCTGATGTGCTAATGCTGTATAGTGGCAACATGCTGCCACGAACAAGGAAAAAATCCAAAACAAGAAAAGTCACCAAGCAATACGCCAAAGTCTACGTAAAGCAATCATCTGGAAAGCAAAACGAGGATGGAGGGTAAGACTAACTAGCCGAATAAAGAAGCGCATTTGTCAAACCTCAGTTCATAATATATTTCGACTTGCGAGCTCCAATGAGAATATGGAAATTAATAAAGTATGGAAATTAATAAAGTATGCGGCATTTGTAAAGCTTTCGGTGGGAGGAGACAAAACATATATTGCCTGCCCGAAATCAAAATGTCTAGCTAACTTTCTATTTTCTGATAGGATTTATTCCTTTTTTAATTAAATTTCTGGGATCTCCGAACCAAAGCCCTCCCCCATTAGGAAAATCGGATTTCTTTTTAAATAATAATAAATAGGAGAATGTATTATGTTGGTAGTTAACTGATGACACTTCCTTTCGTAACTAACTAACTAGAGTTTAATACAAGTCACTTTAATGTAAGCTTATCTAATCACTTTAATGTATCTCATCAACCATGCGAGTGAGTACAGTACAGTAGTAATGGAATACTTTCTACTCAACAATGGAGATAGACACATCTTGTAATAGAATTTTTTTTAAAAAAATGGCGACCTTTAAAAATAAGTTCTGAGAAACGCCCGGCCTTTCGACAACAAGTCGAAGATCGCCGAAAAAATCAGTCGAAACAATTTATTGGAACACACACAAGCACACACAGAAAATCTTACAATCTCAAGAAAAGCTAACCTCAATCAGTCCATGAGCGAATTGAAGGAAGAAGGGTCGGGCGGAGAAGGCACGGAAACAGAGCCCTCGAGCATCTGAACAACCCTCTTCATGCTCGGCCTCAGCGAAGAGTCTTCTTGCACGCACCAAAGGGCCACCATGGCCAACTTCTCGAACCTCTCCATATCCCTCAGAGCTTCCTCGTCGTCGCCCGCCAGCAAACACCTCAGCGCACCTTCTCTGTAGCAGTCGTAGGCATAGTCTGCAAGAATCTCCATCCTCTCATCCTCGACGTTCGCCTCGACGTGCCTTCTGCAGCACAAGATCTCGAGAAAGAGAATCCCGAAGCTGTACACGTCGACCTTGGCTGTTACGGGCCCGTTCTTGTACCATTCGGGGGCTACGTATCCCCTCGTTCCCCTTATCCCAGTCGTCGTTCTTGTCTGATCGGGCCTCAGGAGCTTGGCGAGCCCGAAATCTGAGATCTTGGGAGCCATGGCTGCGTCGAGGAGGACGTTTTGCGGCTTTATGTCGCAGTGTATGATGGGCGTGGTGCACTCTTCGTGGAGGTATAGGAGGCCTCGGGCGGTGGCGTAGGCGATTTGCACCCTTATGTGCCAGTTTGGCTTTTTGTCGAACAGGTGGTCTGCTAAGGAGCCGTTGGGCATGAATTCGTAGACTAGCAGGCGGTTTTGGCCCTCGTCGCAGTAGCCGAGTAGCCTGACGAGGTTCTTGTGGTTCGTCGTGCTGATGGATCGGACCTCGGCGCGGAATTCTTGGTCGGCGTCTTTGGGAGTTTGTCGAGCTTTTTTACGGCGATGGGTCGGCCGTCTTCGTCTGCTAGGGTTCCTCTGAAGACGGTGGAGCAGGCGCCGCTTCCTAGCTCGGTTTTGAATCCCTCGGTGGCTTCTTCGAGCTCTTTGTAGCTGAAGCTCCTCAGATTGATCCATGGAAGAACGCTCTGCGATGGATCGGCCTTTGATTTCTTGGCCTTCGGTCCCAAGCCGAAGAAGATGCCGTAAGACGCTGCGATTAGGTTCAGCAAGACAGAACCGCCCAGCAAAACCGCGCCGACGATGATGAGAGCGGATCGGTCTCTGCTCTTGTCACTATTGCCGCCGGAATCGTTGCTGTCGTCGTTGTTATTACCGCCGTTCGCCGCCGACGCGTTGACCGACACCTTGACCAAAGCCTTTCCGCCTAAGCCGGAATCCAACTTGCCGTTGGACAGAGGAAACCTCTTCTTCCAACAGTTTCTATCTCTATATATCGCGGCGGCGCAGAAGCAATCGAGGAGGCACGACCGCCGGCACCAATCCTCCTCCACAGGCCGGAAATACTCGTAGTCCGACCGCGGCCAGTCGGTGTGGGCAGGTCCAAGAACGTATAGAGCCCGGCGTCCCTCTCCTCCTCGCCGCAGATCTGCTGAGGAAAATCGGGTTTGCACCCGCTCAGCGGGTCGGTCGGGTCGATCCGAACGTAGCCCGTGGGGCAATTACACGCCGGTCTCCGATCCATACCCATGGAGCAATAGCTGTTGAATCCACAAGCGCCGGGCCGGTGTCTTGTTCGATGGCCAGGCATACATCGGAAGGCAGAGAGACCACGACGGACCATGCCGCCGGTCGCCCGCCGCTCGCCGCCGGCGAGCTGGTGGATTTAGGGTACACGTAGTGCCTCAGAACTCCGTCGTATTCGAGGACGAATCTCTGGTAAAGCTGACCGCTCGAAGCTCCGTTAGAGGATAATCTGCTGAGAACCGACCCGTTTTGGGCCGAAAGGGTTACGTACCCGGATAGATTGAACCCGACCGGTATCCGCTCCCGACCGTGTCCGTCGACCAGTAAGAAGTGGAAGGGATGACGCCGCCCAGGGGAAAGTTTCGCGGGTAAAGTACGAGGTTCCCGTCGCTCTGCATGACGAACGTGAACCTACCGCTCGAGAAATTCTTGTCGGAAAATGCCGAGACGAGGCCGGCGCCTCTCTCCAGCGTCTGCGTCGGCAGCAAAGTGTCGGTGGGCTCGTCGAAGCTCTGCCACAGGACGGCGGAGGCGTTGTTGGCCAGTACGAGGTTTCCGGAGTCTAGCAAGGCGCCGTAGGCCACGCCGGTGCCGGGAATATTGGCGGCCCATACCGTCGAGCCTCTCGGGTCGGCGAGGACGAACCTTCCGTCGGAGAAGAGCTGAAGCTTCGAGCCTTCTACGGCTGGGCTGTCGCGGTTGGCCGACCACACGATGGTTTTCTCTGGGATTTTGTCGAACCATATGGCTAGTAAGTAGCCGGCGGGCGAGGCCGGTCGGAATCCGAAGGCGAAGTCGGCGGAGGGTGACGTGAAGACGGCGGCGTCGTCTTTGCCGCCGGCGACGATGGACGAGCCCTTTGTGATGTTGCGGTACGGCTGAGAAGCTGCGAGGGTTGGGTAAAAAGTGGCGATCGCCGCCGCCGTGACGGCGATGACGTGCATCGCGGCGAGGTGGTGGAGAAGAGTCGGAGAAGACATGTTTCTTCTATTTTCTTTTCTTTTTTCTTTTGGCGATTTAATTGGTGGAGTTAGAAACAGATAATTAATTGTAGTTTCTATTCTATATACTGTTACGTCTATGGTGGAGTGTGAAGCAGTAGCAGAAAATCAATTAATCAAATCAATCACTGTCATGGTAGGGGAGAAGAAGACTTCCTCCTAAGTAGAATTGTCTACGCGGAAAAAAAAGATTAATTAATTTACATGTAATAAAGACTTTTAACGTTGGACTGTACTATCAAATGCGCAAAATTTTCCTGTCTATGAAAACGCCGAAGCTCAACTTCGATGATTGACTTGAGAAGGCCGGCAAGCAATGAGAGAGAGGACTTGGTCACAGTCAGTGCTAGAAGCATAACAAGATTGATAGATACCGTGTGTTTATGCATGAGTATAATATAATTCCGAAGAAAAGTCGAGTATTTTGTGTTCAATCAGTCCTTTTTTATGATAGGGTTAGTTACGTTATAAAAATGGGAACGATATTTTTAGTCCCCAATGTTTGAGGCATGAACGTTTCTGATCTCCATGTTACGAGGTGCTACTTTTATCCCCAATGTTATCGATTTTGGACGGTTTTGGTCCTCGATTAATTTAATCGCTTTTTAGACGAAGTTTAACACGTGAGAGCCGAGCCCATTATCTCATTTTACTCAATGTAAAACCTCATAACCCATCTTCTTCTTCGATTTAAACGCATATGAACATTATTATACATCACATTTAGGAAATGATCGACTGAAAACGAGTTAAATGTGATAATACAACAGTGGCGGACCCAGCCCATTGGGCCTGCGGGTTCATAAGTTTCAGCCCGTAATATCTGGCCTATATTAAAAAACAAGATAAAATGCTGAGGGGGGGGGCGAACCTGGGTCTCTTCATGCCAATATTCACTTGGGGGGGCGTACCACTGGACTAGGGACACTTTTCGAAAATTTATCTGCATATATGATACGTAGTAGTCATGCGGCCGGGGGTCAAGTGACCCCAAGGGTATATGTGGGTCCGCCCCTGTACACAATGATGCTCACGTGCGTTTTAGTTGAACAAGATGATGATTCATGAGATATTAAGTCTAGTTAAAGGAGAACATGTGCTCTCATTGTTAAATTCAATCTAAATTAGTGATTACATTAATCGAATGACCAAAACAGTCCAAAATCGGTAAGATTGGAGACTAAAATTGGCACCATGATACATGAGAAACCGAGCCCCAAACATCATGGACTGAAAATATCATTCTCTTCAATATAAAATATAGGGTAGTAATTATTTTTTTCTAATAAGAAATTAACGAGGACAAAGAATGTGTTGAACGCGGCCAAGTCCAAGTTTGTAAATGGAAGAATCGTTTTTTCAAATGCATTGGAGAGAGACTGATTTGAGTATCTTCCTAATTACTTATTATTTCATCAAACGTGAAGAAATATGATGTAATTGGGAAAATTTTATACACGACCTGCGACAGGGGAAGAAAGTTCAACGTATGGGCGAATGTAACGTCTCAATTTATTCATCAGGCAAAAAAGTATTTTACTCCTCGACAAGGTTTTAATTTCTGCAATCTGAAATAAATGCAATCAACTGAACACTTTTTCACCTCTTTTCCCCCATTTTCACTTTCATGGATGATCATTGAAGTACATATAATATAACGAAAGATAAGATAAGTGACTTCACCATGACCACAAGATTTGGAGTGGAGATGGTTCAGTTATCTGACTCGAGTCAGATTTTGTAAGGATACCTTTGAATTGTATTAAGATTTTATTACATATTCCCAATAGCAACTATTCATTCTCCTACTACATATATGTAAAACTAAACTACCCCCTCGAACGGTTTGAACTTACTATCATATTAGTTCTTAGAGAAATTAGATGGAGCTTCGAATTCTTGAAATTCTGATGATGCTTAAACGCTCTGTAAACTTTCACCCATTCGTAACGACCCGCAAGAGGTAGCTCGTTCGCAAAGTCGAAATTGTACCTGCAAATTCAAGACGATATTGAACCACTTATTAACGATATCCACATATATGAGCCTTTTTATCACGAAAGGAACTGGAAAGAAGTGAAATGGTGTACTTCTCTGTGAAAACATGCTGCTGTGATTGTTCCTCGCGGGCCAAAAACTCCTCCAAATCGCGTGTACAGGGAACGTCTACGAGAAGGGCATTTTGGTCAGTTTGATCCGCTGGGAATGAGTCTTCGATCGAAATGCATGGCTTGGCTTCTCGGTTTGTTTCTGCTGAAAAAAGTTAGTAAAGCAGGAACTCAGAGTTGTGAATTCTTCATTTTAGAACCAAAATTTGGTAGTTCACAGCATCTTCAATGTCAGCTAAGCTAACGACAATCCATCATCAAACAACGATTTAGAACAATAGCATGCCAGCAGTAATTACTGCTGCACTATAAGTAAAAACTGCTGAATGACATACATAAGAACTATCATTGATCATATTGTTGATTAACTGCTTGTGGGGCTAATGGGTGCTCTCTGTACACTGAAAGGTAATAAAGTGGGGCAGAAAGAAATGTGGTGCAGATGCCAAAAATGGTTTATTTTCACTATAAAAAAACCGCTGAATCGCAACAGAGCTTTACTGAACTTTTTTTTTGTGAAAACTATTCCAACATATTATTCTAGTTCTGACATACAAAACACTGATAACAACTCATAGCAAGAACACAGCCCATGTAGAAATGCAAGCAATTAAAGGCACATAGGAAGTAATCCAAAGGTTGACAATGTTTAAACTTCACATGAAACCACTGCTGTTGGAAACAAAATTCAGCATAATAAACTCTCAACGATCTTAAACGAAGGATGAAGAGAAACAATTAAAAGCATATTTCAAAGCAGGTCAGGAGATAAGACACGCTATCGATCGAGCCTTTTCAAATGAAAAAGAGGACATTCCAAAAGCTAATTTTCTATAAACACAAGATAATTCAGTGGGCAAATCACATACATACCAGCACAGCGCGCACAAAGATTCGATCGAGCATACCTTGCCTTAGCTTCGGAATCAGCCTCGTGGTCGCCGGACCTAATAACTATCCTCGAGCTCTTGCTTTTGTGATGCTGCACGGATGCTTTCACAAGGCGCCTCGAACGCAGCTCGAGGTAGCACGCGTCGGCTAGGGTTTTCGAGCGCGTGCGAACGCCGGTTACCGTAGAAGGCGATTGCGACAGTACGTCCACCACCGCCACCTCCGCCGTCACCTTAGCCCTCCTCGCCGTCAACTTCCCCATCTCTCTCTCTCTCTCTCTCTCTCTCTCTCTCTCTGTTATGGAACTGAAGTTTTAAACGATACCGTTTGCTACCCCTTGGGGAGTGTTGGTGCGAGTTTTTCAAACATTGGGGTAAAATAAGATTATTATTAATATTCATTTTTACTAAATTATTAAAAAAATTAATATAAAACTGCTGACTGACGTTTGGCGAGGCGAGGGCGATCAATGTAGCAGACTCACCTCGGATTCCTAATGTTTCTTGCAATTTGCTTATTAGCCCCTTTAGATTGACGCAGTTTCAGAATTACCCTACGAACTTCTAAAATTAAAATGTTACTCCCATTATTTTAGTGTCGTTTTTGAATTTGCTCGTGTTACGGTGACTCGATTATATTATCAGTAACTTGTGTTCTTTAAATTATGGATTTTCATATTAAAATTTAGTTATTATAGTAGAATTAAGTACTCCGTTTTGTGCTTAACGATACTTTCCAATATAGAATGACAATCTCATATCCATCTTCACATGCGACGCATACAATAATAATTGAGCAAATAAATTTAATGTCCTTCGTGAAGGATTCCACGAAATCGCTCAAAGATACCATGGAGTCCCCTGGGCGTAACATCCTGAAGCATGGATCCACATTCAGTAAGAACCCAACAGCCACTTCAACGCTGTCATGGTTGGTTCTCCAGCAAAGCGTGAGAAGCTCAAGAGCAATAAGCTCATCAACAATCCTCTGGTTAACGAGATGCGCTACAAACTTGACTGCAGCAAGAAGTTGATGCTTATCGTTACGCTTGTACGCCCTCTGAAGCTGCAATATGATCCTACGCAGCAAAAGATCACAATCTCAGGGAACTTAGTGTTCACCACAGAAACCAACGCCGCAAAAAACATCGGTGAACGCCGGCGAGGCCATCTGAGACTTCATACAGGAACGGCAGAACAGACCCTCCCGCGAATCAGATTCTCAGCAAACAACTCTGGGATTATGTTCTTGATGTTGGTCGCATTCACCTTGTTCACCAAACCGTTGATACTCTTCCTTAGCGCGTCCCAAGTCATCCTCTGATACTCCACGCTGCTCTTATCCTCAACCTCCCTCATCATCCTCGCCAGCTTTAACGGAGGAATATAACTCCCACAGTCCTCCCCGACTTTGCAACTTCGTCAACAAGTACGTTATTATCTGTTCTCGCCGCGTCGTTCTCCTTCAAGGATCCGCCTTTATTACCATCACTTTCAACCCTCTCTCTCCTTCTCTTCTTATCCTCACATTATCATCATCATCATCCCTTCTCCTGTCTCTTCCTCGTTCTTCTTCTCGATCCCTCTTTCGCTGCCTATCGTCACCATTACGCCTATCATCAACCCTGTCTCGCCTCTATCCCTCCTTAGTTCCGTGCTATCCTCATCTTCTCTCCTATTCCTCTCACGATCTCGATCTCTCCTCCTACTCTCTCCTTTACCATCCTCATCGGACCGATCTTCATGGCCTCTATCACGTCTTCTATGGCTTCTTTCCTTCCTATCCGTTTCTCTATCACGATCCCTTGAGTGCCTCCTCTCATCTTCGCTGCTGCTTGTATCACTACGACGTCGTCTTGCCATTGTCCGCGATTCGACGAAGATGAAACCCTAATTTGGTATCAGCAATTTGACTATCGTGAATTCACGATGAGATTTTCGTTCTCTTTATCTTTTCGGCCTTAAAGTTATAAAGTAGGGCTGTTATTTGGGCTGGGCCTGAAATATAATTGAACTTAAAAATTCATAACCATAAAAATAATTTTTTTTATCAAATCTAGATATAATATGAACGTGGTTTTACCTCATCCAAGAAAAAGAAAAAGAAAGGTCTTAGGTTTAACTTTATTGATATGATATCCACACTTTGCAGACAGGAAAACATGAAAAAAAAAAAATAAAGAAAAAGGTCGTATATGTGTAACTAACGACTCATTAATTAGAAAAAAAAAAAAAAAATGTTTGAGGAAACGCTTCCATTAATCATTTCAAAAATATTTATTGTCTGCTAAAGCTTCCTTTACTTCGTTTATATTTTCATATGCAAAAAGATCCTTCAATTGAGAACTTAGTACAATCTGAAAATAACTAGATTTCGTAAACAAGAACAAGCTAGCATTCGGGCAACTCGCATACATTCAAACATATATTATATGATGTCTCATCATTACAATAGCTAAAAATGGTCATATAATCACACGATCATCACTCGTCTCATGTTTCTAACGGTATATAGATAGATAGATAGATCCCTATTTAAAGAAAGCCAATAAAAACCCTCAACCATTCCCAAAAAAAATTCAGTCTTCAATAAGTATCAGTATGTTATATAGGTTTAAAAAAACTTATAATAATTAAGGCCAAAGTGAATCATCGTCCATGTTCGTTGCTTGATCTACCATCACATCCATGTTGAAATAAGATTTGGAGTGATGAGAAGCATAGATATTATTACTATATATATTATTATTATTTTCGTCGGCCGACGAAGGGTAGTTACGGCGATTCATGCGCAAGTGTACAACCTCGGCTTGCGCTAAAGCCAATTGATGCTGCAATGAATCGATTTGTTGTTGAAGTGACGAAATTGCCCCTACGCATCCATAGACGGGATCTCTTACGCGGGCGTTGGCTTCGTAAACCATGGAGCTCACCGCGTCGCCTCTTTGATGCTCGGGCAATTCCTATAAAAAAAAATTTGATTTTTTTTTTAATGAATTAGTGGTCAATTTGTATATATATGTATATATGTAGTGTATAATTTTGATGTGAATAGCTAATCAAATCAAGGAGTTGACGGATCATGAAGGATATTTTGGGGTCCCATAACTTGAGATTTTAGTAGAAGTGATATGATGGGGTTGATTATACCCTTATTTGTACTTGTTTTATATACATTATTGTATGAGGGCAAAGAAAGTGTATATAGTTATACAATGGCGATATGAATTATTACAGAAAGAAATTGACTTTGTCATTATTTTAATCAAGTACCGTTAGTATGTCATTTAAATTATTTTCTTATATTGTCATGGTATGTGAATTGTCAAGAAAGCAAATATGTTTAAACATGCGTAAGTTGAAGGGATTAGCCAATGAATATTAACAATATAATATTAATACCCTCCGACAAAATATTAATCTAATATAAATACAGCCGTAAAAGAAATTAAAAATAAAGAAAAATGTGAAGTGACAGTATCTTTAGACCAAAATTGATGAATTAGAAAGTTAGTCATATTAAACCCACCCACAAAAGTAAAGGAACACTAATTATATATCTAATCATCGTGCAACTTAACTAACAGCATCTCCTTATCAGTTTATTAATCATCATCATTACCAGACAAATGAAAAAGAGTAACGATTAAATTCAAATAACTTAGAAGTCAAAATAATTTATATTATCTAGTGTTTTCTTTAAAAAAATATTACCTGAAGCATTTTGTTGACGTTACTCGCACCAAAAACCTTGTGAACACTCGCAAATTTCTGTGGCTCATCCGCCGGAAAATAAGGCGCAAACACACAATCTTGCGCACATCTTCGCCTCAAAAGCTTGCAAGCTGCGCACGGCGCCGCCGAGCCTTGCTTTCTACTATTATCCTTCATTTATATCTCTCTCTCTCTCTCTCTCTCTCTCTCTCTCTCTCTCTCTCTCTCTCTCTCTCTCACTCTCACTCTCTCTCTCTCTGTGGCTGAAAGTGTTTCAGCAAACGATATCTGTAACTAAAGTTACATCTGTATAAGTTAAAAGCACTCTTTGCTAGCTTGCTAGTTACTACTATCTAGGGTACTATAATATATACTCATGTAAGAAGCTCTCTAAAGTTAATATGTGCTCTTTCTATTTATATTTTGATGCCATGATCGTTGAAATAAGATTAAGGAGATGGGGAAAGATGGAGTGGTGAGGAAGAGAAAAAGTGGTATTTATAGAGATTATCTTAACGAAAGTGTGAGGAGAAAATCTTTGTTATAGGACCTACCATAAGGAACTTTAAGGATTTTTTTGCAGAGAAAAGTAACCGAGCGAGTTTAATTTTACTTTAGGGTTTATGTTGTAGGAAAAAATACAAAGAAATTACCTATAAATGATTAAGCATGTCGCTTGCTAGACATCGATGCTAATAATTATCTCAGCCGTCTGTTTTTTTTTTTTTTTGTTAATTTTCAATATCACAGTTTAAGAGCTTTGGGTTTATTTAGACTTCCATTGCAACGACTTTTGTCTCGATATATTTATTTCATACACTATTGTTATTTGTTCCTACGTCAAATTTCTTTTTCTTTTGGGAATAATACTACGTCAAATAAATAGGTATATGTCGGATCTTGTCATAAGATTTTCCCACATGGATAGAGACATATAGGCGCCAGTAACATCGTGATAATTTTCTTTTTTATAATATTCTAAATGAAATATTGTTCCATACTTAGTCTATGGCCTAGCTATATAACATTGTCTAGACTATATACGGTCAATTTCCAAATATTTCGTGGATTCTAACATGTTAAGGCTCGGATGACTTATTCAGATATGTTATTTTCTATGATTTGATGGAATATAAATAATGTCGCACTTTATTTATTAGGAAATAGTAGGGTTCATCCCCCTTAAATGTTTTATATTTTACGTATAAAATAATATATATAGTTGCATAAAACAATAAATGAAAATCTTTTTGTAAACTAATGTTTAATTTAAAGGTATGTTATAATTGCAGTTGGTGAGTGTGGTTTTGGTTAAACCCTTTTGTCATGGTCGTTGTGACAGTTAAAGCTTTTTCTTTAGAAAAAATAAAAAATAAAAATTTATGGGTTTGACCATCACGACATGAGCATGTGTAATAAATAGGTTCGTGGAAACTCAAATTTGATTTGTCCCTCATGCGTGTGTATGATTCTGAATCATTTATCATTGTTGGAATAGAATAACAATTAAAGCGATGGGTTTTTAGTTAACTTTCAATTTAAATGTCGCGGGTTTGATAGGTGGAACTTAATTACAAATGTTTGATTTAAATAACAAATTTGATATGCATTTGAGCATATATTGGGCATGGGTCCAACCAAAGTTAAAGAAAATGCAGCATTTGCATGGCGATTATTATTTTAATTAAATTAAGTGACAAACATACAATAGCCAACAAAGTGCTCCTCGTTATCAACTGGAAAATGGAAATTAGCATGCCATATATTGTTCGTGATTCTTCTAAGTAACAAATATAATAATAGTATATGCATCATTAAATTGTGGAATATTATATGTAAAAAGTTGTTCATTCCTTAATGACCTGACGTGTGATTCCAAAAAAAAGAAAAAGAAAATATTGTGTTCCTCCAAATTAAAAGGCGAATCTTCAGATAATCCGTTAAGTAATTACCAATATATTTGGGCGGTGATTAATATATAAAACTAAACATGTCATTATGGATTGATTTAGTATGATTTTAGCATGAACTAACTTCATTATGTGTATTGTTTCGTGTAGTCTTAGTTAAATAATATTTAAGCGACATTAAGGTCCACGAATGCTTTGCTAAGAGCAAAAAAAATATGGTTTGACATCACAAAGATCATGAAAAGATTTTTTTGCTGGAATATTGATCTTGAAGTTACGAGAGAAGTATAGTATATGATGACATCAGAATATAAACTAATATACTATGAAAGTCAATCTAAGTCTATATATTAGGGTTTCCGAAGGCTCATTTCATCATTATGCATGGACCATATTTTTCTTCTTTTTATGTAACCTAAGGAAGAAGGTACACAAAATATAATTAAAGTAAATTAAATTAATGGTCCTCTTCCATAATTAAATTACATCATTATGGGACATGGGAATATTCAGAATCGATGTAAAACGTACGACAGATCTTGAGGAAACTACAAAAGTATTTAGGGGGGGTAATTTCCAATTTATCTATTCGGGAAACCTTAAATTATAAATTATAAATAAATCGAATTATGTAAATCCATAAACTTAAGGCTATTCTCTCTCACTTAAATTAAAAATTTTCTTTATACAGTTTCTTCATTATTTCTTCTTCTTTCTGTTCCTATCATACTTTGCGTACGCAATAAGAAACGAGTTGTGATATGATTAGTATTACATTTTCCCCCGCAGTAAACATTCTTTATCTGGGCTCCATTTTATTTTTGGGTTTTATTTTAACCTTTCTCATCTTTTTAGGAAATGTGAATTTAGTGCATGGTGAGCTTTTACGACGGCAATAATTTGGTTTTGCAGTAACAAATCATCCCATGCTTCAATTTTATTGCACACTTCCAAAAATAGGTTGAAATAAACCAATAGCATCTCAAAGGTCAAAATAAAATCACGACTACCATTTTATATTACAATTAATTCAACTCATTTTATGTCCACTCAATTCCAACTCAATATTTGTCCATGATCGATATATAAAGTTGTGCATACCTTACCTCGAGCAAAACTTCAATAGAAATATGACATCTTTTCCTCGAAACCATTTATGTCCTTTTATTTCTATGCGTTCTCAACATACAAATAAATTATAAATGAGATTATTAACCATATTCATATTTTATTTTTTTTGGAATGGTCCCATGTATTAATACGAACAGAAGTACAAGACCAAAAGCTGATGTGCTAATGCTGTATAGTGGCAACATGCTGCCACGAACAAGGAAAAAATCCAAAACAAGAAAAGTCACCAAGCAATACGCCAAAGTCTACGTAAAGCAATCATATGTAAAGCAAAACGAGGATGGACGGTAAGACTAACTAGCCGAATAAAGAAGCGCATTTGTCAAACCTCAGTTCATAATATATTTCGACTTGCGAGCTCCAATGAGAATATGGAAATTAATAAAGTATGGAAATTAATAAAGTATGCGGCATTTGTAAAGCTTTCGGTGGGAGGAGACAAAACATATATTGCCTGCCCGAAATCAAAATGTCTAGCTAACTTTCTATTTTCTGATAGGATTTATTCCTTTTTTAATTAAATTTCTGGGATCTCCGAACCAAAGCCCTCCCCATTAGGAAAATCGGATTTCTTTTTAAAATAATAATAAATAGGAGAATGTATTATGTTGGTAGTTAACTGATGACACTTCCTTTCGTAACTAACTAACTAACTAGAGTTTAATACAAGTCACTTTAATGTAAGCTTATCTAATCACTTTAATGTATCTCATCAACCATGCAAGTGAGTACAGTACAGTAGTAATGGAATACTTTCTACTCAACAATGGAGATAGACACATCTTGTAATAGAATTTTTTTTAAAAAAATGGCGACCTTTAAAAATAAGTTCTGAGAAACGCCCGGCCTTTCGACAACAAGTCGAAGATCGCCGAAAAAATCAGTCGAAACAATTTATTGGAACACACACAAGCACACACAGAAAATCTTACATCTCAAGAAAAGCTAACCTCAATCAGTCCATGAGCGAATTGAAGGAAGAAGGGTCGGGCGGAGAAGGCACGGAAACAGAGCCCTCGAGCATCTGAACAACCCTCTTCATGCTCGGCCTCAGCGAAGAGTCTTCTTGCACGCACCAAAGGGCAACCATGGCCAACTTCTCGAACCTCTCCATATCCCTCAGAGCTTCCTCGTCGTCGCCCGCCAGCAAACACCTCAGCGCACCTTCTCTGTAGCAATCGTAGGCATAGTCTGCAAGAATCTCCATCCTCTCATCCTCGACGTTCGCCTCGACGTGCCTTCTGCAGCACAAGATCTCGAGAAAGAGAATCCCGAAGCTGTACACGTCGACCTTGGCTGTTACGGGCCCGTTCTTGTACCATTCGGGGCTACGTATCCCCTCGTTCCCCTTATCCCAGTCGTCGTTCTTGTCTGATCGGGCCTCAGGAGCTTGGCGAGCCCGAAATCTGAGATCTTGGGAGCCATGGCTGCGTCGAGGAGGACGTTTTGCGGCTTTATGTCGCAGTGTATGATGGGCGTGGTGCACTCTTCGTGGAGGTATAGGAGGCCTCGGGCGGTGGCGTAGGCGATTTGCACCCTTATGTGCCAGTTTGGCTTTTTGTCGAACAGGTGGTCTGCTAAGGAGCCGTTGGGCATGAATTCGTAGACTAGCAGGCGGTTTTGGCCCTCGTCGCAGTAGCCGAGTAGCCTGACGAGGTTCTTGTGGTTCGTCGTGCTGATGGATCGGACCTCGGCGCGGAATTCTTGGTCGGCGTCTTTTGGGAGTTTGTCGAGCTTTTTTACGGCGATAGGTCGGCCGTCTTCGTCTGCTAGGGTTCCTCTGAAGACGGTGGAGCAGGCGCCGCTTCCTAGCTCGGTTTTGAATCCCTCGGTGGCTTCTTCGAGCTCTTTGTAGCTGAAGCTCCTCAGATTGATCCATGGAAGAACGCTCTGCGATGGATCGGTCTTTGATTTCTTGACCTTCGGTCCCAAGCCGAAGAAGATGCCGTAAGACGCTGCGATTAGGTTCAGCAAGACAGAACCGCCCAGCAAAACCGCGCCGACGATGATGAGACCGGAGCGGTCTCTGCTCTTGTTATTGTTGCCGCCGGAATCGTTGCTCTTGTCGTTGTTATTACCGCCGTTCGCCGCCGACGCGTTGACCGACACCTTGACCAAAGCCTTTCCGCCTAAGCCGGAATCCAACTTGCCGTTGGACAGAGGAAACCTCTTCTTCCAACAGTTTCTATCTCTATATATCGCGGCGGCGCAGAAGCAATCGAGGAGGCACGACCGCCGGCACCAATCCTCCTCCACAGGCCGGAAATACTCGTAGTCCGACCGCGGCCAGTCGGTGTTGGGCAGGTCCAAGAACGTATAGAGCCCGGCGTCCCTCTCTTCCTCGCCGCAGATCTGCTGAGGAAAATCGGGTTTGCACCCGCTCAGCGGGTCGGTCGGGTCGATCCGAACGTAACCCGTGGGGCAATTACACGCCGGTCTCCGATCCATACCCATGGAGCAATAGCTGTTGAATCCACAAGCGCCGGGGCCGGTGTCTTGTTCGATGGCCAGCATACATCGGAAGGCAGAGAGACCACGACGGACCATGCCGCCGGTCGCCCGCCGCTCGCCGCCGGCGAGCTGGTGGATTTAGGGTACACGTAGTGCCTCAGAACTCCGTCGTATTCGAGGACGAATCTCTGGTAAAGCTGACCGCTCGAAGCTCCGTTAGAGGATAATCTGCTGAGAACCGACCCGTTTTGGGCCGAAAGGGTTACGTACCCGGATAGATTGAACCCGACCGGTATCCGCTCCCGACCGTGTCCGTCGACCAGTAAGAAGTGGAAGGGATGACGCCGCCCAGGGGAAAGTTCCGCGGGTAAAGTACGAGGTTCCCATCGCTTTGCATTAATAACGTGAACCTACCGCTCGAGAAATTCTTGTCGGAAAATGCCGAGACGAGGCCGGCGCCTCTCTCCAGCGTCTGCGTCGGCAGCAAAGTGTCGGTGGGCTCGTCGAAGTTCTGCCACAGGACGGCGGAGGCGTTGTTGGCCAGTACGAGGTTTCCGGAGTCTAGCAAGGCGCCGTAGGCCACGCCGGTGCCGGGAATATTGGCGGCCCATACCGTCGAGCCTCTCGGGTCGGCGAGGACGAACCTTCCGTCGGAGAAGAGCTGAAGCTTCGAGCCTTCTACGGCTGGGCTGTCGCAGTTGGCCGACCACACGATGGTTTTCTCTGGGATTTTGTCGAACCATATGGCTAGTAAGTAGCCGGCGGGCGAGGCCGGTCGGAATCCGAAGGCGAAGTCGGCGGAGGGTGACGTGAAGACGGCGGCCTCGTCTTTGCCGCCGGCGACGATGGACGAGCCCTTTGTGATGTTGCGGTACGGCTGAGAAGCTGCGAGGGTTGGGTAAAAAGTGGCGATCGCCGCCGCCGTGACGGCGATGACGTGCATCGCGGCGAGGTGGTGGAGAAGAGTCGGAGAAGACATGTTTCTTCTATTTTCTTTTCTTTTTTCTTTTGGCGATTTAATTGGTGGAGTTAGAAACAGATAATTAATTGTGTTTCTATTCTATATACTGTTACGTCTATGGTGGAGTGTGAAGCAGTAGCAGAAAATCAATTAATCAAATCAATCACTGTCATGGTAGGGGAGAAGAAGACTTCCTCCTAAGTAGAATTGTCTACGCGGAAAAAAAAGATTAATTAATTTACATGTAATAAAGACTTTTAACGTTGGACTGTACTATCAAATCGCGCAAAATTTTCCTGTCTATGAAAACGCCGAAGCTCAACTTCGATGATTGACTTGAGAAGGCCGGCAAGCAATGAGAGAGAGGACTTGGTCACAGTCAGTACTAGAAGCATAACAAGATTGATAGATACCGTGTGTTTATGCATGAGTATAATATAATTCCGAAGAAAAGTCAAGAGTATTTTTTGTTCAATCAGTCCTTTTTTATGATAGGGTTAGCTACGTTATAAAAATGGGAACGATATTTTTAGTCCCCAATGTTTGAGGCATGAACGTTTCTGATCTCCATGTTACGAGGTGCTACTTTTATCCCCAATGTTATCGATTTTGGACGGTTTTGGTCCTCGATTAATTTAATCGATTTTTAGACGAAGTTTAACACGTGAGAGCCGAGCCCATTATCTCATTTTACTCAATGTAAAACCTCATAACTCATCTTCTTCTTCGATTTAAACGCATATGAACATTATTATACATCACATTTAGGAAATGATCGACTGAAAACGAGTTAAATGTGATATACAACAGTGGCGGACCCAGCCCATTGGGCCTGCGGGTTCATAAGTTTCAGCCCGTAATATCTGGCCTATATTAAAAAACAAATAAAATGCTGAGGGGGGGGCGAACCTGGGTCTCTTCATGCCAACGATATTCACTTGGGGGGGCGTACCACTGGACTAGGGACACTTTTCGGAAATTTACCTGCATATATGATACGTAGTAGTCATGCGGCCGGGGGGTCAAGTGACCCCAAGGGTATATGTGGGTCCGCCCCTGTACACAATGATGCTCACGTGCGTTTTAGTTGAACAACATGATGATTCATGGATATTAAGTCTAGTTAAAGGAGAACATGTGCTCTCATTGTTAAATTCAATTTAAATTAGTGATTACATTAATCGAATGACCAAAACAGTCCAAAATCGGTAAGATTGGAGAATCTAATTGGCACCATGATACATGAGAAACCGAGCCCCAAACATCATGGACTGAAAATATCATTCTCTTCAATATAAAATATAGGGTAGTAATTATTTTTTTCTTATAAGAAATTAACGAGGACAAAGAATGTGTTGCGCGGCCAAGTCCAAGTTTGTAAATGGAAGAATCGTTTTTTCAAATGCATTGGAGAGAGACTGATTTGAGTATCTTCCTAATTACTTATTATTTCATCAAACGTGAAGAAATATGATGTAATTGGGAAAATTTTATACACGACCTGCGACAGGGGAAGAAAGTTCAACGTATGGGCGAATGTAACGTCTCAATTTATTCATCAGGCAAAAAAGTATTTTACTCCTCGACAAGGTTTTAATTTCTGCAATCTGAAATAAATGCAATCAACTGAACACTTTTTTCACCTCTTTTCCCCCATTTTCACTTTCATGATCATTGAAGTACATATAATATAACAAAGATAAGATAAGTGACTTCACCATGACCACAAGATTTGGAGTGGAGATGGTTCAGTTATCTGACTCGAGTCAGATTTTGTAAGGATACCTTTGAATTGTATTAAGATTTTATTACATATTCCCAATAGCAACTATTCATTCTCCTACTACATATATGTAAAACTAAACTACCCCCTCGAACGGTTTGAACTTACTATCATATTAGTTCTTAGAGAAATTAGATGGAGCTTCGAATTCTTGAAATTCTGATGATGCTTAAACGCTCTGTTAAACTTTCACCCATTCGTAACGACCCGCAAGAGGTAGCTCGTTCGCAAAGTCGAAATTGTACCTGCAAATTCAAGACGATATTGAACCACTTATTAACGATATCCACATATATGAGCCTTTTTATCACGAAAGGAACTGGAAAGAAGTGAAATGGTGTACTTCTCTGTGAAAACATGCTGCTGTGATTGTTCCTCGCGGGCCAAAAACTCCTCCAAATCGCGTGTACAGGGAACGTCTACGAGAAGGGCATTTTGGTCAGTTTGATCCGCTGGGAATGAGTCTTCGATCGAAATGCATGGCTTGGCTTCTCGTTTGTTCTGCTGAAAAAGGTTAGTAAAGCAGGAACTCAGAGTTGTGAATTCTTCATTTTAGAACCAAAAATTTGGTAGTTCACAGCATCTTCAATGTCAGCTAAGCTAACGACAATCCATCATCAAACAACGATTTAGAACAATAGCATGCCAGCAGTAATTACTGCTGCACTATAAGTAAAAACTGCTGAATGACATACATAAGAACTATCATTGATCATATTGTTGAATAACTGCTTGTGGGGCTAATGGGTGCTCTCTGTACACTGAAAGGTAATAAAGTGGGGCAGAAAGAAATGTGGTGCAGATGCCAAAAATGGTTTATTTTCACTATAAAAAAACCGCTGAATCGCAACAGAGCTTTACTGAACTTTTTTTTTTGTGAAAACTATTCCAACATATTATTCTAGTTCTGACATACAAAACACTGATAACAACTCATAGCAAGAACACAGCCCATGTAGAAATGCAAGCAATTAAAGGCACATAGGAAGTAATCCAAAGGTTGACAATGTTTAAACTTCACATGAAACCACTGCTGTTGGAAACAAAATTCAGCATAATAAACTCTCAACGATCTTAAACGAAGGATGAAGAGAAACAATTAAAAGCATATTTCAAAGGAGGTCAGGAGATAAGACACGCTATCGATCGAGCCTTTTCAAATGAAAAAGGGACATTCCAAAAGCTAATTTTCTATAAACACAAGATAATTCAGTGGGCAAATCACATACATACCAGCGCAGCGCGCACAAAGATTCGATCGAGCATACCTTGCCTTAGCTTCGGAATCAGCCTCGTGGTCGCCGGACCTAATAACTATCCTCGAGCTCTTGCTTTTGTGATGCTGCACGGATGCTTTCACAAGGCGCCTCGAACGCAGCTCGAGGTAGCACGCGTCGGCTAGGGTTTTCGAGCGCGTGCGAACGCCGGTTACCGTAGAAGGCGATTGCGACAGTACGTCCACCACCGCCACCTCCGCCGTCACCTTAGCCCTCCTCGCCGTCAACTTCCCCATCTCTCTCTCTCTCTCTCTCTCTCTCTCTCTCTGTTATGACTGAAGTTTAAACGATACCGTTTGCTACCCCTTGGGGAGTGTTGGTGCGAGTTTTTCAAACATTGGGGTAAAATAGATTATTATTAATATTCATTTTTACTAAATTATTAAAAAAATTAATATAAAACTGCTGACTGACGTTTGGCGAGGCGAGGGCGATCAATGTAGCAGACTCACCTCGGATTCCTCATGTTTCTTGCAATTGCTTATTAGCCCCTTTAGATTGACGCAGTTTCAGAATTACCATACGAACTTCTAAAATAAAATGTTACTCCCATTATTTTTAGTGTCGTTTTTGAATTTGCTCGTGTTACGGTGACTCGGTTATATTATCAGTAACTTGTGTTCTTTAAATTATGGATTTTCATATTAAAATTTAGTTATTATAGTAGAATTAAGTACTCCGTTTTGTGCTTAACGATACTTTCCAATATAGAATGACAATCTCATATCCATCTTCACATGCGACGCATACAATAATAATTGAGCAAATAAATTTAGGGGGTGTTTGTTTCAGGTGATCCAACATTACGGTGATACGACATCACGGTGATGTAGGTATCACGAATGTGGATCAATGTGTATGTCATCAGTGTGTTTGTTTAAGTATTTCATTTTGCAGATCAACTTGATATTGAAGTATTCTGTTTGTTTAATCACTGTGATGTGTAGGGTGACGTTGTGTAAATGTCATATTTGACCCTATACATATGACTTAAATAATGTGTTTTAAGGTGATATTTTATGTGATAATCATTAATATATAAAATATACATTTAATTTATAAGCATTATTTATTTTACACTTATTTTAATATATAAGTTTAATATTTTTAAATAACTGAAATATTTTTAAGATTTAATTATGTTTATCATGTAATTATATTATAATGGCATGTAATAATGCTAAAATATGAGGGGTATTCTCGCCAATAAAAAGTTAGATAGATCACCACATTACCGTGATGCCAGGGCCGGATTTGCCCTGCAACCAGGCCTACAGCACAGGGCCACAAATCCGGGCCAGTGCATATAGGGCCAAAAAATTTATTTTTTTTCTTATATAAGGGCCAAACGGAAGGAAATTTTTTTAAAGGGCCACATAATGACCAATTTCTACATGCCGACTAATCAAAAGACCCACGGAGCAGGGCACCTAAAATAAAAAACGTGCGTGATGCTGTATCACCTAGATTTTTTGGGGTGATCTGAAATATGAAATATCACCCCATTTTCATCACCTAGGTGATCCATCATCCGTGATGACTTATTACATAGACTAAACAAACAGAGTGAAAGTGGTAAACGAGAGGATCACGGTGATGTTTTGGAATATCACCCAAAACAAACACCCACTTAATGTACGAGTACTTTATATATATTCGTGAAATAGTGGGATGATGATGATATGAGTTGATGTCCCAACATTACAAAGCTATGCCATGCAGATTAAAAGATGACAGGCAGGACATGCACATATACAACTAATTAAAATATTGAACATGCACATATATATATACTGAAATAATCTTCAGACAACTTTTCGTCGACACTGTGTTCGATGTAATAAGAGGACAAAATCAAAGGCCCCCCAACCCAAAATCCATTCAAGTTCATAATTGAGGTAATTCGTTAATTTTTTTAATAATTTTTTTCCTTTCAAAAAATTAAAGCCTTCTATCTAGCTTAGTGCGTAGCTCTGTAGAGATCAAAACCTCGAATAAACCAATAGTCTTGCACAGAAACACTATATTAAATTGAACGTGATTACTCGTCACACGCGGGCAGTATCAATCACTATATTAAATTGCAATAATTTTGCCACCATTATTGTACAAAAACATGAGGTCGAAGATAAGTCAACAACTACACATGATATTCGCCTTATTTCCAAGGCAATTTACCAAAAATCAACTAACATGACCTTTTCTTAGTTAACTGAAATCATGTGTTTATGTCGTGTTTTTTCCACATATATCAAGCAAACGATGCGTTACAAATTCGTGATAGTTATATGCAACTGCAAATTTATTTATTTTTATTAGAATGCTACGTACCATAAGAGCACCTCATCAATTATTACTACTAGTATTTTATGCACGCTGGTGAATAAATTTGAGTTACTTATTATTTTAAAACATACAAACATACGGTGTTCCGCTGCCGTGCGCAACCACCGTGAGGACCATCAGTAAATCTCTCGATTTTTTGCAGTTGTCCAATCTTTAACGTCGTCGGCACCTCCGTCGGCCCTTTACGATCAGTTGCCACCTAAATCGCCCTATCCGATACGTTTATTTTAAGAAAACTCATTATTTATTATTCATGTCTGGACCACATCTCAAAGACGACGAGTTTTCTTACAAATCAACGTACCAGAGTGGCCGATTTAGGTGACAATTGAAATGAAAGGATCGACGAATGTGATGACAACGTAATAGATTGCAAAAAAAAGCAAAATTCGAGAGAAAATTCTATAAATAAAAAAATTCGAAGGGAATATTTTCAAATTAAACTAAATAAATAAAATATAAGGGTAAATAGAAATTAGGATATCAAATTAAATTGAGTTCACCATTTATATATTTACAATTAAGTACAATTAAAGAGGATTTTTCAACAAAGACCTTCATTGTCACGCTTGCTTGCTTGCCTCCCCAAATCTCTCTCTCTCTCTCTAAACACACACGGATTCGCACACAAGAAAACATCGGTTATCTTCATCTACTTTCCTCTCTGAAATCCAAAACGCACAGTTCACAAGCTCATCGCTCAAGGGTTTTAGACCAACCTGAAAATGAAGCAGCAATCGTTGATCTACAGCTTCGTGGCTCGGGGAACGGTCGTGTTGGCCGAGTACACCGAGTTCACCGGGAATTTCACTGGAATCGCCGCGCAGTGCCTTCAGAAGCTTCCTGCGACGAATAACAAGTTCACGTACAACTGCGATGGCCACACGTTTAACTACCTCGTTCACGACGGATTCAGTAAGCTTTGCTTGGCTGGCACCGTTTTTGTTTTGCGTATTTTGATTCTGTTTTATGTTTTCTTTTTTTTTTTTGTGGTGTATCTGCTGGATTTTGTCGGATCTATGTTTCGTTTTAATTTGGTGTTGTTCTCGCCGATTGAATTGGTCAGATCTCGGTTGACTTGACTTGATTTCAGAGTTGGAGATGTGAAAATCCTAGCTGTGTATTCAGGGAGATTTGGTTTGATGAAACTGTTGAGATGGTTTTTATCTAAGATTTTTTGTTGGAATGCTGTTCTTGTCTTGGCCATGTTTGTTATTTAATTGAACATATGCCTGTCATATGTGCCACTGATTTCCTTTGTCCTGAATAGTTTTATATTGCTATGGGGCGTGATGTTCTATTAACGGATTATTTTACTATGAATCTTTACATAGGTCACATCTTGTTAGAAACCCAAAACATTGCTATTGGAATAGGATTGTATGGGAAAATAAGACGTATAATAAACAACAGTTGGAGCATCAGCATGGCTCATGGTTTTTATAAAGTTTCAATTACCGCTTGGATAGATTTAATCCACGGGATGGTTTTTGATTTATCCGTAACTTTTGGTGCTATATATTATAAATATATGTATTATATTTGGCAGAATGTGTATTTCATTTGAAATAAACATGATTTACAATTTTATCCCGCTACCCGTCGATTGTATTTTTGTGCTAAGGTGCCATTGACTTACAGCATACTGTGTGGTGGCTGTTGAATCTGTTGGAAGACAGCTCCCGCTTGCATTTCTGGATAGGATTAAGGATGATTTCACGAAGAGATATGGTGGAGGAAAAGCTGCCACTGCCGTTGCTAACAGCTTGAATCGAGAGTTTGGGTAATACAACGTTTTGTCCTCACTCTTCATCGTCATGCGTACACTGAGATTCCCACATTTTCAGTAGACTGCCTTCAACAAACCTTTTGTTGCCTCACCACAATTGCAGGCCCAAACTCAAGGACCAGATGCAGTATTGTGTGGATCATCCAGAAGAGATAAGCAAGCTTTCCCAAGTCAAAGCTCAGGTTTCTGAAGTCAAAGGCGTTATGATGGAAAACATCGAAAAGGTAGATTGAAATCTAGCCCTTAATTCACTAACTCTCGAGTCCCATATCATGCCATTCCCCTCTTATTCGCGGGTTGGGATTTATGCTTCAAAATGACCGTGTAACGTGCTGCTTTTATTCATATCAGGTTCTTGACCGTGGAGAGAAAATCGAGCTTCTGGTCGATAAAACTGAGAATCTCCGTTCTCAGGTTTGTGACATTCTTTCGCGATCTTTGACACATATAATCGCATTTCGACACTTTGCTTTCTCGTAAATCAATAGTCAATATAGCTACAATCTGCTTATGCCAAGAAAGTGTTATTTTAATTGGATTGACAGGCTCAAGATTTCAGAACCCAAGGGACCCAAATGAGGAGAAAGATGTGGTTGCAGAATATGAAGATCAAACTTATCGTTCTTGGCATCATCATTGCCTTGATACTCATCATAGTTTTATCAGTCTGCAATGGCTTCAAATGTTGATTGATTTTCTACTGTGATATTCTGTTCTATGGTGACTTTTGGTTGAGATTTATTTTTGGATGCTTCCTATTTTCTCTTAAGATATAGTAGTGTGCCTCTTGTGTTTGTGTCTTGTGTATAAATGTTCGTTATCCTAAATCATTTGAGATAGTTCGTTCATGAACTCATTTACTTGAAATGGAAACGGATATTTTGCTAATTAGCTTACTATTTTTTGTTTTTTTGCTGAAGAATAACTTTTATGTCACTGATTATAAGCGTTGCGACTTCAACTTGTCTATACTATATATCTGTACTATCTATATAAAGAGGCTAGGGTGGACATATACTGCTCAATCTGTCATAATTTATAATTTTATCTTTAATTGTTATATTATAATTTTATCCTTGATATTTTTATTTATTACAAAACAACATATGGCATAAGTTAAAATTTTAGTTTTTAAATTACTTTATTAATGATATAAAATGTTTAAAGTATAAAACAACATATTTGCACACACATTGGATGTGCTACCCGTACTAGTATGACATAATGGGGCATGAGAGCGGCCTAACGTATTAGGCCCAATCAACCATTATTTAACCAACCATAATAGTCTTTTCGACATTGGCTTGGCCCATCATTTTCATGCTGGGCATAACCAATTATTAACGTAATGGTCCCTCATTAGACATAGTTCACCATTGACATATCATTAGCCCATTGACACATTATGAATACTTAAATACAACGATCTTATAGAATGTCCCCTAATTAAATTAGGTTGGATGAGAATCACAAATCGAAAATCTATATATAAATATATATATATTTTTTTCTGATGCAATTCAGAGGTTATGTCACTCATTCAGAACTTATGTCACTCTAGAAGGATGCAAATGCCAACCCAGATAACAAAAATAATAATAAATCTCATACGTATGATTATGAACACCACCATATTCATATTACTGCTTTGCACAGCCATACATATTGCATTAATAAATGCAAGGGTGGTAATATAATACTAAACCACCCTAAGAAAGACACTTGAAAAAAAGTGTCCTAAATCCACCCCTACAAAGAATGCGACCAAACTTTCAAGAATACAACCATGCAAAATGGAAACAGACAAAAAAAAAAACCATTCATACGCCACGTAATGTAACCCCAATTTACGGGGTGTATAGTTTTGTTTCTTTTTTCGTAAGGAAGTATAATGATGATTGAAACAAACGAATAAATTATACAATCTATGTAGAAAAAAACCCGAAAATGTAAGTGACAAAAAGATTTACAGTGTGTCCCCGAGCCACTTTCTGATTTCCCCATTACTCTCATCAGTGTAAGAATTCGAAGGCGGGATTTTCGAGAAGCTCCGAAGCTGGCTTTACGTCTAAGAAGTCCTTCGCCGAGATCGAATTGGACAGCTCGTCAACCGAAAATGGGATGCTTCATTTATCGAAGAAAAAAAATAGTTAGATAGAATCCAAAGTGGAGTTATGTTATATATTGCTCGTGCTGTCTATTTTTAAAAATAATCCATAAAAAATCAGTCACTACTAAACTCTTACCTCGAATTGTCGTCCAAGAGAAACGAGCTACTGGCAGCGTTGTTCGAATCTTCGGTCATTAAGACTCTCATGCTGGATATGACCTGTCGATATGAATAGCAATTTTATTGTCTCATTACAATTTGATGAAATATAGAAAGCTTATAATGTACTAAAGAAAGCACTTACTTCATGCGATACACTTCTAGTGTTGTAGTTATCGTCCCAGTATAGAGTGCAGATTCTGTATAGCTGCTGTACGCTGAGGATCTGCGAACAAACATGTTTTTACGATCAGATAGAAACGATATTACATAAGCAGAGTTATCACACTGCGTATGAAGATCAAAATAGTAAACATAGAACTCTCATGCCAACAGTAGTGACAATGGTGTAAAATCCCTGTTATAAATTTGTTGTAACAGATATCAATTGTTGCCCACTCAAATCCTACTCATGGTTTGAGTTAACAAGGACTGTCATCGTGTTACCAATTAGTTATATCGTATAATGTTCAAATATATATTTGTCTATTAAGCCTTACCGGACACAAATCGTTCGTGATCTCATCATATGATATCCGATACTTCTGATGGATAACCTGGAATGGAAACATTACATGAGAAAGCGTAACGAATTAGGTGTAAAAACGTCTTTTGCAATAAAAATTAACATACCAAGAATCCAACAGCTTGTCTGATGTGCTTGAGTTCATCCCACGCCGAGCCTGCATACTGAGCAGGAAATATGTCAAGAAGTAAGAATATGGAAACGTATCAATGATCAGTTATCTTTTTTTTTTTCCAAATCAATTCCCCTTTTTGTTGTGCTTCGCTAGGTCTAGGTAAGGTATATGAAGAAAAAACGTATTTTCCATTGTTGACATGAAACTACCAAAGGGAATAATCAGTTATCAAATTGAAAAAATGTGTACTAATGAAATGATATGTTTTTAAGCTTTTACCTCTTCTTTTGCTTGGCAGCACCACAACTCTAGCTCTGCTAATCCAGCTTTAACATATTCGCCATTGCTAAAAGTACAACATTCACGGCGTAGAAGGAGGCTGAAAAGAACATTAAAATTATATCATATAGTCCCCAATCAAGCGAAAAGAATGTCGTCAAAGTCTCTTCATCATACCTGTTAAATAGTTGCACGTTAATGTATGAGAATGTTTGAGTATATATCTTTTGTATGAGAACAGAGGAAACCTGGTTAAGCAACAGATGTTAACATTTAAGACATGATATGTATGTATATATATTCTTGAAAAAACAGGATTGGTAAGGTTTGTGCATAATCCAATTACATACAAAATTTTCTTTCAGTATAGCGAGAAGGGTGTTGAGGCAGTCAATTATGCTCAGCCAGTGATTTGTTGGCGAGTCTTTACCAAACGACCGGCCAGATCTCAAAACACCTCCTTTTGAGGTTCTAGGAGCCTGAGAATTAAATATAGTATATTATGATGACACAAAAAACTTAAATCATGTAATTACTTGCACCACACACACACATACCTGGATACATAAAGCGAGAAGTGAACCAATCTCCTTCTTCAAGTTGTCTCTGATTATGCCATAGATTTTCTCAACATAAGCTGTAAGCTGCTGCTTGAAAAGCAATGCCGGGTACTTGGCCTCAACTTGGCGCACTGTTTCAAGTGCTGCTTCAGCAGCAACAAGGCTCACAGCAGAAGGAGATGATCTGAATCCCTATAACACATTTTTAATTATAATTTTATTTTTCATTCTTTTCATATCTTATAGTGATTAATATTAAATAAATCATGCTGAAAGTATAGTATACCATGGTCATTCTACCGAAAAGAGAGGTAGGTTGGGGTGGTTTACGAGCAGGTGTTGCACCAGCAGGTTTCATACTTTTCTGAAGTAAGAACAATAGGGTTGAGGTATTTGATAGCCAATAAGCCATGTGATCATTTGTGTCTTGTTCCTGCAATTAAGTTAATGTTTAATCAATAACTTCCGTGTATCCAAATTGATAATAAAAAAATAACATAACAGTCATAAACAAATGATAATCACTACCAAAGGTAACGAGGAACTAGACTCAATATTGTGCGATATGAACCATAAATAACAATTGTCAAAAAGCATTACAGACACATATCACAAAACCATAACGTCTGAATGAGACGATCTCAGTGTCATAACAAAATGTTCCGTTGGTTACCTCAATAGCTGAACCAATCATCTGAATAAGGCGATCGAAAACACTTGTTCTCTCGGCTTCAAACGATTTCCAGTGCAAAAGACATTTGTATATTGTGAAAGCTGCAACCGGTTTCCCTTGACTGAATCCAACATCTTTCCTTACACATTCCATAAGAGCGTCGACATCCTCCTATATTAAATTTCAGGAAAGAGATTAAGAAACAAAAGAGATAATAAAGCATTAAAGATCTGATTCCTGAAGAACATACATGGTGACGATCAGTTGGGGGTCTCCTGGGTTTAGTATCCGGGGTCTCGTAACCTTGGATTGTAGTCTGTAACATATCCTGTAATAATGAAATATGTGGTTAGTAGCGAGAGAAATTCGAGATGTAAGTTCAAATTTGTTGACAAGGAAATCGAAACATTACTTCCAACACAATTGGCTCAGCAGCATGGTTTCCATTTTCTTGGACCTGCAGACATACAATCAATACAACATAGGAGACGCAGAATGGGGCGCAATATTTACTCTTGAGAAGAAAAAAAAACCTTGGTAGATATATTAGACGCCGGTGCAGACAATCCTTTAGTAGTGCTCAACAACGTTTGCTGACGAAGGATTTTGTTCTCAGTTTCCATGTCAGAAACTTTCTCCTGAAGACTGGAATCAGAATAAATGATGATTAGCCAAGAAACAGAAAATGAATAGACGACATACTAATAAAAAAATATACTAACCTCAAATCTGGCTACTTTTGAAACTATTCAGAGCTATACTTATAACATATATAACGTGTATGTCACATCACAAAAAATCAATTAAGTACTGACTTGTGCATATTGGTCTTCAACTTGACAATCATGGATTCTGCATCCAAGGCTTGCTTCAACCTCTCCTCACTAAGTTTGCTCGTCTCATCATATTTCTTCTCTGTTTCGACTATTCTAGTTTCGAGAGAGCTAACCAATGCCTGTGATGGAATCCCGACATAAGAAGTCAGTATCACCATTAACAAGGTTTTTGGCATCCTAAAATGTTGAGTTTAAATCTGACCTTCAGTTTTTCATTTTCAGCAGTGATCCTCTCCATCACTGTATTGTCGATCACTGGTACCTCTTTCACTACCTGAATCTGCTCAGCTGCTTTCCGTGAAGCTTCTCTTTCTTTGACCAGCAAATCTTTTGTTTCCTTAAACTGAACTTCGAGCTCTTTCAATGCTGATTGCAGCTTTGTGTTCTCTTGTGTTTTTGATTCTTCAAGATCAGCCTACGCGATGAAAGGTGGTGAGAACATTCATGAGGAAGAAGGAACGGAACTGATACAGTTTCAGTTACTTATACATGATAAAAAAGTGAGTCACTTGAAATAACCAAACAGTAAGTAACTACAATGCACCAGTGAACCATAAAATACCAATCCTTATCAGCAGCATATACTTGATCAAATAAGTCTTACAGTTGAAAAACAGAGAAAATGTGATGTAAATGATTATCTTTCATGTAAAGGCTCACTCTCATTCGTTTCTCTAACTGCAATCTCCAAGTCAGTTCTTCTACTTGCTTTTCCAATTTATTCTTTGCAGCCTGCAGGGCACCAGTTTCCCTTGCCGCCTGTAGAAGGCAATAAGAAAAAAATGCATCGTCATACTATTACATGCATCGAGGCATACATTAAAAACAGCAATCAAGTAGAATACGGCACTAAAGGAGGAGTTCGTCGAATTCTTGTTTCCATTAACTCAAGCATAGTAATACTCCAAAAGGAGAGTTTTCATGTGCATTTACTCAAGCATACTCCAGAGAGAGTGAGACGCGATATATATATATATATATATATAGGGGGAGGGAGAGGGAGAGGGAGGGAGGGAGGAAGGGAGGGAGGGAGGGAGGGAGGGAGGGAGAGAGAGAGAGAGAGAGAGAGGAGAGAGAGAGAGAGAGAGGCGATATATATATAGGGGGAGGGGGAGGGGGAGGGAGAGGGAGAGGGAGAGGGAGAGGGAGAGGGAGAGAGAGAGAGAGAGAGAGAGAGAGAGAGAGAGACCATCTTGAGTTTACGCAGTTCTTTACGAGCAACTTTTCCCCTCCATGCACATTGCGTGACAATTGCAGCTTTCTTGAGCTTTTTATATTCTGTACGAGCTAAGAACTTACGGCAATGGCCCTGTAATCATACAAATAAGTCACATTAAATTTCCATTAAATTAGTAATACCCAAATCATGTCAGGGGAAAAAGAAAGCTTTTCCAGGTGATTCAAGAACTAGGTACCTGGATCAAAATTGCCGCTTTCGTCTGGCGTCTAAAGAGAAGCTCTGTACGAGCAGCCATACCACGCATGCCTGCCTGAACAGAGACCGCAGCAAAATAGAGTTCCTTGTATGATTTTCTAGCAACATACATGCGCAGAACTGTCTGAATCCTCAGACTAGCAGCTTCCCTACGCATGCCTTCATAGACATGACGGGCAAGTTCTCCTGAGATCAGAAAAGACCCAATTTACCACATAGCCGTGAATAATGCAATAAGTTTCAAATACAGAAACAGATGAAAACAAAATCAAGTACCTCTGCACAGAGATTGCATAAATATTGCAGAATGACGCAACGATACAAAACTTTTCCGTGCAAGATACGAACGAACTCTTCTTTGTATTATGCTCGCTGATCTGCCTAAGACCTCTGTCCTACGCGCATCAAGCTCAGCCATCTGACCGGCTCTAAGGAATACTTTTGTTTTACCAATCTAAAGAATAGAACATTAAACTAAGGTTAATAACTCAAGATCACAAATGAGCTTTAAAATCAAGGGCGTTAGAAAAAAATGCAAAGGAGAATCGGCATTAAACAGCTTTAACGTTGAAATTTAAGGAAGGGATGAGCAAAAACCTGAAATCCTTCAAGTCCTGCTTTCTCCAAAAGTTTCTTGCAAGCAGCAACCTCGTCTTTGCTGTAATGGAAATCGATGAAGGTGTGAATGTTCCTTAATTAATTATGATGTAGGAAATGAGCAGACAATCAATTAAAGTACCTTCCATCTAAAACTTCAGGTGCCAGGATACCAAAACGGTCTAAAAATTCACCAAACGGTCTTTTAGTAGGATAACCAGCACAGCTAATTCTGATTGCTTCCATTACACCCTAGTTTATAAAGAAGAAAAAGAAAAGAAAAAACTGCATAAATAGCAGGACAAAAGGAAAATTGAAAATTTTAATACCAAGAAAAACTACAAATAAGCATAAAATTACCCCACAACGTAATTGTTGCAGCACATTCTGGTTCTCAAATATAGCTGGCTTGAGGAGATTATTGGGCTTTACACAGCGAATATAATGAGGCTCGGTGGAGCTTAATGTCTCAAGCAAAGCTTGCAGTTGTTGCTTCGAGAAAAGTATCACATGAGAATGTCATCCCAGAAATGCAAAATAAGGCCATTTAAAACCGTGAAAGGATATTCAAGACATTTTATACCTTAAATCTTGATCCAATTGAAGAAAATTTTGATTGTTTAGAGGACTCCTCATTTGATATAGGAAACAAACCAGCAACAAATGAACACTTCGAAGCATTAAGCAGTGCTTGGTGTTCAGCTATAACATAATCTTTGTTTTTGTCCAGAAACAAATCTGTTTGATAAGTCACCTGTCATGTACGTTGCACACATAATAAGGCTTAAAGTAATTTCTCGCATACAAGTTCTTATGGAAACCATTATACGAATGAAACATAAAGACTTACATCACCGGCATAATGACATATTGTAAAATCGGAACGGGCCAACTTGGGCTTGCTGAAACGCTTGTGATTCTTAAACGTCTGGTACAGCTTTTGGGAAAATGTTTCATGAGTTGACCTTGGAAACATGCTGCAAGAAAGCGTCAAAATATAACTATCATAATCAGAACTAAAGTCAAAGTGCAATATAGGCAACTTAAACTTACCAGGCCTCATCAAGAAGTGCAATGATACCACCTGGCTTCTGCAAATTTCGTAGATCGAATAACATTTGCGAAACATGTGCAAAAACAACATAGTTGTAATAGTAGGATCTCTAACCAATATATCAGAAACAGAGGATACAAACCTTTTCAATCAGATCAAGAACATCTTGATTGTCAATGAACTCTATGTAGCTCCAGTTTATCTCTTCTTTAGTGTACTCTTCTTGCTCCATTTTAAAAACATGCTGAAAATAGGCACATCGAGTGACAAATAATACGTAAGAAACTGATTATCATAAATGTAGCAATTTATACTTTTGACGATATACCTGATTAAAATGCTGTTGCAGCTTTTCATTGGTCAAGTTTATGCAAAACTGCTCAAAACTGAAGAGGTATAATGAGAAGGAAAACCATAAAATTATTATTCTGACCATGATGAAGCTAAGCTTTAGGAAAATCTAAAATAAACAGAAGATAATAAAAATTTGGAACACCATGATACCACTACTATAATATTTAGAAGGGAAATATAGAAATCAAAACAATAACTTCACACAATCAATCAGACATAATTTGAACGAAGAGCAAGCCTCACATACACAATGCAGCTAAACTTAAGTCGCAAAAATTACATCTAGGTGACAATTTAATAACAAGTATATGATTGCAATTGAAATATGGGTTATCAGTTATGAATCCTGGTATTCTAGAACTCAAAAGCATGTGAGAATAATTAGCCTGAGCATCTCCTAATGTGATCAAACTCAACCATGTTATGCAAATTTACATTTTAGGTGAATTTACTCAACAATTTTCAGGACCTGCAGCGTCATGCCAACTATAACACACAGCGTACCAGTTAAGCACCTGTTAGTCTTGAAACTTTCAAATCCATAGATATCCAGAACACCAATCAAACATTTTGAATCTGGGTCTTGACCGATTGAAGTATTGATTGTATCTACAAGCCTGTACATATGGTTCAGTAAAGCAATTACGTACATAAGCTATAAAGATGTCAGGGCACCCAAGAGGATATAGAAACGTGAGATATAGTTGACATAGAACTTACCAATCAAATAACCTTGAGTAAACAGTTTTGGCCAAAGCGTCTCTACTACCAGCTGCAGCTTCAGGATCCAATTCTTTGATAATGGTTTCATCGCGAGTCACAATTATGCGTTTGCATAGTGAGTCCTCCAAAGCCTTTGGATCACACCTAAACAAATAACATATTCATAGAGATCTCAAAACAATTAAACATTAAAGATTCTCAGTGTAAGCGACTTAAATAATCAATTGTTACATGAAAAGTTCGGCTGCTGTTTCTAAATGGAACCGAGATTTCTCATCTTTGGGCATCGAAGAGTCTATCTCCTTCCCTTTCACGAATTCGATGTTCCCAAGATGAAGTATCGCTGCAATTACACGGAATATAGCTTCCTGCGAAATATAAGAGAAAACTTAGGAGACAATGTATAAGTATATCAGATACAATAATGATGCCTGGTTTTAAGTGAGTACCTGTTTCTCGGTATTGATTCCCACGGTATCCATTGCCTTTCTTGTTGCTATGTATTCTTTGCCCTCATCCATCCCATCAAGCTCGTAGCAATTCGACTGGTTTAAGTAATGGAATGTTCTTGGATTTCCCAACTTGTACTTTTTCACTTCCTGAAGATTGCAAGAAAGAAATTAAAAAATTTAGGTAACTGAAAATAAAACTCAATGAAATTATTCTACTAGAAAATCGACAGTGTACTTGACTTCAGATGCATGAAAGAGATATTGTAGAATTCACGGAAACTAAGGAGAATGCTAAACTTTATAAAGAATCAATACACACAAATCCTTTTACCTCAGGAGGTGCAGCACAAAGCATGTAGAAACAATGGTAGTTTCTTTCTGGGTCAGATATTTGACAAACACGAGATCTTTCGAGTAGGTATGTCCTAATTGCAGCTCCAGAAATTCTACCATTTTGATCGAACTGAATCTCGACAAACTTACCAAAACGACTACAATTATCATTTGACCCAAGTTAGAGAAATATATATATATATATAGTGAGAGAGAGAGTGTGAGTATCGAGCGCGGAAATCACAGACTAGTACCTTGAATTATTGTTTCTAACAGTCTTTGCGTTACCAAATGCCTCAAGAACAGGGTTTGACTGCACCAAATGAAACATGTGATGCATCACTAATGAGGTTATCTAATCAGTAGTCATTATCAAAAGCACTACCGCCAGTCATGTCAGGTGTCATTAAGATGTAATAACTCTTACCTGAAGAACTTGTTGTTCCACTGTCCTTCCCTCAGAATTAGATCGACCCCCCATATACGCAAGATATCTCATAAGCAACTTTGTGCTTTCTGTTTTACCAGCTCCACTCTCACCACTAACCAGAATTGACTGACTTACTCCTTCATTGATCATAAGCCTGTGCATATTGACCTCATTTCAATACAAACATACATGAAATGTATGATTAATTCATTAATGTAAAGAGAGCATGCCTGTATGCAGCATCAGCAACAGCAAATGGATGTGGACTGAGCTCACCAAAGGCTGCACCTTTATATTGTGCCATCATATGACTATCATATAAATGGGGCAGTCTTTGGAAAGGGTTCACAGCAATCAATATACTTCCAGTGTAAGTCTGAATAAATAAAAGTATTGATCACAGCAATAATCGACGAGAGATGAAGTTAGAGAAAAAAAATATTTATCATTATAAAAAAGCTTACATATATCTCGTTGATGTCGTATCTAGACTTCAAATTATCAAGAACCCCTGGTTCGTGCAAGTATGCAAGCTTTGTCATATCATCAACACCACATGGTGGTGCTTCCGAATCTTTAGGATATACATTCGTCGACTTTGCAACAACCTGCGAGGATGGTCAAATGCATGCTACTAAAAACAACCAAATCAATTGGTGTTTCAAGAAAGAACTGCTCAAACAATCAATCCAGGTACATAACCAGCAATTGTTGGGGATGATTTTGGAAATTTTCAGATGGTACTATTGCCATTTTATCTAAAAAGGGAATTCCTTTTTGTAACAGCTACTAGCTAGAGATATGTATGAGCCCGTGTGGCGATTGAAAATGTAATGAGGAACTCACCGTTTTCCCTGATGTGCAAAGGATCTTGATGTCTTCGCCCTTGACCTCTAACACCTCACCCTCAATCCAGGCAACATCAGGATCTTCGACCCAGACAAGGGATCCTACTCCTAAAGTGACTGAAGCAACCTGAGAGAAGGTTAATGGTAATGCGTTAGGTGGCACCATAAAGTTTCTCAAGTATCAATTCGATAAAGAGTACGTGGATTCTGTTAGATTATCAAGTCTACCATGGCATTAAATCTTGAAGAAAACGACAATACAATTTAGATAGACGGCTACAAGGTTCCATAAACAAAAGACTGTGAGCTGCATTCAACACAAACATTCTCATTTGAAACATAAATGAGTAGAAAAGAAGAATTGACTGTAGACTTTGTCTGATTTTAGAGTCTTACCATTTCTTGGTTATTCTATTTTTAGCTAATCAATGTAAATCATCAGGTAAAAATGATAATTCAAAAAAAGTCAAACTACATTCTTAAACACGAATGTTTCCAGCTCGACTGAATCCCAAAATTGAATCCATAAAACATTTGACTCCTAGTAAACAAGCCGTAAACATCCGAAAGAACAAATTAATCAGCTGGAATCCAAATATTAACGACTTGTTAACCACTGAAACGTGGCAGGTCAACAGAAGTCAAACAGAAGTGAAGATTCGCCAAAATGTAAATCGATTGTTTGAAGGCATGGAAAAGCAGAGAAAATGAAGAGTCGCCGAATTCCAAACGATTGACGTCCTCCTCAAATCAGCAAAACCAAATCACCCAATGCAACACAAATGGTAGACAACAGAAGAAAAAATCAGCTGATGAAATCGATAAGGAATTACCATTCTCGATATGACTCAAAACAGATCGGAAATCCTCAGTCCTCTTCGATCGAATATCAGTCCTCAATGCCACGAAGAGAAGAAGAAAACGCCAAATAATATTCACAAAGCAGATAAAATCTCATATATATGTTCAAGAAATCCAACTCGAAACCACTTCAAATCTGATGAAACAATATCGTAATCTGATTTACAGCTTATTTTGACTCCTACACTACCTTCAAGGAAAAACAATCAACAAATGAAATCAAAGATCTCACAGCTGAATGAAGACTTGTGCACTGTCTCAAAAATGGGAAACGGTGCCACACAAGAAAGTTTCCGCAATAATAATATGGAAAATAAATACAAAGAAAAATTATTATAATCTTCGTAAAAGTTTAAAACCCCCCTCTTTTGCTCGGCCAGGCAAGTTATATATATTTTATATATTTATTAATATTTGTGTATATATTTCTATTCTTTTTCTTGCTCTGTCGCACGTTGTTCCTGATTCGGTCTCTCACTCTTTTCTTGATTCTCATTACTAAAGAAAAAAAAAATAAATTAAGAAAACAGTTCACCGTTTGTTCTTAGCAAGGTGAAATTACATATTTACCCCTCAAGAACGCGGCATAAGAGTTCATCTTACAGCAGTGGGGTCCACACTTGCCAGAACGGTTGGGGCTATTCGCTTGGTTGTCGTTTGTGCACGCGCCAATTTAATTTTGAGTTCAATTAATCAACGAAAGGTCCACTAAATCTGAAATGTAATGGCAATTAATTGCCGGTTATAGATATTAATTACATCTGACATTTAAGAAAGTAGTAATTTTTTATGTATTTATTAGCCAGCCCCGGCGTAATTTATATCTTCCATCATCTAGCTAAGCTTACTTAAACTTAACTAAAACTCGGCGCGTGGCTCAAAAACTCGCCAAACGACGTGGAAATCGATACTCTAATGAAGAATTACTTTTCATTACTCGCACGTCGTTACTTGTCCTACTAAGCTAAATCCAAGGACCAAGGAGAATATTCCTCAAATCTTGACCGTTCATTCCTAAATGCAGTAATAATGATGTTCCATTTTTCTTCCAATTCTATACCTAAACCTATTCCTATCACCGCCACAATTCGCGGGTCAAAGTTCACGAGCCTCACTATATAAATGGGCTATGAAATTTTGATAATATTTTGAAGTTAGGCCCAATACCTACAAAGAGCCCACCTTTGAAATGTGACATAAAATGTTTGGTTTTTATTGTATTATGTATATTGGAGTTAATGACACGTAGGCATGATAGTTCTTACACGTAGCTCTCCACTTTTTCTTAAATATGCCTATAATGTGACACGTAGCACCAACTTTCCCATGCCAAGGTACACGTTCGAGTATGTGGTCCAAACAAATTCTAAATTAATATAAATTATTTCGTTTGACTAATTATCATGGTTTAATAAGTTTTTTCAATAATTGATATACTTAAAAAAAATAGAATGAAGTGGTTATTTAATTGGTCAATTTTGATAGACCAATTTGCAAGTTTTTATCCCTACTAGTATGTATAGCACACCCAATATGTGTGTAAATATGTTAAATTTTTACGTTGAACATTTCATATCATTAATAACGTAATTTAAAAAATAAAGAGTATCTATACTATCTCTACTAACTATTATGTAAAGAGACAGTACCGCTATAAACGGCCCAATTTGTTCTGTCACTTTAATAATAACAATATAGATTATATTATATTAGAATATAATATAAATAACACTTCCGCGTCTCACTTATTTTTTTCCATCTTTCTATTTCATTCTCTCATTTCTACTTTTGGTAAAAAATTATTTCAATAATTAAACTAATTACACCAATTATATTTAAAAAAGCTTATTTGCGTGTTCACTAATTAATTTTCTCTCTCCATTACTTAAAAGTGTACTATAATATTAAAAAAATGTGATTTCTTGAATTATGTGCCCACAAATTTTGGAAAGTATTAAGTGGGACCGAGTTAGTATAATATAATATATATAGTTGTGATGTGGATCCATGTGAGACAATTTGACGTGAACATCTAAGTTTTGCATTATTGTGTGAATTTTTTTATTTTTGTGGCATTGACGATTGTCTCATTCCGCAGTATTGCCAGTGTTGGAATCTTATACTCGAATTTGCCTTAACGTAGGTTTATTATTCACTATTTTCCACAGGGCTATTAATTTGCATTAATTATCAAGATTGTTATACGGACATAAATAAGTAAATGAGGCACATAAAATACGCTCGAAAAATACATGTGCGCCTCTCTCTCATTAACGTCGATGTCTCTGATCAGTCAAAATCAATCACGTTGTTAAATCAAGCTTCGCCCAACTTTGTATTATTTATTTTCTAACATTTATGTCACTGCACTAAAACTATGGTCAATTCGAAATCAGGCCCGAGTTTGATTTCGAATTCAGGCCATGTTTGATAATTTTTTAGGTTAAATGACTCATTTTGTGTTGTAAAAAATGGTATGAAAGATATATGAGCTGGTATAGAATGATAGTTTTGTGTTACAAAATTTCAACATACTGGTATGTCAGAGCAATGAAGTGCTACTGCAGAAAAAAACTGGTAGCAAATGATCATAAACTGGTACCGAATTATGGTTTTGTGTTACAAATTTGAACATACTGGTATGAAAGAGCAATGAAGTGGTACTGCAGAAAATGGGTCCTTAAAACTAAATTTTTGCCAAGAGGTCTGAATCCTAAATGATATTCATGTGTGGGCCAGAAATGAATATGCCCCTTAAAACTAAATGCTAAGTACAAATACACATGTCACCATATGTTTGCTTTCCATGTCATGACTTAAAAAAGGAAATTATAAAGGTGGCTTTCAATTAAAGAAGCACGAAAGCCAACTTCTAATTCTCAAATGCGAGTCAAAGTAAGTGCGACATGACCTTTCCCATCAATATATTATTAAAGGTGCATTTCATTGCATTGCACCTTATAATTAAGTTAGATAATCATATTACCAAAATGGCTTTGTATTACCTAACCCACAGATCTGTATCCGTCTCCACGTGATGAGGTTGTCACCTTTTTTATATTTAAATGGAATATCGTCAAAAAATAATCAAATTATTAATATGGTGATAATGAATGCTCGAATGGGCATTCACGATTAAACAATTATTTATATTTTATGATATTATTAAAGAACAATTTTAACACAGTAACCGATTCGAACTGTATTATTATCGAACACTATAACTTAATGCGGTTTCTATAACTTTTTGTTTTACAAAAAAAAAGATAAATTGAATATTGACATAGTTTTATCCGACACGGCACCGACGGGCGACGACCCATTACAAAGGTCAAGATGTGACCACAAATTGTAATAATTACTTTAGGTAACGTCACACGAAACATTTATGGACTTTGCACAAACCCTAATGAAAGGTGTGACATGGATGAAATTAGAATTATATTTGTACAACATCGTCTCATACCAAATTATCGTTTTGAATTCATTCGGTTCCCCGTATATCCAACAAATGTTTTTGAAAAAGAAAACAGAGTACCGAAATGTTTACGATAGAAAAATCAATTACAACAGCTACGATAAAAAAAATATTTATAATACAATAAAGGTGTGACAAACATACGTTTGTTTCTTTTAGTACGGTACAAAGAAATATTAACAAAATCCATCTTAAAGTAACAAATTACGACAAAAAAACCACTCATTAATTTTTTTACATATGTTATAACTGGGAATGAGGAATCATTCATTGGCCCGGACAGGTCGGATTCGGGCCGGGTATGGTCGAAGCATGAATAAACAAAAACAATCATATGCTATCACGTAACCTCATTTACTAAATAAATCCAATATATCTAGATCAAATCATTACCAACATTAATTTCATGCACAAGCAGCCTATTCATATATATTTACCATATATATAAGATTCACTAAATGGATCTAAAATCGAGATCAAATCACTACCAAACATTCGAGTCATACCTAAGCAACCTTATAATCATATAATATAATATGGCATGTCAGATCACAATGGCGTACACTCATCAGACGCACAATCACATCCCATTACATAAAAGAAAAAAGAAAAAGAGAAAATTTTCCACTGAAATCATAAAACTCTTTTCCTTCGTCTTTTACCATCTGTGCTGTGGGGTTTCTGTCGTCTGACGTGGTGATTATTATATTATTATCATCGCACTCTCTCTTCTTTCTATCTATTGCTGCGCGCACAACACACCCAAAAAAAAAAACGAAAAGCTGTTCTATTTGTATACGACACCGCGAAGCAATTGCTGTGTCGGAATTTCGATTATCGACGACAGGGCTAGGGTATCACGAGCCAAGGTCGGGTTTTTATTTTTTTGGAATTTGTGCGGTGGGATGGTTTTAGATTCAACGATTCTTCGCCAGCTTCTTCATTTGTGGCATTAATTGTTTACCACGTGAAGATATATAGGAAGAAAATCGAGCGGAGTGTGTGTGTTTGAGATAAACGTCCGTACGTATCAGAGGAATAAGAGAGGACAGCTATCGCTCTTTTGTTTTTCTGTAAATCGTCCTCTTTTTTTTTGTTCATTTGAGGGTTCTGTGGTCTGCTGCGTGAATTGTTGGGTGGTATTGTAATTTTTGCTTTGGGAGGGTTTGATGATGTTTTTTTGGTTTGTTTTCTATGCGCAGAGTCTCGACGATTTTTCTCTTTCGGCGACTTGTCATCAGTATTGCGAAAATCGGACGAGGATACCTATTGCCAGATGGTGAAATGCCCCTATGCAGGATTCGATTTTGGCCCGTTTTATCGTTGCTGAGCTCAATTAAAAGCGTCGGAGTAATCTCTACCCAGCTGCTAGCAATTGAATTCTGTCACTTTGGTAGTTTAAAAAGATTGGTATCTGTGGCGAATGATGGGTATCAATCTTGACTTGTTCACTGAGTCGACGCCTTTTGAAGCTTCAAACCATCTATTGAGTAACATTCATGGCGTTCCCTTGCTAGAGTTGGCCTCAGTTTGCATCAACTTGACACTGTTCCTCGTTTTCGTTTCCATTGTGTCTGCAAAGCAAGTTGGGCTATGCGTAGGTCGTATTCGACTAGGCAAAGAGGATTCAAATAGAAATCGAGTAGCTGCTAACCGTACAGTGGGCGTGGATGGTGAGGAAAGTCAGAGCCTAGTCATTGATAAAAGCTATAAGGCCGCAGTCTTGTGTTGCTTCTACGCGTTGTTTCTGCAAATCCTTGTCCTTGGGTACGATAGTGTCTGTTTGATAAAAGAGGCTACGCAAGGGCAGGGAAACAAATCTAACTGGACTGCGTTGCTATCGCCTGCCTCTCAGTGTTTAGCTTGGTTTGTGCTGAGCTTTTCGACTCTTTACTGTAAATACCGAAGTTCTGAGAAGTTCCTATTGCTCCCAAGAATTTGGTGGGGTGTTTCTTTTGCCATATGTCTGCTCACTCTTTATGCCGATGGTAGAGGGTTTTTAACCGAAGGGTCGGGCCATGTTAGTTCCCATGTCTTGGCAAATGTGGCAATTACGCCTGCTCTTATCTTCCTTTGCTTCGTTGCGATTAGGGGTGATACTGGGATACGAGTCCTTAGGAGCTCTGATCTTCATGAGCCATTGCTTGGCGAAGAAGAACAAGGTTCTCGCAAGGTTACACCTTACAGTGAAGCTGGCCTTTTTAGTTTAGCCACTATCTCGTGGTTAAATCCACTTCTTTCAATCGGTGCAAAGAGACCTCTCGAACTCAAAGACATTCCTTTACTAGCACCGAAAGATCGTTCAAAGACCAACTGTAAGATATTGAACTCGAACTGGGAGAAGCTTAAAGCTGAAAATCCTTCAAAGCAACCATCTCTAGCTTGGGCCATTCTCAAATCTTTCTGGAGGGAAGCTGCTCGTAATGCGGTATTTGCGGGATTAAACACTGTAGTCTCATACGTTGGACCCTATCTGATCAGTTACTTTGTGGATTATTTAGCTGGTATAGAGACTTTCCCACACGAAGGTTACATCCTTGTTGGTGTTTTCTTCTCTGCAAAGGTGATTGAGACCCTAACTGCCCGTCAATGGTATCTTGGCGTAGACATCCTAGGCATGCACGTACGATCAGCACTAACTGCGATGGTGTACAGAAAGGGACTTAGGCTTTCGAGCACCGCTAGGCAGAGCCATAGCAGCGGTGAGATTGTGAATTACATGGCTGTTGATGTTCAAAGAGTAGGGGACTATTCGTGGTACTTACATGATATATGGATGCTTCCTATGCAAATCATCCTCGCCCTTGTGATTTTGTACAAGAACGTTGGAATTGCTTCAGTAGCTACTCTCATTGCAACTATCATATCCATAGTTGCAACTGTTCCATTGGCGAGAATTCAAGAAGATTACCAAGATAAGCTGATGCGGGCGAAGGATGATAGAATGCGCAAGACTTCGGAGTGTCTTAAGAACATGAGGATTCTGAAGTTACAGGCTTGGGAAGACAGATATAAAGTGATGCTTGAAGATATGCGCAACGTGGAGTTTAAGTATCTTCGGAAAGCCCTTTACTCGCAGGCGTTCATCACATTTATCTTTTGGAGCTCGCCGATATTTGTTGCAGCTATCACATTTGCTACTTGTATATTGCTCGGGGGCGAGTTAACAGCTGGCAGTGTACTCTCAGCTTTGGCCACGTTTCGAATCTTGCAAGATCCACTTAGGAACTTCCCCGACTTAGTTTCTATGATGGCACAGACCAAAGTTTCCCTCGATCGAATCACGAGCTTTTTGCAAGAGGAAGAATTGCAAGAAGATGCCACCATTGTAATTCCACGAGGTGTTTCGAACGTGGCTATAGAGATCACAGACGGTGAATTTTATTGGGACCCATCTTCGACATCACCAATCTTATCAGGCATTCAGTTTAGGGCAGAAAAGGGTATGCGTGTGGCTATTTGTGGTACTGTTGGTTCTGGGAAATCGAGCTTTCTCTCTTGCATTCTCGGTGAGATGCCAAAAGCATCTGGTGAGGTAAGTGTTTATTTAGAAGCTAAGCTAACATTTGGGGTTTCTTCCTATTTTTGATATTCGATGTAATGCTAGAAATAATTTGTTCTGCAACATTATCTACGTGTGTTCTTTAGGTTAGAGTTTGTGGTTCTGCTGCATACGTTCCTCAATCAGCTTGGATACAATCTGGGAACATCGAGGAAAATATACTCTTTGGATGTCCCATGGACAAAGCGAGATATAAGAGTGTGATACATGCATGTTCGTTAAAGAAAGACTTAAAACTATTCTCACACGGCGATCAGACTATTATTGGTGATCGAGGGATAAACCTTAGCGGTGGTCAGAAGCAGCGTGTGCAACTTGCCAGGGCATTGTATCAAGATGCTGATATTTATTTACTGGACGACCCTTTCAGTGCAGTCGATGCACACACCAGTTCGGACTTATTCAAGGTGTAACAGCGTTTGAATCTTGTTTTCTCGTTTTTCTTATTTTCGTTTATAATTCATTCGTTTTTGTCTCATTTTGTCATAGAATCTGATGAAATTTAATCGGGCTATGTCCAGGAGTATATATTAACAGCTCTAGCTACAAAGACTGTGGTTTTTGTCACCCATCAAGTTGAATTTTTGCCTGCTGCTGACCTGATCCTGGTATGTCTTCCTTTCCTCGGGCGATTTAGTGCAATGAAAGTACTTACTCTGCTATTAAAATATTGGACCTCTTATTGTGAGCAAGTTTAAAGCTTCCTTCAAACTGTTCGTAGTCCTTACACCCCCTCATTTTATTCATCCCAAGTTATCTGTTGTTATTTCCGATGTTTAATTTACGATTACACTTATCTGGTCGAGTTATTTACCTATCCTCTGCATATGGTAACTACTTTTTTGCACTTGCATTCTCCGCTGAACTTTTGTGCGTATGTTAGAGAGTCATTTATTTCATTTTTGCTAATTAGGTTCTGAAAGAAGGTCGCATCATACAATCTGGAAAATACGACGATCTCTTACAAGCAGGAACCGACTTCAGCGCACTGGTCGAGGCCCACCACGAAGCCATCGAAGCCATGGATTTCACGAGCCACACCTCAGAAGCAGAAGATTCAGACATACACGACTCCGTAGATGGTTCTGCTTCTTGTAATAACATTGCTGGTATGGAATCCGCCGAAGAACAACCAGCCATGTCTACTTCCGACAAAAAAGCAATAAAGGAGAAGAAAAAGGCCAAGCGGGCCCGTAGAAAGCAGCTAGTCCAAGACGAGGAAAGGGAGAGGGGGAGAATAAGCATGAAAGTGTATTGGTCTTATATGACGGCTGCATACAAAGGCCTGTTGATACCTTGTATTATCCTCGCCCAATCGTTGTTTCAGTTCCTTCAGATAGGCAGTAGTTGGTGGATGGCTTGGGCTAACCCACAAACAGCAGGCGATAAGCCTCGGGTGAGCAATGTGATGCTTTTGGTGGTTTATATGGCTCTTGCCTTTGGTAGCTCGTGGTTTATCTTCGTTAGGGCCGTCCTTGTCGCTATGTTTGGCTTAGCAGCTGCTCAAAAGCTGTTTGTGAAGATGCTGAGAACTGTTTTTCGTGCGCCCATGTCCTTCTTCGATTCTACTCCGACTGGGCGGATATTGAATCGAGTAAATTCTCATTTCGTCCCCTTTTCCAAGATTTTCGTCTTCCAAATTGCTAAATCTTGGTGTGTGTTTTTCATTGTTTTTCTTCTTTTTAATAATTGGGCAGGTCTCTGTTGATCAGAGTGTTATCGATCTTGATATTCCCTTCAGACTCGGCGGATTCGCCTCGACGACGATACAACTCATTGGGATCGTCGCGGTGATGACGCAAGTGACATGGCAGATATTACTCCTCGTAATTCCAATGGCTATTGCTTGCTTGTGGATGCAGGTTAGAAAATGAATCTTAATTTGATATTTGTTTGAAGTACCTTTTCGATGATCAAGTACACTGAAAATTGAATCTATATATTGCAGAAATACTACATGGCTTCGTCGAGGGAGCTAGTTCGTATCGTCAGCATACAGAAGTCGCCTGTGATTCACCTCTTTGCTGAATCAATCGCCGGGGCAGCTACCATAAGAGGTTTCGGGCAAGAGAAGAGATTCATGAAGAGGAATCTCTACCTACTCGACTGCTTCGCAAGACCGTTCTTCTGTAGCCTTGCGGCCATTGAATGGCTTTGCCTGCGCATGGAATTGCTATCCACTTTTGTCTTCGCATTTTGCATGGTCTTACTCGTGAGCTTCCCCCATGGAACCATCGATCCAAGTAAGTGAATATCCCTAAATTTATGTCGTGAATTTGCCAGTGAGTAGATTCTATGACGAAAGCTATAATATAAAGTTCAGCAGTTTTAGATTCAGAAATTTTATCGTTTTTTGCAGGCATGGCGGGCCTTGCAGCTACATACGGCCTAAATCTGAACGCTCGCTTATCACGTTGGATTCTCAGCTTTTGCAAGCTCGAAAACAAGATAATCTCCATAGAACGTATTCATCAGTACTGCCAAATACCCAGCGAAGCGCCGGCGATCATCGAAGATTCTCGCCCTCGGGCCTCATGGCCCGAAAACGGCCAAATCGAACTCATCGACCTCAAGGTAGGCCCAACCCCATCACCATCCACACCACCCATTTTCTTCACTATTCATCTTATAATTTTTTCTCGCATCGATCAACCGATAGGTGCGCTACAAGGAGAGCCTCCCCGTCGTCCTCCACGGCATCTCTTGCAAATTCCCGGGCGGTAAGAAAATTGGAATCGTGGGTCGGACGGGGAGTGGAAAATCGACCTTAATTCAAGCGCTTTTTCGTCTTATCGAGCCCTCGGGCGGTCGAATAATCATCGACGACGTAGATATTGGGACGATAGGTCTCCACGACCTAAGAAATAGGCTCAGCATCATACCCCAAGATCCCACCTTGTTCGAAGGAACCATTCGGGCCAACTTGGATCCCCTCGAAGAACACTCCGATCAAGATATTTGGCAGGTAAAATAACTCGAATCTTAGCACCGCGTAATTTCTTTCCTTCTTTTTTTCTTTGGACGGTAGGACGATGGAATCCAAATCGTGCGCAGGCGCTCGATAAGTCTCAGCTGGGCGACATAGTTCGTCAGAAGGAGCAGAAACTCGATACCCAGGTGATTTATACGTAGAAAATTCGATTCTTGGTGGAAAAAACTCACTAGTTATTAATGCATTTGCAGTCCTCGAAAACGGAGAAAATTGGAGCGTGGGCCAGAGGCAGCTCGTCTCCCTCGGGCGAGCGCTGCTCAAACAGGCGAAGATTTTGGTGCTCGACGAAGCTACGGCGTCGGTGGACTCGGCGACGGACAACCTTATACAAAAGATTATTCGAACGGAGTTTGCCAGCTGTACCGTATGCACTATAGCTCATCGTATACCTACGGTGATCGACAGCGACCTCGTATTGGTCCTAAGCGATGGTTTGTTTGTTTGTTCTCTCTCTCTGAACAAATTTTTACTTCGTTTGAGATGTTCGGTTGAATAAATCGACCGTTTTTTTTAGGGAGGGTTGCAGAGTTTGATACGCCGGCGAGGCTATTAGAGGATAAGTCTTCGATGTTCCTTAAATTGGTTTCTGAGTACTCGTCGAGGTCTGAGTTTTGAGGTTCCAACGTTGGACGTTTGGGAGATTTACGGCCGGCGCGGGACGATTCGATTGGATTATCGTATATATATAAGATTGGGCATTTTCGAGTCCGAAGACGGTGGAAAGTGAAGAGTACTGCTGCTAATTGTGCAATCTTTTGAAATAAGTTTAGATGAGGGGAGGACTATTTAGTGAGAGGAGAGGATATTGTGCCCTTTTTTTTTGTTTTTTTGAATGTGAAATAAATCCATATGCCTGGGTGTTAGAGAGACTTGGTAATCAACAGATTTTTGTTTATTATCTAATATCATCCAGTTTTTGTTAGTTCAATGTTTGGTGGCTTAATTATTTGTTTTTTCTGAGCCTTGCATATTTGAAGGGGTGGCATTTTACATTTAGGTTGGAATTGGATTCATTAATTTTAATTGTGCTCAAAGTGCGTTAATATTACAAATATATTGTCCTAAAATTAGGATTTTAATGTATAAATTATAGAGGATTAAAATTGCATATTTGAAGAGGATTTCTTTCTAATGATTAGACATGTTGAAGGTAGGTCTTCTAATGATTGGGACAGTGCCTGAGCATGATATTTTGACAGCCTTTGCTCTGATTGAGGATGGCTGGACTTGAGGATCTTCCTTTTGGCATCGTTGGTTCAGTTGTCTTTGATTTGTTTGAAATTTTCGTGCTTTCACAATGTGTAATATTAATATGTTCATTTGGGGGTCCTTTTTGTTTTGTAGGTTAAATTTTACTCTTCATTTGGCTCTGTCTTGGGTCTTTCTGCCCACTATTGTTTCAGTCGGTGGGAATTGTTTGGTTGAACATTTCTCTTGTAGATTTTTTCGTTTACTTAATGAAAGTTACCGCCTTTGAGAAAAAAAAAAAAAAAAAAGAAGAGGTTTTCTTTACTCCAAAAGTGAAAGCGCTTTTGTGAGACGCGATTATAGATTGGTATTACCCAATACAATTGAAGCTCCATTGTTGAGCCCAACACTTCCGTACATTGCATACGCACGCGAAAGATTGTTGCTTGTTGAAGATGCAGACAATCAGCAGGAGACTGGGGAATCAATGCATCAACCGATCAGGCGCTCCAATTTCCCAATTGAAGTCGATTTACCCTATTTCTGATCAATGTAATCGTTGTTTTTTGGTGATTTTTCTGGGTTGTTTCCGCTTGTTCAGATGTAATCGATTTTTTTTGTTTTGATTTTGTTTGATGCAGATTTTGAAATGGAAAATCGGAGGCTTGCTTCGTCTCTGACCACTAAAGGAGTGGGGCATTTAGTTCGAAAGGGCACTGGGGAAGATCGTCTGTTAGGTTGATTTTTTTCCCCAATATTTCAGAACCATGTTTTTAGCATTTATGGGCATGTACATAACATATCCTTCTGTGGTTCAGTTATGCACTTCGTCATAGATGCTGTTTGGTGGTTCTTGCGAGCTGTCTTTTGAAGTTTTCTCAAAATGTCTATGCAACTAATATGAATATGCTTGAGGAGAAGCTACGTTGAGTGACCTGTTTTCTTATTATATTTTATTTTTGGGCTGTAACTGTTGCGGGATCATTCATGCCATCCTAATGTGTCAGAGTGCCTGAAGTATCTTAAGCTTTTATTGCCTGTTGGATCTGCTAAACGAAATTAAAACTGTTTGCCACGTCTCAGTGGCATTATTGCTACAGTATTTGGAGCTACTGGATTTCTGGGACGATACTTGGTGCAGCAGCTTGGTGGGTTCCATTTCTTGCAGTTGATTATTTTATTTCTAAAACGGAACTTTTTATGATGTGAAAATTTAACCGCTCGCTAAATTTGAAAGGAGTGCCTCTTGATTGTTGTTTCTCATCATGAATAGCTAAGATGGGTTCTCAAGTGTTGGTACCTTTCAGAGGCTCAGAGGATTCTCCTCGTCATCTTAAGTTGATGGGTGATTTGGGTCAGGTTGGTTTATTCGTCGACCTAATCATGATATGTACAAGCTTAGTAGGTGTATTCCAATATAAAGATTTGAATGAATATTTTTGATGATATGGGCATGCAGATTGTTCCCATGAAATTCGATCCTCGAGATGAAAATTCCATCAAGGCTGTGATGGCGAAGGCCAATGTTGTAATTAATCTTGTTGGTATGATGTTGTTTCCTTCTTTGTGTTCCTCAATATCTTTTGTTCACAATTGCCCGTATTCATTTGACAAATCCCTCTAAATAGGTCGGGAGTATGAGACCAGAAATTATAGTTTCGAGGAGGTGAACCACCAAATGGCCGAAAGTTTGCTCTGGTATGTATCTGCTATATCTCGTTCAACTTACTGTACTGGAATCATTTTGATGCTACTCATGAAAAAAAGTACATTTATCTCGAATAATGATGGGGAACCTGATAATCCAATTTAGTTATCAGAATTTGATCTTCACTTTGGTGTTCGCTAGTAAAACTTTGAGACATCTCATATTGACAATGTGCAGATTGCCAAGAACATGGTGGCATTATGAGATTCTTTCAAGTTTCTTGCTTAGGGGCATCATCAAATTCTCCATCCAGGTTTCGTAGAGCTAAAGCAGCTGCTGAAGAAGCTGTTTTTCAAGCACTGCCTGAGGTAAGTTGCAAGGTTTTTCTTTTCTATGGAGATTGCTGTTAATATTACTGAAAGACTGCTGGTAAATCATGACTTCTTTGTTTTCTTATCGCAACTCAGTGTCTTTAGATTAGTATGATGAGATAGAAGATTCGTCGGAAGAAATTTTGTCAATCTCTAAACTGTACACTAACCATTACGGAATTCGCGATTAGTGTATATGATATATCTGATCGATTAACATTGGTAAAGGATCATGTTTTGCCATGATATTTTATGTGACACTGTGTCCTATGCTTCTTATTTATAGCTGATATTATTGCCATAATTATAACTGAAGTTTTTTTTTTTTTTTTTTTTTCTGTACTCTTAGGCCACAGTTATGAGACCCGCCGTGATGATTGGTACAGAGGACAGAATATTGAATCCCTGGGCACAGTTTGGCAAAGAAGTACAGCTTTCTTCCTCTCATAGGAGGTGGATCTACCAAGTAAGTTCCTATTCATAACCATTAGATTTACAAGCCCTTCCTAAATGATTCATAAACACTTTACAATTTGTACCTTAACAGATTTCAACCTGTATATGTTACTGATGTGGCATCTGCAATCGTTGCTGCTTTACAAGACGGGTCTAGCATGGGCAAGGTGTATGAACTTGGTGGACCTGATGTTTACACAGTTCATGAACTGGTATACTCTCTCTCTCTCTCTCTCTCTCTCTCTCTCTCTCTCTAACCTAAACGCAGCATCGTTACTCAACTTCCTTGTTCTTCAGGCTGAGCTTATGTTCGACACAATCCGTGATGGTGAGTGGCCTCGTTATGTCAAAGTTCCTTTCCCCGTTGCAAAGGCAAGCGTGATTTGCCTTTAACTTCATGTCCATATCTCATCTTCTTTCTGTTTTTACTTCATCATTCATTTCAGGGTCTTGCAATGCCCCGCGAAGTCCTCCTTAAGAAAGTCCCCTTTCCAATGCCTACTCCAACAATATTCAATCTGGATCAGATTGAAGCCTTTTCTGCAGATACCTTGGTGTCTGAAAACGGTATTAATCTAAAGAACCAAAAGATATCCTTTTTGTTGTTCATCATCAGAACTTAACTAATCCAATATCAACTCTTCTTTGTAACTCCTCAGCATTGACATTTGAGGATCTCTCTGTGGTGCCTCAAAAGCTGAGGGATACCCAGTCGAATTTCTCATACAGTATCGTAAAGGTGGGCCCATTATGGTTCGACCGTTAGCGAGAAATTCCCAAGACAAACATGGTCTTGAAGTTTCCCCAACTCTTCGCTTCGTAAACAGATGGGGCTACTATTGAGTTTGGTACGTTGTTTTTAATCTTATTTTCGCATCCCTTCTCTGAAAAGGGGATTGTTTTGGCTTCAATCTAAGAGGATATGATGATTTTTTTTTTTCAAATAAACTGGAAAAAAAATCTCTAGAATCACTGGGATAAATAAAAGATACGGGAATTGTTTGTTACTCGTGTTCCATAACTCATAACTTGTGTATGATGACGATGATAATTTAGTTATTGCATCTCCCAAGTTCTATTTCTTGCAACTGCTTCTGTAGTGAAAGCATGCTAATACGTACACCCATAAATTGGTGTATTAAGCTCTAATCCTTTCCCCAAACAATCATGTCAGCAGCCAATCTATGTAAGAACATAATTTTTCTCTCATTTGGTAGTAACTTTGGGCTTTACAAAAAATGGCCTCAAACTTGAAATACAAAATGGGACTAAGGCCCAAATAAACCTAACAAAAGCCCTAAACCTACAAACCATGGGTGCTTCGTATCGAATACTACGGATCATTTTGATAAATAGGAACATTTTGGGTCATTTTAAAAAAAGAGGAATAGACTTGTCAATTAAAAATAAGAGGAACTTCTTTAATTTAATTAATCTAAACCTAATTAATACCAAATTAAATATATATATATATATATATATATATATCTATAATACCAACGACCGACGAGTAACGGCAATTAACGCGACCAACCACCTTCACGAACTAGATCGAGACATCCAACCGAAGCAAAAGAGAGCCGAAACGTCTGAACCATCGAAACACCAAGTTCCAAGAGCATTACAGTAAGTAATGGGGCAAAATTCATGTATCGCATTTTACATTATCGGGCATTGCAAGTTTCGTTCATGTAACAACATTTCACATTTCTAGCATCGGGTTATTAGATTTTCGCATCATTGGGTAGTTATGGGTAGCATTTTCACGGTAGATCTGGTGCGGATTTGAAGAAAAATTTCGTTTTCGGTTTATATTCGAATAAATTATTCTAATTTTTTTCTGCTCGAAAAGATTACTCGGATAAAAGATTCCCCGTTAGTATTAATTCGGACACTACCTTCTCGAATAACTCGGAAAGGTTACTCGAATAATCTCATATCACTTCTAACTATTATATACTTGAATTTTCGATTTATCTTAGTTCGTAAAGGATGCGCTTCTCGAACGTTATTCGAAGGGTATTCAGAACTCGAATAAAATTTTGTCAAATGTTTCGAGCACCTCGAATCACATTTACGAGTACTTTATATATATTCGTGAAATAGTGGGATGATGATATATGAGTTGATGTCCCAACATTACAAAGCTATGCCATGCAGATTAAAAGATGACAGGCAGGACATGCACATATACAACTAATTAAAATATTGAACATGCACATAATATATATTACTGAAATAATCTTCAGACAACTTTTCGTCGACACTGTGTTCGATGTAATAAGAGGACAAAATCAAAGGCCCCCCAACCCAAAATCCATTCAAGTTCATAATCGAGGTAATTCGTTAATTTTTTTTAATTATTTTTTTCCTTTCAAAAATTAAAGCCTTCTATCTAGCTTAGTGCGTAGCTCTGTAGAGATCAAAACCTCGAATAAACCAATAGTCTTGCACAGAAACACTATATTAAATTGAACGTGATTACTCGTCACACGCGGGAGTATCAATCACTATATTAATTGCAATAATTTTGCCACCATTATTGTACAAAAACATGAGGTCGAAGATAAGTCAACAACTACACATGATATTCGCCTTATTTCCAAGGCAATTTACCAAAAATCAACTAACATGACCTTTTCTTAGTTAACTGAAATCATGTGTTTATGTCGTGTTTTTTCCACATATATCAAGCAAATGATGCGTTACAAATTCGTGATAGTTATATGCAACTGCAAATTTATTATTTTTATTATTAGAATGCTACGTACCATAAGAGCACCTCATCAATTATTACTACTAGTATTTTATGCACGCTGGTGAATAAATTTGAGTTACTTATTATTTTAAAACATACAAACATACGGTGTTCCGCTGCCGTGCGCAACCACCGTGAGGACCATCAGTAAATCTCTCGATTTTTTGCAGTTGTCCAATCTTTAACGTCGTCGGCACCTCCGTCGGCCCTTACGATCAGTTGCCACCTAAATCGCCCTATCCGATACGTTTATTTTAAGAAAACTCATCATTTATTATTCATGTCTGGACCACATCTCAAGACGACGAGTTTTCTTACAAATCAACGTACCAGAGTGGCCGATTTAGGTGACAATTGAAATAAAGGATCGACGAATGTGATGACAACGTAATAGATTGCAAAAAGAAAGCAAAATTCGAGAGAAAATTCTATAAATAAAAAAATTTCGAAGGGAAATATTTTCAAATTAAAATAAAAAATAAAATATAAGGGTAAATAGAAATTAGGATATCAAATTAAATTGAGTTCACCATTTATATATTTACAATTAAGTACAATTAAAGAGGATTTTTCAACAAAGACCTTCATTGTCACGCTTGCTTGCTTGCCTCCCCAAATCTCTCTCTCTCTCTCTCTAAACACACACGGATTCGCACACAAGAAAACATCGGTTATCTTCATCTACTTCCTCCTCTGAAATCCAAAACGCACAGTTCACAAGCTCATCGCTCAAGGTTTTAGACCAACCTGAAAATGAAGCAGCAATCGTGATCTACAGCTTCGTGGCTCGGGGAACGGTCGTGTTGGCCGAGTACACCGAGTTCACCGGGAATTTCACTGGAATCGCCGCGCAGTGCCTTCAGAAGCTTCCTGCGACGAATAACAAGTTCACGTACAACTGCGATGGCCACACGTTTAACTACCTCGTTCACGACGGATTCAGTAAGCTTTGCTTGGCTGGCACCGTTTTTGTTTTTGCGCATTTTGATTCTGTTTTATGTTTTTTTTTTTTTTTTTTTTGTGGTGTATCTGCTGGATTTTGTCGGATCTATGTTTCGTTTTAATTTGGTGTTGTTCTCGCCGATTGAATTGGTCAGATCTCGGTTGACTTGACTTGATTTCAGAGTTGGAGATGTGAAAATCCTAGCTGTGTATTCAGGGAGATTTGGTTTGATGAAACTGTTGAGATGGTTTTATCTAAGATTTTTTGTTGGAATGCTGTTCTTGTCTTGGCCATGTTTGTTATTTAATTGAACATATGCCTGTCATATGTGCCACTGATTTCCTTTGTCCTGAATAGTTTTATATTGCTATGGGGCGTGATGTTCTATTAACGGATTATTTTACTATGATCTTTACATAGGTCACATCTTGTTAGAAACCCAAAACATTGCTATTGGAATAGGATTGTATGGGAAAATAAGACGTATAATAAAACAGTTGGAGCATCAGCATGGCTCATGGTTTTTATAAAGTTTCAATTACCGCTTGGATAGATTTAATCCACGGGATGGTTTTGATTTATCCGTAACTTTGGTGCTATATATTATAATATATGTATTATTATTTGGCAGAATGTGTATTTCATTTGAAATAAACATGATTTACAATTTTCTCCCGCTACCCGTCGATTGTATTTTGTGTGCTAAGGTGCCATTGACTTACAGCATACTGTGTGGTGGCTGTTGAATCTGTTGGAAGACAGCTCCGCCGCTTGCATTTCTGGATAGGATTAAGGATGATTTCACGAAGAGATATGGTGGAGGAAAAGCTGCCACTGCCGTTGCTAACAGCTTGAATCGAGAGTTTGGGTAATACAACGTTTTGTCCTCACTCTTCATCGTCATGCGTACACTGAGATTCCCACATTTTCAGTAGACTGCCTTCAACAAACCTTTTGTTGCCTCACCACAATTGCAGGCCCAAACTCAAGGACCAGATGCAGTATTGTGTGGATCATCCAGAAGAGATAAGCAAGCTTTCCCAAGTCAAAGCTCAGGTTTCTGAAGTCAAAGGCGTTATGATGGAAAACATCGAAAAGGTAGATTGAAATCTAGCCCTTAATTCACTAAACTCTCGAGTCCCATATCATGCCATTCCCCTCTTATTCGCGGGTTGGGATTTATGCTTCAAAATGACCGTGTAACGTGCTGCTTTTATTTCATATCAGGTTCTTGACCGTGGAGAGAAAATCGAGCTTCTGGTCGATAAAACTGAGAATCTCCGTTCTCAGGTTTGTGACATTCTTTCGCGATCTTTGACACATATAATCGCATTTCGACACTTTGCTTTCTCGTAAATCAATAGTCAATATAGCTACAATCTGCTTATGCCAAGAAAGTGTTATTTTAATTGGATTGACAGGCTCAAGATTTCAGAACCCAAGGGACCCAAATGAGGAGAAAGATGTGGTTGCAGAATATGAAGATCAAACTTATCGTTCTTGGCATCATCATTGCCTTGATACTCATCATAGTTTTATCAGTCTGCAATGGCTTCAAATGTTGATTGATTTTCTACTGTGATATTCTGTTCTATGGTGACTTTTGGTTGAGATTTATTTTTGGATGCTTCCTCTTTTCTCTTAAGATATAGTAGTGTGCCTCTTGTGTTTGTGTCTTGTGTATAAATGTTCGTTATCTGCATTATAATCATTTGAGATAGTTCGTTCATGAACTCATTTACTTGAAATGGAAACGGATATTTTGCTAATTAGCTTACTATTTTTTGTTTTTTTGCTGAAGAATAACTTTTATGTCACTGATTATAAGCGTTGCGACTTCAACTTGTCTATACTATATATCTGTACTATCTATATAAAGAGGCTTAGGGTGGACATATACTGCTCAATCTGTCATAATTTATAATTTTATCTTTAATAGTTATATTATAATTTTATCCTTGATATTTTTATTTATTACAAAACAACATATGGCCTAAGTTAAAATTTTAGTTTTTAAATTACTTTATTAATGATATAAAATGTTTAACGTATAAAACAACATATTTGCACACACATTGGATGTGTTACCCCTACTAGTATGACATAATGGGGCATGAGAGCGGCCTAACGTATTAGGCCCAATCAACCATTATTTAACCAACCATAATAGTCTTTTCGACATTGGCTTGGCCCATCATTTTCATGCTGGGCATAACCAGTTATTAACGTAATGGTCCCTCATTAGACATAGTTCACCATTGACATATCATTAGCTCATTGACACATTATGAATACTTAAATATACAATGATCGATCTTATAGAATGTCCCCTAATTAAATTAGGTTGGATGAGAATCACAAATCGAAAATCTATATATAAATAAATCTATATGTATATATTTTTTTTCTGATGCAATTCAGAGGTTATGTCACTCATTCAGAAGTTATGTCACTCTAGAAGGATGCAAATGCCAACCCAGATAACAAAAATAATAATAAATCTCATACGTATGATTATGAACACCACCATATTCATATTACTGCTTTGCACAGCCATACATATTGCATTAATAAATGCAAGGGTGGTAATATAATACTAAACCACCCTAAGAAAGACACTTGAAAAAAAGTGTCCTAAATCCACCCCTACAAAGAATGCGACCAAACTTTCAAGAATACAACCATGCAAAATGGAACAGACAAAAAAAAAAAACCATTCATACGCCACGTAATGTAACCCCAATTTACGGGGTGTATAGTTTTGTTTCTTTTTTCGTAAGGAAGTATAATGATGATTGAAACAAACGAATAAATTATACAATCTATGTAGAAAAAAACCCGAAAATGTAAGTGACAAAAAGATTTACAGTGTGTCCCCGAGCCACTTTCTGATTTCCCATTACTCTCATCAGTGTAAGAATTCGAAGGCGGGATTTTCGAGAAGCTCTGAAGCTGGCTTTACGTCTAAGAAGTCCTTCGCCGAGATCGAATTGGACAGCTCGTCAACCGAAAATGGGATGCTTCATTTATCGAAGAAAAAAAATAGTTAGATAGAATCCAAAGTGGAGTTATGTTATATATTGCTCGTGCTGTCTATTTTTAAAAATAATCCATAAAAAATCAGTCACTACTAAACTCTTACCTCGAATTGTCGTCCAAGAGAAACGAGCTACTGGCAGCGTTGTTCGAATCTTCGGTCATTAAGACTCTCATGCTGGATATGACCTGTCGATATGAATAGCAATTTTATTGTCTCATTACAATTGATGAAATATGGAAAGCTTATAATGTACTAAAGAAAGCACTTACTTCATGCGATACACTTCTAGTGTTGTAGTTATCGTCCCAGTATAGAGTGCAGATTCTGTATAGCTGCTGTACGCTGAGGATCTGCGAACAAACATGTTTTTACGATCAGATAGAAACGATATTACATAAGCAGAGTTATCACACTGCGTATGAAGATCAAAATAGTAAACATAGAACTCTCATGCCAACAGTAGTGACAATGGTGTAAAATCCCTGTTATAAATTTGTTGTAACAGATATCAATTGTTGCCCACTCAAATCCTACTCATGGTTTGAGTTAACAAGGACTGTCATCGTGTTACCAATTAGTTATATCGTATAATGTTCAAATATATATTTGTCTATTAAGCCTTACCGGACACAAATCGTTCGTGATCTCATCATATGATATCCGATACTTCTGATGGATAACCTGGAATGGAAACATTACATGAGAAAGCGTAACGAATTAGGTGTAAAAACGTCTTTTGCAATAAAAATTAACATACCAAGAATCCAACAGCTTGTCTGATGTGCTTGAGTTCATCCCACGCCGAGCCTGCATACTGAGCAGGAAATATGTCAAGAAGTAAGAATATGGAAACGTATCAATGATCAGTTATCTTTTTTTTTTCCAAATCAATTCCCCTTTTTGTTGTGCTTCGCTAGGTCTAGGTAAGGTATATGAAGAGAAAAACGTATTTTCCATTGTTGACATGAAACTACCAAAGGGAATAATCAGTTATCAAATTGAAAAAATGTGCACTAATGAAATGATATGTTTTTAAGCTTTTACCTCTTCTTTTGCTTGGCAGCACCACAACTCTAGCTCTGCTAATCCAGCTTTAACATATTCCCCATTGCTAAAAGTACAACATTCACGGCGTAGAAGGAGGCTGAAAAGAACATTAAAATTATATCATATAGTCCCAATCAAGCGAAAAGAATGTCGTCAAAGTCTCTTCATCATACCTGTTAAATAGTTGCACGTTAATGTATGAGAATGTTTGAGTATATATCTTTTGTATGAGAACAGAGGAAACCTGGTTAAGCAACAGATGTTAACATTTAAGACATGATATGTATGTATATATATTCTTGAAAAAAACAGGATTGATAAGGTTTGTGCATAATCCAATTACATACAAAATTTTCTTTCAGTATAGCGAGAAGGGTGTTGAGGCAGTCAATTATGCTCAGCCAGTGATTTGTTGGCGAGTCTTTACCAAACGACCGGCCAGATCTCAAAACACCTCCTTTTGAGGTTCTAGGAGCCTGAGAATTAAATATAGTATATTATGATGACACAAAAAACTTAAATCATGTAATTACTTGCACCACACACACACATACCTGGATACATAAAGCGAGAAGTGAACCAATCTCCTTCTTCAAGTTGTCTCTGATTATGCCATAGATTTTCTCAACATAAGCTGTAAGCTGCTGCTTGAAAAGCAATGCCGGGTACTTGGCCTCAACTTGGCGCACTGTTTCAAGTGCTGCTTCAGCAGCAACAAGGCTCACAGCAGAAGGAGATGATCTGAATCCCTATAACACATTTTTAATTATAATTTTATTTTTCATTCTTTTCATATCTTATAGTGATTAATATTAAATAAATCATGCTGAAAGTATAGTATACCATGGTCATTCTACCGAAAAGAGAGGTAGGTGGGGTGGTTTACGAGCAGGTGTTGCACCAGCAGGTTTCATACTTTTCTGAAGTAAGAACAATAGGGTTGAGGTATTTGATAGCCAATAAGCCATGTGATCATTTGTGTCTTGTTCCTGCAATTAAGTTAATGTTTAATCAATAACTTCCGTGTATCCAAATTGATAATAAAAAATATAACATAACAGTCATAAACAAATGATAATCACTACCAAAGGTAACAGGAACTAGACTCAATATTGTGCGATATGAACCATAAATAACAATTGTCAAAAAGCATTACAGACACATATCACAAAACCATAACGTCTGAATGAGACGATCTCAGTGTCATAACAAAATGTTCCGTTGGTTACCTCAATAGCTGAACCAATCATCTGAATAAGGCGATCGAAAACACTTGTTCTCTCGGCTTCAAACGATTTCCAGTGCAAAAGACATTTGTATATTGTGAAAGCTGCAACCGGTTTCCCTTGACTGAATCCAACATCTTTCCTTACACATTCCATAAGAGCGTCGACATCCTCCTATATTAAATTTCAGGAAAGAGATTAAGAAACAAAAGAGATAATAAAGCATTAAAGATCTGATTCCTGAAGAACATACATGGTGACGATCAGTTGGGGGTCTCCTGGGTTTAGTATCCGGGGTCTCGTAACCTTGGATTGTAGTCTGTAACATATCCTGTAATAATGAAATATGTGGTTAGTAGCGAGAGAAATTCGAGATGTAAGTTCAAATTTGTTGACAAGGAAATCGAAACATTACTTCCAACACAATTGGCTCAGCAGCATGGTTTCCATTTTCTTGGACCTGCAGACATACAATCAATACAACATAGGAGACGCAGAATGGGGCGCAATATTTACTCTTGAGAAGAAAAAAAAACCTTGGTAAATATATTAGACGCCGGTGCAGACAATCCTTTAGTAGTGCTCAACAACGTTTGCTGACGAAGGATTTTGTTCTCAGTTTCCATGTCAGAAACTTTCTCCTGAAGACTGGAATCAGAATAAATGATGATTAGCCAAGAAACAGAAAATGAATAGACGACATACTAATAAAAAAATATACTAACCTCAAATCTGGCTACTTTTGAAACTATTCAGAGCTATACTTATAACATATATAACGTGTATGTCACATCACAAAAATCAATTAAGTACTGACTTGTGCATATTGGTCTTCAACTTGACAATCATGGATTCTGCATCCAAGGCTTGCTTCAACCTCTCCTCACTAAGTTTGCTCGTCTCATCATATTTCTTCTCTGTTTCGACTATTCTAGTTTCGAGAGAGCTAACCAATGCCTGTGATGGAATCCCGACATAAGAAGTCAGTATCACCATTAACAAGGTTTTTGGCATCCTAAAATGTTGAGTTTAAATCTGACCTTCAGTTTTTCATTTTCAGCAGTGATCCTCTCCATCACTGTATTGTCGATCACTGGTACCTCTTTCACTACCTGAATTTGCTCAGCTGCTTTCCGTGAAGCTTCTCTTTCTTTGACCAGCAAATCTTTTGTTTCCTTAAACTGAACTTCGAGCTCTTTCAATGCTGATTGCAGCTTTGTGTTCTCTTGTGTTTTTGATTCTTCAAGATCAGCCTACGCGATGAAAGGTGGGTGAGAACATTCATGAGGAAGAAGGAACGGAACTGATACAGTTTCAGTTACTTATACATGATAAAACAGTGAGTCACTTGAAATAACCAAACAGTAAGTAACTACAATGCACCAGTGAACCATAAAATACCAATCCTTATCAGCAGCATATACTTGATCAAATAAGTCTTACAGTTGAAAAACAGAGAAAATGTGATGTAAATGATTATCTTTCATGTAAAGGCTCACTCTCATTCGTTTCTCTAACTGCAATCTCCAAGTCAGTTCTTCTACTTGCTTTTCCAATTTATTCTTTGCAGCCTGCAGGGCACCAGTTTCCCTTGCCGCCTGTAGAAGGCAATAAGAAAAAAATGCATCGTCATACTATTACATGCATCGAGGCATACATTAAAAACAGCAATCAAGTAGAATACGGCACTAAAGGAGGAGTTCGGCGAATTCTTGTTTCCATTAACTAAAGCATAGTAATACTCCAAAGGAGAGTTTTCATGTGCATTTACTCAAGCATACTCCAGAGAGAGTGAGAGCGATATATATATATATATATATGATATATATATATATAGGGGGAGGGAGAGGAGAGGGAGGGAGGGAGGAGGGAGGGAGGGAGGGAGGGAGGGAGAGAGAGAGAGGGAGAGAGAGAGAGAGCGAGAGAGAGAGAGAGAGAGGCGATATATATATAGGGGGAGGGGGAGGGGAGGGAGAGGGAGAGGAGAGGGAGAGGGAGAGGGAGAGAGAGGGAGAGAGAGAGAGAGAGAGAGAGAGAGACCATCTTGAGTTTACGCAGTTCTTTACGAGCAACTTTTCCCCTCCATGCACATTGCGTGACAATTGCAGCTTTCTTGAGCTTTTTATATTCTGTACGAGCTAAGAACTTACGGCAATGGCCCTGTAATCATACAAATAAGTCACATTAAATTTCCATTAAATTAGTAATACCCAAATCATGTCAGGGGAAAAAAAAAGCTTTTCCAGGTGATTCAAGAACTAGGTACCTGGATCAAAATTGCCGCTTTCGTCTGGCGTCTAAAGAGAAGCTCTGTACGAGCAGCCATACCACGCATGCCTGCCTGAACAGAGACCGCAGCAAAATAGAGTTCCTTGTATGATTTTCTAGCAACATACATGCGCAGAACTGTCTGAATCCTCAGACTAGCAGCTTCCCTACGCATGCCTTCATAGACATGACGGGCAAGTTCTCCTGAGATCAGAAAAGACCCAATTTACCACATAGCCGTGAATAATGCAATAAGTTTCAAATACAGAAACAGATGAAAACAAAATCAAGTACCTCTGCACAGAGATTGCATAAATATTGCAGAATGACGCAACGATACAAAACTTTTCCGTGCAAGATACGAACGAACTCTTCTTTGTATTATGCTCGCTGATCTGCCTAAGACCTCTGTCCTACGCGCATCAAGCTCAGCCATCTGACCGGCTCTAAGGAATACTTTTGTTTTACAATCTAAAGAATAGAACATTAAACTAAGGTTAATAACTCAAGATCACAAATGAGCTTTAAAATCAAGGGCGTTAGAAAAAAATGCAAAGGAGAATCGGCATTAAACAGCTTTAACGTTGAAATTTAAGGAAGGGATGAGCAAAAACCTGGAATCCTTCAAGTCCTGCTTTCTCCAAAAGTTTCTTGCAAGCAGCAACCTCGTCTTTGCTGTAATGGAAATCGATGAAGGTGTGAATGTTCCTTAATTAATTATGATGTAGGAAATGAGCAGACAACAATTAAAGTACCTTCCATCTAAAACTTCAGGTGCCAGGATACCAAAACGGTCTAAAAATTCACCAAACGGTCTTTTAGTAGGATAACCAGCACAGCTAATTCTGATTGCTTCCATTACACCCTAGTTTATAAAGAAGAAAAAGAAAAGAAAAAACTGCATAAATAGCAGGACAAAAGGAAAATTGAAAATTTTAATACCAAGAAAAACTACAAATAAGCATAAAATTACCCCACAACGTAATTGTTGCAGCACATTCTGGTTCTCAAATATAGCTGGCTTGAGGAGATTATTGGGCTTTACACAGCGAATATAATGAGGCTCGGTGGAGCTTAATGTCTCAAGCAAAGCTTGCAGTTGTTGCTTCGAGAAAAGTATCACATGAGAATGTCATCCCAGAAATGCAAAATAAGGCCATTTAAAACCGTGAAAGGATATTCAAGACATTTTATACCTTAAATCTTGATCCAATTGAAGAAAATTTTGATTGTTTAGAGGACTCCTCATTTGATATAGGAAACAAACCAGCAACAAATGAACACTTCGAAGCATTAAGCAGTGCTTGGTGTTCAGCTATAACATAATCTTTGTTTTTGTCCAGAAACAAATCTGTTTGATAAGTCACCTGTCATGTACGTTGCACACATAATAAGGCTTAAAGTAATTTCTCGCATACAAGTTCTTATGGAAACCATTATACGAATGAAACATAAAGACTTACATCACCGGCATAATGACATATTGTAAAATCGGAACGGGCCAACTTGGGCTTGCTGAAACGCTTGTGATTCTTAAACGTCTGGTACAGCTTTTGGGAAAATGTTTCATGAGTTGACCTTGGAAACATGCTGCAAGAAAGCGTCAAAATATAACTATCATAATCAGAACTAAAGTCAAAGTGCAATATAGGCAACTTAAACTTACCAGGCCTCATCAAGAAGTGCAATGATACCACCTGGCTTCTGCAAATTTCGTAGATCGAATAACATTTGCGAAACATGTGCAAAAACAACATAGTTGTAATAGTAGGATCTCTAACCAATATATCAGAAACAGAGGATACAAACCTTTTCAATCAGATCAAGAACATCTTGATTGTCAATGAACTCTATGTAGCTCCAGTTTATCTCTTCTTTAGTGTACTCTTCTTGCTCCATTTTAAAAACATGCTGAAAATAGGAACATCGAGTGACAAATAATACGTAAGAAACTGATTATCATAAATGTAGCAATTTATACTTTTGACGATATACCTGATTAAAATGCTGTTGCAGCTTTTCATTGGTCAAGTTTATGCAAAACTGCTCAAAACTGAAGAGGTATAATGAGAAGGAAAACCATAAAATTATTATTCTGACCATGATGAAGCTAAGCTTTAGGAAAATCTAAAATAAACAGAAGATAATAAAAATTTGGAACACCATGATACCACTACTATAATATTTAGAAGGGAAATATAGAAATCAAAACAATAACTTCACACAATCAATCAGACATAATTTGAACGAAGAGCAAGCCTCACATACACAATGCAGCTAAACTTAAGTCGCAAAAATTACATCTAGGTGACAATTTAATAACAAGTATATGATTGCAATTGAAATATGGGTTATCAGTTATGAATCCTGGTATTCTAGAACTCAAAAGCATGTGAGAATAATTAGCCTGAGCATCTCCTAATGTGATCAAACTCAACCATGTTATGCAAATTTACATTTTAGGTGAATTTACTCAACAATTTTCAGGACCTGCAGCGTCATGCCAACTATAACACACAGCGTACCAGTTAAGCACCTGTTAGTCTTGAAACTTTCAAATCCATAGATATCCAGAACACCAATCAAACATTTTGAATCTGGGTCTTGACCGATTGAAGTATTGATTGTATCTACAAGCCTGTACATATGGTTCAGTAAAGCAATTACGTACATAAGCTATAAAGATGTCAGGGCACCCAAGAGGATATAGAAACGTGAGATATAGTTGACATAGAACTTACCAATCAAATAACCTTGAGTAAACAGTTTTGGCCAAAGCGTCTCTACTACCAGCTGCAGCTTCAGGATCCAATTCTTTGATAATGGTTTCATCGCGAGTCACAATTATGCGTTTGCATAGTGAGTCCTCCAAAGCCTTTGGATCACACCTAAACAAATAACATATTCATAGAGATCTCAAAACAATTAAACATTAAAGATTCTCAGTGTAAGCGACTTAAATAATCAATTGTTACATGAAAAGTTCGGCTGCTGTTTCTAAATGGAACCGAGATTTCTCATCTTTGGGCATCGAAGAGTCTATCTCCTTCCCTTTCACGAATTCGATGTTCCCAAGATGAAGTATCGCTGCAATTACACGGAATATAGCTTCCTGCGAAATATAAGAGAAAACTTAGGAGACAATGTATAAGTATATCAGATACAATAATGATGCCTGGTTTTAAGTGAGTACCTGTTTCTCGGTATTGATTCCCACGGTATCCATTGCCTTTCTTGTTGCTATGTATTCTTTGCCCTCATCCATCCCATCAAGCTCGTAGCAATTCGACTGGTTTAAGTAATGGAATGTTCTTGGATTTCCCAACTTGTACTTTTTCACTTCCTGAAGATTGCAAGAAAGAAATTAAAAAATTTAGGTAACTGAAAATAAAACTCAATGAAATTATTCTACTAGAAAATCGACAGTGTACTTGACTTCAGATGCATGAAAGAGATATTGTAGAATTCACGGAAACTAAGGAGAATGCTAAACTTTATAAAGAATCAATACACACAAATCCTTTTACCTCAGGAGGTGCAGCACAAAGCATGTAGAAACAATGGTAGTTTCTTTCTGGGTCAGATATTTGACAAACACGAGATCTTTCGAGTAGGTATGTCCTAATTGCAGCTCCAGAAATTCTACCATTTTGATCGAACTGAATCTCGACAAACTTACCAAAACGACTACAATTATCATTTGACCCAAGTTAGAGAAATATATATATATATATATAGTGAGAGAGAGCGTGTGAGTATCGAGCGCGGAATCACAGACTAGTACCTTGAATTATTGTTTCTAACAGTCTTTGCGTTACCAAATGCCTCAAGAACAGGGTTTGACTGCACCAAATGAAACATGTGATGCATCACTAATGAGGTTATCTAATCAGTAGTCATTATCAAAAGCACTACCGCCAGTCATGTCAGGTGTCATTAAGATGTAATAACTCTTACCTGAAGAACTTGTTGTTCCACTGTTCTTCCCTCAGAATTAGATCGACCCCCCATATACGCAAGATATCTCATAAGCAACTTTGTGCTTTCTGTTTTACCAGCTCCACTCTCACCACTAACCAGAATTGACTGACTTACTCCTTCATTGATCATAAGCCTGTGCATATTGACCTCATTTCAATACAAACATACATGAAATGTATGATTAATTCATTAATGTAAAGAGAGCATGCCTGTATGCAGCATCAGCAACAGCAAATGGATGTGGACTGAGCTCACCAAAGGCTGCACCTTTATATTGTGCCATCATATGACTATCATATAAATGGGGCAGTCTTTGGAAAGGGTTCACAGCAATCAATATACTTCCAGTGTAAGTCTGAATAAATAAAAGTATTGATCACAGCAATAATCGACGAGAGATGAAGTTAGAGAAAAAAAATATTTATCATTATAAAAAGCTTACATATATCTCGTTGATGTCGTATCTAGACTTCAAATTATCAAGAACCCCTGGTTCGTGCAAGTATGCAAGCTTTGTCATATCATCAACACCACATGGTGGTGCTTCCGAATCTTTAGGATATACATTCGTCGACTTTGCAACAACCTGCGAGGATGGTCAAATGCATGCTACTAAAAACAACCAAATCAATTGGTGTTTCAAGAAAGAACTGCTCAAACAATCAATCCAGGTACATAACCAGCAATTGTTGGGGATGATTTTGGAAATTTTCAGAAACCGATGGTACTATTGCCATTTTATCTAAAAAGGGAATTCCTTTTTGTAACAGCTACTAGCTAGAGATATGTATGAGCCCGTGTGGCGATTGAAAATGTAATGAGGAACTCACGGTTTTCCCTGATGTGCAAAGGATCTTGATGTCTTCGCCCTTGACCTCTAACACCTCACCCTCAATCCAGGCAACATCAGGATCTTCGACCCAGACAAGGGATCCTACTCCTAAAGTGACTGAAGCAACCTGAGAGAAGGTTAATGGTAATGCGTTAGGTGGCACCATAAAGTTTCTCAAGTATCAATTCGATAAAGAGTACGTGGATTCTGTTAGATTATCAAGTCTACCATGGCATTAAATCTTGAAGAAAACGACAATACAATTTAGATAGACGGCTACAAGGTTCCATAAACAAAAGACTGTGAGCTGCATTCAACACAAACATTCTCATTTGAAACATAAATGAGTAGAAAAGAAGAATTGACTGTAGTCTTTGTCTGATTTTAGAGTCTTACCATTTCTTGGTTATTCTATTTTTAGCTAATCAATGTAAATCATCAGGTAAAAATGATAATTCAAAAAAAGTCAAACTACATTCTTAAACACGAATGTTTCCAGCTCGACTGAATCCCAAAATTGAATCCATAAAACATTTGACTCCTAGTAAACAAGCCGTAAACATCCGAAAGAACAAATTAATCAGCTGGAATCCAAATATTAACGACTTGTTAACCACTGAAACGTGGCAGGTCAACAGAAGTCAAACAGAAGTGAAGATTCGCCAAAATGTAAATCGATTGTTTGAAGGCATGGAAAAGCAGAGAAAATGAAGAGTCGCCGAATTCCAAACGATTGACGTCCTCCTCAAATCAGCAAAACCAAATCACCCAATGCAACACAAATGGTAGACAACAGAAGGAAAAAATCAGCTGATGAAATCGATAAGGAATTACCATTCTCGATATGACTCAAAACAGATCGGAAATCCTCAGTCCTCTTCGATCGAATATCAGTCCTCAATGCCACGAAGAGAAGAAGAAAACGCCAAATAATATTCACAAAGCAGATAAAATCTCATATATATGTTCAAGAAATCCAACTCGAAACCACTTCAAATCTGATGAAACAATATCGTAATCTGATTTACAGCTTATTTTGACTCCTACACTACCTTCAAGGAAAAACAATCAACAAATGAAATCAAAGATCTCACAGCTGAATGAAGACTTGTGCACTGTCTCAAAAATGGGAAACGGTGCCACACAAGAAAGTTTCCGCAATAATAATATGGAAAATAAATACAAAGAAAAATTATTATAATCTTCGTAAAAGTTTAAAACCCCCCTCTTTTGCTCGGCCAGGCAAGTTATATATATTTTATATATTTATTAATATTTGTGTATATATTTCTATTCTTTTTCTTGCTCTGTCGCACGTTGTTCCTGATTCGGTCTCTCACTCTTTTCTTGATTCTCATTACTAAAGAAAAACAAAATAAATTAAGAAAACAGTTCACCGTTTGTTCTTAGCAAGGTGAAATTACATATTTACCCCTCAAGAACGCGGCATAAGAGTTCATCTTACAGCAGTGGGGTCCACACTTGCCAGAACGGTTGGGGCTATTCGCTTGGTTGTCGTTTGTGCACGCGCCAATTTAATTTTGAGTTCAATTAATCAACGAAAGGTCCACTAAATCTGAAATGTAATGGCAATTAATTGCCGGTTATAGATATTAATTACATCTGACATTTAAGAAAGTAGTAATTTTTTATGTATTTATTAGCCAGCCCCGGCGTAATTTATATCTTCCATCATCTAGCTAAGCTTACTTAAACTTAACTAAAACTCGGCGCGTGGCTCAAAAACTCGCCAAACGACGTGGAAATCGATACTCTAATGAAGAATTACTTTTCATTACTCGCACGTCGTTACTTGTCCTACTAAGCTAAATCCAAGGACCAAGGAGAAATATTCCTCAAATCTTGACCGTTCATTCCTAAATGCAGTAATAATGATGTTCCATTTTTCTTCCAATTCTATACCTAAACCTATTCCTATCACCGCCACAATTCGCGGGTCAAAGTTCACGAGCCTCACTATATAAATGGGCTATGAAATTTTGATAATATTTTGAAGTTAGGCCCAATACCTACAAAGAGCCCACCTTTGAAATGTGACATAAAATTTTTTTTTATTGTATTATGTATATTGGAGTTAATGACACGTAGGCATGATAGTTCTTACACGTAGCTCTCCACTTTTTCTTAAATATGCCTATAATGTGACACGTAGCACCAACTTTCCCATGCCAAGGTACACGTTCGAGTATGTGGTCCAAACAAATTCTAAATTAATATAAATTATTTCGTTTGACTAATTATCATGGTTTAATAAGTTTTTTCAATAATTGATATACTTAAAAAAAATAGAATGAAGTGGTTATTTAATTGGTCAATTTTGATAGACCAATTTGCAAGTTTTTATCCCCTACTAGTATGTATAGCACACCCAATATGTGTGTAAATATGTTAAATTTTTACGTTGAACATTTCATATCATTAATAACGTAATTTAAAAAATAAAGAGTATCTATACTATCTCTACTAACTATTATGTAAAGAGACAGTACCGCTATAAACGGCCCAATTTGTTCTGTCACTTTAATAATAACAATATAGATTATATTATATTAGATTAGAATATAATATAAATAACACTTCCGCGGCTCACTTATTTTTTCCATCTTTCTATTTGTTCTCTCATTTCTACTTTTGGTAAAAAATTATTTCAATAATTAAACTAATTACACCAATTATATTTAAAAAAAGCTTATTTGCGTGTTCACTAATTAATTTTCTCTCTCCATTACTTAAAAGTGTACTATAATATTAAAAAAATGTGATTTCTTGAATTATGTGCCCACAAATTTTTGGAAAGTATTAAGTGGGACGAGTTAGTATAATATAATATATATAGTTGTGATGTGGATCCATGTGAGACAATTTGACGTGAACATCTAAGTTTTGCATTATTGTGTGAATTTTTTTATTTTGTGGCATTGACGATTGTCTCATTCCGCAGTATTGCCAGTGTTGGAATCTTATACTCGAATTGCCTTAACGTAGGTTTATTATTCACTATTTTCCACAGGGCTATTAATTTGCATTAATTATCAAGATTGTTATACGGACATAAATAAGTAAATGAGGCACATAAAATACGCTCGAAAAATACATGTGCGCCTCTCTCTCATTAACGTCGATGTCTCTGATCAGTCAAAATCAATCACGTTGTTAAATCAAGCTTCGCCCAACTTTGTATTATTTATTTTCTAACATTTATGTCACTGCACTAAAACTATGGTCAATTCGAAATCAGGCCCGAGTTTGATTTCGAATTCAGGCCATGTTTGATAATTTTTTAGGTTAAATGACTCATTTTGTGTTGTAAAAAAATGGTATGAAAGATATATGAGCTGGTATAGAATGATAGTTTTGTGTTACAAAATTTCAACATACTGGTATGTCAGAGCAATGAAGTGCTACTGCAGAAAAAAACTGGTAGCAAATGATCATAAACTGGTACCGAATTATGGTTTTGTGTTACAAATTTGAACATACTGATATGAAAGAGCAATGAAGTGGTACTACAGAAAATGGGTCCTTAAAACTAAATTTTTTGCCAAGAGTCTGAATCCTAAACGATATTCATGTGTGGGCCAGAAATGAATATGCCCCTTAAAACTAAATGCTAAAGTACAAATACACATGTCACCATATGTTTGCTTTCCATGTCATGACTTAAAAAAGGAAATTATAAAGGTGGCTTTCAATTAAAGAAGCACGAAAGCCAACTTCTAATTCTCAAATGCGAGTCAAAGTAAGTGCGACATGACCTTTCCCAGCAATATATTATTAAAGGTGCATTTCATTGCATTGCACCTTATAATTAAGTTAGATAATCATATTACCAAAATGGCTTTGTATTACCTAACCCACAGATCTGTATCCGTCTCCACGTGATGAGGTTGTCACTTTTTTATATTTAAATGGAATATCGTCAAAAAATAATCAAATTATTAATATGGTGATAATGAATGCTCGAATGGGCATTCACGATTAAACAATTATTTATATTTTATGATATTATTAAAGAACAATTTTAACACAGTAACCGATTCGAACTGTATTATTATCGAACACTATAACTTAATGCGGTTTCTATAACTTTTTGTTTTACAAAAAAAAAAGATAAATTGAATATTGACATAGTTTTAATCCGACACGGCACCGACGGGCGACGACCCATTACAAAGGTCAAGATGTGACCACAAATTGTAATAATTACTTTAGGTAACGTCACACGAAACATTTATGGACTTTGCACAAACCCTAATGAAAGGTGTGACATGGATGAAATTAGAATTATATTTGTACAACATCGTCTCACACCAAATTATCGTTTTGAATTCATTCGGTTCCCCGTATATCCAACAAATGTTTTTGAAAAAGAAAACAGAGTACCGAAATGTTTACGATAGAAAAATTCAATTACAACAGCTACGATAAAAAGAAATATTTATAATACAATAAAGGTGTGACAAACATACGTTTGTTTCTTTTAGTACGGTACAAAGAAATATTAACAAAATCCATCTTAAAGTAACAAATTACGACAAAAAAACCACTCATTAATTTTTTTTACATATGTTATAACTGGGAATGAGGAATCATTCATTGGCCCGGACAGGTCGGATTCGGGCCGGGTATGGTCGAAGCATGAATAAACAAAAACAATCATATGCTATCACGTAACCTCATTTACTAAATAAATCCAATATATCTAGATCAAATCATTACCAACATTAATTTCATGCACAAGCAGCCTATTCATATATATTTACCATATATATAAGATTCACTAAATGGATCTAAAATCGAGATCAAATCACTACCAAACATTCGAGTCATACCTAAGCAACCTTATAATCATATAATATAATATGGCATGTCAGATCACAATGGCGTACACTCATCAGACGCACAATCACATCCCATTACATAAAAGAAAAAAGAAAAAGAGAAAATTTTCCACTGAAATCATAAAACTCTTTTCCTTCGTCTTTTACCATCTGTGCTGTGGGGTTTCTGTCGTCTGACGTGGTGATTATTATATTATTATCATCGCACTCTCTCTTCTTTCTATCTATTGCTGCGCGCACAACACACCCAAAAAAAAAAACGAAAAGCTGTTCTATTTGTATACGACACCGCGAAGCAATTGCTGTGTCGGAATTTCGATTATCGACGACAGGGCTAGGGTATCACGAGCCAAGGTCGGGTTTTTATTTTTTTGGAATTTTGTGCGGTGGGATGGTTTTAGATTCAACGATTCTTCGCCAGCTTCTTCATTTGTGGCATTAATTGTTTACCACGTGAAGATATATAGGAAGAAAATCGAGCGGAGTGTGTGTGTTTGAGATAAACGTCCGTACGTATCAGAGGAATAAGAGAGAAGGACAGCTATCGCTCTTTTGTTTTTCTGTAAATCGTCCTCTTTTTTTTTTGTTCATTTGAGGGTTCTGTGGTCTGCTGCGTGAATTGTTGGGTGGTATTGTAATTTTTGCTTTGGGAGGGTTTGATGATGTTTTTTTGGTTTGTTTTCTATGCGCAGAGTCTCGACGATTTTTCTCTTTCGGCGACTTGTCATCAGTATTGCGAAAATCGGACGAGGATACCTATTGCCAGATGGTGAAATGCCCCTATGCAGGATTCGATTTTGGCCCGTTTTATCGTTGCTGAGCTCAATTAAAAGCGTCGGAGTAATCTCTACCCAGCTGCTAGCAATTGAATTCTGTCACTTTGGTAGTTTAAAAAGATTGGTATCTGTGGCGAATGATGGGTATCAATCTTGACTTGTTCACTGAGTCGACGCCTTTTGAAGCTTCAAACCATCTATTGAGTAACATTCATGGCGTTCCCTTGCTAGAGTTGGCCTCAGTTTGCATCAACTTGACACTGTTCCTCGTTTTCGTTTCCATTGTGTCTGCAAAGCAAGTTGGGCTATGCGTAGGTCGTATTCGACTAGGCAAAGAGGATTCAAATAGAAATCGAGTAGCTGCTAACCGTACAGTGGGCGTGGATGGTGAGGAAAGTCAGAGCCTAGTCATTGATAAAAGCTATAAGGCCGCAGTCTTGTGTTGCTTCTACGCGTTGTTTCTGCAAATCCTTGTCCTTGGGTACGATAGTGTCTGTTTGATAAAAGAGGCTACGCAAGGGCAGGGAAACAAATCTAACTGGACTGCGTTGCTATCGCCTGCCTCTCAGTGTTTAGCTTGGTTTGTGCTGAGCTTTTCGACTCTTTACTGTAAATACCGAAGTTCTGAGAAGTTCCTATTGCTCCCAAGAATTTGGTGGGGTGTTTCTTTTGCCATATGTCTGCTCACTCTTTATGCCGATGGTAGAGGGTTTTTAACCGAAGGGTCGGGCCATGTTAGTTCCCATGTCTTGGCAAATGTGGCAATTACGCCTGCTCTTATCTTCCTTTGCTTCGTTGCGATTAGGGGTGATACTGGGATACGAGTCCTTAGGAGCTCTGATCTTCATGAGCCATTGCTTGGCGAAGAAGAACAAGGTTCTCGCAAGGTTACACCTTACAGTGAAGCTGGCCTTTTTAGTTTAGCCACTATCTCGTGGTTAAATCCACTTCTTTCAATCGGTGCAAAGAGACCTCTCGAACTCAAAGACATTCCTTTACTAGCACCGAAAGATCGTTCAAAGACCAACTGTAAGATATTGAACTCGAACTGGGAGAAGCTTAAAGCTGAAAATCCTTCAAAGCAACCATCTCTAGCTTGGGCCATTCTCAAATCTTTCTGGAGGGAAGCTGCTCGTAATGCGGTATTTGCGGGATTAAACACTGTAGTCTCATACGTTGGACCCTATCTGATCAGTTACTTTGTGGATTATTTAGCTGGTATAGAGACTTTCCCACACGAAGGTTACATCCTTGTTGGTGTTTTCTTCTCTGCAAAGGTGATTGAGACCCTAACTGCCCGTCAATGGTATCTTGGCGTAGACATCCTAGGCATGCACGTACGATCAGCACTAACGGCGATGGTGTACAGAAAGGGACTTAGGCTTTCGAGCACCGCTAGGCAGAGCCATAGCAGCGGTGAGATTGTGAATTACATGGCTGTTGATGTTCAAAGAGTAGGGGACTATTCGTGGTACTTACATGATATATGGATGCTTCCTATGCAAATCATCCTCGCCCTTGTGATTTTGTACAAGAACGTTGGAATTGCTTCAGTAGCTACTCTCATTGCAACTATCATATCCATAGTTGCAACTGTTCCATTGGCGAGAATTCAAGAAGATTACCAAGATAAGCTGATGCGGGCGAAGGATGATAGAATGCGCAAGACTTCGGAGTGTCTTAAGAACATGAGGATTCTGAAGTTACAGGCTTGGGAAGACAGATATAAAGTGATGCTTGAAGATATGCGCAACGTGGAGTTTAAGTATCTTCGGAAAGCCCTTTACTCGCAGGCGTTCATCACATTTATCTTTTGGAGCTCGCCGATATTTGTTGCAGCTATCACATTTGCTACTTGTATATTGCTCGGGGGCGAGTTAACAGCTGGCAGTGTACTCTCAGCTTTGGCCACGTTTCGAATCTTGCAAGATCCACTTAGGAACTTCCCCGACTTAGTTTCTATGATGGCACAGACCAAAGTTTCCCTCGATCGAATCACGAGCTTTTTGCAAGAGGAAGAATTGCAAGAAGATGCCACCATTGTAATTCCACGAGGTGTTTCGAACGTGGCTATAGAGATCACAGACGGTGAATTTTATTGGGACCCATCTTCGACATCACCAATCTTATCAGGCATTCAGTTTAGGGCAGAAAAGGGTATGCGTGTGGCTATTTGTGGTACTGTTGGTTCTGGGAAATCGAGCTTTCTCTCTTGCATTCTCGGTGAGATGCCAAAAGCATCTGGTGAGGTAAGTGTTTATTTAGAAGCTAAGCTAACATTTGGGGTTTCTTCCTATTTTTGATATTCGATGTAATGCTAGAAATAATTTGTTCTGCAACATTATCTACGTGTGTTCTTTAGGTTAGAATTTGTGGTTCTGCTGCATACGTTCCTCAATCAGCTTGGATACAATCTGGGAACATCGAGGAAAATATACTCTTTGGATGTCCCATGGACAAAGCGAGATATAAGAGTGTGATACATGCATGTTCGTTAAAGAAAGACTTAAAACTATTCTCACACGGCGATCAGACTATTATTGGTGATCGAGGGATAAACCTTAGCGGTGGTCAGAAGCAGCGTGTGCAACTTGCCAGGGCATTGTATCAAGATGCTGATATTTATTTACTGGACGACCCTTTCAGTGCAGTCGATGCACACACCAGTTCGGACTTATTCAAGGTGTAACAGCGTTTGAATCTTGTTTTCTCGTTTTTCTTATTTTCGTTTATAATTCATTCGTTTTTGTCTCATTTTGTCATAGAATCTGATGAAATTTAATCGGGCTATGTCCAGGAGTATATATTAACAGCTCTAGCTACAAAGACTGTGGTTTTTGTCACCCATCAAGTTGAATTTTTGCCTGCTGCTGACCTGATCCTGGTATGTCTTCCTTTCCTCGGGCGATTTAGTGCAATGAAAGTACTTACTCTGCTATTAAAATATTGGACCTCTTATTGTGAGCAAGTTTAAAGCTTCCTTCAAACTGTTCGTAGTCCTTACACCCCCTCATTTTATTCATCCCAAGTTATCTGTTGTTATTTCCGATGTTTAATTTACGATTACACTTATCTGGTCGAGTTATTTACCTATCCTCTGCATATGGTAACTACTTTTTTGCACTTGCATTCTCCGCTGAACTTTTGTGCGTATGTTAGAGAGTCATTTATTTCATTTTTGCTAATTAGGTTCTGAAAGAAGGTCGCATCATACAATCTGGAAAATACGACGATCTCTTACAAGCAGGAACCGACTTCAGCGCACTGGTCGAGGCCCACCACGAAGCCATCGAAGCCATGGATTTCACGAGCCACACCTCAGAAGCAGAAGATTCAGACATACACGACTCCGTAGATGGTTCTGCTTCTTGTAATAACATTGCTGGTATGGAATCCGCCGAAGAAACAACCAGCCATGTCTACTTCCGACAAAAAAGCAATAAAGGAGAAGAAAAAGGCCAAGCGGGCCCGTAGAAAGCAGCTAGTCCAAGACGAGGAAAGGGAGAGGGGGAGAATAAGCATGAAAGTGTATTGGTCTTATATGACGGCTGCATACAAAGGCCTGTTGATACCTTGTATTATCCTCGCCCAATCGTTGTTTCAGTTCCTTCAGATAGGCAGTAGTTGGTGGATGGCTTGGGCTAACCCACAAACAGCAGGCGATAAGCCCGGGTGAGCAATGTGATGCTTTTGGTGGTTTATATGGCTCTTGCCTTTGGTAGCTCGTGGTTTATCTTCGTTAGGGCCGTCCTTGTCGCTATGTTTGGCTTAGCAGCTGCTCAAAAGCTGTTTGTGAAGATGCTGAGAACTGTTTTTCGTGCGCCCATGTCCTTCTTCGATTCTACTCCGACTGGGCGGATATTGAATCGAGTAAATTCTCATTTCGTCCCCTTTTCCAAGATTTTCGTCTTCCAAATTGCTAAATCTTGGTGTGTGTTTTTCATTGTTTTTCTTCTTTTTAATAATTGGGCAGGTCTCTGTTGATCAGAGTGTTATCGATCTTGATATTCCCTTCAGACTCGGCGGATTCGCCTCGACGACGATACAACTCATTGGGATCGTCGCGGTGATGACGCAAGTGACATGGCAGATATTACTCCTCGTAATTCCAATGGCTATTGCTTGCTTGTGGATGCAGGTTAGAAAATGAATCTTAATTTGATATTTGTTTGAAGTACCTTTTCGATGATCAAGTACACTGAAAATTGAATCTATATATTGCAGAAATACTACATGGCTTCGTCGAGGGAGCTAGTTCGTATCGTCAGCATACAGAAGTCGCCTGTGATTCACCTCTTTGCTGAATCAATCGCGGGGCAGCTACCATAAGAGGTTTCGGGCAAGAGAAGAGATTCATGAAGAGGAATCTCTACCTACTCGACTGCTTCGCAAGACCGTTCTTCTGTAGCCTTGCGGCCATTGAATGGCTTTGCCTGCGCATGGAATTGCTATCCACTTTCGTCTTCGCATTTTGCATGGTCTTACTCGTGAGCTTCCCCCATGGAACCATCGATCCAAGTAAGTGAATATCCCTAAATTTATGTCGTGAATTTGCCAGTGAGTAGATTCTATGACGAAAGCTATAATATAAAGTTCAGCAGTTTTAGATTCAGAAATTTTATCGTTTTTTGCAGGCATGGCGGGCCTTGCAGCTACATACGGCCTAAATCTGAACGCTCGCTTATCACGTTGGATTCTCAGCTTTTGCAAGCTCGAAAACAAGATAATCTCCATAGAACGTATTCATCAGTACTGCCAAATACCCAGCGAAGCGCCGGCGATCATCGAAGATTCTCGCCCTCGGGCCTCATGGCCCGAAAACGGCCAAATCGAACTCATCGACCTCAAGGTAGGCCCAACCCATCACCATCCACACCACCCATTTTCTTCACTATTCATCTTATAATTTTTTCTCGCATCGATGACCGATAGGTGCGCTACAAGGAGAGCCTCCCCGTCGTCCTCCATGGCATCTCTTGCAAATTCCCGGGCGGTAAGAAAATTGGAATCGTGGGTCGGACGGGGAGTGGAAAATCGACCTTAATTCAAGCGCTTTTTCGTCTTATCGAGCCCTCGGGCGGTCGAATAATCATCGACGACGTAGATATTGGGACGATAGGTCTCCACGACCTAAGAAATAGGCTCAGCATCATACCCCAAGATCCCACCTTGTTCGAAGGAACCATTCGGGCCAACTTGGATCCCCTCGAAGAACACTCCGATCAAGATATTTGGCAGGTAAAATAACTCGAATCTTAGCACCGCGTAATTTCTTTCCTTCTTTTTTTCTTTTGGACGGTAGGACGATGGAATCCAAATCGTGCGCAGGCGCTCGATAAGTCTCAGCTGGGCGACATAGTTCGTCAGAAGGAGCAGAAACTCGATACCCCAGGTGATTTATACGTAGAAAATTCGATTCTTGGTGGAAAAAAACTCACTAGTTATTAATGCATTTGCAGTCCTCGAAAACGGAGAAAATTGGAGCGTGGGCCAGAGGCAGCTCGTCTCCCTCGGGCGAGCGCTGCTCAAACAGGCGAAGATTTTGGTGCTCGACGAAGCTACGGCGTCGGTGGACTCGGCGACGGACAACCTTATACAAAAGATTATTCGAACGGAGTTTGCCAGCTGTACCGTATGCACTATAGCTCATCGTATACCTACGGTGATCGACAGCGACCTCGTATTGGTCCTAAGCGATGGTTTGTTTGTTTGTTCTCTCTCTCTGAACAAATTTTTACTTCGTTTGAGATGTTCGGTTGAATAAATCGACCGTTTTTTTTAGGGAGGGTTGCAGAGTTTGATACGCCGGCGAGGCTATTAGAGGATAAGTCTTCGATGTTCCTTAAATTGGTTTCTGAGTACTCGTCGAGGTCTGAGTTTTGAGGTTCCAACGTTGGACGTTTGGGAAATTTACGGCCGGCGCGGGACGATTCGATTGGATTATCGTATATATATAAGATTGGGCATTTTCGAGTCCGAAGACGGTGGAAAGTGAAGAGTACTGCTGCTAATTGTGCAATCTTTTGAAATAAGTTTAGATGAGGGGAGGACTATTTAGTGAGAGGAGAGGATATTGTGCCCTTTTTTTTTTGTTTTTTTGAATGTGAAATAAATCCATATGCCTGGGTGTTAGAGAGACTTGGTAATCAACAGATTTTTGTTTATTATCTAATATCATCCAGTTTTTGTTAGTTCAATGTTTGGTGGCTTAATTATTTGTTTTTCTGAGCCTTGCATATTTGAAGGGGTGGCATTTTACATTTAGGTTGGAATTGGATTCATTAATTTTAATTGTGCTCAAAGTGCGTTAATATTACAAATATATTGTCCTAAAATTAGGATTTTAATGTATAAATTATAGAGGATTAAAATTGCATATTTGAAGAGGATTTCTTTCTAATGATTAGGACATGTTGAAGGTAGGTCTTTCTAATGATTGGGACAGTGCCTGAGCATGATATTTTGAACAAGCCTTTGCTCTGATTGAGGATGGCTGGACTTGAGGATCTTCCTTTTGGCATCGTTGGTTCAGTTGTCTTTGATTGTTTGAAATTTTCGTGCTTTCACAATGTGTAATATTAATATGTTCATTTGGGGGTCCTTTTTGTTTTGTAGGTTAAATTTTACTCTTCATTTTGGCTCTGTCTTGGGTCTTTCTGCCCACCTGATTGTTTCAGTCGGTGGGAATTGTTTGGTTGAACATTTCTCTTGTAGATTTTTTCGTTTACTTAATGAAAGTTACCGCCTGAGAAAAAAAAAAAAAAAAAAGAAGAGGTTTTCTTTACTCCGAAAAGTGAAAGCGCTTTTGTGAGACGCGATTATAGATTGGTATTACCCAATAACAATTGAAGCTCCATTGTTGAGCCCAACACTTCCGTACATTGCATACGCACGCGAAAGATTGTTGCTTGTTGAAGATGCAGACAATCAGCAGGAGACTGGGGAATCAATGCATCAACCGATCAGGCGCTCCAATTTCCCAATTGAAGTCGATTTACCCTATTTCTGATCAATGTAATCGTTGTTTTTTGGTGATTTTTCTGGGTTGTTTCCGCTTGTTCAGATGTAATCGATTTTTTTGTTTTGATTTTGTTTGATGCAGATTTTGAAATGGAAAATCGGAGGCTTGCTTCGTCTCTGACCACTAAAGGAGTGGGGCATTTAGTTCGAAAGGGCACTGGGGGAAGATCGTCTGTTAGGTTGATTTTTTCCCCAATATTTCAGAACCATGTTTTTAGCATTTATGGGCATGTACATAACATATCCTTCTGTGGTTCAGTTATGCACTTCGTCATAGATGCTGTTTGGTGGTTCTTGCGAGCTGTCTTTTGAAGTTTTCTCAAAATGTCTATGCAACTAATATGAATATGCTTGAGGAGAAGCTACGTTGAGTGACCTGTTTTCTTATTATATTTTATTTTTGGGCTGTAACTGTTGCGGGATCATTCATGCCATCCTAATGTGTCAGAGTGCCTGAAGTATCTTAAGCTTTTATTGCCTGTTGGATCTGCTAAACGAAATTAAAACTGTTTGCCACGTCTCAGTGGCATTATTGCTACAGTATTTGGAGCTACTGGATTTCTGGGACGATACTTGGTGCAGCAGCTTGGTGGGTTCCATTTCTTGCAGTTGATTATTTTATTTCTAAAACGGAACTTTTTATGATGTGAAAATTTTAACCGCTCGCTAAATTTGAAAGGAGTGCCTCTTGATTGTTGTTTCTCATCATGAATAGCTAAGATGGGTTCTCAAGTGTTGGTACCTTTCAGAGGCTCAGAGGATTCTCCTCGTCATCTTAAGTTGATGGGTGATTTGGGTCAGGTTGGTTTATTCGTCGACCTAATCATGATATGTACAAGCTTAGTAGGTGTATTCCAATATAAAGATTTGAATGAATATTTTTGATGATATGGGCATGCAGATTGTTCCCATGAAATTCGATCCTCGAGATGAAAATTCCATCAAGGCTGTGATGGCGAAGGCCAATGTTGTAATTAATCTTGTTGGTATGATGTTGTTTCCTTCTTTGTGTTCCTCAATATCTTTTGTTCACAATTGCCCGTATTCATTGACAAATCCCTCTAAATAGGTCGGGAGTATGAGACCAGAAATTATAGTTTCGAGGAGGTGAACCACCAAATGGCCGGAAAGTTTGCTCTGGTATGTATCTGCTATATCTCGTTCAACTTACTGTACTGGAATCATTTTGATGCTACTCATGAAAAAAAGTACATTTATCTCGAATAATGATGGGGAACCTGATAATCCAATTTAGTTATCAGAATTTGATCTTCACTTTGGTGTTCGCTAGTAAAACTTTGAGACATCTCATATTGACTATGTGCAGATTGCCAAAGAACATGGTGGCATTATGAGATTCTTTCAAGTTTCTTGCTTAGGGGCATCATCAAATTCTCCATCCAGGTTTCGTAGAGCTAAAGCAGCTGCTGAAGAAGCTGTTTTTCAAGCACTGCCTGAGGTAAGTTGCAAGGTTTTTCTTTTCTATGGAGATTGCTGTTTAATATTACTGAAAGACTGCTGGTAAATCATGACTTCTTTGTTTTCTTATCGCAACTCAGTGTCTTTAGATTAGTATGATGAGATAGAAGATTCGTCGGAAGAAATTTTGTCAATCTCTAAACTGTACACTAACCATTACGGAATTCGCGATTAGTGTATATGATATATCTGATCGATTAACATTGGTAAAGGATCATGTTTTGCCATTATATTTTATGTGACACTGTGTCCTATGCTTCTTATTTATAGCTGATATTATTGCCATAATTATACTGAAGTTTTTTTTTTTTTTTTTTTTTTTCTGTACTCTTAAGGCCACAGTTATGAGACCCGCCGTGATGATTGGTACAGAGGACAGAATATTGAATCCCTGGGCACAGTTTGCAAAGAAGTACAGCTTTCTTCCTCTCATAGGAGGTGGATCTACCAAGTAAGTTCCTATTCAAAACCATTAGATTTACAAGCCCTTCCTAAATGATTCATAAACACTTTACAATTTGTACCTTAACAGATTTCAACCTGTATATGTTACTGATGTGGCATCTGCAATCGTTGCTGCTTTACAAGACGGGTCTAGCATGGGCAAGGTGTATGAACTTGGTGGACCTGATGTTTACACAGTTCATGAACTGGTATACTCTCTCTCTCTCTCTCTCTCTCTCTCTCTCTCTCTCTCTCTCACAACCTAAACGCAGCATCGTTACTCAACTTCCTTGTTCTTCAGGCTGAGCTTATGTTCGACACAATCCGTGATCCGTGAGTGGCCTCGTTATGTCAAAGTTCCTTTCCCCGTTGCAAAGGCAAGCGTGATTTGCCTTTAACTTCATGTCCATATCTCATCTTCTTTCTGTTATTTACTTCATCATTCATTTCAGGGTCTTGCAATGCCCCGCGAAGTCCTCCTTAAGAAAGTCCCCTTTCCAATGCCTACTCCAACAATATTCAATCTGGATCAGATTGAAGCCTTTTCTGCAGATACCTTGGTGTCTGAAAACGGTATATAATCTAAAGAACCAAAAGATATCCTTTTTGTTGTTCATCATCAGAACTTAACTAATCCAATATCAACTCTTCTTTGTAACTCCTCAGCATTGACATTTGAGGATCTCTCTGTGGTGCCTCAAAAGCTGAAGGGATACCCAGTCGAATTTCTCATACAGTATCGTAAAGGTGGGCCCAATTATGGTTCGACCGTTAGCGAGAAATTCCCAAGACAAACATGGTCTTGAAGTTTCCCCAACTCTTCGCTTCGTAAAACAGATGGGCTACTATTGAGTTTGGTACGTTGTTTTTAATCTTATTTTCGCATCCCTTCTCTGAAAAGGGGATTGTTTTGGCTTCAATCTAAGAGGATATGATGATTTTTTTTTTTCAAATAAACTGGAAAAAAAATCTCTAGAATCACTGGGATAAATAAAAGATACGGGAATTGTTTGTTACTCGTGTTCCATAACTCATAACTTGTGTATGATGACGATGATAATTTAGTTATTGCATCTCCCAAGTTCTATTTCTTGCAACTGCTTCTGTAGTGAAAGCATGTTAATACGTACACCCATAAATTGGTGTATTAAGCTCTAATCCTTTCCCCAAAACAATCATGTCAGCAGCCAATCTATGTAAGAACATAATTTTTCTCTCATTTGGTAGTAACTTTGGGCTTTACAAAAAATGGCCTCAAACTTGAAATACAAAATGGGACTAAGGCCCAAATAACCCTAACAAAGCCCTAAACCTACAAACCATGGGTGCTTCGTATCGAATATCTACGGATCATTTTGATAAATAGGAACATTTTTGGGTCATTTTAAAAAAAGAGGAATAAGACTTGGTCAATTAAAAAAAGAGGAACTTCTTTAATTAATTAACTAAACCTAATTAATACCAAATTAAATATATATATATAATATATATATATCTATAATACCAACGACCGACGAGTAACGGCAATTAACGCGACCAACCACCTTCACGAACTAGATCGAGACATCCAACCGAAGCAAAAGAGAGCCGAAACGTCTGAACCATCGAAACACCAAGTTCCAAGAAGCATATACAGTAAGTAATGGGGCAAAATTCATGTATCGCATTTTACATTATCGGGCATTGCAAGTTTCGTTCATGTTAACAACATTTCACATTTCTAGCATCGGGTATTAGATTTTCGCATCATTGGGTAGTTATGGGTAGCATTTTCACGGTAGATCTGGTGCGGATTTGAAGAAAAATTTCGTTTTCGGTTTTATCGAATAAATTATTCTAATTTTTTTCTGCTCGAAAAGATTACTCGGATAAAAGATTCCCGGTAGTATTAATTCGGACACCTTACTCGAATAACTCGGAAAGGTTACTCGAATAATACTCATCACTTCTAACTATTATATACTTGAATTTTCGATTTATCTTAGTTCGTAAAGGATGCGCTTCTCGAACGTTATTCGAAGGGTATTCAGAACTCGAATAAAATTTGTCAAATGTTTCGAGCACCTCGAATCACATTTACAGTATTCGAGTGTGGTATTCGGTTTTTCCCCAACTCGAAGGACTTACTCGAATAATTTTGATTTTTCGAGTTTTAGATTATTCGAATATTTCATTTGTAACTAATGTTTATTTATGTGATTTATTTATTTATATGCAGGTTATGCCGACCAGCATTATGATTGATTACGATGGAGAATGGATAATTGGGGAAGATAATAAATATAGTTGGGTTCCAAGGATGGGAACAAATATAAAGCCCATTGGGTTCGATGTTGATTGTTGTTTGCTGGAGGATCTGCGAAACGAAATATATGAGTCTATTAACTTAAGCGGGAGCCGGAGTTAAAGTTTAGTTATCAACTATATATGAGAGGTATGGAAGGTTGTGCTCCATTGTATATAAAGAATGATCGAGAATTGAAGGGTTATATTTACTTAGGGGTCCAATGGATAGACCAATTCTCCGTGTGGAAATTGGACTCCCTGCGACCCTTGCCCGTCAAGCTCTTGCGGATGATGAAGTTGGTCCTGTTCCAATTGAGGTTCGTAGCGGTGGAGGTGGTTACAACGATGATTATTTTGACCGTATCATCGACTTTGGTGGAGACGAAGATGTGAATTATGGGGGTGAAGGTCACAATGAGGCGAACGTTGCACGTCAACTCTGACGAGAATATTGTTACAACGGCAGAACATGCACATCAATTTTGATGGCGTAAACGAAGAAGATGCAGACAGGGATGATGAGGAGGAGGAGGAGGAGGAAAATGTAATTATTCCTAGTGATCGTTATTCTTTTACCGACGGTTCTACCATCAAAGTCGGTGATGAATTTGAGGATAAAAGGGCTGTCAAGAAGAGGATCCAAAGACTTGCTATAGATGCATGCTTCGAGGTCAAGATTATAAATCTTCTCGATCGTACTACGGCGTGAGATGCAAAGAGGTGGGATGTACTTGGAGGATATGGACGGCAAGGAATAAGGATACAGCCGTATTCTCGGTTCGAACATATTGCAACACACATACGTGCGACCTTGCAAATCGGAACGCAAGACTCACTCAAGCATCATCAACCTCCGTGAGTGATATGCTTCTTGAATCTTTTCAGGGTTCTACAAGTACACCGGCCCCTAAACTAATTCAAACAATGATGAGAAATCGTGGGATCGAAAACCTTGCGATCGAACGTAGCTCCCTAATCTCAACTCGGATATCCCTAACCTCAGCCTCCAGCCTGTCCATTCTTCTATCGATATGGGCGACGACTGAGCTAGAAGAAGCAGGAGGAGAAGACCGCGGAGGAGAAGACCGCGGAGGAGAAGACCGCGGGGGAGAAGACCGCGGAGGAGGAGACCGCGGAGGAGGAGATGGAGCAAGCCGATGGTCACTGCAGTAGACCGCCATCCCATTTAGCAGATGCTCCACTATCCTTTGGGCTACGGCGTCATCCCCTGCTGCCATAAAAAGCCGGCGACCGTGCGAAAGTGCCTTGAATTGACTTCAACATCGGTTGGTGTAAGCCAACACCGCACATCCTGTGTATTTGTACAAGTTAAAACATCTCATTCTAATTAGCGATGAACAACTCTAAAATTCCATATTATAAATAAACATATATACTTACATCGATCTGCCCGGCATTGAATGCACGCTCGACCGCTTCCCACGACGGAGCAGAACTCTTGGCGAAAATCTGGTCTTCCAATGGCATATTCGGGGTATCGGGAGTCGATCACCGGTTCTCCTCACAGTGAATTCGCCCCCGACGCTCGGAAAACACTCGTACGCCAGAACCTGATAAAAAAGAGTAAATAAAGTTAAAAAAAATATAATATGGCTTAAATAAAGCAAAATTACTTACCTGAAGCGTTTGGACGAAGCCGCTAATATCGAAGGATGTACTGATTTTTCCCTTCGAAGTCATGTCAATGCGCTTCTCCAACAGGTCTTTGTTCAGACCATAAATGACCTCCTCGAAGCTATCCTTCCCCAAGGATATTCGTTGAAGCGATCAAAAATCCTCCACCAGAGAGAGCCACTCGCTCGTAACGGGCAAGTCCTTCTTCACACGGCACTTCCCTAGTACCCCGACTGCAAAATAAAGCGCCGCCATCTTCAATTTCTCGATATTCACACCCGAACCTCCACCGACGGCGGCATCATTACGCAACATTTCATCCATTCTTGCATCCAAATCGTGAAAATATATAACGGGCTTGCCTACGAGCCATAAAACAAACGTTAGTTTTTGAAATTATTTGTAAAAAAGATTCAAAATGATAAAAAAAATAGGATAATCATACCAGGCCAATGCCTCGTTGTAAACCCGTCCGATGACGGTATCACCGGATCGGCAGCGCCACAATCGAGCCCCGTAATTAGGCAATACTCGACCAACGAAAATCGTAATGGTCGCCCACGAACGACCATCCAAACTCCTGCGACTCAGGCATATACTCCACTTGTCGGCTCATCAAAACCACACAAATCATATTCGAGTTGTAGTGGTTACGGGCCACCTTTATGAGATTCCCGAACTGAGTCCTGTTGACCATCTCCGCCAATTCATCTTCGTTCAAAAAGGTACGAATGCGTTCTGATACTAACATGTACTTTGCGTTCACTGTAAGGATGGCATGGTAGAAATTTTCCGTCGGCAGCTTCGTCGGAAAATAGATCTGAAAATGCAAAAAAACCACCAAAATTTTCTGTTAATCGAGTAACTATTCGAGTAAAATGACACTCGAATAAGGTATTTGTTATTCTAACAGAATTTACTCGAATTAAAACTAGAATAATTTCAAATGACGAATTACACAGAAAATCCGCTTTTACCCAACGATTTAACATTAAAATCGACCGATTTAACATGAGAAACGAATGATTTAACTATACGAAGACAAAACCCCCAAACCCATTAAACCGAAAACTCACCGTGACTCGACCGTCTTCGATTTGCTCATCCACACGGTTGCGTTGAGGCACGGACGGCGCTTTCGTTTTCGTTTTAGTTTTCGCCATTGATGATAGTCTGCGTTTTCGATTTTTCGAGTGGGAGAAGAACTTCGAATCGCCGCTCGTTTATAAGAGTTAAGGGTTTGAATGTTATTCTAAGTTCACTTTCGCCTTTTATAAAATTAATCTTATTCGAGTTTGTTATTCGAGTAACTTATTCGAGTCTGCTACTCGAATAGCTAATTCGTTAAGTATATTCGAATAAGTCAGAAAATCGTTTAATTTATTAAATGAGTCACTCATCGTATTCGAGTAGTCGTATGCTGTGAAGTTTTTATTCTAATAACCTTTTCGAGTTGATATTCCACTCGAATAACTTTCTCGGTTGGTTATCCAGTTAATAAATCTCTTAAACCGTAATTTTGTGATAATTAATCTTCTTAACCAGTTTTCTACTAAGGGTATTTTGGTCATTTTGAACCCCGTTCCCTTTTTTTAAAAACTGTTATGAATCGTTCCTCTTTATCAAAATGCCCCAATATCTACTCATCGGAGAAGACCGACCCGCCAAAATGTCGAAGAGAAGAGGTACGACGATTCATCTGAGTTTCACTCAAAATCCTAATTTACGATCAGATGTACCTCGACTGCCGTAGTTTCACTGTTTTTTGTTTGCGTATCTACTGTTTTGTTCAGGGCGTGCCCGTGAGCGGCGACGCTGAACTGCGCCGGAACTGGAGCTAAGAACCTGCACATAATCTCCGTCAGGGGAATCAAGGGACGGCTCAACGGGCTTCCGTCGGCGTGCGTCGGAGACATGGTCATGCCCGCCGTGATCGTGAGGCAGAGGAAGCCGTGGCGTCGAAAGGACGGGGTGTGTTTATGTACTTCGAAGGTAATTTGGTGGACATCTCAGATCGGAGCTGAAAGGTTGAACTTTGATTTGTGGCTTGCTATCATTTGTGCACAATTTGACAAATATGAAGGCACGTTTATTCTGATCATAAACGTTTGAGTGGATAGAAAAATCAAAAGTGGTCAATGGATATTGAATATCAGCCATTATCATTCTTATTGAACGTGCTCATATTGGTCTTTGCCTGTATTTGATGCTCTTGTCTAGTCAATTTGTAGAAGTTAAAAGGATCCGTTTGGTACAAGAAATCGATGGTGCTTCTTAATTGCAATGCAATAGACTCCCTTGATACTGCTTAAGCATACTTTGTCTTGCACATGTCTCCATTGATAACTTCATCTCACGGTTAAGATCGATAACTTTCTTCTGAATATAATTTCTACTTCTCACTTTAATCCCTTCCGTTCGATGGGAATGCTGGAGTCATTGTGAACCTAAAGGTGAGATGAAAGGTATACTATACTATACTACTCCCTACTTCTGTTTCTATGCTGCTTGTACTACTAGTAATGTTGACTTTACTTGTGGTACTAGCTTGAAAGTTATGTTGTTGCTCGGATAGGTTCTGCGGCCGTATTGGAAAAGAATGTGCAGATCTTTGGCCGAGAATTGCGAGTGCTGCTAATGCCATAGTTTAGATTCTAAAATTTTCAATGTTTTAGAAGACTTGATTTGATGACTAGGCTGTGGTGTTTTCTTTGTGTTTCTATGTGTTTGTTTGATCTTTAGAAAATGTAATCTAAAAATTCTTTGGGGAGATTCCAGTGAAAAGCTTACCCTTTCTATCTTTTACTCAGTTTATTTGCCTGTTTCACTATGTTGTCTCGTGAGGATATACACAACTGAAAACCTTTGATATATTCTATATATACATATATATACATCATGGTAATGGTCCTCTCTATTCTCTACGCGTACCCAAAAATCAAATCTATCTCAAAGTCAAGCCATTAAGTCATCCTCATTTTCATGAAATGTTAACTGACAATTAAATTGGTTTCTCACTGACGACGCTTGTGATTTAATCCTTACTGCATCCCAAGAAATCATTAAAGAGGTGCGACTAAAAAGATTTTGTTACTACATAGTAATTTGTTAGTTAACTTGCGTGTAGTTTAGATTTTTTTTTTCTTCTTTTTCGTTTTGCTATTGTAATTTGTTGAAAGATAATTATAAAACATACCGTTTAGGGCCATCGTTAGTACATATGTCACATGAAGTTCCATTCCATACCGCACATCAACATATTTCTTGTATTGTTTCACATCATTATATGATCTGAAGGTTTATAATTAAAAATCTACGTCAGTATCTCAATGATTCATTTATTTCAAACTCGTATTTTCATAGGAAAGTTCGTGATTGGTCCTAAAATTTGGCTTTTACCCCATATGTAATTTATTGTAGTGAGCACATTTTCATCTCATCTCATTTAATAACACGATTTCTTGTGACTTTAGCTTTCTTGGAAGTTCCAACCGTGATGTTACTTACATATGCAACTCCCCACAAATCTCTCTCTCTCTCTCTCTCTCTCTCTCTCTCTCTATATATATATATATGTATATATACATCTCTCTCCTCTTACTATATATACATGCATGGTTTCATATTTTCAGTTCTTAATAACAAAGTTCATCTTCTGACTTGTTTATTAATAACTATAATAATGGGTTTAAGAGAGGTTGGGGAGACATTACCACCTGGTTTTAGGTTTTGTCCGAGTGATGAAGAATTAGTTTGTCATTATCTCTACAGAAAGGTTTGTAAGAAAGATGATGAAATAACTGCTACTTTGGTGGATATCGACCTCCATACATGTGAGCCATGGCAACTCCCAGGTACGTATAAGATTGTCTTTTCATTTGCATATATGTGAAATAATCATTAAGAAGAAAATATAAATCCATACAAGCATGATTAATTAACATTATTTCTCAGTTATTAGGATATTATTACGTTGGAATTTTGAAATACTACCGAGGTTTAATCTAGTTGAAGTAATAACTATTTTGTATAGGACAAGCCATGTAATGATTACACTTTCGTAGTTAGTTGGAATATGTGGACATATACGATAAACATAGGATATGCACTCTCTACACGCATACATTAACCTATAATGGAGTGGCAAGCTATCCATTGTATGTATATGTATGTATATATATATATATATATATATATTATAATCGAAATACTTTTGAAGCCTTTATGATGAACTTTGATATTATTTTTTTGGGCAAAACAGTATATAAGGATAGATGCATTGAACCTTTTTTTTTTAAAATCTCCGTAATCCAAATCCGTATGTATAATTACCAGTTGAGTGATGTCGTCTTTATATAATAAGATATGTGACACTGTTCAACTGACTAATATATATAGTTTACTTAATATATTCATATAATCATAAGAACAGAGACTAATAATGACCAAGCTAAGGACGAGTCACGTATTGGTATCTTATTGCTTCATTTGAACTCTATAGTAAGCATGAAGTACGTTTTTTTCTCAGTGTATATGAATGGAAATTATGCTAACAGTACAAAACTTTCCATTAACGTAGATGCTGCTAAGGTGAATTCGAACGAGTGGTATTTCTTTAGTTTTCGCGATCGAAAATACGCAACGGGCTACAGAGCCAATCGGGCCACGGGCTCGGGCTATTGGAAAGCCACGGGAAAAGATCGAATGGTGTGGGACCCAAAGACACGTGGCATCATTGTAGGAATGAGAAAGACATTGGTATTTTACAAGAATAGAGCTCCTAATGGGATCAGAACTGAATGGATCATGCATGAATTTCGAATGGAAAACCCTAATTTGAGATCACCTAATAAGGTTTGTTTTCTTCATCATTGTCTAATTGTTGTTAATAATCGTGACTGCTATCTTGGACAAAAGGAATATAATAATTTGCCATAGTGACGGCATAAGAAATTAGGAAATATAGGTTGCCCGATTATATAAAACATGGGGTTCAGAAACTTACTAATTCAGAATCTATTGTCTACGTTATAATATTGCATGTAGAGGAGGATAGGATATATAGATGATAAGATGAACACATATATACATACGAAGTTTCATCTTATTTTTTTTTATTTTTTTCTACTTAAATGTATATAGATTATGTCTGCGTAGTAATATTGACATTGCAAGGTTAGTGCTGCGCCAAATATAATCTTAATATTCGCTCTAACTATTTCTCATAGTTGTTATTTATTTAACAGGAAGACTGGGTACTATGCAGAGTGTTCAACAAATCAAGATCAGTCGAAGATAACCACAAGCTTCCCCAGAACATTAATAATAATATGAATGCTAATATTAATAATAATAATAATAATAATAATAATAATAATAATAATAATAATAATAACTACAATAGTTCTACAAAGCTGGGCTCAGCATCATCTGCTTCAGCTGATCAGCATGCAATAATGAATCACGATAATGACGAAGAGCGTAATCGTCTCATCAGCAGCTCTTTCTATTACAGCAGCTCGTCGTCTCAATATCATGAGATTCATAGGCCAGACCAAAGCACATCAAAGACAGTTCCTTGCAATAATATGTCTCCTAATTGCGATGATCGCAGCAATGATCGGATGAATAAACTTCCCCAGGAGACATCGGAGTCATGCTATTATGACGATGATTTTGGGTTTTTGCTCGATAATATGCTTCAGTGAAAAGATATGATAATTGATGATGGTGTGAGATTTTATGCGTGCAAGGATATATTACAGATACATATACATTGGGTTTTATAGAGTATTAAAGGAAGGCATAGTATTGTTGTGATCTGAGGTTGGTTATGTTTACATGTATAATGATTCATATTTTATTTACTAATGATTCATATTTCTTTACTAATCTATCTATATACATGGCATTTTCGTCAGCAGGAAAAAAGGATTCAAAAGCATCTTCACCAAGCATCCTTCTTAAGATTTTGGTCATATATAAACAGTTTACTACGGCTAAACTAGAAACATGCTCAGATCTGCAAAGGTGTTAGAACAAACACTTTAGGTATTTTCTAGAGACAAAAGTTCTAATGCAAAAAGTCTTTCATAGGATCATCATGGTGGATTCTCTTCATTCTGTATGCTTCCACATCTTCAGGTGTCACCTGCAATAATGCAGAGCGCATCGCTCCCATGCTTAGAAACCCCATTGCAATGTATATGTGTATATATATGTACATTGTAAGTATGCGCGCATTAGTAATAAATAAGCATATGTACCTCATCATTCCACTTGACGTTATATTTGCGCTTCCTTTCATCCCTCTCTTCTCTTCTCCTTTCATCCTCCTACAGAAAAATATTGGAAACGACCAACATAAGTTTTAGCCTACCGAATTAAGCCCTCTCTCAAGGAAAAAAATGATACCATTCTATTGTAACTATAGCTAAACAAAGCATGCCATATGATTCAGAGGAAAATAAGATACGAATAAAGTTCTCAGAATCTCACCTTTTTGAGTGCTTCTGATAGCTTGTTCTGGTCTAGAACCAATTCATCGGGAACTTCTGATCCCCAATTCGCCAGCCTTCTCTCCTCAACTGGTGCTTGTGAATCTGCTTTTGCAAACAATAGTTAGCTACCACTCGATGCCATCCAGCTAAGTATATTCATCTCTCTCTCTCTCTCTCTCTCTCTCTCTCTCTCTCTCTCTCTCTCTCTCTCATGAACAACTATTATGAATCGCACATACAACAGTGGCAGACAATCACTAGTTTCAAGAGCTCAAAGGAAAAATTACCTTCACTAGCCTCCTTACGAGCAATGTTAGCTTTCATCAGGTCAGCCGAAGCTTCTGCAGCTTCGATACCCGCTGTTCCAGTACAATAACTGTTCCGTACAGTTTGATGGCAGCATTTGTAGCCCCATTGGCGATCCTTCCACCACGAGCCCCACACGCTTGTATGATTATTGATGTGTACATCTTCTTCGTACTTGCTCTTCGGGACAGATATATCCTGAAAATAATTTGTGTGGTTAGAATCAAAACCCATGAAGAGAATGAGATAACGTAAGTAGACAATTGCATCATACAGAAATCCACACCTGGCCTTTAATGATTCTCCCAGCACGATCATACTCCACCTCTACCTCACTCTGACCGAGCAAGAGCTCACGTGGGAGGACTTCATCTGCAGCACTGTTCCCATACTTCTCCATAATGGTTTCTTTAGTTTGACTCTTCAACTTCTCCTTATTGACCTTGAAATTTTTGTAAAGGAGTTCAGCTTGTGAAGGAGCTGCTTGCATGTGAACATCGTGACCTTTTTCAAATGCTTCCCAAGCATGAATGTTGAGCTGTTTGAACTCCAGTGCTTGACCGCTCATTCTGTGATGGTTATCACCCTACAACATTGAATGAAAAAAAGTATCTGAAATTTTGGCCCACACCACGAAACAAAGCAATAGGAGAGCTGAAATTGTGGAACAACTAGTTACTTACCGTATAAAACTTCTCATTCGGATCCATATCTGGGAGAGGATCTTCACGCATAGAACGAGTTTTGGGATCATAGTGGGCTGAATTTACATCGAGATTAAGAAGATACTTTGCAGTATCTTCTCGAATACGCAAGTTCCTGGTAGAAAGGATACAAATTTTTGTTAGACCAGACAAAAGAAATTAATAACAAAGCAGAGGCCCATGCCCAGGCAGATGGCAGTACTCAAAAGATATTTATCAGATGCTAAAAAGAATATATGTGTCATAAACATACCGAACAGTACCAGTGCTACCACCGCCAGTGGTCCGCACACGCTTCTCAACCTTTGCAAAGTCCATTTGCTTGCTTTCATCAACTTTCGCCTCATCAATTTTCAACGAATCTTCATCATCGTCATCGTCACTACCTTTGTCTTCTTCGTCTTGATTGTTATTTCTTTCTTCCAACTTTTTAAGCTGTTGCTCCTTCAAATACTTGCTTCTAGCTTCGTCCCTGGCTTCATATCTCTGAATAATGTGTGCATATGATGCTGCATCATAACCATTCCAGCGGTCTCTCTTACCATCATAATCAAGCTCAAAGCTTTCTATCTTCTCATCTGGAGCAATACTTTTGCCCGTCCACTTAGCTCCCAATTTGCGAGGCCTCTCCACACACGATTTCTTGTCATGAGTTATCGCACCACAGCTGCAACAATTGTGTTGTAAGTCCAAGTCCATGATAATAACGTACTTCATACGAAAAAAGTACGAAATATCAAGAAGATCTAATAGACATGCAAAATCCTATTAGGACTGTACAGCCCACATATAAACCTCCATGATGGACTATTGCTCCCCACCATACCAGCCAAAAAAACACAGCAGAATCTATGAAGATATCAACACATAGTAAATGGAGTTCCAAACCAGTATATTTTACTCCAATCATAGATATCACCATCACCTAACTACTGGTTAGAAAGTACAAACAAAAAATTATTGATAATTTTTGCAAATTGAAAAAGGCTCATCATCGAAACTCCGCTTGTCCACAAGGAAAATGCTCACCATCGGGTACCTATGACCATTGACCATCCAAGATGTTCCAAAATCACATTCACGTTGATGATAATCAAATAATAAACACGCACAGATTGATAAGCACATGCGCAAACAGAAATTGGCATACTTTTCGCAAGCTCCCTTCCGGTAATTGTCAGCCTGAAAAGTCTTGGCGCCCCTGTCGTACCATGACTTGGTATAATTGGGATCCGATTTCCATTTCCTCTGATGTTTCAAACTTGGCCTCTCAGCATTAAGATACCAAGGAGCCGATGACATATACTGAGGAATGTGAGGATTGATTTCCTTTCCATCCTCATCAACCTCGGCGGGAGCAAGCCCAGCCTTGCGAGCCTCTTCTAATTCAATTTGCTTCCGATGATCCTCCCTGGATTTAAATGCGAATGCTCCACCAAAAAAAAGAATTTTAACTCAATGGGTTCGTTATCTACCAATTTACGCTTCAAGATCACAAAACTAACCAAAACCTTTAACCAAACACAGAAACTAAACGATTCGACTCCAAACATCTTCATAAACAGTAAATATTGCTGGAAAATATGGAGCTAAACTAAGTACCTGACGCAGTTGCCATGATTCAATTGAAGATTTGAAGCCCAATTTGATCGAATCCCTAATTCGGCAAGCCCTAATTTGGCGGGGGCGGGTGATACTTCTTTTTATTGGTTTTGGTGGGAGAGAATGATAGAGTCGGTGATGAGATGAGTGAGACTATTGTTTGTTTATTTATTGTATAATTGACAAATAAATAATAAAATAACAATTAAAGATATTACAGTTCGCACAGAAGCGAGCGTAATTCTAACGCATCGCCGCCCATGAAAACAGAAGAACTATTACATATGAAACTCTTATTACACATATCCAAGTTGGTTCTTAGTGATTTCCACACGTCTCTAATCGATCGTTTCAATTCGAACCACAGACCCATTTCTCAATTCCAAGAAAAGGAACTTCTTTTCATATATTCCTCAGTAATCGACCTTTTATTTTTCTGGGATCAGCATCAATGTCGATCAGACTCAGAGGGGTAAATCGATGTTAACTTTCACTTCCATGTTCTCTGCTATGAACTGTTTGTCGTTTTGAGCTTCTGGGATTTTTAGATATACTATCTGTTTGGCTTGAAATCGCATACTCTGTTTTACTTGTCCACGCCTTATCTACGGCGATGATCAGTCAGATGTTTGCTTTGCTCGCTCGCCTATGGCTTCGATTCGATTTCTGCTTCAGATTTCTCTAATGGGTGATTGAATTATCGATCAAACTTGACCAATAGTTGACCATGGTGTCTCTCCTCTGTATATCTATCTATCTGCGCAGCCAAATGCTTCTTCCTCAGGAATGAGAATCTCCGAGCAAGGCAAAAACGCATTCATGGAGCTTAAGAAGAAGAAGATGCACCGCTACGCAATATTCAAGATCGAAGAGAAGAAAAACGAGGTCGTTCTCGAGAAAACGGGCCCGCCCGCCGAGGGCTACGATGGCTTCGCCGAATCCTTACCCGAGAACGACTGCAGATACGCAGTCTACGACTTCGACTTCGTAACTTCGGACAATTGCCAGAAGAGCAAGATCTTCTTCATTGCCTGGTCAGTTCCCTTCTAACATTTTCAAGACTTTTCCGACACTTTCATGTCCTTACACCTCAACCCCACGTAGGTCTCCTTCGACCTCCAAGATTCGAGCGAAGATGCTCTACGCCACTTCGAAGGAGAGCTTCAAGAGAGAGATCGACGGCTTTCACTACGAAGTTCAAGCCACCGATCCTTCCGAGATGGATATTCAAGTCATCAGAGACCGCGCTCGCTAACAACTTGTGCTCTGTTTTCTCTTTTCTTTATGCGTGGAATGGTAATAAGTCAGTGTCAGTCAATGCAGAAATCGTGGCAATTCCAACTATATATAGCAAGCGTTAATCACATCATTAAAAATAGAATATATCAATGAGGTGAAAAAATTGAATGGAGGTGCGAGACCCTACTGAGGAATATACCGAGCAAAGGTGCCACGTCGCCCGCCCATATATAACAAACACCTTCTTACCCACACCCTTGCAATTCCTGCAATAAAGGAAAAACGCAGTTAACCTTAAAAAATGTCAGGAGGAGATAATGAGAGCAACCTAAAGGTGCTGAGCGCGTTGGACGCTGCGAAGACGCAATGGTACCATTTCACGGCGATAATAATCGCGGGAATGGGATTCTTCACGGACGCCTACGACCTCTTCTGCATATCCCTCGTGACGAAGATGCTCGGGCGGATATACTACCACGTCGAGGGGTCGCCCAAGCCGGGCAGCCTCCCGCCCAACGTCTCGGCCACGGTCAACGGCGTGGCGCTGTGCGGGACGTTGGCCGGGCAGCTCTTCTTCGGGTGGCTCGGGGACAAGCTCGGGCGTAAGAAGGTGTACGGCGCGACGCTGATGCTCATGTGCGTGTGCTCGGTCGCCTCGGGCCTATCGTTCGGGAGGGAGGCGAAGACGGTGATGGGCACGCTTTGCTTCTTCAGGTTCTGGCTTGGGTTTGGGATTGGCGGGGATTATCCTTTGTCGGCCACCATCATGTCGGAGTACGCGAATAAGAAGACGCGTGGGGCGTTCATAGCCGCCGTGTTCGCCATGCAGGTAGGTTTGTTGCAGACGAATCGAATCGAACATCCACAGGATTTTGTTTATGTTCGATCAACGGATCGACTGCTCGATCGAATGTTTAGAAATTATACGTTGAAACCCTTTTGTCCCAAAATTGCCTAATTTGAAAGTTATTATCCGTATAATGTCAAGTCTTAAATTCGTCGGAACACTACATTATACGTCGAAACCCTAGAATTTAGGGCAAAATCTAGGAATCCGGCTTATAATGTTCCTAAATTGCCTAATTTTTAAAGTTATTGTTTAATGTCACCTCTCAAATCTATATCATATAATGTCACTCCAAAATTACAGGACTAAAAAATAATTACACATATTAATTCATAATATATTCGATTCATTTGCAACCTTTACTGCACGCAGGGCTTCGGTATCTTGGCCGGCGGCGTCTTTGCCATGGCCACCTCGTCGGCCGTCGACGCCGCGTACCCATCCTCGCCCTACGAGTCTGACCCGGACGGCTCCACCATCCCGGAGGCGGACTACGTCTGGCGAATCATCCTCATGTTCGGCGCCCTCCCGGCCCTCCTGACCTTCTATTGGCGCCTCAAGATGCCCGAGACGGCTCGCTACACGGCCCTCGTTGCCCGAGACGCCGGCCGGGCAGCCCAAGACATGTCCAAGGTTCTCCAGGTCAGTGGCCCTCGAGCCACACAAACTGTCTAATGATAAGGATAAAATTGAAGAAAATGAGAACCGCCAAAATAAAAATGCTCATAAATATTGGGTATGAGGTTCAATAAGGCTGGTCCCCACTGACTTATGTTCTTCTCTGGCTCCGCCAGGTGGACATCGAGTCCGAGCAGCAGAAGGTCGAACGCCTGTCTCGGGACAAGGGCTCGAGCTACGGCCTCTTCTCGAAGGAGTTCCTGAGCCGCCACGGGCTCCACCTCCTCGGGACGACGAGCACGTGGTTCCTACTCGACATAGCCTTCTACAGCCAGAACCTATTCCAAAAGGATATATTCACCGCCGTGGGCTGGATCCCGCCCCCCAGAACCATGAACGCGATTCGGGAGGTGTTCACCATCGCTCGGGCCCAGACGCTGATCGCCCTGTGCAGCACCGTCCCGGGATACTGGTTCACGGTGGGGCTCATCGATGTGGTCGGGCGGTTCGCCATACAGATCGTCGGGTTCTTCTTCATGACCGTGTTCATGTTCGCACTGGCCATACCCTACGACCACTGGGTCGAGCCCGAGAACCGAATAGGGTTCGTCGTGATGTATTCCCTGACGTTCTTCTTCGCGAACTTCGGGCCCAACGCCACGACGTTCATCGTCCCCGCTGAGATATTCCCGGCGAGGCTGAGGTGTGCAAAATTTTTGTTATTGGGTCGTATTTGGGCCTATGATCATGGGCCCATAGGAGAAGTATCGCCCCACGTAAGTTTGATGGGTTTCCATCCTTAAACCCGGTTTGGTGATAGGTGGAGTAGTAGCCCATCAAGCTGGTCAGTCTCTTCTAAATTAACCGATATGCGACTTATTATGGTTAACCTGCTTTGACAAGGTCAACTTGCCACGGGATTTCGGCGGCATCGGGGAAGTTGGGGGCAATCGTCGGGGCGTTTGGGTTTTTGTTCCTGGCGCAGAGCCCCGACCCGAAGAAGACGGATGCGGGTTACCCGCCCGGGATTGGTGTGAAGAATTCCTTGATTGTTTTGGGGGTTGTGAATTTGGTTGGGTTGCTTTGTACTTTCTTGGTGCCTGAGCCTAAGGGGAAGAGCCTTGAGGACTTGTCTGGGGAGAATGATGATATTAATGAGGCACATAGGACTCAAGAGTAGCTACTAAGAGAATAACACATTTTTATTTTCGGAGAAAATAACACTTACTGATTAGTCACCATGGCATGCCTGCAATCTTCATGATTTAGGTTAACTTAGTTAGTGTCTTTAATGGGTTTGTGTAGAATGATGCTCTGATTATGTTGTGCTAAATTGATAACAACATTGATGAGCACCGCCCAAAGAAAGGTGACTACGATGTCACTCGATAAGAAAATGCAACATGGCGATAGAATTCGAATGTGAGAATAAATGCAAGAGTCGCATTAATTCCATTTGTTTGAGCCAACCTTTGAATACCTAAATCGTTTAATGAATATTCATTATGTCTGCTCGAGAGAAATTGACTGTTAAAGATATTAAAAGAAGGAGAAATGCTCTCTCATATATAAGTTAAAGTATGACTCGTGAATAATGGAAAAAGAGAAACCATAACGTAGTAGAGTAACCAAGGATATAACCGAGTCATGCAAACACATAACACACACAGAGTCTTTACTAAGACTAAGAGTTAAAATAACTCTGCATTGATCACACACTAATACACTATAGTATTATCAAACATGAGTTTATAAGGAAGCTTTCGTATATCCAAGGAAAAGAAGAAAGCCGAGTATACATAGTATACATGGGGAGCATCAGACAAAGGCAGACGATAAAATCTTTGAGTGCTAGGTAAATAAAATAAAATATCATGTGTATATAGAATATTTGGTCGACATTGAATATTGCTGAAAGGACTAATTTTCAGGCTCAAAGATAGGGTTTTGTATACTTATACCTACGAATGGATTTCTACAAGCAAAGCAGTGAATAACCGTAGTTTTAACTCGCGGTCTTTCATTTTCCAAGGGAAGAAAGCCTAGTCTACATAGTTGTGACATGTGGTGCAGTCATACGTAATAAACAAATACATCATCATGTGGACATAATAAATTTGATATCGATAAACTACAATAACCTCAAATGCAATTTTTCAGGAACGAACGAATTTTGTATGCATACACTCCATCTAAACTATGTATACTCGGCTTTCTTCCCTAGGAATATGAAGACGACAATTAGAACAATGACACTCATGAAAATTAGCTAGATGTAAACAAAGACTCATGTTGATAACATAAATAGTACGTGTATGATCAATGAAAAATGATTTTAAACACGTAGTGCAAACTCTCTCTGTGTGTGTGTGTGTTCTACTCGTTAGCGTGACTTATGAATTATTTCTAAGAGTCCCTAGTCCAGAAAGAGCTCGAAGTGAGAATTATATATCTTCCATGTTGCCATTTTATCCTCGTAAAAGAAATAAAAATAAATAATGTTATGATCACATTCATGATATTTTAGGGTTTTTGAATGTCTACGGAACAAGAGTGAGTTGCGTAGAAGTCAAATAGAGATGAGAGATGCTACATTTAACTGTAACAATGTTAAAGAAATGTGAATAATATCCATTACCCAGCAAGTAAGGTCGTTAATCACCTTTGTTTTAAACTTACTGCTTTAAATTTCAGAATTGGGAAATGACAGTAAAATATGACCACATGAAATCATCCGATACGATAAAATAGTTCGACGATGAGCCACAATAGAAAAATACAAACTCGAAATTGGCTGATTATCTAGCAAGCTCAGCTCACGGATTGAAATTTGGGGCCTTATGCAATTTAGGGTTTGGACATTTGGGAATTATGGGGTTAATGATTTATTAAAGGCTTTTCCGTAATTACCGTGTTATGGGCGATTTAGTCATTGGTCACATGCGGAGACAACATCGAAGTACACTTTGATCATCGAATCGAAGGAGACGTGCGTATGAAATAATAGCCATTTCTATCATTTTTTTTTCTTTGAACATTTGTTCTGAGCTTTATAAATTAAACCTGATTTAATTCCTCAAACAGATCAACGAGTTTTTATGACGTTCTAAGGAAGACCACCGTATTAAAGAAATATTGGAAGAAATGAAAGAGGAATATTTCTGTAGTTATATTTAATGTTTGTAATTATATAGTAAGCTATCCAGCGAGCTTAGGCTTTCAACTTCAAAAGGTGTTACGCGCTTTTAAAAGTGAAATAGCACTTCTTATTATCAGCAGTTAGATTTTAGAAAATTAGTTAAAACTTTCCGCGCAATAATAAGCTTTCAGATCAGCAGCAATTTAACATCCGCAAACTCATCAATTCATCTTACATTCAGAGTTTATCTATATATCCCTCGTAAAATAATTGCAACAATAATATTATATTACAATGAGATATTAGGGTTTTGAATGTATATTCAACAACTAACGAGCATGCGGGATGTGTAGAACAAAAAAAAAATAGAGTCGAGATATGTACATTAAACTAATGTTTAAGAAATGTGAACATGATCGATTACACACAAGGTTATTTATAACATATAAACTTTTTTCAATAAAAACAGTCGTATGTATGCCTCTCGGTCTCATTCAAGGGATCGAATATAATTTCATTTTGAATCATCTTTTGTCTTTAAAGATTTGTTTTGAGCTTTTAATGTATCGATCATCACTAAAGCAGCTGCTATAATTCCTCAAACACATTAGAGAAGATTTTTGAAGTTCTAATGAAGACAATCACACTTGAAGAAACTTGGGAAGAAAAAGTGGGATGGACACGTTCAAAATAAAAAACAATATAATCTATAACAAAATCTCAATACATGCAAAGCATACAAATAATACCAATACATACGAGAAAAGTGCAACAATGTCACACTCACTAAGCAGCGTGGCATTAGTATATCATATCAACTAAACTAAACTCTCACTACAAAAAAAAGTATTTATTGTGACTACTTTCCTAGTGGCAAGAAATATGCCATCACTATAGATATAAATATTGTGACAAAAAAAATTGATGTCACTAATTGAAGAAGAAAGTGACAAAAAAAATCCGCCATAACTCGTTGTCACTAATTGCGATAAATTGTGACAATATTTTCTCACGTCACTACTCGTTGACATTAAAACCTTGGCGACCTATTGTGGCGAAAGATTGGTATCATTAATGCAAAGCAAAATAATGAAAATATTAAGTATCATCACTTTATGATTAATAAGATATATTTGTGTCAATATGATATTATCACTAAAAATATAAAATATTGTGTCAATATGATATCAACACTAAAAATATAATTAAATTATTGATAACAATAAAATCTCACTAATAAAAAAAAAAACACACATTGACACACACAACACATGAACCCACGCACACTCAAACACACACAACACACATACGAACACACAGACACATAAGAACACAAACAGACCCTCACAACACACATACACGCAAGCACACTGACTTTTAATATAGTAGATAAGATATATGTTTATATTTAATAATATTTGTTTTGGTTGCTATCCGAATAAAATTAACGAAAAATCTTTTCGACATTAATATTAAAAAAAAATGCTGGATTTTTTTTTTCAAATACAAGTGTATGATTGCATGTTTATTCATCCTTTAGTCTGAGAAAGAAGAAAACCATGTCATGCATGCCGATATCAATGAAGAAATATTTTTGTGTTGGTACAAAATTGTTGATTGGTATTAGATGATTTAAAATAAATATGATTCCCATCATAGACCATATTACGGAGAAGTCAGCGAAATCACGTGAAAGTCAAAAGTCAAATATTACTACTTAAATATATTACCTCTTTTTTGCCATCATTAACTAAATGTGACACATGTAATATATTTTTACCCATTAAATAACATTGAGAAACTTCATTACATCACACATTCTCTATTTTTTTCCCCACCTATAAAAAGGGCGTGGCATGTCATTTCATTATATTTCATTATCAACGATGGCAGCTACTCCTAATCGATTGAAATGCATTTCTGGTATTTGTAGGACCCCCAAGTGTTGTGCATTGGGCATGTACAAGTTTGAATGGCCCGAGCTGATCGGAGTCGATGCTGCAAAAGCCGTGGCCGTCGTGGAAAGAGATAATCCCATCGTCACTGGAATTGCCGTCCCGATAACCACGCCTGTTACTCAAGACTTCTGCTGCAATCGTGTGTGGATTTGGATAGATGGCCAGCGTCGAGTCGTCGTCAAACCTATCGTCGGATGAGAATGAGATAACATCACTAATACATTATGGTATCCAAATAAATAATAATAATAATAAATAATTGGAATTTGATTTGATGACGTACTTTATAGCGCTCCGTGTCACCAATGATGAAATAAATTTTATAAATAAATATATATTATATATATATAAGTGAAAATATGGTAGAGGATTTTGGATTGTCGATGTCGAACTTTAAAAATCATAAATTACCATTAAAAAATGAAAAAAATGTATAAAAATATCTATAATTTAAAATAAAATAAACAATAAAAACAAGTTTTAAAACTTAATTAATTAAATAAACAGAGATAATAAAAAATATTTAAAACATAAAATATTAAACTCAACCAAAATTGAAAATATTATATTAAATTAAAATAAAACAGAAAATAAAAATGTGTTAAAAAAATAAATGGAAAATTAGTGGAAAAAGAGAGAAGAGGTTAAACAGTAAATAAGTAGAAATAAAAATAAGAATAAAAGAAAAATAAAAAATAAAGAATATTTATTACGAAGTAAAAGCTAAAATAAAGATAAAAACGTCACTGGAAGTTTACGAGAATCTTCGACACGTCCATGCCAAGCTAATGAGGATGAGTCATCCCAGATCTCCAAATTTCTTTTTGAAGGTTCTTTTCTGTATTAAAATATATAAATTAGATAATTTCAAATAATTGTCACGAAAGTCTGAGAGGATTGCATCCAAGTAACTTGGCATGGACATGAACAGAAATTCGGGTAGACTTTCATTGGCAATTTTATCTTTATTTTCGTCTTTATTTACTTTTTTAATTTTAAATATAAATATATTTTTTACTATTATTGTTAACAACTTAGTTCAAAATTAACAACATGACTAAATTGATCCCCTCGAAACATCGGGGACTAATTGTCCGTGGTCACATTCATTAAATTTTAGGGTTTTTTGAGTGTCTACGGAACAAGAGTGGCTTGCGAAGAAGTAAAATTGAGATGAGAGATGTTAAAGAAATGTGAGTAATATCGTTTACCCAGTAAGTAAGGTTGTTTACCTTTGTTCAATATAATTGGGGATGATTAACTAATCCACATATACAATATAGCAGCCATTTCTTTTTAATATTATTTTCCTTCAGGAAACTTCATATATAACAAGCAACTGCTTTAGATTTCAGAATTGGGAAATGGCAGTAAAATAATGACCCCATGAAATCTTTCCGATACAGTAAATAGTTCGACCGCGATGAGCCACAATAGAAAAATACAAACTCGAAATTGGCTGATTATCTAGCAAGCTCAGCTCACGGATTGAAATTGGGGCGTTATGCAAGTTAGGGTTTTGACATTTGGGAATTATGGGGTTAATGATTTATTAAGGGCTTTTCTGTAATTACCGTTTATGGGTGATTTAGTCATTTGCTCACAAGCGGAGAATGCATCGAAGTACACACACTTCGATTCGAATCGAAGGAGACGTGCGATGTATGGCTCTCTCATTCAATAAAAGCCATTTGTATCATTTTTTTTTCTTCTTTGAACATTTGTTTTGAGCTTTATAAACTATCAAACGCCTGCTTTAATTCCTCAAACAGATCAACGAATTTTTATGACGTTATAAGGAAGACCACCAAATTAAAGAAATCTTGGAAGAAATGAAAAGGAATATTTCTGTAGTCATATTTAATGTTTGTAGTTATAGTAGTAAGCTTGCCAAGTTGTACAGCGAGCTTAGGCTTTCAACTTCGAAAGGTGTTATGCGCTTTTATAAGTGAAATATTACACTTCTTATTATCAGCAGTTAGATTTTTGAAAATTAGTTAAAACTTTCCGCGCAAGAAGCTTTCACAGCAGCAGCAATTTAACATCGTCAAACTCATCAATTCATCTTACATTCGGAGTTTATCCATTTATCCCTCGTCAAATAATTGCAAAAATAATGTTATGACTATATTACAATGATATTTTTAGGGTTTTGAATGTGTATTAAACAAGAGCATGCGGGATGTGTAGAACTAAAAACTAGAGTCGAGATATGTACACGAAAATAATGTTTAAGAAATGCGAAAATATTATCGATTACACACAAGGTTAATTATAACATATAAACTTTTTTCAATACATAAAGTCATATGTATGCCTCTCAGTCTCATTCAAGAGATCGAATATAATATCAATTTGTATCATCTTTTGTCTTTAAAGATTTGTGAAGGCGGTCCCGTACTAATGGATATAAAAATGCTAAGTGATAAACTGATGTTGGACGTGATGTTGGGCTAACACTAGAACTCACTTTTAAAGCACATCGGAAATGATCGAAACTTAGTGATAAAAACGAAACGAACACACACAATGTTTTGTGCAGCAAGTCAAATAACTTGCTGCGAAACCCAAGGGGTAAAGATCCACTAGAAAGATGGATTACAAAAACTATCGAAAAAGATAGTCAAAAACTAGTCTAGCCAAAACCTACGAATCAATAAAGAATTCAGCAACCACTAGACTAAAAAGAAAACTCTTTCAAGAAAATAACTCTCGCTCAAACTGCTCTGATTTTGGCTCGTGTTCGTCATGCTTCAACTCGGTTAAGTCTCCAACTTAAATACTCATTCGATTTGTCCAAGTCTTCGCCTCTTGTCTTAGCAACTTCCCACAACGTCCACTAACGTCCACTAAGCGTATTTGGACAGTTAGTGACCGTTGGGAGTTGATTTGGTCAGTTCCAAGAGCTCGGTCTCTACTTGTTCTTCAAGCTTCCTATTTTTAGCATCCACTCTTCCTATTTTCGCTCAAGCTCGTCTACGCTTCTTCCACACGGTTTGAAGCGTTCAATCTCTTATCCATAACCTGCATATTGCTACTAAAATGCCACGTCAGCAATAAAGTTAGTTTTGGGCATGAAAGATAAAACAGAGAAAAAGGGAACATTCTCGACCAACAAATGTTGGCTAGAATGTTACCCCAACATTGTCAATGCTGAATGCTCACATTAACAATTTGTTTTGAGCTTTGTAAATATATCATCATTAAAGCAGCTGCTATAATTCCTCAAACACATTAGAGAACATTTTTTACGTTCTAATGAAGACAATCACACTTGAAGAAACTTGGGATGAAAAAGTGGGACATCGTTCAACATCCGAAACAATATAATCCATCATAACAAAATCTCAATGCATGCAAAGCATACAAAAAATACCAATAGATAGACAGACGAGTAAAGTGAAACAATGTCACACTCACTAAGCAGCTGGCATTAGTATATCAAATCAACTAAACTAAACTCTCAACATACACGAAAGAGACTAAATTCAACAAAATCGCATAAATTGATATCATCTTTTATCATAATCTTTACTACTATATAAGTGTTAACGAATTTAAATGACTTGGTTTTAACACAATCGCAATTGTAGAAATTTAGGGAAAAAAGAATGGTATAACTCTTAAAATCAGTATATTTGAATGTTAATAGTAACTACAAGACTTCGTAGATAAGTTTAAGCACTAGTATATATACACATGCAACTAAGTCGTTCATAGCGTATAGAGAGTAAGTAAGCAAAGGAAATTTTTATTGTCAATCACTATTTAGCTACTTCATACGCTACTACACACACACACACACACTAAATATTACTATCATTATTATAAACGTCACTTAAGATGAGTTTGTTAGTTTCAGCCATCGTTAGTGTGGTAGTTTTGATGATGTTTGGGTTCTCTAAGTTTGGGAGGGATTTTGATCAAACACGAGTATATATCGTGTACATGGGGTGCAGCCCCTCTGAACTAATGGAAATGTTGATTTCAAACAGGTAATGTGCTATGTAATAAATATGTATATCTACAAAATACATCATTGTTATGATATGATCAAGTGAATATGCATATCGATATAAACTTCACTATATTATTTTTGTGTTTCAGGAACGAAGACAGAGTCCTGTACAAGTATACGAGCAGTTTTAGAGGGTTCGCCGCTCGTATGTCAGAAGCTGAGGCAAAATCCTTGGCAGAAATGCCTGGAGTTGTCTCAGTATTCCCAGACCCTATCTACAAAATCCACACCACTCGCTCGTGGGATTTCCTGAAATCCCAAAGCTCGTCGTCCGACGAGCTTTTTTCTTACACTTCTCCTTCTTCGTCCTCCTCGGATGGTTATAATTCGTCCTCCTCGGATGGTTCAGACACCATCATCGGAGTCCTCGACACAGGTAATAATTGTTATTACAACCATAATGCCTTCATATTAGTACACTTCATCACACATATACTAACTATTTTTTCCTCCAGGAATTTGGCCTGAATCGGCGAGTTTCTCCGATAAGGGTATGGGCCCAATCCCGTCCCATTGGAAGGGCCGTTGCATGGCGGGGAGAGACTTCAGCTCATCAAACTGCAACAAGTAATAATAATAATAATAATAAGCACATTTATGAAAAGAAAAGCTAGGCGATCGGTCGATAATAGTTTCCTTATTTCCGCAATAGGAAACTGATCGGTGCAAGGTATTATCGCGAGGTCTCAAATACGCCGAGGGACGAAAACGGCCACGGCACGCACGTGGCGTCCACGGCCGCCGGCGCACTTGTTCCCGGGGCTTCCTATTACGGGCTGGCCGAGGGAACGGCGAGGGGCGGCTCGCCCAGGTCGAGGATCGCCTCCTACTGCGTATGCTACTCGATGGAATGCGATGGCTCGGCCATCCTAAAGGCGACGCACGACGCGATAGCCGACGGCGTCCACATACTTTCCCTATCGTTGGCCTTCGAAGGGAACATTCCGTTCGACGAGGATCCCATCGCCATCGGAGCGTTCCACGCCGTGCAGAACGGAATTACCGTCGTCTGCGCGGCTGGCAATACGGGTCTTAAAGGGACCGTGGAAAATGCAGCGCCGTGGATACTCACGGACGGCGCAACCACCATCGACCGTTCGTTCGAGGCCGACGTCGTTTTGCGGTGGAAAAGAGTCGTCAAGGTAAACAATAACAATAATAATATACCATCGGTTAAGTGCGAATCGAAATCTTTTTTTCTTCTATTTTTTTTCGCTAACGATTTGGGTTTAACCTCGTCGAGAAGGGACGAGGCATAAGCTTCCCGAATCTCTGGAAATGGCCGATCTATCCGCTGATCGACGGGAAGTCGGCGAGATCGGATTCGAGTACTGAAACTGATGCGAGGTACGAAAGACGACTTCACTATACGCTGATCCTTTTTTTCCTTTTTTTTTTTCCAACTCTCTTTGTGTTTCGTTTCAGACGCTGCCTCCCCGGGTCGCTTGATGACAAGAAAATAAGCGGGAGAATAGTTTTGTGCGACCGACGAGAAAATAGAGGACCCAACACTGCAGATCTGTTTGACGACCTGGAGATGCAAGGTGCCGTTGGGTTGATAACTATAAACGATAAAGAGTGGGCATTCGAATCGAACTACGGAAACAGGCCGATTTCTGCGATCCGTGCACAAGATGCCGACGAAGTTCTATCCTACATAAACTCATCGAGGCTGTATGTTAATTTCCAAATATTTCCTTTCCAGACACATATATATCTATATCCTAACTGATCTATATATATTTATCTGTGTGAACCAGCCCTACAGGCACGATACTCCCAACGGTGACCGTGCTAAACCAAAAACGGGCTCCATTCTTAGCCGAGTTTTCTTCGAGAGGTCCCATTGCGGGCATTAAGAACCTAATCAAGGTATGTTAAAAACCTCACAATGCGTATCTTCTAAGTGAAGGAAAAGAGGGCATATATGTATACTAAAGAGTTGATTGGTTTCTTCTCTGTATGTATGTAGCCCGATGTTACAGCGCCGGGCGACAAGATTCTTGCAGCTTGGCCCTCAAACAACGATGGCCAGGCACTGCCCGGGAGAAAACCGCCTCTATTTGCACTGCTCTCGGGCACATCCATGGCCTGCCCGCACGTTTCGGGCTTGGCAGCTACGATCAGGTCAAAGCACCCGACTTGGTCTCCCTCGGCAATCAGATCCGCCATCATGACGACAGGTTCACAAAAGCAATTGACTGTAAATTTATCAAGTTTTTCTTTTCTGCGTTTTTTTTCTCCCGTAACGCGTCGTCTATCTCGCACAGCGATCCAAGAAGACAACAGAAACAGCCCCATAAAAATGGTTGATGGGTCGATCGCAACCCCATATGACATGGGATCGGGCCAAATCACCCTTTCGAAACCGTTAAATCCCGGGCTTGTTTACGAGACAGAGATGATACAGTACTACCTTTTTCTGTGCAATCTTGGATACACCATCGAGAGGATTAAAGAGATTACTTCTAAGGTACCAGACGACTTCTCGTGCCCTATTAACTCGAGTAGGGATGCCATCTCCAACATGAATTATCCTTCCATTGCCGTCTCCCGTTTGGCGCTCGGGAAAAATAGGACGGTGATCAGAACAGTAACAAATGTCGGGAAGGAAGATTGCATTTACATCGTCAGAGTGGAAAAACCTAAGACGATGGATGTTGAGGTGGTTCCTGATAGACTTGAATTCAAGAGGGGCGTACGTAAACTGAGTTTTTACGTTATATTCAAGCTAAAGAGGGCCACTTCAACGGATTTATTCGGTTCAATCACATGGACTAGTAGTGATGATAAGCAGTACAAAGTTCGTAGTCCTTTTGCTGTAAGCATGCGGTGAGGATTTGAATACTGTCTGAGAGAAGAATTAGTGTATTTGGTTGATCGCAGCAGAACGTATTTGTATTTTGATTGATCGCAGCAGAAAATATATTGTTGATGTTGTCTGAATTGCAAAAATCAGATCACCGAATAACTAACTATTCATAAAATGAAGAGAACATTTAAGGACCATAACAATATGAAGTTAGAACTAATAAGATGCAACAGAACATAACCCAATCAAAAAAAAAAAAAAGCCCAGAAAATCAGACGTGAAAATCAATGTAAAACAGTAACTAATAATGATTGTTATCTGAGTGATAAGTTACTTAGAATTAAAGCAACAACTTTTGGTTGAATTAGTTTCACCATCATCATCATGATTATTATTATTATTCTTATGTACGTCATTTCTTGTGATTCATGCATGGTGTACATTATTAGTAATATAGACTAGTATTTTTAGCAAACCATAAGTGAGTATCATAGTAAAGAAAATTTCATCAGATATCAGGTAATTTGTTTTGATAATATTTATTATATTGTTCAACATAAAAGAAAATGAATACTAAAAATAGAAATTACTAGTTCTTTTTTTGTATAATGTTTATTTTTAATTAATTATTTTAATGTAAAAATTGACACAACAATTGACTTATTAAGTGACTGTTTTCTACGTGGATCTTGCCAATATTTACGTTGTTTGTTTTTCCTCTTCTGAAAATTAGCTTAACTCACAAACGTACCACAAGTGACTGATCACAACTTTCAACCCTAATAAGTTTGGGATAGGGAGAAAATCCAAAATAGTCTTATTGTTACCCCATGGATAAATTTAGTCCCCGGTCTTTTTATCTTGAACAATTTTAATTCCTCCTTTCCGTTAATTTTTAACGGAAATGACACGTGTCAGCTTGTGACTGGTCAAAATAAAAAAAGCATAAATAACTATTAAAAAGGGAAAATTCTTAAATTACTTAGTAATTAAAATAAAACAATCAGAAAATAAAAAATTAAAATAAAAATATAAAATAAAAATTGAGAGAGAAAAAAATCTATATAATATAAAATATGAAATTAAAATTAAAAATATTAAACTAAACTAATAAAAGAGAAAATAAAAATGTATTAAAAATGAAATGAAAAACTAATAAAAAAATAGAAATCAGGTTAAAAAATTGAAAATAAAATAAAAAATAAGAAAAAAGTAAAACTAAACAAAAATTTAATCAAAAATAAAAAAAAGAAAGCTAAAGTAAAGATAAAAAACGATACTGGAAGTTTACGAGAATATCCGACTCCATCCATGCCAAGTGAACCAAGAAATTATACAAAAGTGTCTCATTTTAAAAGGATTGCACGATGCTTTCAAGTTATATAATTTATATGTACAAAGGATTTTTTTTAACAAAAAAAATTATCGAGAACTAGGAGGATTGCATCCCGATAACTTGGCAGGGACAGTGACGGAAATTCCTGTAAACCTTTAGTGGCGTCTTTTTTAATGGTTGTTTTAGTTTTTAGTTAATTTTTCTTAATAAATTTCCTCCGTCCCATAAGTCTATGGACATTTTGGATATGACAGGGTTTTAAGAAATTGAATATTTTAATAATATAGTACAATTAAAAGATAAAAAGTGTATATTTTGACATGTTTTTAAGAATATTTAATATTATTATATTGATTGTTTTTGCTAAAATCGGAATGTAAAAAGATAGTGGGACGTCCGATATAGTAACGTACAAAAACTTTTGGGACGGATGTAGTATTTCTTATTTTTGTTTACTCTTTCTTATTTCTTATATAATTTATTTTTTTAACCTCTTCTTTTCCTTTTCTAATTTTTCATACAATCATTTCTAATATATTTTTATTCGCTTTTACTTTTGTTTAATTTAATATTTTATTTTATTTTATTGTAATATTTTATTTTAAATTTTTTTATTTTATATTTTAAATTTATTTTTTTCTGTATTTTTTATTATATTTAAGTTAAACGCAACTTTTTGAAAATTTTCTCCTTTTTTTAAGTAATTTTGATTTTCTTTAAGTCTGACAAATCGCAAGCTAACACGTATCATTTCCAGTCAAAATTAATAGTCAAACTAACAAATCGACTAAATTGGTTCAAAATTAATTACAACGGGGGACTAAATCGGTTTCATCATGCATAGTCCATTGGATAAACAAGGGGACTATTTGGGTTTTCCCCCCTAGTAAGTTCATCATAAGTAAGGTGAACAAAATATTATCGGCGAATCAATAATATATTATACAGTATTTTCCGGACACCAATATGCGTTGATAACTTATATTTTATGTTATTTAAGTAGATAAAAATTTATATTAGAGTTTATGATTGGTGGCAACGTCGCCCTAATGGGTGCGATCTATCCTATTTGTTAAATCTTCAAAAAAACGACCTAATTCATTAAAAATTATTTTTTTTTCACGTTATTTAATTAGAAAACTAGTTTTATGTAAGTGTGTAAAAACTAATTTAGAGTACAAAGTTGGAATAAATTTAAAACTTAAGGGTAAATAGTAATTATGATCGTTGTCATACCAACTACATTGAGGACAATTACTCCATGTCCCTTATATCCTTAATATAATAGAAAAGATGTATCTTTATAATTAAATCTTGGTAACCATATTTTTATGTCTGGTTGCTATCCAAATAAATTTATGGGAAAATATGTTTCGACAGATTTCTTGTCAAACAAAGAAAACGATTCAGTACCTTGTCAGATTTCTTTATATCTTAGGTACATGTTTCAAATTTTTCTTGCACTTAGGTACCTAATGGACGAAAATAGCCCTATCAGAACATTATACTACAATTTTACCTAACTTTTAACTTAAATTATATAAAAAAGAAAAATTAAACCAAACACACCGAACGATCATCCCCCAGCATAATCTGCACTGATCTTGCTTGCAACCCATTCATGATATCTCCCTCCCCAAATAGAATTAATCTTGTGAAGGTATTTTGCATCGCCGACCAATTCTCGACATCTCTTGCATGTGATGGTAAGTTTGGTATTATTTTATTTTCAGTCGTGTTTTTCAGTTATATGCTAAATTCGGATGGATTAGTGTTGTGATTAGCAATTCGAATACTTGATTGATTACGGGCTTTTTATTCGTGACATTTTTTTGTAAAAAAGGGGTTTTATGGGTTTTTCGGAGTTTGAAATTTGGTCCTCGGTTATGCTTTGATTAGGGTTGTTTTTGCTTGGACATAGATTGACATCGATCTGTTTTGGTGTTGTTGTCCTAAGGATTAGATTATGGCCATAAATTATTGTTATGCATTCTGGTAAGAGATATGCTTGATAGTTTATCATACATATGCTTTTACAACGGTACCCCTTGTTTTATTTGTTTGGTACTCATTGTTTCAGTAGTTTGGTACTTCTTACTTCAATAGTTTGGTATTTCATGTTTGAAACGTATGGTAGTGTATGTCAATAATGTTGGGGTTTTACGTATACGTATTATGCAGTAATAGAATCAAATTAATAAAATTAGTATTGTTAATATCCAGATGAAAAAATAGAACGAAGAATCCCCAAGAGAGTGTGAATAGCAATTTTCATCATAAATTAATAAGCGTGTGTCGACAGCAGGATCCAAAATTTTTTATAGATTACAAAGTTAGTGAAAGTTACCACAAAATCAACTACTATTCATTCATTCCACAGAAATCGCATTATACAATAGTCAACATTATTAAAGATATTTTCCTCTTTATTTTTTTAGGGTCATTTATTAATAATAAATTGTGACTTATCTTTTTTTTGCTTTGCTACTATAAAAAGGTTGTGTGGCATTTCATTTCGTTTCATCAACAACAAAATATTAATCAATAGTGAAAGGATCGCAATGAGTCAATGGCAATGCAAGTCTGGTACAATCGCAATACAGGTATCGATGGCCCGAGCTGATCGGCGCCGATGCATCGAAAGCCGAGAAAGTTATTACGAGAGATAATCTAATCGTCACTGTCTTCCCCATTCTCAAGACACGCCTTAATTACGATTCTGCTGCAATCGCGAGTGGCTTTGGATCGATAACACAACAAGTTGTCACCGAACCTACCGTTAGGATGATGAAACCAAGGAAATCATTACTATCATATATTATTATTATTAGCAGATAATATAATAAGGGGAAATTTTCAGTCCCCTGTCAGGGTCTGAAATTTTAGTTCAGGCCCTGTCAGAAAAAACATTAGTTTTAAGGACCCGATTATTCAGTAACAATTTATTGGTCTGCAGTAACAATTCATTGTTCCCACAATAACAGTACATTGTTATGAAAATAACAGAAAACTCATCCGATAACAATTCATACACACTTTATAACAGTTGGTCCTTATCTTTAAATTTTACGAAAAGTTGGTCCTTTAAACTAAAATTTTTTCTTAAAGGTCCTGGAAACTATTTTTAATCACTTTTGGGGCCTGAATAATAATTTACCCTATAAATAATCGAGGTTTGGTGTGTAACGCTCATCTCGATGTTATGGATGGTGAAATAAATAATAATATATATTTATTATATATTTATGGTATTTGTCCTTCTCCATTTTCTCCTCTAAAGCATAATCAACTTCCAAATTTTTTTTTCAAGTAAAGCCGATCTTATTATGTATATTGGGTGAATAATCATTTTGAATCATTAATTTATTATTTTTAAATCATTCATATCATCAATTTGTGTCGTTATAGTTTAGAAAAGGATCTCGAAGCACACGACACAAATCACGAGACTTTTGTGAACATATTTTAAAAAAATCAAAGAATATAATTATCAATTTATGTTTTTTTTTTATATCTAGGACTGATGTTATTTTTATTAGTTATAACCAATTTCCATTAGTCATATCACGGGAACGGATCTCTGTCCCACAAATATACTCCATTTTATCTCCCATATTAGAATATACAAAATAAAACGATACTCATGAATATTGAAAGATAAGATATGGATATCAACATGATCGCAACAAAAGAAATAATAAATTAGATACGTTTGTTTAATTATATCGTATAAATCTGTTGAAACAACGATGATTTTAAAATTTGGTGTAATATGTAATTAGAAAATTATAAATTAAAATAATACCAAAAGAAAGAATCTTAACCACTGGATTTGACACTTGTCAAATATCCGTGCTGCTGGAAAAAAAATGAGACAAAAGAGAGTGGGACATAGAATCTCATTCCTCATATCGCAACGGTCCTATTGAATTCTCCATTCAGGAAAAAGAGGAGTAATTTATTAGCTGGGCCAATGGTTTTCAGAACCGGGCCAAAGTGGCCCGTTTCGGACGGTTCTGACCGGACCGGTCAAAAATTCGATTCGGTTGCAGTCCGCTTTAATTTAAATTAAAAAAAGAAAAAAAATAAAAAAAAGTTTAATAAAAGGAAAATTTTTAATAAAATATTACAAAATATAGTATTAGCCCGGCAGTAACACATATTTAAGTTACTTTTTCTAATGGCTGAATTCGATTCCCACAATTTTCATTTATTCATATTTTATAATTAATCTTGTGACCCCCAATTTATTTGACACTCAATTTATAATTAATTGTTGATATCTACAGAAATTTTACTTAAAATTTATTTAACCCTCAATTTATAAATCATAATTGTTTTTACTTATATTATTTGATTGATTGATATGTGAGATATATTTTATTATTTTTTTGAGGACATGTTCTACACCGGTTTGACTTCGATTTTATACCAGTTAAACACTAAACCTTAAACAACTAAAGTTCCGATACGGTTTGAAACTTAATTTCAGAACCTTGGCTGGGCCAAGTGGATTGGGCTTATTGTTGGTTTTGATAGTGTCAGTGTATTTTTTAATAGCTAATAGTTAACAAACTCAAACGGGATAAAGTAGAGGCACGTAATGCGTACGCATTCCGTAAGACAAAATTTCCCCGAATTTCATCCCCAAGATGCAACGACTTTTGATTTTGTTGTCGTAGAACAAAATTCCGACAAATTTACTCGATGCTCGAGCCTTCCTTGCATTTTGGGGAGGAGGGACTTTGCAGTGACTTATTTCTGAAATGTTATGGCCAATTGAATTAATGTTCATTCTGCCAAGGGGCCTATATAGAGCTTCTGAAAAGCTGCATGGGTCAATTTGCGAAGTCGTAACTTTTCAGTTGACCTTCTTTGACTGGGCCCATTCTGCAAATTAACTGCGAATAGCCACACTCTTGGACTATTCATCAATATCCTTTCATACAGCCACATCAGTCAGTCAGCGCCAAAACAGCGCCTCGTCGTCCTCGTCAGCATATGTGTCAGTGACACGTCATCAGACTGTCACGTCATCATTTATTATTTTGTATATTGTTTTATTTTGTTTTTTATTTGGGCTATTTACTAATTAATTTCTCATTTATCCGATATCGGTTTTGAGCAAATTAATAGTCTATAATCTCGTCCTAAAAGGTGTCAATTAAGGCGACATAACCTCGGATGTCGATGTAGGGTGTTGGCATGACGCGAATTAGTGCCACATCAACAGTTGCCCACGTAAAGTGTTCACATAACGTGACTACCATAAAATTCGTGTGTTTGTGAAAACAATATCTGATTACCTATACGTTTAGTATTGCACACTGAAGTAAAATGAATTTGAAATGACTTTATTTAATTCTGAGTAAGTTTACAAAATACAAAAATACATATCTATAACCACAAAAATCAAATATTACAACTATCATTTTAAAATCTGCAATCTGTACATAACCATCATATTCTAAATAATACAGTACTAGTAGATCCACATATTAAATTTTAAATTCATAATAACTGTCATATACAAGATGAACGATGAATTGAAGACATATATGATAGCAACAACTTTAGGTAATTACATAGTCGTCACCACCACCTCCAAGGAAATAAATATTACTAGCATATTTGTTAGCAGGTTACCCACGATAATCATTACACATTAATTAGCCAAACAAAAGGGACGACAAATAACACAACAAACACTGAAAATTTTAAATTATTATTTTTTTTTTATATCTCTTTTTGTTTTGCCACCGTTGAATATGTCATTGCATGAACGTACTTTACTCGTGTCCTAATGGCACTGCCACCTGTAGTAGTAAAGCAGTGATGCTTTAGTTTGTATTCATTCATTCACAGATGGGATTGAGTTGGATGGTTTTCTTCAATTATTACACAATTTTGTTGTTTTCTTTCTCATTAGTTAAAGGGCTTTAAATAGGGTTTTGTCTCGACGGAGAAGGGTGGTTGTTTTAAAAAGCCACCTCTTCTCCTCTCTCTCTCTCTCTCTCTCTCTCTCTCTCTCTCTCTCTCTCTCTCTCTCTCTCTCTCATTTTGTTTTTCTTACAGTAGTTCAAAACAAAAGTTGTTTGGTTCTATCTATAGTTTTCGTTTTCTTCTCCTGCGTAAAAAAAGCAAGCGCTCTACTGCTGCCTTTAGCATATTCATCTTCCTCTCTTCAAATAAAAAAGATGCCCATCAACAACAACTCATCATCAACCTTCATCTCCCACCATGGAAGCCTCTTCACCATTTCTCCTTCCAATCAAGATTTCGGAAGCTTGAGCTACATTCTTCAAAACCCTAACAACTCGAACGACGACAGTAACAATAATCAGCAGCTGCCGAAGAAGAAGAGAAACCTCCCAGGAAATCCCGGTACGTAAGCGTGTTTGGACAGCAGCGATTTGATTATTTATTACAAGAATTTATTTTTAATTATTACCGTTTCGAATTCAGATCCTGAAGCTGAAGTGATAGCCCTATCGCCGAAATCCCTAATGGCGACCAACAAATATCTGTGTGAGGTTTGCGGTAAGGGTTTTCAGAGAGATCAAAACCTTCAGCTTCACAGAAGGGGACACAACCTTCCATGGAAGCTTAAGCAGACGAAGAACAAGGAGAAGAAGAAAGTGTACGTCTGCCCCGAGCCCACTTGCGTCCACCACGATCCTTCGAGGGCTTTGGGAGACTTGACCGGGATTAAGAAGAACTACTGCAGAAAACACGGCGAAAAGAAACTCAAGTGTCCTAAATGTCCCAAGATCTACGCTGTTAAATCTGATTGGAAAGCTCATTCTAAGGCTTGTGGAACTAAAGAGTACAAATGTGACTGTGGAACCATCTTCTCCAGGTTCATATAAACACACACACACACACACACATGCACACACGAATCTTCTTAAATTTACATCTTTTCCTTTGAAGGCATTTACTTTCTTTTATTACGTATATTGTTTTTGGTTCCATCACAGATCATCAGCATCATGTATTGCAAGTCCATTGTTGTCACCTTCACCAAAACAAATATCAGTTCACGTCACTAACACATGCCTTTTTCTTTTTCTTTCATTCCTATCTATTCAATTTCCTGCATTATTTCCTTCACCATAATTCATGCTTTGTATACATATAACTGTATCTGAATTTATCTTTTCTGTTGTGCTTTTGCGTATGATGTGTGTGACCTCCGTATATAGGAAAAACAGCTTCATAGCTCACAAGGCTTTCTGCGAAGAAATGCGTAAACAACAACAACAAGGTGGTAAACTTCCACCACCACCATCTTCATCACTCTCGGCCAAAAACCCTAACACCACCACAAATAATAACCCTCACCATCATCAACTGTTCTTCAACCACAACTTACCGCCGCCGCTGCTCATCAACCACAGCATCTCATCAAACCCTTTCTGCTGGGACCCACTTATGCCTCAAAGCCCTAATAATTTCCTCCATGGCCAGCAAGACCTTATTCAAAGAGTCAAGAACGAGCCCATCTTCAGTAATAGCGCCATGATGGCAGCCATGGCTTCAGCCCCATCATCGCTGCCTCACTTCTCAGCCACTGATCTGCTACAGAGGGCCATGGGCTCGCTTATTCGTCGTCCTACTGCTGCTGCAATCGGGGGCCACGTGGACTTGATGGGTTTGCCTTGTGTTGGGACGACGAGGGACTTTCTTGGGCTCGCTGGGGGAGGACAACAGCCGTGCAATGACGGCGGCGGCGCTGCTGCTGTTGGTGAGTCGACTTCCGCCGTTGGATCTTCTGCTGCAGGTTTTTCGCTGTACGGTCACGATGATGGGTTGGCCTTTGGGTTTAAGTAAGTGTGTGGTCACTCAAATGTGTGGATTTCTCCCTTTTTATTTTTATTTTGCATTGTTTTTTTTTTTTTGATGTGTTTGGGGTCGGTTGAACTTTTGCTCTTCCGTTAGACTGTGTTATGTGTTGTTGGGTTTCTTTAATTTATTTAAGGATCTTTTGTCAAACTGAAAGTCATATATATTCTTGTGCAACTACACCCCATAGCTAGAGTATTACTGCAACATTATTTTTCGAATAATTAATGAAGTTATTATGTTATTGAATTCAAATTTGAGTTTGGTTACTTTTTTTTAACAAGAGTTGCGAGAGAATGGCAAAAATAGTGATATTTTAATTTTGAAGTGCAAATAGATGCAAAATTGAACTAACTTTTTCAATTAGTTTTTATTTTGACTACAATGTACTTTAGAAAATTACAATTCTCCACTCTCATTGCTACATATAAGAAATGTTATATTGATAAAAAATTTATTATTTATTTAGATTGCTAGAAATTACAATCTAACATTATCATATTTGATTCATGTGGTAAATAACATTCGGACAACTGCAAGAACTCTTTTATCTATAATGAACTGATATTTTACGATCATTTACAAACTTTTGTAGTAATGAGAATTACATAGAATAAAAGAACAATTTAAAGGCGAGAAAAGTTCCAGAAAATGGCGTTGTTGTAATGTTCAACGAAATATGGTCTTCCATAAAATATTCAAAACAAACAATATCTAACAATAATTAATTTCTATAAAAAGCTGTCAAAATTCATTATCATTATTGAACGTTTCTTGCGAGACTCAATTCATTTCACATGGATATCGTCGTATTTGGTTTCCACAGACTTTTCTCTCCTGGGGTATATAATAGTTGCTATAGGTATTCTTGAAAATAATTATAAAAACCATTAGAATTAAGAATGCAATGTTTTTATTATATTATATATAACATTACATAATACAATTATAAATAGTAGCAAGTTACGTCAATATCAAGATGATGAACAAGCCTCCATCATCATCATCATTCCCACAAAGGATGATGAAAAATCATAGACAAAGTAAACGAGCGAAGGAGTTGATTTTTAATCAATTTAACTTCATTTCATTACACTTCACTTCCTGATAATTTCTTGCAATACGGTGCAAAATGAAGCCATGTTCATCCTTCATGGGCTGCTCTGAGGCCAATTTTACAATTGTAAAAAAGGGAAAAAAAAAAAAAAAAGATATTTATTCTGAAACTCATCAATCAACTCTGCTTTCAAGTTTCAATTGTGCTGTACCACGCTTCACTTGAAGACCAAAAAAGAGCTTTCTTTGTTTCTGATTTCAACCGTCGTTAAGGTTGCACAAAGCTAATCGTTTAAAATCCTGGGAATTTTCGCCTATGCACATACAATAAAAAATTAACTGAGTTCTCTTATTACAGAAGGCCGAAATTCCTTAACTTGAGAGACCCTTTCACGAGTGATCCTCAACCTCTTGCAAGAAGCAACAAACATGTCCCACGGAACATCTCCCACCAACATCCAATCGCCGTCTCTGTCTTCGTACGTCGGCGCGTGTTTGCAACCTTCTCCCTCTGAGCACGCGCCTATGCTGCAGCCGAACATTTCCTCCATAGCCTTGAGCAGATCGGCGTAATTCTTACAGCACTTGAGGTCTATCTTCCTAAGGTAAGGCGCGCCGTCCATGCTCACTTTAACGTACACCCCACTCGCGTCTGACGCCGTCGACGGCGGAGCAGATTTATTGCTCGGCAATGTGTTTTTCCTGTAAGATCTGACCGGCGGCCAGCCGACTATCTGGGTCCTGGGAAAGATATCACCAGTTTCATGTCAGATTTAGACACAGATTGAACACAATACTTATGTGATGGTAAGAGATTTGAGCTTTTTGCTTACTTTGGAGGAGGTGGGGCATGACAACGAGGAGATGCTTGTTGTTGTTCTTGGTTCTTTGCTGAATCCATTTCTGACGAAGATCTCTTTTTGTTAGCAGCCTTGCAAGAATAAGAAGAAGAAGAAGAAGATGGTGGTGGTGGTGGTGGTGGATCGCTATGTGTCCCTGGTAAGCATAAGCTCAGTTCAGTTGCCATGAGGTTCATTAGATACCTGTCTGAAGACGAAGCAGCTTTGGCCATTTGTGGTTATTGTTAATTTTCTTTTTTTTTTTAGCTTTTTATGCTTCAGAGTATGGTGATTATGTGGTATTTGTGAGGAGATGGGAAGAAAATGTGAATGGTTTTTGAGGTGTTGGAAGCTAAGTTTTATAGATGATGATAGACTAAAAAGGTTCGGGAAAAGTAGAAGCGCGTGGGAGACACGCGCGCATTTATCAGCGTTGTTTCACATCTGGGGACAAAGGGCTTCCAAGACAGGTACACGTGCCTGCGAAAGGACTGACAAGTCGATAATCTTCGCACGAAGTTGCTTGCATGTGGTAGCTTAGAGCCGTCGACCTCCTTCATATAAATTCTTACTTACTAGAAAGTTTTCAAATAGATATATATTCCCAATATAAGTTTGTGGAAATTACGAACTGGTATGATCGTTTTGTGATATTTTGGAACAATGAAGTGGTATTGCAGAACAATGACGTGGTTCTGCAGAAATCGGGTCCTTAAAACTATGAATTTTCTGACAGGGTCCTGAACCTAAACGAAACTTTTGAGGGGGCTGAATTGTAAATCCCTACAAGTTTTCATGTAGATAGATAGTAAATAATTCATATACGGCTGATTAGGTTTAATAAAATGATTGACAAATTAAAAAAGGCAGCGCCATGTGCGGTTGGTCAAGATCCTCGACAGGAAATGAAGTAACTATTGGTTGCTATGCTAAGTAATGAAATATAAATTACTAAAATATTGCAAAGAATTGCATGTGAACAACAAAGTGAGGTGGAGGGCCACAGTTCTCTCCTGGCTTCGAGGACCGCATTCTCATGCTACTAAATTCTGGATTTCTACAATGTCATAATCAATAAATAAAAGAGTTATTTGTGCCGATTGTTCATCGTATTAAAATTCTTTGTTTTTCTTACATTATTGTATAAGTCAACGAAATCAATCAAATAAGTTGCATGCATGTTTCCTATGTGTGTTCTCAGAGTAGCAAACACCAATACGAACTGTGAAACGTAGATTATATAAACACCATAACTTCACTTATCTTCTAGAATTAATTTCCCGAATGCACTGAACATACGATATTATACTTACGTTTTATGTTGATTTTGATTGGGAAAGAAATAACACGCGCACACACTATATGTATACTACTGACAGGCTGTGTTTTGAATTAAATGAAATGTGGGCCTCACCACACGTGGGCTTTAATAGGGCTGGCCCACAAATAAATCAATGACGTTCCCTTGTACATGCATGCATCGTGTCCTATTTTCTCACCATATACCATGATACTAATATTATTGATTATAATATAATCAATATATACAAATAAAATATTAAATAAGTTTTTGATAACATTATTATTTTCCTTTTTTCTCTCTATTTGATTCTCCTATGTCCCTGTGACCCGAATTGTCTCAAGAACGGAAAGTAATATAATTATACCAAAAGGCAAGCTGCTTTTGGGCCTTAATCCAGCCCAAAGCATTGCATTTACCAGAATAACCTCAAGTTAGTACGGTACCAAAATTTAGGGATGCCTATCCTTTTCTTTCTTTTTTTTTTTTTTTTTTGTTTCTTTTTTAAATTATTTTATGTTATTGGCGATTAATCTTAATTCAAACTTACACATGCATGCAATTGCTAACTATTGATAACCTTAAGAAAAGAAAAAAGCTGATAACGCACGTTGATTCATTGTACTATCTGCTAGCTTATGTTGATACTCTTTCCTTGAATGATCGAAGGGAAATATAAAGAACTATATGCGAATGTTTTTCTGCACAAAGATCACGAATAATCACAATTAACTGAAAAAAATATAAACTATCCTATATCTTCTATGTCGTGTCTTGTCAAGTCACCAACCTCACAGAAAAAATAATTAATTAATGAAATTAAAAGAATTTTTTCATTTGAATATTCAATCTCCTCTACTGTTTACTATCTTCCAAACTGCAACTTTTCCTGCTCTGTAGGAGGCGGCGGCGGAGGAGCAGAAGCTACTCTATGACCGGCGAAGTTCCTCTGGCCGACGGCGGCGGCGCACGGCCGTCCTCCGCCGCCTGGGATCCACGTGCATCCGTTCGGCGACGGTGGTTTACTGGTCCGCGAAAAGAGGGCAGAAGAATGTGTTTTTCTCTCTTTATCCAATCTTCTTCCCTGATAATCCTTGCAGCTTCGTGTGGATTTAAGCTCAGAACTATAAATATCGAAACGATCAACAATAATATAAATTTTGATGAATCCATTATGCGTCGATCTTCGCCTTTTTGCTTTTCTTTTTTTTTTTCTTAATTTTTCTATTTTGGCAAGTAAATGACAGAAATAAATGAAATGTGATGTGAGAGCTATCTGAAGCATTGCGATGGAGTATATATAGGTGGATGGAAAAGGGTTTGTGACTTGAATTTATTTTTCTAAGCTTTTATTCAATTCAACTGTATATGTATTTGACCGTTGACTGCAGTTGTTTTCTTCATTTTTTTTGGGGAGAAAACCATAGGAATTTGAATGGGTCCTGTCTTGAGGAGAGGGAAATGAAAACAGGGTTTTACTTATTTAGATTTGAATATTATTATTTATATTTTCATATTATTCTGCATGCCTACTTTGAAACAGAGTGAATTAATCGATCCGGGTTGGCGTTGATAAAATCATGTTTATGAAATCCTATATTCATTATTGTACAATACTGGAATTATATGATTACTATAATGTAATATTCCACGGCAAACCATTATAAAAATTATAGTAAGTCAAACTTTTTATCCGTATTGAAAAAATGGTTGAACAATTCTTCATTTAAAAGCAACGCGTGGATCAAGTAAAACATGTATAACTAATTATGCCCACATAGTAAAAAACTAAATATTTAAATATACGTCACATTTCTCTGACCAACGTGTAGAACCTCTTTCTTGTCTTAGGTCAGCTCACACGTCGCCAAGTTGTAACATGTAACATTCACTCGAAATAATATAAATTGTTGCTACTCTGTCCTCTCCTGGCCTGGGTTTATTTATTTCCACAATATATCACTTTGATCAGTCAATGATTATAATATCTCATGCTATGATGATGCTTTACGCGATAAAAGTAAAACCCAACAAAATACACGAGCGTTATACTATTTCTACTTTCCCCAACTATTATTAATACTTCCATTAAGGCAAAAATTGTGTACAAAGAGAACATCACACTACGCATAATTCTATTTTGTAATTCATTATGAAGCACTAGCTTGTGTTGTACTAACGTTATCTAGCTTATATAAAATTAGATTTATCATCCAGTTATTTCAAGGATGAACGACGACTTGTCGTCAACATTCGCCCACTCGCTCTCTCGCTCTTCATTATAACATAAAAGGTATGTATTAGAGGTGTTTGAAACTATGATACTTCTTTCTCTCTATCATGTTCTAACTTATTATGTTGCATAGTTTGCATTAAACTCGCCTCAGTTGTAAATAAATATAGTAGCTTCGCTCATGAGCATAATACATACTCGAGTTGAAGTAACTCTTGGTTCCTTCTAGTGCTTGTATGTGAGCAAAGCTTTAGAGGAGGAAATAAATGGGAGAAGAGAACATAACAACAACAACCATAAAAATATCTATGGTATTGATTTTATTTATTTCACCAATTCACAACAGCACATATAGCACATATCACATTATCACAACTCAATTTAACTCCACAACTTTGTGATTTCATCATCCAATGAAAGGCACTCGCAAAACTTTGTTATGCTTATCGAGCCAAACAACACACCATTGCAGCATAAGTTGTGGATAACAGCCCTGTCCGGCGGGAGGAGGACAGTCCTAACGAGGGGGATTATCTCTTGTAATAATTTCCTCAGCTTTTTTTGCATCTTCTTCCCCGACGAGCTCGGGCCATAGGTACCTGTACTTTTTGGGGCACAGCACTTTGGATGCATACAACCAATACCGCCTATTCCCAACTTGTCGCCATGAATGAAATGAAATGTCACACGACCTTTTTATAGGAGGAAAGAAAACAAAATATAAAAGAGAGAAGGTGGTGGTGGTGTAAATGTAACATTATAATGTTAATTTGGTCATCAGAATATGTATTACGCGTGTCTTATTTAGTTGGTGATATATTTTTTCGGATACCCGTCCGGTTTCCGGGTTGTCCTGACTAATATGTTCACCCTGCGTCGCGTACCTGGTAACGGCAGGTGAGGCTCCCAAAGGGGTTTGCTGCATACACAAGTAATCGAACACGATACCTTGCTTAAGCGATACCAAGCCGCTTACCACTTGGACCAACCCACACTGGTTAGTTGATGATATATGTAACGGTGGTAAAAAGAAAAGGAGAGGAAATCTCCATAATCTTGGTAATAGTCATGACTTTTGTTCTTTATTTTTGTGTTTTTATAAGGCTTGTTTTGTTCTTTCCTTGAGGTAGATATGAAAAAGCCGTAGAGGGAGGAATTACTACTATGCTCTTTCATTAATTAATTGTCGAATAGAGTAATAATTGTTGAAGGAGAGAAGATGCCAATCTCAATTGCTAGGGTTTGCTTGTTGCTCAATTAATTAAAAAAATCTCCTCTCTCTCTCTCTCTCTCTCTCTCTCTCTCTCTATCTTTATATATAATATAATATATATAATATATGTGTGTGTGTGGTCCTAATAAGTGCTGTCCTATTACAACCCTAGATTCATATACATGTTTTCATTAAGTGGAAGTTAGACCAATTCAATTCATAAAACCCTCTTGATTTTTTCTTCTAACTTCGTGATTCTTTCTATGTATATTACAACACCAACAATTATTTAAAAATCTCCTTACGCCTAAAATTATTTTAAAATCTGATGGTTTAATAATTCGTCTACACACTCGGAAGCGTTCATCCAATTTGTAGTTAGTCACCACTATGGCTTCGACCTTATTCAACCTTTTCAGATTCTTCGCCCAAGTAAAGCATCGTAGAGCTGTAAAAACGGAGAAGAACAAACACCACACAAACACATATAAATTTATATTATTGATTTATTTCACCACCCATAATAATATGAACTCGCTTACATATCATAAGAACTAAGAAGGGATTAATTATTATATTCGATCATATAGGCTCGACACAACTCGGCGCTGGCCATCGATCCAAATCCACACACGATGCAGCAAAATTCTTGAAGAATAGGCATGTCGATTGGGAGTACAATGACCGTGACTAGAGGAATTTTCCCTTTCGATTACGGACAAGACTTTCACTGCAACTTCCCCAAGCAGCTCGGGCCATCAATACTTGTACTTGTGCCGGGCATAGGCACTGAGGGGTCTTGCACTTTGAATTAGCCACGTATTCCAAACGATTATGAGGGCCCATCGACGTCATTATTCTTGATATATGTCGACTACGAAAAAAATGAAATGTCACGCTGTTGAGAATTTCTGTCCTACATCGGGAAATTAATATCACCCGGCTCAGTATATAAATCAAAGAGGCCTCTCCACCTAACACCAATTGATTTTAGGTTGGAACCTCAATTTCAACATGGTATCAGAGCAGGTTCGATCTGCGTGTTATCGCGCATATTTCACTCATCGTCACCCAATTTTATATGTCCACGTGTTAGGCTTTGAATCGTGCCACACGTGAGGGGGCGTGTTCAGAATTTCTGACTCACATCGGGAAATTAATATCATCCGGCTCAGTATATAAATCAAAGAGGCCTCTACACCTAACACCAATTGGTTTTAGGTTCGAACCCTCAATTTCAACACACGCCGCCTATATAGGCCGAAAAAAGGATGCTATTAGTTAATTGGTCGAGATATTGCATGGCTTCCGTGATTGAATATTAGTGGCAAAGAGGAGTTATTTGGCGTCCTTTGTAATGTTTTGGCTTTTGAATTTATATAATGGTGTTCGCCGAAGAATATGTGTATGTGGGAATGGGAGGAACAAAAAAGTCCATTTTGATATTAAAACGGAACTGCTTTTCATTATCTGGTTTTACATATTTTAATAATATGCATCGATTCGTTTATCATTCTTACGATAATATCATATCAGCCCACGTTATTCAGTGAATATGTTTAAAAGATTTGAAAAGTTTATGGCTCCTCCCTAGTCCCTAGTCAATTTTGTACACGAGTGTATATATATATATTATAGAGAGAGAGAGAGAGAGAGAGAGAGAAAACCTAGAATAATTCTCACTGTTTAAACAGTTGACTAATTTAGTCTCGATGTTTCGCATGTACCAATTTAGTCATCAATGTTGTTAATTTTGAACCAAATTAGTTCCTCCGTTAGTTTGACCGTATTTAACGGAAATGACACATGTCAGCGTGTGATTGACCCCATAATCTACTTTTTGAAAGGGAATATTTTCAAGAAAGAAAAACACTAAATAAGATAAATAAAAATAAGAGAGAAAAAATAAATTTAAAAATAATAATTGAAATGAAAATAAATAAAGAGAAATATTATAATATTAAATCAAAATAAAATAAAGGAAGGAATAGAAACATATTGAAAAATCAAATAAAAATAAATACAAAAGATAGATGTTAACAAAAGTATTTTGTTAGATACTTTTTCTAATTTTTTGGAAGTATCTAATTTATACAATTAAATTTATATAAATTATATAATTTAAATGTATCGTCTAATGCTTTTAAAATTAGATACTTTTTTGTAATTTTTTGAAAGTATCTATTTATACATCTGATTACAAGATAAGAAGTATCTTTAAAAAGAAATTTCGAGATCTGGATGACTGTGTCCTCTTTAACTTGGCAAAGACGGGGTCGGACGTTCTCGTAAACTTCTAGTGGCGTATCTATCGTTGTTTAGTTTTTACTTTTTTTTTTTTCTAATAAATTAGTTTACTTTTAATTTTACTTTTTCTTATTTTTTGTTCTTATTTACTTAATTTTTAACCTCTATTAATTGTCACGTATTTACTTTTTTATATTTTTTATCTTCTATTTTATTTTCAATTTAATTTAATATATTTAATATAATTGAACTTAATTTGTTTTAAATATATTTTTTGTTCCCTATTTTTTATTTTGTTTTAATTTATCAACTTTATCTTAATTTCAAATTATTGTGTATTTTATTTTAATTTATTGATATTTTAAAAATGTTTTTCATTTTTTAATAGTAATTTATGCTTTTTTTAGAGTCTGGCCAATCATACGCTAACACGTGGTATTTTTAATAGTAACTTCTGCTTTTTTAAAAGTCTCGCCAATCGTACGCTAACATGGTACTAACGGAGGGACTAAATAGGTTCAAAATTAGTAACATCAGTGACTAAATTGATCTACGCGAAACATCGGAGACTAAAAATTGGTCAATAAGGTACACAACGAGGACTATTTTGGGTTTTCTATATATAATATATATCTATATATATATACATATATATGTATATATATTTTCAATTGGAGGGACTATATATAAAAGAAATAATTTATTCAATTTCCGCACGCATTTTGATATTGTTAAAATTAGGGTGTCCACATCAATAACACACTCATAATACTGCCACATCAGCTTTTCACTATATTTTCCTATATTTTATTCTATAACACTTTTATTCTACTTCTTCCACAATAATAACACTACTATAACACGGACCCACAACTATAAATAAATAATTTTTTTTTCTTCTCCCTCATTCTCTCTCCTCCATAATATTTTAATATTCCTATAATACATTGTCATAAATATGACACAATGTCATACTCATGACACGTCCACAATGGTGGTGTGTCATATAAAGTGCCAAATAAGCACATACGACACACATATAAACCACCATTGTGGTTACCCTTAGAACCTGATGAAAAATAAAATATATATATATATATATATATATATATATTCAATTTTGCGCGTGAGCGTGTCTATATATGACATCATAATGAAAGCACTATATTTTTATGAGAACAACATAAATGAAAGCAATTATATATATATATATATATATGTAGAAGTATTTGCGATGTTAGTATGTTCTATTTTAATATATATATATATATATATATATATATATATATAAAATAGAACATACTAACATCGCAAATACTTCCTTAGTTCTTGCATATGAGCCTTTATCCAAATATTCTTAAGTTGAACAATAATAAAAAGAAACAAATTTACCCAATTGTTTGAACTTGACCATGTATGTATTTATTTATGTGTGTGTGTGTGTATATATATATATATATATATATATATATATATATCATGCATGACTGTTTTTTTGTCATTGATTTTTATTAGTATATATAGATATGTTGACATTGCATGATATGTGTATATATGATTTATGGGGCACAACCATTCTGAGCACCATAGCAAATTTCACCACTATTGTGTTGGTTTTTCCTCTCAGGCGTTGTCATCACCTCCGTTGTTTCTCTTAGTTACCACGTAACCTCAATCGGCCCTCTCCACACGTTTATATTAGCAAATCCATTATATTTTATTATATTCACTTGATAACGATGATGTATTATATATATATATATGTGTGTGTACATTACCTGCTCGAATTAACATTTCCATTAGCTCAGGGGCTGCGCCCAGTGTACACGATATGAACTCGTGGTTCATCGTAATCCTTCCCAATAACTCAGACAACCCAAACATCAAAACAATGACACTTATGATGGACGATGAAATTAGCAAACTCATCTTAAGTTAACTTTGATAATAATGATAATAATTAGTGTGTGTGCGTAGTAGTGTATGAACTAAATAGTGATAATAAAAATTTCCTTTGGTTACTCTCTCTACGCTATGCACGACTTAATTGCATGTGTATATATACTAGTGTTTAACTTATCTACGAAGTCTTGTAGTTACTATTAATATTCAATTATACTTGTACTGATTTTTAAGAGCTATGCTCATTCTTTTTTCCTAAATTTCTAGAATTGCGATTATGTTCAACACCAAGTCATGTAAATTCGTTAGACTTATGGTAGTAAAGATGGTTAATAAATCAATATATGCGATTCTTGAATGGTCTCTTCGTGTATGTTTAGCTGATATGATACTTGCCATGCTGCTTATTGAATGCGACGTTGTGTCACTTTTCTCGACTTTCTATCTCTACTGTTGTGTATTGGTATTGTTTATATGCTTTACATGTATTGAGATTCTATTTCCACTGTTTTATAGATTATACTGTTATTCATTTTGAACGAGTCCCACTTTTTCTTCCTAAGTTTCTTCAAGTATGATTGTCTTCATTTGAACGTCATGAATGTTCTCTAATATGTTTGAGAAGAATCATAACAGGTGCTTTGATTATATACGAAGCTCAAAACAAATCTTTAAAGACAAAAGATGATACAAATTGCTATTATGTTCGATTCTTGAATGAGAGGCACTGTTGTGTTTTCCGTTTGTGTGCACTAATTAATCATCCCAATTATATTGGACAAAGAATGTTTATTAACCTTGTGCGTAATCGATAATATTCACATTTCTAAAAAATTAGTTAAATGCACATACCTCCCTACTCTAGTATTTCTAGTTCTACACATCCCGCGCGCTATTGTTCCATTTCAAAACCCCTAAAAGGAAAGCAAATACATATTCAATTTTTGCACGCGAGCTTGCATGTATGTATGTATGTATGTATGTATGTATGTATGTATGTATGTATGTATGTATGTGTGTGTGTGTGTGTATGTATATATATATATATATATAATACATATATATGTAACATTGCATAATATTTTTATATGTAATATAGATACATAATATCTATATAAATATATATATATATATATATATATATGTAGAAATATTTAATATACATATATACATATATATATGTTACGACATTTTAGTCCCCGATGTTTGGGGCATGGGCGTTTTTGGTCCCCCATGTTCCGAGGTTACACTTTTTGTCTCCAATGTTATCGATTTTGGACGGTTTTGGTCCCTCGATTAATTTCATCGCTAATTTAGACAAAATTTAACACGTGAGAGTCCATGATCTCCCTTTACTCGACGTAAACCTCATAACATCTCTTTTTCTTCGACTTAAACGCACATAAACGTCATTATACATCACATTTAGGAAAGAATCGACAAGCTTGAAAATGAGTTAAATGTGATACTCACGTGCATTTAAATCGAAGAAGAAGATGTGCTATGAGGTTTTAGTCGACTAGAAGGAGAACATAAGCTTTCAAGCGTTAAATTTCGTCTAAATTAGCGATTAAATTAATTGAGAGACCAAAACCGTCCAAAATCGATAACATTGGGGACTAATAGTGTCACCTCGGAACATGGGGGACCAGAAACGCTCATGCCCCAAACATCGGGGACTAAAAATGCCGTTCGCCTATATAATAAACATAATATATATATATATATATATATATATATATTATATATATATATATTACATGTGTCATTATTTAGTTAATAATGGCGAAACATATGTAATATAGAATTATAGTATATCATGGAATCTGAAATCATCTGTTGTACTGCGGATTAAGATTTTTTTTCACTAGTCAAAAAATATTTCATCGTTGATATCACGGTTATATTCTTTCATAGATAGGAATAGCAATGGCCCATGGACTCGCCAAAACCCGCCCTAATGGTGCAGATAGTTTTTCAATTATCGGGTTCAGTTATCAATGGGATAAAAAGGAGGATATATATTTTGTAATGTTTGACATTTGACTTTCTCTGTTATATATAGTCTATGATGGAATTATATTTATTTAAAATCATTTTACTCTATCGTCATGCTATGCTACGCTTACAGGAAATGACTAAGAAGTTTATGTTTATCACTAGTCCATGTTATAGAATCGAATAAGTTTGTCGACGACGTCGATGCCTTGTTTATCTTGAATATAACCTTAAAACTCAGTTTATTATTTACGCCCTCCCTGAAGCTAAGTTTATTAGGAACCACCTCAACGTCCATCGTCTTAGGTTTTTCCACCTTGACGACGTACACGGAATCTTCCTCGCTGTTAGTCACAGTTCTGATCACCGTCCTATTTTTCCCGAGCGGCAAACGGGAAATGGCTATGGAAGGATAGTTCATGTTGGAGATCGCATGGCTACTCGAGTTAATAGGGCACGAAAAGTCATCCGGTACCTTCGCAGCAATCTCTTTAATTCTCTCAATGGTGTATCCAAGATTGCAGAGGAAAAGATAATACTGTATCATCTCTGTCTCGTAAACAAGCCGGGATTTAGTGGTTTCAAAAGGGTGATTTGGCCCGATCCCATGTCATATGGGGGTTGCGATCGACCCATCAATCATTTTTATGGGGCTGTTTCCGTTGTCCTCTTGTATTGCTGCGTGAGATAACGACACGTTACGGAAAAAAACGCAAAAAAGAAAAACTTGATAAATTTTGCAGTCAATTGATTTTGTGAACCTGTCGTCATGATGGCAGATCTGATGGCCGAGGGAGACCAATTCTGGTGCTTTGACCTGATCGTAGCTGCCAAGCCCGAAACGTGCGGACAGGCATGTGTCCGAGAGCAGTGCGAATAGAGGCGGTTTGTTTCCGGGCAGTGCCTGGCCATAGTTGTTTGAGGGCCAAGCAGCCAGAATGTTGTTTCCTGGCGCTGTAACGTCGGGCTAAATGAAAGAGGAAAAAATCAATCAAGAGTATCTTCTTTTTTTCTCCCCTTAACAATTAGAATCCTCAAAATTAAAGCATACCTTGATTAGGTTCTTAATCCCCTCGATGGGACCTCTCGAAGAAAAATTGGCTAACATTGGAGCCGATTTGTGGTTTAGCGCGGTCACTGTTGGTAGAATCGTGCCCGTAGGGCTGGTTCGAAAAATAAATATAGATAGATCAGTTAGGAGATATATATTAATGGGAAGGAAATATTTGAAACTAACATACAGCCTCGATGAGTTTATGTAGGACAGAACTTCGTCGGCATCTTGCGCACGGATGGCAGAAATCGGCCTGTTTCCGTAGTTCGATTCGAATGCCCACTCTTTATCGTTTACAGTTATCAGCCCAATGGCACCTTGCATCTCCAGGTCGTCAAACAGATCTGCAGTGCTGGTTCCTCGAATTTTTTGTCGGTCGCACAAAACTATTCTCCCGCTTATTTTCTTGTCATCGAGGGAACTGGGGAGGCAGCGTCTCAAACGTAACACGAAGAGAGTTAAAAATAAAAAAAGCATCCAAATATTTCTCAGAGGGATAGTGAAGTCGTCTTTCATATACCTCGCATCGGTTTCAGTACTCAAATCTGATCTCGCCGACTTTCCGTCGATCAGAGGATAGACCTGCCATTTCCAGGAGAAGCTTATGCCTCCTCCCTTCTCGACGAGGTACCCCACACCGCACTTATTAGGAGAAATAGAAGAGACGCTGTTAGGCCGATTTATCCAAACATGACATGATTCATAATATATTTGGTATTACCTTAGACGATGAATTACCGATGATGAGGAATCGTAATACCACTAGACGATGTGTAGAGTTGGAACGATGATACGCACGAGTTCTTCAGCAATAAATCGTCAACTCTATTAATGAATCAGCAACCCTAAACGATGTATCGTTTAGGGTATTTATACACATAAGCCCTAATGGGCTATCGGGCCCAAGTTAACTAATATACCCACAATTCAGGTATATTTACAATTAGGTCATAGGGCAGAATAAACTACATGATTAAGATAACCTAATTTAATTGAACACAATAAAATATTCCTAACAATCTCCCCCTTTGTGTCCAATTTGCAATTCAGCGCTGGTTATCTTCGTCTTGTAATTGTCCTGAGTCTTCAAAGAACACGTATCAAAGTATATGGCGGAAGCGTCTGCTTGCGTGTTCTTTTTCAATCTCCTCCTCCTTTATCTTGTCTTGTGACCTCTTCTTTAGGAGATCCAAGCTCACCGTGTTCTGATCTTCTCTACTCGTGTTCCAGCTCTCCCTTCAATAGTCGCGACTTCCCCCTACATTTGTTTAACCTTTTGTTGGGATTGAGTAGTTGTCATTAAATTTTGAGAGATGTACACGAGTCGAATCTTCTATTTAGGTGTTTCAGCTCTTCCTTCACTTATCGCAACTCCCCCTACATTTGTTCAACCTTGAGTTGGGATTGAGAGTTTTCTTTAAATTCGAAGAGTTGTACACGAGTCGGCAGCTTTGATTCTTGAAGTCCATGCTGAAGTTATTGGCCGTATCTTGTAATGTGTCCGATCTTCCGTTCGATTGTAGCTCAACTCCCCTTACGTTTGTTCAACCTTGCGTTAGGAATGGGAGTTTTCTTTAAACTCGAAGAGCTGTACACGACAGCTTTGATTCTTGAAGTCCATGCTGAAGTTGTTGGTCGTATCTTGTCATTTGACCGATCTCTCCGTTCGATTGTAGCTCAACTCCCCTTACGTTTGTTCAACATCGCGTTCTGATTGGGGTGTTTCTTTAAAATCGGATAGTCGTACATGAGGCGACAACTTCAATCGTTGGACTATGTGGTCTTCGTTTGATTCTTTGACAACGCTTGAGATTTGGCATTTTCTGATCTATATTGCACTTTCGTCGTGGTGTTGCTCCCATTTTGCTTTAGTACTCCTCCCCCTCATGAAGATCGTGCTAGGGAGATCGTCATGCGATGGGTCAAAATGGGGCATCGTCTTTGGCAAGAAAATCGCGTTGTCGAGACAAGATGATGGTTTTCCTTTCCAAAATGTGCTTGGGCTCCTTCAGAGTTTTTCATCAATTACATGAGAGCCTGTCTTCAGAGTGGTACGCGCGGCGGAAATGGTGGGTGCTCAGGTTGGGTAATAACCTGACGGAGCCACAAAGGCAGTCCGCCGACACGACTTCAGAGTTAAACTCTGAAACGTGGCATGTGAGAACAGAGCTTTATAAACTGGGGCCACATAGGCATCTCGTTAACATCGATCTAGGAGCGTAGCTCATAGGCGATGGCCTGAAACCGTTGTTGCTTTGATGTTGCAACGGCAGGACTTCCTTCCGATCAACGAAGCATGTCTTAGAATGTCATGTCTACGAAAGTTCTGATCTGGTCACAAAGTCCAGATGAGAAAAAAGTGTATTTGTCCTAAAAATATATAAAAACATGTGGATGGTGAGGACACACTAGACTCGATGTGTTCAATAAAATTCAGTGGTGTGGGGCTGACTACCACTTAGTTCAATATCTCCTACTTCCAAGTGAAGCAGTGATAGATTACGCTGCTCCCCGTGATTTAGTAAAACATCTGTCTGTTGGGAGATCGATGAGTGGATACGGCTTGGTTGTGCATGCGCCTTTGGACCTAATGCGGCGACTTCTACCCGAGGGCTAATACAATTAGCACCTGTACCTATGGGGGTTGGTCCGAGTAATTTGTGAGCTAAAGGAATTTTGTATCTTCCGCTCGTCGGTCTTGTCAAGAATTTCAATGTGGCTTTTATGAACATGAAATCGTCACTAACACTCGGCTACGTTCCGGGGTTAGGTTCAGTTTGGTCTGACTGAACCATGGGAACTTAGAATCCATGCGTCCGTCAACTTTGGTGAGTGCTACTTGATCAGCAAGTCGGAGCAGGTCAGTTGATATCATCTTCGTGATAGTGTATGATTGTCACTCCTTTTGGAATTCTTGAACTCTTGAGGGTTGAGTTTTCAGTTGAAGTCCGTCTTGGGAGGTGGAAACATCTGAGAGGATTTTTTCTTTTTTTTTTTTGCTTTTTTTTCTTTTCTTTTCCTTTCCATTTTTATTTTATATAGATAAATAGATATATAATAATTTTTTTAATATATATGTATTATTTATTATTAATGTAATACTTGTATACTATATTATTTATATGTATATATATATATATATATATATATAGATATAGATGTATACTTCTTCTCTTTTTTTTATTCCTCCCCCTCAAATGATGCACCTAAGATGTACTCCCCCCTAAAATTTTACTCTCCCCTCGTAAATATGAAGTGATACTCCCCCTCAATGCATGCATGTTTAAACATGTAAGTTCTCTCCCAATTAATTAAGCGTGAACGTATTTATTTATGTTCAAAGCAGATGCAAACTAAGAATTATTGTTCTTCAAAATTGCATTAGAATGTACGTTTTTTATCGCTCTAAGTTAGAATAGGTATTTCGCGCTTCAGCTCATATGTATACAGAAAATTTAATCTCGAAACTTTTAAGATGCATAATGAAAATGTACCTATAACATGATATTTAATGCATTTCAGCTTATGTATACATGCAAAAATTTGTTAGTCTTTTTGAAGCATGCATAACTATAATGTACCATTTAATTTCAAAGTAGGTATATAGTCTTTTCAGTTCGATATGCATGCCAAAAGTTTAACTATGGAATGCATATATAGAATTTACCTACGTTTAGTTGCTCGCATCGCTAACCAGTCGTGTCTGTGGAGCAACTCGAGATGCCATACACGTTGGGATGTTTAGATGCCCTCGTCGCATACCAGTCATGAGTGTGGAGCAACTCTCTTAGTACCTACTCATGCTGGGAATCTGCACAACATTATCGGGACTTTGGTACCCATTTTTGGATGGGTCCTTCCCTTATTAGCAGAAAACTGGTTAAGCATATAAGGTGTAAAATCTTGTCCTAAATCATTCATTAATGTAGCTTTAGGTACCCATTTAGGACTGATTTGACACGGGTATGACATTTCAGCACAAGTGAACGTGTTATTCGACAAAGATTTAAAAATTTTCTCCGAAGCCAGTCGCATAAGATGTTTCTCAGACTTAACATGGACTGAATATTTCAAGAAGGCATAAGAACATGTAGAATTATAGGCATTGTTAGTACAAGAAATGTTCTTCCTACGTGAAGTGTTCACACGATTCACATCAAATTGATGACTTTTAGTGAAATTTTGCTTAATAGAATGATTAACATTTTTGGATGGGTAAGCAATTCCACATCGATTATTCTTTAAACAAAGAGATGTTTTTGGGGCTTGAGAAGTTCGCTTGCTTGAGCTTGGAACTTCTTCTTTGCACGCTTCTCTTTTGATAGGAATGGGAGGGAAAACTCTTGAACATTTTCGACTTTAATTTTCGCAGACAATTTTGATTTACCTTTCTCCTTTCTAATTTTCATTTGTTCCTTAGCTATCTTTAAAGCTCGACTTTTACTTAACGTTTCAGCTTCAGTCAATATTGACTTAGAATTATTAGTAAAAGTTTTCTCTGTTTTAATTTTAGGAACAAAAGCGTCAATTTGGGTTCCCTTATCCTGCTTAGACAATGATATTTCTATAGAAGGGTTATTTGGGACAAGTATGGGCGGGGAATTTTTGAGATTTGATATCTCCTCTAAAAGTTTTTGCTTTTCTGCTTGAAAACCTACTCTTTCTGATTCCAAAGTTGCGTTCAATTTGGAAATTTTGTTAGCAACCTCTGGAATTTCCCAAGAAGCAGTTTGCTAGAATGTAGAATACTTTCCCCGTTTGACGCTAGGTTCTTAGAGGAATTTGATCTGCTTGCCCTCTTTTTGTTAGAATGTCCTCAAGTTTTTTTATTTTGGAATACATACGATCTCCTTCTTTAAATATGAATTCATATTAGAGAGATATAGAAGTACGCTCTTCCTCACTTTTCTTGAATTCGTTTTGCTTTTCGATCAATTTCTCTTCTAGACCTCTTATCTTAGTTTCAAGTCTGACAGAGGTATCTTTAGCTTGTTGTAGAAAAGAGATTAGCTTAGCCTTTTCAGATATTTCGGCTCGCAAGACTTTTTCATTGTTTTCAAGCCTAGTTTCTAGTTTTCTTAACGATTGGTTTTCCCTAGCCATAGATTTTATTTTATCTTGAAGAATGCAGAATTTTTTATGTAGATTGGAGTAAGAATCGTGTACCTCGGTTTATGAAGATGAGTCAGTTGAGGGAGTGGCTGCAGTGTTGTGCTTCTCATATTCAGAGTCGACCTCGACATTTGCCATTCTTGTAGTAGGTTGGATGTGGATCTTAATCGTGTTGATCAACTAAATCTTAGATGCTTAGACGAAAGCAAATAACGTTAGAAAAAAAAATAGAAGAAAGATAAGATAATCACAAGATTTAATTATTTATTTAATTAAATTATTAATACTAATATATATATATATATATTTTATGTATATATGTAATGATTATACAACGATATGACCAATAAAAAACAGATGATGAGTGGAACTATGAGTTCGCAAATGTGGAACTTTTTTTTTATATATATATATATATATATATATATATATATATAGAAAAAATGATTATGTAATGATAAGTGTGATGATGAATGAGGTTGATGAGGAGTGAGCTAATGAAGTCACGTGGATGATTGTTGATGAGTTTGTGCATGAGTTGGCATCTTGTGTGTATGAACGTGTAGCTTTGCAAATGGGATTTCGAATTATTTTTATAGTTGTAGGATCTGGTATTAGGATATCGAATGAATAGTAGATTTCGATGAATAGTAGGTACCGAATGAATAGGATCTCGATAAGTGCTTTTTTTTTTCGAGATGTCCAAATTATAATCAAATGATCTCGAGAATGTTTAAAATCATCAAAGATGTCGAGATCTGGCGAATTAAAAAAATCAAATTAAAACGAGAAGGATTTCGAGATCGTGTGATATGTCGAGAAATTCAAATCAAAATGAACAGATGTCGAGATTAAAAAAAATTCAATTTCAAATCAAAATCGAGATTTCGAGATCGATCTTGCACTGTTACGAAAAATTCAAATTAAAAGCAATAGATGTCGAGATCGTAAATTAAGATCAATAGATGTCAAGATCGTGTAAAAAAGGAGTTACGGTCGATCTCGAGAGGAATGTCGAGAAGCTTCAAATTGAAATTAATAGCAGATTTCGAGCAATTTAAACCGAGAGATCTCGAGAATTATCTCCTCTTCGCAGAAAAATTTCCTGTTCGTCGTAAAATCTGTTCTCCGACTGAAAAAGAAACTGATAATTTCGATCAAGAATTACGAGAAGGCAGATATACACCTATGCGTTCTTCAGAAGCCGAGAAAAATATGGGAATTTGGACGAGAAGGAATTGATAATCTTTGAAACACCGAGCGAACGAAACATAAAAAATTCAGAACCGAGAAAAAGAATATCAGAAGATTTCGATGAATTTGATCCACGATTTCGGCTCTGATACCACTTGTTAGGCCGATTTATCCAACCATGACATGATTCATAATATATTTGGTATTACCTTAGACGATGAATTACGATGATGAGGAATCGTAATACCACTAGACGATGTGTAGAGTTGGAACGATGATACGCACGAGTTCTTCAGCAATAACGTCAACTCTATTAATGAATCAGCAACCCTAAACGATGTATCGTTTAGGGTATTTATACACATAAGCCCTAATGGGCTATCGGGTCCAAGTTAACTAATATACCCACAATTCAGGTATATTTACAATTAGGTCATAGGGCAGAATAAACTACATGATTAAGATAACCTAATTTAATTGACAATAAAATATTCCTAACAGACGCAAAACAAAAACAAAAAGAAAGAAAGAAAGAGAGAAACGAAAAGATTTCGATTCGTTTAGCCGATCATATAACCTTGACGACTCTTTTCCAGCGCAAAACGATGTCGGCCTCGAACGAACGGTCGATGGTGGTTGCGCCGACCGTGAGTATCCAAGGCGCGCATTTCCCACGGTCCCTTTACGAGCCCTATTTCCGGCAGAGAGACGACCGTAATTCCGTTCTGTACAGCGTGGAAGGCTCCGATGGAGATGGGATACTTGTAGAGAGGAGAAGTGGCAATTGATTTTCCAGAATCAGCATATCCCTCCTCAGAGTTGGCATGGCGTAGTAGATCCCGTGCAGACTGAATATTGGTTCATTATTATTAGCATCAGATATAGTAGTAGGCAACGTTAGAATCTCCAGCACAAAGCATCCATCCATTATCATGAGCTCCAAGAACGCTTGGTCGTAGGCATCTATGAGCTCCTCAACCAACGGCTGCGAAAGGGCGAAAATGTTCGCAAGCGGCTGCTTTGATCTGTTGACAAAGCGAAGCAACGCTCTTTCTTTGTGTATTTCCATCGGTTTCGGATTATTGTTTCCGTGATGGTAAGGGCCCAGAGAGACCAGCTGAGGTTCGTAGGCTTTCCTGTTTTCATCTCTCAGGTGTGCTGGGATGCGGTAGATGGATGTTTGGCTCTGCAATTCTTCAAAGGATATTGATACCTCGTGGAGCCTCTCGTACATCTCGGTGATCCTTTGGCTTGGATCTTTCCATCTTCTCTTCTTTTTTTTCTTTTCTTTTTTTTTTTCTACCGGCCAAGAGAGCAGTGTGTAGGAGGCTTAGACCGGACCGGAACCGAACCGAAATTCCGACCGGTTCATCGATTTCCGGTAGGAACCGGCTGGTCCTAACCGGTCATGAAAAACCCTGGTGTGTATTATAAAATGTATCTTCACATATATATGTATATATGTATATATATAATATATGAACATGTTGTAAATCATGTTTGATATATATATATATATATATATATATATATATGTATGTGTGTGTGTGTGCTTAATTATTTTTTTGCTCTTATAATTAGCGGGTGTGGCATTATAGAGACTGCTAATTAAGGGTGTGACATTTTAGGGACATTAAGTTTTATTATTTTGTCATTGACAATAATATATGCTAAAAATGTATAAAAAAACATTTTATTGCTTATACGAAGAACTAGACGTTTCATATGATTTCATTGTATACTTAATTTATTGTTTCTACATTAGTTACGTTACTCAATTTATTATCAGGTATACAATAAACGTATGATGTAAAACGTATATAAGAAATCTTCACAATTTTACCGCGTACCTAGTATTTCGTATTATTTTGTTTAAACATTTTTCGACCCCCCAAGTTACAACTTCTCTTCCGCTGAAGGCAAACTTCTGGTTTGAGTATGTTCTCTTCATCCTCGGCTCTCATGTGAAGTCATCATCATCATCACCATCTACTGTGCTGTTCACTCTAATTTATGAATTTTTCTGATGCAAGCGTATAACCCACTTAATCTTCGCAGCTCCATCAACACAAGAGATGGTTTATTTCATATTGGAAAACCCTATCGTTATTTGTGCTGGGTTTCAGTAAGATATAATCATTCTACTTCAAAAGCTTTACTCGTGAAGAAGAGTCAGTGGAGAAATGGTTTGGAAGAAGTTAGGTTCAAAGGTCAGAGGTGGAAGAGCATAAGCCGATGAAAGATGTTAGGAGGAAAAATCTAGCAGTTTTTTGTATCTGGTGGTATGAGGCAACTTTGAGTGGAGCTGTTCTTGGAGATGTGGTCGTGTTAGTCACAAATAAAATTGGTACGCAACTCATTTCACTCATTTCACTCGTTTTCATAGAAGTTGCATGGTCTTGGTTGCTCGCGTTTTGTACATCTAAGACGATCTTGACCGCTTCACTTCGTAAAGTTAAGGACTTTTTTGCTGTTGATTTGAGCGTTGTATTCATTTCAGATTGTGGAGGTGCAGAATTTGCTCTAAGCAAGGGCATATCACTGTTTTTGCTCGAAATGCAACCCACGCTCGAGCCCTCCAGAATATTCAGGGGAGGTTAAGTTTCGTCATATTCGTCAAAGATACACTTTTTATTAGGACGTTGATTGAGTTGAAGCTACACTGATATACACTATATATTCAGGGCTTGCAGCGACGGAACCATAAGTTGTAACTCGTGGGGTCGAAAAATGTTTAAACAAAATAATACGAAAGATTAGGTACGTGGTAAAATTGTGAAGATTTCTTATATACGTTTTACATCGATGTTTATTATATACCTGATAATAAATGCGTAACGTAATTAATGAAGAAACAATAATCAAAGTATACATTAAAATCATATGAAATGTTAAGTTATTCGTATAATCATTAAAATGTTTTTTTATATACATTTTTTAGCATATGTGTTGCATATTGTTGTCAATGACAAAATGATGAATTGTAACTTCGGAATCGAAGAATAAATTTAAAACAATAATAAGCAGAGTCTAGTCCGTTATCTAATCTTCAAAATGTCTTATATACGTTTTGCATAGATGTTTAGTACTGTTCTTAAAACGGTCTTATTTTTACCAAGTGTCAGATTGGAGACAGCGATGGAAGGATAGTTCATGTATACTAACTTATATATGTATACTAGGCTTTCTTCTTTCCTTGGTATTCGAAAGCTTCCCTATACAAACGGGAGACAGCGATGGTAGGATTTCAATCGATTGTTAATATATATATATATATATATATATAATATTATATATATTTATGCAGGGCCGTTTTTTCAATTTAGGGGCCCCTGTTCTTATAGCATAGGGATGCCCAACCTTAATACAAATAAATAAACTTTAATTTATCTATAATCTTTTGGACCTAGTTTTTTAATTACAGAGTTATATGCCATAAAATAATGATATTAAGTTATTTGGAGGGAAATACCTAAAATGGTGCATTAAAATTAACATAAAAAATTGGGGCTCTGTGCAGTGGGCTAGGAAGCACAGGCCCAAATTCGAACATATAATATATATATATATATATATATATATATATTATATATATATATACTATTTTATTGTTTTTCTTTATACGTCTTATGTTACCATTAATAATGAAATATACTTCAGCGGATTTCGAGAGTTGTTCCTTTCCTTTTCCCTTATTTCCAACACAAGTAATAAAATTCGCTACTGGCATGTTTGGATATCGAATTGTGATTGGATATTCGGATTCAGATTTGTAGTCGAGGTTTCTTCCGAATCATCCGTTTGAGAATTAAACAGTTTTGATTTTGATTTCATCCAAATCCGAAGATAATCCAAATTAGTAATAGGACGCTACGTGCGTCCCGTGGCCTTGTTCCAAAAAAACTAAGAATTGTAGATGCTTCATGGCATGGTTCATATATCGCCGTTTTGAATAATATCTGTTTTTGTTGGTGATGTTTTAATCGAAGGAATATAGAAATGCAGACATAGAGCAACTCCAATCGGCTCTCAGGACACGCATACCGAAAAATCACTCCAATCGATACTGACTATTGTACTCAAAATGCGTTTTTTTATTATTGTCTCTCACCTCTGAACTCAAACATGCGTCTGCAATTTCATCCAATGCAAAAGTTTTGTCCACATGTAAAGCAACCCCTTTTAACTTTATAATTTGCTTTTCTTCCAAAATTTTTGTCTTTCATATCAGATTTATTTTGGTTTTTTACATTTGTATATTTGAAAATAAGTTTTAATAATTGTAAAACAAATACGTGTGTTTGTCACAAGAAATTGATGAAAGGCAAATTTAATGTAGAGATCAAGAAGCTATCATTAATATAAAATTGAATTATGCGGCAAAATAGTATTGTGTTGTTATATAATTACGATGCTATAATATTAAAGATGTACACACGGAATTTTGTATTATAATTAAATTATGTGTTATAAAATCGACAACTTTGTAAGTTATATTAATTATGTTATATTACTTTATGATAGTAAAATATGTAGGTAGTATTGAAATTTGTAAAAATTGGTGTAGAAAAGAATATTACAAAATAATCTTTTGGGTTTGAAAATGAGTTGATCGGTTGGAGAGTAATTACTGCATTTTGAGTTTGAGAATGCGTTTGAGTTTGAGAATGCGTTTCTCGGTTGGAGATTGTCTTACAAGGTTTTTTTGTTTGTTTATGATGTTCTAATTGAAGGAATATATTGGGGCTGTCATGAATAGAAGGAATACTTTTTTGCGTTTGCTTTTTTTTTTTTATGTTCTAGTGAATAGAATATATATAGTTGGAGGCCTTGGCCTAGTGGTCAAGGAAACGGTGAGATGTTGTGGGTTAGGTCGTGGGATCAAATCCTCACTTCCACAATTTCTTGAGAAGTCCTCATGTGGTGTTATCTCATGACTATCGTTGTACGGTGAATCATAGTCAGGTTGTGTGAGGAGACTTCACGACAGAAATATATATATATATATATATATATATATATATATATATATATAGGCCGCCTCACATGTAAGAATTTAATAAATACAAAGAAGATCTCATAGTTCACATATCCCTGTGTGCAAAATTTGAATCAGTATTTGTTTTTGTTTGTGATGAAGAAAATCAAAGATGGCGGCACGCATGTAAGAATTGAATAATATGAAATTAAGCAGAGATGCAATGCAATGGAACAGTCATGGCTCGATCTCACATTCAAGATTAGCCAATGCATCATAAGTTACTCTTTTTACCATGATTTTTTTTTCCTTTTGGATTGGGTACTTTCTATTGCATATTATTAGTTCATATCACAATATATGGTCCTCCAATGTTCATTCATTTATTTTACAAGCTGCGATCAATCAATATTAATTCAGACAGCATTATCCAATTACCACATCCATGCTCATCGAAGGGACTAAAACCTCAGTGAAGCTCATAGACAATATCAGGGAAAACAGACACAACTCCATTCATTTTGGCCAATGATTCTGCCTCTGCCTTAGTCATACGAGCAGCGAAACCCGTAAATCCACTCGTGTAAGTAAATAAAACCCTATCTTTAAACCTGCAAAAAAAATTAGTGTCGTTAAATCAACGAATAAGTCGATCATACGATTACAATTTTTAAACATGAATGTTACCTTGGAATCAAAGATTCCATAGCCTCCCTTTGTCTGATACTCCCCATGTATACTATGTAGACTCTTTCTTCTTCCCTTTGTTCAGCTGCCTTAAACCAACTCATGTTGATGAAAATATCTGTGAATGATGAATGATTTTAACTCTATGTGTGTTTGTGTGTCTGTTCGCACGACTTGATTATATATACTAGTTTGTTGTTTTACTACATTACGTCTTCTCTTTTCTCAGAACATGTCCTATTTCTTTTTCCCTAACTTCTTTAAGAAATCGACTTGTCTAGGGCCGAAGTACTATTAAAAAATATTCGTTAAACGATTTAGGTATTCAAATAAAGGGTGGTTCAAAAACAAACGGAATATATCCGAATTCCATCGCCATTTCGATTGCATTTGCATATCGAGTGATCATCGTAGTCACCTTTTTTTTCTGGGCGGTGCTCATCGAAATTTTCGAAATAGCACAAACCCACTATAAGCCACTAAGTTAACCTACATGTATGATGACTAATCAATACAGTAAGTATTATTGAGCTCTTAGTAGCTGCTACTCTTACGTCCTACATGTGCCTCATTAATATCATCATATGTTTCTGCTTACAGTAAAGCCCAGTTTACTCACATTGTTAGAAAAAAAAAAGGAAAATATTAGACACGGAAAATACGGTGTTTAAAACTAAAATTTCATATATATTGAGTATTAGACATGGTATTATCCGTGTCTGATGTGTAGGTGTTGTTCTCGTAGATATATACAGTTTCTAAAATGAATTTTGTCACATTTTTATTTTTATTTCCTTGTATCTAATCCGTGTATCAAAGACGGCCAAAAATCGATAACATTTTAAACTAAAAGTGGCACCTCGTAATACGAGGAACACTCATCCCCAAACATTGCGGGAATGAAAAATGTTGTTGTCCCTAATTTCATTGTAAAATAATTATTCAGGCAAAAACTGTACAAGGAAACATATCACACTATACTATTTTGTAATCATAATGAAAAAATTAGCCCGTAATAACTTCTACCTAAGGTATAAGAAATTAAAATATTATTAATCCAACAACGCAAGGGTGACCGACGACTTATCATATCGTCAATTCGCCAGCTCGCTCGCTCTTTATTATAACATAACAAGTGTATGTATTTGAGGTGTTTCAATTATGCTATGATACTTTTTCTATCGTGATAAACTCGCCTCTATGTAAATAAATATAGCTTCTGATGAACATTCAAACTCGAGTTGAGTATATGGGCAAAACCCTAAAATATAGGTGATGAGATCTTCGGGTGCAATGCCTTCGTAATTAGTATGCGTGCAAAGCTTTAGAGGAGGAATAAATGGGAGAAGAACACAACACCACCATATAAAATATATATTTTATTGTTTTATTTCACCAATTCATTACCAGCACACATGACACACTGTAGAAATTCTGGGCTGAGCCTCCGGTAATTATTAACCGTTAAAGAGGCTCACGCACATGCGTCACAGTGCCCGGTATAAGCTGATGGGGTTCCTTCTTAAAACCAATTGGTGTTAAGAGGAGTGGACCATCAAGCTTATATACCCATTTCATTTCTTGGAAACTTTCGATGTGGGACATCATTTGTCCTCACACGTGACAATCTCAATTCTCAACACTCCCCCCTCACGTGTGAACCCATTTTTTTTAAGGGACAGGAACGCCGTTCTTTTCGAACCTGCCGTATATTTTTTTTAATTGAGTCGGATCTTCCCGCTCTGATACCATGTAGAAATTCGGGCCGGGTCCCGATTATTTATCCAGACCCACGCACAGACGCCACACATGAGGAGGGGTCCCGGTATAAGCTTGATGGGTTCCTTCTTAAAACCAATTGGTGTTTAAGAGGAGTGGACCATCAAGCTTATATACCCATTTAATTTCTTGGAAACTTTCGATGTGGGACATCATTTGTCCTCACACGTGACAATCTCAACACACACATATCATATCACGACGACTCAATTATTTTATCACTTTGCTCTCCATTTACTACTACTGCTACTACTATTTTGATATTAACATATCATCATAGATAGATTTGATTCCATATATTGGTTCGTTCATCCAACTATACATAGGCACTTGGATAACTATGTTGTGATTATCGGTGGATATCCTCACGCGATTGCAGCAGAAGTCGTGCGTAACATGCCTGCCCGGGGGGATAATGAAGACAGCAGTAACGAGCGGATTATCTCTTGTAATAATTTCCTCGGCTTTTTTTGCATCTTCCCCGACGAGCTCGGGCCATTCATACCTGTAAGTGTATTGCGCACAGCACTTTGGATCCTGACAACCACCAGACTTGCAATGCCATCGATTACCAGCAGTTGCCATGCTTATTTATTATTGCTTCGATAATATACTTCTTATGTTGATGGTGAAATGAAATGAAATGTCGCAAGACCCTCTTATAGGAAGGAAATAAAGAAAAAGAGCGAGAGAGAGAGAGAGAGAGAGAGAGAGAGAGAGAGAGAGAGAGAGAGAGAGAGAGAGAGAGAGAGAGAGAGAGAGAGAGAGAGAGAGAGAGAGAGAGAGAGAGAGAGAGAGAGGTGGTAAATGTAATAATATTATGTTAATTTGGTGATGAAGATAAGAGTGTCTTATTAATGTAATATGTTAGTAAAAAAACAAAAAAGAGGAGATCTCCATAATATTGTAGTAGTGGACTTTTGACTTTAATGTTTTTTTTTTTTTTTTGCTAAATGCCATTTCATTTTGGTTTTGACAAAAGACTAAGCATTAATAAAACAAGGAATGTGCACCATATTTATATTTTAAATATTTTATTAATTATGTTATTTAAAAATAAAAATTTTAAGTAAGGATAAAATTGTAATAAACTAACATATTACCGGTAAAATGGTAAAAATACTTCAGAGACCAATTGACAGTTCTTAGACCCCCTAGGCTCTTTATATAAGAGTATAGAAAAATATTTTACTTACGCGATTCGGCACAACGCGCATCATAATCGTTGTTTTCCACACGACTAGCATATGTGGTGATTTTAATTAACTTTTTTTTCATTTCGGAAGTACAATACTTCATGTAGACATGCCCAATTTTAACCGTAACCGGCGGTTGAACCGTCTAACCGGCGGTTAACCGCCGGTTATGGTTATAACCGTAACGGCAACCGTCACGGGGCGGTTAGGGGTTTTCCCCAACCGCCAACCGCCGGTTATTAACCGGCGGTTAGGCGGTTAACCGGCGGTTATAACCTTAAATAAAAAAATAATAAAAAATAAAATTATACTATTTTAATTACTCATATTAATATTAATTAATTAGAAATACTATGTAACTTTACTAATATTAATACTAATTATTTAGAAATTTTTGAAACTATGTATTTTATATTGCATTAAAATTTCGTAATATATTTCATGATTGGTAAAATTTATTATATTTAAAATTTTATATCAAAATAGTAAATAGGAACGAAAATACACCGAAAATTCATTTAACTTTATAGTAAATTGCAAAACAAAAAATTTTAAAAAAATTAAAAAATAAAAAAAAATAAAAAAATAACCGGCGGTTTAACCGCCGGTTAACCGTCTAACCGGCGGTTGACTAACGGCGGTTAGTTAACCGGCAACCGGGGATGGCTAACCGTCAACCGCCCCTGGCCGGTTAGGTTACGGTTAGTCCCATGGACTAACCGTCAACCGCCGGTTACTAACCGCCGGTTACGGTTAACCGGCGGTTGGGCATGTCTAACTTCATGTACATTTTCTTGATGTAGGTCCCAACATCTGAGTCGAGCCACATAACTAAGTTGGGCTTGGAATTAGGGTTCAAAGCCCGTCCAACGAGCGCCAAGTGTGTGGTGCAAGCCCAAAAGTCGACAGTTAAACAAAGCCAAACCATATGATTAATCAAAATCGAAACTGAAAAAAAAAAAAAAAAAAATCCCTCGATGCCGAGCTGTTATGATTTTGTGAGATCAATTCATTAAAAAACCCTCTTGATTTTACGTTTTCTCTCGAAATTCTTTCTATAATTATTAGCAACAATTACTAAGTTAGATCGTATAAATCATTTGGATGGCGATAGGGGATACCTTATCCATGCGCCTATCTGCGTTTGACCATCAAAGTAATAAATCAACGAATGAATATGAGTATTAATTAAAGATGAAATCCAGAATACAAAAACAGATAAGCTTTATTTAAAATACAATGGAAACCGATTACGCTTTAGTTTTAATTAACCCTAATATCTTATGCAAAATCAAAAGCATGTGCTATCATATAAAATTTATTTTATTCAAAGATATTTAATAGAATAAATATAATTTAATTTTTTAATAATGTATATTTATATTTTATAAAAATTAAAAACTGACTGATTATAAAATTAAAGGTATAATGGTTGTTAACTAAAAATAGTAGTTAAATCAAAATGTAATGATAAGTGGGTTGTTTTAGTTCAGTTTTATTAAATAAATTTTAAGTTGCCAGACAAACCGAAGATCAACCATGGCTTTACGCTCAATACAATAGTATATAGATTTCCAGGTTATTTGGTCTAACTAGTAAACAATGTGTAATATAATATTAACAAAGCGGTTTGAAAGCTTTTAGAGTAACAAACATCTTAAGTATATATGTCATTGATTTATTTTCTTCATCCATAATAGCATTTCCAACGGGTACTTTATTTTTGTGTAAAACACAAAAATAGAGTACGATTCTACTCCAATGGGACTCCATATTTAACACAAATATTGTGTTTATCAGCAGAGAAACTCTAGATCTAGAGTACCCACAATTTTTAACACAAAATTAGAGTTTCAATTTCTATTTATTATATTTATTTAATAATACATATTTTATTATATTTAAAATATTTGATACACTATAATAATAATAAAACTAAAAATAATATTATTTTATTTAATATAATAAAATTAAACTTAAATAATATGTTAATTTTATCATTTATTTAATTTTAAATATTAATAATTAAAATATATTGACATTTTAATTTTATATAATAAAGTTTAATAAGTCAATTATGATAGTAATATATATGAATTTGATTTTTAGTGTAAAATAGAGTTAATGGGTAGGAGAGAAAACTAGTTTAGAAAAGAGAGTTTATGGGTTGGAGTAAAAGCACTGTAGCAATTGTATTATTGTATAACATTACCTGTATTTTTATGCGTTGCGTTGGAGATGCTCTAACAGGGAACTGGACTAGACCGTTCATCACCATCAAGATCAATTATTCATTATTATTCATTATTCGATGATAATAACATTAAGCTAGTAATCTTTATTTCTCGTTCATCATCCAACCATAGGCTCTTTCGCGACTTTGTTGTTGTTATCTATCCAAAGCCACACGCGATCGCAGCAGAAGTTGAGGATAATAAACTTTCCCAGCAGGACGGGGACGACCGTGACGAGCGGATTATCCCTCGTAATAACTTTCTCGGCTTTCGATGCATCTTCTCCGATCAGCTCGGGCCATCGAAACTTGTACACGTAATGGGCACAACAGTCGGGATCCATGCACTCGGAAACCTCGCATTTGTACTTGTATGGATTATTCGCCATGCTACTAAGTTTTATGATATGATGATGATGTTGATGAAATATAATGAAATGTAACCGACCGCACCACCTTTTTATAACAGGAGAAGGAAAATAAAAAAGGATGAGTATTTATTTTTTATTGGTCAACGTTATTAAATGATATATTAAAAGGAGGAAATGTACTTAGTGATTTCTACATTTATTTTGGGGAAAAAAATTCATATCATGATTTGCCAAAGAGTATGTGTTGAATGTGCATAATTTTCATTGATTACGTGATCAGTGAAAAAAATTGAATGAAATGAATTTCCAGATTCTTTCGGTTCATATCTTACCAGCACTTTTTGGTATACAAATTGATGGTATAAAATCGATAGCAATGTTAGGATTTTGTGAAAACCATTCATAAAATAAAACTCTCGTGATTTTTCGTTTTCTTTCGAGATTCTTTCTATAATTATTAGCAACAATTATTAAGTTAGATCGTATAAATCATCTTGGATATTGAGTGATACGGGCAGAAATTGTTCATGCACCTATATGCGTTTCACCAAATAATGTAGTAAATTAATGAATGCTACGAGTATTAATGATCCATAATATACAAAGCAGATAAGCTTTACTTGAAATAAAATGGAGACTTTTTGCATATAAAATCGCTTATAATTTACAATATTTAATAAAAAAATATAGTGTAAATTTAATTATGGTTATTTATAAGTATATAAAAATGGAAATCGATTTATTATAGAATTGAATGTTGAATGGTAATTAACTGAAACACTAAATATAGTTGGTGTAGAACTCTCAAACGGGCCTGTCCGGCCCCCTCACAGTGGCAGGACGGGCTGTAAATTATTAGGCCATCCAGGAAGCGGGCATGTGCCGGCCCATCAGTCCGGGCAGGCCCGCAAAAAAAAAAAAAGAAAAGAATATAATTATATTAAAATAGATATATAAATAAATTATATTGAATTTTATGTTTTTGGAGCTATGATTGTTCTTTAAGAACATAATAAATTAAAACATTTGATTAAATTAAATATATTTTTCAAATTGAATTCTTCAAGTTTGTTTCCTATTTTTCATTTTCATGTTATTATTTATTTATTTTTAAGCGGGCGGGCTAAGCCCGCTACTCGCCACAGGCGGGTCGGGCCTTCATTTCTCAGGTCCGCCAGTCCGCAGCCGCCCCCCAGCAGGTTTTGACAGCTCAAAGTTGGTATTTTCTTTCAATTTTATTAGTTAAATTTCCCACTAATAAAAACTTAATTGACGTTTTCATATCAATGCTTAACGCTCAATAAAGATGTTCAGGTTTTTTGGTCAACTGGTAAAAGATGTGTAATATTAGCAACCGGTTTGGAACTTGGAAGGCTTTTATGCAATTAGAGGAAGAAATGGAGAGAAGAAGAACAATATATACATGTTAAAGTCCATATTATATTATTGATTTTATTTCATCATCCATGACTAGAGACGACATCTTCATGGTGATCCATCATAGACCCATTATTTTTATTATTCATTCATAATTATTTGCCAAGGCAGTAATAATTTCATCCAACGATAGGCTCTTTCACGACTTTGTTGTTTTTATCGAGCCAAAGCAAGACACGATTGCAGCAGAAGTCGTGGATAGCAGCCCATCCTTTCGGGATTGGGACGACCCTCACGAGCGGATTATCTCTCGCAATTATTTGCTCGGCTTTCGATGCGTCTTCTCCTATCAGCTCGGGCCATCGATATTTGTACTTGTCGAGTGCACAGCACTTGGGATTCATGCAGTCAAAATCCTCGCATTCATAGTTGTGCCCATTATAATTCGCCATGGGTGTTGTTGATAAGTTTATAATGAAAGACCACACCACCACCTTTTTATAGTAGGAGAGTGGATTTCCTGATTTATTTAGGGGAAAAAGTTTCATGAGGAAATGTGTGGAAGTTTTTCATTGATAATCAGTAAAATGAATGAATGAACTAGACGGTATAGAATAGATGGTATAAAATCGTGCTCGTTTATGTGTGTTGATTTTGTGAAATCAATCGTTATCTTTTTTAGGGAGTGACATTCTCTGTCCCACTCATTTATCCCATTTTTTGTCTCGTATCAAGGATATGTGATAAGTGTCCAATCCAAGGATTAAGATCTTCCCTTTTCGTTTATTTTAATTTATAATTCTCTCATTAGATATTCTACCAAATTCTAAAATCATCATTGATTCATTACGATCATATTGATATCCATACCTTATATTTCTCGATATTTCTAAGTATCATTTTATTTTGTATATTTTAAAACATGGAATATAAAATGGGATATATTTGTGACACAGATGATAACACTCTCCTTTTTAATGGTTTGTCTATTTTGTACGTTTAAATTGAGATGGTATAAATAAGTTACACATTGTGGAATTGCTAGTAATGTGGTATATATTACATGCATGATGCATGTGGGGCTGTGTTGACCAATACCAGTCCACAATCAATATTATTCGTGTAAATTATAGCAATTTAAAAGATATAATCTCCTTCGCTATTAAGGGAGATATTTTGAGGTGAAACTTCACTTAAATCCCTATTAAGCAATTTTTCTATCACATAACTCCCTTGTCGGATAAATATATCACTTAAAGATCCGATTTAATGGTTGTACCAGGTTCTTCAGTCACGCCGTATCTTTGTAGGTTTGTATTGTGTACCACATTGATGTGTTGTTACGGCGTACTTAATGTGTGATATATAATGTACTATTTTCTCAATGTATGACGTACCACAGTACGTTGATATAGTGTACATAAATGTGTTGTATAGTGTAGCTGCAGCGGAATTGGTACTTATCGAACAAAAAATTATTTTATTAGGTACCTAAGTGATATATTTCTCTAACAATGGAGTTATGTGATAGAAAGTTTGCAAATAGGGATTTAATTGAAAAGCTCCCACATTTTGAACAATTTTTTTTTTAAAAAGTCATAGAGATAAAAAAAACGAATTCAAGGGAAAATATTTCGTGGATTCATTTTGCCAAATCAATTCGAATTGTAAATGTTCATATATTAGCGTTGGTTGGTGATTTCATTTGGACTCTTCAATGAAAAATATATCAAAGCATATTTAATCAAGGGACGACGACGAGTAAAGCAGGCCTTTTCCAACTTGTTCGAGGACGATTTTTTTCAACACTGTTCTTGTAAGTTCATGCATGATAATAGGGAGAAAACCCAAATTCGTCCCTGATGTTTACCCTCTGATCCAATTTCGTCCCTGATGTTTCGACTGAACCAATTTAGTCCCCGATGTTATAAAAAATAGACCAATTTCGTCCTTCCGTCACCGGATCCGTCAATTTAAACGGGGATTGGTCACGCACGACACGTGACACCGGTTGTTCATTAAACATTTATATATATATATATTATATATATATTATATATATAAATTCATATTTATATAGGAAATTAGGGCAAATAAGGACAGAAGATAACATATGGATCGTGAAATTAGGGCAGCCCCAAATTGATTTCGACCGACCTCCTCGAAACACACCGTTGAAGAATCAAGAGAATACCCAAAGATTGAATGCCGAACGTCCTCGAAACACAACGTGGCTAATTCATTTAAATATGGGATATCTAGCTCTTCCCTCGTCATCAGACTCACTTCTAAATTCCTCCTCACTCACTACCCAACGTTCGGCCTTCAATCTTTGGGTATTCTCTTGATTCTTCAACGGTGTGTTTCGAGGAGGTCGGTCGAAATCAATTTGGGGCTGCCCTAATTTCACGATCCATATGTTACCTTCTGTTCTTATTTGCCCTAATTTCCTATATAAATATGGATTTATATATATAAAAATGTTTAATGAACAATCGGTGTCACGTGCCGTGCACGTGACCAATCCCCGTTTAAATTGACGGATTCGGTGACGGAGGGACGAAATTGGTCTATTTTTTATAACATCGGGGACTAAATTGTTTCAGTCGAAACATCATCGACGAAATTGGATCAGAGGGTAAACATCAGGGTCGAATTTGGGTTTTCTCCCCATGATAATATGTAATTAATTTATTTTTTTTCTCAATCGTATGCAATTGGATCTTGCTTGCAAGTTTTAGTAGATGCGATAAGGTCAGAAGTCAAATGCGGGCATAAGGTGTTTGTTTTAATGCGTACCTGAAACTGTGTAGCTTTTTGTGGCAATGCAACTGTTGATCTTGCTCGGGCTTTACTTACTATTTATTAGTGACTGGTTAGTTAGCGTTGTAGGCTTAAGAGAGGATGTAGCTAGCTAACGGTGGTACTGAAAGAAAATATCTACCAAATAGGCGTATGCATCTAATAGTTGGCAAAGTTGTGCGGAAGAAATCTGAAACAATGAAAGAAAGGCATGGAGGACGAAAATAATCTTATCTTTACTAACAAGTTGCATCACAGTAGGATCCTCTTACACTCTTACTTACCCCGTCATCATGCTATATCCTATGCTATGCTTACAGCGAAAGGACTACGAACTTTGTACTTATCATCACTAGTCCACGTGATTGAACCGAATAAGTCTTTTGAAGTGGCCTTGTTTATCTTGAATATCACCTTAAAACTCAGCTTACGTACGCCCATCGTGAAGCTGAGTTTATCTGGCACCACCAAGACATCCATCGTGCTAGGTTTTTCCACCTTGACGACATACACGGAATCTTCCTCCCCAACGTTTGTTACTGTTCTTTCGACAGTCTTATTTTTTCCGAGCGCCAAACGGGAGACAGCGATGGAAGGATAGTTCATGTTGGAGATTGCGTCCCTACTCGAGTTCATCGGGCACGAAAAGTCGCTGGGTAAGTCCAAAGCAATCCTTTTGATCTTCTCCACGCTGTATCCAAGATTGCAGAGAAAAAGGTAGTACTCTATCATCTCTGTCTCGTAAACTAGCCCGGGCATTAACGGTTTCGAAATGCTGATTTGGCCAGACCCCATCTCATATGGGGTGGCGATTGACCCATCCACCATTTTTATGCTACCGTGGCTGTCGTCTTTATCGATTGCTGTGTGGTGAGACGTGATGTTAGGAAAAAGAAATAAGAAAGCATGAAATTTCTCAAGTAATTGGCTGTGTAATTTATGTATAAAACCCGTCGTCATGATCGCAGATTTGATGGCCGACGGAGACCATTTGGGGTGCTTTGACCTGACCGTTGCTGCCAGCCCAGAAACATGCGGGCAGGCCATGGATGTGCCCGAGAGTAGCACGAAATGAGGCGGTTTTTTCCCGGGCAGGGCCTGTTCTTTGATGTTTGAGGGCGAAGCTGCTAGAATCTTCACGCCGGGCGCTGCAACGTCAGGCTACATACATATAGAGAAGAAACCAAGCAAGATATGATCATTATTGACCATTTCTTTAAAATAATCTGAAGTTTTAGTTACCTTGATTAGGTTTCTGTTGCCCTCAATGGGACCCCTCGAAGAAAAGTCGGCGACTATTGGAGCTCGCTTGAGATTCAGCGCCGTCACCGAAGGTAGAATCGTGGCGACGGGATTCCTTCGACAAACAGATAATAATAGCTCGGTCATATTAGTTTTTGTTTACTCATATTTGAAGGAAATTCTGACTTAATTATTTATAACAACCTTGTTGAGTTTATGTAGGAAAGAATCTCAGGAGCATCTTGTTAACGGATGGCAGCGATGGGTCGAGTTCGATAATCGGTATCGATTATCCACTCTCGATTATTTATAGAGATCAGCCCAATCGCGCCTTGCCCTTAAGGTCTTCAAAAACGACTACGCTTCGAATTCCTTGAATGTCTCCGCCGCATATCACTATCTTTCCCTTTATCTTTTTGCTATCCAGGGATCCCGGGAAGCATTGCCTGAAAACGGAACACATACGTCTTCAGATTGGCATCAAGAAATAGTGAAGCGTCTTTTTTTTTTTTCTTTACCTTGCGTCGGTTTCGTTAAACCCGCTCGATTTGTTTCTCGCCGACTCCCCGTCGATCAGCGGATACACGGGACGTTTCTTGAGATTGGAAAAATTTATGCCTCCTCCCTTTGTCGGCGTCGACCAAGACAGTTGTTAGGAGTGAGGGGGAAAAACACAATGATTCGTTCTTTGATCATTACCTTAATGCCCTTTTTGCCCCCCAACACGACGTCGACCTCGAATGAACGGTCAACGGTGGCGGCGGCGACTGTCAGTACCCACGCGGCCGTATTCTCGACGGTCTTTGGCCCGCTAAGACCGCTGTTGCCGGCTGCGCAAATGACCGTAATACCCTTCTCCACCGCGTGGAACGCTCCGATGGCGACGGGGTCCTCGTCGAACGGAAGGTTCCGTCCGCCGCCCAACGATAGGGAGAGCACGTGTACACCGTCGGCTATCGCGTCGTCCATCGCCTTGAGGATGGCCGAGCCGTCGCAATCTTGGAATATGCATACGCGATAGGCGGCGATCCTCGACTTGGGCGAGCCTCCCCTTGCGGTCCCCTCGGCTAGTCCGTAGTAGGACGCCCCGGGAACTGGAGCGCCGGCGGCCGTCGACGCTACGTGGGTGCCGTGGCCTTCTTCGTCCCTCGGCGTGTTCGAGACGCTCGGATAATATCGTGCGCCTATCAGTTTCCTGATGCAGAAAGGAATTGATTGGTCAATCGATTCGTTTCTCTCTTTTTTGTTTTTAGAAAAAAAAATAAGATAATTATATGTGCTTACTTGTTGCAGTTGGAGGAGCTGAAGTTTCTTCCCGCCATGCAACGCCCCTTCCAGTGGGACGGGATTGGGCCCATTCCGTTATCGGAGAAACTCGCCGATTCAGGCCAAATTCCTGGAGGAAAAAATAGTTGGTGTATGTGATGAAGTGTACTAATAATAAAAGGCATTGTTGTAATAATTATTTATTACCTGTGTCGAGGATTCCGATGATGGTGTCCGACCCATCCGAGGACGAATTATAACCAGCAGTATCAGCATCAGAAGTTGTTGATGATGATGATGAGAATTCTTGGGACTTTAGGAAATCCCACGAGCGAGTTGTGTGGAGTTTATAGACTCTGTTTGGGAATACGGAGACGACGCCCGGCATTTCGGCTATCGATTTCGCCTCGGCCTCAGTCATGCGAGCTGCAAAGCCCGTAAAACCATTCGTGTACGTATATACCACTCTATCTTTGTTCCTGAAAATTTATTTGTTTCATTCAATAATTCCTTTGAAGTTTCATGCAAAAAAAATAAAACCTCTACTATATCGTACGTTGAGTTATTGTAATAATTATTATACCTTGATATGAGTGAGGTCATGGTTTGAAGTTGACGAGGCCCTCCCATATACACTATATGAACTTGTTCTTCTTCTCCTTTGCTTCCATTTTCACAGCTGGCGCCATGAAAATGGGATATTGTAATAACAACACTGAGAAGAACAAATGCTGTTGCTGAATACAATCCCATTTTCTTGATGATATTATAGTTTTGTGTGTGTGTTTTTGCTTGATGTGTGTGTGTGTTCGAACGATCAGAGAGGAAAGACTGTTGCGAGAGTTTTGTGCTCTGTAAAAACTTGTATATAAAGGGAAGGAAGGCAACAACTGGATACTATGTTATGTGCATGTAGATAATACTGATTAGTGACTCTCTCTATATCTCTCTGTTCTCCTATTAGTTTGCTCTACTAATTGTTGTTCCCATTTCAAGTGTTAATGAAGAAACTTAGTCGTTGAATTTTTCTATTCTGTGTATGGGTAACCATGCTCAAATTTAGACCAACGAAAATTAATTAGTATAGGTCTATTAGTTATCCCGATTATATAGAAAATATTAGATAATTAACTTGATTAATTATATATTTGTGCGAGGCGTTGATGAGCAAGTGAGTTGTCACAAGTCACACTATATTCTGAAAGCTAGGAAAAGGTGGTGTGAAGTAATTTAGGTGGTCACTGTTTTTTTTATTGGTCAACATTAATTCAACGGTAATAGATATATTATCTACATTGCTTTAATAATTACTAAAAACAGAACAGAAATTGATCGTTTACTATTTTAATTAACGGTTTCTGCTTCGTTGGTAAACAAGTAAAGATTGTGTGGTGTATAAATACGATTGCGGAACCGATTTGAAAGCTTTAACGGAAAGTGGAGCTTAACGTGTAAAGAAGAAAAAACGCTATAAATGTATATTACGTCTGTTTATTTAACCATCACATCATTAAAACTCATATAATTAATATTATTTCTATTATAATCATCGTTACTATATTATTGCTACTACTATTACTATTGTCATTATTTATTGGATAAAGCTATCTTACAATAGCAAACGTGAGAAATGGTCATCACAAAGTCGGTACGCAACAATATAAATGACTTCATAGACAGCACAAAACATCATCACATTCGATTATTTAATATATATATATATATATAAATATATATATCAAACACTACGTATATACGTTAATAAATTTTATATTTCATCTTTCTTTTAGTAGTCATTATTGTTTTTTAATCCCATCTTCTGCAAATGCGATTATGTCGTCACTCGAGCGAGCAAACGGCGTGAAATCCAACCATATGATTACTAATATTAATAATAATCATAATAATAAATAAATCCAATATTATAATAATCATAATAATCAATAAATCCAACCCTATGATTAATTAAAATTGAAATCGGTAAAAAGAAATCGTATCGATTCCTTATACCGAGCTATGTGATGATTTTGTGAAATGCATTCATAAAACCTCATGATTTCTCGTTTTCTTTCGAGATTCTTTCTATAATTATTACCAACAATTATTAAGTTTGATCGTATAAAGCATTTGGATTGTGATACGGGCATAAATTATTCACGCACCTACCTTTGCGTTTGACAACTATTGAAGTAATAAAATTAATGAAAGAATATGAGTATTAATTCAAAATATACAAACAGAAGAGCTTTTCTTTAAATAAAATAGAGATTGATTACACTTCAATTTTTAGGGGTCTTTACACATAAGTACCTATTTGGATAAAAACTTATAATTTAGTACCCTGTCGGGATTTTTTTATATGTAGGTACCTAACAGAATAATTTTTTTGCACATAGGTACTCGATCCCCGCATGTACACCATACAACACATTTGGGTACCATATACAAAACACATTTGAGTACCCTATATAACAGAAAAGGTACGACGTATGCCACATTTAGGTACGCTCTATGTAACACACAGGTATGTCGTAGGTACGACGTATGCTACATTTAGTTACCCTATATCAACGTGTTATTAGAGCTGTCAAAATGGCGGGCCGGGCCGGGTTGGCCCGCCGCCCGCCAAAGCCCGCCACTTGGCGGGGCGGGGCGGGCCTAAAAAATGGGGGACCGGCCCCCCCGCGGCGGGCCGCGGGCTAGGCGGGCCAGGCCCGCCCGCCTATATATATTATTTTTTGTATTTTTATTTTATAATTTAATTTATTAATTTGTTTTAGTTAATTAAGGTATTTAATAATAAATTTTGATAAACAACATATTAATTATATATTTATAAAAATATATGTTATTAATTATGGTATAATTAATGAATCATTAACTATTAAATTAATATATTTAAACATAATATATGATATAAAATATATATATATATAATTTTATTAAACTGGCGGCCAGCCCGCCCCGCCCCGCCTAGCCCGCGGCCCGCGCGGGCTAGCCCGTTTAGGCCCACCTTCTTGCGGGCCTTAAAAATCCCAGCCAAGCCCGCCCCATATGCAGGGCGGGGCGGGCCGCGGGCCTTTTGATAGGTATACGTGTTATGGTACGCAATATACACACAGGAAGGTACGGCATCACTAAAAGAAACTGGTAAAAATTAAATCGGGTACCTATCTGTAAAATTTTCTGACATGGGTACCTATGTGAAAAAATTTTATTCAATTGGGTATTCATGTGTAGATGTACCCAATTTTTGTGCTACTACTTTTTCACGTTCAAGTGAGTGTGCTATAATATATTAATATGTTACATAAAAATTATTTAAATTTAAAATATTAAATAGCTTAATTAAGTATTTCTTTTTCTTTCGGCTTTTGTCACGTTGTGGTGTTACGCTCTTATTTGAGCCTTTGTTCTCTATCTCTACCGAGTACTGATATCACCGGAGAGATCCATTATGCTATTAAGCAGTGGCGGAGCCTCATGAGGACCAGTAGGACTGGAATTTTGTTTTATTAGTACTAAATGGAGATATTTTTGGGATATTTTTGTAAGATTGGAGTAAATTTGAACACAAATTAAACTATAGGGACCCTAGTGAAATTTTTTAGAAATTGTGCGTATGGCGTCCAATTAGATTGGACCCCACTAGGAAAGTTTTCTGCCTCCGCCACTGCTATTTAGCCCCTGTATTTTTGTTGATTAACACAAGCTATCGTACGGGAAAAAAACGAAACTAAATTTATTATAAAATTAAAGGTAGAATGTTGCTAATTAACCAAAAAAAAATAAAAGGTTGTTGGCATTTTTCTTTCAGTATTATAAGATTATTCTTTTTAACAGACCAACTGACGATTGGTCTCAAATCCTTTGGTCAACCAGTAAAAATTTTGTGTGTGCGGTTTGAAAGGTTAAGAGAATAAATAAAGAAGAACAAATATCGTATATATGTGATTCATTTTCATTCCAGGCCCCGACATAACTATCATTTAGGATTTAGGCCCTCTTGGCAAAAAATTTAGTTTTAAGTACTCATTTTCTGCAAGTACCACTTCATTGCTCTTTCATACCAGTATGTTCAAATTTTGTAACACAAAATCATAATTCGGTACCAGTTTATGATCATCAGATACCAGTTTATTTTCTGCAGTACCACTTCATTGCTATGACAAACCAGTATGTTGAAATTTGTAACACAAACGATCATTTTATACCAGTTCATATATATTTCATACCACTTTTTTACACCACTTTAACCTAAAAAATTTTCAAACATGGTCTGAATTCGAAATCAAACCCTTAATGGGGCCTGATTTCGAATTGACCCAATTTCATCATCCATAACTAGACACGGTAGTACGTCATCATCACCACATACCAATTATTTATTTTATTATTATTTGCCAAAAGATATGAGATAGTAGTAATTTATATATTTCGTCCGATCATAGGCACTTTTACGACTTTGTTATTGTTATCGATCCAAAGCCACACACGATCGCAGCAGAAGTTGAGGATAACACCTTTTCCCGGGGGGGGGGGGGACGGGTACGACCGTGATGAGCAGTTGTCTCCCGTAATAACTTCCTCGGCTTTCGATGCTGCTTCTCCGATCAGCTCGGGCCATACTTTTTTGTAATGGGCACTAAGGCACCTAGAATTCTCGCATTTGTTGTTGTACCGATTAGGGAATTTCGCCATGATGATGATGAAATATATTGAGAAATGTCACACTTACCGCTCCACCTATTAGGGAGGGAAAAAAATGAGGTTATTATAGGGAGTATATATTTTTATTGGTCACGTTATTAAATGATAAAAAAAAAAGAGGAAATATATTTAGTGAATTTCCAAATTTGTTTACGGGAAAATATTTCAAATTAAATGATTTGCCGAAGAGTATATGTGGGTAAGTTTTCATTTATCACGTGATCAGTAAAAAAAATTGAATGAAATGAATAAGCATACATCATCACATTCGAATATTTTAAAAAAAAAAAAAAAAAAAAAAAACATGCCTTTGACTGCAGTGCATTGGCATTGTATAAATTAGAAATTGATATTTAGTAATAAATAATTATCAAACACTACATACTACATCCGTTAATAAATTTTATATTTCGTCTTTAGTAGTCATTATTGTTCTTTAATCCCATCTTCATGTCATTACTCGAGCGAGCAAAAGGCCTGAAACTCAACCATTACTTAGAATAATAATAATAATAGTAATAATAATAATAATTAATAATAATAATAAACCCAACCATAAGATTAATTAACATCGAAATCGATAAAAAGAAATCGTATCATTCCTCGATGCCGAGCTATGTTACGATTTTTGATGAAACCCTCGTGATTTCTCGTTTTCTTTGGAGATTCTTTCTATAATTATTACCAACAATTAATAATTTAGATCGTATAAATCATTTTGGATTAAATTATTCACTCACCTTGACCAATTATTGAAGTAATAAATTAATGAAGGAATACGATTATACGAGTATTAACTAAAGATAAATCAAAAAATATACAAACAGATGAGCTTTACTTTAAATAAAATGGAAATTGAAGTACTTTTTTCACTTTGAAGTGTGCATGTGTAAATATTTCACATAAAATTTATTTTAGTTTAAAATATTAAATTGCTTAATTATGTATTACGTTTTCTTTCTGCTTTTGTCATATTGTGGTATTATGATCATGGTTTGGCCTTTGTCCTCTATCCGATACTGACTTCACCGGAGAGAAACGTTGGGCTATTTAGCCCCTATATTTTTTTTTTATTAATACAAGCTATCGCTTCGGGAAAAAAAATGAAAATTAATTTATATAAAAAGTAAAGGCAGAATATTGCTAATTAACCCAACATAGTAACTAATGTTGTTGGTGTTTTTCTTTCAATTTTTTTTTAATAAAACTTAATTGGCAGACCAATTGACGATAGCAATGATCTCGGCTTCTTTGGTCAACCGGTAAAAATGCGTAATATCATTACCAATGGGTTTGAGAGCTTAAGAGAATAAATAGAGAAGAACAAACATCGTAAACACACATATATTATTGATTTATTTCATCATCCATAACTAGACATAGTAGTACATCACCATAGACCAATTATTTATTATATTATTATTATTATTATTTGCCAAAGATATAAGGTAGTAGTAATTTATATATTTCACCCAACCAATGGCACTTCTACGACTTTGTTGTTCTTATCGATCCAAAGCCACACACGATCGCAGCAGAAGTTGTGGATAACACCCTTTCCCGGCGGGACCGGGATGACAGTGACGAGTGGATTATCTCTCGTAATAACTTTCTCTGCTTTCGATGCATCTTCTCCGATCAGCTCGGGCCATACTTTTTTGTACTTGTATCCGGGAATCAGGCACCCAAAATCCACGCATTTGTGATAGTACGGACTATTCGCCATGCTACTAAGTTTTTGATATGATGATGATGATGAAATATAATGAAATGTCACTATGACTGCACCCTTTTTATAATAGGGACAAAAAAAAGGTTATAATTAGTGAGTATTTATTTTTATTGGTCAACGTTATTAAATGATAACAAAAAAGAGAAATGTATTTAGTGGATTTCCAGATTTATTTAGGGGAAAATATTTCATATTATGATGTGGATAAGTTATCATTGATTACGTGATCAATAAAAAATTAAATGAAATGAATGAGCAGTTCTTTGGAGATTATTTTGCCAGCACTTTTGGTATAAAATCGTAGGTTTCGAATATATGTTTTGATTTTGTGAAATCAAATCACAAGAGCATCGTGATAGTCGTTGTCTTTTGGGAGAAATTTGTTTCTGTGTTACTAAATGTGTTTAGATTGTATATATAATTTATACATATTGAAATAAGGTATGCGAGTGTGGGTGGTGTGTGGCTGTCCTGGCCACTACCAAATACCAATCAATATTAGTGTACCTTAAAACAGTTTAAAAGATACTAGTAATGTCTGCGCACACATTTGTGTGCATATACATATATATTATATTAATCTTATCTAAATACACAGTGGAAATTATATTTTAACTATAAACTGTCTTTATAAATATATAGAAGAGAACACTCAAATGCATGTGCATATACATATATATTATATTAATTTTATCTAAAATACATAGTGGAATTTATATTTTAACTATAAACTGTCTTTATAAATATAAGAACAATTTGCGGCAGTTTTATTTTTCAATGCGATAGGTTTGGTCAATAAGAACGTGGGTCAATAACTGTTTTTGGGTGGTTTCACAATTTATTAATATATATTTAATAATTCAAAATTAACAGACCAAAATTGAATAAAAAAGGGCAGTTTAATTACCCGAGACTTAAGAATAGATGATAATCCTTTCTATTAATAATATAATGAACAAATTTTCAAAAATAATAGAAAAAAAGATTAATAGAATATTTGGTCGATTCATTTTGCCATATTAATTATTAAGTCGAATTTTAATTTCTCATAGACCGTATATAACTTTTTATTTATTAGCGCTGGTGAAGATTTCATTTGGAAAAATATATCATCAAAGCATATTGGAGGAGTAGAGTAGGCCTTTTTCCACTTGTTCGCAGAAGATTTTCTTTCAACTAAATGCTCGGGTAAGGCCATCTCCAGTGGATACCTAAATTAGGTTGCAAAATAGGTTTTTGTGTCCAATGGACATCCATTTCAATACGTAAAATGGGTATTGACCTATTTCTGTGACACAGAAACCCAAATTTGGGTTTGTACTGTTCATCAACCAAGAACTTTTTAACTCCTATAAAAAAGACCCATATTAAATTATTGATTTAATTTTAGTACAAAGCATTTTCAATTTTTCATTCGTCTTAATTTTACTTCATTCTTTTATATTATATAATAGGTCAATAATGTTTATGATTGTAAACTAAATACTTATGTTATTTTATAAATTTTTAAGTAATATTTTAATTTGTCGTTTGGTCTAGTTTGTTCAATTGTAAAATATGTGGGTAATATTAAAAATTAATAAAAGTTGATGTGAAAGAGAATATTTAAGAATATTCTTTTGAGTTTGAGAATGAGTATAATGGTTGGAGAAGAATGACAGCATTTTGAGTCTGAGAATGAGTTTGAGTTTGAGAATAGGTTTTTCGGTTGGAGATGGTCTAACTTCATGCATGGTAATATGTAATTGGATCTTGACTTGCAAGTTTTAGTAGATGCGATTAGGTTAGAATAGAAGTCAAACGCGGGGCATAAGGTGTTTGTTTTAATGCGTAGGGGAAACTGTAGCTTTTTGTGGCAATGCAACTGTGTTGATCTTGCTCGGGCTTTACTTACTATTAATGATTGATTAGTTAGCATTATAGGCTTACAGTGAAAGAAATAGCCGTATGCATGTAATTGTTCTTTGGCACATTGGTGTGTGCTGAAGAAATCTGAAGCAACGAAACAAAGGCGTGGAAGACCAAAATAGTCTTATCTTTACTAATAAGTTGCATCACAGTAGGATTCTCTTACAATCATTCATCCTTAATTACTTACCCCCATCATCATGCTAGGCTATGCTTACAACAAAAGGGCTATAAACTTTATACTGCTTATCATCACTAGTCCATGTGATTGAACCGAATAAGTCTTTTGAAGTGGCCATCTTTAGCTTGAAAATCACTTTAAAACTCAGTTTACGAATGCCCCTCTTGAATTTAAGTCTATCTGGCACCACCCAGACATCCATCGTGTTAGGACTTTGCACCTTGGCAGCGTAAATGCAATCTTCGTCCCCAACGTTTGTTACTGTTCTTTCAACAGTCTTGTTTTTCCCAGGTGTCAGGTCGGAGACGGCGGTCGAAGGATAGTTCATGCTGGAGATTGCATCCCTACTCCAGTTAATGGGGCACGAAAAGTCGCCGGGTAAGTCCAAAGCAATCCTCTTGATCTTTTCCACGTTGTATCCAAGATTGCAGAGAAAAAGGTAGTACTCTATCATCTCTGTCTCGTAAACTAGCCCGGGATTTAACGGTTTCGAAATGCTTATTTGGCCGGACCCCATCTCATATGGGGTGGCGATCGTCCCATCCTCCATTTTTATTGGGCCGTGTTCGTTGTCCTCTTGGATTGCTGTGTGCGATAATGACATGTTAGGAACAAAAATGAAATTCTTTTAAATGTATCGTAATACGATTATGTCATAGGTGTTAACCCGTCGTCATGATCGCAGATTTGATGGCCGAGGGGGACCATTTGGGGTGCTTTGACCTGACCGTCGCTGCCAGCCCGGAAACATGCGGGCAGGACATGGATGTGCCAAAGAGCAGGACGAAAAGTGGCGGTCTTTTTCCGGGCAGCGCCTTTTCTTTGTTGTTCGAGGGCGAAGCTGCTAGAATTTTGTAGCCTGGCGCTGCAACGTCAGGCTACAGACATACATACAGAAAAGAAACCATTCAAGATTCTTGCATGCATGCGTGCGTTGGTTGGTGGTACTCTTTATTCTCCTTCATCAGTATGCTCATTATTAAACAAGAAGTTTTTACCTACCTTGATTAGGTTTCTGTTACCTTCAATGGGTCCTCTTGAAGAAAACTCTGGGACTAACGGAGCCCGCTTGATATTCAGCGCCGTCACCGATGGAAGAATCGTGGCGACGGGATTCCTTCAGACAGATAATGCATTTGCAAACACACTATTATGGGATGATGTGAAATTGATGATTTTTCTATAGGAATTTATTCGACTTTTAAATTATAACGCTAACCTTGTTGAGTTTATGTAGGAGAGAATTTCATCAGCATCTCGTGCACGGATTGCAGAGATCGGCCTGGTTCCGTATTCTGTTTCGAATTCCCACTCTTGATTTTTTATATATATCAACCCAATCGCCCCTCCTCGCCTCTTAAGGTCGTCGAACAGGTATGTCGGGCTGCTGATGGTTTCTTCGATTTCTCCGTCGCATAGGACTATTTTTCCCTTTAACTTTTCATTATCTAGCGATTCGGGGAAGCACCGCCTGAAACGAAGGCATTCATATAATTAGCAATGAAGACGAAAAAAAAGGAAGAAACGTTTCCTTTACCTTGCATCGGTTTCGTTGAATCCGCTCGATTTGTTTCTCGCCGACTCCCCGTCGATCAGAGGATACACGGGACGTTTCTCGAGATTGGAAAAGTTTATGCCTCCTCCCTTAAAGACACAGTTGTTAGTAAGATATGAGAAGAGAAGGAAAAAATAGATCATCAATTTGATTTACTTTGATCACTACCTTAATGACCTTTTTGCCCCCCAACACGACGTCGACCTCGAACAAACGGTCGACGGTGGTGGCGGCGACGGTGAGTATCCACGGGGCCGTATTCTTGACGGTCTTAGGCCCTCTAAAACCGCTGTTGCCGGCCGAGCAAATGACCGTAATACCCTTCTCCACCGCGTAGAGGGCTCCGATGGCGACGGGGTCCACGCCAATGTTCCCTCCGATGCCCAACGATAGGGAGAGTATGTGTACGCCGTCTTCTATCGCGTCGTCCATCGCCTTGAGGATTGCCGAGCCGTCGCAGCCTTGTAAGGCGCACACGCGATAGGCGGCGATCCTCGACTTGGGCGAGCCTCCCCTCGCCGTCCCCTTTGCCAGTCCATAGTAGGACGCCCCGGGAACTCGAGCGCCGGCCGCCGTGGACGCTACGTGGGTGCCGTGGCCTTCTTCGTCCCTCGGCGTGTTCGAGACGCTCGAATAATATCGCGCGCCAATCAGTTTCCTGTCAGTATTATTCGAGTTTTTTTCCTTTTTCTCCTTTTTAAAAGAAAAAATAAATAAATAAATTTTATATGTGCTTACTTGTTGCAGTTGGAGGTGCTGAAGTTTCTTCCCGCCATGCAGCGCCCTTTCCAGTGGGACGGGACTGGGTCCATACCCTTATCGGAGAAACTCGCCGATTCCGGCCAAATTCCTGGACAATATGAGGAGGACGAGGAAATATATATTGCACGTGATGATTATAATAATATGATCAAGTGTACTAATAAAAGGCATTGTTGTGATAATTATTTATTACCTGTGTCGAGGATTCCGATGATGGTGTCCGATCCATCCGAGGACGAATTATAACCAGCAGTATCAGCATCACAAGCTGTTGATGATGATGATGAGATTTCTTGGGACTTTAGGAAATCCCACTAGCGAGTTGTGTGGAGTTTATAGACTCTGTTCGGGAATACGGAGACGCCGCCCGGCATTTCGGCTATCGATTTCGCCTGGGCCTCGGTCATGCGAGCTGCAAAGCCCGTAAAACCATTCGTGTACGTATATATCACTCTATCTTTGTTCCTGAAAATTTATTTATTTCATTCAATAATTCCTTTGAAGTTTCATGCAAAAAAAATAAAACCTCTACTATGTCGTACGTTGAGTTATTGTAATAATTATTATACCTTGATATGAGTGAGGTCATGGTTTGAAGTTGACGAGGCCCTCCCATATACACTATATGAACTTGTTCTTCTTCTCCTTTGCTTCCATTTTCACAGCTGGCGCCATGAAAATGGGATATTGTAATAACAACATTGAGAAGAACAAATGCTGTTGCTGAATACAATCCCATTTTCTTGATGTGTGTGTGTGTGTGTTTTTTTTGCTTGATGTGTGCGAGTGCGCGCGTGATCAGATATGAAAGACTATGTTGTGAGAGTTTGTGCTCTGTCGAAAACTTGTATATATAGAGAGAGGAAGGAAGGGGCTACAACTTTGATATTATGTTATGTGCATGTAGATAATACTTACTCTCTTTGCTCTTCTATTAGTTGCTCTACTAATTCTTGTTCCCATTTTAAGTGTTAATGACAGTGATAAGTAACTTATATTCATTGGAATTTTCTTCTCTGCGTAATGTAGTAGCCTAACTCAAATTTAGACCAACCCAAATGAATTAGTAATGGGTAAAGGTCTATTAGTAATTTAGGTGGTCAATGTTTTTAATTGGTCAACATTAATATTAATAGATAGATATATTATAATTAAAACAGAAATTGATCTTACTATTTTAGTTTAACGTAGCTTCTTTAGTCAGCAAACAAAAAATATTTTTCCAGAGTACAAATAAATAGGATTGCGTGACCGATCGGATGAAAGCTTTAGAGGAAATTGGAGCTTAACGTGTAAAGAAGAACAAATTCTATAATTATATATTATTTATTACTCCCCCACATCATCAAAACTCACATAATTAATATTATTTCTATTATTATCACCATTACCATATCAGTGCTACTACTATTATCGTTATTATTTATAACTATTTGAAAAAATTATATCGAGCTAGTAAGCTTATAGGCGCTTACATTTACATACACTACCGAAGACGAAAACTTATCCTAATATAATGAGCTAGTTCATCATGCATTTAAAATTCGTCCTACCTCAATACAATATCGTGGGTTTTATTAATTATTCGAAAGGGTAATTCATCAAATTCAACGCGTGATGATGAAATGAAATGGCACAGTTCTTATCTTTCCATAGTTTTTGAGGTATTTAATTGGTCAACATCAGCTAACCTCGTAGGGTAATCAATCATCGACATATTGTGTACATTTATTTACTATCTATTGTTTTGTAGCGGAAATAAAGAATCCTATCCGATCATATAGTTGATAAAATTAGAAATTGATACTTACTAATAAATAAATTATTACTTCTCGTAATTGATAATAAAAAAAAAAATCAAACACTACATATAGATATAGATATTTATATCATCTTTCTGCATTTGCACCATGTTCATAGCGAGAGATCTCTCATCACTTTAGAATATATATCCAAACAAACAACATTAAACACGAACGGATAAGGAAGACCCATATATCATTTTCACTTACAAGAGACAGCGTGAGATTCTTTGGTACTTTCTCAACTTTGGAATCAAATTCAACCACTATTCGAGTTTCCTCTAGTACTTATACTTCATCGACCACCTCTACTACTGTAATTTCTTCTTCAGTAGATGCTCCCTCACCGTTTTCCGAAGGATGTTGGACTTCCCAAGAGGCATGTTCTTCACTTTTTGGGATGCTTCTCCTAGGGCTCAAAAGAGACGGGGAACTGTGGAGAATAAAAGCAAAAAAAAAAACAAAAAAAGGATTGGAAATAAAATATGAAAATAAAATTGCAAAATAAGTTCTACCATCGAGGCTCAAAAAGCAATTGGGCGACACCATCATTATTTTTGGCCGAGTTCACAATAATTATCCACATAACGGAGCATGTCATCGTTGTGCAAAAATATATTCTAAACCAAAAGAGAACGACAACGAATTTTCATACATGTTGCATAGTTGGGATGCGTCTAACAATCCATGAATTATTCTCAAATTTATTGAGCTACTTCTCAGTTGGTACACAACAAAATCAGTTCGGTTTGTCGTGTTTACATCACTTTCTTCTCTTATTTTCGATTCGAATTAAAAGAAGTCCGACAATTAATCTTCCAATTCTTTGTGGTGCAAAGTCTTTAATTCGAACAGGCAACTAAGCCAATGTGAACGACGATTCGTTTTTAATTATCGTTATTGGATGGGATCAAAGACTCTTAAAGTCTCCTTTAATGAAGACTTATTTTGGAGGGATACCAAGAGTTAAAGATAGAAGCACAACTCAATATGGTTATATGGACCTAATTCAAATGGCAGTTGATAATTCCAGCCTCACATTGACCTAATATGGTAATTTACATTGCTATTGCTGACATGTCGCATGAGGATTGGCTTATGGGGTGGTCAATGAGAGTTCGCATCCAACTTTTAGTATAGATAAATTAATGAAGGAATATGAGTATTAGGTAAAGATAAATCCAAAAATATACAATGAGGTTTACTTTAAATAAAATGGAAATTGAAGTACTTTTTCATTTTCAAGTGTGCATATGCAAGTAAATATGTCACATAAAATTTATTTTAATTTAAAATAATAGCTTAATTATGTATTTCGTTTTCTTTCGGCTTTTATCACGTTGTAGTATTAAGCTCATGTTTTGAGCATTTGTCCTCTACCCGATACTGACTTCACCGGAGAGAAACCTTAGGCTATTTAGCCCATATGTCTTTTCATTAATACAAGCTACCGTTTCGGAAAAAAATAAGAAAATTAATTTATTATAAAACTAAAGGCAGAATATAGCTAATTAACTCAAAATAGTACTAAATGTTGTTGGTGTTCTTCTTTCAATTTTATTTTTTTAATAAAAAACTTAATTGTCAGACCAATTGACGAAAACAATGCTCTCGGGTTCTTTGGTCAACCAGTAAAAATTGTGTATTACCAACGGGTTTGAGAGCTTAAGAAAATAAATAGATCAGAAGAACAAACATCATAAACACACATATATTATTGATTTATTTCATCATCCATAACTAGACATAGTAGTACGTCATCACCATAGACCAATTATTTATTATTATTATTATTTGCCAAAGATATAAGCTGGTAGTAGTAATATTATTTATTTCATCCAACCAGAGGCACTTTCACGACTTTGTTATCATTATCGATCCAAAGCCAAACACGATTGCAGCAGAAGTTGAGGATAACACCCTTTCCCGGGGGGACGGGGATGACCGTGACGAGCGGATTGTCTCTCGTAATAACTTTCTCGGCTTTCGATGCTTCTTCTCCTATCAGCTCGGGCCATACTTTTTTGTATGAGAAGCACCCGGAATTCTCGCATTTGTTGTTGTACCGATTAGGGAATGTCGCCATGATGATGATGAAATATAACGAGAAATGTCACACTTACGGCACCACCTTTTTATAATAGGGAGAGAAAAAAGGATGAGGTTGTTATTAATTAGTCATCTGTGAGTATTTAGTTTTATTGGTCAACGTTATTAAATGATAGATAAAAAAAGAGGATTTTGTAGTTAGTGAATTTCCAGATTTGTTTACAGGAAAATATTTCATATTAATGATTTGCCAAATATTATATATGGATAAGTTTTCATTGATTACGAGATCAGCAAAAAGTTGAATGAAATGAATAAGCCGTTCTTTCGAGATTATGTTGCCAGCACTTTTGATATAAAATAGATGGTATAAAATCGTAGGTTCGAATATGTTTCGATTTTGTGAAATCAAATCACAAGAGCATCGTCATATTCGTTATCTTTTTGAGAGTTGTTTTGTTACTATGTTTAGATAAGTGGAATAAATAATTTATACATAGTGAAATAATTTATGCGTGCGTGGTTGTGTTGACCAATACCAATCAATAGTTCTTCGTGTACCATTATAGGAGTTTAAAGATATAATAATGCTTTCTATTATGGAAAAAAAAAAAAAAACCAAAATGGTCCTCATGTTTACCACATGGACCAATTTAGTCCTCGACTTTTCATGTGGACAAAATACGCCGATGGTCGATTTTGAACCAAATTTGTTCTGCCGTTAGATCTCCGTCAATTTAGATGGAAAAACTGACACGTGCGATATAGCAATGGTCAGACTTGAAAATTCATAAATTAACATTAAGTAAAGGAAAAAATTCCAAAAAAAGAGGGAAAAATAAAAAAATTACAAAAATTAAATTATAATAAAATAAAAGAGAGAATAAAGATACAAAAAATAAAAAATGAACAAAAGAAAATAAACAAAAAGAGAGGGAAAATGTTAAAAATAATAAATAATAAATAAAAACAAAATAAAATGATAAAGATATTTATTTCTACTAAATAAGTGAAACAAAAATAAAGATAAAAACGGAAATTTTACGACAATCCCGACTCCGTCCCTACCAAGTTAACGAGGACGTAATCGTCCCGATATTTTTGTTAAAAAACGTTTGAGAACTAGAACGTTTGTGTCCTCGTTAACTTGGCAGGGACGGAGTCATGAGTTTTCGTGAACTTTTACCTAATAGCTACTATTTTTACATTTATTCAAGTTAATGAAGAGAAATTAATCAATTTTACTATTGTTGAATAAAATGTAAGCAAAAGAATTAATATGACTATCTTTTACAAATTCCAAAGTTATTTCACCCCACAAGGGGTGCCAATAGCAACACCCAAAGAAATCGTGCCATTCCCCTATGCCGAGCTATGTTATGATTTTGTGAAATCCATTCATAAAACCCTCGTGATTGCTCGTTTCTCGAGATTTTTTCTATAATTATTAAGTTAGATCGTATAAATCATTTTGGATAGCGATACGGGCATAAATTATTCACTCACCTTGACCAATTATTGAAGTATTAAATTAATGAAAGAAAATGAGTATTAAGTAAAGATAAATCCAAAAATATACAAACAGATGAGCTTTAATTTAAATAAAATGGAAATTGAAACTTTTTCACTTTCAAGTGTGCAATATTTAATAATAAATTTATTTTAATTTAAAATATTAAATTGCTTTATGTATTTCGTTTTCTTTCGTCTTTTGTAATGTTGTGGTATTATGCTCACGTTTTGGCGTTTGTCCTCTGCTCGATATTGACTTCAGCAGAGAGAACATTGAGCTATTTAGCCCATACATCTTTTTATTAATACAAGCTATCTTTTCGAAAAAATAAATATGAAAATTAATTTATTATATAACTAAAGGCAAAATATTGCTAATTAACTCAAAATAGTAACTAAAGGTTGTTGGTGTTTTTCTTTCAATTTTATTAATTTGTTTTTAGTAAAAATTAACTGTTACCAGTTGACGATAGCAATGCTCTCGGGTTCTTTGGTCAACCAATAAAAATTGAGTAATATCATTACCAACGGGTTTGAGAGCTTAAGAAAATAATAGATCAAAAGAACAAACATCGTAAACACACATATATTATTGATTTATTTCATCATCCATAACTAGACATAGTAGTACGTCATCGCCATAGACCAATTATTTATTATTATTCTTATTTGCCAAAGATATAAGCTGGTAGTAGTAACTTATTATTTATTTCATCCAACCAGAGGCACTTTCACGACTTTGTTATTGTTATCGATCCAAAGCCACACGCGATCGCAGCAGAAGTTGAGGATAACACCCTTTCCCGGCGGGACCGGGATGACAGTGACGAGCAGATTATCACTCCTAATAACTTTCTCGGCCTTCGATGCATCTTCTCCGATCAGCTCGGGCCATACATATTTGTACTTGTAATGGGCACAACACTCAGAACTCATGCACCCAGCAACCCAGCATTTGTGATAGTACGGATTATTCGCCATGCTACTAAGTTTATGCTATGATGATGAAATATAAAGAGATGTATGCACCACCTTTTATAATAGGGAGAAAAAAAAAAAGACGAGGTTATTATTAGTGAGTATTTATTTTATTGGTCAACGTTATTAAATGATAGATAAAAAAAAAAGAGGATTTTGTAGTTAGTGAATTTCCATATTTGTTTACGGGAAAATATTTCATATTAATGATTTGCCAAATAGTATATGTGGATAAGTTTTCATTGATTACGTGATCAGTAAAAAGTTGAATGAAATGAATAAGCCGTTCTTTCGAGATTATGTTGCCAGCACTTTTGATATAAAATAGATGGTATAAAATCGTATTTCGATTTTGTGAAATCAAATCACAAGAGCATCGTCATATTCGTTATCTTTTTGAGAGTTTTGTTTTGTTACTATGTTTAGATAAGTGGTATAAATAATTTATACATAGTGAAATAATTTATGCGTGCGTGGTTGTGTTGACCAATACCAATCAATAGTTCTTCGTGTACCATTATAGGAGTTTAAAGATATAATAATGCTTTCTATTATGGAAAAAAAAAAAAAAAAAAAAAACAAAATGGTCCTCATGTTTACCACATGGACCACTTTAGTCCTCGACTTTTCATGTGGACAAAATACGCCGATGGTCGATTTTGAACCAAATTTGTTCTGCCGTTAGATCTCCGTCAATTTAGATGGAAAAACTGACACGTGCGATATAGCAATGGTCAGACTTGAAAATTCATAAATTAACATTAAGAAAAGGAAAAAAATTCCAAAAAAGAGGGAAAATAAAAAATACAAAAATTAAATTAAAAATAAAATAAAAGAGAGAATAAAGATACAAAAATAAAAAATGAATAAAAGAAAATAAACAAAAAGAGAGGGAAAATGTTAAACATAATAAATAATAAATAAAAACAAAATAAAAATGATAAAGATATTTATTTCTAAAACTAAATAAGTGAAACAAAAATAAAGATAAAAACGGGAATTTTACGACAATCCCGACTCCGTCCCTACCAAGTTAACGAGGACGTAATCGTCCCGATATTTTTGTTAAAAAACGTTTGAGAACTAGAACGTTTGTGTCCTCGTTAACTTGGCAGGGACGGAGTCCTGAGTTTTCGTAAACTTTTTACCTAATAGCTACTATTTTTACATTTATTCAAGTTAATGAAGAGAAATTAATCAATTTTACTATTGTTGAATAAAATGTAAGCAAAAGAATTAATATAACTATCTTTTACAAATTCCAAAGTTATTTCACCCCACAAGGGGTGCCAATAGCTAACACCCAAAGAAATCGTGTCATTCCCCTATGCCGAGCTATGTTATGATTTTGTGAAATCCATTCATAAAACCCTCGTGATTGCTCGTTTCTCGAGATTTTTTCTATAATTATTAAGTTAGTTCGTAAAAATCATTTTGGATAGCGATACGGGCATAAATTATTCACTCACCTTGACCAATTATTGAAGTAATAAATTAATGAAGGAAAATGAGTATTAAGTAAAGATAAATCCAAAAATATACAAACAGATGAGCTTTAATTTAAGTAAAATGGAAATTGAAGTACTTTTTCACTTTCAAGTGTGCAATAATAATAATAAATTTATTTTAATTTAAAATATTAAATTGCTTTATGTATTTCGTTTTCTTTCGTCTTTTGTCACGTTGTGGTATTATGCTCATGTTTTGGCGTTTGTCCTCTGCTCGATACTGACTTCAGCAGAGAGAAACATTGGGCTATTTAGCCCCTATATCTTTTTATTAATATAAGCTATCGTTTCAAAAAATTATGAAAATTAATTTATTATAAAACTAAAGGCACAATGCTAATTAACTCAAAATAGTAACTAAAGGTTGTTGGTGTTTTTCTTTCAATTTTATTAATTGTTTTTCAATAAAACTTAACTGTTAGACCAATTGATCAACCAGTAAAAATTGCGTAATATCATTACCAGCGGGTTTGAGAGCTTAAGAAAATAAATAGATCAGAAGAACAGACATCGTAAACACACATATATTATTGATTTATTTCATCATCCATAACTAGACATAGTAGTACATCATCGCCATAGACCAATTATTTATTATTATTCTTATTTGCCAAAGATATAAGCTGGTAGTAGTAACTTATTATTTATTTCATCCAACCAGAGGCACTTTCACGACTTTGTTATTGTTATCGATCCAAAGCCACACGCGATCGCAGCAGAAGTTGAGGATAACACCCTTTCCCGGCGGGACCGGGATGACAGTGACGAGCGGATTATCACTCCTAATAACTTTCTCGGCCTTCGATGCATCTTCTCCGATCAGCTCGGGCCATACATATTTGTACTTGTAATGGGCACAACACTCAGAACTCATGCACCCAGCAACCCAGCATTTGTGATAGTACGGATTATTCGCCATGCTACTAAGTTTATGCTATGATGATGAAATATAAAGAGATGTATGCACCACCTTTTATAATAGGGAGGAAAAAAAAAAGACGAGGTTATTATTAGTGAGTATTTATTTTATTGGTCAACGTTATTAAATGATAGACAAAAAAAGAGGATTTTGTAGTTAGTGAGTTTCCGGATTTGTTTACGGGAAAATATTTCATATTAATGATTTGCCAAATAGTATATGTGGATAAGTTTTCATTGATTACGTGATCAGTAAAAAGTTGAATGAAATGAATAAGCCGTTCTTTCGAGATTATGTTGCCAGCACTTTTTGATATAAAATAGACGGAAATCGTAGGTTCGTATATGTTTTGATTTTCTGAAATCAAATCACAAGAGCATCGTCATATTCGTTATCTTTTTGAGAGTTTTGTTTTGTTACTATGTTTAGATAAGTGGAATAAATAATTTATACATAGTGAAATAATTTTGCGTGCGTGGTTGTGTACCAATCAACAGTTCTTCGTGTACCACTACGGGAGTTTAAAGATATAATAATGCTTTCTATTATGGGAAAAAACCAAAATGGTCCTCATGTTTACCACATGGATCAATTTAGTCCTCGATTTTCACGTGGACAAAATACGCCGATGTTGTCGATTTTGAACCAAATTGGTTCTGCGGTTAATGTCGTCAATTTCGATGGAAAAACTGACACGTGTCGATATACCATTGGTCATACTTGAAAATTCATAAATTAATATTAAGAAATGGAAAAAAAATTCCAAAAAAGAGGGAAAATTAAAAAAAAATACAAAAATAAAATTAAAATAAAATGAAAGAGAGAATAAACATACAAAAATAAAAAAAATGAATAAAAGAAAATAAACAAAAAGAGAGGGAAAAGGTTAGAAATAATAAATAATAAATAAAAACAAAATAAAAATGATAAAGATATTTATTTCTAAAACTAAATAAGTGAAACAAAAATAAAGATAAAAACGCCACAGGAATTTTACGACAATCCCGACTCCGTCCCTACCAAGTTAACGAGGACGTAATCGTCCCGATATTTTTGTTAAAAAAACGTTTGAGAACTAGAACGTTTGTGTCCTCGTTAACTTGACAGGGACGGAGTCATGGGTTTTCGTAAACTTTTTAGATCCTTATTTTCGTTTTTTTATTTTAAATTGGTTCATGTGGTAAAAATGGGGGGACGAATTTGGGTTCTATCCCCTTTCTATCGGTATATCGAACAAATTTTCAATTAATAAAAAAAAAGAAAACGGAGATGAATAGAAGGAAAAATGTTGGTCGATCATTTTGCCAAACCAATTCGAATTTTAGTTCCTCATTGACCGTATATTATTTTTATATATCTCAGCGCTGGGAAGATTTCATTTGGAAAAATATATCATCAAAGCATATTGGACGAGGAGTAGAGTAGGCCCTTTTCCACTTGTTCACACAAGATTTTCTTCAACAAAATGTTCAGGTAAGTTCATGCATGATAATATGTAATTGGATCTTGACTTGCAAGTTTTAGTAGATGCGATAAGGTTAGAAGTCAAACGCGGGGCATAAGGTGTTTGTTTTAATGCGTAGGGGAAACTGTAGCTTTTTGTGGCAATGCAACTGTGTTGATCTTGCTCGGGCTTTACTTACTATTAATGATTGATTAGTTAGCATTATAGGCTTACAGTGAAAGAAATAGCCGTATGCATGTAATTGTTCTTTGGCACATTGGTGTGTGCTGAAGAAATCTGAAGCAACGAAACAAAGGCGTGGAAGACCAAAATAGTCTTATCTTTACTAATAAGTTGCATCACAGTAGGATTCTCTTACAATCATTCATCCTTAATTACTTACCCCCATCATCATGCTATGCTTATAGCGAAAGGACTACGAACTTTATACTGCTTATCATCACTAGTCCATGTGATTGAACCGAATAAGTCTTTTGTAGTGGCCATCTTTAGCTTGAAAATCACCTTAAAACTCAGTTTGCGTACGCCTTTCGTGAATTTTAACATATCTGGCACCACCTGGACATCCATCATCTTAGATCTTTCCACCTTGGCGGCGTAAATGCAATCTTCCTCCCCAACGTTAGTCACAGTTCTTACAACTGTCTTATTTTTCCCGGGCGCCAGACGGGACACAGCGATGGAAGGATAGTTCATGTTGGAGATTGCGTCCCTACTCGAGTTCATCGGGCACGAAAAGTCGCTGGGTAAGTCCAAAGCAATCCTTTTGATCTTTTCCACGCTGTATCCAAGATTGCAGAGAAAAAGGTAGTACTCTATCATCTCTGTCTCGTACACTAGCCCGGGATTTAACGGTTTCGAAATGCTTATTTGGCCAGACCCCATGTCATATGGGGTGGCGATCATCCCATCCGCCGTTTTTATTGGGCCGTGTTTGTCGTCCTCTTGGATTGCTGTGTACGATAATGGCATGTCAGGAAAAACAAAAAAGAATAAAATTTTGAAATAAGCGATATGTGTTAACCCGTCGTCATGATTGCTGATCTGATTGCCGAGGGAGACCATTTGGGGTGCTTTGACCTGACCGTTGCTGCGAGCCCGGAAACATGCGGGCAGGACATGGATGTGCCATAGAGCAGCACGAAAAGAGGCGGTTTTTTCCCCGGCAGCTGTTCTTTGTTGTTTGAGGGCGAAGCTGCCAGAATGTTGTAGCCCGGCGCTGCAACGTCAGGCTACATACATAGAGAGAAGAAACCAATAAAGATTATTGCATATGCATGCAGTGGTGGTACTCTTTATTCCCCTTCATCAGTATGATCATTATTAAAAAGTTCTATCTACCTTGATTAGGTTTCTGTTGCCTTCAATGGGTCCTCTCGAAGAAAAGTCGGCGACTATTGGAGCCCGCTTGATATTCAGCGCCGTCACCGATGGAAGAATCGTGGCGACGGGATTCCTTCAGACAGATAATGCATTTGCAAACACACTATTATGGGATGATGTGAAATTGATGATTATTCTATAGGAATTTATTCGACTTTTAAATTATAACGCTAACCTTGTTGAGTTTATATAGGAGAGAATTTCATCAGCATCTCGTGTACGGATTGCAGAGATCGGCCTGGTTCCGTATTCTGTTTCAAATTCCCACTCTTGATTGTTTATATATATCAACCCAATCGCCCCTCCTCGCCTCTTAAGGTCGTCGAACAGGTATGTCGGGTTGCTGATGGTTTCTTCGATTTCTCCGTCGCATAGGACTATTTTTCCCTTTAACTTTTCATTATCTAGCGATTCGGGGAAGCACTGCCTGAAAATGAAGACATTCACATGATTAGCAATGAAGACGAAAAAGGGAAGATAAGTTTCCTTTACCTTGCGTCGGTTTCGCTGAAACCGCTCGACTTGTTTCTCGCCGACTTCCCGTCGATCAGTGGATACACGGGACGTTTCCGTAGATTGGAAAAGGTTATGCCTCCTCCCTTTGTCGAGGACGAACCAAGACAGTTGTTATAAGACGAGAAAGAGAAGGTAAAGAAATAGAATGATGTTTTCGTTTTATTTACGCGGTCGTTACCTTAATGACCTTTTTACCCCCCAACACGACGTCGACCTCGAACAAACGGTCGATGGTGGTGGCGGCCACGGTCAGTATCCACGGGGCCGTATTCTGGACGGTCCCGTTAAGACCGCTGTTGCCGGCCGCGCAAATGACCGTAATACCCTTCTCCACCGCATGGAATGCTCCGATGGCGACGGGGTCCACGTCAAGGCTCCCTCCGATGCCTAACGATAGGGAGAGTATGTGTACGCCGTCTTCTATCGCGTCGTCCATCGCCTTGAGGATTGCCGAGCCGTCACAATCTTCTAAGACGCACACGCGATAGGCGGCGATCCTCGACATGGGCGAGCCTCCCCTTGCCGTCCCCTTTGCCAGTCCGTAATAAGACGCGCCGGGAACTCGAGCGCCCGCCGCCGTGGACGCTACGTGGGTGCCGTGGCCTTCTTCGTCCCTTGGCGTGTCCGAGACGCTCGGATAATACCTCGCCCCGATCAGTTTCCTACATAAAGGAATTGATCAATTCGATTTATTTTCTTTTTCTTTTTTTGTAAGAAAAAATAAAATGTTATATGTTCTTATTACTTGTTGCTTACTTGTTGCAGTTGGAGGAGCTGAAGTTTCTTCCCGCCATGCAACGCCCCTTCCAGTGGGACGGGATTGGGCCCATTCCGTTATCGGAGAAACTCGCCGATTCAGGCCAAATTCCTGGAGGAAAAAATAGTAGTGTATGTGATGAAGTGTACTAATAAAGGCATTATTGTAATAATTATTTATTACCTGTATCTAGGACTCCGATGATGGTGTCCGATCCATCCGAGGAGGAATTATAACCAGCAGTATCAGCATCAGAAGTTGTTGATGATGAGATTTCTTGGGACTTTAGGAAATCCCACGAGCGAGTTGTGTGGAGTTTATAGACTCTGTTCGGGAATACGGAGACGACGCCCGGCATTTCGGCTATTTCTTTGGCCTGGGCCTCGGTCATGCGAGCAGCGAAGCCCGTAAAACCATTCGTGTAGGTATATATCACTCTATCTTTGTTCCTGAACATTTTTTTAAGTGTTTCAGCAATAATTCATTTGAAGTTGAGTGCTTGTAAAATAGTATACCTTGATATGACTGAGGTCATGGTTTGAATTTGATGAGGCCCTCCCATATACACTATATGAACTTCTTCTTCTTCTCCTTTGTTTCCATTTTCACAGCTGGCGCCATGAAAATGGAATATTATGAGAACAATAACACTGAGAAGAACAAGTGCTGCTGTTGCAGAATACAAGCCCATTTTCTTGATGATATTATAGTTTTGTGTGTGTTTTTGCTTGATGTGTGTGTGTGTGTGTGTGTGTGCGTTCGAACGATCAGATGTGAAAGACTATGTAGTGAGAGTTTTGTGCTCTGTAAGTTAGACGAAAACTTGTATATATAGAGAGAGGAAGGAATGGCTACAACTTGATACTATGTTATGTGCATGTCGATAATACTGACTCTCTCTATATCTCTCTATCTGCTCTATTAATTCAATTGCTCTACTAATTGTTGTTCCCATTTTAAGTGTTAATGACAGCGAAAAGAAACTAATTCGTTGAAATTGTCTTCTCTATACGTGGCCTTGCTCCAAATTTGACCAACCGAATCGAATTAGTAATTATATTTATAGTAATAGGTCCGAACTATGTAGCGAAAGATACTTAACTTGATGCTTGAGGCGTTGATGATGAGCAAGTGATGGTTAGTCACACTATATTCTGAAAGCTAGGAAAGGAGGTGTAAAGTAATTTAGGTGGTGAATGTTTTTTTAATGGTTAACATTTAATTCAACGTTAATAAATATAATATATACATCGCTTTAATAATTAATAAAAAATAACAGAAATTGATCGCTTACTATTTTAGTTAACGTAGCTTCTTTAGTCAACAAGTAAAGAAAGTTTTTGCAGTGTATAAATAAATAGGATTGCGGAACCGATCGGATGAAATCTTTGAGAGGAAAATGGAGCTTAACGTGTAAAGAAAAACAAACGCTATAAATATATATTATTTATTACTCCCCCGCATCATCAAAACTCACATAATTAATATTATTTCTATTATTACACCATTACCATATTAGTGCTACTACTATTATCATTGTTATTCCATATAATTATTTGTATTATATAATATCGAGCTAGTAAGCTTATAGGCTCTTACAATTTACATACCCTACCGAAGATGAAAATATATCTTAATAGAATCAGCTAGTTCATCATGCATTTAAAATTCGTCCCACTTCAATACAATACCGTAGGTTTTATTAATTATTCCAAATGGTAATTCGTAATCTTCAAACTCAATGCGTGATGGTGAAATGAAATGTCACAGTTCTTATCTTTTTATAGTTTGTTAGGCATTTAATTGGTCAACATCAGCTAACCTCGTATGGTAATCAATCATCGACATATTGTTTACATTTATTTGATATCTATTGTTTTGTAGCTGAAATAAAGAATCCCATCCTACCATATAGTTGATAAAAGTAGAAATTGATACGTAGTAGATTATTACGTCTCATAAGTGATCATCAAAATATCAAACACTACATATAGATACCAATAGATATTTATTATTTCATCTTCTTTTAGTAGTCATTTTTGTTCTTTGATCATCTTTATGCATTCTGATAATTTGTGAAAAACAACTAAATGAAGATGGAGATGTTGAATAAAACAAGCGTGTGGACTGTGGACCATCTAATTCATACGTGTGTTTTTTGGAATAAAGTAAGGAGATAATCAATCCATGCAGAACTCTCCGCCCACAATCTTGGATGATAATAATAACATGATCAGTTTCATCCATTCACACTCCAGTTAGGTTTTTTTTTTGTATAAATCAAGAATGTCACACTAAATATTTAAATGAGGGTACTTTCTTTGTATGGGTTGTAATATCTGGTGTAAGCTTTGACATTTCGAGCTAACGGAAATTCTGAAAAAGATCCCTGAACGGGCCTGAACCCTCCCGGTGGCGGGGGTTTCATTTTGGAATTGGGGATTACTTCAATTCTGGATACAATTGGTTGATAGGCGCGAGGTCTTCGTGGAACTATAGTTCTGTGGTTTGGAACAGATTAAATGTCCCCAAACATAGCTTCATCTCTTGGTTAGTTTTGTAGGAAATGCTCCTAACATTTGAGAGATTCCAAGAATGGGGATGTTGTGTCCTAAATTCTATTTGCAGATTATGTAACAAAGCAACTGATTCGGCACAACACTTATTTTTTGAGTGTGAATTCAGCAAGCAAGTGCTCGAGGTCATCACGACTTGGCTGCAGACTCCCCTTGGTCCAGGGCAGTTCAATGCCTGGCGATCTTGGATTCAGAGGCTTGCAAAACAGCGATGCGCTAGGTTCAAGATTGAAGTTGCAAGCTATGTGGCGGCCGTGTATCATATCTGGAAGGAGAGGAATAAAAGAGTCCACTATGAGGGTCCATGCTACAATTTACCACCTCTGATGATAGCTCTAGTGGTGGCTAGGGATATCAAATGGCGCATTCGGTTCTTCTATAAGTCAGTGAAGTCAGGCAGAGACAAACAATTTATTGAACGAGTTTGTAATTGGTTATGCTTTAGTTTATATTTGAGTGGGTAGTGTTGATATTGAGTGACTGGTGAGCCAATTCTAATACTTATTGGAGGGTCCGATTGGCGTGCATCCAGTAGGAATTGAACCTACGAATTCGCCAATTATGAGTTGGGCGCTTTAACCATTCAACCATGGATGCTTAGCGGGGATCCTCGTAGATGGTGAATAACCAAATTTCAATTGAAGTGAAATCTTTAGGATAAATCAATGCAATAAGACTGTGTACATTTGATGCATGTGGTAGTGGATTTTTCTCCTACCAAAAATATATATATATATATATATATATATATATATATATCTTCACTTCCATGTAATGACAAAAGTTAAAAAGCATAAAAATATAATCTTTTCTCATCATCTATACGTAAGGTAGAGACCCTTCTTATTCATCTTCGGTCTTCGCTAGTAGTGCCAAAAACACCATCATACGAACACTCACAAGCTTCATCTTCATCTCTCTCAACGAGAGCAAAAGAAAAAACTGTATCTTGATTCTAACTTTCTCATGATTTTCCTGAAAGAGATTCAATTTTGGGCTCATCCCACGTATTAAACAGCTCTCCACCGCCGTGCGTTGAATTATACCCTGTAAATCACCATCTGGGCTCTCCTCAATTGCTCACCAATATGCTAATCTGAAACAGAAAAAAAAAAGGAAAAAAAATTCTCCTTTTTCAATTCCATACGTTGGGCTCTTCTTAATTGATCTATTTTTCTCACTAGAAGATGAAAATCCACCCACTCGCAAGACCCCACAACGCCGCCGTGGCATACGGCGTCGCATCGGTCCTCTCCGAGAAGAAGCTCTGCCGCGTCCCGCACATCTTCGAGAAGGTGCTCGAACTTCCCTTCCGTTCGAACGCACACGTGTCGGTGGACGAAACTCCCGACTCGCTAAGATTCACGGCGGCGACGGACGGCATCACCGGCGACGTCAGAGCAGAGGCTGTGGAGATATGCCCCGGCGTGATCAAGATCGTCGTCGTCGGAGGCGGTATAGGCGGCGATTCCGCCGGCGCCGAGCTGGTTCTCGATTTGTGGAGATTTAGGTTGCCTGGTACGATGAGGTGTGAGCTGGCGTCAGCTGCTTACGTGGATGGGGAGTTGATCGTCACCGTTCCCAAGGGAGACGTTGGAGGTGTGTAAGCTAAGATTACCATTTAAATAGAGCTTATGATTACGTATGGATAGTGTTTTTTCTTTCTATTGAACGTGGCATCAAGTTTTCGTCTTTCGTTGCTATTATGTGGTGGGTTGTAAATGTTGTGTGCCTCATTCCAAGTCTTTTTTTTTTTTGATTGAGCATGAGTCTGAAGGAAGTTTCTCAGTCTTCTATGATGTCTGTGGTAAACTACGATCGGCGAAATCGCTTGTATGATTTGTGAGCCTAGGTCCAATCTTGTCTTGGTGGTTAATTCATGACTAGAGTATTGCCCCTCCTTAATTTTTGGTTGGATTTTATTTGATTCAACATTGCAGGTCATCTTCTCTTCTGATATGCACACAATGGTTTCATGATCTTCTCGAATTCTCAAAGCGTTTGGAGATGGAGAAGGCGAGTGGGCAGCAGCATATTTATGTATTTTCTTGGGCTTCTTTTCTTTTTTTTTTTTTTTTCAGCCAAATCCAATTCAAGGCAAGAACAACCTTGTTCAGTTGAATGTACAGAGTATTCTCACATCGTTTTTGAGAATTATCCATGTAATGATTTGGTTCATAAATCACCTTATCATTACATTGAATCTGTCAAAATCTTGCCTTTACTTTATGTTGTAGCTTTTTTCTATTTCGTATGGATCATGCTCGTCTTTGCTTTGTTTTGAATCCATTAAAGCCCTTTCATACCAAGTGAAGCAAATCAATCGAAGTTGCAAAGCTAAATAATCTCGTATTCACTGATTTCAGCTTAAGATGGAAAAAGAAATCATAAAGCCAGACAGAAAAAGAATAGAAATTGCCACAAAGCTTCAATTAAACTCAAGCTCAAACGGATGTTCAATGACATAGATAGAAGCAAAAATAGCTAAACGAGCGTCAGAAAATCCAAACCAAAGCTCACATAGTATGTAACATATTAGGGCAAAAGGCAGCCTTGAAGAAAGAAAAACACACAAGTTCTAAATAGCTTAACGTTTCTTGGAGACACCAACAGTTTTTCCTCTACGACCAGTGGTCTTGGTGTGCTGACCACGAACACGAAGACCCCAGTAATGACGGAGACCACGGTGATTCCTATAATAAGAAAATAATGTTAGGAGAGAATCATTATTCCAAAGGAATGACTAATCGATTGATGTTATGAAGAAAATAATGTTAGAACCTGATCTTCTTCAGACGCTCGAGATCATCCCTGAGTTTCATGTCCAAGGCATTGGATGTCACTTGAGAAAACTTGCCATCTTTGTAGTCTTTCTTCCTGTTGAGAAACCAATCTGGGATCTTGAATTGGCGCGGGTTTGCAACGATTGTCATCAAGCTGTCGATTTCGGCTGCAGATAGTTCGCCAGCCCTGCAAGAGATTTAACGCAAGGTAATGACTTTTTGAAAGCTCTTATTTTAACACAATAGAAAATCTATGATACACCATCCTGCAACAGTTATCTTTTACAACGAGTGAAACTGAAAATGAAAACATACAGAAATAGGGATTTAGACTACACTCAAATACATTCTAAGAGCTTGAATATACATATAACAAGGACGTGATGAAATTATATATGTAATTTTTTACTAAAAGCTGAATCCGAGAAGAAAATGTCTCCACCACAAAATGAGTCGATGCGAGCAACAATTAGTGACACAAGGAAGTGACAAAAACGATGCAATCGATTCATTTACAGACAGGATCAAGAGAAGTACTCAAAACACACAGAAGAGCGGCATAATAGGCGTAACTAAGCAGAAAAATTTTGAACGCACAATGCTGAGCGTAGAAAACAGGATGATGGCTCGTTAGAACGCCAAAAAAATTACAACAGAAAAATCAGAAAACAAACCTCTTGTTCATGTCGATATCGGCCTTCTTGCACACGATGTTGGCAAATCGACGGCCGATACCCTTGATTGAGGTCAAAGCAAACATGATCTTCTGCTTCCCATCAACGTTAGTGTTCTGCACACGCAAAATGTGCTGGAATTCCTCGTTCGCGACAAGCGACTGCAGATTTGAAGAATCAAAGCACGCATCAGAACAAAATTGAAAAGCAAACAAACCTATCAGAATCAACGGATAAGATCAAACAGAAAACGATGTACGAATTACCATGTCTCAGAGTTTCTCAGAGGGCAACGGCGCCACAAGCTTGCCCAAAATTCACAGGGAAGAAATAATAACTCAAAACCCTAATAGCACTGAGCTTAGATTATATACGGATACTAGTTGTATAGATAGGCCCATTTAGTGGGAACTACATGGCCCATCTTTGATAATTGACGGGCTAAATAGACCCATTAAGAAGGCCCATTAACGCCCTTAAAGCGTGGAAATCCATTCGAAGAGAGAACAGATTTGTGTAGAGAAGACAAAGAAGTTATCCTTTTACAAGGGAAAGACCAGAAATTGCAGAAGTGGAAATTTTGGAATATAAAGATTGGAATCAAAATGACATAGAGAATCAAAGTATGATTAAAAATGTCATTTCATAGTTTCGACCCTTTACCACATAGATGCTATGAACAGATATCCTAGGTACGCTGGTGTTCATGCTAACATGAATATGCATCATTATAAACAAAAATGAATCTGATATATAGAAGTGATTACATCCCAAGAAATTAAGTTTTCTTAGTTTTCCAGAGAAAAGATAACCAAACATAAGACGATAACGGGAGAAATATGGTTGCCCAACCGATGAAAAACTACAACGAATGCTATGTTTTATTTCTTCTTTCCAGCCTTAGCAGCATCTCCAGCCTTTGTCTGCATATACAGATAAATGTAGAAGGAATGGTAAAATGCAGGGAACAATTTCCAAATAAACTTATCTTAGAAGAACAACGAGTCTACTCGGTCATATTAAAAAAGGAATAATTTTGACCAAGAAATGATGAAAAAGGGTATACATACCTTCTTGACAACGCGGATCTTCTTGGCTCTGTTCTTTCTTTCCTTGATCTGTTTTCTGGACTTGTCAACCTTGGTGGCGAGACCATTCTGCACGGTGATCGAAATTCAACAAACATCATATTAAAAACATGATGATTCACATCTCACCAAAATAAGGCCAACGAAATAAATAGGAACAGCTACCTTGATTAATTTCACGATGAAGAGATGAGAAAGACAGCAAAAATGAAACTAAGAAATTACCCTGATAAGCCTGTACTTGGGCTCATATTTCTTGGCATTATCAAAGGAGACGTAGATCAAGCCGAATCCAGCCGACTTGCCACCGTCAAAATGAGTCCTGAATTTGAACACGAAGATGGAATTTGGATCTTTAACCTCGTGCATCCTTGCAAGTTTCTCCTTCAACTCAGCCTTTAAACAGGATTGCAAAGTAAAATACATTAGCAGGTACAAGTTAAGATAATATCCATGATCTTAATTATATTTGAAAAAAAACAATAGTCTCTCTGCTATAGCTCCCACTGAAGAGTTCAGAATGTCTCAGGTTTCTCCGACTAGAAAGGAGTGGACTAGCAACAATGGTAGATTTATGATTATAGGGGACAGAATTCTATCTAAATTGCAACAAAATCGCATTCATAACATCGTTAACACTGAACAAGAATACAACTGGGTTAAAAGCGTATCTAGCTGATCCGAATCTCAATTTTTTTTCATGGAAGCTCGCTCACACCATGCACTGCTCAAAATGATTGAAGGATCATTAGCATAACAAATCAGATCGTATGCGACTAAATAGAAGATGTCAGAGTCAAATTGCTACCCATATTCGATTGGAGTAAAAAAGCAACAGAACATAACATTAATAAGACCATACCTTCCAGGATGCAAAACATCAATGACCTACATCACCAACACAGAAATGCAAATCGAGACAGAATAAGCACGATATTCTTACAACAAGAAATTAAAAAAAAAAAAAAAAGAAGACAAGGAAAGACAAAAGGGAAAAAAAAAAACCTACGAACTGTTTCCTGGAGAGGAGACGATTGGTCATGAACTTCCTCGTCCTGATGGTCACTGCTTTGTCCGCCATTGCCACCAAAACAACACGAAATTTCAGTAACATCAACTATATATCTCAGCTACATCTAACGCAAAAGGAGAGAAATCACGACACCGTCGTCCTACGTTTGCTTGTCCGGCCCCGGCACAACAGTCGCTAGGGCTTTGTAGAAATACCGATAATACCGTCCTTATCGTATCGTAACGTACCGAAAATATCGAAACTTTTGGTATACCGAAGTTTTTGGTAAGGTATGATTCCGTACCGAAAATTTCGGTACGGTAATGGTATGAAAATTTTAAAAATTAGGTATACCGATTATACCGAAATATCGAAATACTAAAATTTTTAATAATATATATATATACACACACCTACATATAATATATTATTTCAAAAAAATTTAAAATTGATAAAAAAAAAAAGGATCTTCATTAATTTATTTAGCTCATAAATTATTAACTATACCCTTATCGCCCACCATATTTTGTTAATCTTCACTAATTTTTTTATTAATCTTGATGCAGTTACTTTGTTAATCTTCACTAATTTTTTTAAAATGGTCGTTTTGTTTTAATTAATCTGTATAAAGTTGTATTTTGTGGTTATGTAAAGTCCTTTGTCTTACTAAGGAGACTGACAAAATTATGTAAATTATTTAAGCTTATTTTATGAATTTAATAATCCATCTTATTGGGGCCTAAGGAATTTGAATTTACTAAAAATTTGAAAACAACGAATAAACGAGTTACGAGACACACATGGTAAAAACCCCTCCGAGCGAATGGTATAAAAGGTATGATACCGATACCATACCGAAATTTCGGTATGATACCGTATCGAAATTTAAGGTATACCAAAGTTTTGGTATATTATTGGTATGCTTTTTTTAATACCGAAATTTCTGTATGGTATACGGTATCACAGTTTTGGTACTGTATACCGTACCGAACCACCCCTAGTCACAATTCATTCACATGAATAAAATAAAATTAAAATCTACAAGTTTGCCCAAAACCTCATAAACCTACCTCTGCTGCCACCTATACTAATATATAATCCCATTCCAAAACCCATGCTAAGGTAGAAACAAAACATAGACTATACAACAAATGGCATTCTCTACTAAAGAACTTTTTTTTTTTGGGTGATCTTTGAACAATAATGAAGGTAACATCGGCCCATGGGAATAGCTATCATGTGGTGGATGGGGATTTTGCATTTCAAACAGCAGAAGCCTGGCGATTACATGGCATTGTTCTGATCACAAGCCTTCAACCACCATGACCATTGATTTTGATTGGAAATCTGGTGTTGCTGCTAAGGATTGGACCAAGAAAGGATGTGTTAAAGTAAGTTTGTTTCTGTCTTTTTCTTATACCTTTCTATTTGTTATCGCCTTCGTTTTTTATCATTTAGGAGAAATGCAATCCTATCCAATCTTTTATGATAGAATCTTGATATTGTTGTTATAGTGATATTGATATCAGCACATCGTCCCTTCATTGCTGGTCGCTTTAACTCTCTCATCTCTCTCCCTTTTCACCAGACGATGGAATTAGAACTGAAGAAGATGTTTACGGTACAATCAATTCACGACGAGATGTTTTACCTACGTGAAAGGCCGTAATGTTACCACAAATAATCATGACATCTATCCATTCTCTTGTATGAAAAAAAAAAAAAGTTAAAGCACTATATATGCTTTGTTTATTTTTTTCTGGTGGGTTTTTTTCAGAGTAGAGGAGATGATCCACCAATGACAAGATGTTTTGGTTTAGTTTACTATCGCTCTTTGTTTTCTCGTCTGTTGCTGCAATGCAGCTATGGCACTTGAAGTGTTAGCATATTAGATATATTGAAAAAAAATTTGTATTAATTGAGGGTCCTCCTCGCATCATCCTTATTAACACGATATTTTTGTACTAATCTATTTTTACTTCATTGAGATTCATATTATTTACTTAGAATTCCTAAATAAATTAAATTTACTTTGATAGAGTGTTAGCATATTAGATATATTGAAAAATAATAAAAAATAATAAAGACCGCCTAATTTCCGCCTAGGCCCCGCCTAAGCTGTCTAGGCCTCTAGGCCCCCTTCGAGCGCCCGACTAGCGCCTAGCGTATTTTACAACATTGAAAAAAGGAGAGATACCATCTCTCTCTACCCACGAGCTAAACCCTAGCTCTTTCACGACGATTAGCTCATCTTTTGCCTCATTTAAGTATAGTTTCTTCACTTGTAGAGCAAAAGAGAACAGCGCACAACTAGTTCCGCAATTGTGCTGTTATCTCGGAAGAAAAAAAAAGGCGAGGACCAAATACATAAAGTTTGGTTTCTCAAGCAACCACATTCATGATTTACAACACAATACAGAGTTCAAGCATGTACAATATTAGGAGGCATTGCACTTACAATCGCCATGATAATGGATGTCAGTGAACTATTTTGAAGTAGAGAACAAGAATGATAGCCACGATAAGTGCACCAATGATGGATCCCACAATCAGCTTATTACGGCTCATCCTTCTTGACATTGCAGTCAACACCTTCTTACTCTTATCAATTGCACTGTCCACATCAGAAAGCTGATGATGAAACGTGAACGAAAGATCCAAACGGTTAGTAAGGACCCAAATAAAAGATACAAACATGTTGGAAGATGCAGTATGATAAACATGCCTTTTTGTGTGAGTTTAAGAGAGTTTCCCGTTGGTTGTGCAGATCTTCAAGGATGGACACGCCGAGCTCTTCTGTCTCAAGGGCAGCTCTTCTACTCTCCCTAAGTCTGTCCGTTGACTGATCCAGCCTCTCAGTGGACATTGCCAATCTATCCCTTTGATTCTCTGAAACCTATATCCACGGAAGGGCCGTGTGTCAAAAACTATATAAAGCAATAGATGCAACCACCCATGATCGTACCTAGTCACATATGAATATACATATAGATGTACCTTTAAGGAGTTCTAAAAGTGCACACTTTGGATATACCTCATGCGATCTCGACATTCCAGATTCCAAATCGTAAGAAGCTTGATTGGTGATAGGCGAACTTAGTTTCTTCACATCCTTTTTCAACTTATTAAGATCTGATTTGTATTCCCTAAGCTTGGCAAGTAAAGTAGCTTTCAAGCTTGGCTGCAGACTTCGGGCTTCAAGATCCATTTTTCTTATCTGACAGATATAAGGGAAAACACGTATCAATAGCTGCGAATTATGGGTCAGATGAATATATGACATGCAGTACCAAGACATCAGCTTCATCCAATCCCACTTGTAGCTCAGAAATCGCGTGCTTCCTCTTTTCTATTAATCATAGAACAAAATAAAAAATCAACCAAATCAACTTCAATGTTGATTACAGCTAAAACAGAATATGGTTTGAACATCAATTTTGACTGTAATTGCCTATTTGACAAAAATTTCCATGTCGCAAAACAGACAATTCTTACTGTTGAGAAAGATAAGTTTGGCAATTAACTTACTACAAAAGAGAGCTTGAACTTCAACAAGCACAAACTATCATCCGGAATATCAATCCTAACAATAAGCATTTCTTGGGAAGTTTTTCTTGGTTTATCGCAACCACAAACCTTTAACGGAAAACTTAGCTAAGTACAGACACAATCATAGCTGAAATACAGAAATGCCAAACCATACCTAAGAAACTGCCAAATATTAACCTCAAACACACAATTTTTTGTTGAGAACAGAAATAATTCGCAGCTATGAACCTCAAACAGTCATATACCCGTGCTTTCACGGAGAAATTAAGTAACCCAAGGTAATTACATAAACTTGTCGTTCTAAAAACAATTCTATAGGAAAGTACCTTCTACTTACAGACATGTTCATAGTTGATATACAGAACTGCCATACCCTACTTACAAACCGCCAACTATTAACCTCAATCTCAAACAGCAATTCCACATAAAAGGAAATAATCGTGAAGCTCAACATATGAGAGATCAAATGAGATCAGAACAACTATCGGAGGCCTTGCAATCAGATCAAATTAAGTCAACAAACGACATCACATCCATAACAACTTCATTTAGTCAAATTAATTGGGATAATCGATCAAATCTATATCGTAGGATGCAACAAGACTGGAATACTTGTCAGTTACCTCCATCAAGAAGAGCAGCAGCCTCGGATTTTTTCGATAAATTTACGGATAATTCACAGTACTGCCTTTCATAACCTTCGTAAACCTGACTCATCTACAAAAATTTAGGTCAAATAGCAGAGATCAAACCGATCAAATAAACGGAATCACATATGCATATACACACATGTCCACGCAAAATGTGCTGGAATTCCTCGTTTGGGACAAGCGACTGCAGATTTGAAGAATCAAAACACGCATCAGAACAAAATTGAAAAGCAAACAAACCTATCAGAAGCAACGGATAAGATCAAACAGAAAACGATGTACGAATTACAATGTCTTGCCCAAAATTCACAGGGAAGAAATAATAACTCAAAACCCTAATAGCACTGAGCTTAGATTATATACGGATACTAGTTGTATAGATAGGCCCATTTAGTTGGAACTCTACATGGCCCATCTTTGATAATTGACGGGCTAAATAGGCCCATTACAAAGGCCCGAACGGCCTTAAGGCGTGGAAATCCATTTTAAGGGAGAGACCAGAAATTGCACTAGTGGATTGGAGGGCAATGAAACAATTATTGCAGACAATCGCGAGGTAGAAGACGATGTGGACAAAGAAAACCCTTATTTTACTTAAATGGGTTTTAAGTTGGTTATTTTCAGTAGGCCCAGCCCATAGTTGATTTTTTAAAACACGTGTTTAATTTATTTACTAATTTCATGGGTTCAGTGGGCTATTTAATACTCATTGAGAACTATTCGAGTAATTAGCCATTTTTATCCATTTAAAGAATATTGGTATATTATATATTAAATAAAATAAAGGAATTTTATAACAATTTTATTTTTTATAGAGTGAATTGTTGATTGAGTTTAGCGTTAATATATTTAAATTAAGTTGAATTACATTTTGATTACCGAAAATAATTCGTTTCGGTTTCCGTTTAGTACTTCGGTAAACCGAACCGAAAAAGCGAATTATTATTTTTTTATTTTTCTATACATATATTATTATATAAGGCATATTATCACATATTTTTCTATGTTTTATAATAAATATCCACCATATGTTATAAAATATAAAAATATTATATTACAATTTTATACGAATATTTATATATGTATATATATATATATATGATATGATATTATACTCACTTTACTGCACTACAAACGATAGGTCAACTGCATTTCGCATGATAGTAATTAGGTATTCGTTTTATATTATCACTTGTCGCACTTGCAAATCATATTAGCACACCACGTGTCGATCATGGCGTGGCGATACAAGTCATCAATATCTTCATTGTATGGATAAACATTGGGATAAAATTTTGATAACTCGTGTATGGACTGATATGGCTTACCAAATAATATATCACTATAGTGGTGTCCTAATTTTTATGTTATTTTCACACTTTTTATTTGTTATACTTACACCTCTAAACATTATTTTTCTTTTAGTTAGAAATTATATTTTATCTATTCAACATTAAAAGAATAAATATCAAATTAAGAGTACCGTAAAATATAATTAAATATTAATCACACATAATGTCCGTGAAGTATTAATAAGATATAAAGAAATAGGTGAGATTTTATTTTATGTATATATATTATTGGATTTTATCACTTCCTCAAGTTTAATTTATGCTAAAATATATTAATATAATATTTTTGGGTAAGATTACTTTCAAATTATAGTAAAGCCCAATAAAATAGAGTAAGCCCAATTAAAATTAGGTTTTCCTTCGTCTTCTCCAATCAACACCGCCACTCGTCCGCGCCTCAGCCCTCATATGCTGCACATGTGCTGCACTTTGGATATGCAAAACGTCGTCAAATTACAGAGAAGTGTAACCTTGGTCGAAAATGTTCATCGGCGACATCTTCTCCGTAGATATACAACTACCCACAAAAACTTACCTTATAGCCCAGAGCAAAGGATCATCTCCGAGAGAATTGTTGCTATCTTCTGGGATTTAGACAACAAGCCACCAAAATCAGTTCCTCCATTCGATGCTGCCCTAAGGCTTAAGAGAGCTGCTCAAAGATTCGGTTTTCCCAAATACTTAATCGCTTGCGCCAATCGACACTTATTCAGTTACATCCCACCTTTCGTTAGGGACCAGAGAAGAGCAAAAATGGCGATGAACGAGCTCGATATCATGGGCTCAGTGGAGCCTCGCCAGTCACACATATGCAGAATCTGCGGCAGAAGATTTTTTAGCAACGATCGCCTCACAAATCACTTCAAGCAAATCCACGAGCGTGAGAATTCCAAACGCCTTAATCAGATCGAGTCTTCACGTGGAAATAGGAGAGCAAACATAGTGGCTAAGTACTCTATGAAGATGGAGAAGTACAAGAATGCTGCCCGCGATATATTAACCCCAAGAGTTGGATACGGTTTGGCCCATGAGATTGAACGGGCGGGGTTTCGGGTTAAGATTGTTTCAGACAAGCCTCAGGCAGCCAACAGAGAGTTGAGAGATCGAATGATCGAGGTGATGGATAAGAGAAGGGCTGAGTGCTTGTTTCTCGTGTCTGATGATTCTGATTTTCTTGGGGTTTTGAAGGAAGCGAGGGAAAGGTGTCTGAAGACGGTGGTTGTAGGAGATTGTAGACAAGATGGTCTGAAGAGGGTGGCCGACGCCTCTTTTTCTTGGAATGAGATTCTTATTGGTAAGGCTAAGAAAGAAGCTGTTTCGGTTGTTAGTAAATGGGAAGATAGGAAAGTGTTGCAGAGGATGGAATGGGCTTATGATCCAAAGACAGAGAAGAGGCATTATGATCTTGATAAATTGGAGTACGACGAGGAAGATTCAGACGTTGAGTTGTTTAGTGCTCGCGAAAGTACGAGTCTTGTGCATGAGAATGAGGAAGGTTCTTCTTGGTACGAGTTGGGCTCGGATTAGTGAGTGAGGTTGATTGTAAGAAGAATTATACTTACCTTGATATCTCGTAAGACTAAGTTTGAGTTTCAGATGCTTTCACAACTTGGTAAGAAATGTAAATAGTAAAAGAGATAATTTTGATCAATTTTCTCATACATATGTTATTGTTAGGCAAGTGCGAGGACATGGCCTGGACACTGAGCACCTTGGAACAGATCAATAACAGATCAATAAGATGATTAGTGTTAGAAAGAGCATAACATGGAAAACGAAGAGCATAATGAGAAACCAAGCAAAGATATAGATGATATCTGGACACGTTGACAGTTTTCGTACGAGCAATGTTGCAAAACTCGTTAGGCGCTAGTCGGGCGCCCGGTAGGGGCCTAGCGCCTAGGCGGTCTAGACGGGGAGTAGGCGGAAACTAGGCGGTATACCTATTTTTTATTTGTTTTTTATTCTGATGTATATCGTTTATACAAATAATATATTATATCCAAATTTATATTAAAAAAAATCTAGGCAAAATATATTAATACATTTATTCTTGATAGATATTAATTTAATTTAAAATTTTCATGAGATTAACATGAATAAACAAAATTCAGTTACACTCACTGAAAAGACAAAAAAATTAAATAAATACATCATGGCCCAATAAATTTAGCCCATTAAGAATACAACCCAAATTAAAGTAATTTTGACTGGTCAACCGTCTTCTTCATCTCATCGTCGATCGATACAACCCATCACACCCTGCCGGAATTGAAAAAAAAAATTTCTACTGTGTTGCCGCTGACTGGAGAGGGGCGCGGTCGACGACGGCCTGAGGTGGGATGATGAGGGAGGTAGACGGATGGGCTGAAGCTGCGGTGACGTGCTGAGGCTAGAGTCGTCAAATGGGCCCGCGGCCCGCCCCGCCCCGCCCCCCAAAAAGGGCGGGCTGGGCTGGGATATTTTAGGCCCGCCCAGAGGCGGGCCGCGGGCTTGGCAGGGCCGGGGCCAGCCCGCCAGGTTAAATAAATTATATATATTTTATATCATATATTATGTTTACATATATTAATTTAATAGTTAATGGTTCCTTAATTATACCATAATTAGTACATATGTATTTATAAATATATAATTAATACATTATTTATCCATAATTTATTATTAAATACCTTAATTAACTAAAACTAATTAATAAATTAAATTATAAAATGAAAATATAAAAAAACAAATTTTTTAAATGCGGGCGGGCCTGGCCCGCCTGGCCCGCGGCCCGCCAGGTGGCGGGCCAGCCCGCCCCGCCCCGCCAAGTGACGGGCTTTGGCGGGCGGCGGGCCAACCCGGCCCGGCCCGCCATTTTGACAGCTCTAGCTGAGGCTGCGAGCCTGCGACCGTGAAGACATAGTTGCGACGGGCTGAGGCTACCGAAGGGCTGAGGAGCAGGCGCTGAGAGGAGGTGGTGCGCGGTGACTGGCCGCACAGGCGAGCCGAGGAGCCTGCGAGAGCTAGGTTAGATTTCAATTTTTTAACAATAAGCGAGTAGGCAGATGAAAACTCGGGAAACTCGGCGACTAGGCGGCGTGGGCGCCGATTAGGCGGCCCCGACGCCCAAATCGCTCGATTTGCTACAGTACGCGATTTTAGTCAATCGAAACGCCCAATTTCTCATTTGGACCAAATCGCCCAAACCAAGCATCGATCATCTCTATCGCCCAATTCACGACTCTCTGAACTAAAATCGCCCGAAACCAAGTTTCTTGGATCACTATCGCCCGTTCTCGTATTTTGAACCTTGTCACCCGATCCAAGTCTTTAGGATCTCCGTCGCCCGATTCAATCTATCACCCGATTCTAGCACTTTGAACCTTTATCGACCGATTTTGATACCCTAGGACCCGAGTCGCACGATTCTCAGCACTTAGGACTAAAATTGCCCGAACTTGCACATATAGGACTAGAATCGATCGATTGTCAACACCGAAAAATTAAGTCAACCGAATTTGATTTCTTAGAATTCAAATCGCCCGCCTCAAGCCTTAGACAAAAATCACCCGATTTTAACACACGACAGACTAAATTAAGTGAGGATTGAGGATGTGGATCAGGCGTTGAGACTCATCTTGTCTCTTCCACCTTCTTATGAACACATGAGGCCGATCTTGATTCATGGAAAGGAGAAGGTTGTCTTTTCAGAAGTCACCGGTAAACTTCTTGCTGAGGAGAGAAGGCTAGATGGTGGACGGAACAATTCACGGAAGATCAAGCTTTGCTTGTCGGTGTCGGAAAGAAGAGGAACTCCTGGAGGAAGCAAGCTGCGATTTGCTGGACGTGTGGATAATCTGGGCACGTGAAAGGAAATTATCAGAAAGGATGAGCAGGTTCGGCAAGCAGCTCCTGGTCGGTAAGTGGAGATACCGAGAAAGACGCTAATTTTGTCTCTCTCTCCACGGATGAGTTTTTCTAAGAGAGACAAGCGCATTCTTATGGCATGAAGATATCCCTAAATATAGTATATATTTAGTTTGAATGTTCTCTCCTTATTTACTCTTGCACTTTGTTTGGGTTGTGGATTTAATGAGGAAAAGAAAATGCAGGAAAAGAAAACCAAAAATTTATGAAAGGTTAATTCCTTATTGTGTTTGGTTATGCAAGAAAAAGTAGAAGTAAATTTATTTTCTTAGAAACTAATACAGATGTTTGGTTCTTTCAAAGGGAAAATTCAAAGGAAAAGATGATCACGTGAAGACATACTATAGCGTATCCAGTAATTTGAACGATGTACTCTTAATTAGGAAAACAAAAATATATGAAAAAACATAAATACAATCAATTCTATAAATCACCAAGCTGTGAAGATGAGTTCCCATAAGATATAAATAGCCACATTAACCTTGTATAAGAAAGGGAATAAATCAGAAGCAAAATTATATGTAACTTATATAATCCTAAATCATGCTATGACTAAATCACAAGAAAAGCAAACATATCGAAGGGCCAAAGATTTGAAGCGAAGGACATACAAAACAAGCAAACCTAAGTGGATCATTTCCAAAGAAGGTGCCGATATAAAGATGATACAAAAGCAAACGCAAAGAAACGTATATGAAGATTGAACAATCCAGCAGGATAAAAGCTAAAGCGGTCAGGGAATCAAATTAGAAAACGAAATGAATCATCGAATCGATACTAGACATGGAAATGGAAAATAGCTCGAATAGGCTACGTTTGAGGTGGACGAGAAACGCGAAAACAAAGCCCAATCGCAGTTGTTCCTTAGCTAATACTCTCTGAGCCGTTCCACCAAATTTGACGGCGTTATCATTTGGGATATTCCACTCACCGTCGTCGTAATTTAGGGAAGTGTAAGAAAATGGAAATAGATTCGCTACCAGCAACGTTCTATTTCCAATTCGAGCTTAGTTTTTCCCTTTTTTGGGAAGTCGTAGCACAGAAATGGGGAGAGTCGTGAGAGTTTCTTTTCGGTCATTTTCCTCACTGTTCAGTAGGGAAACGTAAATCCTTTGTTGGAAATAATTATATAAAATTAAAAAGTGATGCACTTCCTTAAGGGTTAACCTTTTAGGAAAAGTGGTCACTTAACATGGTATCAGAGCTTAGGGACCCGCAGGTCCTGGGTACGAATCCTCACGACCACCCATTTATGAGAGTTACACGTCTAAGGCTAGATAGTAGAGAAATCAGCCTAGACGTGAGAGGGCGTGTTGGAAATAAATCATATAAAATTAAAAAGTGATGCACTCCCTAAAGGGTTAACCTTTTAGGAAAAGTGGTCACTTAACATCCTTAATTTTTAGTTGTATCTTTCCTTTCTTTTCACATCATTTTCCTCTCCAACCAAACATAAAAAATAATTTTCCCTACCATTTCTTTTCTTCCCCCTACCAAAATCCACAAACTAATCACACCATTGATCTTCATATCTTCTATATTGGTAATTGCAATCTCATATTTTTGGCATGTAGGTGTACCACTTATTTGGGGAAGAAAGACAAAATCTTCTTTCAAATCTTCGACATTAACAAACCCCTTCGAGTACTGCTTCGGCGCGAAGGGGTGGCCAGCACTAGGGTCGGGCCCGCGGTGCCTTACGTGGACCTTGCTTTGGAAGGGGAGGACGCGGTGTGGACCATCACAGGCTCGAACTCGATGGTGTTCATCGGGGACCGGAGCGTGATGTGCCTCGGATTTGTGGACGGCGGCGGCGGGCTTAGACCGAGGACTTCGATCATCGTCGGAGGGTATTAGTTGGAGGATAATCTACTGCAGTTCGACCTGGCGAGCTCGGTTTAGAAAGAATATTTTTTGTAAAATTTAATTAATTTTCTTAATTTAAATATGATACTATTGAAATTTCAAATATTAAAGATGTTTATAATTTAAAGATAGTGCATAGGTAATTGAGTATGTTATATTTAAAATATAGCCCGATAGATATTCAGCCCACTAAGAAGTAATGTAGGGTTTTTCTTTAATCTTCTTCCTCCACACCAATCTTCTCCAAAAAATCAACGTCGACGCCACCAACCACCGTTCTAGCGCCGGCCGCCGCCAGCCACCCACTTATCCCCCCCCCCCCCCCCCTGATTCTGTCTCTGTAATAGGAAGTTTATACTAAGCGTTATTTTTTCTAATTTACCGATCCTTAACTGTAAGATGAGAAGCGTATTTCTTCTATCACGTTAGGTATCTTATCAATAATGATATCCTCGATATCATGGGTTCCGAAAGGGGCCTCGAAGTCTGTACCCACTGCTGCGGACCCGCCCTCGAAAGAAGAACTTGAAGAGATGAAGGCCAATATCTTAGGCATGCGGTTAGAATATTGATCCCTGTTTATATTCCTTTTTAATTATTTAATGCAATGCAAGGTAAGTGCTGTTGACTGTCGAAGCTTGTAGCGTGAGGATGTGTGTTCTCATCACACTCTGGACGATAATAATTAGACCTTCGTTATCGCTAAAAATCATTTTTTTCCATTATTGCATTGAGTTGTGTAAGGAATGGAAGTATGGAACTGCGAAATAGTTTTTAATATGTATCTTCATATTCAGCTAGTTCATTTCGGTGTTATAAAGATGTTTGTGTGTAGATTATGTGTTAACTTGTGTCCTGTTGAATAGATTCTCCTTTTGCATGAGGACGAAGCCCTTTGTTCTGCCTTCGTCTGCCGTGTGTCCAAATAAATAACTGTGTATCTTGCTGTAGAGGTCTGGGCATGTTTGATCGCTCTTGAGTTTTTTAGGATGTTTTATCTCTTGCAGTGAGGAAAGTGAAGGCGAGGAGAATGACCAAACTATGGATATTGATGCATCAGAGAAAGAAAAAGAACTTGCTCGTGCATTATCTGCTGCTAATGCGCTAGGCACCTCCAAGAGAGGGAAGCCAGAAAGTGACTATTTGACAGATGCACTGCAAGAGCTCAACATGGATCATTATGATGATGAAGAAGCTGATGGTTACTTGCATCGCCTCTAGCTATTTTTTAATTTTGTTTGCTTGATTTTCTTTTATATTTGAGAATATCTTATTGTGCTGACAGTCATATTTTTGAAATAGCAGACCTTGATCTGCTCGGCTCTGATCTTGGAAATTTATATTATGGAAGTAACGACTTGGACCCATACTTGATAAATAAAGATGTAAGTCCCCCTCAGTGTTAAATTTCCTGCCTTCATCTTGATTGTAGTTTTACTTTTGGTTTTCTTCCTTTTATGTGGTTAAAATTTTCAGGATGATGACTCCGAAGAGGAAGAGGATGACGTTATTAAACCAGAGGATGCTGTTTTTATATGTGCTCGAAACGAGGATGATGTCAGTCATCTTGAGGCATGTGATTTTCTGAAAATATGTCAATTTTTTCAATTTCATGTCAGGTGTTTTAAATTCCCTGGAGATTTCACTGAAAGTTTTCTTAAAAAATAATCAGGTTTGGCTATTGGAAGAGCCCTCAAATGGTGAACTTAACTTTTATGTTCATCACGAAATTCTCATTCCAGCATTTCCTCTTTGTACGGCATGGCTTGATTTTAACAAAGGTGGAGAAAAAGGTAGCAATCATAGCCGAACATCTTGTCCTTTACGATTGGTTGTCCCATTGTTATGCTTTTTGAAGCGTTTGTGATTTGCTTAGGCCTTTTATGTTTCTATGTTTGCTTTTTTCGACTAACTTTTCATCTGCTTTTCTTTTCCTTGTCTCTCGAAATGGACATCAAGCACTCATGGGTCGTATTCATAGTTATTGTTTCTTGGCTAAGATTCTTTTTGTAATTTGATACGTAAATCATTAACTCGTTATTTTTATGGTATATAGGAAATTTTGTTGCCGTTGGCTCGATGGACCCAGCCATTGAAATATGGGACCTAGATATTGTACGTGTATTTTGAGCTTTTTTAAGTAGTGGTTTGTGGATTTGAATAAATTTGGTGATCTCTAATCTGATTGCAGAAGGATCCAGTTCAACCATCTGTTGCATTGGGTGGTGCTATTGAGAAGAAGAGAAAGGGAAAGAAGGTTTGTTATTGAAATTTAACTATCAGTAAATCTATTGCATGGAAGCTGCACCTGACTCGTGCAAGCTTATTATACCATTAATATATTTTTATGAGTGTCTTTTTTTCGTCTTCTTTTCTCGTAGAAATCAGTTAAGTATAAGGATGGGAGTCACACTGATGCAGTTGTTGGGCTTTCTTGGAACAAGGAATACAGGTTGTTATCCATATTTTCAGTTGTTCTAGTTACCAGATAACTGGAGATTTGATGTTCAAGCTTGTTCTTGCTATCAAAACCCATTTTCAACGTTCAATTATGATGTTTATTCACAAATCGTATCAGAGGGGTTTGCTTTTGTCGTGGAATTCATTTTCACTAATCAGCATGATATGATAATCGATCAATCAGCCCTCTCTTCCACTCGTTGTCCCAGTCTTCGACTTTCACATACCGTATGACCTCACTCATTGCATTGACTTTCTCCTTCTGATCCTCTAATTGACAAGCAAATAATTTTTGGTACCAGGAATGTGCTTGCTAGTGCAGGTGCTGACAAGTTGGTTAAGATCTGGGATTTGGAAAAGGAAACTTGTACCACAACCCTCGAGCACCATACAGACAAGGTAAGGCTAATTGTCTATCAATTATTTGATACGCTTATATGCATAATAATGTGTTAATGATGTTACTTATCGAATGTATACAGAGAATTTGATGATTAAATATAATTGCGTGGTCTTGAGCTTTTCAAAGTTCATAATGGTCTAAGGATCATGTGTTCTACTTCATCATTGTTTCTTTCATTTGGTTTGCTTTAGGTTCAAGCAATTGCATGGAATCCGCACAATAACTGTGAGCTTCTCAGTGGATCATTCGATAAAACAGTTGTCATGGTACTGAAAATTGTAACTGGCGTGTTTCTTTTTTATTTGTCAGATATTAAATTGTAAAATATTTTGCAGAAAGATGCTCGGTGGCCCTCAAAGAGCGGATCAAAATGGTCCCTTTCGGCTGATGTTGAAAGCATGGCTTGGAATCCCCACGAAGAGCATACATTTGTGGTTTGTGCTCTAAGCTGTTTCATGATAAACCTGCATTTTCAAGAGATTAACTGTTCTGATATTTTCACAGGTCAGCCTTGAAAATGGCACTGTTGTAGGTATCGACACTCGTATGGCAAACTCTGACTCGTCCTCTAAGTTGCAGTCAAGCTTCACTATCCATGCACATGATAAAGCAGTTTGTTCAGTCGCTTACAATAGAGCAGTCCCTAATGTATGCATCTTCTGTATCAGACACTTATCTTGTTGCTCACTCTGCAAACACTTTTGTCATATTGCTCTTCTCGTTTTGAAAATTTGATTTCTTTTTTGCAGTTTCTGGCTACTGGTTCCATGGATAAGACGGTAATACGTTCGATTCCCATTCACTCTCTTTCTGTTATTATCCTTACGAGACTTCGTTCGGTACTGTGTTTTGATGCTTTTTTTTCATACAGGTGAAGATTTGGGATATGTCGAAAAACCCGACATGCGTTGCATCACAAAACCCAAAAGCTGTAAGCTTTTTTACTTCAATTCAAAAACAACTGCAATTGTTCTCATACATTTCCTTCTGCTGCATCAGTTGATGATCATGGGGTTCCAATAGCTCCTAGACATAAAATCAGATATGGTATTTTTATGCTTTACGATCGTGAAATAATACGAGCTTAATATTTCAGGGAGCGGTGTTTACAGTTTCCTTTTCGGAAGATTGCCCCCATATATTAGCCATTGGTGGCTCTAAAGGAAAACTACAGGTGAGAAGGAGCTTTATATCTTCCTTGCATGCCGTCGAACTCTCAGTAATCTGTCATAAAACTTGTTTGCAGGTGTGGGATTTGTTATCCGAGGCCGAGCTTGCTAGAAGATATGGAAGCTTCGGCTACAAACCCTAAATTCCTACCTCTAGAAACCATTATTACGCTTTTGTATGGCTTCACTTGCCCGATTGTGAAGTTTTGGGTCTTTTCTATGCTGAAAAGAATGAAAGGGTTCTGAGGGAAAAGAAAAAGGACAGAATGAAACAGAGTGATAGAGAAGGAAAATGTATGGAATGTGCTGCATAGTAATTTATGATATAAATGTTCTTGAGTGTCAAAGCAATGGTTGATCCTCTTAAGGTGTAGTTCGGATACTTTTGCGTTTGCCTTGTATTTTATTTGCACACTTAATCACAAAGGTGAAGTTATTTTATAATTACCGAATAAACCTAATTATCGAGTAAAATGAATGAATACATGGAGGAATGGGACGAAACCAAGAAGCAAAAATAAACGCGTGTAATGAATTGCAAGAAAACAAAATAGGATTATTAATATAACTATATATATATATAAAAAAGGAATCATAGGTGGAGAGGGGAAAGATATTATACATGTAAACATTATAAAACGACGTGCGTACGTACACATAACATAACTCTTCTTCCCCACACCTCACCAAAGGAAAATGCTCTCATCAGATACAGAGAGTACTACTTATCGTTGTTAATGTTCGTCAGTAACAGAGCGTGAGCTTCGTTTGCTGCATTCAATCTCTTCACGGAGTGTCGTTGTCATTAATTCCTTTCCCCATTTGCAATTCCTTAGCTGTTCGTCACGGAATTGTTACTGTTTGCCCTTACTTGCCTCAGCTCTCTTCGTACGGTTTCAATCGCTATCGAATAGGTGGAGAAAATCAGATTTTGAGCGTTCGTTTTGCTCGAGTGAAAAAGGTATGGAGCTGAGCAAAGTCACGTCGGAGATTTTCGCCAAGCTGGAGCAGAAATGGCTGTGCCACAGCGATGGTAAGAAGACGAGGGTCCTCAGCATCGACGGCGGAGGGACGAGCGCGATTGTCGCCGGAGCGTCGTTGTACCTGGAGGATCAGATCCTGGCGAAGTCCGGCGACTGCAACGCCCGAATCGCGGACTATTTCGACGTGGTCGCCGGAACGGGGATTGGAGCTCTGCTTGCCGCGATGGTGGTCGCCGATGATGGCGCAGGACGGCCGCTTTTCTCCGCAAGGGAAGCCGTCGAGTTTCTGAGTGAGAATCAGAATCTGCTCTACAGGGCGAAGCGTGTCGGCGTTTTGAGGAAGAAAATTAGGTAAACTTACTGATTTAAAGTCGATTAATCTGTAGAATTTGTCTTGAGAATTACAATGTATGTCCTTGAGCTTCGATAAATTGGAAATTACTCTTCAATTTTTTTGTTCGGGCGATGATGATGATGATGAACAACTGCAAAACTTCAGGTATTCAGCTAAAAGCATGGAGTCAGTGTTGAAGAATGCCTTCACGCGCCGCCGAGACGGCAAAGCCCTAACCCTAAGAGACACCTGCAAGCCTCTCCTCATCCCCTGCTTCGACCTAGAGACGTCGGCCCCCTTCGTCTTCTCCAAAGCCGACGCCACCGAGACGCCGAGCTTCGACTTCGAGCTGTGGAAAGTCATCCGCGCCACGTCGGCGACTCCGTCGCTGTTCAAAACGCCGTTCGACCTCACCTCTCGCGACGGGAAAACAAGGTGCTCGGCGGTGGACGGGGGGCTCGTGATGAACAATCCAACGGCGGCGGCGGTAACCCACGTTATCCACAACAACAGGGACTTCCCACACGTGAACTCCGTCGACGATCTGATGGTTCTTTCGCTGGGCAACGGCGTCAGCGCGGTGCAAAGGCGCCGTCGCTACGGCGAGCTCTCGGCGGTGGTCGGAATTGTGATGGACGGAGTTTCCGAGACGGTGGATCAGATGGTGGGCAACGCTTTTTGCTGGAATCCAAATGATTACGTCAGAATTCAGGTAACTCAATTCACTAATTCTGTCGTTTAATTAATTACTGTAATTAAGCATCATTAATCACCTTTGACTCTTTCTCTCAACTCATGCGTTAATTACAAAAGACAACGCATGCGTAAAAGTAATTATAATGTCGAATTAGTTTCATTAATATGAGGTTTAACTAACAAACGGTGACGTGATTTCAGGCTAACGGCGTTGGCGAGCAAGTGCTAGGTGAGAGGGGCGTAGAGTCGGTGCCGTTTGGCGGCAAGCGTTTGCTAACGGAGAGTAACGGCGAGAGGATAGAGACGTTTGTACAGCGCCTCGTTTTGTCGGGAAGGAGTAGCCAACCGCCAAGCCCATGCAAGGAATCAACAGCCGCCGTTAGTCCACTCGTTGAAACGGCCGTTAGCAATCTCGTTAACGGCCGTTAGCTCTGTCCTTATTTCGGTACCTCAGTTTTTGTTTTGTTGTTTTTTTTGTTTGTTTTAGTGAATGTCAGAGGTCCACTTCAGTTAACTGTCTCTGTTGTCAACTTTCTTTCAATCAGTAGAAGAGATTGTTTATTTTTAATTTTTGGTTTTGTAATATAATGAACTTGTACTAATAAACAGTACTTGTGGGCTTCCTAGCATGTACCTTTTGTTAACCTAAATATTATTTTATTGCCTATAAAAAGTAAACTGTGATGAATGTGAGAATCTCGTATTAAACATTCACCCACCAAAGATGCTTTGAATTTTTTTGGCATGTCATATGTATTTGCAGAACACTGACGTTCATACAACCACTTCTTTGAGGATTAAGACCTTGTAATAAGAGTTTAAAGATTTTAGCACGTAACACAGATGAGTAAATTGAGAGTAAATTGAAGGCATAAGTTTTATACGTAGATGTGAGGAGTTGGCAATTATATATAGGCCACCCTTCATTGATTGTTCAATTCGATTTGCATTGAATATGACTGGACCATCCCTTGAATTTTGTGACTTAGGTAAGTTCGATATATTACTCTTCCCTACACAGAAATATCAAATGCATGGTGGTTTCTATGTTTTCTCTAAGCTGTAAACATTAGTATTATTCACATAGTTTATTATTGTCGTTGTTGACTGACTAAACGCTAAACATTAAACGACGGAAATCTGAGCAAAACATTACACTTAAATTCACCTGAAAGCCGACAAGATAGGGACTTACAGTGGTTTGGGCCATACCTTTTTTTCTTTTCCCTAGTGTGCATTTACTTTCTTACAATTTTCTTACATGGGTGGGGGGGGGGGGCATGACAATGAATGAAGAATGTCTAGGGACCCCCTTCTAAATAATTTTCTTAGTTATTGTTTATTTAAATACCAGATAGTAAGAAGAAAAAGGAAACAAAAGAGAAATGAAACGTTTTCTTAGAGATTGAATAATCTCTTGTTGAAGAGTTTAAGGCACTATTGACCCAACCCACCACGAAGACGACCAATGAACAATGGTAAAAAAAAAAAAGTAGAAAAGCTTCGTAACGAATGCTAGTTATGAAATGAGTAATCTTTTGCTAGGATTATTATGTGATCTTCACCTTGTTTCATCGAGAACCCGTACAAGATGGTTTGGAATTTAATCATTGGTGCTTTCTTGGTTTAATGAAAAGTAACTACTAAGTTTTAATTAATTAAGTACAAGTAGGTCTCGAATTCGAGTTATGGTTACGATAAAGTGGAGTTAAAGGTTCACAAAGATTTCAATATTAAGTTACGTAGTCCTAGTGATGACAAGTACATAATTACAATCGACGTGCCATTACCAACAATTTAATTTTGTCTAAAGTGGTTGTAGTGATTGGGAATTTGTTTTGTGAGATTCGATATTTCGGAAAAGAAAATAATCTCTTGTACTCAAATATCATTGTTTTATACTCCCTACTATTACATGTTTCCATTTCGAAAATGGTTAAAGTCATCTAAAGAAAAGATTAGTACTTTTCCCTTTAATAAAAAACAATTATATATACCCAATATTTATTATTAATGTTTCTCGTTTAAACAGATAATTTATTACTAACTTGGGACACAAGATTATAAAAGTCCAAACAAATTTGGTAGAACATTAAAGCAATCTATTTGATTAAGACCAAAGAGATTCTCCCAATAACAATAATTCCTCATTTCCACCAACAAACCATCTCAGCCGTACCTTTTTCTATATTGATCGATCAAGATAATTAAATAACTTAACAGTTACTTTACTGTAACATAATCATCGTTTTACCAAACCAATAAATATTTAGAATTTTAATAGCACTGAGCACTGACTAACGAACTTTCGCTTTTCTCCGGAAGTAGCTGTTTTAAATTTCTATTTTATTTTTAACGGTAAATAATCATATTTTGTTAAGCATTATGTTCATAAAGCTATAATTTAAGAGTATTTATCACTTTATGCATAATATGTTAATATAATTAATCATCATGTCGTCAGTCCCACTATTAATTGAAACAAAGTCGTGCGGTATATCTTAGCTTAAGAATAATGCTTTCAATTATTAACGTTGATGTTGTCGGCATTTAATTATATTAATATAGCTAATAAATATAGACAAAAAAATATCAGCAGGACACGAACTTATGAGTGGATAAAAAAATGTATATTTTTCGGTGATCGCTTTCAAAAGAATACAAATTATATATATAATATTTAATTACCTCGAGACAAAATAAAATAAAATAAAAATCTTGAAGCGTCCCCTACCAGCGCTATCACAATGTATGACTATCCAACGACAGCCTATTATGAAGAATCAACTACCCATTCTTTCACATAAAATAATAAATACAACTCAATTAAATTAAAGTAGAAAATATTCCCACTTATATTTTTACATTACCTAACGACAAGAGATAATATTTTTTCAAAATGGGGGTTTGTCTTTATTCCCTTAAGTGTACATGTGCGTTACCCTATTTTAGCGGCATGCCCATCAAAATAACTCAGCTTCTCTTCTAACATAAAAAAATTGCAGGTATAATGTTCTTATTATTTTAGGGTGAATCCATGGAAAAATACTCATTTGTATAAAAAATTTGCAAGTACGTACCTCTGTCAGAGTTTTTTTTATATAGGTACCCGTTTGACGTGTTACCATTTTTCCAGTCTTTGACATACCTTTATATATGTGTATTATTTACCACGTCACGAGTTTATACTGTACCCATAATACGTTTGTATATGATACCTTAATGTGTGATTTGTACCATTTTCTCACTCTATTATGTACCATAATACGTTTCTATATGGTACTTAAATATGTTTTATGAATACCTTGCGGCGGATCAGGTACCAATGTGCAAAAAATTTATTCTAATAGGTACCTACATATAAAAAAACACCGATCGGGTATTGACTTGCAAGTTTTTATACAAATGGATATTTTTATGTAGATTTCCCTTTTTAAAATGTTGGTGTATGGCATTGAAACTCGAAATTTATACAAGATGTCGAAAGGAGACGTAGAAGACGCTGTATATGGTATAAAACTCCAATGAAATCGATAAATAATTTAATGCATGAGACAAGTAGTTCGTGCCACCCATATAGCATTGTCCCAAGCACACGTGTGTAAACCATGGCCATTACCGTCATTTAATGTCCATGAGCTCTACATTTATTACTCCAAATCTAACTCCTTCACGAACTGAGAATATCTACTATCATCAATGCTATTGGTAATAAATTTCATTATAATGTTTAATAATAACTATATTAGTACAACCGACTCCATAACCTCCCTACCAATGCAATAAAGAAGGGTTTTCTTTATTTCAAAACTTTATATCTTAAGTTGATATCCTTAAGTCCCTTTTATATTCGCCTAAATGTTCGATATTCGTATTAGACATCGACCCTCAAAGCACAATATATCAAAATCTTATGTTATAAAGAGGTGATGTTGATTGTGCGATTCGACCCATGGACTTGATTCGATGGAAAGGCCCATGACAGAAATAAACATTGAATTATTCCAATGATCTTTATGGGCTGTGTTGTTTTATATTGTTCTCATAGAGAGTTGGGCTAATATTAATTTTTGGGGCCTTCATATAATATTTAATTAACCTAAATAGCTAAAAGAATTTTCCTATCCTTTACGTTTCAAGTCCACATAGTACTTCGAACTTCTAGCATGGTGAAACATTGCCTCAAAACTTAATTACATGCAAATTAAGTTACGTGAACAATCTTCAAAAAATAAAAGAAATGGTTACGTGAACAAACCAAACCAGTAACGTATTATGAAATTTAAGAAACATTTTATTTCAACAAATCGACTGAGTTGCTGACGTGTCATCGTATACGGGGCTACGCGACGTCGTCCCGCCACTTCAAAAAGAAAAACAAAAAGAAAAATAGAAAGGAAAATAAATATAAAATAATCAGAATTTATATTCGTCCTCTGACATCATCTATCCCTGCTGGGTTTTCTAGTTTCCTGCGAATTTATTACTTTCTTCTTCTTCTCCTCCTCCTTATCCGAATTAAACCCCAAAATTGTCACAAACGTTCTGATTATCATTGTTTGCTTTCTATATAATTCGAAGCTGCTGAAATCGGTCGACGATTATCTGTCCATTTGGTCGATTCGACGAACAAGGGAGTAAGGTGAGGTGATTGACAAGAAAATTAAAGGTGAGGTGATTGACAAGAAAATTAAAGGAAAAAAGAGAGATGATGTGGGAAGAATGGTGGCGCGGTTTAGAACCGCCTGAAGACGACGAAGCTGGCCGCGATTCTCACGTGAACTTCGACTTCTCCGACGCCGTATCAAAGCCCAAGGTATGAAAGATGAATCTTTGTCGATTGATGTCTCCCTATTGACTATTGACTCTGCTGCTGTTCTAGGATTATTACAAGATACTGGAAGTTGATTACGATGCTACCGAGGAAGTCATCCGTTCCAATTATATTCGACTCGCACTGGTAACATAGTTTCTTGGTTTGATTTCGAGTTTGTGTTAGCTCTAATGGTGTTGATTGAGCTTTTTCTACTTTTATCTTTCTCCTTTGAATCGAAGAAATGGCACCCAGATAAGAAAAAGGGCGAGGAAAGTGCCACGACAAGGTTTCAGGAAATTAATGAAGCTTATCAGGGTACTTTTCTGGCTTGTTCGAATGCCTTTTCTGTCTTGTGCTGTGGGTAGCGTTAGATAGCTATTTAGTTGATCTGTGACATTAATCTTTCTTGTGCTAATGTGAAATAAGAGGAGCCATGTAAGAATCCTTCAAGTTCTGGGATTTGTTTTGATTTTGATATGATCGAATCCATCGAACTAGAAATAGAGATGCATAGTTCGTCCAAGAATTGTTGATCAAGGCATAGTGTTCAAGAACTTCATACATGGTTCTTTGTTTTAGCTTCAGAAGCTGAATTTGCTTGAACCAGATATCTGCTGTGGATTGAAGTAACAGCCATCATGAGGATATCTGTGGCTCAAGACATACAATTTATCGAAGTACTTCTGTGTCTTAGATAGCCGAACGGAGAAATGGACATCAGTCTTTGTCTTTATCTTTACACCGACTTTGTTGTCGTTTCTACAGTCCTAATCGACCCTATAAAAAGACACGAATACGACAGGAAAGGGATGCTTTACACGTACGATAGCAACATCACGGTACTTCTCTTACCTTCTTTATCACATCGCGTTATCCCTCGTTCCATTTTCTGAGATTTTGTGTTTCACTTGCACAATTTCTTATCCTGGCCAATTGAATATCTCTGCTTAAAAAATTTCCAGGAGTATCTTACTCGACACAAGAGCCTTATATTGACATGCAACGGCTTGGGAATGAAGTGTTCGATATGGTAGTTTTCAAAATGCGGCAGCAGACCTTCTCTTATTTTCATTACACAGCTGTAAGAAGCATTGAAGTAGGCTTACATCTGCAGCGTTGAGATCTTTTGCTAAGCTGTGATAACTGAAATGGTGTTTGTACCATGATCTGAGCTATACTTTTTTTAATACGTTTTTCGCCTCTATTTGATTGTTGATACACAAACCAATATGAAATATGAAATTACCATAGCAAATCCATAATCCAATTCACATTACTCAACTAGTTAATCCACCTCACATTAGGGGCTAAGAAAAAGCATGGTTTCGAAAATGTTCAGCATTCAAGAAAGAAAAACCAAGGTTCAAGCCATCACAAGCAAGACGTATCATACACAAAATGCTGCTTGTACGTTCGAGCCTTTAACTCTGAAGGCTCGCATTCTATCAATTCTTACGCTTTTTTCTCGCATAGGTCTTTGTTTTCGCCTTTGGAATTGCATTACGATCCTCATCAGCAGCATAAGATTGAACATAGTTGTTGTTCTGAAGTCGTCCCTGAGCAGTGAGAGCGCTTGTAGTTGCACTTGGCAGACCGGGAACAACTATGACTTCTCTAGTAGTAAACATATCCTTCAATTTTTCAAACTGGAGACACCCAAGAAAAGAAGAAAAGATTAGATTTTTCAGAGACCAATATGATTAATATCTTGCATTGGAACATCAATGGTAAACTACCGCGGAAATCTGTCCGCGTGTGAATTGCAACTCTTGGAGCAGCGCAAATTTTTCTTCCATTAAGACCTCAATCTGCAGAAGATGAACATCAATCTTTTCCATATAAGGTTAAGCCAATTATACGAACTTTCTGATGATATAGAATACGAAGCCCAGTAAAAGAACGTGCCTTCTTCTGTGCCCTGATGTACAAGTTTTTGTAGCTTAGGTCCTGAGACGACTCCCCCCTCGTCCTTGCAGCTGATGGATTATCGTTCTAACAAAAAAGAAAGAACTTCTTTAGCATCACGACCAGCAAACAGAGCATTAAACAAGGGAGTTATTACATCGAACTTGAACTCGTCTTCAGACTGAACAATGTACGCGTTCTCAGCTTCCACGTTAGCTTCATCAGCAGCTTGTAAGTCGATCATTTCCTCAGCCACTGTCTGTTTTTCAAGACGATCATCATCCTCGAAAACTTGGTTCTTCTCCTTATCGTTTCCGTCGAGATTTGGATCCTCAGAATGCTGATGATCTTCATCATCGCTCTCGTCGGGAACGGGATAACAGTGTTGATTCTCAGCTAGGTCAGGGATAGTAACCTTCTTGGGGAATCGATCTTCTCCACCAACTTTCTTATCGAAAATTAAGTGCTTTTTGGTGGGGTTGGTCAGCGTTGGGGACTTGATACGGTTAGATCTTCGAGGAGGAGCCACATCTGAACTAGCTCGGACGTTGGAGCTTGTACCCTAATAAACAAATTACATTACAATGTTACTTACACAGGCAAACACAAGCTTGTATACCCTTGTTCTTACAATACAACTTCAGGCATGATCAACAGCACTGATAGAGAAAGAAATAGCTCCTAATCCCCATGTTAACTGTTTCCACACTAAATCACTAGGTGACAAAATCAAAATTGTCTCACGTGACAATCAACAAGCTATTGCACGAAGAACGCAACTCTGTAAATCAAATTATGAATCTGAGGAATTCGTTCATCTGGGATATAACAGAATAGCTACCCAGCCCTAACATGCATTCATGGCACCCGAGAGATGAAATTAACAGGTTTAACACTAAAAACGCTCCACAAAAAAACACGAAATTAAGTACCAGGATGGGCGATCAAAGTGGTGTTTCCTTCTTACCTCGGCGACAAAGTTAGGATTTTTTCTCTTCCTCGGCATTTTCTTTACTCGATCTTTTCTTCTTTTCGCCAAAAAGCAGCAGTGAAGTTAAGAAGACGACGAAACTTAAATGCAGCTTTTTTCGGGAGTGGCGTTTGTGCTGTCTTGAAATTTTTTGGCAGAAAAACCGCAAAGGGTAAAAGAAGGTATAGGTTAATCCTGACCGTACGTTTAGATGTGAATGATCTGTGAACATTTATTTGTTTTTACCTACCAAGTCATACTACAACTCAACTTCATTGGTCGTATCTTTTAATATCTTTGAACCTTTTGACATACCATTTTTTTTAATTAATTAAAGGCTTATGTCTTATTTGTCATTTACTGTTACTAATCACGCCGCTCGGGAAATATACCGAAATACCGATATACCGTCCTTATCGTATCGAAACGTACCGAAAGCATCGATATACCGAAGTTTCTAGTAAAGGTATGATACAGTATCGAGAAAATTTTAAAAATTAGGTGTACCGACTATACCGAAATACCGAAATACTAATTTTTAATATTATATATATATATATATATTATATAGATATACACCGCCTATATATATTATATTCTTTCAAAAAATATAAAATGGATAAAAAATATTATAGGTATCTTCATGAATTTATTTAGCCCATAAATTATTAACTATATTCAACTTTCTAAGATCATTGAGGCCCACTTATTTCACTTACATTAAAAAAAACAAAAGAAAATACAAAATATATGAATATTTAAGGTTATTTTATGAATTAAAAATATTTTTATTTTGTAAAATTTGGTATTAATAATTCATAGTATTTGGGCCTAAGGAGACTAAAAATTCGGACGAGTTAGCCACGCATGATAAAAAACTATCCGTGTGAATGGTATGCCGATACCATACCGAAATTTAAGGTGTTACCGTATCGAAATTTAAGGTATACCGAAATTTCGGTATGGTATTGATATGATTTTTTTCGATATCGAAATTTCGGTACGGTGTACGGTATCACAATTTTTGTACGGTGTACCGTACCGAACGACCCCTGACTCCTCAGTTTTAATTATAAAACGAAATTACATGTAATGAAAATCACTATTTCTAATAGTATTATTTGTTATTAAGGTTTTTTTCATTAAAAGTTCTGTCGACAGAAATTGAAATATAACGTGCCTCATCAAGCTCGTGTTTGGATGGATTTCACTTTGGAATGATATTAGTTCGAACTTAGATCAATCAAATTTTCTATTATCCAAAGACATTTTCAGTCTTTATAGTAAACCAATTTTTCAGATTATGTGCATAAAATATATAGTATAACACAATAATCCAGTGTCTCCAACATACACAACATCACAGAAATGAAGAACAATCGTTTCCCAGCAACACTTACACATAATCAAATCTCATATCTATTTATTTGATGAATCGGTCTTACCGTCGTCATCATCGGCGACGGCGGTGGTCTTGTCCACGTCATCCGGGTCGCGAGCCGGGTCGGACTTATCCATAGCGGATCGGGTCTTCTCGAGCCACGGCTTGAACGCGAGCTCAATAGCGAGCCAGCCGCAAGCCAAAGCTCCGACTACCACCGCCGCAGTTTTCGCCGGGTGCTGCCTATCCTTCGCCATCGCCCCAGGAAATCGCCTGAAGCACTGTGTTTCGATTTTAGGGATTTTATCGTTGCTCTTTCTACTGAAGGCTTTTTTTATAACGATATGGATATTTGAATGAGTTGCTAAGCCCCATCTGGCGTTTTCTTTTTTATTATTTTTAATTTGGGGCTGTTTCTCGTAATATCCCAGTGTTGCAGGGGCATATTTGCAATTAACTACTGAAGGCTTTTTTATAAGGGCCCATTAAATGTAAGGACGAAACATAAGGTTTCATTTATAGTTCATTACCTTGTAAAAAATTTTAGGTTAAGGACGCGATACACTTAAGTGTTTTTCAGTACCACTTCATTGACATGTAGTAACATTTCGTGGTCTGTAGTACCACTTCATGGTTCTGCAGTATCATTTCATCGTTCTGGTACCACTTAATTGTTTCGCATTACCACTTCATCGTTTTGCAGCATCACTTATGTGTTCTGAGATAACACAAAACGATGATCCAATACCAGTTTATATATACTGTATAACATCAGATCCTTATCTCATATTTCATCCAAATCGGATCCTGAACCGAAAATAATTTCTAACGGGGTCTTGAATCCTAACTTAAAATATATTTTAGGGCATGAAACTTAGTGCACTTTTTATAACGATTGGTTTTGTACGTACGAGCGAGGTCCTCGTGTCCCTCGCACGTACACACAACACAAGCAAGCAGAGACTGATATTTGTAAGCTTGTTTCCTCTGCTTCGTTCTCATCGCATTATATTCGTTTCCATTCGATTTTATCGCACGCGAAGCTCATTTATGTCGGGTCCTCAGTGTTGCGAAAACCCGCCAGCTTTGAACCCGTCGGGCGGCGTCGGGTCGGTTACGGAAGTTGGAGGACTCAAATCGTATGTTACGGGTTCGTCGGAATCTAAGCTCGCCGTTCTCTTGGTGGCCGATGTCTTCGGTATTTTTTGTTAATCGTTCAATTTTGAGTTCTTTCGCTGGCGATGTGTATGTGCGAGTTCGATTTTCTAACTTAAACTCAGCGGCAGTCTCCTCGATCTGTAGAAGTTGTTTGTTCTTGTACTAAATTTCAAGAAATTGCGGCGGTGTTAAGCTTTGTTCAGCATAGTAATGGTTGAAAGAGATGAAAATAGAAATGCGGAAGTGAACTATGTTATCCCATGTTGAGAAAATGTTTCTAAACTTCTGTTTCTCTTACGACTCAAGTCTTATCTTATCAGATGGAAATTTGTTCGATTTTGTGCAGGATATGAAGCTCCAAACTTGAGGTAAATCGTGCTTCGCTGCAAGCACATTTCGGTAACTTCAAGCCCCGCGCGGAAAATAGATAAATACTTCAAGCGTGCTGTTTTATCTGTTAATTATTTACCTGTCGAGCAAATCCCTTTTATTCCCTGATCGTAAGTAGCATAAAAACTTGTGATCGTAACTGTAGTTTTGCGGTTTGCTTTGTATTTTAAGGAAACTTGCTGACAAAGTTGCAGCTGCTGGATTTTATGTGGTGGTTCCTGATTACTTCTTCGGAGATCCGTTTGACCCTGAGAACTCCGAGAGGCCTATTTTTGCATGGAAGTCACAGCATGAACCTGTTCGTTCTATAATAATTTTCGCATCGCAATTCATAATCCGATAATAGATAGGATATCTTCACGTCTTGGATGTGCTTTTGTTTCCAACTCTGTTAGTTTTAACCAAAACACGAAGCTTCTTCGTTGTGTATCTTTATGTTATCTGTTGAATGAGCTTTAACGCTGCTCTTCTTTCTTACTTCTCTGTTCAGGCTAAAGCGTTTGAAGATTCTCTGCCTGTCATCGATTCTCTGAAAAGCAAAGGCATAACTGCAATTGGAGCCGCTGGTTTTTGCTATGGAGGTAATATAGATTTTTGTACACGCTTACAATATGATGATCTATGTGCTGTAAGATAAGTCTTCTCTTAATATTCACGATACAACTTTATTCTTTTTCTAATTCGATCCCTCTTGAACTTTTTGGGCAGCCAAGGTCGTCGTGGAACTTGCGAAACACGGGCTCATTCAGGCAGGAGTTATGCTACACCCCTCATTCGTAACTGTCGATGACGTCAAGGGTACCCAAATTTTTTACCTACTCAAAGCCAATCCTCGCTTTTTTTTAGCTTTTTTTTTTCCTTGGCGAATCGTAGCCTACTAATTGGGGAAGTTTCTTGCAGAGGTTAAGACACCATTATCTATCTTGGGAGCTGAGATCGACAATATGTCTCCTCCCAAGCTTCTAAAACAGTTTGAGGAGATTCTGTCATCAAAGCATGAGGTAACGAACGATTCTTGGACCGAAAAAAAACTGTCTTCTATATTTGATCCGAGCCAATAGGGTCGGACGTTTTTTCGTTCTTTTTTTTCGTTCTTTTTTTTCTTTTTAAGTTGAGGCTCGTGTATGTAGGTCGACTATTTTGTGAAGATATTTCCCGGCGTCTCACATGGTTGGGCGGTGAGGTACAATACAGAAGATGCTAATGCTGTGAAAGCTGCTGAAGAAGCTCAGCAAGACATGCTCAGTTGGCTTACTAAGTATGTCAAGTGATGAAAGACAACAATAATTTGTCTGTCCTATCCCATTTAGTATTGAAATAAGTTAATAAGCATTTGATACTTCTCTGTGATTGTTTCCTCTTCCTCATCAACTGTAATGTCAACTACTGTGTGTATTTATGCCAAGACCTGACTCGCATTTTTCATGTTTATGGGAAAATTGTTCAAATTTAGTGGGGCAAAAAATAGTTGTTATCTTGAATTTAAAAAAAAAAAGTAAATAAAGGCGCCACCTATCGAAATGAAACGTGAAGCATAAAATCCATCCTAATTATTGACGAGCTATAGTTAATTTTTAGAACTTATCCTAAATAGCCTAACGCTAGAGCCGAGTATTACGTTAGATACTATTCTGCATTCATAGATGACATCGAATGTTATTTCATGATTAATGTACATAAATATAATTTTATGTCACAACTTATCGTCGAGTTCATAATGTTTCTATCACCATCGTCGTTGATAGTTTATATACCGAAATTAATGCTCCTTTCCTTTTTTGTTTCATAATTCTCCAATAAATACATAAAACAATCACGTCGAAGTAGGAAATTAAACACATATTACTCATTTAGAGAATCTTCAATCGACACCCATTTTCCAAGGCAAACACACAAAATTACTCCAATAGACACCCATACGTGTACCCAAAATGGGATTATACCAATTTCTCTCTCCATTAAACGCATCTTTGCGTTTTACATTTCATCCCACACATTTCTTTTAAATATTACAAAGTGACCCTCTTAAATTAATAATTGTTATTCTGGGTTGGTATTGACTAGACACATTCTTTTTTTGTAGCAGCCTTTTGCCCGTCCAATCATCATAAACCCTTAAAAATGTACCGAATATAAAAATAAATCGGGTCACTAAACTAAACAATCCAATAAATACATAAAACAATCGCGTTGAAGTAGGAAATTAAACACATATTACCCATTTAGAGAATCTTCAATCGACACCCATTTTCCAAGTCAAAACACACAAAATTACTCCAATTGACACCCATACGCATACCCAAAATGGGATTACACCAATTTCTCTCTCCATTAAACGCATCTTTGCGTTTTACATTTCATCCAACACATTTCTTTTAAATATTACAAAGTGACCCTCTTAAATTATTCTGGGGTTGGTATTGACTAGACACATTCTTTTTTTTGTAGCAGCCTTTTGCCCGTCCAATCATCATAAACCCTTAAAAATGTACATAATATAAAAAATAAATCGGGTCACTAAACTAAACAATATATATCTTAATAATCTAATAATTCGTAATTGTTTCCTCCAATAATGTCGACTAGAAATGGATCTGGTTTGAATTTTTTAGCTCTATCGTATTTTTCGATCCATTTATTTTTTGAATTAAAGTTTTATTGCTAATTTTATTAAATCTTTTGTCGATCAAATCTAAATTTTGTAGTCTAATTTGTAAAGTTTTAAAATATGTGGATAGTGTTGAAATTTCATAAAATCTCACGTTGAAGAGAATATTGCAGGATATTCGTTTGAGTTTGAGAATGAGTCAAACGGTTGGAGAAAAATTAATGCATTTTGAATTTGAGAAGAGTTTGAGTTTGAGAATGCGTTTTTCGGTTGGAGATTGTCTTAGTACGATAAATAAGATATTTTCAGTTTTTGTCCCCAACATACCCATATAAATCCATCTAAACCCCCCAAACCCTGCATTTCTTCGTCACTCTCACTCACTCGCTCACTCACTCTCTCTCTCTCTCTCTCTCTCTCTCACTCAGCCTGAATATTTCTTCTTCACACACCTGCGCATCATCGAACAAGTTGCTTAGGACACTGCCGTCAGTAGGGTCCACCTAGAGATGCGTGAGGTACCACCAATGTTAAGTATGCTCTGCTCAGCATATTGGGCGGCGCGTTGTTCTAACTGTTGATTCTTAGCAGCCCCTCTTCTTTGCCATTGTTTCGTTCTCGTTTTCGTTGGTATTAATTGACGTCTTTGATTTTTCTGATCCCCATTCATTTAGTACGTGAGCCATTGGTTTCCCAAAGTAGATTAAGGCAAAGATAATTTTCTTCATTCATTTGACTCTGCTGCTGTGTGAACCCTTTGTCAGAATGATGTTAAACGTATGCAACTAACTGAAGCAGAAAACAGTGCAGAAGCTTGAAGCCTCAGATACCTTGTGTTATTATCTATGAAGGACCGATCAGTGCTGCTGTGTTGTTTGTTTACCAGTGTAGATTGCGTTTGGTTAGAACAAACAATCTCTTCTCACAAGAAACACACGCTTTCCAGGACAACGTTAGCTTATGCTCTAACCACGAACAATCGAAGAAGGGGAAGATCAAATTAGGATTACAAAGGGATGCATGGCGAAGAAGGAGCTAGAGAAAGGGCAGATGGTATCAACACTTTCTCAATTTATTTACTCCACGACACATTCTGTTCGTTCTTAATAGTCGTTCTATTTCTGCAAGGTGAATGTTCTTGGAGGCTTCAAGGTGAATGTTCTAGGACGTATTCACCGAATTCGAACTCTGTAAACTAACCGACTTTGCGAACAAACTGATGGTCGGAATGGAGAACTCCTAGGTGGGTTTTGGACGTAGAAGGACGCTTTTTTAACGAATGGATTTCGCAGGGCGAATACTCCCAGCCTTTCCTAAAGCCACCCCACTTAGAACAACCTCTTTCTACGCTCGTCTTGTCCGAATCCACCATGGGTTTTGGATGTACGTACGCTCGCAGCAGATTGCCACGGCAACTACAGAGGATCCCTCGTTCAAGTCCCTCAAAGAAGGGTATGTCTATCTTATTCATAATCTTTTTGCTGATCATACCATACACAATTAAATTAATATATGTGGACATATCTCAGGTCTTTGCTGGTCATGAGGGGATGGGAAACAGCCAACCCAAGGCTGCTCTTGTGTACAAAGCCATGGCCTTATGGAGCAATACTCAGCGTTCAGAAAGTTCGTTCACTGACAACGATGTTCCTAAATGGGATTCGCAAGAAGCATCGACGGCTGCATTTTTAGGGACGGGAGTGTTCTTACCATCGTCGAGCAACAACAAATGTTGGGGCCTACGACGAAACATGGGGAATAAGAATCTCCATTCACCATTGGCTCGATGAGCCTTATAGTAAAGCAGCTGGCGCGAGTTTAGATAGGTACTTAAATATCTGTTTTGTTTCATTTCTGTTTGCCATGGTTCTACACTATCAAATACTTCGATTAAATCTTGGGAAAGTTAGAAGCTTTTCTTGGTATCTTCCATCGTTTGTTATTATTGCAGGCTAACTAGCCATTTTGTGAGGATTTTTATACACCTTTGAAGGAAAGGGGCAGAAAAGGTGAACTTGGGATGTTCTTTATTTGCCGAACGAAACAATGCAAGGTGAAAAAGGGGAGATGAGAATAAAATTAAAGCAATTTAGTTCCCTTTATTCGTGACACAAAAGTGTTTTTTTTTCTTTTTTTTTCTGAGGCCACCAATTGTCCAAAGTAGAAGAAAGATTCTGTGATAAACTAAAAGCATAATCGAAGTGGACCGACCACCTTGTCGAGGATGTGTCTTTATATTTTTTTCATTTTATGATGTCCCAAATATATTTTTTTTTGTTTTGTTTATATACAAATTAGTAAATTAGTAAACGAAATGATATTAAAATTTAGCAGAGGAGGTGTCAGGTGATGACCAATGCTAACAGGTTCCACAAAAATTTGCAGAGTGGGGACAAATAAAATAAAGACGTACGTAGTTAATAAGGTGCAGCGTGATATTATTATTCACCATATAAACCCCCCAAGGAATCTTATCTGTTTCGGACAGAATTAATAATGAATTAATACTGAATAAGATGGGAATGATAATTAACATCATTATTACCACAGTAATCACGAATTTGCAAGTCAAAAACGATTCCGCTCATTAAAGAAAAACCCGTTACAGACATACTACTATCGAAACAGATCTACAACTTGTCTTTAGTTTCTTTTTCGTACGGACCACCACAGAGCTTAATCAAGAATGGAGGTTGTTCAATTGCAGAAGCAGTATGTTGACTTTTTTAACTCCCTCTATCGTGATGTAAGCATATATACGACTCTTTCTTCGTCCTTCTTTCATGGGTTTTTATTATTGTTGTTGGAGTAAAAGATTGAATCCTATGGAACACTCGTTAGAGACTAGACAAGATTGCATCTAATGGGCTGTTTTTTTTTTTTTTTACTTCTTTTTCACGCTGGAATAAAAAAAGGGTTTCGTAGATGATCAGTTCATACAGCTGCAGAAGCTCCAAGATGAGAGCAGCCCAGATTTTGTAGTCGAAGTTGTTTCACTTTTCTTTGACGATTCAGAAAAGCTTCTGAGTAATTTGGCCACTGCCCTGTGAGTTCTTTCAGTCTGTTTCTTTAAGTAAATCTTTGTCTATCTATCTTCAAAAAAACATATTTTTTTGATCTTCTATTCGAATAGTCAACAGCCAGTTGTAGATTTCAAGCAGGTTGATGCTCATGTTCACCAGTTGAAAGGCAGCAGTTCGAGGTAACTGATCGTCCATCTAATTTGTCTGCATATGTCAAAAATGAAGAAAGAACTTCATATTTTTATTCTCTTTTCTTTTTCAAGAAAGCTGATCTCTTTTATCGTTTTCAACGTTATTCGATTTGATCACGCGTATGCTATCCTTTTAGCAGTTAATTCGAAAGTTACACCGTTGAGTATTATCTTTTCTTGGCAAATAACAGCGTAGGGGCGCAAAGGGTGAAGAACACATGCGTCGTCTTCCGAAATAGTTGCGAGGAGAAGAGCTTAGACGGGTGAGTTTCGTTGGCTTTTTTCTCAATATCGTATTTGAATTCGCTCTCACCGTTCTGTTTTAGATGCTAGTAATAAAGCTTATGCTGTTAGAATCAAGAAAGCTTCAAAAGTCTGGCATTTTAATTGATCAAAGAAACTGTATCGAAAAGTGCTTCGTACTATCCTTGCGATCCCTTTGAAGTTCCAAAGCAATAATCTTCAATCATATTTTCTTGGCTTGCGCAGATGCTTGATAAGTTTGGAGCAAGTGAAGATGGAGTACTATCAGGTGAAGAACAAACTCGATGCTCTGTTTCAGGCAAGAAATCTTTTTAGGATATTTCCACGCTCAGCACGTCTTAATTCTCTTATAGAAAGTCGTCCCAGCTTTCTGATTTGCTCGATTCAGACGTGGATCCATCCCAACATATGTTAAACTCAAATGTCATGTTACAGTTCTTCATTGTTGAAATGCAGCTTGAACGGAGAATCCTAAATGCTGGAGGAACCGTGCCTACTGCCTGAACGATTTCATCGCAAAATCTCGTGATAAAACAGATGGCGTTAAGTTTGATTTATTACCGAAACACGAGTCTTTCTTTAGGTGTTTATCAGAACTTAAAAGAGCTGCTGCTATAGACATGGTTATGTTAAGAAGCAGCAGATGAAAGATAAATCTCTTGAACATCTAATGATCTTCTTATAAGTACATTTCCCCGCATTTAGATTTCATATAGTTTGTATGATTGTGCTTCAGATTAAAGCTTGCATCAACTCAGAAGAAATGCATTCAAATAGCACATACTTGACAAGTTTTCTTAATAAAAGCATCATATACAGACATACAGATTGATGGATCTGAAGCCTAATCTCAGACCAGATATTACAATAATGCGTTTGAGCAGAAATATATCTAGACTGTATCATTACATTAAAACACCAAATCTCATATATCTCAGCCTGGAAATACATCACACGAAGGAAGAAACACTTTTAAGTGGAGATATTCCACCACATTAACCACGAGGCATGCTCGTGACACCAAAGGCATCATCACGTAGCTAAACTAAATATCCAACATCTAATACGAGCAACGAAAAAGGAAACACTTATGTACATGTCAATCCCCAATTCGATCAGGCCACGTGGGTATTTAAAGTCAATTTTGTTTTTAAATGAACGACGCTTTTTCAAGAATGAACGAACCTTTCCATCTCACCGATCAAGCAGCGGAAATGTTCGTTGTTGGGCAAGAAGTAGAACCCTATTGTTGCAGTCTCGAGGTAAATCAACTTCACTTCTTGGCCCGATTTTTCGAGCCCTTCGACATAAGCCAGCTGCCAGTCTTGAATCATGTCTAATCCAGCCACAACCACAAGGCTCTTTGGGAACTTAGCTCCCTTGAGACTCTCGCTCCTAGGCCCAAAAACGTTACAAGCTGGGTGGTCCCTATCTTCACCCTCGGGTAAAAAGGCCCTCCAATACCAATCCCTATCCTGAACCTTCACAAAGTATTTCCCGTCGAGTCTTTTCTCTGAATCAGTTCGATCTTGACCACCGAACAAGGGGTGGAGAAGTATATTTCCCAAAACCTCTAACCCTTCTCTAGAGGCTCTCAAAGCAACATGATGAGCAATATTACCACCCGAACTATCACCAGCTAAATAGACATGGACTTTAGAAGGGTTGTTGCCACTACGAAGCCAAGGTCTCGAGTGTACCCAGTTAAGGGCTGACCACCCATCGTCATAAGCACAAGGGAAACGATGCTCTGGTGATCTGCGATAGTCTACCGATACGACAACAGCCTTGCAAAGTTTGACTAAGCGACGACAAAACGTATCGTAGATGGCACTATTAGCTGAGGAATGAACAAAGCTACCTCCATGAAAGAAAAGTATCACGGGTATGATCTCTGTAGTGCTCAAGGGTTTTTCCAGTTTTAGTATGTCATTCAGAGGGTCATTTTCATCAGTGGGCATATAGATACGGTTAAGGAGGTTGTTGTTGATTACGTCGAAAGAGTAGACACCATCGACCGGTAGAGCATTGGCTGGCACTTTACGATCAAGGAACTCATTCAGTTCCCGGTTGAATGTGCCATCGGGCCTTCGAAGCATATTATAGGACAGTTTGAAGTTGGATATGAGGATCCATGTGTTGAGTGGCACAACCCTCTGCGAAAAGCACGTAAGTATTGGAAAATGTTAAATGCTTGAAGTCCACTTTTACAGCGATATTGTGACAGTGTTAAAGTCGAAACTCAAATCAAGAAAGGAACTTGATTGAATTATTATCATTTCTAGTGCGATGATAGAAAGTATAAAGATGCAAAGAAGGGGCAAACAAGAAAGGGGGAAAAGACCTTGCATGACTATAAAAGGAAAGGAAATGGCAAAGCTGGAAAAACTACTTCAACGTGACTACCATAACAAGCATAAACACTCGTACAAGGTGGTAATGAAAAGCAGTGCCTAGCCAAATTTGGGTAAATAAAGGGAAGTTCATCGCTTGGAGAAACCAGAGCTTTTAAAGACGTAATAGATGCATCTTCCCCAACTATCGGATATTCCTTGACAAACTACACGAAAGCCCAAGCCAACTCACTGATCCCAAATGCTGGAAACCCTAATTTCTAGATAGAAATAGAATAGAACAGTGAGCAAAAGAGAAAACAAAAACATCAAATTGACCTTCGATTCGTTGACATTCAGCTCATTATTCCCCGCCATGGAAGGTGGCTGCTGTTTATATCCCAATCTTCGACGAATCACGGAATATACTCTTCGAAGTACTCAAAAACCACCTTCGTATGCGCTGATTTTGTTTCTTCTTCGCTGATCCGATGCAAGTATCTCTAAACAAGAAACAATCCAAAGAAGAAACGGAAAAGGACAACACAAAAGCCGAGTTGCTCTCGACGAAGCAAGCAACAGCCAATTAAGGATGAGCTAATTAAAGGGACAAAAATAAATAATATTCCTCACATTTTAATAATATAAACGCCATTTGATTTTTGGACTTTATTGACTTGCAGGTTAGTAATACATATATCATAAAATGAAGAATTACGTTCTCTAATCGTCTCCACGAATTCTTCTATTAATTAACTAGAGCAGAATTAAAAGTGGGCCCCCCATCAAGGAGCTCTAGTTTGTCGAAACGTGGGGCAACCTTTGTCAAGGGACATAATAATTGCAATTGAAATCCTAAATAATTATCAAATTTTTGACTAATCCTTGAGTCCGTGGTTTGTTCGATTTTTGTTGGGGATGCAGATTGATCTTGTCCCTTAGTGCTTGACAGAGAAAGATGAATAATATATGGCAATTATTTTCAAAATGATATGTTTAATAAAATGTAGGCATAATATATGTATTGACAGAGTATTTATATTATATGACGTAACTGATGGAAATAAAAAAAAAAAAAAAAATGTAACTGGTATAATCTCAAGACATTTGACCTATGGTCTTCTTGTTGTGGCAATGATTCTTACTTCACTGCAAATTGCAAGGAATGCCACTAGAGACACTAATGGATTTCTCATTTTCTTCTCTTCCTTTATGTTTATGCCAAACGTTCTTTCGCGTGACTTTCTTTATTGTTTCTCATTGCATTAGTCGAAAAAATAAAATTCATTTTACTCATTACAAATTTCACATTGTAAGGCATTGAGGGCCGTGTGATTATAATCCTGCTATAACGTGCCAAGATAACAAATTTTAAATTATTTGACTTTTAAACTAGACTTGACCCGAGTGTGACGAGGTTCAAATTCGACTCAAACGCACTTTAATAAAAAAATAAAATAAAACAAGGGGTCTTTACACATAAGTATCTATGTGGATAAAAACTTGTAATTTAGTACCCTGTCATAATTTTTTTATATGTAGGTACCTAACAGAATAAATTTTTTGCACATAGGTACCCGATCCCCGCAGGTACACATACAACACATTTGGGTCTTATATCAACACATTTTAGTAGCATGAAAATGGTACGACATATGCTACATTTAGGTACGCCCTACGTAACACACAGGTATGCCGTGAGTACGACATATGCTACATTTAGGTACCCTATATCAACGTGTTATGATACGCAATATACACACAGGAAGGTACGGCATGACTAAAGAAACTGGTAAAAATTAAATCGGGTACCTATCTGTAAAATTTTCTGATATGGTACCTATGTGTAAAAATTTTATTCAATTGGATATTTATATGTAGATGTACCATAAAACAAACCCTATTTCTATTTCCTAATTTCTTTATATGGATGTTAGATGTTAGCAGCCCAAAGCACTTATCCATTTTTCTCGTACTCGTTTCTAAACTCAAACATGGGCCGCAGCATAACAGTTCGAATCTTACACATTAACACAAGAAACACGACTCCCAAAACAGCCTATCATCCTTCTCCTTCTCGTCGATCAAACAATCACATTCCTCCTCCTCGGCCGCCGCCGCCGCCCCGTTTATCTCCGGCGACGACGGCGGCGGTGCTGCCTCGTCGCATCCACGCCGTTGATCGACCACTCCTTCCTCAAAATCATCGCCTTCTTCTTCCTCTTTGCAGTTCTTTTCTTCGTTAGCAGCGCCATTACCGTGCGCCTTTTTGGTAGTTTCTGGTAATAATGTGCGGTAGTTGCTCGAAAGAGCATCGCCGTCCTCGCCGGAATATTCCATCTCCGGCGACTCCTCAGCAGCCTCAGAATCGCCGCTCGCTTCGAACAAGACGTAGATGGATGCGTCGATCGATATCCCTGCGCCGCCCATGTTCATGATTTCTTGTGACAAGAAAATATAATACGTGGAACTGAAAAAAAAAATGTATATATTTTTCTTTTGGATTTGCAAAGCAATGTTATCTGTTTTGTTGCTTGTACTAAATGCAAGCTAAAGATTTGTGGAGGGAATGATGAAAAGAGAGACAAGTGTGTGATAAGGTGGGATATGTCTCGTTTCGACACATAAATATCAACCGATGTCTTGCTTTAAAGTATTTATTTCAGACTTTTTTTTTTTGCTGAGGATCGAATGGTAGAAAAAAAATATTTAAAATTCCTATCATTTACCTTTAAATTGAATTGAAATAACCGATGTCTATGAGAGAAATCATGGTCTTCGTTGATCTATTACACCTTGTTCATGGCTTCTCACCTCTAGTATCATTACATTTTGTGATCTTCATACTCCGTATTTTGTTTGATTCGAACTCTTCAATCATATCTAGCAATTAATTTGTGGTGCGTGATGAATGGGCATGCAAGCGAAGCACACAACATATCTAGAAGAGCTCTAGGGGCCTACTCGTGCTGGTAAGTGTCGGTTCTTCGAATTCTAATTGCAACTTATGTTACCTCTCTAATTACAATTATTAGCACAGAATGCTTTGCTGTCAAAATTTAACCAAGATTGATAGTTATATTCCCATAAACATTAGTGTCGTAAAGATGCAAGGAAAAGGTCGATTTTTTATTTTTTGACATTGCAATTCAATCATGTATCTTTCTCAATACGAGAGACCGAATTGACAAAAATGAAATAATAGCGTTACTGGAAATATATTGCATTGGCCACGCTTTGCTTGCTCCACTCCATCCAAAGAGTGGCCTAACAACGTCATGAGAGCTTCGGTCATCATTGAGTTGGATGACGTCACTGGTGACGAGCAGATGGATAATTGCAGCCGACAGCCCTATGACTTACTATGTATTTCAGACTAGACAGAAGCTTTTAAGATTTTACAATCGAGTCCCTGAATCCTCAACGCGCAACAAATATCATCATTTTCCTCAGTGAACAGACTGATGTTTGCGTTTTGCCAACCCAATTGCAATTTGATTAGCAAGTACGAAAGTTAAGTCTGATGACGAGCTGAGATTAAAACTACAAATGAGGAAATCGAGGCAAACAGCGTGCGAATCAATTCGAAATTTGGTTACTTCGATTCGGTGGCGACGATGCAGTCGGGCAGGGGAGGCAAACGCAGGACGGCTTCCTCCGTCTCAATCGGGTCGGATCTCAGTATCTGGTGGCCCGAACCGACGCAGGAATACAATACATGAGCGAAAACAAAAGCACTATCTGAAGAAGAAGAAGAAGAAGCATTAAGGAGAGATGAATTGAAGTTCTTACAGGGTCTCGGAGCAGAGGCTTGGTGTCGTCTTTTACGGGCCTGAAGAATGGCTTCTTTTTAACTTCATTGTTTTCGCCGTTCTTGTCCGTGCTATCGACTCGCTCGATCGAAGTCTCCGACGGCTTCATAGTTTCTCAACTTTGATTGAATAGGCAACTCGAATTCTGTGAGCGAGCTCGTGTCCAAGAATAATCAGCCTTCTTGTGCCTAATTATTTTTTCGGCCATTACGAAAAAAAAAAAAAACCGAATCTTTTGATGTTAATATATTGATTTATTTTTTGAATATCGCTATTAATTTGTTATGGGGAAGTATACTCGCACAATGTCATCCACCCTTAATCGAATCTGAACCTTATTATCGATCATACCTTAGACTGAGAAATATGTGCAAGGAGAAAAATCTAAACCACTTTACTGAAGTCAGACAGCGAATCATATAATTGGAAGTTTTACATTGTGAAACAGAGCGCAATCTCATCAAGCTGACTTGTTGATGGTTTCCAAAAGGTGCTCGATTCTGTATTTCATCACGGGCTGGCCAAACTTCGTTTTCTTACACATCTTCTCCTTGAGGGCTTTCCTACGAGCTTCTGATCGTTCCCTTTGTTCCTTCTTTGCCTGAATCATGGCTTCTCTCTCCATCCTAGCCTTCTCTTCCTCTTCGCGTTTCTTGCTGTAAACTTCGTTGAGGCTCAGACCCTTTTTCTTGCTTCGTTTTTTCGGATGGTTTGCGTTGTTGTCGTGTTCTTCAGTTTCTTTATCAGCCTGTGAAAGGAGATTCAGTTTCAGATGAAGTCTCAACTTGTTGTGAGAATTGAAGACATATATTCTCATGTAAGCCCGAATCAAAATACCACCTCAAAAGGATTTTTATAGGCTGCTGAGGGAAAGGGTTGCTGTTGCTGGTGGTGCTTCAATGACCTTTTGTATTTCTGTATGTATTTGGCATTCTTGTAGAATTCCTTCTGCTTTTCTGAAGAGACAAATCAACCATCATCAGTGTAAGACATAAACGAAGAACGGAACTGAAATCCCTGAATCATACTGGAAAGATGAAGCCAAAGATTGATTAACGATATCGGGGGTTAAGACAGAGAGGTAGCAGGAAAATTAATAAAAGATTTAAGGTGAGAAACCAACATACTCATAGCGTAAAATTGATCCAAATACACCTTTCGCTAAGTTTGCAGGCTTAACACTCTTGCTCATCGTGCATCAATCGACTAGTCTCAAAATCTCCCAAAAAAACTACTCAATTTCCATACAAAATGATTTTATTTGTCTATAATAGGTGCATTAACTGCAAAAAATATGACATATTCCAAGAAAATACGAACACAATTTCATATCGGGTAAGAAAAAACCCACAAGCAGGCAATCCGTGAGCTCAATTCAGGGTATAATCAGGTCCGTTATTTAACGAGAGAGGAGAGATTTTATGCTACACAAAAGATAAGGCATGCACATACTGATCAATGCAGGATTGTATTTGTCATTCCTCGTCTTAGCATTTGCGAAAGATTCCAGAGATAGGCCGCCACTTCCTCCCAGTCTCTGCATATTCTTCTTCATTTTCCTCTTGTTCTGGTACGAACCACCGCCGCCCATTTTTCTCACTTTATCCTCTCCACGTTCAGAGTTTCCTCCGCCTTTCACCATTTTCTATCGAAAAACTCGAACGATCGGCGAAATTGAATTCTGTAGAAATCAGAAAGATTAACGCGGTAGAAGCGAGTTTCCTCAGCAATCAGCTTGCCAATTCTAGGGTTTGTCGAGAGATTTTCCCCTTCCCTTACTATCCCAGAAAATTCGAAAAAAATTGGGCCCAAAGTCCAATAGGCCCACTAAACACCCTACAAGACCTAAAAATAAAAAAATAGAAAAGTAGATAAATGCGCATCCAGGGAATCGAACCCTGGTCAGTACCGTGGGAGGGTACTATGATACCACTACACCAGATGCGCTTACTGTTAATCATTTAATTTACGGAATTCAGATCAGTGAGCGCTACTAAGACTTGTTTATCCATGACCTTCACAACCGGTCATGAGAATAAAATATTAATTTCTCTCTCTTCCACATTCACAACTTACACCTCAACAAGTTTATACTTTATCAACAACCCAGCACAACCTATAATATTTATATTTTATAATTATTTTTAGTAATATTTGAGTGTTTGAAAATAGATTACATTATATGATATAAAATTTAGATACTTTGGTCATTGGAGATAAAAAAATAATATGAATTATGATAGATTATAGAATGTAATAGAGAAATAGATAATTTGAGATTGTGACTCAAAATGTAGCAATATTGGTCTCTATTTGCAGAGAAAAAAAAGATCATACATTTTGGTAAAAATTAAAGTAAAAATTTAATAGATAATTAAATGTATCATAAAAATCAATAAAATCCACAAAAACAGTTTTGAAAACTGTGCACATCCGGTTGGTGAACCAGGATGGTCCACCAACCGGGTTGTGGGAAATATTTACTTGTTTGATTTATTTTATTTAATTATATTGCACAACCTGTTGTCCGGGTCACTGATAAACATAGAATAGAAAGAAGAACTTGGGTCGTATCGTCGGGTCGGTTCGGCGGGTCGGTCATTCACGTTTAGTTTATCTGCTCAAAGCAAATAACTCACACTAAGTAATCACTTATCGTCCCCTCTCTCATTCTCATCGTCTCGTCGCCTTCTGCTGTTTCTGTTACCGCAAAACGATGACGGATCACAAGGCCACAATCATCGACGGAAAGGCAATCGCCCAAGCAATCAGATCGGAAATAGCAGCTGAGGTCCGAAGACTTTCTGAAGCTCATGGCAAGGTCTCTCTTCTTTTTGTTCTCTTTCTACGCGTGGGGGTGTGGAATGTAATTATACTTCATATGATTTTAGTTGTTGCTGGAAATTTGTGGTAGCGATTGTTCGTATGTGTGCCGTGCTTAATGGACTAAGCTGTTGAGCTGCTGCACTCCTTTAAATCACGCGTCGATTGATTGAAAGTGCACACTATTTGTGATTTATCTTCTTTATTTGTCATTGCGACACCGATGTGGGAAAACAATTATTCTTTCCGGCGGAGGATGACGTGAATGTGGACATCTGAGGCTGGTTCAAATATATGCATCACATGCGTTTGAAATGCCATTTCGTTCGGCATTTTGTGTGTTTGTTACTGTTGCAATACTTGATAAGTTGATAATTCATGCGTATATCCGACCCTAGGATAGTGCCTAACAGTTACAGATCCAGTAATAACAAAATTCTTTCTTTGCTTACAGTAATGTGAAATTGCATTAGGTTGCGTTTGGATTGGTGTATTTGAATTGAAATCCGTGATTTGAAATTATGAATTCTGAAATCCAAATTTTAAATACAAATCCACCGTTTGGCAAACGTTAGGATTTCGAAAATCCGAATTTCAAAATGTGCTCGAGCTCTCGAGCCGGCTTGAGCCATTGGTCATCGAGCTCGAGCTGGCTCACCGAGTTCGCGAGCCGACTTGACTCATCGGTCGTCGAGTTCGCAAGCCGGCTTGACTCATCGGTCGTCGAGCTCGCGAGTTGACTTGACTCATGTCGTCGAGCTCGTCGGCCGACTCGACTCGTCGTTCGTCGAGCTCGCTGGCCCGCTCGACTCATCGTTTGTCAATAATAATAATAATAATAATAATAATAATAATTTAAGAAAATAATCACGGCAAGATTTGGTATTTCGAAAGCGGACCGTTTCAGATCGTATTTCAAATCCATCAAAAGACAAGCGCTCGGATTCTCCTCGGATTTGGATGAAATCGAAATCCAAATCCGAGCGGTTGCCAAACGGGTGATTTGAATGAAATTCGGATTTCAAATCGAAATCCCCCGATCCAAACGTAGCATTAGTGAATTTATGTTTATAACAGGTTCCAGGTCTGGCAGTTGTAATTGTTGGACAGAGAAAAGATTCGCAGAGTTATGTCAACATGAAAAGAAAATCTTGTGCGGAAGTTGGAATAAAGTCCTTTGATTTGGACCTCCCGGAGGAAACTTCGGAAAAAGAATTGATTGCCAAAGTCCACGAGCTCAATGCAAATCCTGATGTCCATGGTTTGTTTAGGAGGCATCTTTTGTATATTGATTTAATATTAGTTTTATACTTTTTCTGCTTTGATGATATGTCGCCTTGAAATCGTTGGGTATCTATTTATTTTCATACTAAAGTAATTAACCTATGTGGCCCAGTGGGTATAAATTCTCATCCTGCATTCCTCCGAGAATAGCTATTATTGTTTGTTCGTACAGCTTCTTTGATTTTTCATGCCAGCGTCCTTCCTTCCACCAGTTATATATCTTTTTTTTTGTGCAACTTCTTTGATTCTTCATGTCGCTGCTGCTAATATGTAGTTACCAGGTTGCATTCTTTATCTTGCGGCAACCTCATGACTTTCACTCTTTTGTTGTCTTCAATCGGTTTTTGGTCCAGGTATTCTGGTACAGCTTCCATTGCCGAAACACATAAATGAGGAGAAAATCTTGACCGAGATATCACTGGAGAAGGACGTGGATGGATTTCATCCTCTCAACATTGGAAAGTTGGCAATGAAAGGCAGAGATCCTCTGTTTGTCCCATGCACCCCAAAGGTATACATATCTAACGACTACCATTTTTTCTAAAATTTTCTTTCAAACAACGATCTAACCGCAGTCCAGTGTTTCTGTTACAACCTATGTCTTATTTTTCAATCAATGCTCCACTTTTCATAACTAAATCAGGGTTGCCTTGAGCTTCTGCACCGAAGCGGGATCACTGTCAAGGGAAAGAAGGCAGTCGTGGTTGGGCGGAGTAACATAGTCGGCTTGCCAGTTTCCCTTCTCCTGCTTAAAGAAGACGCCACCGTTACAGTTGTCCATTCACGAACCAAAGAACCAGAAGCTATCATTCGTGAAGCTGATATAGTTATCGCAGCGGCAGGACAACCTATGATGGTACGTAATGAGGCATGAATCATATCTCACGGGCCTTCTTTCACTTTTATATTATATATAATTGAGTACTGTACTGCACCCAACATCTTATTTTAGTGGGCTAAAATTTTACGTCTCAGCGAACTTTAATCCTCCATTTTTAACTGTCAGGTTAAGGGGAGTTGGATTAAACCCGGCGCTGCTGTAATAGACGTGGGAACAAATGCTGTTGACGACCCAACTAAGAAAGCTGGTTATAGGCTCGTCGGGGACGTCGACTTTCACGAGGCCTGCAAAGTAGCGGGATTCATTACGCCAGTGCCAGGTGGCGTCGGGCCGATGACTGTTGCGATGCTCCTCAAGAACACGTTGGATGGAGCTAAGAGAGTCATAGAGCCATAGCAGAAATTTTCCACTTTTCTCTTCTTTGCTATACCATATTTAATGAGTTGACCCCAGGTACTACTACTGTTACTTTCTTCTCCGTTTAATTGGGTTTGTGTAGTTGCAAAAACTATAACAATTTTATATCATGTGCATTCAATTTCTGACTGCTAAAAATACATCGATTTCTTTTTTTTCTTTTAGTAGAGGCACATGCTAAGGTCACTGATAGTCGTGCAAATTCACTGGGGTTAGTTAATACATAGGCGTTAGCGTTATGTATATTTATATATTAACGCACATTGATGCCCTTGTGTATCATTGTGGGATCCAAGATCTTGGCATGATGAATTCATCAAAGATGCACGTGATTGAGATGTAATAATGCGTCCACGTGTCACCCACAAAATATTCAAAAACTTTAGTTTGGTTTCTTCTAACGTGCCAACATAACGTATTCGCATACATGCTATTTAAAGGGTCAGACAAACACACGCACACACAAAAGAACCATTCGATTATGCCATCTTCTTCATTTCGGTGGAGGCTCATATCCACCATGTTCAAGGTAGCATTCCTCTTCTGCACCACCTTGGCACTTGGCCTCCGCCACCACTATTGGACGCCCGTCAAGCATCACGATAACTTAGGATTGACGTGCAGAGGAAACACGGGAAAGTGCGTAGAAGTAGAAGGAGAAGAGCGGCGCATGTTAGCAATGACACGGTACATAAGCTACGCTGCCCTCGCTGCAAACAGCGTGCCTTGTTCGGTCTCGGGGGCGTCTTACTACAATTGCCAGCCTGGCGCAGAGGCTAATCCTTACGAAAGGTCTTGCTCGGCGGCTACGCAGTGCAGAAGCTAAATCGTTTTTTTTTTTTATTTTCTGTTTCTGTATTTACTTTGATGATATTATACTAAACTGTCCGCCGTAAGCGATATTAATCAGAAGTCGACCGATTAGAATAAAGTAAGCTGGCATGTAAAATATTAGAGCGTCGGAGTTCGAAATTCGAATTCAACCCCGTTTTTCAATTGTCGCAACAATAATAATGATAGGTCTTTTAAGTTGGAAAACTACGCCAGGGATGATCGTAGTGCCATATTGAATCAATGAGTAAGTGTCGCGACACTTTGCTTTAGGGCTCAGGCTTGTTGATCTTGGGAGCTTCTCCCTCTGCCTTATCTTCCTCCTCATCAGGCTTGATATTTTCAACTTCGTCTGCAAAGAGAAGCGAAAGAACAATGTTTGAAAGGATAAGAAAAGCAAGTAGCAAGCACTATTCAATCATCTGTTTAAACACCAATAGTTCGGGGCACAGCAGAATGTTAGTTTTGCTGGAATAGATATCCAGATATATCATATGATGATCGTTATCTATGTTAGGAAAGATTCATATGTTTCCCAAGTCATGCCAAGGAGTGGGAGCCATTCAATGGGACGATAAAACAAGAAAATTACCTTCATCATCACTATCATCGAAGTCCTCTCCCATGCCACTAAACCCGCCCATGTCGCCCATGCCGCCCATGCCGCCCATGCCACCCATGCCGCCCAACCCACCCATGTCACCAAATTTCTGTGTAAAAACCAATAAGCCACATAATTAGAAAATTAGAGGACTATAGTAATCTAATCATGGACTCCAATGGAAGGTAAAGAACTTACTGAAAAGTCCATTCCACCCAAATCTACATCACCTGGTCCTGCTTATGAAACATAAAATGCAATCAATGTTTATAATAGTCTGACTAAGATGAAGTTATTAAAGAAGAAATAAAATTCACTACCAGTATCTTCATCCTCGTCCACCCATTTGTCCCAGTCTACTTTCACATATTGTGGTGTCTTTTCACCACCACGCAATAACTTCTGCCACCATTTCTTCTCAGCTTTCTCCAGAACACAGAAAATGTTGCGTACACCTATGTTTATTTTCGATTCCTGAAGAAAAATTGAGGAACTTGTAATCTGAAAGGAAGACCGAAATCTACAATGTGGCGCTGTTTTAATGAATATTTTCTTCCCAACTCCAATCACAGAAGAACTGCTAAAGCTACTCCAACACACAAAACTACAAAAGAATCCTTACCTCAACATTAACTTTATCAAAAAGGTGCAATTTCAGTTCATATGTATTGTTGTCTGCCCCAGCAATAGCAGAGAATGTAAATGTTCCTTCAGGATCTATGTTGACCTTAGGGTCTTTAGCATCAGGAAGCAACACAGTGAGATAAACCTTGTCCTCTCTTTCAGCCCACTTCACCTCAGGGTGTCGGCTGCCAGAAAACGAAGGGATAACGAATAAGCTATTACACGTTATTATCAGTAATCAAAGCACACCAAAGGTCACTTAAGCAAATTCAGAAAAAATGCAATGAACCACAAGTACTGTTCATTGTGGGTATTGTGGGTTGTGGAATCCCTAAATCGAGTATCCAACTATGAGGTTGGGAGTAGGCATGTAAATTTGCCAGTAATTGTTCTCTCGGATTTCAAGAACTAAGCCAATTCGTCAAAGGCAACAGCCGACGAACCATCATCGAATTCCAAACAAGTACTTAGACAGCTTACGCTAATTACCGATATACTAAAAACCGAGCATAACATAGAAAAAAGAACTCGCAACATAAGAATCGAACAGATCGAGCTAAGCCATTACATCATTACCTCATTTTCGAGATGAAATTCCTGATAGATCAAAATGAATGAGAATTATCACAAGGAAAACCCTAGTAGAACTGTGCTGAGCTCACTTGCTCCTCTTTCCCTTGATAATGACGGACAGCCTTGCCTTGCGTGTCTTTCGCAAATAATTTAGGACATAAACCTTTTATTAAAAAATAATATTTTTTAAGATTTAAATAACTTTGTAATAGTGGGCCTTATGGTTCATAAAGAAAGCCCATTTATCGTAATTAGAAGTAAATCCAGTCCGTTATTCTGTGTAAAAGCGAAAACCTAACCCTAACTTAGTTCACCATTGCTGCACAGGAAAACGAGTAACAGCTGTGAAGAGGTACGTACCAATTTATCTATCATTACGAAATCCGTGATAGCAAATTTCTTGCTGAATCTGTGATTTTTTTTCAGGAAAAAGTGAAAAGGCAGCGAAGATGAGTAAAGGCGCTACAGCTGCAGCTGCGAAAGGCGGGAAGAAGAAGGGAGCGACCTTCACCATCGATTGTTCGAAGCCAGTTGAGGATAAGATTATGGAGATTGCGTCTCTAGAGAAGTTTTTGCAGGAGAGGATTAAGGTCGGAGGCAAACCTGGCGCTCTGGGCGATTCGGTTACTGTTGCCCGCGACAAGAACAAGATCACCGTCACCGCAGATTCCGCTTTCTCGAAGAGGTTAGGCTTTTGATGCGTTTCTACGTAGATAAAGTTGTTGTGTCTCGATATATGCCTGTTAGCTGTAGCTTGATGTGAATCGCATGAATAAGCGTATCAGTGAGGAAGAAGTATCAAAAGCTGAAAGGCTTCAAATTAACAATGGAGCTGCCAAATGCTAACTAATTGAAGAAACGTTTTTGTTCAATCATTTCGTATATATTTTCCTGGCAAACTTAGTGATGGGAGCTGGCCATGAAACAAAAAGAAAGGATGTCATGCCATTAAAATTTGGTTACTCGGTGCATCAAACACAGTTTGTGATTTATTGCATTGCTTTTAACAAGTGGAGGATTCACAGCACGGCAATGTTAATTGAAATCACTAGCATGCCTACTTAGGATTCACTCAATTTACTCAAACACGGTAGAGTTCTTGGCTGTTTTCTCAATGCCAACCTTCTGAATTTACGAGTCCTTTTTTAAAGGTATCTCAAGTATCTGACAAAGAAGTACTTGAAGAAGCACAACGTTAGGGACTGGCTCCGTGTGATCGCCTCCAACAAAGATCGAAACGTCTACGAACTCCGCTACTTCAACATCGCCGAACAAGAAGGAGAAGAAGAGGATTGATAAATTAAGCAATCCCAACAACAAAGGTTCATCCGTGTTTTATCTCTGTTTCCTTGCAGATTTTTATCAATCAACTTATTCTGGGATCTTTAAGCTTCTGTTTGTATGCCTGGAGACTACTTGATGTCGTGCATTTTGGTTGTTCTATGCTATACCTAGCTATTATATGAACCGTCTACATAAACTAAATGTGAAATCTCGCTTGTAACTGTAATAAACTTAGATTACATCATCAAGAAAGGGACGAAGAAGCCCCAGCAATCCCATTAACCTTCCCACGCCTTTCTTCTCATTAGCACAGTCAAATCCACAACCACATTGTGGGCGCTCGCCGAATCTATTCACGGCGAAGGTAGCAGAAGCTATCCCAACAGAGAAATGGAGCTCATCTGCGTCCCTAATCACCTCAACGATGTCGACCCATAACAAGAGTACTTTTACCTGAATGCCCTTGACGTCCTTTATCTTGCCCTTCGATATCGTCCCTTTGATTGTGCCCCTGTACTTGAGTTCGTACCCTTCTATGTAGAAGCTGCACGGATTGTTTAGGTAAACCTCGAACTTCCCAGTTCCTCCGTCGAGCTCGTAGCTCTTGGCGCCCTTTGGTATGAGCCCTATTGGGAAGTCGTACGATTCGAGGATTTCGTATACGGCGGGTCGATTATGGTTATATGCTGCGATTGTTGCGATAAAGAAGGTGAGGAAGAGAACGGCGATGCTTGTGATTTTGTGCTTCGACATTGTGAACGAAGCACGCGAGAAAAAAAAGGGGCAGTAGTAGACACTATATAAGATTACAGGAGTATTGAGACGCCATGATTTTCAAAATGTTACAAGGTGAAAAGAGAATTTTGAAATACGTCGGTGGAGACGTTTTCTACTCGTTTTTTCCCCCTAATGTATTTATCGTCTTGGGCTACTTTGTTGCCAAAGTCCAACGCAGTAAAGCCCATTAATAACTCTGATAACCCTAGCTAGATGATTTGTCGCTGCGAGCAGTGTACAACTCCCATCTCTTCCGTGGATCGGCAGAAGCTCGGCATCAGTCATGGTACGGATTAAGACCCGTTGTCCTATGGAAGATCTAACTAAGTAATGTAATCCTTTTTCGTCTGATTTTAGTGATTCGCTGTTGTTTTAGGGTATTGATTTGGTTGCTGGAGGTAAGAGCAAAAAGACCAAGCGTACGGCGCCTAAATCTAATGATATTTACCTCAAGCTCCTCGTCAAGGTTCCATTGATTTTTCGACTTCGATTACGGCGATGAGAGTTACTTTGATTCAGTAGCGTGAAAATTATAATATTTGAGTTTTTTTTTTTTTTTTTGCAGCTGTACCGATTCTTGGTAAGGAGGACAGGCAGCAGATTCAACGCGGTTATACTGAAGAGGCTTTTCATGAGCAGAGTCAACAAGCCACCGATCTCGCTCTCTCGCCTCATCCCTCTCATGAAGGGAAAGGTAGTAATTCTTACATTTACCATGCTGATTGTCATCTTGTCCATGTTTGTTATTCACTCGTTATTAGTGTGCTTTTTCGATCTCATGATAAAATGCGGTCACCCGGCATCTATTGTCGGTATAATTTTGAAGGAGATGGCTGAGAGCGTTTGAATGTCCTTTATGTATTTAATCTGGGATTTTGACAAATATTCTTACAGATCACCGTAGGCTGAGTCATCGTTTGTAAAAATTTTGTTTGATTTGACGAAAATTAACATGTTGAAGTGGTCGTTTTGTTTTGCATCATAGGAGGACAAGATTGCAGTGGTTGTTGGGACGATAACCGACGATCACCGCGCCCACGAAGTCCCATCTTTGAAAGTAACTGCTCTGCGGTTCACGGAGACAGCAAGGGCTAGGATCGAGAAGGCCGGCGGAGAATGCTTGACTTTCGACCAATTAGCTCTTCGAGCTCCTCTCGGGCAGAACACTGTAATTGGTTTACCCCCTTTGTTTTCTATTAACGTGCACTTTGTTCCACATTGCCTTAATGCCCTTTGTCATACTTTTTAGTATTCTCTAGCTTTATCACCCACCTCTCCTTTCTACTGCGTTTTCTTTCGCAAAAATCTTATAACGATGTTAAGTAAATGGATCGAAGGTACTCTTGAGAGGTTCGCCTAAGAACCGTGAAGCAGTGAAGCACTTTGGACCAGCGCCAGGAGTCCCTCACAGCCACACCAAGCCCTACGTTCGAGCCAAGGGAAGGAAATTCGAACGTGCTAGAGGACGGAGAAACAGCAAGGGCTTTAGGGTTTGAGTTGAGTTTCTTTTCGGTTATTATTGCGAGTTTGATTGACTGGCTTATTTTTAGCTTTCTTTTTACTGCAAGAAATATTCGTGTCTTTTTTTGCTGCAAAACTTTTTCTAGTCTTGATGTTTGTTGAACGGTGTCGTTTTTTTCTGGTCATCCCCGAATTTCACTGTGTTGGTCCAATTTTGGTTGAGCTGAACATATTCATCTTCATCCTTCAAGATGATTTTTTTACTAGAAATTGAATAAATAAATAGAATAACAAAAAAGAAAAACATACAACAGTTGGTCTCAGGTGGGTTTAATAAAGGGGGCATTTTCATTTCAGGGTCATATAAGTATCATTTTGTATTCAGGTCCTCTCGGTAAAAAAATTAGTTTTAAGGACACATCTTTGGCAGAACCACTTCATTGCTCTGATATACTAGTATGTTGAAATTTTGTAACATAAAATATAATCCGGTACCAGTTTATGATCATCTGATACCAGTTCATTTTTTGCAGTACCACTTCATTGCTCTGACATACCAATATGTTGAAAGTTTGTAACACAAAACGATCATTCTACACCAGTTTAATTTCTTTTGTACCACTTTTTTACACTACACAAAATAGGTCGTTTAACCTAAAAAATTCTCAAACAGCCTGAATTCGAAATCAAACCGTTAATGGGGCCTCATTTCGAATTGATCCTTAATAAAATTATTGTTAGTTTACCATTTCACAAGTGATAAATCTAAAGCACTTAATAAGCCCAAAAGCAAGACCGAAGATAAAATGAGTAAAAGGCCCAACAAATCAGAAACCGTAATCTGTTTGCTTCGCCTGCACCGCTACTGCTCATTTCGGAGACAGATAGACGCAAGGACGGTGGAAGATGGTGTCGCTGAAGCTACAGGAGCGGCTAGCCGCCAGCTTCCTCAAGTGCGGAAAAGGAAAGGTGTGGTTTGACCCTAATGAAGGCAACGAAATCTCCATGGCCAATTCTCGTAAGCGCCACTGATCTCTTTGCGTTATTTTACTATCGGCGTATGTGCGAGTTGTGGCAATTTGTGTTTACGGTTACGTTTAATTGGTGTTTGATTTTGTGCTTCAAGTGGAGTGTTATTGGACCCGTGGGTATGCAGCTGATGGTGCTGCTTTGGACTGTTTATCTGACCTTTGAACATACTTTATGCGTGCAAATTCAGCTTCAAACAAGCTTGATAAGTCGTAATTCTGAGTACTTTTAGCTGTGCGCAATGCCTGTCGTGTGATGTAGTGTGTGTAGCTCCTTTCTTCCTCTTTGTCGTAGATATATGGCTGAAATTATTTCTCACGTCGTATGTTAAAATAGGCTTAATTTCCGTCTTTAGAATTTATGAATTTTTTTCGGATCCCAGTTATGACTTGTTGGTATGTTTTTCTATCTTGTAACATGAATTTGCAATCATCTATAATAGCATTCAAACGGTTAGTCCAGGACAAAAACATCAGGAAATTGGTCAAGGATGGTTTCATTATCAGAAAGCCCACCAAGATTCATTCACGATCCCGTGCTCGCAGAATGGAGGAGGCCTAAAGGAAGGGTCGTCACTCGGGATATGGTACATTTTACTCTCGAGTTCTTGACCTTGAGTTTTGTAATTTTATATAATTGATAGTGATTGATGCCACCTTTTACAGTGGATTTCTATCCAAATTTCGTTTTTTTATATAAGTAAATGACTACTCTATCGAGTATTGACTGTCCTAGGATTTCAGGTAAGCGCAAGGGTACAAGAAAAGCGAGGCTGCCCACGAAGGTGCTGTGGATGAGGAGAATGAGGTGTTTTCAGGCGTCTGTTGCGCAAGTACCGTGAGTCTAAAAGATTGACAAGCACATGTACCTACTGGAGAGCATTCACAAGTCCAAGGCCGAGAAGGCTAGAGAGAAGACCTTGTCTGACCAGTTTGAGGCTAAAAGGGCGAAGAACAAAGCCAGCAGGGAAAGAAAATTCGCCAGAAGAGAGGAAAGGCTCGCAAAGGTACTGTGCTCAAGATGTGTTTTTCTGTTTAGTTTAGGTGAAACTAGTGATTAACTTATATTTTTAGAATCACCCAAAACATGAGACTGAAAGTTGAACCATTATTTCCAACACGTTAAGACGTTCTAATGTTTTTTTTCAAATTGCCAGGGACCTGCAGCAGCGGCGCCTGTACCTACAGCTCAACCTCAACCGAGTCAGTAAGTGATTGTCGAATATGATTTAATTAATTCCCTATGTACTTATTTACGATATGAGCTCGCTAAGCTGAACCCCCTCCTTTTTTTAATATTGGGGCAGGTCAACCAAGAAGGCTAAGAAGTAAGCTTAAAATAGCCCTGCTTCGTATTAAGGTTTTGTTGCTGTTGCCCCTAAGTTCTTTGAACTTCTGTGTGTTTTATTGCCTAATCGAAACGTTGTTATCTTCACTTTGCTCAATCTTTTTATCCAACAAAATTTTGCCAGAAATGCCAGAAATTTTGCCTGGTAGTTTACGTAAAGAAAAAGCATTAAATTGTACTTCCTCCGACCCAACAACTTTATCACTTAAGTTGCTGGAGTTAAGGGGGTATTATTATAAAATATAGTACAATGAAAAGGTAAAAAAGAGTATATTTTAACACGTCTTTTAAGAATATTTAATATTATTATATTGATTGTTTGTAATAATTTTTGCTAAATAAGGAAAGGTGATAAAATTATTGGGACGCTCGAAATGGAAAAGTGTGATAAAATTAGCGGGACGGAGGAAGTACTATTTTATGATAGAGTGAAAGTGATTGGGGATTTGAATCGTTAATTCTTGACATCAACAATGAAGAGTGAGGAAAGAGGCGAGAAGTGAGTGGAAATATCGGTGTTTTATTCCAGAAAAGAGTCGAATTGAAATGTCGTCAGAAGGAAGAAACTGAAAACTTGATTAAATGACAGAAAAGAATTTTACATTGATTCATCTTGAATTGTTTTAGAACACCAAATGGAGCTCAATATTTATGGTTTCATGTCATAAAGTGGTGAACGATCCATCAAATCATAGATAACATGTTCACACAGCAAACACATTGAAACCACATGTGAGTATTTTCTTCGAAGCCGTCACAAAAAAAAAAAAAAAAAAAAAAAAAAAATGGGGACGCCGAGCTATGGAGGCATGAAATTTAAATCAAAACCAAAACCAGAAAAAAAGCAAAAATGTAAACGAAAAAAAAAAAAACCATATCAGTTATGTTTTACTTTCTGATCCCAGCTTTACGTTTTGCTTCAGCACTCTTATTATTCATCTTCTGTGGAAGATGATGACCATGGCCATCTTCTCTAACGCCCTTCCTCGACGGCGATGGGCTTAGCTTCGGAATCCTAGACCTGACGACGGTGCACAAACGCAATATACATAGAACAAATTTCCTCGCGATAAAATCTACGAAATAGACGACGAATATAAAACCTGAATTCTGGGACTTTCGAACCAACCCCGTTGCTGCGAAAGCTTCCGAGCTTAGAATTATTAAACTGCCACAGCAGATCTGTCTCGGACGAGTCGCTCGTCCCAGCTTCAACCTCATCGTACTCATCGGTAGCGTTGAATTCAAATGGATGAGCATTGAAGTTAGGCTTGTCAGGGTAATATTTCATCACTGTTTCTGTCCCCATTTTCTGATCTTGATCGTCGACGTTGTTAAACTGTCGAGTGTAGTTCGTGGAGTATCCGTGCCGATGATCTTGCTTGTTCACCATGAGCTTATCGACCCATTCGCCAGCTTGGCATAACTCGGCATCTTCGTCTCCATTGTTTTGGCCATGGCCGTCGAAAGAAGGCCAAGAAGGAGAATTCCCGAGCAGGACGTCGAGATCCAAGCTTTGTCTTTGTTCCCTCTTTTGCCTCGGAGCAGAATTTGCGCTCGCCTCTATGTTTCCCGCGTCTTCCACCGATTTTCTCGGCCCGTTTGGAGAGCGTAAGCTCAAATTTCCCGAGTCGAGATTGTTAGATCTATGACGCATTTGCTTCTGCTGCTGCATGGATGCTGATTCTGAATCTTTCCCTGCCAAGGCGGCCTTAAGGCTTGCAACCTAAAACACAACGCAAATCAATTTAGTAGTGGAGAGAGCAGCTCACTATCTTATAAATAAGCATATTAGAACTATCTTCTTAATTATTCACGATGAGACTTGAGTTTGATACCCCAACAGTTTTCAAGAATAGAGCTTTGAAACAGAAACCTGTTCTTTGAGTTCTGTGACGTCATCAGAGTCTCTGTTAATCCTCGCGGCGCCTAACTCCACGGTGGCGACCCGCTCGGCGAACTTCAGCGTGCTGATCGTCTCCCCAACGGCGTCGGGCTCGGGGCTCACGTGCACGAACATAAGCGTCTTCGCCTGCCCTCCTTCAGAAAAAAACAACAGCATACATCTCATCTTTTAGAAAAACCAAGAAAAGACAAACAAACGATCCAAACCGATTCCTCACCGAGCGAATCCTGGAGAAGTTGGGTGAGCTTGCTGTTCCTATAGGGAACGTGCGAGCCTTTCTGGGAGAGAGACGATATCACATCGCCCAGAGCAGATAGGGACTTGTTGATGTGTTGGGCCTCTTTAAGCCTATCGCCCGTCGCCTCCGACTTATCTACTCTTTCGCTCCCTGCCAAGTCGACCAAGTGCATGCATCCTCGGAGCGTGCTGCCAGAAGTCAGATCTCTGCCTTGGACGCGAACCGTTAAACAGCTGCGACGGGAATGGGTTTGAGTTTCGAGAAAAATTTTTTTGCTCGAAAATAGTATTCGGGAGCTTCGTAGGGCCCACCTGTGAGAACGGCTGCTGCGATCGTTCAGCGCCGTCGCGCCGACAGCGCGATTTCGTTGCCCGACGTTCATCAGGTTGATGACGTCGGACGTCGAAGATACTCGAACCGAGATTGCGTCCGGCACGTTTAGGCCCGTCTGCGAACTGCTTCTGATCTCCAACGTACTGATTTTCGTGAAGGAAAAAAAAAAAACGCAGCGATAAGGTCGCGATTCGTTGGTTAAAAAAAAAAACGCTTGAGGTCGACCCGAAAAGGATATCTTTTGTTTAGGCCGTTCGGTGCGAGGAGATCTCTGACTTGCTCGTTGTAAATCTCTATCATCTGGATAGAAACTTCGTAGCGGAAGGTGTCCCTTCTCTGCTCCGCGAGGAGGAACAGATCGCGCAAAGCCCTGTAGTTCACTCCCCGACTTTCGTCGGTAATATTCTTCGGCCCAGTCTGAAATATCCAAAAGTCGTAAAGCCGATGCCCACGAAAAAAAGAAAAAATTGAATCGAACATTAGTCATAGGCTCGTGCATCTATACTACCATTGTGTAAGTTTTTCCCGACCCCGTCTGACCGTAAGCAAATATGCAGACATTGTAACCGTCGAGCACCGATCTTATCAATGGTTGGGCGTCCGAAAAGACCTCCTCTGCGCACTCAAATATTGTCAGGAAAAATGATCATGAGGAAGGAGAGAAGATTGATGGCTAATGTAATAAGCCCAACCTTGAGTTGAACAAGGCCCAAACACTTTGTTAAAATTGAATGATCTATGTCCATTTCCATTTCTGCTCGGAGTGCTTATGGTTATGGTTCCTTCCTCGATATGGTTCACGGTGCTCGTGTAGTTGAGCTGACCGTGAAGGAACGGTCTTACACGACAGTAAACTCTTATGCTTCCTAATTAAGCGAAGAAGATTGTTAAGCTCGGGTCGATCCATGGAGGCTTTGTAAGGACTAGGATGTAATGTTTATTACCCTTGAGATCCTGGACTTGATTATAGAGCTTCTTATTTTCCTCGACGACTCTATGGTAAGAAGCCGCAGCTTGAGCTAACCCGTGAATATGAAGGCCTGCGTAGTAAAGCGTGAGATCGAGTTAAAAAAATTCGGACAAAGAAAAAAGGGATCGAAATTTATTACCAAGTCCGCGGACTTCTTCGTGGAACTTCATTTGCATGAACTGCATGCCGGCTTTTGTCGTGGAAAGCGCTTGCCTTAGCATCTACGGAAGATCAACGAAGGACCATAAACGTACTTCTTCTGAAAGAAAAATAAAAATATTTGAACTGAGGTTTACATCGATATGTTTCTGATGTTGGCCGATGATCGTCTGCTGCTTCACGAGTCTACTCTCGGATTCTTCGTCGTGAAATTTACTCTTGTGCACGATTTGGTCCCTTTTCGCCACCGTAGTTTTTCCCTGGTCGATCTTATTTCGAAGAGAAGAGCAGTCAGTCAAACAACGTTCGAAACGATATACATGCATCGAGCGAACGCTCTAACTACCTTTGGGTTCGAGGACGAAAGTTTATGACCACTACCTTTGGGGACATCTCCATCGCAAGCCTTAGTTTGAAGAAGAAAGAAAAAAGTGAGATTCAGTGAAAGATGATTCAAGCATAATTCCATCCATATAAACTCACTCATAACATTTCAAAGCAGTACAATCCACACACCTGCTCTATTTGGTTTGCCGTTCGACGCTCGAACTCCTCAACAACCTTCGCTAGAACCGACCCGACAAGCTGCAAGACGTGAAAGTCAGCTTTTTTTCGTATCGTAACTTCCAAATTTCAGACGAAAAGTTGACTTAGGTACGGTTAACTGACTTACGTTAGGAACTTCGTCAGGTTTCTTATCCAATAGAAGTGCTCTGACAAGAATACTCAAGGAGGAATTAGCCTGCGAAGAGGACGCAAATATTAGGCTTAAGAGAGTCTACGAAGTATGAGCTTCTTTCTATTAACAGCCTCATACCGTTCTACTATCATCTGTATCGTAGCACGAAACGTTTTGGGACGCCTCGCTCCTTCCTAAGGAACTAGTGAAGGGCTCGGAATTCTTGCGGACGAATGGCTTTCCTTGGGATACTGTCTTAACGTTTCCGCCGAACTTCCAGGCGCCTTTTTCCCCGGTCTGCTTCCACTCGCTATACGACTTTAACGCCAGCACACAGTTAACAACCCTCGAAGATTTTCCACCCTGAAAAAAAAAACAGCTTAAGATCCTCCGCTAGCATGAAAAAAGATTCTAAACGTAGGTTATGAAGCGTTTTCATCTCAGATAGGTAAAAATTAAGATCAAGCTAAATCCTCCGACTATTATCTCGAAGTTATAGTTACCTATTAGAAATCGAGGAGTCTTTCCTAAAACCAACGGACGATAGGAGGAAAAAGCCTCTTATATATATATATATGTTGGCTTGAAGAGCCCAACTCGGAATATCAACATTACCTGTTCCAAATCGGATGCGTCGAAATTAGGCATGCCCAAATCCTCGACGGCGACGAGGAAATTCCTCACGTTCTCAAAGTACTGAAAAGCCGACAGCGGAGCGCCGTCGGGAATATGCGCAGAGTCGCACGGGCTCTCGACAACCTGATCAGATAGATCAACATTAAAACTCTAAACCCCAAACGCTAAACTTGTCAATCGTTACGGAGAAAAGTGAAGCGAAAAGTTCGATACAAAAAAAAAAAAAAAAGAAATGCGTGTCACCAACCTTCGGCACGGCTCCGGGCTTAACTTTGTTAAGTGCATTGCAGAGAATTATTCCACTCCTCAATCCGAGCCTGAACTCCTCCTCGGAAGGCTCGGCCGGCAAATCTTTAGCCCCAACAACTCCTATCACTCTTCTCAGCCACGCCGCTGCTTCGTACCTTCTCATCGCTGCAACTCGCGAGAAAAAAAAAGATCAACCAATCTATTCGCAAAGACGAACGGTCGTACGAAAAAAAAAAAAAAAAAAAGAGAAAATTTCTTACCATCTTCTTCGGCCCTTCGAGCGTCCAAATCGAGATGGCGGGACTGATTTCCATGCTGCTGGAGAATATCTTCCACCACCGAAGCCAAGGAGAAGGACAATGCGCCTTCGCTCGAACCCATTTTAAATTTCTTCGCTCACAAAAACATACAACCTCAGAAAAATTTCAGGTGGTGCGTTACGTTGTTGAATTGAAGGGACGATCGAAGATAATGATATAGCATGTGGATATTATATAGATGGAATGAAATCTTCAGCTGTAAATATAGTTTCTTGCTAATATAGTTTCAGTTTTCCTTCTTCAACGTACGAACTGTAAAGAAGGAAAAAGATTTGTTCTTTATAGCAAGCAAAGCAAAGTGCAGTGGTGTGATGAAATGATGGTTGTGAGAGTAATGAGAGTTATGTTTTTGCTACCTTTTTCGAATATGTATAGTTGCGCACATGTTTTACGAGCCTCACTCCAAGCCTCGGGCATCAACTTTAATGTCTTTTGTTCCTTATTACTCCTTCTAAATGTTATATCTGAACTATGTGACGTCACCTTAAATTTGCTTATCCATAGATTAAACTTAGAATCCAAGAAAATCTGTTGTGTACTTTGATTCTTTAGCTTGTGAGGCACCAACTTTGAAGTTAACTTCCATTGATCAAGAATCTCTCTCCCTCTCTCTCTCTCTCTCTCTCTCTCTCTCTCTCTATTTCTCTCTCTCTCTCTCTCTCTCTCTCTCTCTGATATTGACTAATTGCCAAACCATACATTATTATTACAAAATTTCCCCCGTGTAAGTAGGATCTACATGTCAAAAAATATTGACAAGTACATCACCATATCTTTATTAACTTCTTTTACCGAATAATTCACTAACGAACCACATAACGACACGAAGCAATATTTGAAGACCAAGCGAAGCAAATAAATTACTGTTCTTATATTTGAGAATATATGGTGTGTTTTATTTATTGAAATCATTCATTAAGTTTTGATCCTTCTTGTAAGAGTGTCTTATGATTTCTTTCATGTCGTTAGGATCATATAAGTTTGTTGTCATTTGTACCTAACTTTCGAAATTTTTAAATAGGTGGTTCGTAATTTTAGTTATTTGACTGTAATTTAATTACGCAGGTAAATGAATTCATGTTATAAGTAAGTGTTTCCGAACTATCAAGCATAACATAGTTGTTGAGAGAGTACGAGAGACCATCCATCGTATGTATAGTAATGACAACACACCAAATACTTACAGTAACGTGTACGTATATTAATTTTTCAGGGTTGGTACATTTAATTATATTAAATTGCAAGAGATTTACATAGTTCATGTTTATTTAAAATGATACACACACACACACACATATATATATATATATAGATTAATGATGGTGATCATATCCCCATATCTTTTTATAATGTTAAAGGCCTCCATTAGACAACTAGCAAATTCCCTACACATGATGAGTCTGTCTGCGCACTCCTCAATTATAAACCTTTGAGGACTTTCACCTTTTTACAGCTAACAAAGAAAGTATAAATAATATAAGATCATTTCGTCGACGAAAGATGCTGCCAAGACAATTGAAGAAACAAACATAGGAAAAATATCATTATAATCTTAATGTTGAAGCTTTCCTCAGTGGGACAACGGTTACATAGATAACAAACAGTTAAAAGCACTTCTTGACTTTTCGTGCACCTCCACATGACATGATTGAATTTCCTTTTATCTATTTTTTTTTTCTTTCTAACACATTGATTTCGGAGTAACCATGATTTATCGAACCTTAATTCCATGTAATATTATATTAATATTAATCACATTCGATTAGGTAAAGTTCTAAGGGACCACGGAACTTCGAAAGGCTGATTATTCTCTCCTTTGGGAAAGTGTAAAGAGGCATACCATACCATAACGTGATGCTTGCTTGCTTGCAATATCCAACTAAGCTCCATATCAAAAACAAAAGGAATTTCATATCGGTTAAATAAAGTTTGTAGACCTCTATATATCCTTATTTGGTTTTACAACTTTATATTATACATTGAGGTTAAATTCCAATTGATAGGTGGGAGTAAATAAATATAATCTCCACCTGAAAATGACATCGACAATTCGACATTCCTCTAGGACCAAGACATTGTTGCTATAAATTCTTAATATATAAACACTTTATGTTAAAATGTTTCAAGAAAATAGAAGGAAATTGATCTCAACTCGCACCCAATTGCATTTTGCATTCGGACCACATCGAAGCATCGTAATTAAGATCTCCAATTGAAGATATGGGCATTGAGTGTTTTCGAATTTCTTGGCCCAATCCCAGTCCAATATGTCCATGGTTATTCTATTTGCAAAGCAACCATCGATGAAGCTATAGTATCATTCCAAAATTCAAGAATATTCAACACAATGTTTGATACAAAATCTGATTTTTTTTGCACAAAACCAAATGTGACTATAGAAAGGAAGATGCTTTTAAATGAAATATTATTAATTAGCCGTTAACAATCCAAAAGATATAAGCACTATTCAACAAGCAGCATTCACATATATAGAATAGACGTCGCAACCTTTCAACCCCTTTCGCAAACCCTTTTCCTTCGAAGGACCTTTGAACTCCCTTAGAAATTTTTTGTTGACTTCGATTTAATCGCACAATTGCAACCCAATCCAATCACTTCCGAGCTATCAAACTGTTGTTGGGCGCCGAATTATCTTGTCTCCACTTTAAGAGTCAACACGGATTCCTGTCTGAATTAATTTTGACTTTCTCAAAGATTGGCTCATGTCGAGTAAAGCGAGCGGCGGCGAAGATGCTGGGTCGTTGCCGACAAGACGCGGCGGAAGTGATCGGTACATTCCGCCGGCGCGGAGGAGACAAATGCTGGCCGAGCAAGAAAGGGTCACTAAGCTGAAGCAGAAGCAGCTGCGAGAAATTAAAATGGGCGATGAAGGTTATGCTAGCTCATCGACGAGGGTAGATCTGTCTTTAAAGCCTTCGGTTGTTTCTCCCAAAGTGGGTTCCAAAGATTCGAACTTGGGTCGTTTCCTGGAATCCGTTACTCCCTATGTCTCTGCCCGGAGTTTATTGGAGGTGTATATATATATGTACAATGTCATAATTTCTGTGATGTTATTCATTGTTATATGTTACTTGTTCATGTTGATTGAAGTTAAATGGGAAGAATCCTGTGAGGATCCTTGACATGGCATATAAATTAGATAGAGTGCAAAAAGACAGTTCTTGAAGTGTTGTAGTTTACGGGGAGAAATATCAGTCTTCCTTGGTGTAAATTGTCTTCCGTAATGTTATCAAGGGATGGTTTGAGGCGATTGTTGATGCATTTACATGTATACAAACTAATATATTAGAATGTAGGTCCTGGAAAGCAACCACTTTTTGGGTCAAAAAATTAGAACCTCAATTGATATGTCCTCTTGGCTTTGTTGCAGGGCAATGAAAATGAAGGTAGAAAGGTTGAATCTGATTTGCATTCGTATTTTTGCTTATCGGATCTGTGGGAGTATTTTCAGGAGCAGAGTGCATATGGTGCTGCTGTGCCTTTGTTATTGAATGGGAAAGACCCCGTCGAGCAGTACTACGTCCCCTATCTATCGGGCATACAGTTATACAGACCATCTTCTACGTAAGAACGTAACTTCAATTTTTATTTTGGTTGCTCTTTGCTGAATAAATGGAAATTGGTTGCTCTGTTTTGCATGTTTTTCTTGCTTATCCATGCTCAACTTTTATGCCATTGGTGTCTGATGTATATTTAGGTGGAGAGTATATTGTAAGAGAGGCAGAGAAAGTCCCATAGCTAGCGGATTTTTCTTTTCATTTTTGTTCACCTTCTGATACTTTTGAAATTACAATTATTTCCAGACGTAGTAGTCCCCTCGAGGAAAAGCACGATGAATCACGAATATCACATAGTACTTCTGGCGCTGGTTCTTCTGAAAACGATCGAACAACTGAGTCTTCTTCCCGTTCTAGAGCTGATACTCATCCCGCTCAGAAAACGACGGTGTTTTTTCAGTTCTTGGAATGTGAACCTCCTCATTCTCGCAAGCCGCTAACTGAGAAGGTAAGAACTCTTAGAGATTGTGGGATATTATTTCAAATCAAACGTCGCATTTCGTATTTGGATTAGGTCACTTTCTTTTTATGGTAGTCTTACGTAAAGCAGTGGCAAGGCAACCTTGAAGAAAGAATTTTAATTTAAAGTCTCCGAATTGGTTCAGGTATCAGAACTTGCTTCGCTCAATCCCGAGCTGAACAACTGCAAGAGCTGCGATTTACTTCCAACCAGTTGGATCTGTGTAGCTTGGTATGTTTGTTTTCGACATCTTATTACATAATGTGATGATGTAAGAGGCTTTGACATTCCTTTTTTTTTTGCAGGTATCCAATCTATAGAATTCCCGTCGGCCCTACGATGAAAGACTTGGATGCATGCTTCTTGACATTCCATGCCTTGTCAACTCAATCTAAATGTACACTTTCTCTTTTCTCTCTTCTATCTTTTCCATTGACGATGCATTCTTGGTGTTGGCGTGTTTGGAAAAGAGCCCTGCTTTCTAGTTTTCGATCGAGTTTCTTCTTTTTTAGAGCGATTTTTCTACGCAAATCAAACTTTTTTATGATCCTATTGTGTCTGCAATCTTCGTAAAATAGGTAAATTTCCTCCCAAGTTCCACGCTCCTCGACAGACGAGGCTAAACTGCGGAGACATGAATCCCTCGCCGACGATCTCATTACCAGTCTTTGGGCTCGCTTCCTACAAGATGAGAGGTTCGCCTCTGAGCAACAGCGCTCCTCAAGAGCACGAGCTAGAGAATTCGCTGCTTCAATCTGCAAACGATTGGCTCCAAGATTTGCAGGTCGATTTGTCCGACTATCGATTCTTTCTCAATCGCCACACCCATGGTAGGTGATGGGATCATCCGTCCCATGAAGCTAGAAGGTTCGGTTGCTAACTCTCGGAAAACCAAGAAATGATTTTTCTATCCTTTTTCCTTTATTTAAAAACTGCCACATATTCTTGGCTTGTGTATATGTTATTTAGGGCCATAACTAGCTAGGATGCAAAAGATCCATTCCGTTTGGACAAGAGCTAATTAATATACAATACCTGTGTAATATTAGGATATCTATCCATGTAACATGATGTTTACATTGATGGCTGACAATGGTGGAAGTTCGAAGTTATTAGGTTCAGCTGCTTGAATTTCGATGATTAAGCTTTTCGAAATTCGACTCTCTTCCCAATTTTTTCCAGGTTAGTTCGAACGTCTCCATTTCAGCAACAAAATTAGACATATATTGGTATACCGAGAGAGAAACAATATTGAAAGATTGGCAAATAATATCCAGATTGTGTCTGATCTCACAACACAGAGTACAAATCAATCGTACCTACTTAACTAACCAGCCTACCATCAAATCTCAAAAAACATCATAGGATAACAAATAATGAGCACAAAGAACTCCAAAAAGAATACAGCCTACGGTCCAAAAACAATGCGAAATTTACCCGAAAACGAATCTCTCCCTCATCACATCGAGCCTCTGTACAGATCGTAAGGGGCCCACAACGAGTCCAAAGGGCACGCCTTCCTCGAGTCGAGCCTCAACCATGGTTTTCCACTTCCGCTCCAATGCAGCAAGCTCACAGGCCCAGAATGCAAATCCCTGCAACTGCCCCTAACGTTGTCCCCGCCGAGCCCATGCTGGTTCCACCTGTGCTCAATGGGCGCCACCTGCCCGGCAAACACCAGCAGGAAAGGGGGCAAAGAGCCAAGCTCGTATATGCGCTTTTCGCTCCTCTTCTGAACCTCCATCCACCGCTCTATCTTCTGCGTATATCCCGCCCGCCGCCACTTCAGCAGGTCGATCACCATCACGCCCGTGTTGAAATAGCAAGGCCTTCGATCTGAGAACACCTTAGAATAAGCCTCCGTCGACCAGAAGTGATCGGTGAAGTACCTCGTGAAGTTTGCATGGCAGTATTCAGGCGCTCCTATGGTTCTTTGGCCTAAGCTTGTGGCCCACAGCTTCGATATGTCGTCCACTACGATTAAGTCAGAGTCTAAGTAGATGACTTTCTTGATGCAGGGCTCTAGCAGGTGGGCTAGGTAGTTACGGGCGTAGTTCAAGGGTTGTTCGAGGGCTTGCCTGACAGAGCTTGAGATGAGATTTCGAACTCTCTGTGGGTCGAAGTAGTAGACTTTGAAGTTGAGCTGAGGGAAGGTGGATCGAACTAGGGTTTCGAGGCTGGGCTCTGATACTAGGAAGTGGAAGAATGTGTTGTCAGGGCACTTAGAGTGTTGAAGGATGGAATGTACGGCGGCCATGGAGCCGCGGAGGTAGTCCACGTCGAGGGTGATTGCCACGTGGACGAAGGAGGGGTCGCAGGGGCTTGAGCTTGGGGAATCTGAGGAGGCACATTCGTTGGAATTGGGGAAAACTGGGGATTTTCTGAAGGAGAATATGTGCTGTGGATCGACGGAGGTCGAAGATCTGATTGCTTCGGCCGGTGGAGAGGATTGGAAGGACGGCGACGCTATGATTGAGAACACAGCGGCGGAGAAGAAGCTCGAAAATCGCATTAACCACAGCATTTGGGCGTACCTTGGCGAGGATTCGCCCCTCTTTCTTCTCGATTGGGGATGGGAGACTGAAGAAGAGGCGAGGAACGCTAGGGTTCCTCTGAGGTCCTCCAAATTGAGATTCAACAAATAGCAGGCAATGTATCTAAGGAACGGATGGAAAAAGGAAATTTGTTACGAATAAAAACTGAGAATTAAACAAATTACAGCTGTCCAATGAGTTTTTCTTCCTCTCTCCAATGGAACGCCATGGCCATGGGAGACTCCATCAGAGAGCAATTGATGCTGAGAGACGAAAAAGGAGAATCAATCTATGGAAACAAATGCGAGAAAATTTCGGCATGAAAAGAATGAAAGTGGTGCTATCGTGCGCCGATGTATGAAATATGTCTGAGAGAGTTTTCTCTTTGCTTCTGGAGAAGACGAAGCACAGCGCAGAGGACAGTGAAGAAATGATTTTTCTAATCAATGTACACGTCGTTTTTTATTTATTATTATTTGGCCTTTTTTATAAAAAATATATATATAAAAAAATCAAGCAATCTCAATCGTGTTACGTTAGCTCATAATTCAGAGAAATAATAATTGTCATTTAAAGGTATCGTAAGGCCAGGACACATACAACTGTCCTCGAATCTTTGTCAGCCAATATTTCCAAGGAGATGTTTACATAAGTACATAAAAAACATGTAATTTAGTATCTTGTTAGAATTTAGGTACCAAACAGAATAAATTTTTTGCACATAGGACTCCATCCCCACAGGTACACCGTACAACACATTTGGGTACCTATATCAACACATTTGAGTACCCTATATAACAGAAGATGGTACGACGTATGCTACGTTTAGGTACGCCCTATGTAACACACATGTATGCCGTAGGTACGACGTATGCTACATTTAGGTACCCTATATCAACGTGTTATGGTACTCAATATTCACACATGAAGGTACGACGTGACTAAAGAAACTGGTAAAAATTAAATCGGGTACCTATCTGTAAAATTTTCTGACATGGGTACCTATGTGTAAAAATTTTATTCAATTGAGTATTTATGTGTAGATGTACCTATTTCGAAGCTCTTATATTCAATTCAACATCATATATTCATATTTTCATTCTTTAATTATGTTAAGGGGATTTTACATAAAAATACTCATTAGTCATTAATATAAAAAATTAACAAGTCAGTACACTGTCAGTAGTTTTATATTCAGATACATGTTAGAATAATTTTTTGCACATTGGCACCTGTCTGCCGCAAGGTACATCATATCACATTTAGGTACCATAGAGAAACATATTGAGGGTACGTAACACATCTAGAAAATGGTACCATTATATAGTCAGCCGCAAGGTACTGTATGGAAGCAGAGGCAGAGCTACGTCAGGCCCAGTGGGGTCACTGGACCCCACTGGAAATTTTTTTAATATTTATATAATGTAATATTTTTTTTGATAGGGGTTGAAATTGAACAAAAATACTCAAAGAGGACCCCAGTGAAAATTTTCCAAAATATAGGGTATGGGATCCAATTAAACTGGACTCCACTAAACTTAACTCCTGGCTCCGCCTATGTATGGAACGTATATAAGTATCATATATGAGTACCATATAAATGCGTGAGTGGTACGCAATACATAAAAAGATACGTTAAGAACGAGAAAATGATACACCAGTGGAACATATACTTATATAATTGGTATTTTCTATAGATTCACCTTATTTTCTATTATCTATGCTCTTATATAAATAGGGAGACGGGGATAAAAACTGTCAAATCAAACTTGATTTGGTGTGAGCACGTTTTTAGCCTACGAAACTGCGTTGCCTATTCTATTTAAAGTAAATTTGCTTATTTTTTCAACTAAATACTAAAATCAAAACTAAAGCAAAATACTATTATCAATTTTTATTTCTTTCACACAGGTAAAATGTGCTTCATATACTAGTATATATAGAAGTAGATAAAAGGAGGCCAATGAGTTGAGTTAGTCCAGGTGTAAATGCACTCACAAGATAAAAGAAAACAAGCCAAATAGTAAAATTAAATGAAGCTTTGACCATTGACCGTACGAATATCACCGACACAAATGCAATCGAATCCAATGTGCTGGTGTTTCGTGAATTTGAAGTTGGCCTGTGATAGATTTTTTGAGTACAAGAATGTAATGAAATGTAATTCATACTTATTTTCAAAAAAAAAAAAATTTGAGTAATATCATTTTCTTATGAACATGAAATAGTTTGAAAGGGATCAATGATCGACGGTACGTTCGTCTATTCTATCCCATGGATGGTTGCGTACAACTAGCCGTTGGAATATAATTGATTTATGCATTTATGTATTTAGTCATTCGTATAGCCGTTAAGGTTGAGTAGATTGACTGGAATGAATAGACTAGGAAGTTGTTTATCATTATTTTTCAATATATAGATGCAGTTGGGAGCTCATTGTTTAATTTAAACTAGTAATTGGCACACACTCAGTGTGTATAATAAAAGTAACCGACAAAAAAATGCAGTGTTACATTTGTTAACTGACACCAAAAAAAAAGACACTTGTCACTATATAATTTGTTAATTGATCCACTAAATTGAATAGTTTAAGTCTCCGACAATTAATAAATAGTACTCCTATGTTCACAACTCTGGTTTTTCTCTTCGTGTTTTCATCAATGACGTCAGTTACAACTTACAGCCAGTAAAGCTTCAAAACATTTCGTCTTCAAATTTTACTATCCAAAATTCATCATCGCTTATTTTTTCTATCACGAAATAGATACGGTTTATAAATAAAAAATCACACTATGCCGTATGTCTTGGCTAATCCATAAATTTTAATTTGAGATTTTCATGTACGGCTTAGAGATTCAAAGACGAATGTGAAGGACGACACCTCATCCATTCGACCATGTACTAATAAGTTCACGCGATTAGCTGGACTCATCGAGGCATTTTTTCCTTCATCATACGCTAAATAGATAATAATAAATTTTTACACATTGATGATCAATAATATTATAGCAAGCTTGAAGTCTTGGTCACATAAAATTAACTAACCGCGTATGTATTAATCATTATGAAAACCATTATTTTTTCCCCATTTTATTCAAATAATTGCCGTGGCACAACCGTGTTTAAGCCGCCCAACTGCCATATTATCAATCACAGTAATATAATATAATATAATATACACTTTTTCATTTAGTTTTTTTTTTTTCTACGCAACACCGCGTAAACGCTAACTACCCTACTCAAACTGTCGATGCTTCTTATATATACCACCCTCTAATCAAAGCTTCTCAATCCACAGCTCACACACAAAATAAAACCCTAAAAAATCTTTCAAAGAAAAATGTCCAAGAAAAGCTCGAAGTTCCACAGTCGTCGTCCATGGAAAGCAATACGAATAGCCTTACTATGGGCTAATAGAAGAAGGGGAGGATTCGCTCTAAGCTTGAACGAAATCCACAAAGGAATGATCAAAAAGCTTCATCACCATCGTAGTCAATCTCCAGCAAGAGGGGCTTTGGTTTACGGCGACCGTGAGCTTTCCTTCGATGAGACTCCGATAGTTCACGTGAAAATGCATCGACCATCTTCTTCGTTGAGGTTCAACATCCCTTGCATTCGACCCGCAAATGTCGATTTTGATTACGATTTCGAGGTCGATGATGATCGTGGTTATTACAGCGGCTATGATTCGAAAGAAAAATACTACTTGGAGAACCATTCGAATTGTAATGAGGATGAAGAACGAGGATACGATGAGGAGATTGATTCGAAGGCCGAGAAGTTTATTGCAAAGTTTTATCAGGAGATGAAGCTGCAAAGACAGTTATCCAATCTTGAATACAAGTAGATTCATTAAGAATGTAATATATACAAACAATGTACTTATATTGTTTTTATCTTAATTTTATTTTATTTTTTTTTATTTTTTTGTGGAAATGCTTTTTTCAACTATCACTTTTGATTATATACTTAATTTTATATATTATATTTTCAACATAACTCTTTAGATATGGATTGATTCTTACGTAGTTAATATTATTGTCATGCGTAATTTTCATTTAATGGGTGATATTATATGTATTCCAACATATAGCATAATAAAAGTTCTTCAACTTCTTTTCTTTTTTTCCTGGATCAAGTAAGTATCTCCACCAAACCTCATCATATTTTCCATACTCCAACTAAGTTCAATATGAATCGAATATGAACCTCAATGTCGGCAATGAGACGACTCCAGCTTCAACTTCATCAAACATTTTTTGCATAATAAAAGTTCTATTGCTTCATCATTCATAATTTTAGATCAAACAATACCCAATAACATTAATCTCCCATTTCACAGAAACCTCGAAAAAGAAAGAATAATATTATCCAATCACCTCCCAAAAAATCTCATCTCAAGAAGGATACTGTTATATTAAACTCGGGCCACGAGCGAAACGCCACGCCTCACATCACCGACGTGAATCTTATGCTCCCCCATCGGAATCCTTCGTACGCCGCCGCCGTCCACAACGCTCATATGCCTACAAACTCCAATCTTCACATCGACCCTCAAACTCTTGCCCGCCCCAATCCGCACCTTCTCGAAAGCCACGAGCTGCTTCTCGGGCGGACCCCACCGATGCGGATGCGGCGATGACGAGAACACCAGCAGTGTGTGGGACCCGTCCCTCGGGCCCACGTTCCTCACGTCGATTCCCACGCGAAGGAATAAACCCTTACACCTGGCGTGGTTCGTCCTTACAGATCCTTCATCGGACGATGCTGATGTGGCGGTTATGTTAGAGCGATTGTGGCGCCCTTCGATCGGCACGTGCAATAGCTTCGGAGCTTCCGAGATTTCGTGTAAGAAGTCCGTGTAGCTCAGCCCGTGCCCGAACGGGTACACCACGGGCCCCGTATAGAAACGATAGGTTCGACCCGGGTATTTTCTCGACGGGTCGGGCCTCATGCCCATGGTCGTCATGGGTAGGTCTTCGAGGTAGTCTTGGCGGTACCATGTCATAGGAAGCTTTCCGCCTATGATTGGGAAAAAAAAGATTATTTATTTTGTGAAATTTTGCCATGGACCCATACGTGAGGAGAGTTAACCCACAGAAGTTTGAATGTGTTTCATCCTAAAATTAATTGGTGATACGTGGAGTAGCCTATTATCAACTTATAAACTAGTCAATTTCTTTGCAAATATCTAACGTGAGACACATGTGACTTGTTAACGTTTCAAATTCTTGACATATTTATTTATTTACGCATATATTATGATCATTGGAAAAAGGTCAAGATCGATTCGTTTATTCACCAGGATTGTGCGCTCCGAAGAGTATATCCGCGATGGCCGACCCGCCTGCCTGGCCCGGATAGCCCGCCCATACGATCGCGCCGATCCGCGGGTCGCTCCGGGCGAATGAAACGTCGATCGGGCCGCCGCTCATCAGCACGAGGATCGTGGGGCCCTTGGAGGCCGAAGCAAGCTTAGAAACGATCTCCTCTTGATGGCCCGGTAGTAAAAGCCCGGCCCGGTCCCTGAACTCGGCCTCTATGGATTGGTCCAAGCCCATCACCAGCACGGTTGCGTCGGCCTCTCTTACGGCGTCGACGGCCTCGTTGAACAGAGAATCGTTGCTGCACGCCACGTCAGCGCAGCCTCGTCGGTGGATTATCGTACTTGCGTACTTTTCGATTCCTTGCAATGGGGTCGTGTATTCGCATGCAATGCCTGAAAAAGCAAATATTACTGTGCGTCGAGATTATAAAATGTGGATTGTTGTCACACGTCGATTAATATATCAGAGAGCCAATTTCGCTTATAGCGGGTCGAAGCCTTCAATTTTGAATACTGTTGCCGTATGAGACCTGATATGTAATTTCATCGATTTTAAATTACCGGCGTAATTCCCGATCATTGTGACGGTGACGTTAGAGTTGGGCCCCACGACAGCGACGGTGCGGTGCCTCCCGACCATAAGGGGAAGGGTATTTCCGTCATTTTTCAAGAGGACCATTCCTTGTCTTGCGGCTTCAGAGGCCAACTCTTTATGGGCCGGAGTGCAGACGTGGGCCGGGCCAAGATCGCCGTAAGGCTGTGCGGACGGCTCTCCGTCGAACATTCCGAGCCTCATTTGAACGGCCAATGTGTTCGCCAGTGCGCCGTTTACTTCCGCTTCGTTCAGAAGCCCTTTCTTTATCGCGCTTTCGGTGTGCAACGCCAAGAACGGCCCGCAATCCAAATCCAATCCTAGAAAAAAAAAAAAAGTTTGATCTTATACACATTTGCTCGAATTCGCGGAGAAATAGAAATTTTTTTTTTCCTTACCTGCTTTGATAGAAAGTGCAGCTGCTTCTTCGGGCGTCGAAGTGTAATGCTGGTTTTCGTACAAAACGCCGACGGAATCGCAATCGGAAACAATGTAGCTGTCGTAAATTAATACGAAAAATCAGAAATAAGCTCAAAACTACGAACTGGGCATTTTCGGAGTCGAATATTTTGTATATGTATGTATACCCATTGAGACGCCAAAGGCCTCGGAGAGTTCCGTTGAGGAGCTTCCGATCAGCGCACGTCGGAACTCCGTTAACTTGATTGTAAGAACACATAACGCTCGCCGCCCGACCTTCTCTTACACAGCTTCTGAAAGGCACGTCGAATGTGTCCCTCAAATCTTGCTTGCTCACCTATTACGGATTTCCCATGTAATTAAAACTGTGAGTTTCTCTCGACCTTTTAGTTGGGTTTTGTCTTTTAATTTAATATCTGTGGATTGATTGATTATTCTGTTTATTACATTACCTTGGCGTCGAAGTGGAACCGATCGATTCCAGCCCAGTTGTCGAGGTCGTAGGCGGTGTAGTGCTTGCAGCAGGCGGCGACCTTCAGCCGATCGGTGCGGCGGTCGTTCCCCTGCAAGCCCTTGACGTATGCGGCGGCGTATCTGCCGGCGACGAGCGGATCTTCGCCGGGAGTTTCCTGCCCACGTCCCCACCTTGGGTCTCGGAATATGTTCACATTTGGGCTCCAATATGTGAGCCCTGCGAGCCCACCATTGTACATGGCTCGGGCCTCATCTGATACTACCTTTATTTACACCACAAAGCAAACCATATTATTGTACTGTCATTTCTTCACTTCTATATTGTCGGAGCCCACAAGCAAATTAATTATACTTCGTTGCCAAATTAATCGAATTAAAGCAGCGTAATTTTATTACAACCAACGCTATCCAAGAACACAGTCCCACTTCCAACATAACCAATGAAGAGACACGCACGTTCAAGAAATAAAAACTGACGACGGCGACCAAAGAAAGAATCTGGATAGATTATTAAACTGCAATAATCTAAAGAAATCGATATATATCGAAGGATATTGCGTTGTTTTAGCAGTAAAGATCTCACCTTTCCGATCTCTTCCCACAAGGAAGCATTAAACGAAGCAGCAGTTGTAATGACCTGAGGGAAGCTGGTGGCCGCCGGGAAATCTCCGGCGAATTTGGTTCCCGGGCCGACGTTGGAAACGCCGTGGAGGGCCTCCGACCACCACTCGTACCCTTTGATTCCCAGCCGTGGGATGGCTATGGCATTGTTCACTAAAAGCCCCACCTTTTCTTGCAACGTCAGCCGTCCGATTAAATCCCAGACTCTATCTGATGTTCTTAAATCTTTCTTGCAGAATTTGAGGTTTTTGGTGGAAGCTTCTTTTGGGTCGCATGCAAATGCCCCACGGCCATTCCCACGATAATGTGCTGCTGCGTCTATGATTAGTATGGAGACTAGTAATAACGGTAATATTGCTCTAATGAGTATAGTAATGAAGGAAAGAATGGTATTAGGGTTCTTATTACCCTTCATCTTTTAACAAATAGGTTTAGAATGTGTGTAGAAGAAGGTTCGGTTTATATAAGCGAGGATGGCTAGAGTTATTGAGGATGAATGTATCTTTTTTTTTTCTTGCGAAGCTTGTAAGTGAAGGAATAATGAGTTTTTATGTCGCTTTACTTCGCAATTTATAACGTATTTTCCCACTATATGTGTGTGTGTGTGTGTGTTCACCTATGAATATTTTAGGCATGTTTATTTCTACTACATTCATCTTCAAGTTATATGAGAATAGTACAGTTGCAACTATTGTTGTGATGGTCAACAACTAATGCAATTAATTTGCTTTTAAGTATTTTATAAACCCAAATACCCTATGTATTAACTAGAGACAAACGGCTGAGTTCATATAACGTATATCCTGAGGTCCATGCGTATATAGAAATCATATAGAAATCTTATGATGTCGGAAAATATACGCAAATGTTAAGAAATATATGTGTGTGTATGAGAGTTTCTCATGTCAACAATGGGACACCATAGTCTGTCTCCTCAGCACACTTTGCTATATACTATATAAATGTATTTAGTTACTATAATAATTATTAAAAACAGAACCGTAAAAATGCCAATATGAAAGATGCATTGTAGTTGGTGATTTTCTTTTTAACTTAATATTAATATTTTCATATTAATTAACAAACCAAACTAACGGTTTATTTCAGCCCCTGACACTATACACGCTGTGTGCGTCTTGGATTTTTAGTCATGATTTTTTTAGGGTATTGCTTAAAGCATAAATTATCTCTTCCTCGTCGTCCCCTCACCATTATAAAATCGATCTGTAAAAGCACTATCATCATTATCCACCAAAGCAGCAATAATAGATTGTTATCATCATTCAAATAGCACTTCACTTATACACAAAAACCTATCGAGGGAATTGATTTGTTTCACATGGCATATAATGATGATGAAATATGGTTATTTTTACCAAAACTGATAACAACGACATGGATGCTGACTAGGTTTCTTGTTTTTTAAGAAGCCTTAAAAATGGATCTTTTCATATGAATTTTACAACCAATCGACTTTATAATAATCTAGTTTCCCATATATTATAAGCAGAGAAACAATATATAAACGTCACATCACAATAACACATTGTTGAAGCAAAGCAAACCTATTAATTAATTAATGTAATTAATTAATTATTCATAAGTGCGGCACTCATCAGTCTCGGGATTCTCCTTGCAGTAATTCTCCAGCGGGTCGTCGGAACCGTCGAGCTTCTTCTTGTCCCTGGCGTGGCTCGCGGCGGCGCTGAGCTCCTCCACCTCGTCCCACTTGGCGGCGCACTCGCCGGAGGCTGGGTCGTCGTTGCACGCCTCCTGCGCCTCCTTTATGCTCTTCTCCACCTTCTCCGACAGCTGCTGCTCCGCCGGCCCGGAAAACGCCACGTGGCGAGATCCAAGCCCCACCGCCCTCCGCCGCTTAGAAACGCCGACGACGTTGACCATAATGGGCAGATATTTCCGATGATCGTTCTTGGCCGGACTGCCGCCGAAGATTTTAGGCATCGCAACGCTCGCGCCGCCCAACGATGAAGCCATTGAAGAATTAGTTTATCGAGGGTTTTGTAATAAGATAACCGTTTAGCTTGCAATTATGACATACACACGCAGGATTTATTCGTATATAAATAATATGGGAAATGCATGCGGACATATGAATCTTGGACGTAGGTTTCTTATCGTCTCTTCGACCAGTCGTTTTGGCTTCCACGTCGAAACATATGTGCAAGAAGATATTTATACATATAAAAAATATCTTTGTTGCAAGTGGTTCGCCAAGAAGATTATAATGTAATTCGATAGTCATCTCAAAAGAAAGATAAAAATAATTACGTGCACAACATTCCATTATTGTCGAAATACGACAATGAGTCAACACAAAAAGAGCGCAATAGCTCAAACTCGATCGTCGTTTCCCCTATTACAACATTCGAGAACTCTTCTTCTCTCCCTCCTCCTATTAGCGGCGGCGGCCGCCACGGATGACGTCATCACCGCCGCCACGAGCCACCGATGTACCCCTTTGATGGCTCGAACCATCCCAACGCTGACCATCAGATAATAAACGAGCCACCCCACAAAGTCGTCCCAAACCCCAACGCCCACCATCGCCTCCATCCTCATCTCAGGCACGGCCACCATAGCTTCCACCTCTCCCCTCAGCCTCCACCACCACAAACCGCCGTAGCTCAACCTCCGGCGCCGCCGAAGAGGGTGTCGTCCACCACCGGGCCCACCACCCTCCTTCCCCACAGAAGCGTAGTCTCGTGCAAACCTAGGAAGAACAGCACTGCCCGGCAAGAAAAAAACATGGCAGATTTCTTCTCCCTTTCGAAGAATAAGACTACGTTAGTATACTTTTCTGCCCCGAAGGCTCGAATGGTCCCTTCGATTCCTAAAGTGACTGAGAATTGTAGCGCAAAGAGAAGGGCCCACGAGGCGTAAATATAGGGCTTTGTCGCGGGCTTTTCGTGGCGATGGTTGGCTATTTCGGGCCCTAGGGCATTGACTAGAGATGAAACGCTGATGAGGCATATTAACAAGTTGATAGAGATCATCAATGGCTGTTTACTGTGATGATGGTGGGAAGAGAAGAGAAGAGAGTATGGGAAATGGTTCGAAATAATGGTAGAGCTTATTACATCATCGTCCGATGGATATGAGGTAGTTGATCGTCGAAATTCGAGCTATGACGAGGAATGAGAGAGGAAGAAGGAGGCTGAGGAGAGTTACTGTAATGGTTCGAAAAGTGATCCATGCGACTCTTTTCTTGCCAGTTATTTCTGCGGTATCGACGAAGAAATCCATTGTAAACTACTAAGCTGATGTATTCTAATTTTCTTACATGTACATATATACATGTGTGTGTATATATTGTGTAATGGATATATAGAAGCTGTGAAGCAACTAAGGCAGATCAATGATGAAATGTTAGTTGACTAATGGAGATTATAAAGTGGAGGCCACGACGACCTGGTTTGTTCCTATGAACTGCATAGAATTATTACAATGAGGGAAGTGTTTGCATAATAATGTCTTAAACTTTGTATCGAGGTCAACGTAACTAACCATATAATTAATTAAAGCAGTATGTTCCTTGTTCTTTAAAAAGCCACGATAATGCAAGAATCCACTTTTCTTACATTGTAGGATAGATAAATCTTAAAATATGAATACATGATTAACTTCATTGATATAGATCGTGCAATATATTTGAACTCAAACACAAATCCATGTTGCTAGGGAGCTATCCGTTAACCGTAAAAACTTGTAAAAATCAGAAACAAACTACATCTGAGTTCGGACACATCGGTGGAATGTAATAGATAAGTACATAACATAATCAAAAGAGATTCTTCGAAATGTTCTAAGAACTCACATTCCTTAAGATCACTTCTTATTGTTCTTGTTGCTGTCGTCGCGCTCTCTCTCTCACTTTTTGTAGAGCTTTTCGAGTTGGCGCTTAGCCTCACAGTTGGGGAAGTTCTGTAGGTCGTAATAGTGCGGTGCAACGTCGACCAGCCTGTATATTTTTATAGAATAAATCGAAATTACGGTCGAAGAAGAAGACTAAAAACGAAGCAATTTGAGGTTTGCTCGAGAGGAAGGCGAACGAGTCAGACACAAAGTAAATTTTACCAGTCCCCGCGAATATCTGTCACTGTACGAATGAAGTAGAAGTTCCTGGTTGTAAGGACGTATTCGTTGTATATAACCCACTCTGGCTTATGGTCCAAGCAGTTCGAAGGGTGCAAGTGGACAACCTATACACAGACATAAGTCACCATTAAACGAGCGAAAAGGAATTGCTGCATATTAGCGTACGAAGAAAGGATGGTCTAGGAAACACACTTGGTTATCTTTCACGGTAAGATAGTGCCCAGTACGCTCTAAATGAGCCACCTGCATGAAGTACCCGGCCAGCATAGCCTTCCTTATATTCACATAGTAATCCTTACTGTTGAAATCTGTGCTGCAAAGCTTGAGATTGAATCTCGTCATGATTCGATATAGCTGCTGCCTCACGTTGTCTACATATTTGAGAGCTCGGTGGTTGACAAAATTTTCGTAACACCATTGTGGATCTTCCTCTTATATAACACAGATTAAAATTGAGTTAAAAACGGGGTAAAAAACAGTGGAGAGAGCAAAACAGAGGAAAGGGGAGAAGATAGAAGAACTCACTGTTCTGTTTGTAGGCATGGTAGACGTTCAACAGCGTAAGGTGATCCCCGTCTATGTGACCAAACCGAGCTTTAGCGTCATCAGCAGCCTTCTGAGCGTCTCTAGGCCGGACAAAGCAATTGGGTACTAGAGGAAAAAAGGTTTATCACAGAGAGGGAGGCCCAGGGAAGGCGAAAGGTCAGCAGATGCATAGAGGCGAAACGACACCATTTTCTTCATGATGAGAGAATACTGAGAAACTGCAACTATCTCCATCAGCACTTACTTAGAAATCCATGGTACATGCCTGGTTAAGGCATGGGACCCAGATATGAGATGCTGATGTCATCCTAAGTGGTGTGTAATAATCAGCTGCATACAAGAGTGAGAGGGATCCTCTCTACTCGAGTATGCAGTGAGTGAAGAAAATTTAAGTAAAAGGTTCGATTGCACAAAGCTATCTGTACAATCCCTGGCTGAGCAAAACGTCACAAATAACAAAAGGACGTTCTCAGCAAGTGGATCTACTACAGTCGAGTAGAACCAAACCATAACATGGACGACGAAAGCATCATATAGCTCACAAAGTACCTGAAAGCATGGCCGATATAGATAGTATTTCGTTCGAGCAATTGAACTCCTGGCTGACCACCAACATCTTCGCCATCTGAGGATCGAGGGGAAATTCGCTCATAATTTCACCCAACTTTGTCAGGTTACCTTCATCATCAAGGGCTCCCAGAAAATTCAAAACCTCGAGCGCTCTCATCAGAGTTTCAGGGGCAGGTAGATCCATAAAATCGAAATGGACCAAATCATCAATCCCCAGTTTCTTCAACGTCAGGACCGTGTTCGCAAGATTGGAACGCAAAATTTCTGGGTATGTCTGTGGCACAAGATCATTATTAAAACTCTTCTCCGTGTAAAGCCTGAAACACTTCCCAGGCTGCGTTCTCCCCGCACGCCCTGAACGTTGGTGGGCACTGGCCTTAGATATAGGAGAGACCAACAGTGATTCAACACGATTACGTGGATTGTAAACTTTCTGTTTGGCAAACCCAGGATCTATGACATAAACAATTCCATCAATTGTCAACAACGTTTCAGCAATGTTCGTAGATATAACTATTTTCCTCCCAGGTGGACCGCCCTCAAACGCAGGGGGTGGAGCGGGTTCGAATATCTTCTGCTGCATTGCTGGCGGGAGTGTTGAGTAGAGAGGTACGATTTTGACCGGTCCCACTTGGTCTCCAGCATTAGCTATCTCATTCCCTATCTTCTTACATGCATCTTCAATCTCCTCTTCACCGGTAAGAAATACGAGTATATCGCCAGGACCTTCACATGCGTGTATTTGATATACAGTCTTAATAGCGGCTTCCAAGTAATCTCTCTCGGGTTCCTGAGTGTAAAAGATCTCTACTGGGTGAAGCCTTCCTGGAACTTTCATGAGCGGCGCGCCATTAAAGTAACCTTGAAACTTTTCGGCCTCAAGGGTAGCACTCATAACAACTAATTTCAGGTCGGGACTGTGTTTCAGTACTTCCCTTAAAATTCCAAACAAGACATCCGTCGCTAGAGTTCTTTCATGGGCCTCATCCAGGATTATGACTTTGTACCTCTCAAGCAGTGGATCGGTCATGGCTTCTCTCAAAAGCATACCATCGGTCAAGTACCCGTAGCACGAGAATAAAAACCAGAAAAGAATCATCAGAGGTCATGTGAGAGCTTCAAACGAAAAATCACAAAACATCCATGTATGATAAAACGGAAAATGAAACATACTTTAGAACTGTTCTGGCGCTGCTGCAATCTTCGAAACGAATGCTATAACCAACTTCCTCACCGATAGTCACGTCCATCTCCTCAGCTACTCTCCTTGAAACAGACATGGCAGCAACCCTCCAAGGCTGAGTGCACCCAACCATGAACTTTCGCCTCTTATCTGGAGTCTCAATTTCCACTGCGTCCAAAACAAATTGTGGGATCTGCCGAGGAACAAAAAATATTCAATCATCCAAAATCAAACATAACCTTCAAGACAAAAACCCACACAGCAATTACCACGAAAGCACACTACCTCGGAAGGTAAGTACAGCAGTCGCAAATCAACACAAGTGACAAAGCGCTATCAGCAAATAGAATCAAATAGCAGCTAAAACGAAGAGTAATTGGATAAAAAAACACTAACCTGCGTTGTTTTACCACTGCCAGATTCACCGACGAGGATCAGTGTTTGGTTCTTCTTAAGAACCTCCAAGAACTCCTCCTTCTGGTGCCAAACAGGCAGAGACTTCCTCTTCTCCAAAATGTCAAGATACCTCTGAGAGAAGGGCCTACCGTTCCACTTGTTCACAGTCGGCGAGGCTGCCATCGCTCCGCCGTTGGTCCTCAAGCGAGGATGTGGAATGGGCAGCTGTTGCCCATTTGTGAACGTCGGACTTGGTGGAGTGCCTAAGATCGATCGAACCAACCGTGCCCCTCTGTATCTGGGTCTGTAAGCTGTTGATTGCCCTTGTAATACCATCGAGCTTGTCATTAAAGCCATCACTCACTTTCTCCAACTTATCTGTCATTTCCAGTTTCAGGATGGTGAACTGATCCCACAGTTTCTCTTCAGCTGCCTCTCGTTTCAGCATTGCAGACCTAAGTTCCTCATCCGAACGTGTTACCATTTGCACAAGCTTCTTCGGGTCTTCTTGCAGATCCTTAAAACGAGTATGTTCTGCCATGTCCAAGGAGTTTGCTCTGATACCAATGTATTGTTTTTATCAATAAAATAGTACTGTTTTTGTGTTGCTTTCCTTCGGTTACTGATTTTGTTTGTATATGAGTAATGGGATAGTGGACGTACCAGAAATAGAAAGGAATCAGAGGAAGAAGATAAAAGGAGGTAGAAGATTAGGTTAAATTTATCATAAACCTAACCAACATTACAGTACGGTATTTATAGTATTTTAAGCATGTATGGGCTTACTCATAATTATCCCATTTAATTAAAATTAAAGCAGATAGGCCCAAGCTCCTCCTCAGCCCATCAGCAGCAACCCTGTTCTTCTGTTGTTCAGCCCAACCCATCACGCATCAACCCGGCCCAGACTTAGACTTACCTTTCTCCTTCTTACATCTAGCCTTAGTCAAAACTCAAAACCCAACGAACAACTTCATCAGCTTCACTTCTCCATCCCATCTTTTTCTTGTCCGAACCCAACTCCTTCCCTCTTACCATGCTCAACTTCATTTGGGGTCATAACATACCACTGCCAGAATGTCAAGATACCTCTGAGAGAAGGGCTTACCGTTCCACTTGTTCACTGTCGGCGAGGCTGCCATCGCTCCGTCGTTGGTCCTGGCGATCTTCGCAGTATCGTCCACCACGTCAAACAAGCTTACCTATCTTTCCCTCTCAGTTCCCATCTAAAATTGGTATACGATTTGGGGGAGTCGGTAGTCGGAGTCCCACAATTTGGAGAGCAGAAAAATGGAATTAGGGTTTGTGATTGGGTTTCTAATGAAGGCTTGGCTGGCTTGGCTATGACGTCGGTTTAGAATATGGGCAGCAGCTGCTAAAGCCCTTTCCACATGGACTACGTAAAAAGGCTCATTTACATGGGCTTCATTAGGGGTGAAAAATCCGAGCTCGATATGAGCTGAGCTTGAGCTCGTTTATGTCGAGCTTGAGCCCGGATATAGGTGCTCGAAAGCTCATGAACAGGCTAACGAGCTTTTTTTTATATATATTTTTATATTAATTTAAATTATTTTTCTAATTTTTTAAATATTTTTATTAAAATATCTCGATTTTTTTAAAATTTTTATATTTTTTAATATTTTTTTATAATTTATTTATTTTTATTAATTTAATAATTTTTTTATTAAAAGCTCGAGCTCGATGAGCTTCGTGAGCTCGAGTTCGAGCTCATGTGGCTGTAAATGAGCCGAGCTCGAGCCGTGAGCTGAAAAGCTCGACGAGCTCGAGCTCAGCTGTAAGCAGTGTTTTAAAAAGCGGTGGATAGCGCGCTTCGAGGCGCGCTATTGCGTTAATTTTCGTCAAAACGCCACGACGCGTAAAGAAAATAGCGAACATTTTTTTTTATTTTTATTTTTTTATTATTTTTTATCAAAAGGAAGTGATGTGATAGGATAACGAATTTCGAGACTGGAATTGAAAAAGAAAAAGATGTCAGCCGTCCTTTCCAAAGCAAAACGTCACCCATAAAGAACTTTCTTTTTATTTTTTATTTATTTTTAAATTTTATTTATAATCCCATTAAATTAGGAAATCATATTTACTTTAATTGAGTTATGTATTACTAGTAAATAATCACATCTAATTTATTATTTATCTAATGACGATCAAAATGACATATATATCTTATATATTTTGATATTTAAATTATTTTTAATTAATAAATGGAAAGATACCACTATATAAATATTATATGTAAATATATGGGTGTTTAATTTTGTAATTAAAAATATAAATTGTGAAATATGAGATCATAAATAGTATAGATGTTATTTTTTTATTAAAATTGACTTGCTCGAAATACTTGCGCAATACGCTACGCTATTTACGCTACGCGCTGTGGAAACAAAAACGCGACGTGGCGCGCAACGCGCGTTTTAAAACATTGGCTGTAAGGGCTCGAGCTTGAGCCCAGAAAATGAGCCGAGCTCGGCTCGTTTACAGCCCTAGGCTTGATAGTTCATATATGTTCTGTATGTAGAGCAGAAAATTTGGGCCCAGGGCCGGGTGAACAAAATCGGGCTTATCAGCCTGCGGCCCGCTAGCTCGGCGGACTGGTGGCCTGCGGCCGGAAAACCGGAGGGCCATGGGCCAAGATAGGCCCATTAGTATTTTACTATTTTTTTAAATATTTTCTAATATTTTTTATATATAATATGTTACAAAAATTTAATTTGATAAACAAAAGTATTATATTTTACATATTCATGAATATATATTTTAGAGCCGATGGGCTTGGGCTGGGTAGCTCGGCCATGGCTTTGCTAACAAGGGCTTAGGATCATTTGGCTATGGTATGACGTCGGTTAGCTTATGGCATGCGCCGTTCAAAAGCCCTTTCCATAATAAAAGGACTATTGTATATGACTACTATCACATTTACATGGGTTCGACGGTTCATATGTAATGTAATCAAAACATATCAAGATTTGAGTATCGTTACGAGTTGTTACCCATTTTCTTCAATTTACGTTTTCTCCTAAACATGGAGAAAAACATGAATTTTTTGTTGTTACTGGTGTTACGAGATCTTGCTCGCTAGAAATTTTAGAGACCGACTCCCATAACTTTGATTTCATTTCACTTCTTTAGTTTAATTGGTTTACTAGAAAATGAATCTGACTATTCGTTCGATCCCTGTAAAAACGTTCAAAGAACAAAAAGTCAAGCATTTGAATCAGTTTAATTTGAGGGATCGAGTGGAATGACTCGGGCCAACTTCTGTAAAACCTGATATTGATTTGATGAGTTCCGCAAAACATGGCTTCATGTGGTGAATGGCAGGCTTACACAAGCACTCAGCATAACCTATTTTAGATCCGTAAATCGATTCGACGGAATGAAAGAAACAAATGATAGAATTGCAACTATAGAATACAAGCCAAGTATTTCCAATGGGACTCCCATTAATGGCATTTATCAAAGGCAATCTGCTACGAAAAGTTGTAAATTGAGGGTCGAAAAATGTTTAAACCAAGTAATATGAAAGATTAAGTCCGTGGTAAAATCATGAAGATATCTATATACGATTTACATAATATGTTTATTGTATATCTGATAATAAATTGCATATTGTAACTAATGAAGACACAATAAATTTAGATCATCATATACATTGAAATAATTAAAAACGTCTAGTTCTTCGTATACATTGAACTCATATTTAACCCCTCATTTTTTAGTTATTATACTTATACTCATACTCGCTATTATCCTTTTATATATATAAAATTATATTTCGTGTGCTAAACATAATTATAAATTTCAAAATTCAAATAAAAATAATTATATAGCACAGGCATAGAGTGTGCAGATAGTACTATATTTTTTTTCGAGAGTGTGCAGATACTAGGGGTGTTTGTTTCAGGTGATCCAACATTACGGTGATACGCATGGTGATGTGAGTATCACCGGAATGTGGATCAAGGTGATATATCATCAGTGTGTTTGTTTTAAGGTGATATTTCATTTTGCAGATCAACGTGATATGGAAGTATTCTGTTTGTTTAATCACTATGATGTGTAGGGTGACGTTGTATAAATGTCATATTTGACCCTATACATATGATATAATAATGTGTTTAATTTTTTTAAGGTGATATTTTATGAGATAATCATTAATATATTAAAATTTACATATTTATAAGCATTATTTATATTTATACTTTTTCTAAAATATAAGTTCAGATATTTTCAAATAACTGAAATATTTTTAAGATTTAGTTATGTTAATCAATAATTAAAATATTTATAATAGCATATAAAGTAATATGATTAAAATATGAGGGGTATTTTCGTCTATTAAAAAGTTAGATAGACCGTCTCATCACCGTGATGTTGGATCACTTAGTGGTGAGAGAGGATCGCAGTGATGTTTTGGAAGATCACCCAAAACTTTTGCGCCGGTTGCAAAGATGCATACAGTAAGGATTCTGTTATCATTGGCAGCAAATTTCAATTGGCCGTCGAACAGTTTGATGTTAAAAATGCCTTTTTATATGGAGATCTAGAAGAGAAAGTGTACATGCAAATTCCCCCCGGCTTTAATACTTCACATCCTGATGGCAAAGTCTGCAAACTGCAAAAGACATTGTATGGATTGAAACAATCCCCAAGGGCTTGGTTTGGGAAATTTACTGATGCTATGAAAAGAAATGGGTATCATCAAGCAAACTCAGATCATACTTTGTTCGTTAAACGCAAGAAGGGAAAAGTTACTCTTCTAATCATCTCTATAGATGATATGATTGTTACAGCCGACGATGCAGAGGAAGTAAAAAATCTGCAAAAGCGACTGTCTGCTGCATTCGAAATGAAAGATTTAGGCAGATTGAAATATTTCTTGGAATAGAAGTTGCAAGATTGAAACAAGGTATATACTTGTCCCAAAGAAAATATATACTTGATCTTTTATCTGAAACAGGTATGCTAGATTGTAGTGCTCAGACCCCTATCGTTTAGAATCATCAGCTTGCCCTTTACCAAGATCAAGTGCCAACACATAAAGATCGATATCAAAGGTTGGTGGGAAGGTTAATCTACCTATCTCACACACGGCCAGACATTGCATATGCTGTCAGTGTGGTAAGTCAGTTTATGCATGAACCTAGTGAATATCATATGGCTACAGTTATGAGGATTTTAAGTTACCTAAAGGAGACACCTGAAAAAGGGTAACCTTTAAGAAGCATGGGCATAGAAGGAAAATGATATACATATGCAGATTGGGCTGGGAATATCACAGATCGTAAATCATCCTCTGGGTACTTCACATTTGTTGGTGGAGATCTTGTCAGTTGGAGAAGCAAAAAGCAAAATGATACGGCAAGGTCATACGCAGAAGCACAGTAAAGAGCTATTATGGATTAGACAGTTGCTAATTGAGATAGGCATACCACCTAAAGAGCCTATGCGTTTGTTGTGACAATAATGTACCTAGGGGAATAGCAAACTATCCGGTGCAACATGATCGAACTAAAGCAATATGCTCTAGGTCAACGAAACTAACCATATGCATATAACTAACTAAAGCAGCATGTTCTTTAAAAAGCCAGTAAAAGACGATAATGCAAGAATCCACTTTCCTTACGTTGTAGGATAGATAAATCTTAAAATTTGAATACATGATTAACTTCATCGACATAGATCGTGCCATATATTTGAACTCAAACACAAAACCATGTTGCTAGAGAGCTATCCGTAATGAGTACAAACTTGTAAAAATCAGAAACAAATACATCTGACTTCAGACACTGGGAATGTAATAGACAAGTACATAAGATAATCAAAGAGATTCTTCGACATGTTCTAAGAACTCACATTCCTTAAGATCACTTCTTATTGTTCTTGTTGCTGTCGTCACGCTCTCTCTCTCGCTTTTTGTAGAGCTTCTCGAGTTGGCGCTTAGCCTCACAGTTGGGGAAGTTCTGTAGGTCGTAATAGTGCGGTGCAACGTCGACCAGCCTGTATATATTTATAGAATAAATCGAAATTATGGTCGAAGAAGAAGATTAAAAGCGAAGCAATTTGAGGTTTGCTCGGGAGAAAGGCAAATGAGTCAGACAAAAAGTAAATTTTACCAGTCGCCGCGAATATCTGTCACTGTACGAATGAAGTTCCTGGTTGTAAGGACGTATTCGTTGTATATAACCCACTCTGGCTTATGGTCCAAGCAGTTCGAAGGGTGCAAGTGGACAACCTATACACAGACATAAGTCACCATTAAACGAGCGAAAAGGAATTCTGCATATTAGCGTACGACGCAAGGATGGTGTAGGAAACATACTTGGTTATCTTTCACGGTAAGATAGTGCCCAGTACGCTCTAAATGAGCCACCTGCATGAAGTACCCGGCCAGCATAGCCTTCCTTATATTCACATAGTAATCCTTACTGTTGAAATCAGTGCTGCAAAGCTTGAGATTGAATCTCGTCATGATTCTAGATAGCTGCTGCCTCACGTTGTCTGCAGATTTCAGCGCTCGGTGGTTGACAAAATTTTCGTAACACCACTGTGGATCTTCCTCTGATATAACATAGATTAAAATTGAGTTAAAAATGGTGTAAAAAACAGTGGAGAGAGCAAAACAAAGGAATAGAAGATAGAAGAACTCACTGTTCTGTTTGTAGGCATGGTATACGTTCAACAGCGTAAGGTGATCCCCATCTATGTGACCAAACCGAGCTTTAGCTTCGTCAGCAGCCTTCTGAGCGTCTCTAGGCCGGACAAAGCAATTGGGTACTAGAGAAAAAAAGGTTTATCACAGAGAGGGAGGCCCAGGGAAGGCGAAAGGTCAGCAGATGCATAGAGGCGAAACGACACCATTTTCTTCATGATGAGAGAATACTGAGAAACTGCAACTATCTCCATCAGCACTTACTTAGAAATCCATGGTACATGCCCGTTTAAGGCATGGGACCCAGATATGAGATGCTGATGTCATCCTAAGTGGCGTGTAATAATCAGCTGCATACAAAGAGTGAGAGGTATCCTCTCTACTCGAGTATGCAGTGAGTGAAGAAAATAAAGGTTCGATTGCACAGAAGCTATCTGTACAATCCCTGGCTGAGCAAAACGTCACAATAACCACCGACGTTCTCAGCAAGGGGATCTACTACAGTCGAGTAGAACCAAACCAGAACATGGACAATGAAAGCATAATATAGCTCATAACGTACCTGAAAGCATGGCCGATATAGATAGTATTTCGTTCGAGCAATTGAACTCATGGCTGACCACCAACATCTTCCCCATCTGAGGATCTAGGGGAAATTCGCTCATAATTTCACCCAACTTGGTCAGGTTACCTTCATCATCAAGGGCTCCCAAGTAATTCAAAACCTCGAGTGCTCTCATCAGAGTTTCAGGGGCAGGTGGATCCATAAAATCGAAATGGACCAAATCATCAATCCCCAGTTTCTTCAACGTCAGGACCGTGTTCGCAAGATTGGAACGCAAAATTTCTGGGTATGTCTGTGGCACAAGATCATTATTAAAACTCTTCTCCGTGTAAAGCCTGAAACACTTCCCAGGCTGCGTTCTCCCCGCACGCCCTGAACGTTGGTGGGCACTGGCCTTAGATATAGGAGACACCAACAGTGATTCAACACGAATACGTGGATTATAAACTTTCTGTTTGGCAAACCCAGGATCTATGACATAAACAATTCCATCGATTGTCAACGACGTTTCAGCAATGTTCGTAGATATAACTATTTTCCTCCCAGGTGGACCGCCCTCAAATGCAGGGGGTGGAGCGGGTTCGAAGATCTTCTGCTGCATTGCCGGCGGGAGTGTTGAGTAGAGAGGTACTATCTTGACCGGTCCCACCTGGTCTCCAGCATTAGCTATCTCCTTCCCTATCTTCTTACATGCATCTTCAATCTCCTCTTCACCGGTAAGAAAGACGAGTATATCGCCAGGACCTTCACATGCGTGTATTTGATATACAGTCTTAATAGCGGCTTCCAAGTAATCTCTCTCGGGTTCCTGAGTGTAAAAGATCTCCACTGGATGAAGCCTTCCTGGAACTTTCATGAGCGGCGCGCCATTAAAGTAACCTTGAAATTTCTCGGCCTCAAGGGTAGCACTCATAACAACTAATTTCAGGTCGCGCCTGTTTTTCAGTACTTCCTTTAAAAGTCCAAACAAGACATCCGTCGCTAGAGTTCTTTCATGGGCCTCATCCAATATTATGACTTTGTATCTCTCCAGCAATGGATCGGTCATGGCTTCTCTCAAAAGCATACCATCGGTCAAGTACCTGTAGTACAAGAATAAAAACCAGAAAACAATCATTGAAGGTCATGTGAAAGCTTCAAACGAAAAATCACAAACATCCATGTACGATAAGACGGAAAAAGAAACATACTTTAGAACTGTTCTGGCGCTGCTACAATCTTCGAAACGAATGCTATAACCAACTTCCTCACCAATAGTCACGTCCATCTCCTCAGCCACTCTCCTTGAAACAGACATGGCAGCAACCCTCCGAGGCTGAGTGCACCCAACCATGAACTTTCGCCTCTTATCTGGAGTCTCAATTTCCACTGCGTCCAAAACAAATTGTGGGATCTGCCGAGGAACCAAAAATATTCAATCATCCAAAATCAAACATAACCTTCAGCACCACCAGAAGACAAAAACACACACAGCAATTACCACGAAAGCACACTACCTCGGAAGCTAAATACAGCAGTTGCAAATCAACACTTCAAGTAACAAAGCGCTATCAGCAAATAGAATCAATAGCAGCTAAAATGAAGAGTAATTGGATAAAAAAAAACACTAACCTGCGTTGTTTTACCACTGCCAGTTTCACCGACGAGGATCAGTGTCTGGTTCTTCTTAAGAACCTCCAAGAACTCCTCTTTCTGATGCCACACGGGCAAAGACTTCCTCTTCTCCAAAATGTCAAAATACCTCTGAGAGAACGGCCTTCCGTTCCAGTTATTCACAGTCGGCGAGGCTGCCATCGCTCCGCCGTTGGTCCTGGCGATCTTCGCAGTATTGTCCACCACGTCAAACAAGCTCACCTTTCTTTTCCTCTCAGTTCCCATCTAAAATGGTAATTCGATTTGGGGGAGTCGGTAGTCCCACAATTTGGAGAGGAGAAAAATGGAATTAGGGTTTGTGATTGGGTTTCTAATAAAGGGTTGGCTGGCTTGGCTGACGTCGGTTTAGCATATATGGGCAGCAGCTGCTAAAGCCCTTTCTAAGGACTACGTAAAGGCTACTTACTATTTACATTTACATGGGCTTGAAATCTTGATAGTCCATATATGTTCTGTATGTAGAGCTGAAAATTTGGGGCCAAGACCATGGGCCGACCCGGCCCAGACCTGAGCATCCCAAATTTTCAAGGCCGAATCAAACCGGGCTTATCATAGGCCTGCCGGAAAACCCGACGGCCCACGGGCCAAATTAGGCCCGATATTATTTTATACTCCCTTCGTCCCATTAATTTTATCACATTTTTTTTCTATTCCGGAAGTGCCAATAATTTTATTATATTTCCTTTTTGCGAAACACATTTTAAATGTAATTTGAGGGAAAAGTAAACGGTGAGAATAATTAGGAAAGTGTTATAAATTTAAGCAAGTTATTTATATCTAACCCCAATTAGAAAAGTGTTATAAATTTAAGCAAGTTATTTATATCTAACCCTATTGTACTATATTATTATAATAATATCACCTTAATTTACGTGTCCATTAACTTATAAAATTGCTGGGACAGGTGAGTATATTTTACTAATATTCGTTATATATAATATGTTACAAAAATTTAATGCATTTTGTATCTACATTCAGCCCACTAAGAGGACAATTTAGGTTTCTTTTTCTAATGTTCTTCCTCTTACACGAATCTTCTGAAAAGTCGACGCCATCAACCACCACCCTTGTAGCGCCAGCCGCCGGGGGGGTCGGTCGATCCCTAACCCCCTCTGATTCCGTCGCTGAAGAAAATCTAAACCGAGTTTCATAGGGATAGATACTATAACTTGGAAATCATGATCAAGACAGAGCAAGGCCAACTTTGCAAAAAAACGGCAGCTTGGAAACTCACAATTCAGGCTTAAGAATCCAACATTCATTCAAAATTCAAGGAAAATGTCTAAAAAAAAGTAGCACCAACGATACATTGCCCAACAAAGACAGAAGAACCTTTACCAAGCTACTAGTTCATCTTGGAATTGGAAGTTCCAGAACCAACAGAAATAGCAACGATTCAAAATTCAACCTTCATCAATCGCCGCCGGCCTTGTTGTACACATAGGTGAGCCCGCACTTCCCGCAATAGTGCCGATCGAAATGGTTCGCCATGAAAGTCCCCGCCCCACACTCGGCGTTGGGACACTCCTTCCTCAGCCTCTGCACCTTCCCCGAATCGTCCACCTTGTAGAACTGCAAGACGGCGAGCTTCACCTTCTTCTTCTTGTGCTTGATCTTCTTCGGCTTGGTGTACGTCTTCTTCTTGCGCTTCTTAGCTCCGCCGCGGAGGCGGAGCACGAGGTGCAGCGTCGACTCCTTCTGTATGTTGTAGTCGGCGAGGGTGCGGCCGTCCTCGAGCTGCTTTCCGGCGAAGATCAGTCGCTGCTGGTCGGGGGGAATTCCCTCCTTGTCTTGGATCTTCGCCTTCACATTGTCGATGGTGTCCGACGATTCAACCTCGAGGGTTATCGTCTTGCCCGTGAGGGTCTTCACGAAGATCTGCATTCTACAGCTGCTTTAGGGTTTCGATTGCTGCGATTGAAAGGGAATGTGGTGTATATATATATTTAGGCCAAAATATAATTTTAGGTCACTAAGTTTATATGTTTTCTTTTTTGGGTCACTATTTTTTATAATTGCAAAAATAGGTCACTAACTATATATGTTAAAACAAATTCGGGTCACCCTTTCATTTTTGGGTCACTAAGTATACGTGTTTTCAATTTTGGGTCACTAAGTATACGTGTTTTAAGTTTTTGAGGCACTATATTAAATTCATTTACGCGTTCAAAAAAATATAGTGACCCAAAATCGAAGACATTGTATACTTAGTGACCCAAAAATGAGAGGGTGACCCAAATTTTTTTGACATATATAACCAGTGACCTACTTTTGCAATTATCAAAAATAGTGACCGAAAAACGAATAATGATAATATTTTGGCCATATATTTATCCGTGAAGTAATGGGCTAAGATTTGGCTGCGTTAAATGGGCCTGGCCCAATAATGATAATATTATCCCTTTGAGAATGTAAACTAGAGCTTTTTTTTCTACTCGAGGTATCAACACTAATCGGCTTCGATTATGGGATTAATTCTCAGTTAAATTCATTCAATACGATACTCGTAAGAATCCATGATCTAGGGTTTAGAATATTACACCAATGTCATAATTCTTTCATCAACGTACATAAACATGTATGTGATATAATATTTATGATAGGTTTAGAATATTCTTTAATCTTTGGTTAGATATATCCACCACCATTGTCATCGGATTTCGACTAATTGTAGCGCAATTCAAATCTGAATTTCACTGTCAACTATGAGAAGACACTTACTTTGATCGAAACTAATCTTCTGGACATGTATAATATATTTTCAAGCCGTATCAAAAGTAGGACTTGTTGAGGTCAACCCTATTATAACTATTGAGATTATCTTCTTTGTCAATGCATGAGACATTACGACTATTATGACACATTACGACTATTTCCATTGTAATACAATTAGGAGGTGGACTTGTGAGTTGTGAGTAGTACTGTCAAAACGGGCCGGCGGGCGGGCCGGCCCGTACCCGCCAAAAGCCCGCCACTGGCGGGGCGGGGGCGGGTAAGCCCGCCTGCTGGCGGGCCCGGGAAATGAAGGCCCGCCCCGCCTGCAGGCGGGTAGCGGGCCTGGCGGGCTTAGCCCGCCACTTATTTAAAAAAAATAAAAAAATAAAAAATTATTAAAAAATAGGAAAAATAAAAAATAATAATAAAAATAGAAAAATAATATAAATTGGAAAAAAAATAAGAAAATGAAGGAAAATATATTTAATTTTAATAAACTTTTTAATATTAATCTATTTATGTTATTAAATACCTATTATTATTATATATTTGTATTATTATAAAATAAATAACATTATATATATATTTTTATTATTCTGGCGGGCTAAGCCCGCGGGTAGCCCGCCCCGCCCCGCCAAAGCCCGCACCCGCGGCGGGCTTACCCGCCCAGGCCCGCCTCCAGGCGGGCCGAAAATTTCAGAGCCCGCCCCGCCACTTTGGCGGGCGGGGCGGGCCGGCCCGCGGGCCCAAGCCCGTTTTGACGGCTCTAGTTGTGAGTAGAAGTGAACCTTAATAAATAATAAGAATAGGAAAAGTACAAACTTACCCCTCCCAACTCCCAAGTCCCACCCCAAGCTGATCTACTTAAACCCCTTTGTTAGTTCTTATCCATTTCTTTCTCTCATCTACCTCTCAATATTATACGTCGCCGTTTTTCAACATCTGAGCTGCCCCCATTAGGGGGGCTTTCGAACTCTGCAAAATTATTACACAAATCCGTTTTCTTGAAACTCGCAAGTTAATCTCTTCTTAGGTTAAAGAAGCCTTCACTTACTTCGTAACCACTTTTTTCTCCTTCCATGGCCACAGAAAACGGTTTTCCATCGACTAAAAAACCTCCGACGAAAGCCCAAAGCCTCCCACCAAAGAGAGGCCGCGTCAAGGCTCAGATTTTTAAGAGCCTCTCCGCGGATATATCCTCCGTCGCCTCCAAGGCCGGCGAGCTTGTAGCCACCATGACCGCCGCCAATAGCTGCCGCGGAAACGCCGCGGCTGCGGAGGCCGTCGCCGACGCCGCCGTGACTCCGAATCTCAGCTCCTATACTTCCGATGTGGAGTCGGAACCTACTGCTTGGACTTGAAAAAACAGTTGGCTAATTTCTATTTAATTAATGATGGCGTGTGCTTCTCCTAATAATATTGTGCTTTCTTTTCACTTTTAGGGCTCTTGTTTTTTCATGGGGGCTCTGAAGATTGTAACATAGCTCTCAGCTGATATCTCCTTTCTTCTCTTCTTCTTCTTCTTTCTCTACATTCTTCTGCAAGGTTTTAGTTATGGAGGAGATATGGTGGACTATAAGAAGTGGATTTTCTTTTTTCTTTCAATAAATGTCTTTTGCGTGCTTGATTTGAAGACATGGCTCTATTGCCCCTCAGCTCTGTATTGTGTATGTGTGATATTTATAGAAGTGTGTTATTTCGTTGTTATGCTTCTTCTTCTTCGTTGACATTCTTCTGTAAGGTTTTAGTTATGGAGATGTTGTGATCAGAAGTGGATTTTCTTTCTTTCTTTTTTAATTAAATATATATTGCGTGCTTGAAGATATAAACTCAAGTTCACGATGATCAAATGACCGAAAATCGAGCATTTTTTCAATCTGTTTTCTGTAATTTTGCCACGTGTTGATAAAGACAATCAATCGAAGAAAGTAAAAAAAGAAGTCCGTTTTTTCGGGACGAAAAGTCAGCTAATGTGTAAATTTCCCCCGATACAATACTAGCGGTATATACTCATAAAAGGAAATTATTAAAAAAAAACGTAAAGAATCTTGAAGTGAACAAACCTTAAAGACCAAGTTTCAGAAGAAAGCTACAACCTCTAGATAAGATACATTATTGGCAAATTATAACTTTGATGCATTAAAGTCAACGGTATCTGCATTTCTTTTCTAGTGCTTTTTACGCCTAACCTTTTGTTTTATTTTGGTTGTTATTACATGAACAAGACAGATCCGATCTTTTTCTCATGACCAACTTGCAGGGAGGGCGGCTGTCTGATTTATTACATAAGAAAAAGTATTATAAAGTATTCCATTGTGTAAATAACGATGTAATTACGCAACTAATAGAGAATCAGATATACTTCAAAGTGAACTGTCTTGGCAGCTTCCAAAATCACCACCATTTTTGCATAATTGCAGCAAAACCGTCCCCTATAAATTCAAGCATTACATTTACTACACTAATCTAATATGCCCTTTCAAACCCGTAATTGTAATTGCGAAATTTTTAGGGCCACTTGTCTAATAATAACTCGTACGAATGAATATTGTAATAACTTTGATGTTAACAGAATGAAAAAGACATGCCTCGTCAGCAACGCGCTAAGTACTTGCGTCACTTTGGTCTGTGCCTAACTACAACATTCAAAAAAGCCGTACACAGATATTAGCTGTCAAATAATATTGAATTCAATCAAAATTTTCGTGTCTGACAAAGTGGGAACAAGCAACTCAGAAGAGAAGACTTCTCATGCGTTGCTTCAGTAAAAATATGAAATGGGCAAACCATAATCCCAATTACATCTATCAATATAATCAAGAGTATAGCAGAACCATTACAAACAATAAATACACTAGGACGGACGGCGCTGTGTCATAAAAATTCTATGTTAGTTTAGTATATGAGATCTCTGAAACTACTATATGGTTTATAGAGCTCAAAGGAGTATCAGGAAAAAATTACTCCAAAATCTTCTCATGATATCAGAGTCTCAGAGCATAGTTTGGCATCCTAATTTCTCGAAATAAAAAGGAAGCTTCAAGACCGAATAATGATAGGGAAAGGGAAATCATAACTAAGCATTTGCCCTCGGCGAACTAGCCGAGACAATTTCTGGCTGTTGTGATGCTGGCGCCCTCGATTTGTTTTTCAACAAGCTTTTTGCGTATATGGAGCCGAAGACGATAATCTGTAATTATATGTTCAAAGGAAGTTAAAAGCAGAGCAGGAAAATGCAGACGTACATGCAAATTAAACAGATTCATATAGAGGAGAAGATGCTTACTGCTCCTATCAACTGTTCTACGCTAAGCGGGTGAGCGAACCACGCGCAAGATAATAGAATGCTTACCAACTGCATTTAGAGAAGGCGTAAAAAGATTAGAATAGGATATTCTACAACAAACAAAGGCAGATAACGGAGGCACTGTTTAACGAAGGTATCGCAATACGAACATGCCATCCCAAGAATGGAAAGTTAGTCAGTCTACTCTACTAATCGTGCCAACGATGAAGTGTGAATGGAAAAAAGTGATTTGGGTCATTGATGATTTTGGAGAGATGTGGAGACGTCACAGCATCGTTTTAACATGGACAATATTTACATCTAAAATGATGCATCAGTATTCTATTAACGTAAAAATATTTTCTGAGAATTATGAAAACTCTGATCGACGCAATAGATAACTTCCTATACTTTGTAATCTGTACCTGTCTTGTAGTCATTATGGTGGCAAAGGTCAGAGCACCAAAATTGCGGATGGTGTAAAAGATAAAAAACTGACTAATAGTTGCTACCTGCATCACACGAGTTAAATTATCCTCATGTATTTTGCAGGAAAAACAAGTATATTTACACGAAGAAAATCACAATAAGAATGGTGTGTGAATATAATCTGACATGACTTACGGTCGAGAGAATGATGATGTCGGTAAAGCAATCATTGTGACGAGAAACAAAATCAACAGCCATGAGAAGACTGCCTTGTAAGGTTAGACCTATATAGAAACCAAGCACAAATAAGATCATCAATATTTGAACCCAAATTGCAAAAAGACATGATCAACGAGAATCTGCATGTTTTAAAATGATATGAACGATGGGGCTTGCAACATTAAATTTCATTTTCTAGTGTTTGATGGGAATAAATAAACATCGTGTACCTGTGAAACTGAGCATGCACGAACATAGAGTTGTGTAAAATATTTGATTGTGTATCTCCATGTCATAGCCTTTGAAAAGTTTATCTTGAAAAGTGCTGGTGAATCCATCCAACCTGAAAAACGGTGCATTGGTACCAGAAGCCAAGTTTTTAGTTTCTACCCTAAAGGCAAGTATGCTTGGCGCTCCATAGCTGTACCCAGACATTAACTATGGCAAAAGACACGTCAAACTGGAAACTTGTTTTCCTCGGTAAGTGTAACGCAAATCAGTGTAATTACTAGAACAAAATGTTGAAAATAAAGTGAGAAAAACAACAAATGACCCAGTGCCCGAAAAGCCAGGGGCCAAGTTTGATTCCCTAAAGTCACTAAAAGCTCAAATAAGGATTAAGATACTTTTTTAACATCGTATCAAAACTCAGGCAAAGAGAACATGGAAACGAGTCCTCACGACCACCCGTAAAACAAATTCCATGTCAGGGTTAGATAAAAAAAATGAAATCAACCTAACTTGAGGGTCATGTTGGAAATAAAATAATATTAGAAACAAGATACATTACATTTAAGCTTAAGTATCTAGGTGTAATCATTTAATACTGCTAGAGGCCAGATAAGTTAGACGGGGGCGTCAACTGCATGATAAGGAATCTAAGAGAACTAATGCAACACATAGCTGAAAAAGCATCGTTCTGTTCTATCTAATGAACCTGCTTCAATATTCAAAGGCTAAAGTTAAGATAATTCGCCATACCCAAGATAACCAGCCATCAAGGAGACACCCCAAACAGTACTTTCCCTTCCTTTATTGTATGGACTAATATCACCTGCTGCCTACAAAAACATTGAGTAACGACATAAAATAAAATCATACATTGAGATTGCAAATTTTTATTCCACTTCGAAAAAAGTTAGCAGACAAAAGTAAGTGATACTCAAGGAAAAATATTATGTTAACTGGAGTTATCATCAGCCAACAACAAAAGATGAGAAGAAATGTAATTATTCACAGACAAATTCTGTGAAGAGCAAGATAATTTTATAGGTGGCGTAACCAAAAGGATTATAATAAAAAGGTTCAAAGAAAATCACCGGGAATAAAATGAATATTGAACATCCAATGGTCACTAAGAAGGACAAAAGATAGTCGCTTCCCGTATACTGTTTCTGCATGATAAGGGTTCCCCATATCTGCATCCAAGTGAGGAAGAAAAGATCAACTTCAATCTTAATTTGTGTCTGCAATCCAAATATTCTTTTTTTACTATTACATCAGTATCAAAGAGAGCACCTTCTGCATCAAGTAGCTATTTCAAGTGTAACAAGGAAGACTCACCATTACAGGTATCATCTTGGCACACTTGGCCAGTGTTTGGATGGGAAAGCTGACATATTTAAGTGCCTGGACCAAGCACACATAATAAATTTGTGTCACATTTGCGCTTCAGAGAAAATGGCACTTGCACCACAATATCAAGAGGGAAGAAGGGAAATTTTTCATAATTGATCATCATCTGTGAAATAATTCAGGAATTGAGTCCAGAACAAAAAGAACAGTACCTCATACTGGCAAGTTGTAGTAAGTATATTAGACACTGATACAATACAATATTTGTAAATAGGTGCTACAGGGTCCATTGCCTTTTTATTTGCCTGCCGAAAAGGAAAAACGAAAACATCAAACGGGTAAAGGAGAAACACAATATCCAACATGGAAAACCCATATAAAACCAAATAGTCGAACAGTGCAGATTATAGACAGATGGTAACTTACACACAAACTCTCATAATGAAGATCGATTATATACAACCTCATAACTCTTCCTTTACACAGATAGGTTACTTAAAATATGAAAAGAGGATGAAGAACGCATTGTTTTAACACAAATGGAGTGAATGTGAATGCTACGCAGCACTTTACCAATAGTACTCCAGCAGAGACAGCTGATGTAGTAATTCGGTTGCAAAAGACAAGAAATAGTGAATACTTAAAATATTCTTTGTTTGCACCATAAGGAACTCTCATGATCTTTTCCTGAAATAAAAAGAGAATCCATTTAGGGCCATTAGGCGATTACTGTATAATAGGTAGATTCCTATCAATACATTTGGAAGTTCAATCAATAATTCGTTACTAGTTTAGACTCTTTAAAAACTATGAAGCTCAGAAAAACTGCAAAATCGTTTGATACTACATCCCGTAAATGAGTAAGTATGGACGGTCTCTCCGTTTAGCCGTTTCCAGTGGAAAGGAGTCTTCATCCTACCACTAATACCCAGAAACAGAATACTAGAAACTATGAACATCGGAAAACAACCATTAGTTAAATGAAAAAATAAAAGGAGCAATATGTTCTTGTACGGGAACAAAACGTTGGGCAACAAAGTACATTACAAGAAGGAAACTTTTCCCTTACCTGTAATACTCCATAAACAACAAGCGTACTCATGATCCCAGACACAGCAAACGCCAATTTCAGCGACTTGTTCTCTTTCAGTTTCAGCACAAACTCCATCATCATCTCCCTAGCGAACATCCGCAGACGACCACACCAAATAAAACTCTTTCTTTCTAGGAAAGCTAAGCTAAAAATAAATAAAAGAAAAACAAGAGAATTGATTTGATTTGATTTGATTAAAAATCAAAACGTGTCAGTAGACACAGATTCTAATTCGCCGGTGTTAACACTTTCATCCCCCAACAAGATCAGAGCTACAACGAAATCGACGGAGAACGACGAACGTAGTTAAAGTTTCAAATCGCGAATTATGGCGATTCGATCGGCAGCTGAGTTACTAAAGGGTTTTCGCCGGCGAATTCTCACACACACACCATTACATGCTTTTGAAGTTTCTGTATTTATTATTATTCCGAGAATTTTGTGTTTTCCTTTTTCCTTTTGTTATCGTATTTGCGCCTGCGGATTTTACAGCTTTGGAAGCCACGTCAGAAGCAATAAGCCCATCATTCCATACATGTATTAATTATTTTTAGGAGAAATTTGCAGTCAGGCCCCAGTCAGAAGTTTCATAAAGGGTTCAGTCCCTGTCAGAGTCCACAATAGTTTAAAGGACCAACTTTTTTGAAAATGGCACAGATAAGGACGAAAAATATGTATTGACGAAAATACTCATCCTTACATACCGAACTAATAGTTATTTTTCGTCGACTTTCTGTTATGTTTTTTGTTATATTGTTATAAAAGTCTTTTTCATACTTTATCTGTTACTTTGGTGAAGAAAATTGTTATCGACTGAGTATTTATTTTACGAATCTCGTTTTTACAGTGAATCGAGGTTCGAAATTATGCCCACTAACCAACCAATTTCGGCGTGTAATGTAAGGATGTGTTGTGTTATTGACGAAGCAAGATGTAAGATCTGTACGAGTTTTTATCTTGCTATTTAGGGTTCTAATATGCGAAAATAAGATGAAATCAAAGAAATATTTGGCACCGATTACATCTAGTACGTACAAATTCGAAGTACCCATGGTATGGGCACCTCAGTGCGGCTCGTTATTTGCTCTTTCGTTTGACCTTCATCTTTCAATTTCGCGAAAATACGAACGACCCCGCTAATTTGGGTATATTTTCACTGTGTCCAAATTGTTACTCGAAGTGCCAAATCTGTTACCTTTTATGCCAAAATCGTTACTAGGTCTGTCAAGACCGTTATTAAACTAAACTTAATTGTTACCATGTGTAGTGCTCTAATTTGCGAAAATAAGATGAAATCAAAGCCGTTTTGGTAACGATTACATCTAATATGTATAAATTCGAAGTACCCATAGAATGGGAAGCTCGGAGCGGCACATTGTTTGGTCGTTCGTCTGACGTTCATCTTTTAATTTCACGAAAATAAGATCGACCCCAATAATTTGGGTATTTTTCTTACTGTCATCAAAGCTGTTACTCAGTCTACGAAACTCGTTACTATGTCTGCCAAACCCGTTATTTATGTAATTAATTGTTACCTTGTAAAGTTGGGTGTATTTTTTTTTTTTTTTCGTTTAGGCCGATTTGTAAAATTCTCAAGATCTGTTACTAATATATGCGTTGCTGTAACTATGTTGCCTAAATTTGTTACTAAATTCTCGGTAAAATTTCGGGCGGGAAACAAGAATGAGATGAATTTGGGCGGGAGTCTAAATTTTATCAAGCATAGATTATCTGTTACCCAATATTTGTAAAATTGTTACTAGTTATATGTTTATATGTTACCAGAATTATTATAGTTTGTGAATTAGGGTTTGTGATTAAAATCATAACCTAAACTAATATATTTTTATCTAAAACTTCGTAAATTGATATATTTTAGTGAATGTAGCGTGTTTGCAGTATAAAATTGGAAATTATAACCTAAACTAGTTACATATGACATTGTTATTGTGATTATGTATTCTGTTACTCGTATTGTATCACCTTGTTACCGTAATATACATTTCTGTTCTTTCCTTGTCTTGATGTGTTACTAATCATTGTTAAACGGTTACTACAGGAAATCAGTAAACGGCATATGGTTTACGTTTAAAATTAATTGAAGATGTCATTAATTTTGTTGACTCATTTATGTTAGGTCGACTATCTGCACTGTAATAAACAATAATAGTTCATATCCACAAGTTTTGAGTAAGTAGAATCAATTTCGTAGAAGCATTATCATCTTTAGAAGAAGAGTGGTACTTGTTTTCCATATTATATACTCCAACTTCTTCAACTCCAACATAACATCCACGAAAATCACAACCTAAAATAATATATTTTAGTTTAAAACTTCTCAAATTCATATATTTTAGTGAATGTAGCGTGTTTACAATATAAATTTGGAAAATCATAACCTAAACTAGTTACATATGAAATTGTTACTGTGTATATGTTTTCTGTTACTAATACAGTAGGACATTGTTACCGAATTATACATTTATGTTCTTTTCTCCTCTTGATTTGTTACTGACCATTGTTAAACTGTTACTACAGAAAATCAGTAAACGATGTATGGTTTACATTTAAGATTAATTGAAGATGTCATTAATTTTGTTGAATCATTTATGTTAGGTCGACCACTTGGATTGTAATAAACAATTAATAGTTCATATGCACATGTTTGATTAAGTAAAATCAGTTTTGTAGAAGCATTACCATCCTTTGAAGAAGAATGATACTTGTTTTCCATATTATATACTCCAACTTCTTCAACTCCAACATAACATCCACGAAAATCACAACCTAAAATAATATATTTTAGTTTAAAACTTCTCAAATTCATATATTTTAGTGAATGTAGCGTGTTTACAATATAAATTTGGAAAATCATAACATAAACTAGTTACATATGAAATTGTTACTGTGTATATGTTTTCTGTTACTACTACAGTAGGACATTGTTACCGAATTATACATTTATGTTCTTTTCTCCTCTTGATTTGTCACTGACCATTGTTAAACTGTTACTACAGAAAATCAGTAAACGATGTATGGTTTACATTTAAGATTAATTGAAGATGTCATTAATTTTGTTGAATCATTTATGTTAGGTCGACCACTTGGATTGTAATAAACAATTAATAGTTCATATGCACATGTTTTGATTAAGTAAAATCAGTTTTGTAGAAGCATTACCATCCTTTGAAGAAGAATGATACTTGTTTTCCATACTATATAGTCCAACTTCTTCAAGTCCAACATAACCTCCACGAAAATCACAACCTAAACTAATATATTTTAGTTAAAAATTCTCTAATTCATATATTTTAGTGAATGTAGCGTGTTTACAATATAAATTTGGAAAATCATAACCTAAACTAGTTACATATGTAATTGTTACTGTGTATATGTTTTCTGTTACTAGTACAGTAGGACATTGTTACCGAAATATACATTTCTGTTCTTTTCTCCTCTTGATTTGTTACTGATCATTGTTAAACTGTTACTACAAAAAATCAGTAAACGATATATGGTTTACATTTAAGATTAATTGAAGATGTCATTAATTTTGTTGAATCATGTTAGGTCGACCATCTGGATTGTAATAAACAATTAATAGTTCATATGCACATGTTTTGTTGAATCATTCATGCAATGCCATTTTCGAACAACATCCCTAAGCACCCGTAAATATTTTTTCGGACACTTATTTTAGGTCAATGGACTTCGAATCAGAAATAACGTAAAGAATAAAAGTTATACATAACTAATTTGGTTAATCAAGGGAGCTTGAATCAAGGTCATTTGAATCAAGTTATACTCCAAAAGGTGCAGGTTGCTATTTTCGGGTAATGCAGAATGCATAAATTGTTACCCAAAATGTATAAACTGTTACCCAAATGCATGTAATGTTACCCAGAATGCGTAAATCGTTACCCCGAATGCATAAAGTGTTACTCAGGATGCATAAATTGTTACTTAGCAAGCGTTTATTAGCAAAAGCTTCAATCATGGGCCACATCAAATTTCTTCGCGATTAACATCAATATTTTCATTGATTATTAAGACTGCCGATCAATTTCACATTATTCAACATTAAAGTCCAGATTTTCCCTTGTTTCAACGAGATTTTCGAACTACTTTTAGATACCTTCGGCTGTTTCGACCTTTTCTCCTTCTTCGCCGCTGCTTTCTTCGATTTCTTGGCCATTGTCGTCGTGGTATGGCTCGCTGCTCATGGCCGTCGCAGCTCGTGGTCGTAGTCGACTCGTGGGATGGCTCAATCGTTTCTTGGATTAACATGGGGTTATCGATTTGGAGGTTATTGTCACTATTAGAGCTTCATCTGTTACTGTCTTTGTCACATATGTTACTGTATTTGCTATATCTGTTACATAAGTTGCATGACTTGTTACCCAGATATCGTCTCCACAAAATCTTCAATATATGTCGCATAAAAAATTTTGATTCAAAATTCTTCACTACTTCTTTCTTAAACTCGATAATTCTCCTTCATTATTAAAACCCATTATCAAATTCACTCAGTTTCGTCTTAGTCGGCCATTAAACTCGATAATTCTCGTTCATTATTAGATTCGTTGGTGATTTTCGTAACAAAGAATTGTTACTGGACAACTGTTACTTTTGTTCAGTGAGATGTTACAGTATTTGTTAATTCTGTTACTATTTTGGTGATATATGTTACTTAAGTAGCACAAATTGTTACCCAGTTATCTGTACACAAAATCTTCAATATACGTACGTCGCATCAAAATTCTTCACTACTTCATTCATAAACTCACTAATTCTTATTCATTATTGAGACCCATTATCAAATTCACTCAATTTCGTCTTAATCGGCCATTAAAATCGATATTTGGTCCATTTATAATCTCGTTTTTTCGAAGTGGAATTTCATAATTATTTCGTCTTACACTTGAAATTATTCGTTTATTATAACTACCCATGAGGAATCAAAGTGGATTCCATCTTATTTGCACCTTAACAACGATTTTCAGTCCGTTTTAGAGTCTTAAACGCAACCCAAAATCGAATCAAAGAGACGATGGCAAATGGTTGTAATTTTTGGCAATTATGAATGATAGAATGGTCATTTCCAGTCACCTTGGTCCTTAAAACTTATGTTTTCGTTAACTAGGTCCTTAGGCCTGAATTAAAACCTTATGGGGCCTGAAACATTATGAAACTTGGATATTGGGGACTGAACCCAAATTAACCCTTATTTTTATTATAAATTATAAAAGATGTGACTTAACTATTCGTAGTAAATATTCAGTTCCCAGCTCTGAGTCACAATTTCATATTTAATATTCATACGAATAAAATTGATATGAAAAGCATCAAATAGCAAAGATAGAAGACAGGGACTTATGAAATACTCCTCTCATTTTCAAAACATGTCGTTCTAGATATCAACACGCATATTAAGAAAAGAGTTAAAATGTCTTTTTTGACCCTAATTAATTTTTGATCTATTAACCACTATTTAACTTATCCATTCAATTTTTCCTTAATTATCAAGAAATAAGAGGGGTAATTCTGGAAATTTGCATTCACTTTTTCTTAGAAAATATCAAAACGACCCCTGTTCCAGAACAGAAAAAATTAACTAAAAGCGACTTGTTTTGTTTTAAAGACCAGAGGGAGTATCTCGCTATACACGAATTTTAATCAATCATCATTAATATTATTACTAATTTCACTTGATTACTCTGACAGCGTAACTTGAGAGCCACGATGTCGGAGATGTTAATGTGGTCAAAATGAATCAACAACGCATAGAAAATCGTAATAAAGACGACCCTTTCTCCACCGTAAACTTTTTGACCCAGTTCTAATGAAAGTTTTACATCAATTGTGGATTGGTAAGGGTACTACACTATTGGACTTCGAAGTTAATGGGTCATACTTTGTCCATACTATCCATAAATTCAGTAACATTCCTTTGGATCATTGTGTAAGTAGGAAATTAGCCGTTTATCTTTAATAATTGCATTTAAAATCCTTTTATTTGTTTTAATAATTAAAGCATCAAGAAAGAAATAAAAATGTATAAAAAAGCAATTAGAAAGTTCTTTTAAATTATAAAATATAAGTTTTTTACCGGTGCAATGCACGGTATTAAGCAAAATTATTATGAGAAATAAAATATTAACTTTTTTTTATTTGAGTGGGTAGTTATATAGTATAAACATGGAATAGTGGGTAGTTTGACTATTTTTTTTATTTTTCTAAAATTTATAAATAATTTATCGCGGACGGATGGCAGCATTAGAGGGCACCGACATTTCTATTTTAATATAACATACTAACAGTATTTGCTTATTATCTATACTATTATATAATTAATTTGGAGTGGATATAAACTGCCCCAATTTGGTCTATAACTTATTTCCAATTGAGTCCCTCATTGTAATTTAATTAATTAAGTAATTTTCATATCAGTCCTATTTTTTATTTACTGTATGCATCTACAATTAAGTTTCTTTTTATATATTTAAAAATTAAATTTCATCTTAAATACTATAAATTACAGTTTCAAAATTTAAAATATTTTCAATATAATTATATTTCATGCACACACATCGGGTGTGCAAGAAAGTACTAGTTAGATGTAATAGATTATTAAAATATATTTTTGAAGCTATAAAATATGTGGACATTATTGAAAAGTTTGAAAAGTTTCCTTTGAGTTTGACAATAGAAGAATAATTACTTCGTTTTAAGTTTTGAGAATGAATTTGAGTTTGAGATTTAATTCGGGGATTGGGAATTTGGGAATATGCTCTAACACGGAGACGAGGGACCAAATCGTAAGGTTTAAATTAAACTATTAAACAAGTAAATTTACACCAATTTATGCAAAACATTAAAAAAAAAAAAAAAATTCTTTCCTTTCTCATCAGCAAAGCCTCTGCCTCTTCACCAAAGGGTAACATCCATCATCTTCGTCATCATTCAAGAACCCGCCAGAAGAACAAACGTCGTTCCCAAACCGACCCGACCCGGTAAAAGACCCAAACCCATTTGCCGACCCACAAGGCAAGTCACGGCGACTGTTATAGCTGCCGCTCAAACGGCCCGCCGCACCCAAAAACTCCCCACCAAGCCCTCCAGTCGAAATGCTCGGAATCTGATCAAAGGCCCGAACTTGCGGCGGGTTGCGCCACCGCGGAAGCGGGCCGGCGACGAGGAGGGTGCTGAGCAGAGGCCCGGCGTCGACGACGGCCCGCACGAACCCACCCCTCTGAGGCAGATCCCTTCCCTTCGCAAGACTCTCTACGACCAGCGAGCCACGGTCGAGCTTATTCGCCGCCGTAAACGGACCATCAGAGGGCGGCGAAGAGGTGACCGTTTCCAATAACGATTCGACGGGGGAGTGGTTGTGGGCGTAGTTACCGTACGGATCGGATGATAAGCTGTTCGATTCGGCGGCGCTCGAATTTTGGCCGTTATTGCTCCGGCGAGCTTCAAGAAGAAGCTTGCCGAGCTGTTCTCGTGCCTGGTCCCTTTCTTGGATCGCAAGCTTGATTAGTTGGATGAGTTGGCTAACGTACTCTTTGTTCTTCTTCGTCTCAATCTGTGCTTGGGCTCTTACGTTCTCTAGCTCCAGCGCCGCCGATTGGAGTTTCTTGCCAAGCTGATGATCTTCCATGGCGGTGGGCTGATGGATAGATTAAAAAGTCAGTAATCATAGGAAGATGTAATAAGAGTTTTGTTTGCGAATTTGATAATACGATGCTAAGATTGAAATGAAGTAAGAACCTCTTGGTAGCTCCATAAAGCGGCCATGTCTCCCATGGTGGATAATGGTGTGCTTGTTCATGTACGAGGAGATGGAATGAGTCCTTTTTATTGCAGGGAAAGTGTTTGTTTTAATGTGGGAATGAAGGAGGGAGTGTTTAAGGAAGATGACTTGGCTATTATATAGAGGGAGTGGTTAATGTACGGACAATGGATCATCATGTAAAATAAAAGGAAATGATTTTAATTCACATTAAAGCTCATTAGTAGTGAGAGTGAGCTTATTATGGAATCTAGAAGACTTTCGATTTTGAAACTTGGATATATTTTAAACAGCCTTTTTTTTCTATTATTAGAATTAACATTGTGATCCCTTTGTATTTTCACGGTTAAATATCCATGCAATTTTTATTGGAATCCCATGAAAGAAAGTCCATTACTCTGGGATCAGAGCAAGGTAATATATTGGAAAGGATATTTCAGTTGATGATATTTATCAGCCAAAGGAACAAATTTTGAGACATGTAGTGTAATATTTTAGTTTTGAACTTCCAATTCCTATATAGTTTTTTTTTTTTTTTTGGAATGGTCCAATTCCTATATAGTCACAAACACATTTTCATCATATTATTATCTTTATACATCTTATATCTTATTAGTCGCACCCTTACTTATAGATATATGAAAATAAAAATGATAAATATTCGACTTGATTTGCATCATGATATATTATCTTTCTCATCTTATTCACCCTTTTGCTTATAGATATATTAAAAGAAAAATGATAAAAATTCCGACTTGATTTGATTTACATCATATTATATTATCTTATTCTTACGTCTCATCTTATAACTTATTATCTCTCACCCTTTTTATAGATATATGAAAAGGAAAATGATCAGCGTCGCGAGCAACGTGAATTCGCCCTTCTAATTCATTTTTTTATGGGTCTCACCTATCCAGTGGAGGAAGCTTAGACGATCATTGGTTTCAAATCGTCTTTGACGTGGGTGATTTTTCCTTTTTCGAGGCATCATATTTCATTTAAAACTATCCTTCGCAAATGGTTAAAAGATACGCTGTATGTGCCGCTAATTTTATCACACTTTTCCATTTCGGACGTCCTAATAATTTTATCACATTTCCTTATTTAGAAAAAAACTATCACAAATAATCAATATAATAATATTAAATATTCTTAAAAGACGTGTCAAAATATATGCTTTTCTACCTTTTTATTGTAGTATATTATTATAATAATGCCACCTTAATTTGCATGTCCAGCAACTTATGTGATAAAGTTGCTGGGATTGAGGGAGCAGTTACTATATGTATTTGTAGAATTGATTAATCATTTTAATAACGTACGAGAAGTATTAATTTCTTTGGAAATGATTTGTTTGCATGAAATAGTGACACTTGGCAATGTCATATGATGTAGGGTTGGCGATCCCAGATGCAAAAATATAAAATATTTATAACATTCAGTAATCATATTATATAAACTTAGATATGTAATAACATGTACATAACAATGTCCAATACCATGCAAGTATATTATATTTATTATAATTTAAGAACCAAAATGAGCCGGATGAAGATGAAAAAATCTGACAACCACCAAAGGACAAACAAACAAACTGAACATGCACGTTGGGTTTCTTTTTCTTTTTTCTTTTTTAAATTAAGGAATAAATTATAGCATATAACCATATACTAAATAGTTAAATATATGTTAAATCCCCGACAAGGCGCTGCCTATTCGATAGTTTTTTAATTGATGCATATGCACCAGCCGCTTACGTCCCCCGCATATATTTATTTAAGTCACAAATATGGTGTATAATCTAATTATTATTTGTGATTAGAGTCACGAAAACTTGTATTTTCTGTGTATTAGCTACTATATTCATGCGAAGACAACTCTATAAGATTCAATACAAAACCTCATTCATGTACATTGCATCTAGCATATAGATTATTAGAGTATGAAACACATAATGACACAAATTCAAACGCATGTACACATGATTTGGGGATGCCACGCATTGCATATTATATGTCGTAGATTAATAATATATTATCTAGGGGTCTTTACACATAAGTACCTATTTGGATAGAAACTTGTAATTTAGTACCCTGTCAGGAATTTTTTATATGTAGGTACCTAACAGAATAGATTTTTTGCACATAGGTACAAGATCCCCGAAAGTAATACAACACGTTTGGGTATTCTATATCAACACATTTGGATACCCTATATAACAGAAAATGGTACGACGTATACTATATTTAGGTACGCCCTATGTAACACACAGGTATGCCCGACGTATGTTATATCTAGGTACCTAATATCAACGTGTTATGGTACGCAATATACACACAGGAAGGTACGGCATAACGTAAAAAACTGGTAAAAATTAAATTAAGTACCTATCTATAAAAATTTATGACATGGGTACCTATTGTAAAAATTTTATCCAATTGGTTATTTTTCTATAGATTCACCTATTATCTGTTCTAAAAAATAACAAAATGTCAAAATAATGTACATAATATAGCACGTATAAACACCATACCAAACGTACGACCATTTGGATCAAAATAAATCTTAGGCAATTTTACCCAAGTAATACGTCTTCATGATACTAACTGCATTATATTAGGTCAAAAGTTGCTACTATTCCGTTAAAACACTCATTGTTATATGCTTAAATCATATCACCGCCCCCCCTTCTCTTTTTAAGAGGGCGTTTTGAAATTAAGAGCTACGAGGAAGAGACATGAACTACGGTCCACGTAAACCCTAACAGGTCGCCGTTGACCATTGACCAACCATCTATTATAAAGGCTCGTCACATTATAATAACTACTTTCGTATGTCAAATTATTCACTTACAATTTTATCTTTTATGTAATCATAACTTGCGATTTTAGAACTGTTAGCAACCTCCGACGAAGAATGTATTTTACACAAAACTGAAGAACGGGCGAAAAAATAACAGAAATCGAGTATTAACCAGATATTAAATAAGCCGAAATGACACGTTAAACACCCAAAGCTTACAACAAAACGTACCGCAAACTCAGAAGACAGCCCCCGAGTTTCATCTGCAGAAGGAAAGAAAGACGAAGTCGCAGTTAGCAGGAAAAAAAATTTCCAGCGACTGCTTCGACAAAACCGTCATCATACGAAGAAAAAAAAAAAAAAGCCAACCTGAAAGCCCTGCGCACTCGAAAGCCTCAAAAGAACCTCTTTTTATCGGTGGTAGGTTTCAGTATCTGAAACGAACACATCAAACTCTCATCTACGCTCATCATAGCCCCAGCATTATCGAATTCCCCGCAGTAATTAGGCGCAGAAAATACAGTCACAAGCTGCCTATCGGCGAAAAACTCATACCCATCCTCCACAACCTAAAATGCAAGCCCAAGTCAGCCAAGCAAACCATATAAGAAAAAAAAAGGAATCAAACCAAAAAAAAATCAAGAAAACAAAGAAAACCTGATGAGCACGACAGACAAGGTCCATGTCATGCTTCATTAAAAAGTCAGCAACCATATCTGCGCCGAAAGTAAAAGAAACGCCCCTATCGTTCATACCCCAGCCTTTAATGTCCCGACTAGGGTCCGACCACAGAAGGTCGCAGAGAAGGCCCGAGTCGGGCACGTCGGTGGGTCGAAGGGAGTTTCTGATCTGATCCAAGTTGGTTAGCTCGGGTGAAAGCCCGCCGTGCATGCATAGTATTTTGTCGTCGATTAGGGCTGCGACGGGGAGGCAGTTGAAGCACTCAGTGAAGGTTTTCCACAGCCTTACGTTGAATCTCCTCTTGCATTCGTCGTAGAATCCGTATATCCTGTTTATGGAGGCGCACTCGTGGTTTCCTCTCAGGAGGAAGAAGTTCTCGGGGTATTTGATTTTGTAGGCGAGCAGTAGGCAGATTGTTTCTAAGCTGTGTTTTCCGCGATCGACGTAGTCGCCCAAGAACAGGTAGTTGGCCTCTGGTGGGAATCCACCGTATTCGAAAAGCCTTAGCAGATCTCCGTATTGGCCATGAATGTCACCTGCAAAAAGGACAAACAAGTCTTGAACCGTTCACCAGCACACAGAATTGAGCAAATATCTCTGTCCTATTTTTGCTAGGATAGGCGGTGTATTTCCAGACAGTTCCTAACCGTCAAAGTATTACAGAGAAAGGTTTCAAAGATTAGTAGAACTACAACACAAAATTCACCAAGTAAAGTAAGTCGATGCTGTTCGTTTTAAATACTTAGCACATACTTCCTATTAACTACTTTTCAACTAGATATCCACCCTTTCCCTTAGCTCTCTCACTCCCTAAGGAATGAAACATAGACTTTAAATTTTCTCCAGATGCGGTGTGTCAGACTCAGGTAGTATATATACTATGTGCACAACAAAGAAAAAGAAAATGAAAATACAAATAAAGCTAAAAAGGCAAAAAGTATTTAAACGTGTCCTGATAATGCCAGATTCAGGTAGAAGGCAGATGGTAAGTTTGTAAATAAAATTCTTAACAACCGATGATGATAGGCCACGTAGGTAATCAAGATCGAAAAGTTTAACATAACTTCAATATGGTAATTGGTAAGTAGAGCAATACATCACAGTTCAGCCGCACTGAACTGTTAACTAAGAAACATTAACTTCCAAAAATTATCCCTTATGGTCGAAAGCTGAATAAGAGTACAATGGGCTTGATCATCTATCGATGGATTACACCAAACAGAAACGTAAGAAGTCAAACATCGGCACATTAGGATATAATTCGTGGCTAGCAGATTAAAATTTTTTAAAAATAAAGATTCGTGGACATTTAGCAGGCCACTCAACATATAATGTCTGGTTATGTCAAGCAAGTCGAGACTATGTGTTTCTTCCGTGCAACAAAAAAAATTGCAATCGAAGAAGTTCATCACAGGCCAAACTATGGCGTCAAAGCAGACAACACTTTTTTCCACGAAAATCCTCAAATCAGGTTACATATTATCACAATACTTCCCACTCCATCAACAAGTTAACATCTATCTTCTTCCTCAGATAGAACAATCAATACACAGAGAAGCAGGAAATACCACATACTTTTCCCATGCTATGAGAAAAAACATCCTATTCCTACGCCAGCCTATTTCAAAGATGAACGAAAAAGAAAAGACAAGAATTTACCGCAGATCTTAATAGGAGCCTCAAGCTCCAAGAGATTAGGCTGGGAAAGAAATATTTCTCTCGAAGTGGTACAAAGCAATCGGATCTCGTTCTCCGACAACTGCACCTGACGCACAGTCCTCGCCTCTCGAAACTCCAAAAGACGACTTATTATGTTATCCAACAGCTCACTCGATATCCCCGGCGCACCACCACCACCACCGCCGTCAGCAGCCATACGATTACCCTTTCTGTTTTCCCTTTTTCGAGCCCTCACCACGTTATCAAATTGAAACTAACCTCTTTCTATTCTGCACCACGCAAAAACAGAAAAAAAAAAAGGAGAGAGAACAAACGCATCACAATCGATAAAAACGAGAATTTACTGAGAGGTATTCAAAAGATTTACGTACGACGGAGAAGAGAAGCGACTGCAACACCAATGCGGCGGAGATAGTTGAACAACGAGATGGCAATAAAAATCACTTGCTGTTTCGTTTTTTTTATATCTAATTAAAAAATTAATCCCTAATATTAGGTCACAGTCAAATAAATAATTTTTTTTTATCTGTTTTTCCTTTTTATTATTTACGAATAAATAAATAAATAATTATTTATTAGGTTTGGGTTTAGCTCAGTAGATTACTCATTTCAGCATAACGCAGAGAGATGGGGAAAGGAGAATTATGGGATGATTCTGCCCTAATGAAAGCCTTCGACCGTGCCATATCCACATACAAGGCAACCTATGTCTATCTCCAGAGCGTGCATTTGCGTGCGTGTGTGCGTTGTTTCTGATTTATCTTTGTTTATGTCAAATTTATTGAACTATTCATCGCAGGTGACGCATGGTGATGCTGAAGAAGAAGATGTTGACGGAGAAGTTGCTCGGGCGAAGGGAGAGCTAGATTGTGGAAGCAGAGACCTCTGCTCGCAAACGGAGTAATTGTCACTATTATATGGTTTTACGGCGTTGCAATTCTTTCTTCTTCATCGTTGTATGGTCTTTTGTTAATTTAGGCCGCCGCACTAGTTGTGAGGTTGGCTGAGATGGGTCTTTCCTCTGTTTTTTCTTCTGGTCTTTGATGTATGCTTAATGTTGGAGTTACTGTGGGTTTTAGGTAGACAAAGATCGAAGAATTACGTCGAACAAACCTATTCGCCTCAATCATCATTTATATGGAAAATGCCACACAGTTAATTTGGCAAGCATAATCTCTAAGAGAATGTTCTATTACAATACAAACAGTAACAGTCGGTGTTTGGCTAGAGTTTGCAAAGGGGTGAATACTGTAGTATCTATTAAGGGCAGCGCATATACTGATTTCAACTTATAATTCATGTTGCTAGCTATATATTTGTTGGAAATTAACCATCTTCGTTACAGGCCAGAGACTGGTTCCAAAGTTCAAGAGGCTGCAAGTAATTCGCAACTCGTGGAAAATTCTCCTTTGGGACCGAATTCTGATGAAAAGAGTCCTGAAGGTTACAATTTGTTGCTGAGTAAATATTATGAGCTTGAGGATCAGAGCCAAAAGATCCTTCAGCAAATTTATCAATATCAAGGTTGGAATTCAGATTATCAAGCATCAGTTCCTCAAGCTTATGACACTGTTACTTGCTACTGCCCTTATGGCTGTCAAAATTGGGTTGTTCCTTGCAATTCTTCCCAGGTTCCCTGTCCAGAATGTGCATGCTCTGGTAAGATTATTCCTTCTGTTTGTTATCCACATAACTATTATCATTACTGTTATCCACATTGTTCCGGCGAATCACAGGGAAAGCCAAAGAGTTAACAAATGGAACAGACCAATCGATTGAAAGCGCCCCTGCTGCTACCGATCTCACTGTGGTTTTGAATGCTTGGTATTCTGCAGGATTTTACACTGCAAAGTGAGTATTACTTATATGGTTTCTTCCAATCACATATTAGTGCTACTTGTATAGAAACATATGGAACAAGATGTAATCTTTGAACCTTCATTATTTTTTTTCTTCTAAATCCAGGTACCTTTCCGAGCAGTCTGCTGCAAACAAGAAATGAAGGAATAAAGTTATGAGCTTTGGTCATTTTTTTTTGGCTATAGGGATGGATTTGTGAAAGCACTTTCAATAGTTGATGATATTGACATGTTTTCTCGACTCTTTCTTTCTGTTATTACACCAAGCAAACCATGACAAATCTATGTAAAAAAACTGCCAAACTATCATGACGTCTTCAAATAGGCAAATAAATTTACACGAGCGAAAACAGAACCATCGGTAATAAAAACCACACGCTAGCTGCTGCCAAGAAACTGATACTTAGTTTCCACGTAACTCTCGGCATCCCAAAGAAACGACCCGAACGAAACAGCCTCGAGCACGAGCATCGTAAGCCCAGAAAATGCAAGCGAAACCACTTCATCGTTCGAAGCGTTGAGCGATCCATCTTCGGTAACCGTAATGTCGGGCCTCCCAAACAAGGCCTGCGTCTGCTTCTCGATCAAAGACATGGCTTCCTTCGATCTCAAAGTCGCATACCTCTGAAGAGTTTCAGGATCCAAGTACATTACGTAAGACCTAAGCTCGGGCGATTTCTCCTCTTCGGTATAGCTCGAGTCGACTATTCCCCCACCCCCCATTTCGTCGGGGTAGATCCTTATCAAGGAATTCGGGTCCCACAGTTGCCTATCGTTCTTGGGCTCATCGAAGCTTTTCACCCTATCTTCCCCAAAGTCTTTTGGGAGCGTGTTCATGGACCTCTCAAGCTGATACCTCTCGTCGACCCTTCTGAGAAAGTATCCGTACATGATGGAGGCTGCGTAGAGCTTGCCGAGCTTTATTTTGCTCATCTGTATGATGGAGTCGAGCGGGCCCATTCCACGTTCGCTGAGGACAAGGGCCAAGTGGCTGATGATCATTTCGAAGGCCTCGGACGAGTGGACCGACTCGAACTGCTGTTCTTGGTTGGGCCAGTTGTCGATCCTGCCAGTGGGATCTGATGTTGGGGATGGAATCTTGGGTATCATCGATATGTCGTTCTCGATAAATCTTCGAACGATTAGGCAGTATGCGATCTCCTCGAGTGCCTTTCTCCTCTCTTTTTCTTTCACTTCGGCTATTCTCCTGGAGCCATTGAAGGATGGTAAGATAACAGTCATTGACATTTAAAGAGGGTAACGGTCATCGATTCAATTCAAGAGATATGAAACCACCAAAGAGGAAACGTACTTATAGAGAGAATCTTGAGATGGCTGCGCAGACATCTCCATGGAGCTATCCCTCTGTTTCTGCAGATCCTCAAGCTGCTGATCGGCAGTTGCAGCAAGGAGATGGGGATGTGTTTGAAGAATCTGCGCCAAAAGCTGCCCCATCGGCGATTCGAGTCGAAGAGGAGCCATTGGAGACAAATCTCCCTCAGTATTTGCTGAGGCTCGTAGAGAGAGGCCTCTTGATCTCAATCTCTGTGGCCTCAGCTCTATCTTCGTAGTAGAAAAGGGGCAACTCTGTGTGACATGTGAACAAAAAGGGGCATTAGAGTGTGATTAGATCGAATATACACACATTGACAGTTCATCGTAGATTGCCAGACTAAAAGAAAGGGGGTGCTTCGAACAATACTTTCTCTGCTAAATTAGCATCCCTGCTCGGTCGGGTACAAGGTTGTCCAAAATTACGATTTAATTTTCAAAACAAACAATAGACTCAATACGAAGCCTGCTCAAAGTTACATCGAAGCAAATGCTCGAGAGCTCTCTCTAGTTCTTCCTTCCCAAACACCTATTTACTTTCAACCTAATGCGGGGTTATAGCATTGAGTACACTCTTCTGCCGAATATCACCCACGTCTGTTGATATCGTTCTCTGCAGTTTTATGCCTTAAAAATTCACCAATTACATTTAGCAGGCTCTCACAGTGGGCTGAAGCACACCCAACCGTGGAGAGAAGAAAAAGAAAAGATGGGACTAATAAACTCATCAAGCTCCAAGCTATGTTCTTTTAGGTTCTCAATGCGAATTTCACATCAATTCAATTCACCCAACAAAAGAGAAAGAGAGACTCAACAAAAATAAAATCCTCAAACATAAAGGAGGCTATGAAGGATCCACCGCAAATAAACAGAGAAAACCATACAAAAACACGGAACGAATCGGAGAGTTCATATGGACATACGAACACCTACTTTAGGCAGAGGAGGAGTACGAAAGAAGCATCTGGCCGAGAAAACATCAAAGTTATGAGATAAAACGCCTGAAATTTGCATCATCGCTCCCTCTACGACGCAATTGTTCATGTAATTTCAGATACTTCCAATATAGCTGATGCAATTATTCAGCTTGCCGAGAAAGAAAGACGTCCGCGAGTGAAATAAGAATCTGGACTAGAAGCAGCTCAAGCTGATATTTTTCGTTTTTCTTTTTTTTTTCTTCTTTTCGTTTTCAGATGTTAATGTCTCTTTTATTCTAATACGGCCACGTCATAACTCATAGGGTCGGACGGACTATGATTACATACAATACAATACAATACAATACAACTAAATTTTACTATTCAAATTACTATACAGTGAACTTTGCGATATAATTGAAAATGAAGCATTTTAGTTCTTATTTAATAAAAGTGTTTGATAAAAAAAAAAGAAAATTTAATATATTAGTTAAATCGTTCCGAAATCCTAATCTCAAAACACTACACTGAGCTGGCCATGGCCGCCGCCGCCGCGTCACTTTCCTCTGCTTCGGCCGCCGCCGCCGTCAGAAAATCCATTTCCGACCAATTTAAGCTCTCCATTTCACCACCCACCAGGCTTTACACCCATAACCGCCGCTCCTCAAAAACCCTAAAAAAACCCATCGCCTCCACCGCCAAAAATTCAACCCACCAAATCTCCTACGCAAATCTGAAGCAGCGACTCCGCGAAAAGGAAACCCTCTACGGCGTATTCCTCCTCACATTCTCCCCAACCCTAGCCGAGATCGCCGGGTACGCCGGCTACGACTTCGCCGTCGTGGACATGGAGCATGGCCACGGCTCCATCGCCGATGCGCTCCCATGCCTCCACGCACTAGCCGCCACTGGCACCGCCGCGGTCCTCCGCATCCCTGAGTCCTCCGCCGCCTGGGCAAAGAAGGCCCTCGACCTTGGGCCGCAGGGAATCATGTTCCCAATGATCGACGGCCCAAAATCCGCCCGCAAAGCCGTGTCTTACTGCCGATTCCCGCCTCACGGCGTCCGCGGGTCGGCACACCCCATCGTCCGAGCTTCAGCCTATGGCATCGACGAAGGGTAATATTTCATCCTTCCTTGTCTCTACAGTAATTCCTGCAATTGACAAAGGATAAGGAAGAAAGAAAGGAGGATCGATATATGTTGTTCTTACAATGTCTGTGTTTTCACCCTCACATTCGCTGCAGACCAACTAAGTCTGATTCTGATTATTGAATCTTTGCTGGCTTGACTGTCAATCAATATTACCTCAATCGCTACACTAATTCTTGCAATTGATAAACAAAGAAAGAAAGGAGGATATATACTGTTACTATAAGGTCTTTCTTTGCTTGACCAACCAAGTCTGATTATTGAATCTACGGTTTTACTGTCAACCATTATTACCTCAGTCACTTATTTTCTTGCAATCTCTTGTCCGTTTGGCAGCTACTTGAGCAACTACGAAGAAGAGCTTCTAATCATGTGCCAAGTGGAATCCACAGAAGGGGTAGAAAAGATCGACGAGATCTCAGCCGTCGATGGGGTGGACTGCGTGCAAATGGGACCGTTGGATCTCAGCGCGAGCATGGGGTACCTGTGGGACCCAGGAAACAAGAAGGTAAGAGAAGCCATGAGAGACGCAGAGAAGGCAGTTTTGAAGGGCGGGAAATCCTACCTCTCGGGATTTTCCATGGCCCACGATTCCCCTGAGCAGATGGTGAGGAGAGGGTACCATATGGTGGCCGGCGCGACTGATGTTGGGCTGTTTAGGACCGCGGCCGTCGAAGACGTTGGCAAGTTTAGGACAGCGAGTTCGAAGGGCGAAGATGGTGAGGATGGCGAGGAGAAAGGTGATGGGCGAGGAGAAGATGATGAGAAGTATTGGAGCGAATGATTTGATTTGAGTGAGTCTTTTGAAGGTATAGTAAAGTGTTTAAGGTAAGAAAGAAATAAGTATCTTGGATTTCTATGTCCCCTTGTAGATTTGTGGTTTCTTGTTGGTGTTTCACTTCATTGTTGAGTAGCTATGTCAAGTCTTGTTTTTTTTTTCCCTTCTATTTATCAGTACATCTTCCATGTTCTTTAATCATGCTCGAGTTAGTTTTTGACGAAAATTTAGACGAGTAGCTATGTCAAGTCTTGTTGGAAACTTTAGACGAAAATTTAGACGAAAATTTATCAGTACATCTTCCATGATATTTATCAGTACATCTTCCATTGTTGAGTAGCTATGAAGTCTTGTTTTTCATGTCTTTTTTTTTTTTCAGTACCTTAACTTAGGGTATTTAGGAGATTGCAACTATTATGACACTAAGTTTCCGAATTGAAGGAAACTTAATTTCTTTTGCTGGAAATTCTTCGCGATAAACGTGGCAAATGATTGGAGGATAAATAAAAATCCTATGTAACCTTAGAGGCATTTGTTGGAGAATTAAAACTTATGAGATTGGCTTATATGAGAATAAATCTTTTGCGGGAATATAGGGATACTGCTTTCAAAATTTGAAGCAGCTTAACGTTATAATTTTGATGCATCGTATTCCTAACTTTTCAAAGTTTGTTTTTTTCTCAAATTATAACCTTGTTGGTGGGCATCTTAAGGTCTCATTTCACTCCCTAAATTATGGGGTTGAGGAAAGTACGCAGCCCTTTGATAGATACAATTATCAATAATAAAATAGTTGGGGGCATCTCATAATAAATACCACGAAACGTAACACCACAACCAACACATGAAATCAGATCGACATTAGCAAAGGCAAGAAAGCTCGACAAGAGTCACATTTTTGCTCTCTTCATAAAACCCTAACATATGAAGCCATAGATAGACGTTTTTATTTTCCGACCAACAAACAATCTTCCTTCTCTTCTCAACCGCTCGCATTCCTCCAAATAACCTCGAGCTCTCGGGCGAACGATTTCTGCCTCCCGACGACTATCGTGATGTGATCTTTATTCTCAAACACCTTAACGTGGGCCCGAGGGATCCTCGACTTCACGTTGTAGCTGCACTCGACCGGGATTAGCTCGTCGTCCTTACCGTGGAAAATAGTCACTTCGCACTTCAATCGATTTTTAAGGTCGTCCAAATACCCTTCCATCTTCCCCGCCGTCCCACATATGATGTTGTGCAAAGTATGCCACGCTGCGTTGTGCGTGTGTAGGAAGAATCCCTCCATCAAATAAGTCCTTATCCTTATTACAACAACAAAAAAGAAAAATTGGATGAAAATTAAATTGAAATGTCTTACGGTAGTTGGTCATTTAATTTCGAGACGAGATGTCGTATCAAAATCTTCTGTTTCGTGTTGCTACCGTTTATTTACGGAAGTCGTTATGCATTTCCTCATATCGTGTAAAGAAACGCATTTAATTTCGTATGTATATATATATTTAAGTTAATGAATTTACCTATTTCTTGTAATAAGCTTGGCGATGAACTCCCAAACGCGGTGGTTCTTGCATATGAGGAGGCAAATCGTACGGCTGATGTGTTCGTACCAGCATGCGAGCGACGCGCCGAATCCTATGAGTGGCCACACGCGCCGGGGAGCAACTCTCCTCATCATGTACTGAGTTGCTTGCGCTCCTTTGGGTGTTGGGAAATAAGGCTGTAATCCCCAAATTAATTTAATTTAACGTCACGTGTTTTCAAAGAAGGACGTAATCAAATTATGATGCAACTATTCAATCCAACATTAATAAAATAATAACTATCCCTATCCGTTCAGAATATATTTAATTATCATCCACGTCCCAGAAATAGGATATTGGCCCCATGAAAATTATGTAATTGCCTACTTCGTGTCAGAGTCATATTCTTTTCTACTACGTATTAGTATTACTAGCTAGAATGGTCCCAATATCATTAGACAACAACATAAATAATGTACTTAGATAAATAGCAATACACCAAACAAACACCGTCAGAATCAAAATCTTTAATGATCATATTATCCAAAATAATCACCATAACTCCGTATGACATAATAAAGCATAGGATCTGAAAACAATGAATGATCATCCCTTTGCATTTAATATATAAACCGCTTAGCTTAAAGATTTTTAAATGCATGGGCGTCACACACACTTGACCACCTCCCCTTTGACTGGAAAATTTAATGCAAAAGACCGAAGTCCGTATGGGTCTTACCGGCGCGAGAAGGGTCAACGATTTGACCGAGCCAGGGTACTTAACGGCTAGAGCCATGGCTAAGATGCAGCCCAAGGAATGAGCCACTATGTGGAAAGACCTAACCTTGTACGGCTCGAGCACGGACCTCTCTATCATGTCCAAATGCTCCCTTAGAGTGTAGAGCGAGTCCGTCGGCTTTGGGCTCCGGCCAAAGCCTAGGAGGTCCACGGCGAGGAATCTGTACTTCGATTTCGCCCGCCGTGAGAAATTGGGGTAAAGGGTTTCCGTCCAAAACGCCGACGATGATATGAAGCCGTGGATGAAGAGTACGTCTTCTTCCACGTTTTCTGCTACGGTGCAAAACGGTTTAGAGGAAAAAAAAACAGGGTACGATTCTTGGAAGGAAGGGAAGGGTGAAAAAACAGAGCATACCTACGGCGCCGCCGGCCTTGACGAAGAGGGTGTCGTTGGACGTCCAGCTAGTGCAGGTGTCGCAGTCGCAGTCCGACCACCGTGGGACGGGGAGCTTTCCTGGCCCTTCGATTCTTCCCTGGAGCATTTCGACGATGGTGGAATCGACGGTGAAGGTCGGCGGCGGTGGGAGGGTTTTTTTTCTCCTCCTCAGTGCAGCGCCGTCGCCGCCTTCTTCTCCTCTGTTTGAGGCGACGATCGCGGACTTGGCGGCGGAGGCGAGGGATGGCCGGGCGTAGAGCGTGTCGGAGATTTCTTCTAAGTGGACCTTCGTGCAGGTGAGTCGGACAACCTTGGACTCGCCGGGCTCGGTGACGAGGATCTTTCCGCCGCCGCCGGTGATGGCTTCCTTGGCGGAGGAGGAGGAGCAGTAGCAGGGCTTCCACTCTGCTTCGACGAAGAAGTCGACGGTTTTGTAGACGTAGCATAGGATGAAGTCCGTTAAGTCTAGCATTGCGAAGACGATGAAGCTTAGGACTTCGTTCAGAGTGTTCCCTGCTATCTTCAGAGCCTTTGTAACGTTGTTTCTGTTCAGTGCCGCCATTTTTTAAGGTAGAAAGGAAAATGAAGAAACAGAGAGGTGATGAAGAACGGAAAGCAGGGGAGGAGAGAGTATTTGATTCTTTTTTGTTCTTTGCTTTTTGCTATTTGCTTGAACGATTAATGGCTTCCCATATATGAATCATTGTTGATGATCTTTTTCTTTCCCAGAAATGTTGATGATGATGATGATGTACTTCTTCCACAATGCTGCTAAGCTAACAAGAACAAGAAAGAAGAAGTAGAAGAGTAAGAAATGGACAAAATACCAAGTTTCCCATTAGTCTTATTTTCAGCTATATATGCAAGTGGGACTGACAAAAAAATCACAGCAAACTCACATTAGAGTAAAAAAAAGTATGTAGATAAAAAAAGAAAAAAAAAATGGTGGGAGAGATATGTAATAAAGAGAGGCTGGTTTATGACACACGTAGGCACAGGTAGCAGATACTAAATTGAATGCAATGACGACATTAAAAAGGGGTTTGCTAATTAAACAAGAAAAACGGAAGGTTGGTGGTAGTTGGAACCTCCATTGGAAAAAATATTTACAAGTCTTGATTTTGAAGATCGCTTAATATACTCTCTTTTCGAATGTGTCTTGTATGTTTAAAGACGATATTTTTTTTTTCCTTTCTGTACAGAAAAAATCCCACATTTAAGATCTTTACTCAAAAATTGAGTCAATGTGCTTTCGTGTGAGGGGGATAGCCCACTAAACAAACACATTTTAGCTTACGCATTTGTTTTTCTTTCCTAAGCAGTTAGTTTGCTTGCCCTTTGTATTTCTTCAATTTCTTTTTTCTTTTTTATTTCATCTTATTAAAGATTCGAGCGTTAGGTACCAATGGACATCGTATGTATGACAAGTGGAACTCACGAATCTATTGAGAGTTAATGAAGAGGTGATGAAATATTCAAACAAAACCTCCCTCGCATTTACTGCAGTTTTTATCTAAGCCACATGAGCGCGCTCTCTCTCTCTCTCTCTCTCTCTCTCTCTCTCTCTCTCGGCAATATCGTGAGTGAGAGAGATTATAAATGCAGATTCGTGTCAAGATCGAACTTAAGGCGAGAAGGGATTTCATGGGAATATATTTAGATCCATAATGAGCAAATACAACCTAAGATCAAGAAAACATATTAATTAATCATAGAATTAAGAAATGGGCATGAGAGCGAAGTGTGTTAACTAACAAATATCGACTGTGATAATGATCGTTTCTTCCATGCAATTATCTAGAAACTATTTCATTTCACTATAGATAGATCCTTCGGGTTTGTGGGCTTTGCATTTATTAATTTTTCTCACCCACCCACTAAGACCAATCTATTGTATTTGTGTGTGAACTCGATCTGTTAAAATAATTGGATAATCATATATATTAACTATATATATATAATCATGGAATAGTAAAAATATACTTTGAAGAAATAAACATATTCGTCATGTGGGTGGCATTATGTGTTGATCACTTGTATTTCAATCAATGAAACTGTATGTTGTCGAAAGAGATGTATGTTGTATTATTCTCCTTGAACTATCTGGAAATTTCGATATTTAATATCATGGCCTAACAGCGTAAAATATTGGCACAAAGAAAAGAGAAATGAGCTTTGAAATTGAAAGTCATACCTAACTAAGCAGCACCTGCAAAAATATTTAACACAAAAAGTCAAACGGGTCGGGTCGGTTTCTCGGTTATCCAATGAAATCGAATATGCTCAATGAGAATTCTATTAAACATTAATTAGTTAGTTGAAAAATGTTACGGTAACAACAAACAGCAAGCATTAATTATTTCTGGCATTTTGGCCGTTAGATGTTAGAAAATAAAGAAGACGAACGGATATGTAAAATTGATTCTCTGGTAAGTTAGGGACTAAATATTTGTTGTTTATCGATTTGAAGATAAATCGTTGGTCTGAAATTATCTTCTTCTACAGAATCACTTCCTATTAAAGTTAAATGCTGTCGGCACAACCAAATCGAAGACTTACGAGAGGTTTTATTAGGAATATATATAAAAAAAATCCCACAATTCTATTGCTTGTTTGAATAAGAATTCTCCACTTATAACCACGAATTGTGGGCTCTTGATCACGTTCTACAATTATTAAATGCTGATACAGAATATAATGTTCATAGGACGATAAAATTTGTGGTACATATCGATATCTTACACAGTTGAACCTGTCAAAATAATATCTTGGAAGAGAAAAAATAGGAAGAGAATATCAAACTCATCTGCTGCCTACATTTTGAAATCAATCTTTTGCCCTTACTACAAATATTAATTGACACGTTATTTTCTGTGTGCAAATATCAGCTGCCTTCGACCAGGGACAGCATTTTCTACTTCAATATTTTTTCTTGTCCTCATAAAACGAACAAAAAAAAAAAATCTTTCTAAAGAGAAAAAAAAAAAAAATTTAATCAGCCCCATTTTGTCTTTCACCTTTCCGTGGGCATTTGTCAAGCAAGTGCTATATGTAAATCTTATTTGCAGTATTTACCTTAATGGTCCCTAACTGGGCCTAACGAAATATGGCTTCTTACAGCCCAATACAATATTGATAAAATCATACAAGATTATAAAGGACAAAAAACACATATATGAAGTAGACTCATCACGAAATGCTTCATTATTTTTCATTGAGAAAAAACATATAAGAATCATAGTAGCACTATTTCCCAGCTCGGAATATTATTGAGAGTTAGTGGAAAAATAATTGTTGAATCTTGACGCATAGGGTATGGCAAATATTCGTCATTACATCGAGTTACTTAAATACAACTGTAGACTGTAGTAATGATATTAATAATAAAATACACACACTCGTACGTGCGTTGGAATTACATGCAGGGAGTGGTTGTCAATGTTTTGAGGAGATGCCTAATAATACAAAACACTAAATGCCAACACCTGCGTTAATGCATATTTATTCTCCTGTTCCTCACTGGTAATAAAAAGTGAGCAGCAGTAACACAGCCCATACAAGTAAGTTGAAATTGAATGTACTATAGAACAGAAATAATAAGGGCCTCACAGCTTTTCCCAGTAGTTGAAGGAATCCTTCGTTCTTGAGGTAAGTAGCTATTTTGATTTTTTTTTTTTCTTGTTTTGCAGTAGTCATCGTTTGTTAGATTCTTCTTTCTTTCATTTTTCTGGTTGCCGTAGAATGTAAAAATTTTCGAACTGTTTTGGAGTGTTTATTTGCCTGAATCTGCTCTTGTCAGGAGTTATTTTTGCTTATATCTTACGCATTAAACCTTTTTTCCTGCTTCAGCAGATTGAGGCTTACAACAGGAGCTTTTTCTTGCACAGATGAGTTTATAGATAGTTAATGATGTTCAAGCAATCATCTGCCAGAAATCATCAAAGGCCAAGAAGGTTGATAAATTTGAAGCAGAGCCTCAAAATATGTGCTGTAATTGTTATGTTCACGTGGTTTCTCTATCAATTCAAGAGAGCCCATCACAGTGAGGATGTAAGCACTAAACAAGAATCCGAAAATGGGGAGTTGATGAAGATGGGCAGAAAGGGCTTAAGGGAAGAACAAAGCTCGGGTTTCGGAAAAGGAGATGATGTAATTGCAGTCGACGAAGAGGGAAGGAGTGTTGAGGAGAGCCAAGAAGGAAGCAATGACAAAGACTCGGAGATTGATGGCAATGACGATGATAAAGAATCGAATGACGACGAAGCGGAGAGCAATCAGTTTCAAGATTCGATCGACGAAGATGATGTGGGAACATAGGATCAAAGCAAAAAACATATGCTCGTTGGCGAAGAAGAATCATAAGTATGATAATCTGAGCTGTTCGATAAGAGATTTTGCTGGCAATAAATAGAGTTAAAAGCCCCCTTGTGACTGAGATTTTCTTTTTTCTATTACGAAGTTGAACAAATCTGATGCATTTTAGCAGAGAATTACAAGAAGAAATAAAAAAGCAGGTCTCTGTTGCTATGTGTTTCAGAATGATTGAAAATTAAGTGGTTCGCAGAACAGAGAAGTACCATCAGATCACAAGCTAAATCAGATAAAGCTGAGTTCTCTAAATCCCAAGGGCAAACTAATGAAGCCCAGAAATCTCAAGGCTTGAATAACTGCAGTAGAAAACAAACGGCAGCCTTCGAATGAATCACCCAACGGTTCTATGCGTATTTGCTCTTGGCTGGCTCGTGTGCGTCGTTCCACTGCAACAACATCCATACAATGGACGTGCCTACATAAAAAAAAAAAGACTCTGTAAGAAAGAAACTAACTTTAGATACAACGTTAAGAGCTGCAAGAGTTTAGTACTTCTTTTCGCCGTTTAATATATATAGAAGATTCATCTCGGCCCCTCTTCCAAACACAAAGAAATGTATTGAATAATTGGCTATTCAGATAAAAATTCACAATATTTTTCATACGAGAGGAGTTTAGGTGGTGTTACCAGCAAAAACGCCAACAGTCGTCAGATTCCCGAGAGCCATCGTATGGTATATCAAATACTCGGAGAGGAAATGGCCAAACGCGTAAACGAAGGATAAGAATGTGACCAGATACAGAGGCTTGTTATCGAGGTTGAATGCACAGACAAAGCAAAGCGTGCAAGTCAGCAGCGTCCAAACTCCAAATGTCCGGCCATGAATTTCAGTCACTGCAACAAAGACGAGAAATCATCAGAATGTGTGGGTTAGGATTCTCCAAACCCAATTTCGCCTAAAGATCTAAAGCAACGATTACATCCATTACATGGGGGAAAACAACATCATTTTCTAAGAATGCAACTTCGAAGCGACTCAAAGTACTTCTTAACCCCAAAATAAACTCTACCAACTGGAGATTCCGAATGAATCAAGTTACAACTCGTGTGCAGTTTAAATTACACATCATTGATCTAATCCCTCGTCCATCGCAAATCTATGCCACAAACAAATCAATTTAACTGTTATTACCCCCACAGATTCAGGCAACAACCAGCTGATTCGAACACTCTGAATATATGAAATACTACAGTCACGTCAGATATAAAAGCGACCCTTTTATTAATTGAATTGGACAACTGAACTGCTATTCGTATTCAATTTCAGCATACAAATTCTCGTACTTGCAGAAACATCAAAGTCCCCATTAGTACAAACATTCGACAGCACTGATACGACCCGATCGATCTGAGATTTCGAATCATCGCGTGAACAGAACCAGAATCGAAATAGACGATGAGAAATGAGAAAACAGATCAGAGTGCCCAAAAAGATCAGAAGAATCCAAAGTACTCACTCTCGGTTTGTGAGAAAACTGCCATTTTGAGAGCCCAGATATCGAAGAACCCGAACCAAACCGAAGCTAATCGGAGAGTGCCCACAAGCATCAGCCACCAACCTAACAACTTCATCTTCTGCAATGCAACACTCTATAAGAGCTGGGAGACAGCTATAGGCTGATTCTAACCTATAGCAACCAAAGAAATTGGGAACAAGGCTGTATTAATAGAACACTAAAACATAAGCAACAGCTCCAGCTAAGCTATCATTATAATCTCACGCATTGGCATTGGCATTGTCGTTTTGCTTCAGTTTTTTTTCGTTAATATAATTTAATTACCTGTGGGATAATAGTACTCATTCGTTTTAACGGGAATCTACACAAAAATACTCATTTATATAAAAAAATTCGCAAGTCAGAACCCTGTCAGATTTCTTTTTATATGTAAATACCTATTAGAATAAAATTTTTGCATATTGGTACCCGTTCCGCTGCAAGTACGTCATAGAACACATTTAGGTACCACAGAGAGTAGTACATAATACGGTGAGAAAATGATACATTATATAACACATTAAGGTACCATATAAAACGTATATAGGTACCATATAAACGCGTGACGTGGTACGCAATACACATATAAAAAGGCACGTCAAGACTAGAAAAATGATACACATAATCGAACGAGTACTTATATAAAAAAAATTTCTGACATGGATACTGACTTGCAAATTTTTAATATAAATGGCTATTTTTCCTGTAAATTCACCTTGTTTTAATCATTTATTATAAGTAAATTGGCCCTAGATGGGGGGAGGTAAGATTATATGGTTGGGAATTACGGTGACATGACAGAGTGATCGACAATGGTAAAGGAATCAGATCGATCTTCAAAAGACACAAATGGTGTCCCTGCTGCTCTTTCTTTACAGTGATGAAAGCATTCACCTACTATAACAGTTTCCACATTTTTTTTCCACCTCTCAAACAGGCGTCAAAACTCGGGCGAAAGAAGAACAGAGAACGAATGTTTTCTTCACTGCTAAAGAAAAACTCCCTTAAAAAGGAACGAAGTTAATAAATGAAAAATTATACTGTTCTTCGTTTTTTAGACTTCTCCGAGAACTAAACGCTGATCCGAAGTTGACGGAGACATGAACCCAGTACAGGCACTGCTTTGTTCTATGTAGATAGAAAGTTTATGTAGCTGCACAAAAAAATGAGTAAAGAAACTAATAAGCAAAGAGACGAAATAAAATTTCAGAACAAGTTTGCTATATTACATGACTGACTTTTGTTTCTTCCAAGCATAGGTTTAACAAGATGTTTAACATGATAAAGGAAGGCTCGTATTGATTTCACCAGGCAGGATTATTTGGCCTCAAACATGTAGAAGACAACAACAATAAGTGAAGGCTTTCAACTTACTTGGATTTGAAAAGAATAAACAACATGATGAGATCATCATTGGACAGGCAAAACCGCATTGAGGTTCTTCGGGAGTATCCAACCAGCGGGATATTCAAGCCCGCGAGCTTCTAGATGGAGGTGCCAATTATTAATCCGATCACAACCTTGAGGAACGGCTTCCATTTGGCTCTCATCCTCCACAATCTGTTCTATGAAAGTTGTCTCCTGAGGAGAAATAACAATGAATAATAAAATTAACAAAGTTGCACAGATTAAGCATACTGTTCACAAATTTGAAGGAGCAATATGGAGAAATGAAATGATGCATACTTGGAAACCCTCCTTCACTGTGTCTAATTGTCGAATCGGAGCTGAAGTTGGACGATGCCATCTCTTGGGATCCCACAAGATGGTGCTGTTGAATGCAAAGCCAGACATGTCGACATGGAATCTACGTAGTCTTTTGCTCTTCTCGTTTGTATGCCATCCTATAACTCCACTTCCATTACACACAGGACCTTCCAGTATCGCTTTATTTTTGCTTTGAGCAAGCATGCCAACAGGCCAGGTGCCAAAACGACTGGAATATAAGAAAAGAAACAGAGACCATTGACTATGACTATACAACGTGTTCACGAACTAATAAGCAGAAATTTACAACTTAATTTTGGATCAGTGCACCATTGGCTAAGTTATCAACCAGCAAATAACTTCGTTAAGAGAAACAGAAACAGTACATGTTGCTCGAAACGAAGCTCCCAAACGATGTTTCCAATAAAAACCAATTACATCATAAACTTGTACATCTTCCTACCGGAAACCAAAATACTTCTTCGGCTCATTTTTTTCTTAAATAGCTTTGGTAAGCAACTAGGATACAAGAACCATGATAGGACAATAGCTCAATGAATGGGTTTGTACTACTCAACCAACTATTTCAACAATTCCAGCTACAGTGTATATATATTAAACGAAAAGTGCCAATGACCCAAGCAAACAAATCGAAATACACATATGAAAACTAACCTGATCTCTCGCATGTTCTCAAACAACTCGAGCGAATAGATATTGTCATCATCAGCAAAGTACACGATGCCCTCCAGTTTGTGCCTCTCGATATGCTCCAAGGCAATATTCCTCTGGTGGACTCCTCTATCCTTCACATCCGTCGTATTCTCTCTGCAGACCAAATGTCTGTACAGAACACCCATATTCCTTAACATTTCGCAAGTCTCGACAGACGCAGAGTTCATCTCCACCACAATCCATAGCACAGGTGGTCTTACCAACCTCAAAACCTGCCCTAGCCGATTCAGATAATATGCCTGCAACGCCCTGTTGTACGTCGGAGTAACCACGATAAGTTGCTTCTTGAGAAAAATCTCCAAAGCATCCGATTTCAATGTGTTCGCCGAAGCTCTACCCACAGCCCCAAATTCAACAGCGTTTACAACCACATCATCACTGCTCCCCTCAACCGCACGTCTCGTCACGGGCGCGCCCAACATTCCCATTTCAATTGGATGCTTCAACTCATTGAATTCTTCGTTACTAAATGGAGCCATACCAAGCAAAAACCCTAGGAAAAAGAAAATCGTACACCGAAACACCAACCTCCTCCACGGCGCGACGCTGTTGTAACTGCTCTTGCGAGGATACTGCCTCTGAAAGGCGATCGAGGCTAAAAGCCTACCGAGCGGAGAGAGCGACGTTCTCCCGTGGGAAAACAACTTGTGAGTCGGCGATTCCGAAGCATACGGAGAACCGTTGCCATTCGATCCGTTGGAAAAGTACGATCGTTCGTTGTATGGCGATAGCGTTCTCCGAATCGAAGCCATTCGAAAAAGGCGATCGCATCGAACGCCGCAAAATGGTTCGAATAAATCAAAATCGAGGCGAAACTTGGGGAGAGAATCAACTAAAGCCCTAATAACCCGCAGATGAGCTGACCAATGAGTCCTGATCCTTACGAAAACCAAATACGAAACAGAAAATCAAACGTATGCCAAACAAATAACAGAGACGAGATCTGTTGGAATGAGAAAACACAGCTCATGAAGAAGAAAATGTTGTGTTTCGTCGAGTGTGGTTGCCACCTGAAGTTTGACAACGCTGAAGGGTTATATTTGTAAAAGCATCATATTTCCCCCGATAAGTTGGTCAAATCCTCGTTGACCTGTAGTAGGCTTTTGTACCACATTATGATTGCATTTATTTATGAGTATATTATGATTCAGCCCATATTCATGTTTAAAAATCGTGTTCAGCCCTTGTCAGAAAAAAGCAACTAGTTTTAAGGATCCGATTTTTCATACCACTTCATCGGTCTGTGGTACCACTACTTTGTTTCGTAATACCACTTCTTTGTTATGCAGTACCAAATAATTGCTCTGCAGTACCACTTAATTGTTCTGCATACCACTTCATTTTTCTGCGGTAAAAATGAAGTGGTACTGCAGAACAAAAGAAGTGGCATTGCAGAACAATTATGTGGTACTGCGGAACAAAGAAGTGGTACTACAGAACAAGAAGTGGTATCACAGACCGATGAAGTGGTATGAAAAATCGAGTCCTTAAAACTAATTACTTTTTCTGACAGGGGCTGAACACGATTTTTAAAGTTGAATGGGGGCTGAATTGTAAAGGTCCCATTTATGAATGGCACAAAATTCAAGCAAAATAAGAAAAAAAAAAACGGCCGATCACGTTTAGGCCACAACATTTCATGGTGACATGTAATATCAATGAACATGTCATATATAAACATCCTTGTGAATTTAAGGGTATATTTGAATTCACGCCTAGTCACAAGTTTAATTTAAGATTTGGCACTGTCAGAAACTTTAATTTGAAGGATCCAATGTAAAATTTATGATAAGGACCTAATTTTAAAAAATGATATAAAAAAGTGGTATAAGATGATCGTTTTGTTACAAAATTTCAACATATTTTCAGAAAATGAAGTGGTACTGCACCAGTGAACTGGTATCGGTGAACATTAACTGATACCGAATGATCGTTTTGTGTTACAAAATATCAACATATTATTATTTCAGAGCAATGAAGTGGTACACTGTAGAAATCGGGTCCTTATAACTAAATTATTTTCGGACAGGTTCTAAAATGAAAAGTACCCTTTACCACGGTTGTCATGACCGGACCGGACCGGCCGGTCCCGATCGGAAATCGATGAACCAGTCGGAATTCCGGTTCGGTTCCGGTCCGGTCTAAGTTTTGATTAAAAAAAAAAAAAAAAGTGAAATATACAAATATAACCAAATCAGTGAATATCTATACTATTTATTAATTGTGAGGGGTACTTAAAAACTGTCTAATTGGTCTAATTTGGTGTATCAATTACACCAAAATTTCAAGCCAATTGGGTAGTTATTTACACTTTTATTAATAAAAAATAGAAAATATATCCAATCGTATGAATGAAAAACTAACCCACATTGTGGGTGCACAATACTAGTATTGAAATATGCATTTGGTCTAGTGGTAAAATACTTTGGATGTTTGTGGTTGGGCTGGATTTGATTCCTATCCAAACCCATTTTACATGTCTATTTTATAATTAAACTATGAGTCCAATATTTCAGTTTGACCCCTAAAATTTATAAATTTACTTTTTGAGATTTATTATACCATAAATTTTAACTACTAGCACAATTTACCTTAATTCAATATGTTTATAAAATTCTAATTGAAAAAGTTCATGAAAGCATAGATATTTTCGATGTTATATGATTCATTCACTCATAAAATATATATTTATTAAATCTAGAGGTAATGATTTTATACCGGTTTAATTTCGATTTTATACGGTTAAACCACTAAACCTTACACCACTAAAATTTTCCTATTTAGAACCTTGCCCTTTACTTAATACGCGTGAGAGCAGTAGCCCCTAAATTCGGTCACATGGTCAGAGTTTACGAGGAAAAAGAGAAAGGGGTGCTGATTATTTTCTTTTCAATGATATTCTACTATTCTCCATTTCTAAACGATTATGTAGTGCCACACACTTTAGCAAACCTATGATTTGACATATGGTTATTTTATTGAGTGGCTGGACTATACATAATTCTTATGCAAAAGCTCCGTACAGAAAGAAACAGAAGGCCAAAGAGGGATACATGTAAAATACAAATACAATGTTGGGACTTGAGAAAAATAACAAACCACACACACACAGTGAGCCCCGCCGCGGCGTATGTATGTCGCATTAAAAAGAAAAAGAAAAAAAAATTCCATAAAGAAGCTTCTTAATCTTGCCCAAATCCTTTTTCTGCTAGCAGTATTCAAAAGATTCATGGAGTTCGACTTCGACGTGTAAGTAAATAAGTATCACCTGGCTTTTCGAGTCTTCCGTTTCGCAACGAAAACCTTTTTTTTTTTTTCCTTTTCTCGGAGACTCTCATCAGCTCTTCACGCTCGCGGGCTTTTGGGGTTCCCACGAACTTTCATTCTCGGAATAGAAACGATTGCAATAATCCCCCCAATCAACGCTGCAATTGCTGCAACCACCAAGGCCGGCGAGTTTCCCCCGCCGAAGAGCGCGTCCCACGGGCCCGCTCCAATCGACACAATGATCTGTTTTTTTTTTCAAAAACATAAAAATCAGACAGTTGAGCTTACGATCGCTTCTATTACATCACCGATGTCTTTTCGCCTTTCACGTACTAACAGAGTATCGTGATTCAGAAGCATGCGTACCTGCGGAGTAACAATTGCCAGGTTCAGAACTCCCATGGATAACCCTGCAAGAATTAGTTGATCGCTTCAGTTATTAAGGTAAAAACCGCAAGAACGAACTTCGTATGCAAACGCTGTTTCCCCGACTTATTGTGACCTACCTTGACCGAGGCCCAGCCCCTCGATGCGTGTAGATACCAATGCATAGGGAACGCTATATGTTATCTGCATAAAGAAATCATCAAGAAAACTTAAGATCAACAGCTTCGGAAAAATTGCAGCTGTAACTCAAAAAAGGGCTTAATTATTTTTCCAACCCGTAATTTAGAGAGGGCGGCAGGTCTAAAACTAAGCAATTTCGGGACATTATAGTCAGGATCCTTGTTCTTGCTCCAAATTCTAGGATGACATTATACAGAAAATAACTTCCAAATCTAAACAATTTTGGGACAAATCTAATGATCTGGTGTACATTGTCCATTAATTGCTAAATTTTGAAAGTTATTATCCGTATAAAGTCACTACCTAAATTTTATGACCCTTTTATGTGCCAACCCCTCTAAATTACTGGACGAAAAAAGTAATCAAGCCTTAAAAAAATAGCATCTTTTCTTACCGCAAGAGGAATTCCTAGGATCGCGAACAACACCAACGCCCCCGCGACGATCCCATTGGGGGGAAGACCACCGTTCAAATCCAAATTGCTCCTCACGCCAGCAATGATGAGCATGGCCACGAAGCACAGAGAAAGAAGGATGTTCGACAGGCCCCACGTAAAACCCGCCCCCCATTTCCTACACAGCTTCTCCATGAGCAAAGACGTAATGCCGAGAAACACAGAGTTCAGCATCAACCCAAACGACCCAATTCTGACACCTTGGCTGTAATTCTTCCCATCGTTGGGCTCGCCGCCGTACACTTCCCTGGCCATCCAATCAGTGTCGAATAAAAGAAAGGGAAACCACCCAAGCCAGTTTAGGGCTGTGACGAGGAGAATTATCCATACGGTGAATGGAAGGTATTTGAAGGTTCCAAAGAGTTCCCATAGGAAGGCTTCGTGCTCGGGGGAAGAGCCGCCGGGCTGGCTTGAAGCGGTTGCTAGGGGCTCTTCGTGGGCCGAAAAGAGGGTTATGGAAGTTGTTATTACGACGAAGATGATGTCTATGATGAAGGCTGCCTTGAGATTGGCGCAGTTTACGTTGCAAGAAGAGGTTAGGGTGAATGAGAGGACTTTGTACCAGTTGCTGTAGGCGCCGGTGGCATATCCTAGGATGTTTCCAACGGCCATGAATAGGGAGAAGTAAGCATTTGCTACTCGAGTTCTTCGATGGTCCTTCCCTGGAGGAGATACGTGTAAGAACATGAGTTGTTTGTGGGCATTTTTTTGAGAGATGGACACGGAATTAGTGCACAGAAAAAAAAATGAGCTTCTTTGGACTACTTTCTTGATTTGGAAGCCAAAGAATTCAGATTCTCCTAACTACTTGCTGGAAAGGCATGTAAGAATATGAACTGTTTGTGGGCATTTTCTTGAGGATTATGAAGAAATGAAAAGGAAATTAGTACACAGAATAACAATATCAGCTTCTTTGGACTACTTTCTTGATTTGAAAGCTCAACAATTCAGCTCCTTCTAAGTGCTTACTGAAAAAGCTTGTGAACTATTATGTGACAGAGGATCGATCTTATAGCCATATAAGGAAAAAAGGGGTCGAACAAGTAAACCTAAGAGGAGACCATGATTGAAGAAAAGCTGTTAAAAGACCATTTCACTTTCAAGACGCCTCCAACATATGCATCAAAAATTCCATGAAAGTGAAATCAAATCAAGACAAAAACACTTGTATATAAGATTGAGCAGAAGATATACCAGTCAGATCGGCAAGAAGGGCGCGGCAAGGGCCTTGAGTCATATTATTAGCAATATCCAAAATCCAAAAGCCAAGCACGAAGGCCACAATAGCCCTCGTCTTCGTCTTGTCCCCAGGCCTATCCCCGACCAAACCCCCAATATCCGCAGCGAAGCCGATCACGAGCACCGAGACCACGATCGCCACCGCGCCGGCGAGGATAAACGGCCGCCTCCGACCGAACCTGCTCGTGCACCGGTCGCTGAGGTGTCCGACGAGCGGCTGGACCACGAGTCCGGCTAGGGGCCCGCAGAGCCAGATTATGCTGGCCCAGGCGTGGGGGATTCCGAGCTCTTGGACGTAAGGGGTGAGCAGCGACAGCTGCAGGGCCCACCCGAACTGTATTCCGCACGCTATCGTCGCGGCTCGGAGTAGGGTTCGGAGAGGGGTCCGCGGCGCCGGTCGGCCGAGCGATATGGTGCGGTTCGGCTGGGACTGGCCGCCGGCGGCGGCGGAGGCTCGCGTCGCGGTTTTGGGAGAAGCCATTGAAACGAGGAAAGTGCTTGGCTTTCCTTTTTTTTGCTTCCAATTTCTGAGGTTGGGTTCAATTTGATGAAAGGCTTTTTAGCTGAGCTGAGGAGAGACAAAGGTGGTGAGAATGAATGAAATGTTGTTGGAAGCTGATTAGAGGAGGAAATGGTATAAGTGGAGTTTGCTACTTTTTGATATTTAAAAGGTTACTGTATGTGATTAGCAATTTAGATGCCGAATCAAATGTAATCTAAACTTCATTTGATTAACGCAAATCAAATCTTTATTTCATTATCGAGACTGTTCTTGATTTTTAAAAACTGATCCTTTTGATTCAAGTTGTCCTAATAAAAAATGACAACTGAGTCCTACCCCTCCGTCCCGCTAATTTTATCAAAATTTTCCATTTCGGGCGTCATAATAATTTTATCAAGCTTTCCTCATTTAGCAAATAACTATCACAGTTAATTAATATAATAATATTAGATATTCTTAAAAGACGTATCAAAATATACACTTTTTTACCTTTTCATTGTATTATATTATTATAATAATTCCACCTTAATTTGCGTGCCCATCAATTTATGTGATGACATTGCTGGGAAGAGGGAGTATAAAATTGAACAATAAGATTTTAACCTATCCTTCGTTGCATTTGGATTGGATTAAAAAAATGTGTAGAATGTAAGTTTACGGTCGTAAATGAGTGGAGTTTTTTTATTTGAGGTCAAGATTGAGACACTGAAAACAAAATATGAAAAATGCTCTTGAATTTTTAATTTAAGACTATAGTATCTCGACTCATCGAGCTACTTAAACATGTTCCAAATTGAACGATTAAAATGTGATAACACTCGATGGGAACAACTGAAAGGTAACATAATATTTTAGATATTCATTTACTAAATTTAGCCGCGTATATACGGGGTTTGACAATAATTAATACGAAAATAAGACAAACAAAAGAATGGTGCTGAGCTGACATATCTGACTAGGCAGCTCTCCCGATATTCTGTTGCCCAAACCAAAATTAAATAAACATTGAAATTATTCGCCATAAAACATGAAATTATACACTATATTGTAGAAACTGGTAAAACTAAATGTGTCACCGCCTACTATCGAGATTTTTCTCAAGCTACGGAGTTTAAATCCAAGATGATCAATCCTAGTGGGCCGTACATCACCATGTGTTATATTATATAATAATAAAGAGTGTCAATCATTGAATGAAATTTAAATAATAAACTATATAATGAGCCGAGCTGTGAAATGTTGGGAGGAAGCTGACGCATATGATTTTATTATACTCGACGATTGGGTTACGGCCACGTAGGGGTGTGACTATTATGTTCATGACAAAACTCCATTTTAGATAAGTCAAGCTTTTAACCTTATTTTATTTGCTATTGTTACCAAAGATTAAATAACCAAAAAATAATGGCAATCATTCATGGAAACATGAGAGGGACTGGCTCATGATTTCCAGATCATCCTTTTCTATTTCCAGAAATATGAATCGTTTTATTATTGTAAGAAAATTCTGGAAATAAAAGAGCTGTTCGTTGGAACCAATTACTAGCTTACAACAAGTTCACTTGGTAGAATGGAATCGATTGTATGGCAATTTGTGGCTACACGTGGCTCGTGTAATTTTAATCATGCATCCTCAAATTGTTACATAATACTATATTGTCACGTAAATTTTAAATGGAAATGAATAAATTCCAAACCTTCTTTTGTGAGTCTGATTCGATTTTCCACATAAAGTAACATTATGTCCACTTTTCTTGCCATCATATTGTCCTTGGATTACATATATTTTCCCACTTCCACATATTGGATTATATATATCGTTTTGTAACGCCAAAAATCCCATCTAAAATGGTGTTGATATATACATATGGTGGGTTGGTAAATGGCTTAAATGAAAATTGGCAACTTATTTTTTTTCCTAGGAATGGACTGCTGATGGGCTAATTGAATAGAATCAAGTTTTACGAGGGCCCATTTACAATAATGGTTAATCTATTAAAGATTCGATGGGCCAACTCAACAATGGTTATAATCGTATGGTTATATAAAAGATATCAATGAATGAATAGTCTGGCAATCTTTTATAATTCGATCGTATTATTAATTTTCTATGAAACAAGAACTGTTTCCCTGGACCGAAGCATAAAATAGCCTGTTTCTCTGTGCCGTTGCAAAACTAATACATTGGGCATGTGCTTTCCTTAGATTAATTTGTTCAATATATATAAATATCGAAATACGTATATCCTGATTCAAATGCGTACAATTCAGGTGACATGTATGGAGAATGGTCCTCAGAAGCTGTTGTATAGTATTGCATTTGCTTCATAGTCTGACTTGGCTATTAAAATGAAATAGTAAAAAATTGGAACTGTTGTAAATTGTAGAAAAGAATCAAAGAATAGATTACATCCTCTTATATTACTACATTATAATATAATAATTCGAGTTAAATAAATTAGACCAAAGTGCTGCACTTCGATGTCGAGGGATCGTAAATCGCCGGAACCAAATATCTCCTCCCATTAGCGCCTTCTGCGTTGTAGCTCGCGCCGGTGGTTTTCTCCACCAACAGGTCGCCGGCGTAGCCTGGATAAGCCCCCTTGGCGTAAACGCCGGGACAGGCGGACGCTGCCTCCAGCGGCGCCTCCGACGGGCCCTGGTAAAACCCGTTACCGAAAGGGTTCGTCGCCGTTCCGACCAAGAGCGCCGCCAGATTCGCGACGGCGCCGTCCATGCCGACGTCGTTGTTGGGGGCGACCAGCGGCGGGCTCTGTGGGCCGTACGCCGGCTGGTGGAAGGGCCACGCGCAGTAGCCTGGGCATTGAATCTCGGAATTACCAACCCATATGTAGGCAAATTTGGTGCTCTTTTCCCCCTTCTTCTCTGCGATTGCAGCCTTGGAGCCGTGGGTCCCGCACCGATTCATGCAGAATCCGTCGACGGCGACGTCGGAGGAGGTTAGGACGACGTTGATGGCGTTTTTCTGCTCGCCCTTGGAGGCTAGTTGCTGGATCTGCTTTTCCGTGAGTGCTTTTCCCAGAGAGTAGGCCTCGTCCGAGATTTGTCGGCCTAAGAAGAGAGAGAGCGATGGGACCTTCTTGGGACTGCCGGCGATGTTGTAGTACTTCTCTGTTCCCGTCTTCCACCAGGCGGCGACGGACGGCGGCGGTTGGGTCTCAGGCTTTGCCGCCGATGATGACTGAATTGAGGTGATGAAGTCCGTGACGATGGCTTTCTGGGAAGGGCTGAATTTTCCGTACCATATCAGATTGACGGAGATTCTGCCGCGGAGAAGAGGGCCATTGTGGTAGCTGAGCAGCTGATACTGGGAAGGATCGTCGACGGAAGCCGAGCCACCGCCGCTTGGCTTCATCGTTCTTGAAGCGTAGCATATGTGTAGGAGGGAAACCAAAGCTAAGATCTTTATCAGACATAAAGACGCCATTTTGACAATAATTTTGAGAAGAGAGAGTTGGAAAAGTGTAAGTATTAGTGAGACAGAGAGATGTTATTATTATCTGTGAGATTCTGGCGATGAAGGAAAGAAGAACGATGTGCTATTTATATATATTTCTGTGTGTGTGCACATTGAGCTGTCCTGTCGTGAGCTGAGAAACATGGGACGCGCTTGTCAAGGAAAGAATCTAACGTAGAAAGAGACAAAACTATGAGTTATTACATTATTAATGGCTGTCTTCGTTAGCGCGTGAAGCGGGCAGCTGTCTTTGCAATGGGCGGGACATTTACACAACATCAATAAAGAAACAAAAAGCAAAACGCATAATGTATATTTCTTGGATTGCCCTCTACGTCGGTACTAGTGAGGTCGGTATTTAGTGCAACCTCACAGAGACGAATAATACAGCTAACAAATCACGGGCAATTTCAGGAAAGACTTTACTATACCTATTCTTTCTTTATTCTTTATTATGGACAAAGTGCATCTATCTTCTCTACGAGTATATGAGCTGTAACCTAAGAAAAGTGTAGCTAGCTTGCAATGAGAAGGATCAAGCTGTATTTTTTTTTTGCTTTTGTTTTTCCACGTACATTCATTGCCAAAACCAATAAAGAGCATCTATTGTAACAGCTGCCCAACACGCATTTTTTGACTAACGGCTACTTCTCTGTAGCTTCCCTCTCCAAGAATTTAATTCAAAGCAATATTCAGATATCCGAAATGGGTGAGCAAAACCGCAGATTTTCGGATATCCGAAATTCAGATATCCGAATTTGCAGATATAAAAAAATGATATCCGTATCCGATTCGGTTTTAATCGGATATTCAAAAATCGGATATCCGCTTTATTCGGATATTTAAAGCGGATATCCGCATCCGATTGTTAAATTTCTTTTTTCTTCTATTTTATATTATTTTATTTCAAAATTATTTTTTTATTTCTTATCAAAATGAAAAAAAGTATACTTTTCGTATAAGAATTTATAGATTTAATAATTGACACAATATGTGAATTTTTATGATTCAAATTAGTACATAACAAATAATAAACAAAGTACCATCACATGGATTTTTTAACTTGCTTATCGATTTTTTATGTGTTTTTTTATTTCAATTCTCTAAGAAGGTTTTTTGCAATCTAATAATATATATTTAATATTCTACTTTGAGGATTCTTTTTCTTTTTGAATAATCATTTTTCTTTTTATGCTATTTTTTATTTTTATTAATTCTCTAAATAAATCGAATACCGGATATCCGTATTTTAGACAAATCAGTATCCGTATCCGATCCAGTTTATTAAAAAAAATCAGATCGGATATCCGATTCGATTTGTAAAACTGAATAATCTTTTTTTTTTCGGGTTTTGAAAACCGAATACCGGATCGAAATCCGGTTTTTGGATACTTTTGCTCCGTGCTAGGGCCCCTACATATGTTTCAACTATATAAGTGGCCTATTTCTCATTCTATCCGTCCATCACTCGCTAATCACTTCGTTCTTTCACCTTCTTGCAATACGAACTTCTTCACTGCACAACAATGGCATCTACGCTTCTGATAAAGATCTTAGCTTTGGTTTCCCTCCTACACATATGCTACGCTTCAAGAACGATGAAGCCAAGCGGCGGTGGCTCGGCTTCCGTCGACGATCCTTCCCAGTATCAGCTGCTCAGCTACCACAATGGCCCTCTTCTCCGCGGCAGAATCTCCGTCAATCTGATATGGTACGGAAAGTTCAGCTCTTCTCAGAAGGCCATCGTGACCGACTTCATCACCTCCATTCAGTCATCATCGGCGGCCAAGACTACTACCCAGACGCCGCCGTCCGTCGCCGCCTGGTGGAAGACGGGAACAGAGAAGTACTACAACATCGCCGGCAGTCCCAAGAAGGTCCCATCGCTCTCTCTCTTCTTAGGCCGACAAATCTTGGACGAGGCCTACTCTCTGGGAAAATCACTCACGGAAAAGCAGATCCAGCAACTAGCCTCCAAGGGCGAGCAGAAAAACGCCATCAACGTCGTCCTAACCTCCTCCGACGTCGCCGTCGACGGCTTCTGCATGAATCGGTGCGGGACCCACGGCTCCAAGGCTGCAATCGCAGAGAAGAAGGGGGGAAAGAGCACCAAATTTGCCTACATATGGGTTGGTAATTCCGAGATTCAGTGCGCAGGCTACTGCGCGTGGCCCTTCCACCAGCCGGCGTACGGCCCACAGAGCCCGCCGCTGGTCGCCCCCAACAACGACGTCGGCATGGACGGCGCCGTCGCCAACCTGGCGGCCCTATTGGTCGGAACTGCGACGAACCCTTTCGGAAACGGGTTTTACCAGGGCCCGTCGGAGGCGCCGCTGGAGGCAGCGTCGGCCTGTCCCGGCGTTTACGCCAAGGGAGCTTATCCAGGCTACGCCGGCGACCTGTTGGTGGAGAAAACCACCGGCGCGAGCTACAACGCCGAAGGCGCTAATGGGAGGAGATATTTGGTTCCGGCGATTTACGATCCCTCGACATCGAAGTGCAGCACTTTGGTCTGAAATTCTTCTTCCTTTTAGATTAATTACACTGAATGTAATAGCTTACGTATTCTTTGATTCTTTGACGAAACGAAACCAAGATTAAAAAAAAAAAATAACAGATCTTTACTTCTTCTTCTGCTTCGTCAAGATGAGATCTTTATTACAGAAACAGAACTTGATATCAATATATCAGACAAGATCTTACAAATGGACTGTAATAGGATGATGATACTCTTCATCACCCACAACCAAGCTATAATCCCCATAATCAACCACCATAGAACCACCCACGTCAGCCCTGCCGAAATGCTCGCAAGGGCTCACCTCAAATTTAAGCATGGCCTTCTCCTTCGAGCCCAAGCTCACAGTCTTGAACCCAATCAACTGCTTCCTCGGCCCATCTTCGCTGACCTCACCGCTACGCTTTACAAACAACAAGACTGGGTGCTCGCCCGCCCTTTTGCCTCGATTTTCGACTCCTACGAACGCGTAAAACTTAGCCCCTTCGCACGATTTCGACCCAACTTCAACGAGCGCATTCGCCTTCGTCGCCGACGCCTCGAAGAGGATCTTCGTCTGGGAAACTGACGCGAACGTGTAAGAATACTTTGTGTAGCTTAGACCGTACCCAAATTCGAAAACTTTCTCGCCTCGATAGAATCTGTAAGTTCTTCCCGGGTAGCCCGACGAAGGGTCGGGCCTCATTCTCATGTCGGTCATCGGGATTTTCGTGAATTCCTTTGGGTACCATGTCATTGGCAGCCTTCCACCTTGAGATTTTAGGATAGAGATGAGACTTTGATGGATTAAACACAAAATGCGAGCAAGATTTGATTTCATAAATTCTTTGGGATACCAATAGGATAAAGATTATATTTTAATGTATGAAATACAAAATGCAAGTTAAAAGCTTTGATTTTCATAAATTCTATGGGATACCCAGTTAATGGAAGCCTCCCACCTAAGGATTTAACATAAAAGATGATATTTTGATGGATGAAAGACAACATGCAAGCTAAAAAGATTTGATTTTCATAATTTTTTGGGATACCAAGTTAATTGCAGCCTCCCACCTTAAGATTTCAACATAAAGATGAGATTTTTATAGATTGAAAGACAAAATTGTAGTTAATAAAGATTCAATTTTTTACCTGGGTTGTGTTCGCCGAATATTACGTCGGCGATTGCCTTACCGCCTGCTTCCCCGGGATAACCAGCCCACAAAATACTTCCAATTTTATCATCGTTTTTCGCAAACGAAACGTCGACCGGGCCCCCGCATAGCAGCACCAAAATTACGGGCCTTTTGGCCGATTTCGCAACCCTAGCAATCAATCCCTCTTGCCCGCCAGGCAGGCCCAATTCTTCCCTGTCGAGCTCTTCGCTCTCCTTTTCTTGATTAATCCCCATCACCAAAACGACATAATCAGTCGATTTCGCAACCCTAATAGCTCCTTCGACATCTGCCGAGGTGCAGTTTACGCCGTCTTCGCAACCCTCGAAGAACTTTGCATTTTCGACGTAGCCCTTGAGCCCGTCGAATGGGGTTATGGGCCCGCATGGAGGCCCGTGGTAGTTCCCGAGGAGGGTTTTTGCCACGTTCGCGTTGGGCCCGATGACCGCGAGGGATTTTGTGCCCGCCTTTGATAAGGGGAGGAAATCGTCGGAGTTTTTTAGGAGGACGATGCCCCGCCGAGCGGCGTCTAAGGCTAGCTTTAGATGGTCGGGGGTACATATGTCTTTTCGCCCGAGATTGCCGTATGGGTTTTGCTTAGGGTTTCCGTCGAAGAGGCCTAATCTAATACGTACGGCGAAGAGGTTCCGAAGGGCTCTGTCTATGTCCGATTCCGACACCTTTTTCTTCTCGACGGCCGATTTCGTATGGTTTTTAAGGTACGACCCGCAGTTGACGTCCATTCCTGCGTTTGTTTTTTTTTTAAAATGGCGTAAATTTCGAACCAGACTCGCGTTATTTTTACCTGCTTTGAGCACGTCGGCCACAGCGTCTTCGTGCGATTTTGCGTACTTTTGCGTCTCGTAGAGCAACGACACGGCGTCGCAGTCCGACGTAATGTACCTGCATATTAAATTAAAAATAAAGATTTCGACGGCGAAAAAAATAAGCTTAAAGAGCATAAAAAATTTGCTCCGAATAACAAACCCTTGAAATCCCCAGTCTCCCCGAGCAGTCTTCGTCAGCAAATTGTAGTCGGCGCAGTTTGGGACGCCATTTACGAGGTTGTAAGCGCACATTATCCCGCTAGCTCTCGCCTTCTCCACGCAGCTTCGAAAGGGCGGTTGAAATGTGTCCGCCATGTCCTGCTTCGTCACCTGCGATCGAATTTCCGCATGCAAATTATCAGTACTAGAATTGAAAATAGATAAAAAAAATTAATTAAAATATTTACACTCCAACTCTTAATAATATGGTACTGAGAGCTCATGCCTAAGAAGTGAAGGGTACGAACTCTTATGACCCATCCATTAAACGAGACATGTCTAAGGCTAAATAATAAAGAAATCAGCGTAGTATAACATATATGTATGTATATATATATATATATAGAAAGAGAGAGAGAGAGAGAGAGAGAGAACACCTTATGCATGCACCTCTTATGTGGCATTTTCGGTGCCACGTGCCATTCAACATATGATGTGTCAATCAATTCCAGTTAAAGATATCAATGGACGCAACATCGCATCATACGTCGAAATGACACGTTTATGTGACACCGAAAAATGTCACATAAGAAGTGCCCACATAAGGTGATAACATAATGAGCACCATAATATTTCTCTCTCTCTCTATATATATATATATATGGGTGTGTGTGTGATAACATTCCCTACAAACTAAAATTTTAGGTGAAGTGGTCACCCATTGAACAAATCAGTGTATATATATATATATGCGTACATTGGCGTCGAACGAGAAGCGATTGGTTCCCTTCCAATTGTCCAAGTCGTACGCCGTTAGGTGCTTGCAGCAAGCCGAGACGCGGATGTGGCCGTTTTCCTCCAGTCGGCCGCCCTCGAAGCTGTCGCCCTGAATTCCCCTTACGAAGGAGACGGCGTATTTGCTCGTAAGCAAAGGGTCTTCCCCGGGGGTTTCTTGGCCTCGGCCCCACCGAGGGTCTCTGTATATATTTATGTTCGGCGACCAAAATGTAAGCCCTATGGCTTGTCCCTCGTTGTATATGGCTCTTGCCTCCGTCCCAATTACCTTCACATTCAAATAAAATATATTTGATTCGGACATTTGAATGAATACATTGTATATAAAGAAAATACCAATATACAATGTACATATACACATAAGCTAGTCGTATACAATGGTGGGATGGGATTGGGAGGGGTTAAGTTAGGTAGGGTGGGACAAATCTCCGCGGACATCACGTTCACAACACTACTTTCAATGATATTATTCTTGAAATAGTCTATAAAATAAATAAAACATGTACTCTTCATTCTACTAAATAATGATGGACCAATGTGGACTTTCTAAGTTTTTTTTGTCAGACAAGTTTGTCCCTTAAGCTAAATTATAGCATAGTACTACTGTATATACTATTACACCTTATCTCTTCAGTTCGAAAAAAGTCGATAATGGAGACAAGATCCATTTACCACAGAACATGTTAGAAAACAGAACAAAGCTTGTCCGTACATTGTAACATGCCAACAACAATAACCATGGAAATGGACGAGCGCACTCACCGTAGCGATCTTGTACCACAGGCGCTCGTCGAACGTGGCGGCGGTGAGTATCACCTGAGGGAAGCTCGTCGCCGCCGTGACCTTACCGTTGAAGGAGACGCCGTTCTCCACGCCGGTCGCGACGGCGACGCCGTGCAGAGCTTCCGACCACCACTGGTAGTAAGGTATCCCCAGGCGGGGGATGGCGGCCGCCTTGTTCACCAGCTGGGAGATCTTTTCGTCCAAAGTCAGCCGCGAGACCAAGTCGCCGGCGCGGTCGCCGGCGGAGAGGTTTCCGTCGCAGAATAGGAGGTGCTTGGTGGATGGGTCGGCGGAGTCGCAGGAGAAAGGCGGGGTCTTAGCGCCGTCGCTCCGTCGAGGGCTGAGGACGGCGAGCGTGGCTAAGCATAGGATTGTGGTGACGAGAGTCGTCCTTTGGAACGTGGAGATTCTCATTCTTGGACTGAAAATGTTTTAGGGGAAGGTGTGAAAAAATAAAATTGTGTAGGAAGATGAAGATGAAGTGTTTCTTTTTTCTTTTTTCTTTTTTCACCTACTGTGTTGTATGGATTGCTCGTCTTGATATAGAGTTGGGACGAGATTGTAAGGTAAGAGGTTGCAGATAAGTTAAATAATTTTTGTCATTGAATGGCCGAGGCCGATCATAAAGAAATGTCTACGTATATAACTCTATCTAAAGGTAAAAAGATCATAGAAATGAAGTCATATATTTGTTACATTTAAGCAAATATCGTGCATATAGAACGAACGTGATGGGTTACCAAATTGGATAATCATTCAATTCTTAGGCTAATGTAAATGATTACAATGATTTTATACCATATGATCACATACAATCCATTTTCGTTCACAGTCCTTTTCCTCATCTGATTTTCAACTTGAAACTTATCAAATTGGTAACAACATCAGCGTAATAATTCTACCACAATGTTTACATCTAACCAGATTCTTATCATTTTTCTTTAGCAAGAAGATACATTGTACTGAAACCTTACAACACATTAGAATATCTCTACATGGCAGAGTTCCCATTCTTTCTGAGGGCCTGAAAGAAAGGAGAAAGGGAAAGAGATTGATAGCAGCACTGAGCAGAACTCCGAAGGTAATGATTTGGCCTTGATTCAAAACTCTCCAAACACAATCAGACGATAACGAAGCTATCTTTAACACGAACCTTAATAACGAGAGTTGTCGAAAACCCAAGGCTCGTGAACGAAAAGCTCTCGACCGTTCATCTGAATTAGCCCGGCGGCTATATCCTCAGCACGCTTCCTTTCGACTTCAGCTTTTCTTGCAGATGTTTCGGCATCCTAAAGAATACATCGATCAAATCAGACAAAGACAAAGCGAATGGAAGCTACTCAAGTCATCATCCATCGGTGTGATAATGCGTTTTAGTGCTTCCATTAGAAAAAAAAAAATAAATTCCCTATTGAAATATAACGAAGTGTTGCAACTCTGCAGCTCGATATTCAGAATCTGGAACAATTTCGCACACACGTGTTTCAGGAATCAAACACCATAGACAAAAGCTGTTAGATAAATAACACAATCAACCAAATCCCTAACGAAACAAGAAACAACAAAAAGCACCGACAAGGGAGGTAAACATACGAACCTTTCGGAGCTTCCAAGCGGAAAATTGGGTTTCACTAATCAAAGTATTAGGGTTACGATTTGGATTACCAATCGTTTCCGATCCTCGCTGATCTATCTCACCGTCTGCGCCCATTTCTCGTCCTACGATTACGAACTCGAAATCTATCGCCATTTCTAATTTTATCTTCTTTTTGAATTAATGGGCTGGACTTTTCTCTGGAATGGTATTATGGGCTCATGCGCAAATTAAACCTAGCCCATTAATATATGTGAAGGCCAAGATTAACCTATAAAAAGCTACTTACAGTTATATTGTAAAGCCTTACCCTAATCGTAACTTGTGCCATTATTAAAGAAAATATAATTAAAATATCCTCACAGTCATGTGAATGTGAAATGTCCTTTATTTTTTGTTTCACTAAGCCCTACTCCCAAAACAAACCCACTCCCTTTCCTCGATTTTCTAATACTGATAAATTTAAATATTAAATTAAGATAAGAAGCATGGAGTTTAAATAAAATGACAATCCAATTGAAATTTCCCTCTTTAACCAAGCTCAACCTTTAAGAAAGTAGACCCTGCATATTATTTTTATACAAATATAGACCATCAATTATATTGTACGATAATTTTTCAAAATTGTATTCATGCTGATAGGGTTTTCATAATCTAACCTTTCTTTAGCCTTTCACGATCCCCTAAGTTGGCTAGTTCTAATGATTTCATAAAACCTATATAATAATAATAATAATCCTTCATATACATTTTTTTCATAATAACGTAATTAGGGAAAAGAATAATATGAGAGACAATGAAATTTTTTGTTAGTAACTAACTAGTATAAACTAATCACCGTATTATTATTCAAAATATTGCAAAACGAGTCATGTCATGTATTTGTTCGCCGTGCTTGTGTGTGCATGAACCGATGCAAGGGGTGTGTATATTATATAATTTGCGGAATGGTCCTTGTGAAAGGTATCTTAGAAAACTGGGATAATTATTAACTTGCTCCGTAATTCGTGCTAAATAATTTAAAAAATTGTCGTATCAATCATAGTAAATCAAAACTATAATCGTTAGTAAAATGAAAACGTAATGAGAAAATAGAAGGAATAAAAATGCTCATCGAGAAGCTAAATAAATGTGTTGTTGCATGAAGAAAGTAACTTGAACTGAAATCTCTCCGCCACCATTGACCATAACATAACCCATTAAAATTGAATTAATTTAGGAAAATACAATATAATTACATTTTTAATAGGGCAAATACAAAATAACTGGTTTCCTTCCACCATTGACAAGTTCCCAAGAAACCTGAAAGACCCTTTTTCTTTGAGCAACTTCAGAAGTAGACAGCACAGCACCACACTGAAACTTTCATCCTCTCCCAAAATCTCCGCCACCACAGCCGCCCATATCGCCGCCGATCAGGGAGGATCCGCCGTGATTCTCACCGGTAAGAACTCTACAAACAATACTTTCGACGGAAATATGTCCTGACCATATACAGCTGCCTGCATGCATATGTAAGAAGAGCTTTCCACTCTTGTTCAACAACACTGTGTGAGTACAGACATTTCCACCGCCATTTTCTTTCCCTCGGCCTAAAGCCATGGAAACTAAGGCAACTTTGTTTCTGAGCTCAAAGAACACTTCACTTCTCTCCATCATTTCCCTGCTGTTGAGCTGCTCATGTCTCACATTTCCGACACAAGTGAACTGCCTATCCTCAGACGGACAAGCCCTTCTCTCCCTTCTCGCATCAGCAGACCCTTACTACAGAAAATCATCGCCAGTTCTCTCCACGTGGAACCCTTCCTCCCAAACTCCATGTTCATGGCAAGGGGTAACATGCTCCCCTCAAGAAAGGGTCACCTCCCTTTCTATCCCCAACACTTTCCTCAATCTCTCCTCCCTCCCTTCCCAGCTCTCCTCTCTCTCCTCTCTCCAGCTATTGAACCTCTCTTCAACCAATATTTCTGGCCCTATTCCGCCGTCGTTCGACTCCTTGACTCAGCTGAGACTCTTGGACCTTTCGTCGAACTTTTTATCGGGCTCCATACCCTCAGAACTTGGGAAGCTCGCCGCCCTTCAGTTCACGTTCTTGAACTCGAATAGGCTGAGCGGCTCAATACCGCCGCAGCTCTCCAATCTCTCTTCTCTCCAAGTGTTGTGCCTCCAAGATAATCTGCTGAACGGTTCGATCCCATCTCAGTTGGGCTCGTTGGTATCATTACAGCAGCTGAGGATAGGCGGGAATCCTTACCTAACTGGAGAAATACCGCATGAGCTTGGCCTTCTTACCAACCTCACAACGCTAGGGTTTGCAGCCACGGGGTTAACTGGCGTTATCCCGCCTACTTTCGGCAATTTGGTCAATCTTGAGACGCTTTCGCTCTACGATACTGAGGTTTTTGGATCGATACCGCCCGAGCTTGGCTCTTGCTCCGAGCTGAGGAATCTTTATCTCCATTTAAACAAGCTCACTGGCCCAATACCTCCTCAGCTTGGGAAGTTGCAAAAGCTTGACAGCATGTTTTTGTGGGGAAACTCTCTGTCGGGCTCAATCCCGCCGGAGATTTCCAACTGCTCGTCGCTCGTCATCCTCGATTTGTCGGCGAACGATCTCTCCGGCGAGATTCCCAGCGACTTTGGGAAGTTGGGGGTTATCGAACAGATTCATCTCTCTGATAATGGGCTCACTGGCTCGATACCACGGGAGCTGAGCAACTGTAGTAGCTTAACTGCTCTTCAGCTCGATAAGAATCAGTTAACGGGCTCGATCCCTGAAAATCTCGGGGCATTAAAGAATCTGCAGAGCTTCTACATATGGGGGAACTCTGTTTCTGGGACAATCCCGCCTTCGCTTGGAGGCTGTACTGAGCTGTATGCGCTCGATCTCTCTCATAACAAGCTAAACGGTTCGATCCCAGGAGAGCTTTTCGCTCTGAAGAAGCTGAGCAAGTTGTTGCTATTAGGGAATTTGTTGACTGGGGAAATCCCGCCGAGCGTAGGGACTTGTCAGTCATTGGTGAGGCTGAGGCTCGGGGAAAATCAGCTCTCGGGTCAGATACCGAAAGAGATTGGGAACTTGCAGAACCTCGTCTTTCTTGATTTGTACATGAATCATTTTTCGGGCAATCTGCCTTCTGAAATAGCGGGCATCGAAGTCCTCGAGCTTTTGGACGTTCACGACAATTACCTTACAGGCGAAATACCAGCAAAGATTGGGAATCTTATAAACTTGGAACAGCTTGATCTGAGTAGAAACAGATTCACCGGCGAGATTCCTCTCAGTTTCGGTAATTTGACTTTCCTGAACAAACTCATAGTGAACAACAACCTTCTTAGTGGTGAAATACCAAAGTCTTTCAAGAACTTGCAGAAGATAACTCAGCTCAATCTGAGCTTCAATGGCCTTTCTGGGACGATCCCGCCCGAGCTTGGATCCTTGACGAGCCTGACGATCAGTTTGGATCTGAGTTCTAACAGATTAACCGGCGAAATCCCAGACACATTCGCTGGGTTAAGGCAGCTTCAATCCCTCGATCTATCGCACAACATGCTTAGCGGAAAGATTGCAGTTTTGAGCTCTCTCACAAGCCTCGCTTCGCTTAACATCTCTTACAATAACTTCTCAGGCCCAATTCCCGTCACCCCATTCTTTCGAACGCTGACGCAGAGCTCGTTCCTTCAAAACCCTCAACTCTGTGAATCTACGGACGGTTCGACTTGTTCTTCTCGCCTGATGCGAAGGAACGTTCTCAAATCCCCCAAGGACGTAGTTTTGATCGCTGTGATTGCAATATCTGTGGTGATGGCTGTCGTAACTGTCTGGATTTTAGTTGCCAGAAACCCGAGGGATATAAACGAGAAGCCTAGCACGACTTCTTCTGCAGAGGACGACTTTTCTTACCCATGGACTTTCATACCATTTCAGAAGCTCAACTTCACTGTCGAGAACATCCTCAGCTGTCTGAAGGAAGAAAACGCCATAGGCAAAGGGTGTTCGGGCATAGTCTACAGAGCAGAAATGCCCAGCGGCGAAGTAATTGCTGTCAAAAAGCTTTGGAAGACGAAGAAAGACGAAGAAATCATCTTCGATTCCTTCGCAGCAGAAATCCAAATCCTCGGGCACATTAGACACAGGAATATAGTGAAGCTACTTGGCTACTGCTCTAACAAGAGCGTCAAGCTCCTTCTCTACAACTACGTCCCAAACGGTAACCTTCAGCAGCTTCTTCAGAACAACCGAAACCTTGACTGGGAAACTAGGTACAAGATTGCCGTTGGGTCTGCCCAGGGACTCGCTTACCTTCACCACGATTGTCTGCCGCCCATACTTCACAGAGACGTCAAGTGCAATAACATACTCTTGGACTCGAAATACGAGGCTTACTTGGCTGATTTTGGGCTGGCGAAGCTCATGAGCTCCACCAATTATCAACAGGCCATGTCTAGGGTTGCTGGGTCTTACGGTTATATCGCGCCAGGCAAGTTTTGCTATACGATTTCTGATTTCGTCCCCCAAATTGAATGCAATTTTTTATCTATCGTGTATGTCTGGCGCAGAGTACGGATACACGGTGAACATCACCGAAAAGAGCGATGTGTACAGCTTCGGCGTGGTTTTGCTGGAGATACTGAGCGGGCGGAGCGCGGTGGCGCCGCAGATCGGCGATGGGCTGCACATCGTCGAGTGGGTGAAGAAGAAGATGGGGAGCTTCGAGCCAGCGGCGTCGATACTTGACTCGAAGCTCCAGGGTTTGCCCGATCAGACGGTTCAAGAGATGCTCCAGACTTTAGGGATTGCGATGTTCTGCGTCAATCCGTCGCCGCACGAGCGGCCGACGATGGCGGAGGTGGTGGCGCTTCTCATGGAGGTGAAGAGCACAGCTGAGGAGACTTCGACGGCGAAAACATCTCAGCCATTGATAAAGCAGCAGCTGTCCTCAGTGAATTAGCAGTTGGAATTTTCTTTTTCTTTATTATAAATTTTTTTTTTCAGCAGCTTCTACGGACTTTCGTTTCGTTCCGAGTTCTTAGTTGATGATTGATGATGCAGGCGTTGCCTGGAAAATGGACGGATGCAGATGATATAATTACAATTCTAATCCCCATGATTGTGCATATCCGACATTTCTGCGGTTTAAGTTCTTGATCTTGCAAAATGGTTCAATTTCACTTCAATTGTCCGACATTTCTTTGTATAACGTACGATGATCGGTAGGCATCGATATCTCGACATAGAATGGTTCAATTTTATTGAACACTTTGACTTTTGTTGTTTATGTCGACTTGGGAATCAACTGTTAGCATCATGTACAGTTCGCATTCATCAAGCATTAGATATAGTTTACACGTCTTTATTGCTGTTAGTCTCTAGTCATTGCGCAGCTCAAAAGGCGATGAAAAAAAAAACAAACAATAGGCACGTTCTCAGCAAATGTTTCGATGTTTCATGCGTACTCTCTATTAATTACCAGAATCCACGCAAGAAACAGAGGATCGAAGAAACGCAGACAACAAAATCGGGTCCATAGTTCGTTCATCCACGTGTCTATAAATTGCTGGGAATTGAATTCACCCAAAAAAACAAAATCAATAAAAATAGACAAAAGAAAAAAGAAAATGAGTCTTGGAGTACCCTGGCTCATCCCTTCTGCTCGTAGCAGTATTCTTAACGAAACGAAGATGGCTCAAGAATTCACCATCTTCATCGAATAAAGTTTCCCCCAGGGCCTTACCCACTCCACTGCCCATCATACATAGGCAACCTTCTCCACCTCGGCCAAAACCCTCATCGATCTCTGGCCAAACTCTCAGAGACTTACGGCCCTCTGATGCACCTAAAGCTCGGGTTTCAGCACACAATCGTCGTATCATCTCCCCCACTAGCTAGCGAAGTTCTACAGAGGCGCGACCGGGCCGGTTCGTGCCCGAATCAATACGAGCCCTCGACCACCCCGAGTGGTCCTTAGCCTGGGTCAGGCGATTGGAGAGAGATGGCGCAAGTTCCGCAAAGTATGCAGAGGGGAGATGTTTTCTACTGCGCGGCTCGTTTCCACCGAGCCGCTTCGAATGGAGAAGGTTAGCCAAATGAATGAGCATTTGAACCATTGCTGCGATAGTAGCCAGGCCGTGGATATAGGAGAAATGACGTATGTGACGACGCTGAATAGATGAGCAATACTCTGTTTTCCTCCTTGGCCTTTGCTGATTATCATTCAGACTCGTTTCATGAAGTTAGCAGGCTGACGAGGACTGTGGACGCTGTGAATATTTTTTCGGACTATTTTCCGATTCTCAGACGGTTTGATCCTCAGGGTATTCAGTGTAGGAGCGGTGAGTATTTTGAGAAGTTCTTTATAATCTTTGATGATGTGATAGGTAATACGCTTTCGTCGTCGCCCAAGAAGAACGACTTCCTCGAAGCCCTAACCGATCTCGGAAAACGCGGCGATTGTTACCTCAGTCGAAATGAGATCAAACATTTACTTCTGGTGGTGAGTGATGTCTTTATGTTTTCCCTTTTTAGACACTCTCCTTTGCCACAAGCGATTTTCAGCGCCTTCATTCTGCTATAGGACTTGGTCATGGCAGGGGTTGATTCTACAGCAACTGTAGTTGAATGGACAATGACTGAGTTACTACGCAATCCTGACGTCATGTCGAAGGCCAAGGACGAGCTGGCGACCGTGATGGTAACAAACGATAAGCACGTCGAAGAATCGAGTTGTCAAGGCTCGTTTACCTAAACGCCGTGGTAAAGGAGACTCCGAGGATCCATCCTCCGGCACCATTTCTAGTGCCGCACAGGGCGGAATTCGACGTTGAAATCGACGGATTTACGATTCCGAGAGGCGCGAGCATACTCTTCAACGTATGGGCCATCGGTCGAGACCCTAGGGTTTGGGCTGCAGAGACGTTCGCGCCTGAGAGATTCATGGAGAGTAAAATAGAATACAAGAGGCAAGGATTTCGAGCTCATACCGTTTAGAGCTCGGGGAGAAGGATGTGCCCCGGCCTGCCTCTGGCTCACGCGGTGGTTCATCTCATGGTGGCGAATCTCATCCACCGCTTCGATTGGAAGATCGGCGGAGAAAGGAGATCGAAATCGCTGGATGTAGCTGAGAAGTCTGGCCTTGTGCTTCGCAAATCTACGCCTCTCATGGAGTTCCTATCAATTGCTGACAGGTGTCGAACTATGATTGGGTGAAAATGCAATAGTGATAACTGATAACTACGAACGAACATTACGGAAGGTCCACGCGCTCACGCGCACCGTATATGTTAATGTTAGACTCGCATGACATGGTAAGTGGCATGTCATGGTCATGGAACAATTGGGAAAATATAAAAATCTTGATTATAGTTGAGCCACGTAGCTGACTTTATCTTCGAATATTTTATTGTGGAGAGATAGATGTAGACCAAATATCAAATGACGCTGTGTTATTGGATGAGGGATACAAAATATCTAGCACAGTGCTGAGATATTTTTGTGATTCGTCTGCGTATGACCGTTCGATCGTTTGCGTAGTTTCATTTTCAGCCACTGATTTGGCTTTTCGTTGCGAATCTGATGCCCGAGGGCAATGCGGTCATGTGCTGCCCTGCCCGAATAAAAGTTTCCTTTTTTTTTATTTAATTCTTATCACTATGTCCGCACTTAATTAGTTGCTAATTAATGGTGCAAGCTCCACCGACTATATTAGCATATCACTACATGCGTTCAATACCCATTGGATGAACAAAATACGTCAAAAGTTCGGAATAATATAAAACGCAACTCTTTCAATATTCAAGGAAACTTTAGGGAGTAGAATTGCATCTTAATTTAACACAAATATTAAACTATTCAATTTCAAACAAGCTGACCATTAATAGGCGACACCGATCTGTGGCCATGAATATTGAATGGTGGTGACGATGATGATGGCAAATTATGAAAATGGATCATTAAGTATTTCATTTTTTTAATTTCGGGTCACTATGTTTGTCAGTTACAAAAATTAAGTCACTATGAACTTTATAATAACAAAATTGGATCATTAATTACAAAATTACGTCACTAAGTATATATATAGTAACAAAACTATGTAATTAAGTATGTATATAGTTACAATTTGGATCACTAAGTATGTATATAATAAGAAAAAGAGGTAAGTGATCCAATTGTAACTATAAACGAACTTAATAACTTAATTTTATAATTGGCAAATATAATGATCCAAAATAAAAAATTAGCATATTAGTGCTCCATTTTTGTAATTTTCGCTTTACCATTACGCATGAGAAAATATCATCGCCACTTCAGCACAGCTCGAGCATCCATCTAAAGATATCTTCGCACATTCTTCCTTTCTCTTTCTAAAAAATTACTCATAATTTACCAACTTATATTTTTTTCCTTCTCCTCATCTCTCTCTCTCTAATCCTTCTCCATACTACCAGGCGTGTTTATCCCGCGGTGTTACCTGCTAATTATCCTTACTATTTTCAGTTTTTTATCATCTGACTGAGGTCAGGTACTGCTTTTAATTTTGTTTTATGTGCGATTTCCTATTTTCTGCGTGATTATGATGTATGTGTGTTTGTATATATCTTACACGATGTGTTTCTCGATAGTTTCTCAAAAGCAAACAAAGAAAGGAGCTAGCTTAAAGCTTAGTATGTGTTTTGTGATTTGATTTTGTTGGAGAATTAATGCTTTTTAACTCGTAGTGAGGACTGACTGTCAGCTGAGATTTATCCGTGTCTGCATCTATACGACGTCGATGTACTGTGCTGATAACTGTCTTCGGTCACGTGATTCTTGATTCGAATACGATCTGTTATACATGAGCGTAGTTTCTTGCTAATTCTTGTGGAGTTGATTACTGATCTACCGATATGTGTCTTGTTGCCGTGATGGATCAACGCAGAGCGGTGTTATCATATCAATGATAATAAAGAAGTTTTTGTTTTGTTCTTCGTTATGTTTATTTGTAGAGCTAGAAAAACTATTTATCAGCTTGTGCGGTAGTGTGATTCTCAGTTTATCTCCTTCTTTTAACAGAAGCTGGTATTGTCTTGGCCTTTTCTCCACCATTTAGGTTATGTTTAGCTAAACTTTCATCAATTTAAGCTGATTCTATTATCCAGGCAATCAAATACATTTAAAATTTTAAAGAGGGTTGTCACTGGATAATTCATGTCAATGTCTTGCAGTTCTGCGGAAGAGTTTATAGTCTTGGATTAAATTATCTGATGTTTGCAAAAACTGATTGCAGTTTTCATTTAGTGGACGGGTGCATCATTGAATTGCCTGACCGAACTACGATTCTGTTTGGCTTCAAGTATGCTGAATTATAATCTCTGGATACTGGACTGGTAGAAGCATTCATGGAAATTGAGAGCAGTATTTATTAACAAGTAACAACCTTGTGTTTAAGGGACAAGTCATCATGGAAACATCAAGTGAAAGATGGATAGACAGTTTGCAGTTTTCATCATTGTTTTGGCCTCCTCCTCTGGATACAGAACAACGGAAGGTGCGCATGTTCTCTTGACAAATTATTATAAATTTCTGTTCATAATGTTGCTGATCGTTCTCAGCAAGTTTGAAGTCAAACATTGCATCTTTGTGTGGTTAGCTATGGCACACGTGACACGGTTTTTATCTGCACTCTCCTTTCATTTCCTGAACGTTTTGAATAATCAAATTTAGTGTCAAAATCATGTCTTCTTTATTGAGTTTAGCATAACTATACTATATTTACTAAAATATAATACACATATAATTGTAACATTTCTAGTTTAATCATCTTAAACATGATTTAAATAATATCAGAAGTTCTTTTCGTTTGTAGGTAGTAGTTTCCCGATGCTCTATTATTTCTCCATTTGCGCTTTTTCAGTATGGTTTTGGCTTGATTTTTATTTACGCAAATACCTTTTGTTCTACATGTTTATACTGAAGACTCTTGGATGGAAACCTTTTTCTTGTATATCTGTTGTAGGACTATCAGTTTCAGATTTTCATATTCTTTAATTAATCTTTGCTCTCTTCATCAGGCTCAAGTTACTGCTTATGTTGAATATTTCGGCCAATTCACGTCGGAAGAATTTCCAGATGATATAGCTGAGGTATTTCATGTGTCCTGTTTCTGTTGCTCCTAACAACAATTCTTGGATATTTTGGAAGGATTTTGTAATGTTTCTCTTGAACTTCTGGTTTTGATTCATGCAATGCATATACTATCTAACCAATTACATGTTGTGGCTTGCAGCTAATTCGGATTCGCTATCCTTCCAAGGAAAACAGACTTTTTGATGATGTTTTGGGTATCATGCTGGATAATAATTTAATTGAACTACCTTGTTTCATTCAAAGTTAACTACTTTGCAAAATGACACATTTTTCATCATTTTGCAGCTACGTTTGTTCTTCACCATCCGGAGCATGGCCATTCTGTAATTCTTCCCATTATTTCATGTATTATCGATGGCACACTAGAGTACGATAAAGTTGGTCCTCCATTTGCCTCTTTCATCTCACTGGTTTGCCCGAAGAGCGAGGTTATAAGCCTCTTTATCATTTCATATTCTTTGTGCATTAGTGTCATGGATTGGCATTGAAAGTGGTAGTTATTTTCAATTGCAGAATGAATACTCTGAACAATGGGCCCTAGCATGTGGAGAGATTTTAAGAATTTTGACACACTATAATAGACCAATCTATAAGACGGAGCGGAAGGGAAGTGAATTAGGTAAAAGGAGCAGTGATCAAGCATCAACTAGTAAGCCAACAGATGGTGAACCTTCTGTAATTCCTGCACAGCAAGAGAGGAAAACACAAAGGCCATTGTCTCCCTGGATAACTGATATTTTACTCGCAGCACCTCTTGGTATTAGAAGTGACTATTTCCGCTGGTAAGTGATGCTGTACTTTGCAATCCTGAATGCAGCCTTAGTTAAAATGTTATCTACTTTCTTTAATATTTATATGTTAAAAAAATACTTTCCCACTATCTAATGATGTAGGTGTGGTGGAGTCATGGGAAGATATGCCGCTGGGGAGCTGAAACCACCTTCTATTGGTCAGTGGAGTTGTTTGCACGTAATATATTTTCCATGATGTGTACTCGTCGAAAATGGTTTCAAAATACATCAGTTGTCTTTACGGTAATGCCCAAGGACATGGTTAGCTGATGCTATGACAATGACATGATGTTTTGTGTTGCACAATACCTCTATGTTATACACAAACACACGTATATGAAGCATGTTATTTGCCTTCCTTATTTAACTTTGACCAATGTTTTGGAGCTCGTGGGGATGATCATCTGGTGATCCTGGATTACTTATTGAGTTAGTAATATACAAGTATCACATGGCATAACCTTTTTAACTGTCATGGTTAACTTGGATGATTTTTGCTAGCGTTGGTCAGCTAACAAATATTTTTACTGGTGTCTAACTGTTCTGGGAAAGAGCCTTGTTCATTTTACTGCAATTCCAACAAGCATCACCAATCTCAACTCGGACTAGCAAATTGTTCTCCTTGATTAGTCTTGTACGCTCGAAAAATTTGAGCTTACTTCTTTTACCTTCATCCAGTTTGTGTCAGGTCTTTATTTGTGACAAAAATTCATCAAACTACTTGCATCTCATGCTATGGTCGAGAAAAGAAAAACATTACGAAGAATTAATCCATTATCTAATTTCAGCTTCTTCCCGTGGATCTGGAAAGCATCCTCAGCTCATGCTATCAACTCCACGGTGGGCTGTTGCTAACGGTGCCGGAGTTATACTAAGCGTATGTGATGAAGAAGTATCTCGCTATGAAACCGCTACCTTGACAGCTGCTGCTGTGCCTGCTCTTCTTCTTCCACCACCGACCACGCCTATGGATGAGCATCTAGTTGCCGGTCTACCAGCTCTCGAGCCCTATGCACGCCTCTTTCACCGGTCTGTTTCTGATAATTGTTTTTAGGATGTTCCACTAGTAATTCAGTGGCTTTGTTAAGATTTCTTTTTTCTGGAATAGATATTATGCAATTGCAAGCCCGAGTGCCACGCAAAGACTGCTTCTCGGACTGCTAGAAGCTCCACCATCGTGGGCCCCTGATGCATTAGATGCTGCGGTTCAACTGGTGGAACTCCTTCGAGCGGCAGAGGACTATGCCACGGGCATGAGGGTAGGTTTGTTTGTTACAGTTATTTTCTCTTGTCTAAATAGAAATAAAAAACCAATTGCTAAGTTGAAGTGAATAAAATGAATAAACAATCATAAGAATTAGGTGTTGCATTTAGTATTTGGTTTCTTTAATTCATATTTCTGTTGTTTCAGATTTTCTCTCAGTAATGTTTTACTTGGATTTTAGTAGCTTACAAGTTTTATTTATAAGACTGATTGGAAAAGTGTTGCATACGGTCTGGTATTTTCCTTTTAGTTTGACTTTTAGTTTGTTATACCGGTGAAGCTCCCTAGGAACTGGATGCACTTGCATTTCTTGCGTGCGATTGGGGTTGCTATGTCTATGAGGGCAGGAATAGCTGCAGATGCTGCAGCTGCATTACTTTTTCGTATACTTTCTCAACCAGCTCTGCTTTTTCCTCCTCTGCGACAAGTTGATGGCATCGATGTTCAGCATGGACATCTCAGCAGTTATAGTTCATTCGAAGAAAAACAGGTACATCATCTGCTGTCTGAAAATAGCTTCTCTGCTTTATGTTATTCATCAATCATTAGGTCCATTATCAGATATACTTTGTCAATGATTATCTTTTTACCAACATAAGGTATTGGCTCCTGAGGAAGCCACTGTCGAAGCTACTGCCCAAGGGATTGCATCTATGCTTTGTGCACACGGGCCAGAGGTAGAATGGCGGATATGCACAATATGGGAAGCTGCTTATGGTTTAATTCCCCTGAGTTCTTCTGCTGTCGATCTTCCCGAAATTATTGTTGCAACACCAGTTCAGCCTCCAATATTGTCGTGGAACTTGTACATTCCTCTTCTTAAAGTACTAGAATATCTCCCTCGTGGGAGCCCATCAGAAACCTGTCTGATGAAGATATTTGTTGCAACTGTGGAAGCAATTCTCCAAAGGACGTTTCCTCCAGAGTCCTCAAGGGAACAAATTAGGAAAACAAGATACGTTTTCGGGTCAGCGTCCAAGAATCTCGCTGTCGCGGAGCTTCGAACGATGGTCCACTCATTATTCTTAGAGTCATGTGCCTCAGTTGAGCTTGCTGCTCGTCTTCTCTTTGTGGTGTTAACCGTCTGTATTAGCCACGAGGCACACTCTAATGGCAACAAACGATCTAAAAGTGAAGATTCTGGCTCTGTGATATCTGAAGATGCACAAGAAGCTAACGGAAAACAGCATAAGGGCTCTATTAGAAAAGAGGGGAAGAAACAGGGGCCTGTTGCAGCATTTGATTCTTACGTTATTGCTGCTGTTTGTGCTCTATCGTGCGAGCTTCAGCTCTTCCCCTTGATCTCCAAAGGAAGTAAAAGCTTGAAAACTACTGCGTCTAGCAACATAGATAATTTTTCGAAAGCAAACAATCCATCCATGGAACTGCGAAACAGTGTTGAGTCGGCTGTTTATCATACCCGCCGGATACTAGTGATTCTGGAATCCCTTTTTTCTCTTAAACCGTCTTCTATTGGCACGTCGTGGAGTTACAGTTCAAACGAGATAGTGGCAGCTGCTATGGTTGCTGCACATGTTTCTGATCTATTCAGACGTTCGAAAGCTTGCATTCGAGCTCTTTCTACGCTGACGAGATGCAAATGGGATGGTGAAATTCACTCTAGGGCGTCGTCCCTTTTCAACCTGATTGACATCCACGGCAAAGTTGTTGAATCTATCGTTAACAAAGCAGAACCTCTTGAGGCTCACCTTTTACAGTCGCCGTTGCAGAAGGAAGTGCCTTCGTGTTTTCATGGTAAAATTCCCGCCGATTGTGCCAGCTGTCGCCACTTTGAAGGAGATCAGTTGTCTTCATCTGCATCTCAAAAGTTGTATTGTTCTGAAGTGATCAAGTATGAGAAGCGCGATGCTAGCGACGGTGAAAGATGTGGCGTTGGTAAAGGAGTTGCGAGTTGCTCAATTGACGCTTCTGATTTGGCCAACTTTCTCACGATGGATCGACATATAGGTTTCAGTTGCAATGCGCAGGTTCTCTTGAGGTCTGTCCTTAAAGAAAAACAAGAACTTTGTATCTCTGTTGTCTCGCTGCTCTGGCACAAATTGATCGCATCACCTGAAACTCAGCCTAGTGCTGTGAGTACGTCTGCCCAGCAAGGATGGAGACAGGTAAACTGTTTCATGTATCAAAGTTTGCTGTCAATAGACAGCTATAGAATGAGTGAAAGAATTCTCGCGATCAACGACCACCAAATAAAATTCTTATTTTAAGAGAGTCTGATTCTGTTTTATTATTCAGGTGGTTGCTGCTCTCTGCAATGTAGTATCAGCATCACCTGCTAAGGCTGCTACCGCAGTTGTTCTTCAGGTCCAGCTTTGGTTTCTTTTGTGAACATAGGCACCAGTTGTTATCTGTAGTTACTCTCCTTGCAGAAAATATAATATCTACCAATAGCCTTCACTCCAATTTCACGAATAAAGTCTGTACCACCCACTGAAGTTCACGTAATATAGCTTGTATTTAGAAGTTGCTTGTGGAATGAAATTGATTGGTGTTGTATGTTGCATTCGATGCAACACATCTGAGACATTGTTCCTATTTTTATTTGGCTTATGCTTGCTGTTTGTCAGGCGGAGAGAGAATTACAGCCATGGATAGCCAAGGACGACGACCTTGGACAGAAAATGTGGAGAATCAACCAGAGAATCGTGAAAGTGATAGTCGAGCTGATGAGAAATCACGAGGCTTCAGAGTCTTTGGTGATTCTGTCAAGTGCATCCGATGTGCTCCTGCGTGCAACCGATGGCATGCTCGTCGATGGAGAAGCCTGCACTCTACCACAGTTGGAGGTACTTAGCCTACCTAATACTAATACATCTGCCTACGATATTTCCTTCCACACTCCTCTGTTTCATCATTTCCCCACATATGTATGCTTTAGTTAAAGAGTGATGATTGGAATGTTCTGTACCATCTAAATGTGACTATCGTATGTCTGTTCGTTATGTTTTGAAGTTATTGGAGGTGACGGCTCGGGCAGTCCAACCAATTCTTGAACGGGGAGAATCAGGGTTGACAGTCGCTGATGGCCTTCTCAACCTATTGAAGGTATGCAACTTTTGTTCATTTTCTCCGTTTTCCTACCTTATGAGGTAACTTCTGACTTCATATCTTATGTTATTACCTCCGAATATCATTACCAACTCCAACTAAAGCAAAACCGTTTATGATTTTTTTTTTCTTCTTTTCCAAGTGTCGCCTGCCGGCCACAGTTCGATGCGTGTCTCATCCCAGCGCGCACGTGCGAGCCCTAAGCACGTCCGTCCTACGAGCCATCCTCCACGCTGGCTCGGTAAAATCGTCGAGATTCAAACCGCCCTCGGACGGCGATGTGAATGGCATTCTTACGCCGTCTTACGATAAGTATCTGAATAACTTAGACACCAACAATTGGCTAGCGAACATCGAGAAATGTCTGACGTGGGAGGCTCACAGCCGTGTTTCGACTGGTCTGTCTACTCAGTTCGTCGACGTAGCTGCCAAGGAATTAGGCTGCACTGTAATTTCCGGTGAGTAAAGTTATTTCCATTGCCGCCCTGCGACGGTCAATGTATAGTGGAGTGCCACGCCATATTCTATCGACAAATTATATAGGTGTTCGTTTCTCGAGTTTAAAGACGTTGATGATTTATGATTTGGATGATATTGTAATGTGTCTTTCAACATGTTTTTACCGTGTAATTCTAATGTAACCCTTCGTGGATTATTAGGGACGTAATCTCATTGTATTCGTATTTGCGTTGACTGTCACTGAAGTCGAGTACTTGTACTGTGCTAAGCAAAAAATACGAAGAGAAGAAACCGACAAAGAACACAGAATTCAAGGTTGGCGACCGATTATCAGGAGATTAAAAGGGAAATTTATCAAGTTTATGTGAAGGTTATAGAGACATTGTTATGGCGCTCGAATACTTGCAAAACGAGCACTGCCAATTTATACAAAATAAAAATTAAATATCATACTTTTCCCCTCCCCTCAAATCAAATACATGCACATACCGAAGAAGGCGAAATAAAGAAAAAACTCAACCTAAAAAAAAAAAGAAAAAAAAAAAGAGTGTTCCACTTCTTTATGTTAGAGAAAGACAATATCGCTTCAAATTAGTTCTGTTTTCCCGGCCAGCAACAGAAAAAATCTTTCGTACACGTCATCATCTAGACACGTTTTGAATGTCTTGTTTCCTTACATCATCGACCTTGTGATTGTTGCTGCCGTCGAGCTGAGAAGGCGAAGACGAAGTGCGAAAGTGAGACCTTCCGCTATGAGATGCGTCCTCGGCCTGAGAGGCCAAGTATTCGAGCGCCATAACAATGTCGCTAATTATCGGGCGAAAGCTCGCCTGTTCCTGGAGACACATTGCGGCTATGGCGATGGCGTGGTGAAGGCTTCGGGCCGAGAATCGCCCTTCGAGCAAAGGGTCGACTAGTTGCACGAATTTCCTACGGTCCTTCAGAAAAGGACGCGTCTGCAAAACGAGAAATTAAAAAAAAAAAAGTCGGTCGTAAAATGTTTGGCCGAATATGAATCAAAAGAACCAACACTTAGGTTCATCGGGCGAAAATAACTCTCTAAATTTCGAACTGAATGTAAAATGACCTGTCATTGACCCTCTATGGCGATATCGAAAATCAACAAAAAAAGACGAAACGAATAGGCTTAATTTTTTTCCCTGTATGTTAGGGGGTGGTGGCATTATAGGAAAACCTTAGATTAGATGGTTGCAATTTGAGAACAATACGGTACCAAATTGAAGCAGTTTGAGGACACCAAATTTAAACTGTAATTTTAAGACGGTGAGTTTCAAAATTGAAGCAGTTCGAGGACAACAGTTTCAAAAATCTGGCGTTAATTGTCCTTGTATTGCTTCAGTATCGAAACTCAGTGTCCTACAATTGTGACAGTTAGTTTATTCGTCCTCAAACTGTCGCAGCTTCGAAACATATCATCCGAAAATCGTCGCCTCCTATTTAAGGCGTCCTTAAAATGCCATGCCCCAAACATACAGAATTAAAAAAAAATTAAAAGCCAAACGAATATCAATTAAAAAGCTTCAAATCTCTCGTGAAATCGCACTGAATCAAACGAGGTTTCAACTTACCCTAAATGACCAACAGAAAAAAAAAAAAAAAAAAAAAAAGAGAGAGAGAGAGCTTAAGATGATCATGAGTTTAAACTGAACTCACCCAAACAACCAAGTTTTGCTCCCCAATCCTATTGCGGTCGATCGCCTTTCGCCCCGTAATGAGCTCCAACAAAACGACGCCGAAGCTATAAATATCAGACTTTAACGTCAATTTCCCGCTCATGGCATACTCAGGTGCGCAATATCCATAAGTTCCCATCACTCGGGTCGAGACATGAGTGTTGTCCCCGACGGGCCCCAGCTTGGCCAGCCCGAAATCCGACAGCTTTACATTGAACTCATCGTCCAACAATATGTTCGAAGATTTCAAGTCACGGTATATGACGGGCGGGTTCGCCGTGCAGTGAAGGTATTCGAGCCCGCGGGCTGCCCCAACTGCAATCTTCAGCCTCGTGTGCCAGCTCAGCGGTTTCTTGTCGGGCTCGACGTCTGAATATAATGCGAAATAATAATATTACTACCGTGATCTTAACTAGTTAGTACAATCCATCTTTTATTTGAGGTGATATTTTTTACCGAACAAATGGTTGTCCAAGCTGCCCATGGACATGAATTCGTAGACGAGGAGCCTTTGGTCGCCGTCCGTGCAGTAACCGATTAAGTTGACGAGGTTTGGATGGTGGAGAAGGCTTAGCATTAGAACTTCGACTATGAATTCTTGATTTCCTTGGAGCCCTTCTATGTTGAGTTGCTTCACGGCTACGATCTGAAGCACAATAAAAATCCAATCTTTAACGAGTTTGAATGATACTTTTTTATGGGTCTCTAAGCGATGAAAAATTCGGTAGAAAATCTTGCCAAATGAATGAAAATATGAAATTTGGCAATAAAAATTCAATCTTCAACAATTTTGAATGATATTTTTTATGGGTCCCTAAGAGACGAAAAATTTGGTTGAAAACCTTGCCAAATGAATGAAAGTATGAAATTTGGCAATGAAAATCCAATCTGTAACGAGTTTGAATGATATTTTTTATGGGTCTCTAAGCGACGAAAAATTTGGTAGAGAACCTTGCCAAATGAACGAAATTTGGCAATAAAAGTTCAATCTTTAACGAGTTTGAATGATATTATTTTACGGGTCTCTAAGATTCTGTTTGGTCTGAGGATTAATGTGACGAAAATGCTGGAAAAAAGTTTTCGAATATTACCGAGCCAGATTCAAGGCGGCCTTTATAGACGCTACCGAAGCCGCCTTCGCCTATCAAATTAGCTTCCCTGAAATTTTTCGTGGCCGTGGCGAGCTCTCTGAAAGTAAAGCTTCGAGCAACGTTGGCCTTTCGGGAGCTGATTTCTTTGTTTTTCGCTCTAAAGGAACCAATGCCCTTCTTTCCATTATCTGTACAAGGACTCAGAAATGTGTTTATTAACACATCAACAGCCACAGAAGTCATTCATCAATGAGTAATTACGCTTAACCATCGATTCTTACCAGTGCAATCTGCATTTGCCCTTCGCTTAAAAGAAACTGCTCATCGTACGGAGATTGAAACATGTTATATTAGATCAGATAATACACCCAAGCATGTATGAAAAGAGAATGTAAGAATAAAGAATGTCAGCAAGTGAATACAGAAAACAGCAGATGTTAAAGATTATATTACACCTGACAAATGAACAGATCTTGCTTTCTCTTCACAATCTCCCACATCCTTTTCCGAAGACCTTATGCAAGAAAAACAGCCCATTTCGCTCCAAACGCTCTACTTCCGAAATCTTCAATCGACTAAATTAAAGAATAGAAGAGTACATATTATTTTGTCGATTTCTCCCTCCAAGAAATACACAACAGCCGAAAGCTGGGAAGCTACTAGCACATAGCATAAGGAGAACCCACAATCCTTTTTAACTCAGATCTAACGAATAGCTCAAAAATTAACAAAACCCAAAAAAGAAAAATCAAAAGCAGACAGCTTTTGCTCCAGATAAAGTCACCAAAATGTAACCGAAAAGAAAAACTGGGTCACCAAGCAAATACTAAACTGCATCTCTCTAACTAAAACAAGATTGATGAAAAGAGACTCAAGCAGAATCTTTCTCAGCTGACAATTAGGAATATAAATACAATTAAGTTAGCATAATCTCTCCCCTTTTGGCGCCACCACTCAACAGTAAAACTTATTTTGTTTTCTATCCCAACTTTTTTCGCTACTTAGTGAAATCTGAACTCTCTCCCCCTCAAAATCAAAATGCAATCTTTTTCTTATTCAGAGTGTGAAGTGTGTGGGCCGATTTGGGTAAAAGAAGAAAATGGAGAGAGAGAGAGTAAAAGCGCTCATATAATGACTGTTGAAGGTCACTCTCAAGACAGCTTTGCATTTAAACGTTTGGGGTGGGAAGGGGATTCTCAATTTACGCATATACCCTTCGAGATAATGTGAATTATTACTGTAATCTTGATTATTATTACAATCTATCTTTATTCAAAAGATTGCCTGTGACTGTTGACTTATTTATCTATTATTATTCTTATCATCATTAGACGGTGTGTGAGACAAAAACGGTGAGGAATAGATTTGGATCGGTTGGGAAAAAGGTGTCCATACTTAATTCACATGGAGGCTATTTGCATTTGGGTGAGAATATTATTTAAATTGAGAGATTCGTCATAATCTATCATTAGATTTGGGATTTTGGAATTTGCGGGATAATTAAAAAATCGATTTTATCAATATATTGCATCTATACCCTTGTGTATAAAAGAGCCTTCGCGTTTAAAAACTGTCAATTAGTCTGTTAAGTATTTTTACCATTATTATTAATATTAGTTTATTAAAATTTCATCCTTATTTTAAGTTTATATTGTTTAAATAACTTTAATAATATAAAATGTTCAAAAGATAAAATATAAATGTTTTTGGAAGAGATAGAAAATATATTTGATGTACATGTTAAACATAATAGTATTTCTTACAGCTCTCCCTTATTCATAGGCTAAGTTGGATCGCTTCAATCTTACGATGATAGATTCTCAACAATGACGGGGTACTTAACCGAAATATTCATACATATATATAACAAGTGTTAAGAGTATCAATTATATCTACATATCGTCAAACAAAATACTATATTCTTTATGGGCCAAAATATTCAACCATAGGACATGGGAATCAATGGTAGGAATATATATTTATATATTTTGGGTGGGTAACATTATTCTTTGATATATGCCGTGTTTGACTATACTACAATCCTTAATTTCGTATACTTCAAGTTAATAGTTACACGCACACATAATAAGTTCCTTCTTCGTTTAGTATTAAATAGTTTGAGACTAAGTCGAAAGACATAAAGAATTTTGATGGATATTGCGAAATAGGTATAATAACACAACTTTGCAATGTAGGAATGAACATACTACGAATATCCTTTGTGTGTGTGTGTGAAAATGGTTTTTAGTTAAAATTATGTGTGCCAATTTCGGATGATGATGTGGCATATTGACACGATATATTTAATTGTCACGTAAAATGTTATGTAAGGTGTCAATATGCCACATCAGCATCCAAAATGTTGATTAATGGCACCTATAATGTGTTAATTAAGACGGCATAACCTTAGATGCCGACGTGGGATATTGAATGGCACGAATCAGAGCCACATCAACAGGTGCCTCATAAGGATTCAACTATACATATACATATGTTAGGATATGCGGAAATTCCCGATAATAATTTGCCCGAAAAATGACGATAATAAATAATAAAGACGAAAATTAAATTGGACAGTGACACGAGATTTACGTGGTTCGGTCAGAATGACCTACGTCCACGGACCGGAGGGTAGAACTTCTTTATTATGTGGAGATATTACAGACACGTACACTGACGTGATACAAAAGTAGCTATACCGACTAGGAGACATAAGCTAGATATATAAATGACCGGAGAAGATCTCTGATGTGGTTGTGGTCTGTGGTGCGTCATACTTCCTTCGCTGAATGAGCCTATTTATAGGCTGAGGTTTGCTCTGATATGCCGTTTGAACACATATTGTGAACATAGAAAAATTAAAGCATCAAATGTCCTCATTTGGCAGCTTACGTGTTCCTTTATTCAGCCAACCATAGACCTTTCAAAAGCCACATGCTCTTTTGACCAAAAAACAATTCGGCGCCCATCTATCAAGGTCACCACATCAACAAATCTCCACCTTGACCTTGATTCCGTAAATAACTCCACCTTAATTAGTAACACCTTTATCTCCCTCCGACCATAGCCCTGACGGGCTAGTTCACCAACTTTAAAACACCAATCAAGTCCAAGCAATGCTTGAACTTGGAAACTGGAAGAGCCTTCGTAAACAAATCCGCAGGATTATCCTTCGTGTGAATCTTCTTGATAGACACCTTCTTATCTGCAATGATCTCACGAATAAAATGATACTTAACATCAGTATGTTTAGTCCTTTCGTGATACATCTGATCCTTAGTCAAATGAATCGCACTTTGACTATCACAGAAAATAGTAATAACTCCCTGATTCTGAGTTAATTCGCTGAATAACCCTTTCAACCACAAAGCTTCCTTGATTGCGTCAGTAACTGCCATGTATTCTGCTTCAGTAGTAGACAACGCCACTACATGCTGTAGAGTAGCTTTCCAGCTAACTGCACAACCTCCAATAGAAAATACATAACCAGTAAGAGATCGTCGTTTATCGAGATCACCTGCATAGTCTGAATCAACGAAGCCAACGAGAGTATCACTGTTTCTGCCAAACTCCAAACAAAAGCTTAGAGTACCCTTCAAGTATCTAAGAATCCACTTCACTGCTTGCCAGTGCTCTTTTCCTGGATTAGCCATATACCTGCTAACAACACTAACAGCCTGTGAAATATCAGGACGTGTACATACCATTGCATACATAATACTGCCGACTGCACTCGAATAAGGAACTCGTGCCATGTACGCTTCTTCCTCATCTGATGATGGTGACTGAGCAGCGCTTAGCCTAAAATGGCTAGCAAGAGGAGTAGTGACTGGTTTGGCATCGCTCATGCCAAATCTCTCCAAAACCTTCTTAAGGTAACTTTCCTGGGTCAGGTGCAACTTACCAGCTCCTCTATCACGTCTAATCTCCATACCAAGAATCTTCTTAGCTGCTCCTAAATCCTTCATTTCAAATTCACCATTCAATAAGGCCTTCAACTGGTGAATTTCTGCAAGATTCTTAGCCGCAATGAGCATGTCATCAACATATAACAATAGATAAATGAACGAACTGTCATTTAACTTCCGGAAGTAAACACAACTATCATACTTGCTCCTGGAGAAACCATGACTAGGGATGGCAGTGGGGCGGGGATTCCCCGTCCCCGCGGGGATCCGCCCGAAAGGGGCGGGGAATCCCCGAGGGGCGGGGACGGGGACTGATTTTTCCCCGCGGGGATCCCGGCCCCGTTCCCCGCCCCGCCCCGAACCTATATTATATATTAAAATATATATACTTTTTAATTATAAGTTGAATAATAATAAAATAATATCAAAATATAGATTAAATAATATTAAAATAATACAAATAAGATTTAAGAATTATAATTTATATAATATTTATAACAAAAAATATCCAAATTTATATATTATATTAAAAATATTATATTTTTTAAAAAAATATGAATCCCCGTGGGGAATCCCCGCCCCGCGGGGATCCGGCGGGGATGGGGACGGGGACAGTTCTGTCCCCGAATGCATCGCGGGGACGGGGACGGGGATTGGATCCCCGCCCCGAACCCGCCCCGTTGACAACCCTAACCATAACCCAACATGAAAGAATCAAAACGTTTATACCACTGTCTTGGAGACTGCTTTAATCCATATAAGGATTTCTTCAGTAAACAAACTTGGTCTTCTTTTCCTGCAACTATGAAGCCTTCAGGTTGCTTCATATAAATCTGTTCATCTAAATCACCATGTAAGAACGCCGTCTTGACGTCGAGCTGTTCTAACTCCAAATTATACATGGCAACAAATGCAAGTAATACACGAATAGAGCTATGTCTAACAACAGGTGAGAATACGTCATTAAAATCAACACCTTGTACCTGACTATAGCCTTTCGCGACTAATCGTGCCTTATACCTTACATCGTCCGTACCAGATAAACCTTCTTTCTTTTTGAAGACCCACTTACATCCGACTATTTTCTTTTTCTTCGGCGGAGGAACAAGAATCCACGTACCGTTCTTGTGCAGAGACTCAATTTCTTCATTCATTGCTACCAGCCACTTATCAGAATTATCATCGCTTATTGCCTCCGAATAGGTAGAAGGTTCGCCGCCTCCACCTGTTTCTTGCGCCACTGATAAAGCGTACGAAACTAAATTTACGTACCGCTGTGGTAGTCGAATCTCTCGTCTCTCCCTATCTCTGGCTATAGAATATTCCTGCTCGGTGCTTTCATCTTCAACAGGATCTGAATCAGGTTCTGGTTCATTCTGATCTGTTGAACTCGTAGCAGGATCATCTGAAGGATCTTTGTTGATCTCGAGCTCCACCTCACTGTGTACACTATCCTCCTTTTCTTGATTAGAAAGATTAGTAGACTCTTTTGAAGGATGTAACATAGAAGACTCGTCAAACGTAACATCTCTGCTAATTATAAATTTGGGTGACTTGGGATCAGGATTATATAGTCTATATCCTTTCACCCCTGAAGCGTAACCAAGGAAAATACATTTCTTAGCTCTAGGCTCTAATTTTCCCTCGTTTACGTGCATATAAGCTGGGCACCCAAATATTCTTAAGTTTGAGTAATCAGCAGGAGTACCTGACCATACTTCCTCAGGAGTCTTAAAATTGATCGGTGAACACGGTGAACGGTTGACAATATAACATGCTGCAGCGATAGCTTCAGCCCAAAAATCATTTGTCAAACCAGCGTTGGAGATCATACATCGAGCTCTCTCTAAAAGTGTCTGGTTCATGCGCTCGGCAACACCATTTTGTTGAGGCGTCATCGAACAGTGTGATGTCGAGCAATTCCTTCATTCTTGCAAAACTCGTTGAACTCGCTTCCGCAAAATTCTAAGCCATTATCTGTCCGCAACCGCTTGATCTGTTTTCCTGTCTGCTTTTCAATCAAAGCTTTCCATTGTTTAAATGTTAGGAAAACATCACTTTTCTGCTTAAGAAAATAGACCCAGACTTTCCTTGAAAAATCATCAATGAAAGTCAACATATATCTTGCACCACCTTTGGACGGAACACGAGAAGGACCCCATACATCAGAATGAATATAGTCCAAAGTACCTTTCGTCCTGTGGACTGCTGGCGAATTGAAGCTGACTCGTTTCTGCTTCCCAAAAATACAGTGTTCGCAAAAGTCCATCTTACCAGTACTTTGACCGCAAAGTAGGCCCCGCTTGCTTAAAATCGTTAAGCCTTTTTCTCCCATGTGTCCAAGTCGCATATGCCATAATTTCGTGGTATCAACCTCCGGGGATGTCGAAACTGCAGCGGAACCTGTAATTGTAGTTCCCTGCAAAACATATAAATTTCCAGACCTGCAAGCTTTCATTACGACGAGGGCACCTCTGGCAATTTTCAAAACTCCACCTTCACCTGAGAACCTGCACCCTTGAGATTCAAGTGTGCCTAAAGAGATAAGATTTCTCTTCATATCTGGAACATGTCTGACTTCTGTGAGCGTTCGGATGATTCCGTCGAACATCTTGATCCTAACTGTGCCTTTACCAACAACTTTACACGGAGCATCATTTCCCATTAAGACATATCCACCATCAAAATTTTCATATGTGGAAAAACAATCCCGACTCCGACTTATGTGGTAAGAACAACCCGAATCTAAGATCCACTCATTATCAGACCTAACAACATTTGCAGTTGCTACAAAAATAGTTCCATCGCTCTCATCAGTAGCTAAACTAGCTTCGGCGGGTTTATTATTTTGCTGATTATTTTTCTCCTTATTTTTTAATTTAAAACAATCAGCTTTAATGTGCCCCTTTTTCTTGCAAAAATTACAGACTTTATTTCTGTACCTGGATTTTGACCTTTCTTTAGATCTGCTATTTTCAGCGTCTCTACGTTCTGGTCTTCCCCGTGCAAACAGGCCTTCTGCCTGGCTACCACTTGTTTCTCCCGTAATATCCCTGTCTATCTGTTCTTTCGATTGTAAAGCGGATTTGACACTAGAATATGATATCGTGTCTTTTTCGTATATAATCGTGTCACGAAAATGTTTTAAAGACGAGGGAAGGGAACACAACAATATTATGGCCTGATCTTCGTCCGTCACTTTGACTTCTACGTTCGCCAAATCAATAATGATAGAATCAAATTTATCGAGATGCGATAGTATAGAAGTACCTTCCATCATTTTCATACTGTAAAGCTTCTGCTTTAAATAAAGCCGATTCTCCTTAGTCTTCTTCATGTAGATAGCTTTTAACGCATCCCACATACCCATGGCCGTCGTCTCCGTGGTAACTTTTTGTAAAACCTCGTAAGAGAGATTTAAGATAATAGCCGATCTGGCTTTCTTGTCCAATTCACTAAATTGATCGTCCTTCATTTCGATCGGTTTCTTCTTTGCGCCTTCTAGCGCCACCTCGCAACCGTCTTGAATGAGTATGGCCTCCATCTTGAGACTCCACATTGCAAAGTTGACATTTCTGTCGAACTTTTTAATTGACATCTTTGTTATCGTCATGGTGGCTAAAAATAAATCGGGTTGGCTCTGATACCAATTTGTTAGGATATGCGGAAATTCCCGATAATAATTTGCCCAAAAAATGACGATAATAAATAATAAAGACGAAATTAAATTGGACAGTGACACGAGATTTACGTGGTTCGGTCAGAATGACCTACGTCCACGGACCGGAGGGTAGAACTTCTTTATTATGTGGAGATATTACAGACACGTACACTGACGTGATACAAAAGTAGCTATACCGACTAGGAGACATAAGCTAGATATATAAATGACCGGAGAAGATCTCTGATGTGGTTGTGGTCTGTGGTGCGTCATACTTCCTTCGCTGAATGAGCCTATTTATAGGCTGAGGTTTGCTCTGATATGCCGTTTGAACACATATTGTGAACATAGAAAAATTAAAGCATCAAATGTCCTCATTTGGCAGCTTACGTGTTCCTTTATTCAGCCAACCATAGACCTTTCAAAAGCCACATGCTCTTTTGACCAAAAAACAATTCGGCTCCCATCTATCAAGGTCACCACATCAACAACATATATATACATATTTTCACCAGTACCGATGGTGTAAGGAATATAAACTAGGCTAAATAGCGTATAACCCACTTGTGCTTATACTGAATTGTGCAATACTACCTTGTGGTATTTTTTTTACGCAGCACCCCATTATGGTTTCTAAATGTAGCACTGTAACCCCCCGTTAGCACTTCCTGACAGAGAATGCATAACACGCGCCATATCTGCGATTGAAATAAGGTTTGACCATATTTTTCCACGTAAAATGACAAAAACACCCCTTAAAATCGTCTGCCCTAATCGTCACTCTGCTGGGCTTCGTTACGTGGGACGACGGCGACTGCAATGAAGGTTAGAACTTCTTGTGGTGCCGTCGCGGTGGAAGTCGGGCGCTCGGCGGCGGAGAAGAGCGCAGAAAACGGTGGGAAGAAGAAGCTCGTTCTCGTCTACGAATACATGCCAAATGGGAGCTTGCAAGACGCACTATTATTGGATTCCAATTTCAACGTCAAAATTGCAGATTTCGGACTTGCCCAAAGATTAGGTAATAAGAAATCCTTGGAAGAAGGTAACGAGAAGGTCGTCAGCGACGATTACTTAGCCGAGAATAGACCCACAGCGCCGCCGTCCTATTCGTTAGAAACTTAGAATTAGGTGTCTTCAACCGCGCGAGCTTCGACGGTGCCCGCCAGAAATGAACGACGATGAACAGACCCTTATACGCAGACGAAGATTGGATCGCCAGCGTAGGGCCCATCGAAACATTGAAATTCGAAATAAAAAAAAAAAAACCCACAGGAGTTGACATCACGAGCTTCATGTGAATCGCTCTCAAGCAATAACTTCATTCCAGCTTTGATTTTCCCAAGAAAATTTCAATTTTTGCACAAATTTTTTGCAGCTCGTGGTTATTACAGTCTCCATACTCAACTTTCTTGCTCGAACTTCCATGGAGGCTCGTTCGGCGGCTGCTAACAACTTCGCATTCTCAGGCGAAGGAGATGAGTTCAGCCCATCGTATGGTAATGAAGAAGCAGCTAACTACGGTAAGCTTGTGATGATCTCAGGCGAACCCACCTTTGTTAGTGGCAAACGGACGGAGCTGCAAAACGGTAAATCAGTGGCGATCAAAAAACCGGCGACTTTGGTGAAAAATCGAGCGGCGCATCGATCTGGTGACCGATGCCAGGCCAATTGATGTGTTCTGATTTCTCTCGAGCCCTCGAGCTAGGTTACATCTTCAAGGGTAAATTGGGAATTTAAAATTTTATCTGACCGATTGATTCAATTTAACCGAAGAAGGAGATTGTGCTAAATTAAGTAAAACACGAGGGTGTTGTAAGCCATTTCCAAAACATAGGGGTTTGTATGCTTACTTTTTAAACCACAAATGGGTTATACGCTATTTAGCCTATAAACTATAATGGCCAAAGGTACGCATGAAATTAAAGATTACAGTTTGAAAATTGAAATTTGAAACAGGTATTTATTAACTTTCATTAAAAGCATATCAAATTAATAATTTATCATTTATGATTGTAGCTGTAAATGTAACAAACTGAAATCAGATTCCTCCTCCACCGCTCGCCCCATCCATAGTCTGTTGACATTTATTGTATAAATATCAAATCTTTATTGAAGAAAAGACACACATTATTTCGTATGAACGAACAACTACTATTTTCAATTGTCAGTTTTATATGACAAAAAATGAAAACCACACTACCATGTGACTACTGACTACGGGCATATTTTGGATAAATAATACATTAAAAATGTTACCGGCACTAAGCAAGTGGTTTATGTACAGAAATTATTCGTAATATTTAAAGGAAGTGTTACGTTGGAATCTTAGTATAAGGCTTTTGTTCTTGAGATTAGAGTGTATAAATAATATACGAAATGGACAATATGAATGCTGGTGAGCTAGTGCATTATTCACCTGTATATGAAGTGCGATTTGAATAATCTAAATTGATGCCATTGTTAAATAATTCAAAGCTACGAATTCTCGTTTTACTGCATAAATTAATAAAATATCATGATGAACAAATAATCAAATAGTACGCATATACATATTAAGACGAGAAATTGATTCAAATTCATACTTTTCCAATCCATCCATTTTGGCTTATTTACATTCAAAAGGTTGGGCAAATTAACCTTGAAAGCTTATTTACAATGGGAGCTTGGTGATGAGCATATGCCAATCGCTGCACAGCACAATAATCAAGCAAGATCGATCGAATATAATTTCATTTTGAATCATCAGCTTCAGTATTCAGATTTTACAGTAACTTGAAGCCACCAAAGCAGACAAAAAAAAAAAAAGGAAGAAGAAATGTTGGCTTACAAAGTTTGATTTATTTCTTATTCGCGTCAATGATCATAGCACGAGTCCAATGCTCGACGTCTTCAGTTTGCGATGGAGGAGGAGGATAAGTGGGATGCTCGACAAGATCCCATCCTTCGGTTAGGTTCTCATGCTTTCCCACGTCATAGAATTCGTTAGGATCGAGATAACTGGCAACAGAGCTCTGAAGATTGTTATCAAACATGTTTCTCTGTTCAAATGAAATGAAAGGCCAATTTTTAAGTGTATTGCGCGGCTTATGCATTATGATGTAGAAGATAACCAAGGGAAAGATGGAACTATTAGGCTTTTACCATTATAGGCAGTCCATGTGCGCTCTCGGTTAGAGTGCTCGATGAGTTATCTGATTCTGAACCCCACACAGACTTATTGAGTTGAACTGTCCTTGAAGGCCTGAAAATTGAAATTGGCGAGCAGCAGTATGAAGACTGAACAAACATATAAAAAAAGCAACAAATTTTATAAATTCACTACTGTAAAACAATAATTAATCAACATATGTAAGCCACTCCATGCTTCAAGTCACAAATATGCATTTAAAAGAGGTTGGTTTTCAAAGAAAACAGTTCTGCTAACCGAAGAATATATGGTGAACCTTACATACCTTGACGATCCAGCTCTCAATGATAAAACAGCACGAAGTTCCTTGGAAGAAGATAGAGTGGCCAACAATCTTGCAAATGCCTCAAAGGTTGAGGTTTCCTGAGGAAGCTCTAACGATAACGAGTTATAACAGTACGCAGTAATGCATGCCACGCTCTTCTTCAGGAGGGATATGCCTTTCTGCAAATCCTTGTGTATTTCAATTGAATGTGGAGAAGCAGAAGAGTAGCTGAAACTTCCAGGTGAATCTAGCCGAGGCTTCCTCTCAGATTCCATAGAAGCAACACCAAAATTACTTGAACTTCTTTCCGACCATGAAGTTTCAGCACCAGCAGAGCAAACCTTTTGGCGGGGAATGAAAAGTGGATATTCGCTAACGAACAAAAGAAACAAGATCAGAAGTGTTCAGACATACAATAGTTAATTTCGAGAAAACATACCCTCTGGAAGCTGGACGAGTATCCCAATACGAATTGCGTTGCCATATTCGAGAACATGAACCCTAGTAAGAGAACACAATAATAAAGACAAGATCAATTTCTTCTTCGACAAAAGGGTGGGGGCCATTTATAGGTCTCAAAACAGGCTTTGGGCTATACCGCAAAACCTGAGTTATGAAGGGCAGGGCCACCGACGACATGAACAACAAGATTCAGCAGCTGCACCATGTACCTGATTCAGTCACAATATTGATGAGTAAGTCTAAGAGATAACTCATGATTAATCAAACATTCAGACCCAAGAAATATAGCAGGTGACATGTTATGAAAGGCTAACATTTTGCTATACAAGAAAATCATAAGACCGCTTCAGGAGATATATTTCGACTAGTATTTTTGTTGAACAGCCAGTTATTAAGAACAAGCCAGTAGAAAAGCGGGCACTGACTTAGAATGAAACTACTGGTAAATTTCCTTATTCTGGATATTAGAAGTACATATTCTAGGTCATTGATGCAGAAAAAACAATAATCCATCACTAAAATACGAACAATCACAGGAGCTCAAAAAGTGAAGTACAGTAATATGAACAAATAAGACCAGCGAAGAATTACAATTTAAACAACATACATCATCAATCAAATAACTCGAAATTCATGAAATTAAGAAAAAAAAAAAAAAAGATGGTTAGCTACCCCAAAGAAGCAGCAAGTTCATCTGAATGAACTGAATGAGGATCTAGGCCTCTGGGTAAACGTGCACTGCAAATTGTATCATATGGCCTATTATATCCATCTTTCCCATCCTCCTCTCTGAACACCTGAACAAAGAATCGATGACCGCCGCTGAGCACTGCAAATTACTATAATGTATTGCCTATCTAATAATTAATCAAGATGGAGAGGAGAGAGAAAGAGAGAAAAGGAGGGAAGGACAGATTGTTGGATACCCGACGCTGAGGGAACAACTTGCATATCTGCTTTATGACGACAGATTGCTTATGAAGACGTTCATTAGTAATTTGCACCTGACATTAGGATTTCCACGAAATTAGTTGGCATGGAGAAACTGCGTACGCAGTTGAGTTGGTATGTAAATTATATCAACAAGCAACTTCGTGTCCTAAATAAATACTATGCCGAAAAATCGGAAAGGTTCTGCGTTGGGCAATATTACTCACGTAGATTGAATTCTGCTCTCTGATAGAATTTGGATAGTACTTTTCAATTTGTTCCACACGATTCTTCTCCAGCTGCAGTAACACATAAAAAGTGTTTCTTTAACTTAAACACTAACGTCAATCTGATAGCAACTTAAAGAGTCAGAATGACTGATATTCAATATATATATATATATATATATATATATATATATATGTATATAATTGGCTCCCAACAAGCAAGATTTAAGGAAAAGGTTTCCAAGTACCGTGCTCCTGGCCGATTCAAGCAACTTGAACTTTATTTTTAAGTCCTGAGATATCTTATCAATCATCGCCTTCTCTACGAACAGTAAATTACTTCCAGAGTTAAAAGTTTCTGAATTTTGATAGGCTAACATTACATGCAGATGAAGAAATAACCAACCTTGTAAAATGTGTTCCTTACGACGCCGAAGCTTGTCTCTGAGCCTTTCTAATTTTTCATTTTGAAGCACCCTCCAACTTTGTTGATCATCAGCCTTACCCTAAGAGAAACAAGCGATTGAGATGTATGAATCAGCATGAACAAGACCTATGCTAAAGATCACTTGATGCAAAAAAAAAAACACATCGGTCCCGTATCTTATCAGAGAAGAAAATACAGAAAATCCTTATTGACATGAAACTGAAATTTATACAAAATCACCAAAGAGCAGCAAACAGTCCACAACGAACATTTTAGGTCAGCTCACGAAACCATACTATCATTAAACACCAATCATCAGAAGTTTTGCAATAATCAGTCGCGAAACATAAAAAGATAAAAAAGAATAAACCTTGGCGACGAGAATTTGTGTCAGCTTAGCGTAGAGCCAGTCCCTTTTACCCTTCAATAATCTCAATCTACTGTTATACTCAAACAATCTGAAAAACAACAAGCAAAATTCAAGCCAATAGTAAGATAGCAATATAGAAATATAGTCCAACGAGAGAACTTTCGACCTGTAATTGACGCAGTGAGGGCAAATTGAAGCGAGATTGGTGTTGTCACACGCGCCACAGCTACTAGTCCTCCTCGTGGTTGCAGTAGTCATCATTGGTGCCCAGCTTTCCTCCGATCATAAAGTGATTTAGGGTTTCGAGAATCCGATCAAAATGGGAAAACAAAAAATCAGAAGCTCGATCACATGCGTCACTGAAGACAGCTCGTAGAATTCGGGATTTGAGGAATTTCTCATCTAAACTCCAATTTAAATATTTGATAAAATGGACTCAAACGGGTTTCAGAAGGAAGACAATCGTTTACCCTTTTCATTGGACTTGCACGGTGCGAATTGTTCGCTCTTTCGGTCGGTTATTTTACTGTTTAATACTCTATTAATTGATAATTTAATTTTGGACCCTGAAAATTAAATGGGCTTCGAATAATAATTAAATGGGCCGCCGCCCGCGCCTGCTAAACGGATAAACAGTCATTATTTTATGGGATTTTATGTAATAATCCGAAGCTGTTTAATTTCATGAGTATACCTTTTATTTTCATTTAATTGTTTTTCTTGTTAAGCAACGACTAGCATTTTCTTCCCATCATAAATGATTATAAAACAATAAGTTATATGTCACCTTCTTTCTTATCTTAAATCCAATCCTGTATGATCGATCAATCACGTATACTTGTATGCAACTTATCGGAGGCACGTAAAGGCATAAAAATGGTAGATATAGATTTCGTGTTCTATAGAAAAGAAACATTCGGAAAATAAATTGTTGAGAAATGTAATGTTCGAAAAAGGCAAAAGAATACACATTAATGTCGAATTAAATGAACCTGTGCCGTGATCCCACACTAATTTCCCCATCTCTTCTCCACACTTTTATAGAAAAAAACAATAATTAACTCAAAATCTCAGCCCTTCGATTGATTTCTCATCTACGGCTGTTAACTCATGGATTCATTATAAGACACCTCGTATGGCTACCAACACTTGGGGTTTTCGTAGTCATTTTCTTGTAAGGGCTTGTGCTCCTTTTCATTGATTCTCCATCAAGAAAAAAAAAAACACACACCTTTCTTCCTTCCATGGAAAAGGAAAACAATAACTCTTTCTCACAACAAAACTCCGAGCTCGAAGATGGTCCTCATCGTTCACCACCAAGCATCATATGTAGCTTAACAAGCTCGCAAGAAGACAACATTGTTAATACGAAATTCCCTCAGCAGCTAAGCCCACTCGTCAGCTCAACTGATGATGTCCTAAATCTAGAATGTTTCCCTAGTTTTACTACTGATAATGTTATTCTTGAGCCAGCCATTGATCAAAATCAGCTAACTACTCACCAAGAAGAAGGTGTTGTTAATGATGATTCGACTGAGGGTTTGAGCAGTAATGATGTGAGCCAGCCCATTTGTAATGAGATTGAGAAAATTAACGAAGGTGGAAGGTCTTCTGCTGTCTTTATCAAATGGACGGAAGAAGAGGACAGGTAAATGTATATCTGTTATTTAACCATATAAGCATATATATGTTTTTATTAGTCTTAGTCTTTGAATTATATCATCTTTTTCTTTCTTTTCGAGCAGAAAGTTTGTTGAGCTGATGAACGAATACGGTCCAAGGAAATGGTATAAGATAGCTAGGCACTTGGAAGGACGAACTGGGAAACAGTGCCGAGAACGATGGATAAATCATCTGAGCCCTTCTATAAAGGTTATTTTAATCACTCTCTCTCTCTCTCTCTCTCTCTCTCTCTCTCTCTCTCTCTCTCTCTCTCTGCTTCTAGAGATTTTGTTTTCTGCTTGTTCGTGGAAGGTTTTTCAGAAATTGGCTATGGCGATGATGGTCGTCTACATCTTTAATGGTGTAATCTGCAAAAAAAAAATAAAATTTACTTCCTTTTTGTTATTTTTCTTGTTACCACTGGGGTCTGATTATTACAAGATTTTTAGGGTTTTCACAATCCCTCTGTGTGTTCTGAAAAAGTCCTATCAATTTCATTCAAAGTTCAATATAATGCCTTTCATGGCTATATATCTTTTGTCTTCTCTTAATTCATCTTTTCCTTCATTTCCCTTTTCCTTTTTCTTTAAAATAACTTTCTCTTGTTTGAAATTTTTTTTCCCAAGAGTTACATTTCATGTGAGTGTTAGAATCGCTTTTTAACCGACAAAGCAATCGCCATCTGCTTCGGGCACCAACTTTGATGTTCCCTTGTAAGAACATATCTCCTTAGGAAATATCGGACAGCACTCGACCAATATCACACTGCCCTCTCATCAAATTTCACTTCATTATTATTATTTTTTTAACTTTTGTCTCTTTTCACTTCATTTAATTTTCATCACAGAAAAACATGGTATGGACCGAAGAAGAAGAGAAGATGATAGTGGAAGCTCACAAGGCCCTCGGAAATAAATGGTCAGTCATCGCAAGGAAAATCCCAGGAAGAAGTGAAAATTCCATAAAAAACCGTTGGAATACTACTATAAGAAAGCATAAATCGAAGAGAAAGACCAAGAAAAAGAACAACGATGCTCCAAACGAAGCCAAAAAACCCTCGACTGTGTTAGAAGATTACATCAAAGAGAGGTACTTCAGCCAAGCATCGACTTCTAACAACAGCAGCCCAGAAAACCCTATTGACGACGACTCTCAAGCTGCTAATGATCCTCAAACTGATGATCTCATTACTGCTCCTTCTATTTGTTAGGTCCAACCTTTGACAAGGCAACGCACACCAAAGAAGAACAAAGAAAAAAAATAATAATATTATATTATAATATTATTTAAATGAGAGGTTCATATTGAAGGGCGACGCGGCGCATTCCTGGCCACCCGTTTTGAGCGGTCCAAAAGAGCTGAAGACATCTATAAATAGGCTGAGGATTCTTCAGTTATTATCATCACAAGCTCATTCGAGTTTTACTATATATAGAGAGAAGTAGTTCGAGTGAATTGTGAGGTTATCAGTTCAGGTAGAAACTGATAGGGTTCCACATCCACAGAGAGGTGTGAGGTAAACACGAGTGGTAAAAGTGAGATAGTAAAAATTCGAGGGTTGTAATTTTTACTATAGTGAAGATTTTGCCGACTCGGCCGTGGTTTTTCCCTCTTCGTTAACAGAGGGTTTTCCACGTTAAAGTTCTGGTGTTCTTTCTTACCTTACGGTAATTTTATTTTTACCGTGGTAGTTACTGTGCGGGTCCCACCAAATTTACCCCGTGGGTCCCACTTCTCCCGATCGTCGTACCGAGCCAAACCGGGACCAGTTCCGCTGCGGGGCCCACTAACCACCGCGGGGCCCACCACCATTCCCAACAAGTGGTATCAGAGCCTGATAGTATTCTGAGTATGCTCTGTGGTTGCAGCTTTGACTGATCTTCCACATCAGAAAAGATACTAGTAGGTTGCTGGTAGATTTTGACGGCCACATGGAGAACGACGGAGGAATGATCAAGCTGACAGTAACGAATTACTCCATATGGAAATCAAGGATGGAGGATTATCTTTATTGCAAAGACCTCCATGAACCAATCGAAAATGCAGGCAAGATGCCTGAAGGCGGGAATGCTGACCTATGGAAGAAATTGCAAAGAAAGACGCTAGCTGTGGTCCGCCAATGGGTGGACATAAGCCTCTACAACCACGTCCGAAATGAGACAGACCCCTACAAACTCTGGACGAAATTGGAGGGTATGTATGAGGTGACTAATGCGCTGAGCAAGGTATTCATGATGCGGAAACTCATGAATGTGAAGCTGAACGAGGGACGATCAGTTGCTGAACATCTGAACGACTTTGAAGGGCTGGTAACTCAACTCACAAGTGCCGGTCTAGTCCTTGATGATGAGCTACAAGCTTGTCTACTACTGGGTTCTCTACCTGATAGCTGGGATACGTTGGTAGTATCGCTCACCAACTCCGCACCAAGTGGTAAAGTCACGATGGAGATGGTGAAAAACAGACTCTATAATGAAGAGCTGCGACGGAAGGATGCTGCCAGTACCAGTACGGGAAATCAGGCCCTTGTCATGGAGAATAGGGGTCGGAGCAAGAGTAGAGGTCCAAAAGGATACGACAAGTCGAAAGATAGATCCAAGTCCAGGGAGATGAGGAAGTGCTACCATTGTGGTAAAATTGGCCACTTACAAAGAAACTGTAGACTTCTCAAAGGAAAACAGAAACAAGATGATGACAAGAACACGTCTGCAATTACAACCAACGATGGTGGAGAGGTTACTCTGGTGAATGAAGCAGACTGTTGTCATGTTGCGGATGCAAGCACTGAATGGGTAGTGGACTCTGGTGCCTCCTACCATTGTGTTCCAAGGCGTGAATACTTCTCCACGTATAAGGCGGGAAACTTTGGCACTACCAAGATGGGTAACCAAAGTGTTTCTAAAATAGTGGGGATCGGTGATATCTGTATCCAGACGAGCGTAGGGTGCACATTACGGCTGAAAGATGTGCGACACATTCCAGACCTGCGTCTCAACCTGATTTCTGTGAAGGTGCTGGACAACGAAGGATACTATAACGAGATGGCGAATAGCAACTGGAAACTCACCAAGGGATCGTTGGTGGTAGCGAGAGGAAAGCTATGCTGCTCGCTGTACAAGATGCACGCAACGATATGTGCTAACCAACTGAACGCAGTTGAAGATGATGCTTCTCCAAATTTATGGCACAGACGGCTGGCGCACGTAGGAGAGAAGGGGTTGAATGTCTTGGCTAAAAAGTCCCTCATACCAGTAGCCAAGAAGAAAGCGCTGAACCCCTGCGATCATTGTTTATTGGAAAGCAACATAGAGTTTCATTCGCGAAGAGCTCAACCAGGCGAATGAGGAAGTTGGAGTTGGTACACTCTGACGTATGCGGACCCATGGAAGTCGAATCTCTGGGAGGCAGTAAATATTTTCTGACCTTCATTGATGATGCGTCTCGCAAGACCTGGGTATATCTGTTGCGGACGAAGGACCAGGTTTTCTATTATTTCAAGAAGTTCCATGCGATGGTGGAAAGAGAAACTGGAATGCCGCTAAAGTGTCTACGCACAGATAATGGTGGTGAATACATCTCTCGGGAGTTCAGAGATTATTCCACTAAACATGGCATTAGGCATGAGAAGACAGTTCCTGGCACTCCTCAGCAAAATGGTGTCGCAGAGAGGATGAATCGAACCATTATGGAGAGAGTCCGAGCGATGCTCAAAATGGCTAATCTATCTAAGTCATTTTGGGGGGAAGCTGTCAACACTGCAGTCTATCTTATCAACCGGCTACCTTCATCGGCGTTGGATTTCGATGTACCAGAGAAGGTGTGGACCGGTAGAGACATCTCATATTCCCATTTGAGAGTGTTTGGCTGCAAGGCGTTCATGCATGTGCCCAAGGAGCAAAGATCGAAGCTTGATGATAAATCAAATCCTTGCATCTTTGTTGGGTACGGAGACGAGGAGTTCGGCTACAGACTTTGGGATCCAAAGAAGAAGAAGACTGTTCGAAGTCGCGACGTAGTATTCCATGAGCATGAGATCATGGGAGACTCAGATGTGGATGTGACGAAATCCACAGGTGACGGTGTTGTCGATTATACACCAGTCAGCATTCCACATGACGGTGCCACGGAGGAAGGAATGCAACAATCAGAACCTGAACCAGAAGAGCCAGTCATTGATGATGATGAACCTGTCGTAGATGAACACACTGAAGGTACTGAGCAGGGGGAGCCTTCAGATGTGCAAGAAGCAGTTGAACCTCATCTGAGAAGGTCAACTAGGGAACGCCAACCATCTATGAGGTATCCGAGTTCTGATTATATTTTGATTACTGACGAGGGGGAGCCAGAGAGCTTCCAGGAAGTACAATCTTGTAGGGACAAAGATTGTTGGACAAAGGCCATGCAAGAGGAGATGGATTCTCTGAAGAAGAATGATACGTACGAGTTAGTTCGATTACCAAATGGAAAGAAGACACTCAAGAACAAATGGGTGTACAAATTGAAGAAAGATGATGGCAAGCTGGTCAGATACAAGGCTCGGTTAGTGGTCAAAGGTTTCACTCAGAGGAAGGGGATCGACTTTGACGAGATATTTTCACCTGTCGTGAAAATGAGTTCAATCAGAGTCATACTGGGACTAGCTGCTACCATGGATCTTCACTTGGAGCAACTCGACGTGAAGACCGCATTCTTGCATGGTGATCTTGATGAGGAGATATATATGGAACAACCAGAAGGATTCGAGGTTAGAGGTAAAGAGGACATGGTCTGCCGGCTGAAGAAAAGCTTGTACGGTCTGAAACAAGCTCCACGGCAGTGGTACAAGAAATTTGATTCTTTCATGGTGCATCAGGGTTTCAAGAGAACAGATGCAGATCCATGTGTTTACGTCCGAAGATACTCTAACGGTAAATTTATCGTTCTTCTCCTGTATGTTGATGATATGCTAATTGTCGGACAAGATGCAGAGATGATTAGCAGGTTGAAGAAAGATTTGTCAAAGACGTTTGACATGAAGGATTTGGGTTCGGCAAAGCGAATTCTCGGAATGGAGATTACCCGAGATCGGAAAGCTGGGAAATTGTGGTTATCCCAGGAGCGTTATATTGAACGAGTTCTAGAGAGGTTCAATATGAAGGATGCTAAGCCAGTTAGCACGCCACTTGCCGCGCACTTTCAGTTGCGAAAGAAATCCAGTCCATCAACAACTAAAGACGGTGAAGATGTCCCAGATATTCCATATTCATCGGCGGTCGGAAGTTTGATGTACGCCATGGTGTGTACGAGGCCAGATATCGCTCACGCAGTTGGCGTTGTGAGTCGATTTCTATCGAATCCCGGGAAGTCACATTGGGAAGCAGTGAAGTGGATCTTGAGGTATCTGAGAGGAACTTCCAAATTATGCCTAACGTTTGGAAGTGGTAAATGTTTTCTTACAGGTTATACGGATGCTGATATGGCCGGTGATCTCGACAGCAGAAAGTCAACGTCGGGATACATATTTACACTCTCAGGGGGAGCTATCTCATGGCAGTCGAGGTTACAGAAATGTGTTTCTTTATCAACTACTGAAGCGGAGTATGTTGCAGCAACGGAAGCTGGCAAGGAGATGCTCTGGTTGAAGAGATTTCTTCAGGAGTTGGGAATTCGGCAGGAGGAGTACATAATATTTTGCGATAGTCAAAGTGCGTTGGACTTGAGCAAGAATACTATGTATCACTCGAGGACGAAACACATCGACGTTCGTTACCATTGGCTCAGATTGGCTGTTGAGGAAAAAGCGTTCAAGCTGGAGAAGATCCACACAGACAAGAATGTTGCGGACATTCTGACGAAGGTGATTCCCAAGGAGAAGACAGAGTTCTGCGCCGGGCAAGCCGGCATGGGCTATCGCTGAGGCGGTAGGAAATCTTCCCCGCAAATAATGAATAAGGCTGGAGGGGGAGAATTGTTAGGTCCAGCCTTTGACAAGGCAACGCACACCAAAGAAGAACAAAGAAAAAAAAATAATAATATTATATTATAATATTATTTAAATGAGAGGTTCATATTGAAGGGCGACGCGGCGCATTCCTGGCCACCCGTTTTGAGCGGTCCAAAAGAGCTGAAGACATCTATAAATAGGCTGAGGATTCTTCAGTTATTATCATCACAAGCTCATTCGAGTTTTACTATATATAGAGAGAAGTAGTTCGAGTGAATTGTGAGGTTATCAGTTCAGGTAGAAACTGATAGGGTTCCACATCCACAGAGAGGTGTGAGGTAAACACGAGTGGTAAAAGTGAGATAGTAAAAATTCGAGGGTTGTAATTTTTACTATAGTGAAGATTTTGCCGACTCGGCCGTGGTTTTTCCCTCTTCGTTAACAGAGGGTTTTCCACGTTAAAGTTCTGGTGTTCTTTCTTACCTTACGGTAATTTTATTTTTACCGTGGTAGTTACTGTGCGGGTCCCACCAAATTTACCCCGTGGGTCCCACTTCTCCCGATCGTCGTACCGAGCCAAACCGGGACCAGTTCCGCTGCGGGGCCCACTAACCACCGCGGGGCCCACCACCATTCCCAACACTATTGACCATGACATAGAACCCTATTCTTACAACATATTCGAGTACTTCGAAGGGCATGAGATGAACATGGAAACCCTATTCGAGGGAGTGCCCAGCGATGGGATGCCGACGGACGAGGCTAATAATAATAATAATCCTTCTGCAATATCAGAATCTAATAACATGGAAGGTTTAGAAAGCATCGAATTCCCCGAGTTTCAACCTGACGCTTACTTGGATTTTGATACTTACATTGAGGGATAATAAACTTTGCTTTTAGTGTGTGTTCAGTGTTGTTATTGTTTATGTGGGAGATGTTGTGGACTTTCATATCCTTCTTTTTTTTTTTTCTCTATTGCAATGCTTCAAGTTACTTGAGCTATCTTCATTTCTTGTATGTGAGGTCATATATATGAGCAATAAGATACATTAAGACACACATGACACACACTGTATTGCTAGTTTTTTAGAAATTTAGTCGTTTTGTTTCTTTTAGGAACTCGGAATTTTACCGAAATTAACGGTTTCTTTGCGGTTATTTCGTTGAGATATTGTCGTTTTTTCTTTCCAAACGATAGCTTGCCATAAAGTATAAAACCAAGATATTGTCGTTAAGATATTGTCGTTATAACGACGTAAACGAACTTAACTCAATATTTCCGCATACATCTGTTGAAACTTAGGCGCGAAGACGCGCGAACGAACCGCGAAATGCGTAGATTTTGTTTACGAAACAAATGAGGAAATTGAAGAACATGACAATGCAAGCAAAAAATTTCAAAAATTTTGGTGGGGTTAACTAGTTGAATCTTATGGGGTTGACGACAATTTTGAAAGGTAGAAAGTACAGCTACATTGGTTTTTTGGATAGAGTTGAGTGAGTGCCTGCCTTGCCCCACTTTTTAAAATGTTATGCTTTCTAAATTTATTCATACAAAAATCTTAGATTAAGATAATCTTGTTACATAATATTGTAAATATACACAATTTTCCTACAAATTTTCCCAAATGGTAGAAAGTTGGAGAGTTGGAATACTTGCAAGTGATTTCCTTGTCCGGATGAAAAGGAGAGTGAAAGTAAGTTTATGTTGTATTAATTACGCTGACGTTTTTTCCTTTTCTTTTCCTTTTTCTTTGGGCTGGAAAATTAAATGGGCCCAGAATGTTGAACGACTTCAAATTGAATATTTTACTTCCCTTAGAAAATAAACAAGCTTTGATATAGAAGAATATTTAATTGAGCCAATGGGTTGACCCATTAGGCCATTACAAGTGTCTATCTCGTGGATTTAATCTATATAAAATAATGTTTTTCAATTATAAATATAAAATAACATATTACAGAAAACAAAAGAAAAATGCAAACTTTGACGAGTGTTTAAACAATTCAACTATAAAAATGATAAATTCGACTTGATACCCATGTGGTTAAAGCTTTTTCACCTGGGCCAAAGGTTATTTTCAATTCCAGTAGGTACTCGTGTGTTTAAAACTTTTCCAATTGATACCCGAAGTATTTTCAAATTCCAGTCGGTATCTCCGTGTTGTGTGTTCAAGGTAAATAACCCTAATGTATGACATCGTGATTTTAAATGGCTAAAAACGGGATTTTCTAAATGTAAGCCTCGTTATTACTAATGAAATTCTAGAAATGATCAAAAACGGTTCTTACACCTAAAAAAATCACATTTTATAGCCTTTTAAATTCACGACGTTATACGTTAGGGGTACCTACCTTGAAAACACTTTGAGACCAATTGAAAAAGCCTTAAACACAAGGGTACCAACTGAAATTGAAAAACACTTTTGGTACCAGTTGGAAAAGTCTTAAACACAAAAATCAACTGAATGAAAATAAATAAACATGGGGCTTTTTTAATTAAATAATTAAAAAAATAAAGCATTAATAAAATAAATATCAAATGAAAACCATTAATAAAACAGACTTTTCCTAAAGACAGTAGTATAATTAGAATACGAGTTACTTGTCCACGGTGAACTGATATGACATTAGTAACTGGTATTCTAATTATATGAGTTACTCTTTTTTTTTGTGTATTTTAACTTATTTTGTATTTATATCCACCAAATCATAAAATCATCGTTATTTCATGTGAACATAACAAAAATCCATAAATGCATCTAATTTATTGTTGTTTCGCGACGATTAAAATGATATGCATATATTATATTTTTTGAATATCGGAAATATTTAATTATTTTTATAAAATTAGGAATTCTTATCATTAAGGCAATATCAATCGAAAAGGGGTACACATTAAAAATATATACAGTGTCTTATCCTTTTTTTTTTCTAAATTATGGAGATGACGTGTTTCTCCATCTGCCTGATAAAGGGGTACACAATAAATATATAGTTCAATCCATTATATATATTTATGTATTTCGATTGATATTGCCTTAACGGTAAGAATTCCTAACTTTATAAAAACAATTAAATATTTCTGATATTCGAAAAATATAATATATGCATATCATTTTAATCGTCGTGAAACAAACAATAAAGTAGATGCGTTTATTGATTTTTATTATGTAAATCACATGAGATAACGATGATTTTACGATTTCGTGGATTATATAATTAATAAATATAAAATAAGTTAAAATACAAAGAAAAAAGAAAAGAGAGTAATTCGTACAATTAGAATGCGAGTTACTTGAAATGTCATTTTATTAATGGTTTTCATTTGTTGTTTATTTTATTAATTGTTTCTTTTAATTATTTAATTAAAAAAGCCGGGATACAGGTGGAATTCCCGATAAATATAAACAAGACGAATTGTTTCCTTGCCTTTTTACGCTCCAGAAAGACCAGTAATCATTTAAAAAACCGAACTAATAATTAACAAGCGACTTTAAATTATATATAAACTTAAAGTATCCCCTTAATCTCCACCGATTAAGCTCCTACGCATGCAATTAATAAACTGAAGGAAAAAAAAAAAAAAAAAAAAAGCCATCCAAAGAGCCGTGCCGTGCACAGAAAAGCAATGATGATGAATTAATTCTATCCTACCATGCACATGCGACTCTCTGTAACATTTAGACACAAATCAAACAGAAATCATTCGCACAAAACATATGCTCCAACCATTACAAGCTTTTATTACCAGCACAATTATAACCCACATCACGCTTAACCATCACCCTCAAACAATCAGAAACAAAGAAAAAAACTACATCAGATAAGTAAAAGCTATTGCATATATTATAAACCAGAATTTTGATTTAGGGTTTTATTTCCTCGACAATTTTCTATACACATATTTTTTTTCCATCATCATACGGCCTTACAATGCCTACTAAACTTGTCGCAAATCATCCCGTCGAACGCCACATCAGCGGGCGGGATGAAGCAGTCGATCGAGAGCCCCGGGACGTCGAACGCCACCTCATCGATGGTCCAGACCTCCTCCATCCTCATCTTCGTATGGCTCGACGAAGTCTCTCCGAACTTAAACAGGGTCACGGCGGTTCGACCCGAGTGGGCCACCACGAGCCCGCCCTCGACGGGCCGATAGTCGCACAGCGACGAGCCGATGGTGGTCTCCCAGTAGACCGCGTCCTGGCCGTCGTCGGCCTGGATTCTGGTCAGGTGCGAGTCCTCGAGGTGGACGAGTAGGCCCGTCCTCGAGCTGAAGTAGCCGAACAGAACGTGCCTTATGATCTCCGCGGGTCCCTCGCTCCTCGACTTTAGGGTTTGCGGGTCCGCGCAGAGCTTCAGGACGAAGCAATCCTCGCCGTCGATCTTCTTCTCGCCAGTGCACCGTGCGGCGGCGAACATGTTTGCCGTCGTTCTCGGATCGAGGCCCTGCGAAGGATATATATAATATGATATGTTAGATTAGGAAAACAAGATACAATCCCTGCAAGCTTAAGCTTTTAGGTGAAGTGATCATTCAACATGGTATCGGAGTTCAGGGACCAAAGAGGTCTTGAATAGAAATTCATCACTAAGTTGGGTAACAAAGAAATCAGCCTAACGTTAAGAGGTGTTTCGAAAATATAATAAATAAAATTAATAATGGGGTAAATTATATTTTCGATCCTGTAATTTACGGGTGTTGCATTTTAAGGATTTTGGCGTATAATATCCTCAAATTGCTCAATTTTGAAACTTATTGTCCCTTTAATGCCAACCCTTAATTCGTTGTCCCTATAATGCACCACCCCCTAAATACGGGCCCTAGAAAAAATATTCAAGGCTAAAAAATAATGCACTCACTGTCCTGCGAACTTAAGCTTTTATGTGAAATGGCCATTCAACACTAACACAAAGACAATCCTAACCGTAAGGCCTCACATCATACAAAACAATCCTCAAAAAAGGTCAGCAAAATCCAAACCTGAAGGGCCCGACGAAGAGGCCTCACGGGCCCCTTAGCAGCATGAGCCCCGAGCCAAGGAGTGTGCCTCCAAACGAGCCGCCCATTGCAGCCGGCGTGGACCTTACTGCCACCGAGGGCTAGCTCGACGTACCACATGTCGGGGCTCATCTGCCACAGAACGAACCCGCCAGACTCGGCGGACTTAGACGAGCTCCTACTCTTTATCACCTTTGTCGCCGTCTCCATGTCTGAAGTCGACATCTTTATCTTCCCCATTGCGTATGCGTTCTGTATCGAGCTTTGAAGCTTCTGACCGCCAGTGGCCGCTACGTACTGCTGAAGTATGTACTGTGCTGAAGATGTTTCCTGGGCAGAGTTACGACGAAGAGAGAAAAAAAATGAGATTTTTTGTTTAGGATATGAGGTAATAAAGTGATGGAGACTTTGAGACATTAAGGACCACAATGCCCATGGCTTAGACGCAATCTAATCCATCTAAGCTATTATCTTCGGTGTTTTGTGAACCATGACCAATCAATTCATATGTGGTCAAATCTAAATGTGCCCATCGGCCATTGGTGCAATTCATTGCTTCGAGGATCGTTATTACAGAGGAATAAACAGAGAATCGCCATGGAAGAGCTCGAGATGCTATGAATGCACACACTGATATCAATTGGAGGAGACCTAAGCGAGCAAATTGAGGATAACTCACAATGGGCGTGTCCTTGACGGAGAGATGAGGCAGGGGCTCGGCGTTGCTGACGTGGACTGGGGCGAGCGGCGCCGCCAAGACGCCAAGCAAGAGCCTCAGGTCAGACCTCGGAGGGCCGCGGCCGACGTTCGACCCGGAAATCGACCCGGCCCGGCAAAGCCATTGGGCCCATTTGTCTCCTCCTTTCTGCTCCGGCAAATCAGGGTCGGGACCCTCCCTGAGCGGCGAGAGCGGCCCGTCGACGAACGCCGGTCCGGGAGGGCCCACCTGCCTTCTGTTCCGGCGTGGCCGACCCGAGCTGGACGGTGACTGGCTCCGCGAGCGGCGGGAGGAAGAGGGTCGCCGGCTAGGTGAGAGGCCGCGTATGGCGGCGGAGAAAACTCCCGGCTTTTTTCGGTCCATTGCTGACTGCTCTGCAGTGCAGTGAGGAGCTGTGATCTACTAAAGAGTGTGACAAAAAGGAGAATGATTAGTAGAAGGAATTAATGGGGGGAATGAAGTTTAACAGAAGCAAAAGATCTCTTCGTTATTTATTTAGGGCTGTTGAAGAGTACTTTATATTAAAAGAGGTCACAGAACGGAGAATGAATGGAATTAAATGAGTGTAAATTATATCTCTTATATTAATTTGTTGGAATATTTAATTTATATCAATTCGTCCTTTCGGCTGGCTAGGCTAGTATCGTTACATGATACTCCGAATTGACCAAATTACCCTGCAAATTCATCAAACTTACTCTTAAGACTTAAGTCAGTTTATTCAATATTTTTAAACAATCAATTAACGTTACACTATAGTTTTGAAATATGATATTTCTGGGCAGCCTTTTGACTTTGAGGCCGCACGCTAATAATTACTAGAATAAATAAAACACACGCTGCTGGGGAACCTTTTTTAGGGTAATCGATTGTATTTCTTGCACTCATTATTTTCAGATAAGTTAGAAAGTAAAAGAAAATTATAATTTGAAAGAAGAGATAGGTCTCCAATTAAATATGACAAAGCAAAAACAAATCATGTTTAATAAACTTGGACCTGAAACGGCATAGTCAAGGGACTTGGTTTCTCTCTATTCAAATTCACCTTATTTGAACGAGTGGAGTGTAAAGACTAATAGTGACTGTACGATACACAGAAAAAAAAATGAACAATGAACGAAGTCTTGTAAAGTACAAGCTTTCCTTGTACAAACATTACCATTACAATCTTACGCAAGCCTTTGAATCCTAAGACCATCTCCAATCGAGAAACACAAACTCAAACTCAAACGCATTCTCAAACTCAAAATGCAGTAATTCTTCTCCAACCGATCAACTTATTCTCAAACTCAATATACTATTTTGTAATATTCACTTCCACAATAATTTTTATAAATTTCAATACGACCCATATTTTATAAATTTACAAATCTAAGAGCATCAAAACATTAAATGGACTACAATTAAATGATGATATTGTAAACTGTTCTTATAATGTTGATGTGATTAACCCTATTTTGTTATGCATGTCGCACGATTTTACTATATATATTTATACAATAATATATTTTGCTGTTCGCGCGTAACATAGCAGCTTGAGTTAGCTTATTTCTTCACCTTCGAAAACTATGAATTGATGACAGACAGCTGTTCTATGTCAGTTTGTTGATCAGAGCAGTGACATTAACGAGGCTGTATTTTTATTGTTTATATTTTCCAAGTGGGGCTCAGATAAGATGGCATGGTTAAGTGTAATAAGAAAGACTTTGGTCTACGCGGGTGAATTTGGACAACATTGATTAAACTTTTTTCTGACAACCGACGGTGACATGGTATGAAAAGCATTAATTCATCCGTCCTTTTAAAATAAATTATTTTTTGGGGTTCTTTCGTAAGAATAAAAAATTTATGCGATGGATGTTTTTGCAAACGCATACTTGCGTTTTTAGGTGAGAGAAAACTGAAAAATCCCATTTTCGGTTTGCGTTATGGTACCGGTTGGAGTAATTTTCTGATATGCGTTACTGTTTGGGTATCGGTTGGAGAAGCCCTAACATACATACACCCATACGGTTGGTACATCAATCTTACTCAAGTTCTAACATATGCAAAACCATCGGCCCGCGAACCGCCGAACCACGACCCAACGGCGGTCCGTCGAAATATAAGGTAGAGAAGGAAACCCACATAAAACGAAGCTCCAAAGCAGACTACGATCCCGAGCAGAAATCCACGCACCTCCGACCTAAAGAAGTCCACCAAAACGTAACCGTTGATCACTATCACCACAGCAGCAACGCCCCACGAAATCCTCTGCGTGAACAACCCTTCTAAAATTACGACGACACTCGAGCCTCATACGGAAATTCGTAAATTTACCGTTAGATGACCACTCCGTCTAAAAGCTAATTCTTTATGTAATATATCTCCACCATGTACCTATGAAGTCTAGACTGATTTCTTTATTATTCAGCTTTGAACGACAGCTTTCTTAAGTGGGTCCAAGACCAACTCTGGTAACATGCTGGATGATCATTCACCTAAAAGCTTAAAAGCCTTTAGGCAGAGCATCATTTTTTTAAAAAAAATTATATATTATTTATTTCCGGCACTCACCTCTAGGAAAGTCCCAATGGCAAACCCTCTCATCAAGTGCTCGTCGACGACCAAATGAAGCAGCGGGACAACCGCGAACGGTATCTGCATGGCCTGGACAACATTGAGCCACTCGTTGAGCGCATCGAGCAGCTCGTCCGACCTGTTAAAAACGATGGCCACGACGATCGTCGGCAGAATAGCGCAGCTCCGCGTGATCAACGACCTCAGCCACTTCTTTATCCGAAGGTTTAGAAAGCCGCCCATGATGAACTGCCCGGCGTAGGTGCCCGTGATCGTGCTGCTCTGCCCGGCCGCCAATAGGCCGATGCCCCATATGTAGAGTATGGGGAATATTCCCCCGCCGTACCTTTGCTGGAGAAAATCCCCGGCGTTCAGAAGCCCTAAGGTCTCGGCCTGGGGCGTTCCGTAGAACCCCTTTGCGAAGATTGTCATTACGAAGAGGTTAATCATTAGGGATACGAAGACGGCGACGAAAGACTCGACGGTGTAGTAGTTTAGTGCTTCTTGGACGCGCCCTTTCTTCTTTAAATCGATCTTTCGGGACTGCACTAGCGCGGAGTAGAGGAAGACGTTGTACGGCGTTATTACGCATCCTATGACTCCCACGGCTTGCTGGACAGTTTTCGAGCTCAGCTTAGGTATTATAAGTCCTGCAATATATTTATTTCAATCGACTGTGAACTTACGCCAGACATTCCGAGGTGGGACTAATTTTCATGGTGATGTGAATAGGTCTCAAATTCTCCGAGCGCGACAGTCACAGGATTCGAACCCATGACCTAGAGACGAGCTACTGAGACTATTAACTGTGCTTTGTCCAAAATCGAATAAATCAAGCTCATCAGTCTATTTAGTATATCAAAAGACAATATCTTCCAATTACCAATTGATTTTAGGAAAGACCCCTCGATTTCTAAATCAAGCGAAGCAATTAGACCTTGTCCATGGGACTATTTCAAGTTGATTAGCCTTACTACAGACAAGCTGAGTTGTCAGATATAAGCGTGATAATTACCTTCTATGAGCTCCTTTCCGCTCGGCTTAGTGTCGAAAAACATCCAGGCGAAGGAGAGGGCCATCGTCGTGATGAGGACCCCGAAGAACGCTTCGAGCTTTCGGACGCCGTAGTTTTCCAGGAACAAGAAGATGAAACTATACATGTAAGGAACACACAAGTTACTACATATTTCAGCAATAACCTCATTCCATGCTTTTTTCTGTTAATTCATTCCAACTAATAATACCAGTCTAAGCCGGTGATAATGCAGCCGGCCCATATGGGCAGAGCTCCATTGCTGAGAATCTTTATCGCAATTGCGCTGCCGATGACCTCTTGAATGTCGGCGGCGATCAGCGCCAGCTCGGCCATGAACCAAAGCATAAGCCCGGCCCAGTAAGGATACTCGTCCCTGCATATCTCCGCCAGGTGTCGGCCCGTCGCCACGCCGAGCCTCAACGACAGTAGTTGTATCAGTAATCCCATCAATGTAGCCCACATTAGAAGCCATAGAAGCGAATACCCTGCAAAACAATTAGACAAAAAAAAAACAAAAAATGAAATCTCTAATACATCTATCTATGTGAGGCCTTTTTTCTCGATCTCTTCTTTACCTGCAATGGCGCCCGCCTGTAGATCGCTTTCTAAATTTCCGGGATCGAGGAAGGCGACGCTCATCAGAAAGCCCGGCCCGGTGAATTTCCACAGCTTCTTCCAGGAGAAGGGAGGCACGGAGTGGCCTGGGGAATCGGAGGAGTCGATGTTGACGGAGAGGAACAATGCACTGTTGTGGTGGTGGTTTTCTTGCTGGGACGATCTTGGGGTGGCGGCGGTGGAGCCGCCGGCGCTGCTGCTGCTGCGCGAGGGCGACGGCGGCGGTGTTGCGGCGACTGCGGCGGCGGCGGAGGAGGAGAAGGATGGTGGTAGAGGGAGGAGAGGGTTGGAGTCTTGGTGGTGGTCGGCGTGGCGGTGGTGGTGGTGAAGGCTTGCCGCCGTGGGGGAAGAGGTCATTGTGTTGTTACTGAAGAAGGCGGTGATTGGATCGTCGACGACGTCTGCATGGGGGAAATTCGAGGAGTGCTTTTCTACGATTGAGATTGATTGAAGTGCGAAAGGTGTTATGACGTGGGAGTTTTCGTCTATTTCTATTTTTGAAAATCTATTTTAGGTTCCTGACCGGTTATTATCGGTTTCTTAGGAAATGAAATCATAACGAAGCACATGAGATATTTGGATATTATGACCTGTTAAATCGGTAAATGGTTAAACTAGGGCAAACAGTACGCACAAACCGAGCTATATATAAAGCAAACAACATATAGCAGTCAGCTTCAGGGCTTGAGCGTATTACCTTATCCCGAAACCTACACAGTAAAAACGAAGGTATGGTACTTCAGTTAGGCGGTGAATCAATCATTTTGTTGCTTATTAGTTCTCCATCTTTTTTTCAGAGCATGGATCTTTACCAGAAGATTGAAAAGCCTAGGGCCGAGGCTCCAATCAAGGAGAATGAGATTCGAATCACGAGTCAGGGAAGGATGTGGAGTTACATTACCTATGCGATGGCTCTGCTTCAGGTTTGTCAAATTGAATTTGATCGAAGCATTTTTTTATTTCATGCTAGTTAATTGGTCGAGGACAGGGGGTGTTACTATGAGTTTATGAGCTGCGGTTGATTTTCAACGTGGGTTTTTGATTGGATTTGACATTTGTTAATTGTCTTCAACCCTCGTGTAATCTAATGGTTTCATGAGTCTATATATTAGTTCCATTTAGCTCTCCTATATTCATTTTGGTTGCTGAATGAGTGTGTTGAGTTTTCACTTATTAGGTCATATTCTCTGTGATGATTCAGTTGAGCTAAGTTAGGTTTAATTGTTTCGCTGAAAATGGAAATGATTCGAGTTAAGAATTCTAGCGTTGTTCTGAACTGAGTTGGTTTACTTATGTTGCTGAAAAGGGTACTGAATCGGTCGATTTTACAGTTATGCATAGAAGCCTTAAAATTTCGTGATCGTGTAATAGTTTAGTTCTTGTTATTGGAGGATGCGATGAATTTGTATGATATGATGATATTCAGAAATCAGGATGCTTATGCGCACGATTGCATTATGTTGTTGTAGCTGGAAAATCAGATTTTATTTATTCTTTTTTTTTCGTTCAATTGTGCAATTCCATTGCAGGAGAAGGATTCGGATTTTCTTTTACTTTTTCCTTTTTGTGTTCTGTTTCCATGAAAATTTGAGAAAATCTTCATTTTGTTTATGGTTATTTTGTGCTCTGTATGCAGAGAAGAATCGTCGGTCTTAATCAAATTATAGCAATACAATCCATAGACATAACCGACACGTGGGAACCTCTAGAGGAAGGGCTTCAAAAAACGTAAGCGCATGTCAAACATAGTAAAACTGAAACAAGGATGTTGAAAAGATTTAGATTTCAATAATAACATCCTATAAAGTTGTGAGAATTGATTGGGTTTTACTGCATTCTTTCCTGCTAATGACAGCTGCAAACCACAAGGAACGTCTCAATGGTCATGATCACTATTTCAAAAAAGGAGTTGGACAAGAAAACATCGGGTGAGTCGCTGATCTCTAAACTAATGGCTCAATCTTCCTTTCCTCGGTTTTCCTTAACTTGTATTAAATGTGGCTTCCTATGACTATATTTAACCTATTACGTCTGAGATATCGTGATATACCATACTCTACCATAATAAATTTTATTAGATATGAAGTAAGGTTGTTAATCGTGCATCCATGTTTTAGGTATCAACCTCCTTTACCAGCTGACCAGGTGAAGGTTTCAACAGACTCGACTATGATGGAGGTATTATCACATTATCTTATTCTTGTTACAGACGCATTATTAATGTTGGGCACATCTTTTGACTAATAATGCATTATATCAACGTGGTATGAGTTTGGTTTGAGTTTCGAACGTTATCACCGAAAATTCAAGGTCTTTCTGCAATGATGTTTAGGGGATGGCATTCCACCTTGTGAGTATGAGGATGGAGGATATGAGGCGAATCGTTGATATGCTAGAGGCAGAGGCAGGAGAAGGGGCAGCAACTTCCAAGATTTCGATGGTCCAAAACTCCAAGTAGATGCACATCATGAGGCTAGAGACTACAACGAAGGAGCTCTACCACGATTGGTCACCTATCACGACTTCTTTTTACAACTAGATGAACGTAAAGGTTTTCTTTTTTTATCAAGTATGTGAGTTAAGATTTTCTTCTTAAACCATGCAAGGCATTGTATTTTTTGGCGAATCTTGGCACTTGGGGTGTGAAAATCTGATTAATGTATTCTCAAATCTGACAATCGCTTACTGTTGTCCACTTTAGGTGAGGCCGTGGCAGAGGAAGTCGTGGCAGAGGTCGCGGGATCAGAGCCAACGGGCCGGGCCATACTCGAGGCATAAAGGTTGGAAACTCATGAATCTTGTAATAGAATGAGTCTAGTTCTTATAGTTGTCCTTGTTGACATTTCTAGCTACAATTGATGGTTTATTACAGGCAAGATGTTTTTTTTTTAAATCATTTTTAGAAACTCTTTTAGCTAAGATTATGGTGATCTCATTCGCAAGTCGCAACTCTCACATGGCCAAGCCTCGACTTGAAACTCAAATCAAATTCGAAATATTATTCAAGATTTGGTCTTAACATTCACAAATCACAATTAATGTTAGGCTTGTCGAATGCATGTGCACAACAACACATGATCGTTGCGAACCATTCACTTGGACAAAAAATGTGAAATGTAGCCACATCCATAACCAATGCGGCAATGCCTTCAAAGAAAACATTCCATAAATAAATGTTCATCATAAAAAACGGATACATTCAGGAGACTTATATATCCATGTGGATCTCTTAGGTCGTAACGTGCGAATAATTATGAGATTGAAATCTTAGAAGATCCCAATTTATAAAATGGTTCGCTTCTTCAAATCCCTTACCTTGCTGTTCTGTCACATGCGAGAGGGAGTTCATCGAGTCCTTACAAAATAATAGCCCCATCTCCTTGTTCTCTTCCTATAAAGACCCAAAAATATATATTTAAAAATATATATGTGGAGCAAATTAAATGTCCAAGAATTTCATATTTGTAGCACTTGTATTGCCTTGTTTAATCATCAATGCAAGTGCCTTCACAGCTTCGCCGCGTGGTACTCAGCCCACGCTACCGCGCTTCTCAACGACGGCGCGCCGTGCAGACAATGCTATAAGATCGTATGCGATTACAAGTCCGACCCACTGTGGTATAAGAGGTGTATTTCCGTCATCTGCCCGCCGAACTACGACCTTCCGAGCGATGCCGAAGGTTGGTGCAACCCTCCGCGCACGCACTTTCGCCTGGGAGAAGATCGGAATCTACAGTGGGCGGGATCGTTCCCGTGAAATTAATACCTCATGAAATGACTTTGAAGTAAAGCACTATATAGATGTTAATATATTTCACATGCATCAAATGTGATTAAATACTAGTACAAAATACAAGAACTTCGTAAACTTCGAAATTCGATTTTCAGACGTACTTAATGGCATAAGTTCGTGAGGAAAATTTTCTTTTTCCTTCCCTAGATTTTTGAATTTTTGCCGGCAATATCAATGACGAAGCGATACTTGACGTCGTTCTTGGCCAAGCGATCGAAAGCCTCGTTGATTCGATCGGTAGAAACGACTTCGACGTCGCACGTTATGTTACGTTGGGCGCAAAGATTCATCATTTCTTGAGTCTCTCCGATGCCGCCGATGACACTTCCCTTGACAGTTCTCTTCCCTTCACATAAAATACCAGCAATTTTGCATCAACACTCAAGTTGTTGATGTAATGTAATAGAAGAATCTTAATTATTAAAGATTTGTGATGGGACCCATTATTAGTGGGAAGGCTGGCAAGCCCATGGGCTTATGTGGTGCACCGAGAATCACTAAGGTTCCATTGATCTTCAACAGCTCTAAGATGGGCCCCAGAGAATGCTCAGCTGAGACCGTGTCCAATATGAAGTCTAGGCTCTTCTTCTTTGACTGTAAGAAAGATGGAAAAATCATCAACAATTTGAATACGAAATTATCAAAATCTTAATCTAGTTCAATCTCTCACTCTTTTAACTCTTCGATTATCATAATTCGTGTGGACTTTGAACTGCCGAAGGTATGTGCAGAAACACCTCATGACAAACCAAAAAAGACATGCTATTTCATTACAAACACACATCACTCACACTAGACCTATCTACGTAATAACACTCAGAGAAGTCTGAAAAGAATCTGAAATGCACTATGGATTGTGAGAAGACTAGGGTTTTTCAGCGGTACTGATCATCCCTGCTTTATGGGACCAACCCCATGAACAAAAAAAATATGATTTTTAACCATAGCTAAAGCGAGACATGATACTTCTATTATTCATAATAGCATCTATGTATAGTACATATATATATATATATATATATATATATATATATTGAGGAATGATATGGTTGTGAGCACCCGATGATTTGGCACCGATTCGTGCCTCCACTTCAACATCAAATGTGATGTGGCATTGATCAACACATCTTAGGTATCATAGATCGACACATATGATACTGATGTGGCATGTTCACGTAGAGTATATCAAGGCCCACAACAAGTGCCACATAAGACGTGGACATGCCACATCAGCATCATATGTATCGATCTATGATATCTAAAATGTGTTGATCAATGCCACGTCACATTTGATGTTGAAGTGGTATGCTGATTTGGCACAAGTCGGTGCCAAATCAGCAGGTGTTCATATATGGTGCTCACATCCTCTATATATGTTACACACAAATGACAACGTTTAAAAATAAAAAAAAAACTAATTACCTCCATTTGCTTGGCATTCGTGCTCAAAACGAACTCATGAGCGCCCAATCTCTCCACGGATTCTCTCTCCTTAGACGGAGACGTACTGATAACGGTGACGCTGTGGCCGAAAGCCTTTGCAAATTTCACCGCAATATGCCCTAATCCGCCGAGGCCCACAATCCCCACCCTTTTTCCCGGCGACCCCAATAATAACCCGTTGTCTCTCATCGGACTAAACACCGTGATGCCGGCGCACAAGAGAGGCGCCGCCTCTTCCATCGGCAGCGAGTCAGGGATGCTTACGACGTATCTGTATATTAATTACCGACGAAACCTCCCCTAATTATAAACAACACCATAATTGCGATAAACTGAAAAAAATCAATCTTCGTATGTCATTATTTTGTTTAACCTATAATCCGCCACCAGAAATTCTGAGTAACCGCCGTAAGTTATTGTTCCGTCCCAGAAAACGCCGTTAGACACGGACTGAAGCTCATCGCAGTAGTTTTCTTGCCCTTCATTACAGAACTCACAGTTAAGGCAAGAAGACGCCGTGAACCCAACGCCGACGCGGTCGCCGTTCTTGAACTTTTTGGCGGCGTTGCTTCCCACTTTTGTAATGATCCCAACAATCTCGTGTCTGGTTTTTTTTTTTTTTTTTGTGTGTGTGTGTTATTTTGATGAAATTAGTAGAGTATTATTTGTTCAATATTATATGATTAAATGACGATATTCGATGCATCTAGTCTACCCTGGAACAACTGGGTACATGGTTGTGCCCCACTCGTTCTTGGCGTAGTGGAGATCAGTGTGGCAAATCCCACAGTAAACAATCTTTATGGTAACATCGTTGATCCCATTTTCCCTGTCGAAACATGCGAATTTATTTTATTACACTCAAGTTGTATGATCTTCTCAGGCGTGAAGAAATTAAAAATAAAGGGTAGATTTTATATTAGTGTCATGCGTAAACAATTTAGCAACTCATGGATGGTAACGAGAGAATCGTACAATATGCTAGAAGGATACACTTAAAAGAATTTAATCTTTTTGAGGGTTGCGATTTGATATGATATATGCTGTTTTCTTTGCCCTTTCGAATTTTACCAAGTCATAAAGGAAAGACAATGGGACGAGGAAAATAATATAAATAAAGGATAAAGCATGTTATTATTTATTATACCTGCGTTTGAAGGTATACGGAGTGATTTTGCCCGAAGAGTCATGAGCTGCCCAGCCAAAGACTGTCTGCGTGTGGTTTGGAGATGTCTGAGCCATAATTAATAGATCGATGTTTTCTTCAACAACAAATCAATGAAAGATTTAGTAAGTACGAGGAAAATGAGTTATTGATATTTTTCGATGAATATTAGACTCACAAAACTACCCTATATATAACGATTGAGTTCGTCGGAAAAAGGTTCTTTCTTCAAGCTGCACTTCTTCTTCTTCTTCTTCTTCTTCTTCTTCTTCTTCTTCTTCTTCTTCTTCTTCTTCTTCTTATTCTTCTTCTTCTTCTTCTTCTTCTTACTTTTTGAAGTTTTATTTAAATGCTTAAATGATTAGGAGTGTTCTTCTCTGCAAGTTGCACTTCCTAATTTTTTTTTTGTCAATTTGTCAAAGTATCACATAAATTTAAATACATAAATAAAATGAGTAGGTAATTCACGTGGATTAGTTTAATTCAAAATCACTGGACAACAGCCATTTAATATTTCGAACAATTTCGGTTAAGGCCCTCTTTAAGAATAGAATAATCTTTCATGTTCCCTGACGCTAATTGCCCATATTTTCCATAAGTCCGTACGCAATATTACAGTTGACTTCGAGCATCTATCTGTTGGATATATCTCAAAGCATGATAAAAAATAATAATAAAATAAAATAGAAAAGAAAAACCATGCATCCAACGCGATGCATGTTAGAAGAGAAGTCAAAGATGATAATCTAGAAAAAGCATGAATGGCATGCTATGGCAAAGGCTAAAAAAAAAAAAAAAAAAAAAAAAACGAGTGGATGAAAAAAAAATAAAAAAATGTCAAAGTTTGCTTGGTTCACCTTATAGAAGAAATCAAAATGATTTAGAATGCTTGGTTAGAATAGTCAAGAAAGGAATGCTTGCGTATATTTATATATAGCTTAATGATGTGTAATGTATAAGTGTGGGAGTAAATATATAATACAATCTTGAGAAATATCTCCCTCCATCGTGTTATAGAGAGTTTCTCCTACAATAGAAAATTACTATGTTTGAGTGACTCGCATAAAAAAGCACCGAATGTGCATGAGAGTGTAAGCGAAGTGGTGAAAATAAAATATTAAATCGGACGATTAAATAACACTATCAACATTTCAATAATTGGTAAGTAGTAGATTCATGCAATTTAATAATCCATTACAAGCATATCTTCATGAATATATATCTCAAGATAAAAAGCCATCGACGACTAATAAACTGTTGGCGTGGCAGCGGACCCGGTCGAGTAATACCGCGGCTAAGTATTTGAACAATTAAAGATAAAAATGGACACCGAGATTTAACGTGGAAAACCCCAAACAAATCGGGGTAAAAACCACGGGCAAGGAAGAAGAATTCACTATAGGAAGATATAGGAGTTACAACCTCTCAATCTATAAAGGAGAAAACCCTCAACCTCTCTCTTTATAGTCGGAGAAAATACCCGACAAATTCTCTATTATTTTTCCTCTATTTTTCCTCCCTCACACCGATCCCTCTCTTCTCTCTTGGGATGCGTTATATGTCTGTGGGATTGTCTATTTATAAAAACTGATAATATGAACAATAATAAAAGTCATTAGCCTACCATGAAGAATACGGCGCCTGAGTTGTTATAATTTTTCCATCATGTGTTCCTTTTGACCATTCAACCCACATGTGGGTTTATTATTATGTCGACAATCTCCCACTTGAAGATTTGATTGAGGATCAATCGGATCTTCACACCATTCTTTCTCCCTTGCCTTTCATGTTGCTTACGTCTCCGCTAGGCCACTTGAGGAACGACACCAAACGAACTTATCAGAGTCAACGTACTCTCTAACAGTAAAGTCTGCTCCCCCGTAACATAATGCAACATATGAGAATCCTCTATATAATATGATCCTCTTCACCGTGCTCCAATGCTCTTTGCCCGGATTCGCCATGTACCGACTTACTACTCCCACTGCATGTGCAATGTCTGGTCGTGTACAAATCATCGCGAACATAAGACTTCCCACCGCTGATGCATACGGTACTCGAGACATCTCCATCCTCCCTTCTTCACTGCTAGGACTCATACTTGAGGATAATTTCAAATTAACAAAAAGTGGGGTAGAAATTGGCTTACCTTCTTGCATATTGTAGCGTCGCAAGACCTTCCTCACATAGTTCTTCTGGGAGAGCCAAATCTTCTTGTTATTTCTGTCTCGGTAAATTTGCATCCCTAGAATCTTGTTTGCTGGTCCCAAGTCCTCTCATTCAAATTTCCTAGCCAACTGTGCCTTGAGTTCTTCAGTACGATCTTTGTTGGGGCCTGCTACCAACATGTCGTCTACATACAACAGTAATATGATAAAGTCACTTTCACCAAACCTCTTGAAATATGCACAAGGGTCTGCATTCAATCCGTTGTATCCAGGGCTCATGATGAAGGAATCAAATCTCTTATACCAACACCTCGGCGCCTGTTTGAGACCGTATAGAGATTTGTTCAACCTGCAAACCAAGTTCCGTTTTTCTTTGTCTTCAAAACCTTCCGGCTGGAGCATATAAATCTCTTATTCAAGATCTCCATGAAGAAAAGCCGTCTTCACATCTAGTTGCTCTAGATGTAGGTCGAATGTAGCACAAATCGCCAAGAGTACCCGAACAGTCGTCAATCAAACCACCGGTGAGAATATCTCGTTGAAATCAATGCCTTCTTTCTGAGCATAGCCTTTAACCACCAGTCGTGCACGAAATTCCTCTACTTGATCATCGCTGTTCCGCTTGATCTTAAAGACCCATTTATTGTCGATTGCCTTTCTTCCCTGAGGTAGTGGCACCAACTCCCAAGTCTTATTTTTCCGTAGAGCTTCCATTTCTTCCTGCATTGCCGCCAACCACTGATTTGCATCTGAACTGTTTAGTGCTTCTTGAAGAGTTGATGGCTCTCCGTCATCAGTTAGTAGACAGTATGCAACGTTGCTGTCCATATCGTAATCTTCATGCCAGGATGGTGCGGCTCTTTTTCGTGTGCCCCTCCTAATTTCTGGCTCTGAAGATTCGCTTGGCCCTGCCTCGTGCTCCGGTGCTGCTTTAGAAGAATCTTGTTCGACAGACTTCCCTTTCACCTGAATGGTCGTAGTCTCTGAACTTCCCTTTGTAGTGCTATCATTTCCTCCGATTATTTTATCTTCTAAAAAGATAACCTCCCTGCTGATGACAACCTTGTGGGCAGTGAGATCCCACATGCGATGCCCCTTCACACCATCAACATACCCCAAGAACAAACACTTCCTGGACTTCGGATCCAGTTTCATAGTTTCTTGGGCGTTGTACATCATGTACACAAGACTTTCAAATACATGGAGTTTGGAATAGTCTGCTGGCTTTCCGGTCCACATCTCCATCGCGTCTTCTGATCAATTGTCGTTGACGACGACCGATTGATCACGTAGCAGGCGGTGTTGACTGCTTCTGTCCAGTATGATTTATCCGGACCTGCAGCTCCCAACATGGCTCTTGTCCTCTCCAACAGAGTCCTATTCATCCGCTCCGCCACTCCATTCTGTTGTGGAGTATACGCCGTGGTATAGTGCCTTTTGATGCCTTCTCTTTACAAAAGCTATCAAAATTCCGGCCAGTATATTCTCCTCCATTATTAGTCCTCAATTTTTTATTTTTTTTTCCCGTCTGTCAGCGTGGCTGGTTTTCCATCGATAGCCTCCAGACAGCCGTCCTTCCTCAAGATCGCCTTTATCTTTAATTTCCACAGTGAGAAGTTTCTCCCGTTGAACTTTTCGATATCAAACTTTGCCGCCATAATTTTTGCTCAGTCGTGAGTGATACCTCCGACGGGGTTGCAGCAGATAATTGTTGAACTCGTACCGTCTTTTTCGTCACCGTAACAAGGGCAGTATAATATTTATTATTTTCTGATGTGGAGGGTCCACGTTAGTGGCAGCCACAGAGCATATGATAAATAAATATATAAAACTCAAGCTAGGCTCTGATACCAATTGTTGGCGTGGCAGCGGACCCGGTCGAGTAATACCGCGGCTAAGTATTTGAACAATTAAAGATAAAAGTGGACACCGAGATTTAACGTGGAAAACCCCAAACAAATCGGGGTAAAACCACGGGCAAGGAAGAAGAATTCACTATAGGAAGATATAGGAGTTACAACCTCTTAATCTATAAAGGAGAAAACCCTCAACCTCTCTCTTTATAGTCGGAGAAAATACCCGACAAATTCTCTATTATTTTTCCTCTATTTTTCCTCCCTCACACCGATCCCTCTCTTATCTCTTGGGATGCGTTATATGTCTGTGGGATTGTCTATTTATAGGCAAAAACTGATAATATGAACAATAATAAAAGTCATTAGCCTATCATGAAGAATACGGGGCCTGAGTTGTTATAATTTTTCCATCATGTGTTCCTTTTGACCATTCAACCCACATGTGGGTTTATTATTATGTCGACATAAACCATGTCTTTTCGAAAACCCAAAGGTTCTCTTTTTCATATATTTTTGGATTGTTATTTTCTTAGAGCGTTGTCCGTATTTCTTCCATCCTTAGTCATGGTTTTGAAATTGCGCTTTACGACGGGATGAAAACATTATTGACCTAAAACAGGAACAAAAATTCAGTGTCCTAAGAATAATATAAATATATGAAACTGAATAAAACTTAGTACAATGATTAATTTGTAAAGGTTTCGCTTCGCCAGACGACTGTGAAGTGAATTAATTAGATACGCGTCTTCATCAACTTATGTTTTCATATAATTATCTTACGTACGATATTAAATGTCATGTCATGGCCTCTTCAACTCTCAAGTCCAGCAAAATGACGCAGACTTTAAATTAAAATACGACATGTAGTAAAAACAAAGTAATTTTACAAAATTAGGAAAGATATGTCTCGATGAAGTCCTTGAGGATTTTGTCAACAAGAATCCTATAAGCTTTCTCCGAAGGATGAAAACTGTCCCAAAACACATATTCAGACACGTCTGGGCATGAAACCTTGCACAGAACTATAACCTCTATCTTCCCCGTTCCACAACATCCTCTATCCGAAACCTTAAACCCTAATTTTTTTTAGAAAAAAAAAAAGAGACATTTTTTTTAATAATATGTTACATTTATATATATTTATTACGGCCATGAAATTAAGTACCGTATTTCTGCGGGTTCTGAATGAGAGCAAGTGGGAGACTGTAAATGTCAATATAGCCTATTACGGCCGAACCCTCGAGTCCCCTCATGAGCGACGGTAATTTGTTTTCCAGCTTACGATTGAATAATTTCGCGACGTCGTTGAATTGCTCGACGCACTTTCTTTCGAGGCCGCCTCTCAGCGTCCTTTGTGCAGGCAAGCATCCGCACGGAGGCAAGCCGAAAACGCCCATTCGTCGAACCCCGAGTTTGTACAAGTCCTAAGATCGATTGTTCGAAATATAGTACATGAAATGAGAACAAAAAAAATATATGAAATACACCCACTTGCCTTCTTCTTTGCTCTTATATCATTTTGTAGGCAAAAAAAGATTGTATAAAAAAATTTAAAATATACTGCAGCTTAAACTTTTAGGCGACGCGGTCGTTTAAAAGGTAGATCAGACCCAGAAGCCTTACGGCCTATCTAAGACTAAATTAGAAAGAGATCAGCCTGATGTTAGAATTAAAATATATAAAATTATAATACGATGCAACTCATATGTAAGTATTTTCGTACCTGCACAAAGCTTGAAGCGTAGCCGAGCATTAAATCGGTGTACGAATCGAAGTCGTAGTGCGTCTGTCTGAACGGGGTAAGGAAATACGTATTGGTATCGTCGTTGCTTCCGGCGACGACTATGACTAAAGCTTGGCTTACGATGTCGGCCGCCTTTTCTTCGCCGGCGACTCTCTTTAGCTTTCCTATGTAGTCTTTGAATAGCCCTAACTGATCTTGTAAGGAGTAGCAACTCTGAATTAAATACAAACATCATAGCTAACCAAGGTTATTCATGTACTAAATGATCAAGATATCATTTCATGTAGATAAAGAAATTGAGAAAAGTCACAACACAATGAGGGAGGCCGTTAAAGGGTCGTAACCGGCCCCGCCCGAGGCGAAGTTAACTCCGGTTAAGAGATCTTCGGGTCTGAGAGACGGGTCGAGATAAGCCGGCAAAAGCGATTTTATACCCAACGCCTCAACTGCAGATATCATATATCCAATTATTAAATCAGTCTGACACTGTCGACATACTTAACTTAAGGGGTTGCAATTTAAGAACAGTAACTTTCAAAATCGAAGCAATTCGAGAACTCAGTGCGTTGGGAACCTAATTTTTTATCTCCGGAACTTCAAGACGTGGTGCATACATGCCGAATGATTTTGGATAAAAATCATTGAAGTTGCTTACGCGGGTATCCACGTGGCAGTTTCAGGAAGCCCAACTTACTGTGTTTGAAGTATGAGCACTTTAAGGACAATGTTCCATCGTGTAGCTAAATTGCTTCGATTTTGAAAGTTAGTTGCATAAATTAAAAAAGCCCTTAAGTTGGACGTCATGAAAGTGCTGACTCCTAACTTACGGGAGACCTCGTTTCATACGTACCTACGAGGTCGGAGGGGACCAAACCGTTGGAGAATCTCCCCGACGGTTTGCCTCCCATGAAATTCAGACCGTAAGGAGGATAATCGCACTTGGCGACCGTGATGAGGTTGTTGTTGTTGCCAGAATCGACTATCGAGTCTCCGAAGAAGATAACTGCTGGGATCGTAACGTTGGCGGGCAGTTTCAAATTTGCTGATAGAACGATGGTAAGAAGAAGAAGAAGAGAAAACAAGCTAAGTAGAAAGAAAGAACACATGATTTAATTGCGTGGAAGAACTTGGTATAGAGCTTTGGTTATAACATTGTATTATTGTAGTAGGCGAAGTAGAAGAGGATTCATATAGATACAGATTTGGCAGCCTTGATCATAATTATTAATTACAACTCATGGGAAGGTGAGGGCTTTGATTGAAGGGCACTTTCGTGGAACTTGGAAAAGCAAGAACCCTATGAAAGGCAATTACATAAACGGAAATATTGAATTGGTTATTGCCCACTCGAGCGAGGGGGAGAATGGAAATGGCAATTCCAACTACTAAAAGTTGATTGCATTTATGTCACTGTTGTTATATTTTCGTTTTTATCGTCGATTTTAGATTAGAAATAGTCACCACCTTCCTTTCACCTCTTTTTTTTTTCTTATTTGCAAGTCAAAAAATTTCAAAGGTTTTACCCAGTGGAATTGAGTTGATTTCACACGACTATGGAATAACACACTAGACCTTAACGAAAATTTAAGAAATGTTCCTTTTGTTTTTGAGATATACGACAGAGATCTTCAGAACAGAACAGAAAGCAGCGATCGGAGCAATTAACTGTCTGCTTTTAAAGTCTCTTTTAGTACTATCAGTTGAACAAAAGCCAAAGCTATACTTCATTTGAGTTGTCTGTTTTTGCAGAAAAACGACAAAAGCTTCGAAATATCAAAGTGAGGTGTGTAAAAAAAAAATTAAAAAAAAAGTAGCGGTGTCCAAAAGTAGGTAAACCGGCCGTACCGAACCGATTCCAAAATTTCGGTTAGGTTCGGTATTCGGTATAAAAAAATTTAAACCGAAATTTTTCGGTTATTTCGGTTCGGTAATTCAGTTACCGAAAAAACCGAATTACCAAATATACATAATAATATATGATTATCGAAATATATATTATAGATAATATATATAATACTATATACGATTAAACATAAAAATTAAATAAGAAAAAATAATAAAAAACAGGAAAAAATAAGAAAAAAATAATAAAAAATAGGAAAAAAATAATCTAAAAATAGGGAAAAAATGAAGAATGTATCTAATTTCATAAACTTTTTAATATTAATTCTTCGTTTTTTAATTTAAGTCGGTATGTCGGTTATTTACCGAAAATAGCCGAAATAGTTCGGTTTTTATCGAACCGAACCGATTAACTTCGGTTCGGTTCTCGGTTTAAGTTTTTTAAAACCGAAAATTTCGGTTACCGGTATTTCTGTTCGGTACGGTAATTACCGTTTGAACAAAAGCCAAAGCTATGCTTCATTTGAGTTGTCTATTTTTTGGCAGAAAAACGACAAAAGCTTCGAAATATCAAAGTGAGGTGTGTAAGTAAGCTAAATCGGTGTATTATGATATACATATATATATGTATAGTAAGCGATTATTTATTCATCCGAGGGGTTGAGTGTATGCATTGAAGGGAGGGTTTAAAGCAAGTAATGAAGCGATAATTTTATTGGTACTTTTATGCAAAAACAAAAGAAAAAAAAAATTTCTTTTAATAACCTTTGGCTTTTGATTACGTGCAAGAGAACGGACGTTACGTATCTCCATACACAATATGTACGTGCCCAGAATTTTAAGTATGTGAATGGGAATGGATACGTAACGTCCTCCATATTGTGTACGCATCCACTCTTTTAATAACCTTTGTATTGTGGACTTATAAAAAAAAAAAGAATAGACAACTAGGGAAACGTACGCATGCAAAGTAAAATATAAGCACAGGAATATATTACTTTTTACTTGCGGAATTATATGTCCATAAATATTAATAACTTGAGAACATTACTATGTGCCCGGTGCCCCATCACAGAAAAGCAAAAGTACCATAAACACAGTTATTGCAAAACCAATTAAGCACCTTAAAAAACCATAATCGATTAATAATAACCACGCACCAAAAACGGCGAAGAAAATTATTCATTTGCGAGATCAGCGTAGCCGAAGAATCCTCCTTAGATCATCCCTAGCAGCCATTATCTACCTCCACGAGCGTCGGCGTTGCAATTTATAAGCTTCGACCTCAGAGAAAAAGTCGGCAAAGGCAAACTACTCGGCGGCGGTGGAGATATTGCAAAAGCCACAGGGCCGCCACCGCGTGAAAACGTCGAAATACGACCATAATCCGCAAGAGATCCAAAGTTTTGATCGCTGATCTTACTACCACAAAAAGTCCTCCTCGTCTGTGAAGAAGAAGACGACGGCGACGATTTTGACTTCACTGGCTGCTGGTCTTTCTCTTTGATCGGTGATTTTATTTTCTTTTTGCTAATAGACTTTGTGCTGGGATTTTTATGGGGAGGCGGCGTAGGTGGGTAAGAGAGGCCGCGGTTGATGGCTGCCGGCGGCCCTCCGTGGCGGTGGGCTGTGGTGGTGGGGAGCGGCAGAAGTGGTGGTAGCTGGGCGGAGCAAGGCGGTGGCGGTGGGTACGATGAGCGCCGTGAGAGAAGACTAATATTATTGTTGTAATTATTGTTATTACAATGAGGTGATGATTGGTGTGGGAAATATTGTGAAGAAGGAGGTGGTAACACAACATACTGTCGACTTGGTGAAATGAAGGGACCCTTAACGTTGTTATTAGGGTTTCTTGAGGATATTTGTTGGTCTAAGGAATACCCATGTAATGACATGGCTTCCATTTTGTTAAATGGACGACGATAACCCATATTGATTTCAAGAATGAGATATGAACACTGTTTTTCAAGAGTAGCAACTAGCAAGAGCACATGTAAGCTAATATCTATGTTATATATAAGGTATATATTATTTGTGGAGCATTTGTGGAATTAGAAGTGAAACCCAAGTGGGTTTGATTTCTTGATTCCGAGCTCGGAAACAGCTCTCTTGGAGCTTACACAGATGCCCCTTTAAATAGAACATACTCGATAATTAATAATATACTCGTCAATAACGGGTACCATATCCTTTTGCATATTAAATAGTATTAGATTATGCTTCATCGTAATTTACTACAACAGCACTTGGTCGGCCGAAGACATGGATGGGATTTTCCCAATTTTCTTACTTGAGTTTTATAATTTTTTGGACTGACCCTAGCAAACTAAGGAAGGGTATTTGGACGGCCACCGTCGATGTAATAGAGACCGTTGGATCATTCTGTTTTTAGATATCGCGAAAATCGAGGCCGTTGGGTTTTTTCTTAGTAGTAGGTGAGAGCTGAGCGTACACGTGTCTGGTAAGGGTTCATACCTTCCTATGGAAGGATATAATGAAAATGATTCTTTGATGGAGAAAACAATTTGTATCTGTAGAATGGAGTGTGGACCTTTATTACTCCATATGTTAATATATTATAATTACCGTGAATTGTAAAGGGAAATTTACAGAAAAATGCCCATTTGTATGAAAACTTGTAAGTCACTAATCTGTCAGTGTTTTTTTATATTGAGGTTACCTATTAGCATAAGTTGTTTTGCACATGCAAGACACGTCATATAACACATTTAGGTACCTTATAGAAACGTATATGGATACCATATAAACGCGTGACGTGGTACAAAAACACATGTAAAAAGGTACGCCACGACTATAGTCAAATTTTCATACAAATGGGTATTTTTCTGTATATTCACCAATTGTAAATATATACAAGTGGCGTGTGGTGTTGGAGATCATCTATACTATTATATAATTGATTTGGGGTATAAACTGCCACAATTTGGTGTGTAATTTATTTACAATTTAGTCCCTTATTTGTAATTTATAATTAAGCATTTTCATATCACTCCTATTTTTTGTTTACTGTACTGATGCCTCTACAATTAAGTTTCTTTTTATATATTTAAAAATTATATTTCATCTTAAACACATAATTTAATTTAAAATAATTTCAGTATAATTATATTTGAGGCACATCCATGCAAAAAAAGTATAGTAAAAGAAAAAAGGAGAAGGAAATAAAAGAAGCTTTTAATTTCAATGTTTTAAATTAAAACAAGTTAGTGTGGCGGAAAAGGCTAAATCTTTCTTCTCCATATAGAGTTATAAAGCAAAAACAAGAACGCAACGCCGAGCTGTAAAACTCTATTGAATAAACCTTTAATAAAAGCATATGCATTGATGTCGGAAAAGATCAATTGATCGAAATCTCGGCTATCAAATTCATGGAGTGAGTTAACATGGTTGACATGATTCACAAGCTTTTCCTGTAGCACCAAAATTCGAAGTTCATAGGATAAATAAATAAATATATTGATCCTACATACATCTCCGTTGTGAAGGAACGCTTTTTTTCTTGCCATGACAATCGAAAGTATATAAGGTTATGAAATTTATTTAACAATGTCCAATCCTTAGTTGAATATTTTAGGAGGTCATCGGCTAATTTATGATCTTGAGGGAGCCGAGCAAATGACATCACGGCCCAATCAAAGTAAGCATCCCTAACACATGAATATATGCTGCGAGTGAGATGTTGAATTTTTTTCTTAGTATTGAGAAAGAGTATTTCTTTCGAACTATTATCGAATAACGTCATCAACCCAATAGAAATATCATGCGATCTTCCTTATACATTATTCTTACCAATTTAACAAAACAAGAGAATCACACGAGAAATTGCCAGGACATCAATAACCACTGCGCTCACATTTTCTACAACAGAGCTCAATTCACAGAGGAAACTATGCAGTCGCCAAAGCCAGCATTCTTCAGTAAACAAATGCCATATATCATTCATGCGAACAGTTGTAACAAATGCCATATATTCAACTTGGCCATACAGCACGACTCGAACTATAGATGACCATCGACTTCTATTCTATGAGATTACGATATATTCAACCCCTCTCAAGTGTGATGTTTTCATATCCAGGTTATACAGAATTAGAATCCCATGATATCTAAGTTCGATGAGCCACACAACTTAGACAAATAGCAGCACATAAGATCCCAAATATCACAGTGAGATGCAAATTGCAATAGACAGACGAATGCAGTTCGTGGCCATAAATCACTAGAAATCTTCAGACTATGATGCAATCAACTTCGACGAATAGAAGATGTACGATGAAAAACCTTTTAAGCAAACGCCCCAACATGAAAAAAGTTTGTTATGTACAATGATGGATAAATAAGCACAATCCCATCCATTTATCAAAGCAGAGCAACACAAAGTCCCCAACCAAATAGAGAAGCACTAAAACACGAAACATAGGACATACATAAATGGCGCCAGAGCTCAGTGCTCATCCACGTCCAAGCTACGATCGTTGTCATCACTGCCAATCCCACTCGAACCAACGCTTAACCCAGCCTCAACAACCCTCCTCTTTCTTTCTTCCTCATACTCGACATCATCGGTGGGCAACTCGAACCTACACATTGGGCAAGAATTCCTCGTGCCCAGCCACGTCAATATACAGTCTCCATGATATCCGTGTCCACAAGGCAAGCACTTCTTCACCTCCCCAACACAGACTATATCCTTACAAACAGCACACAAAGTTTCCTCCTTTTCTTCCTCAATCACCACACTCTCCAAACCTTCCACCGCCGATTTTGCTGCTGGTGGGGCCCCACGCCTCGCTCCGTTGTCGCTTTCAGCCAAGTTCTGCAATAAAGCCTCGTAGCCAGCTGCATCCACGTAATCGCCAGGGTTCCCAATGTAAGAATCTGATTCAGGGACTTGAAATCTGAGCTCAATCGACTGATCCTCGAGACCCATGAGGATTTCAGCCCAATCCAAAATCCTATTCCTCCTCGACGCTGTCCGAAAAGTGAGTTCATGAAGGTGTCGGCGAAGGTCCTCGCGCTCCTCGGCCTCACTACTGTCGTCCTCAGCATGGGTCGAATTAGGATCAGGATTATCTATGACAACGGCGCCGTCCTCTTCCGTTTCAGTGATATTCTGGCGTTCCTCGAATTCAGATCCACGATCGCCGCCATCTTCCTCCTCGTGGACGACTTCAACAGAATGATCGTCGTCCTCTCCGTCCTCGTACTCGTTCCCGAGCTCGAAGTGGGAATTCAGATCCTCCACCTGCGCGCGGAGGAAATCCGAGAGGTTTTCCTCGTTTTCTCCGAGCTCACCGCGCTCTCGGCCGTGGCGCACGGCTCGCGACAGCAGATGTAGGACGTGGACGACGCGGTTTGAGATCGATTGGTCGATGGGGTCCTCGTCGAATGGATTCTGAGGGTTTTCATCGGGGGTATAATTGGGAATTGACTCGACGAAGCCGTTCCTGCATTCGGAGCAGACGACGTCGTCTGCGTCGTCGGTGAGGGTCTCGACGCCGACGCGCTTGTCGCACTGATGGCACCAGTGGTGGTGGTGGTGCTCTGAGGACGGCTGTGGCTGAGACATCGTCGGAGAAAGAGAGAGAATAATTGACTGGTGGAGATTTGTGAGGCGGAATGTGGAAAGAGAAGAGGGTATTTGTATGTTTAATTGAGGCTCACACTGTATCTTGTATTTGCCTTTCAGTTTCGTCATTTATTGTATTTTTCAATTTGGGACATTGTTTTTGCATATTCATAACCCAATTTTGGAAGAATATTGAAAATATTTCACGATGTTTACTATGTAGAGCAATTTCGTCTTCAATATATCAATTGAACCGATTTAATAATTGATCTTGTCGATTTTTTGACTAAATTAGTCATTCCAATTTTCCATCACTATTAACCTCAATTTCAACAGAAATCTTGCACGTGCTCAAAACAAATAATTCCTCTCTACCTTTAAACTAGAAAAAGCATAAAGGGAGCTAATGCGAGATAGTCCTTCTCATTTACTTTTTGATCAATTAGGCCTTCATGTTTTCGCTAAACCGATTCGATCCCCAATATTCCGGTTGAAATCGACGTTAATCGTGACAGAATAACTTAATTGCTAAAAAATAGACAACATCGAGATTTAAATTGGTTTAAACGAAATATTAAGGACTAAATTGATCTGTAGGTAAAAGATTAGAAATCATTTTTAGTCTTCTCCTCCGTAATTCTTAGTAGTTTTCTACTTTCTGTAAATAATTCAAACGATAGCAAATCACGCATAAAATCAGCTGTCCCACAAATTATGTCACCTTCTATGTATGTCCCAAGCAATCTGAGCAGTTCAAATTTTAATCTTGTGGTTCACAAATTTTTTTATTTTGTTTTTTACTTCTTTTAATTCTATATTCCACCATTATAAAACCTCGTTTATATTATAAAATTAAATAAACACATTCAGTTTATTCTTTATTTTATAATAATCAAATTGATATTCATATCTTATATTTTTCGAAATCCAAGAAGTATTTTTTACTTAAATTCTACAAGTGGGATTAAAGATGAGATATGAATGGTGAGACAGATAATTTCATCCGAGCAAATCACATCGTGTAAATATGTAAAACCTTCGCCACACCGAACGTTTGACAACGTAATAAAAATATAAAAATAGAAACCTCATCACGACTACCTAAATAGAAGCTTCTGAAATGAAGATTGATAGTAAACTAAGACAACAAGCATCACAACCGCCGCCACCAACCCCCAAGGTATAGGCAGACCGCTGCCCTCCTCCACCTTCAAGGCCGGAATCGCCGCTCCGGCGAGGTGGCACCACCACCTGCGGCCGAGCACCACCATGTTCGCCACCACAACAAACGCCACGGGCATAATCAGAAGCCCAAGCCTCATACCCATCTTGCTCCTCTCAATCTTCTCTTGAAACTCAGAATAAGATTCGAGGAAAATGAGCGTAATGAAGATAGCAAAGAAGACGATTAGCTGTAATGGTGGTAATGAGATGGAGTCTAGGGTTTGGTCTTTCCAGCTTAGGCCTCGCCTTCCTCGTACGAACCAGCCCATGAATGATTATTGTGTAATAATGGTTTATTTTTTCCTCTGGCAATAACAGCGAAGTCTTTTATTTATGTCTAAGTGCTTCTTGTGAGATTACGGAATGTTTCGTATTGTGAGAAAGTTATGCTTATTAGTAGTGACTGCTTTAGCATCGATTCGTTTCTCTGGATGATTTTTCGATCGTACGTGTCGATAATGTTGATAGCTCACGAAAATCTACTTTCCTTAGAACGATTATAAATCGTCGATTGATGCGAGTTAAAAGGAAAGTGAATATATTCCTAGACGAATGTGTGAGCTGAAATATTGTGTGGAGTAACTAATTAGTTTGGTGCTCTAATTTTCACCAAATCATTTAGAGTGAAAAGTATTACATGGTACCATGTAACGACATGACATGAGCAGCGTTGCTATTGGGATTGGAAGTCCAATTTTATACGAGAATCAGAATGACGAAGCATTAACCTTTTTTCAATAAATGAATTAATAAGAAGTATTACGTTGTAAGATGTAATAACAATCCTTTTCTGGTTATTCATGGGATATTATGCTGCTTGTTGCCTTCTGTTCATTCAACTTCATCGCTATATAATCAGATTCAATTAATTACGAAGCTTAGAGGCCATAATTTTACCAGTTCGTTATTATTACATCACAAGCAGTCGTTGGAAAAACCATCAAAAAAATTTCATTGCATTCAATCTAATTTCTTCGATTTTCCCTCCGAAAAGAAAAAAATTCTTCGATTTGAGATTTTGAAGCCATTCCCTTACGTTATTATATTCAGTGGGGATTAACGACAGCCTAATTTCTAAAGAAGCCCTAGAAACCAAAGTGTTTTCTAACACGTGGTACAATGTATATATATATATATTGTCTGAAATTCAATGGTCATCAAATACATTTTCACTTATGTTTTGAGCGGGGATTGCTCGGAGATAATTGGTGTTAGATCACACCCAATTAATACTGTTGTCGAACTCATATGATTCTTGATAATAAAAATGAAGCAAAAAAGTCTATACATATCTAATATTCTTCAAAAACAAAAAAAAAAAAACAAACAAGGTGGGCAAGGATTGGGTGGAACTGATTGTACTCTTGACTTGTCTTTACCAGTTATTGTTCTAGGAAAGGCAAGCCTAACCGTGTCTGATTATTTCCTTCATTTGATTTTCTTTTTATTTCACTCATGATAATAATGTGCTAATAGTATTTGTAGTAATAGTATTTTTTTTTTTTTCTAATTTTCCAATTAATGCTTCATTGTTCAATATAAAGGTGTCAAATTATCTCATTCACTGAACATGGGATTGCATTTTAAAGATCCTTTTCTCCAAGGGTCCCTTGGTCTGCCCTTCTCAATTCTCATCATATATTCAATATTTTTTAATTAAATCATTTTTAATAATATGAGTAAAATCAAATATTTCAAAGTGGGGGACCCATCTTGTCTTTATGAAAGGGTTACACGACTTTGTGAAAAAAATCAAGCTGTCTTCTTTGCCACCCCACAATCCCACATGGCTTTGGGTGTCTTCTTTCTTAATCTTATACAAGAAATTCAGATGACATTTAAATCATTTCAGTTAAATGCTTATTATAAAGTTTGAACCATTCAAAATTAAAATGCTATGATATTATGTAAGGTTTGATAGTACAAACTAAAGGTACCAAAACACGGTTCAGTTTATAGATTATAAATGATTTCACGAAAGGAACATTAAATTCAATCTACGTGTTGGTTGTATTTACTTATGTTGTGGTTGACAATGTGGAGACCACATTCCCGTCAACATAGTTGTCTGAGAATTGGTCAACCCTCGGTTTTATCTTTCATACCCGAAAACCGTCTAACCTATTTTCGTGGCTTTCCTTAGTAATGTGCAGGACTTAGATAAGGATTAGAATGGTTCAAACCGTGTGGAATAAGCGTGGGAGAGGAGGAGCGAAACTAGGAAGCAACATACTAAAAATAGGAGTCTTGAAGCTCAAGACAAGACAAAGTCGTTAGAGGCTTTCCAAGGTAACTTCCAACGGCCATATTGAAGTTAGTGGACGTTGTGGGCAGTATGGACGTTGTGCAAATCCTTGAGAAGTCGAAGTACTTATACGAGACTTCGTTCTAACCATTTTAAGACACACGAGCGAGACACGAGAAAACGAGAGCGAAGCATACATTGAGTTTGAGTGACCTCGAGAGTTCTTTTATTGTTTAGCCTAGTATTCAGTGTGCAGAAGTCTTAGTACTTCGTAGTCGTTTGCAGGAGCTTTTGATTCGTAGTTTTCTAGGCTTGATTTTACTATCTACGGATAGTTGTTTTTGTAATCCATCGTAATAGTGGAATTTCGCCATGAGGCACGCAGCAAGTTTCTAACTTGCTGCACAGAATTCTCATCTCGTGTTCTTTGTTTTTCGTCACTAAATATCGAGTTTTATCCGCTGTGCATTCTGTGTGAGATCGAGTGTTGCTTCAACATTTCACAGCATTTACATCACCAGTTTCGTATTTAGTGTTTTACATCCATTCCGGGACCGTCCCCCCATCAACTTATCCAACAAACATGGAACAAAAACCAATAAACGTCTCCATCCATTTAATTCTCTTACCCGCCAATGAAAAAAAGTCCAAACTCCAGCCTTTTTATACATGCTAAAACCTCAATTTAGTTCTCACCACTATCCTCATTTCAAACCTCCATCTTTCATAAAACTATATATATATATATATATATATATATATGTACACACACACAAACACTCATTTTGATTATCAAGTACACAAAGAAGACAATGGCTATTACCAAATCAAGAAAGCTCTCGCAAAAAACATCGATCAAACAAATCATGAAGAGATGTTCAAGCATAGGCAAGAAATACGGACACGAAGAAGAAGGGTTGCCCATGGATGTCCCAAGGGGACACTTTGTAGTGTACGTAGGGGAAAATCGAAGTAGATATGTTGTCCCAATAACGATCTTGAATTTCCCTGGATTTCAATTCCTTCTCCAACGAGCAGAAGATGAATATGGATTCGATCAAGATATGGGCTTGACTCTTCCTTGCGACGAGGAATTTTTCGAGTCTCTAACTTCGGGTTTTAGATAGCTGAAAAAACTATCATGAGGGTTTGTATGTATTGTTAGTAGTACTTTTAAGTGTTGGTATGTATGATAGTATCTTTGTGATGTAATTATTATATGCGCCGGTAATCATATGGATCAGAGGATTTGATTTACTTTTTTTTTTTCTTTTTGACGAGGATTCGATCATGAAGTACGAAGTCTAATCTATATATTACTGATTTGATTATGATAATAGGCACATGGAAATATGTCCATTTTCCTGTAGTTTATTTGATTTATCATGTGATTAGGTTATCTTTATTTAAAATCAATCAACTCCGTGTATCAACAAGTGCACAATTGTATTTCATTAATGAGTTAGGATTATGTATATAGATATTAAACAGTTATATTATAATGCAAAATTTCAGGGTTTCCTTTGTACTAAACAATTATCTATTTCTCATTAATCCGAACAGATTATCAATTATCATCATTTCACTTCACACTTCAATAAAGAGTAAAGAGCACTTGCTTTCCCACTAATGATTTGCAGGTGGGGAAAAAGTCAACGTGCCAATCTTTCAATTATAACTACAAAAAAAGGTCAAACGATCTTTCAATTCGATTAAAAGTCAAAGGATCTTTCGGTTTCGGAAACAAAACCATAAGGACGAGAAAAAAGAAAAGAAGGCGACCTCGCTAGTGGCCTAGTTGACGCACAAAGCATATAAAATGTGTGGTATCGAAATTTATATTGTACATACAAAAATAACTAAATAAATACGATTATTTAGTGGTTGGATATGGTTCAATAAAGCACAATCAAATTAACGAATTACAAGTTGCATAAAGTCGATAAACTTGGTTGATATTTGATATAAGTACATCGGACAAATGTACAAATACTAGTTCTTCACATCACATTTATTTAATTGGAAAAAGAGTGTGCCGATGATTTTCCGTACGGATGGGCCATCAATAACCGTTAACCTATGAAATCTATTGTTGATGATATATATATATATATATATATTAGAAAATTAGTTATATCAAGGAAAACATATCCCAAACTAATTTCATAGTTGATGTGGGGCTCTCCCACATCAAAGAATTTTGATAAGGTTCGGAAAGTTTATATAGCGGTAGGTTTTATATTTCTAAGTTATGGAACGCCCATTGGGTGCTTAAAGGACGTAAAAAGGGACGTAAACAAAAAAGGCACAAGATATACGTGGTTCAGACCTTGTAAGGTCCTACGTCCACGATGCTCCAAAAAACCCTTTTCAGTATTTCGGGGTATATTACACACTCAAATCGCTCATTTCTGCCCAAATACACAAGTACTGTAAAGAAAGCATTTATATGATAAATGAGAGAATTAGCTTTTATAGGAGCTTCATGAGGCTAGGAGAGGCTACGTCCCGGATTTCCTGGGGGAATGACCGCATAGTACGATGTACAGTGATAGCAGCTCTGTCAGGACAACTTTTGTACAGTAGTCACATCCTGGGCAGCGGCTACAGTGGTGCAACCCATTCTTCACTCGACGCGTGTTTTCCCGCCTACTTTCTCCCTTGTCACAGTCTCTCCATTAATTAATGTGCCCAGAGACTCCGTTTTATCCAAGGGTCACTAGCCGTCCTCTGAGGTCCTCGCAGCTCCCAATATATATTAGAATATTTTGTTTTACTGGGCCTTTCCTATTGGACTTATTTTCTTTTCTATTTTTTCAGCCCACCTATTTTCTGGACCATATGAGTACTATTGACTAGTTAATTAACAATCATGCGGGAAACATATCAAATCATATTTCAACATCGTATATAAAGAATAAAAGTATGGTGATTATAGCATTGATATAAGAGAAAAAATCGTCAAGTAATGTCTATTTAAATTGGAGAGTTATCCGAGTAGGGCCTCATAGTCCACGTTTTTTCCGAGTTAAAATTAGAGAAAATGGAGATTTTAATTTTTTTTAATATCGACAGTTCAATGTCGGCGCTGAAGTGCAACTATAAATGTTACATTGGCCCATTTGCTTTAACAGATTATGCTAGATAATATTAATAATAATATGTCTTATAATGTTTGGTTTGTTTTGTTGCAGCCCGTTATTATAGGCAAGCCCTATTATATCTCAGAGCCTGATATATATAAAGCAAAAATAACGGGTCAGCTTAATTATGATGGGCCTTATATACTTAATATTATCATGGTCTTTTTACTTACTTTTATAACCACACGTGCCCGGCGAATAGGGTTTTATGTCATTTCAACCATTATACCATTTTTGTTTGTCTCATTCGTTATTAAAAAAGGGGGAAATTGACATTGGATAAGGAATTAATTTCGAGAAATTGAGATTATAAGATATTAGGAGGGTGTTTGGAAACACTTCCCAGACAAAAGTCCTTTTAAAAGGGACTTTCTAGGAAGTGGCTTTTCAAAAAGCCTTTTTGAGTTTTTATTTTGTTTGGTAAATTCACATTTTAAAAATCCATATTAAATCATGTGTGAATGTGTTCTCAAAAGTCAAATTTTCGCACTTCTCCGTAATGGGCTTTTGAATAAGTTACTTATCAAAAGTGCATTTGGAATTAGTCACCAAACATCAGGAGGGTGTTTGGAAACACTTCCCAGACAAAACTCCAAATAAAAATGGACTTTCTAGGAAGTGGCTTTTTAAAAAGTTTTTTTTTTTTTGAGTTTTTATTTTGTTTGGTAAATTCACATTTTAAAAGCCCATTTTAAATCATGTGTGAATGTGTTCTCAAAAGTCATATTTTTGCACTTCTCCGTAATAAACTTTTGAATAAGTTACTTATAAAAAAGTGCATTTGGAATTAGTCACCAAACAATAGAAAAATGTGTAAATGGACTTTTGAATCCAAAAGTCCATTTGAAATGGATTTCCAAACAAGCCCTAGAAAAATCTGTAATGGATTTCAAACAAGCCCTAGTATTTTTAGCACACCCTATGTGTGTGCAATAAGACAAAATTAATTACGATTGAATAGTTTTAACAAGTAATGTACTAAAAATAGAAGTTGATAGTTATTATGAGGTTATGGAAGGTACGTGGTTTAATAAGTTTTTTTATTTTCTAAAATTAATTAGTGTAGAAAAAATCTGATTGGTCAATTGAGATAGACCAACTGACAGTTTTTATCCACCCTAATCTTTTTGTAGAAGTATATATAGATACAATAAGAATTAAGACAGGCTCAAAAAGAAATGTCAGTGGGATTCTACTACTACTAGGCCCATTTTACAGACAAAGATTGCACATTTATTTATTCGTTAGGGTAAATAGCATAAAAACCATTTTAAAACTAAGAAAAAAACCCTCCATGATTTCAAAATATGCAAAAATCCCCTCGAGGTTTGTTTAATCATACACACGCTCCCTGTCTCGTCAATTACGGTCTTACGGTCAGATAAATTCAAAAATTCCTGTTATACCCCTGATAATAATACTTAGTGAAATCACGATGTATATGGCAACATAGAAAATAGATTCCCATCAACAAACCCGATTTCATACAAATTTGAGTACTCAGATTCCCTCCAAAATCAGAACCCTAATCATCAAGACGTGTTTCAACTGCTCAATACCGACATCGCTAAGGCATTTACTGAAGACCCTCAAGCATCACGCGAAAATGGCGGATTCCTATTGCAATATCTACTTATGGGTCGACGGAAGGATCGAATGGCTTCCACAAGTGAGGTATTTTGGGGGAATGAAAGTGCTATTTAGAGGTGTCGATAAGGATAGGTTATTCTGGGCACTTTGTATGGGATATCTTCCCCAATGTTATAATTTATGGGACGCAACCACATGAAAAAATCGCAATACTCAGCCGGACAACTACAAAACAGTTTCCCTTTGGAGTCTTTTGCAGGAACAACAACTTTGATGGCAGCAATTCTCCCACATTTGCCCAAGTGATTTTTGTACCTCAACTCAATTTTTCCACTGTTAGTCGATGCAGAAGACATGCTGCTATATGGCCTCTATCAAAATGCAAAAACAAGAACGAATGGAGCTGCGTAATTACATTTCATATGCTAATGCGAAGCTTCAACAGACATCACCCATGAAAAATCAAATCCGCAAAATAACCAATGACAAACAATAAAAATCAATTTGCATGCAGGAAATTGGAAGAAGATGGTTTGGGAATTCACCCATGAAAAAGAAAACTCGCAAGTAGTGTCGAATGCTCTGGAGAAACCCAACTTTGCAAATCGTCCGATGAAAGACTGTATGAGATCTAAAATCGTCCGATGTTGAGCTGAAATAAAAAAAAAATCGTCTTATTTTGGTAAGTTATACGATGGGTTTAGTGTTACTTTGGTCGTTTCGTTTTATATAAAGTCATTTATCTCCTACCCAGTCACGGGTCGAAGCGCGTTTGCGGCAGTCGCGGCTAGATATGCTGCCCGGGGTGAATCATGCCGAGTTTCTGAAACCACAAGTAAATTTCATGTCATTTATAAAGTACAAGGCAATAACATGCATTTTAGGTAAACCACAAGTGGTTTGTATGCTATTTACCCTATTCGTCGTGACTAACATGTTTGAAAAAATATATTATGAAAACCAAACCAAAAAATAAAGAGGCCCTCTTTCACTAAACAAATTTTAAAATGGAAGGAACCTAAAAAAATGGCCCACAATTTAGTACTCTGGTCATATGTTCCCTTCTTTAGTCACGCCTATTTCTTCTTTGGACCGTAGTTTCACTTTCAACTATCATGCTTTCCTATTATACTATTTATATTGTAAATTGTTATTACAGTTGTTAGGAGATGTATAATGAAAATGATAATCTCAATCATTTGATTATGGTCCCCCTCTCCAAAATCTAATAGTTCGCTCTATTACAGCGTGATGAAATCTTTGTATCGATTATCAAAATATTATATTATAAAAAGTTATATCGCAAGAACATTATAAAAGTTAATCTATCAACATTATTACGTGTGCTTCGATATCGCCATTATCAAACGCATTAAGGTTGATATCTTATATATTAACGATAAGGTTAAACGTTAAAACCCAAAAAGAATGGATTTGGATTTGCGAGAGCCAATGGAGGTCAAGTTATTTTGATGGTTTGATTGGATTGAAAACCTTTACTAATTATTTATTATTATTATTATATAAATATAACTATTATATTAGACGATAAGCATTATTGGCGTTGCCCAAAATCATGATAATAATAGTGCTATTATCCAAATTATTAAATTGGTGGACTTAGATCATTTTCTATGGAATGCATTAGAAAATGGTTAAACGTTAAATTGACAACCATAAATTGGTTGAGTGTGACAGAACGATAAATTTCCACTTGTAGTAGTTTTTTTGGATATTATTTATTAGTATCTTCCATCACGATGTTAGTGCAATACAATCAATAATCATGCCTAAATGGCGCACCACGATTAAATTGCTTATAAACCTATATTTACTCTTTAATTCGCTAAACGCATAGGCATAGCATCACAATAGGTCAAAAAAAATATGAAAATCCCACACACACAAAAAACAAATAAAATATTCAATTTCCGTGCATCGGATCAAATATCAAGAAATTAAAACGTTTGCATGTTAATGTTAGTAACGTGGATGATAGTTTCATTCAACTAAGAAGAATTTATAGCAAAAACTGCCGCGATTTGTTTCATGTCCAAATCCCTATGAATCTCTCTCGCTATCTGCGTTGAACGTTAAAGCTCGCGATCACTGACTGGCATTATCATCCGTTGGATCAATCAGAGAAACGTAAGGTCGAGATTTGTTGTGTCCCCTGCAGTTCCTCTTTTACAGAAGAAATCGCTTTTAGGGTTTAGGGTTAAACGAATTGGGAAGGAATTGGAAAATTGGAACTGTAGGGAATAAATGGGAACTGAGAAGAGTAGTCATATCATGTAATGTCATGTCACTGAGATTTCTGATTTTACGAGGAATGGCACATTCCCTATCAATGGATAACTAGATGGTTTTGTTTGTAAATTAGTGTATGAATTTGAATTCATTAGATAATCATATACCCAAATATAATAATAATATTAATGTTACGGTAGATAGAAATAATTATCAATCCAAGAAGGGCAGGGCCGAACTCTCCTTTTACATTAGGTACAATATTATTACATCACTGCATGGTTTTCACAAATAGTGCTATGTCATCCCATGTGAACGATTTCATCGAGACATTTCCTAATTTTTTACACTTTTGCCCTTCCTTTTGTATCATGCCATTTCCTAGTGGTGTAGTCTCTAATTGATCATCGTATAGACACTTTGTTTTCAAGTGAAAAAGTACATTTTAGATAACCATCTCAATATATGTTCGACATTCCAACGTTAAAAATCACACCATTAATGTAGTATTTTTTGTAAGCTTGTAGGTTCACTCTAGTACTGCATTTCGCGTGGTGCCTATGCATTAAAAACTTCGCATGATGTCCAATTCAATGCCATAAATACGACCCTTTTTTAAGATTAAATCGGTATCATGTGTAGTTTTCTTGAATCTTTTTCATAATAGCATAGCAAGGCAAAACCTTTGCAAGATGTACGTTTTAATTTAATTCATCTGACTACATTTCTGAGCGTACGGTCACGTTTCGTGTGGGAATTGTATTGCATAGTTTTATTTAATCACTTTTCTTTTTCTTGGCTCGCAGAAAAAAAAAAATATTTTGGCATAAAGCTGCGGCGGAATCAGCTGCTTTCAGCAAGTTCAGCATGCACAAAACTCTTTCGAGTTTTTTTTCTTTTTACTTCTTTCTTTATTTCGAAGCAACGGAGAAAAAAATCAGAACTAAAACTCGAAGCGCAAGGAGAAAGTTGGAACCTTTGTTTGTTTGTTTGTTGTGTGTTGATTGAGAGTCCTTGAAAGGTCAAAATCTTTTGAGAAAAAGGGATGTTGTAATACTTGATTATGAATACCCACTCATGCTTTGGTCCGCGTGCTTTGATGGAGAGAAAAACGAAGGACCCCCTCTAAACTGTATCGAGTGCTTTTGTTCGTATTTTTTTATGATGGGGTTTTAAAACTTAAACCCCTTTTTCTGTGCTTTGATGAGCTGCTGTTAGTAGAGTGAAGCCCCACATAGATTATTCAGTGTTTTTTATTCTTTCTCGTGCAGAAAGTGTTGGCTCTGTTCTTTTTTGCTCCTTGGTTTTGGATTATTATTAGAGCATGCTCTCCTCGATTGGTTGCTCTCAGTACCACTATAGATTCTCTGAGTAAAACTGTCTTTTTTTGGCCTTTTTGTTTTCGTTCTTCCTTCGTGAAATAGACTTGTTAGTGTCTTTAAAGGTTCGACACTTTGCCGTTAGATGAAGAGTTTGTGAAGTTTGGACAGCTGGGCCTGCTTTGCTTCAATTTTTCACCCCCGAAATCAAAAGATTCAATCTTCAGCAGAGTTTAAATAGTTCAACAGTTAGCTCAACGTATGCAAATGAGTATGGCTGCCATTGAAGGAAGACTCAAACCAGGGAGCAATAATCTGCTTGAAGGGATGAAGCTATTGAAAGAAATGCAGGATCAAACTGGTATGCTCGTCTTTCTGCTTCTTTTTTGTCCAACCTTTATCACTTTCTTGACATATATATACATATATATATGTCTATATATATACTGTTCTTCTTCATGATAGGTGGAGCTAAGAAGCCAATAAGTTCTGAGTTATGGCACGCTTGCGCTGGTCCTTTGGTTACCTTGCCTCAAGTGGGAAGCCTTGTCTACTATCTCCCTCAAGGACACAGTGAACAAGTTCTGTTTTTTTTTTTTTTTTTTAATTTCTTTCTGATACTGCACTGGTTTTTACATTGGTCGGAGCTCTGTTTGGGACAATTATTCTTGGATTGCATGGCGTAGTTCCTTTAACTAACAACTGTTTAGGACGTATCTATGTATATTGTTCTTAATCTTGGATTGCATAGAGTTCTTCCAATTTTTCCTCTGATAAATCATTTGTTTTCAATCCATGTGCTTACTAATTCGAGGGAGCTAACGTTTTTTGTTGTTTCAGGTTGCCGTTTCGACCAATAGAACTGCGACAACTCAGATACCGAACTATCCCAATCTTCCTCCTCAGTTACTGTGTCAAGTCCACAATGTTACTCTCCATGTAATAATAATCTTTCCCTTCCCTTTTGCAATCTTCTTTCGGGAAAGATGGATTTTCAAGCATTACTTACGGTTTTCCTCTGCTGTAATCTTACATAGGCCGACAAAGAAACTGATGAAATCTACGCCCAAATGAGCCTCCAGCCCGTGAATTCAGTAAGTCTACCTCTCCCAATCTTGCTATGTAATTAAAAAAACAGGCCAACGTATGATTAAGAATGTCACAGCACTTGTGTTTTCTATTTCTCAGGAAAAAGATGTAATCCCTGTGCCCGACTTTGGTCTGAAGCCCGCTAATCATCCTTCAGAGTTCTTCTGCAAAACGTTGACCGCGAGTGATACGAGCACGCATGGTGGCTTCTCAGTTCCTCGGAGAGCTGCAGAAAAGCTTTTTCCTCAGCTAGTATGACCATTATTTTCTTTCTAAATCTTCCTTAATTCAGACAGACTTGTTTGTGATCTTCTTTCTTGTCTTACATATATAGTAAATCATAACTCTATGCCTGTTTTCAGGATTACTCAATGCAGCCTCCAACTCAAGAACTAGTCGTCCGAGACTTACATGATAATACTTGGACCTTTCGTCATATATATCGAGGTTTTTGCATGGTTTCTCCCGATAGTTCAATCTCCTTTTCTCGAAGAAGAATCTCTTAAAAAAAAATTAAAATGGATATATATATACTCTTCGAATCTTTATGTAGGGCAGCCGAAGAGGCACTTGCTTACCACTGGTTGGAGCATGTTTGTCGGCGCTAAGAGACTTCGGGCCGGCGACGCTGTCCTGTTCATTAGGTAAACTCATATTTTACGTTTGTAAATTGCGCTTTTTTTTTCCGTACAATTTCGTAAGTGTTTAGCGCTTTATTGCATTAGGGATGAGAAGTCGCAGCTTATGGTGGGCGTTAGGCGTACGAATCGCCAGCAAACGACTCTGCCATCTTCGGTCCTTTCGGCTGATAGCATGCACATAGGCATACTCGCCGCTGCTGCTCATGCATCTTCAAACAGAAGCCCTTTCACCGTATTTTACAATCCAAGGTTGTACCTTTTTTTCGATCTCTTCTCTTACACGATCATTTCGCAAGATAATCTTTCGAACGTAACGATTGGTCTTTATTTTCCAGGGCGTGCCCATCAGAATTTGTAATTCCGTTGGCCAAATATCGAAAAGCTGTGTTTGGCACGCAGCTCTCCGTCGGCATGAGGTTTGGGATGATGTTTGAAACCGAAGAATCGAGTAAAAGGAGGTACTTTTTTTCGTATTTCTTGGCCTTTTCGATCCTTACCTTTTTTATTTATTACGCTCGTTGAAGTTCGAAATGCGTTGTCTTCATTACAGATACATGGGGACGATCACGGGGATAAACGACATGGATCCACTTCGATGGCCCAACTCAAAATGGCGATGTCTTCAGGTAATATGCAGTACGTAGTTATAGCGCAAGAATATCGATCTTAGCAGTCGAACGTTCAAGATTTCTCGGGATTTTATTCGTTTTTATTACATAAAAGGTGGAATGGGATGAACCGGGCTGTGGCGAAAAGCGGAACAGAGTCAGTCCTTGGGAAATAGAAACGCCAGAAAGTCTCTTCATTTTTCCTTCGCTGACCGCCAATTTCAAACGTCCTTTCCACTCAGCATTCACAGGTAACTATTTTCCCATGAAATTTTGTTCCTTCCATCCACAAAGGATTGTGTTCATTGCATTTGATTCTTGCTGTAATAGGAGCACAAACAGATTGGGAAACAATAGCAAATAGGCCTTATCTAAGGGTTCCCGAGAATCCTCAGTACCCATCGATGGCCAATCTTTGGCCCGATCAGCTCATGAGCATGCTCATGAAACCTCAGAGAACGATCGATATTACAACCTCTGCAATAGTGAACACTGCAACAGAAGCAAAGTCTCTTGTACAATCTCCCAACACGTTGCTGAAATCTTTAGCTGCTCATGAGTTTTCGAAGCCCGAGCAGGCCCAAGTGATTTCGAGCCAGTTGCAATCTCAGGGGCATTTCGGCGAAAAAGAAAAATCGCCCGTCGAGCCAACGAATCCGAGCAACGACTCGGCGAATACGGACAAGAACGATGTGGATCCAAGTCCGTGGAAGGTCGAAGAAAAGCTCGATTTCTCGCACGAGTTCTTGGCCCACAGAATGGATCCATCGAAGCTGCAATATTCGGGACAGATTGAATTCGATTCTTTTCCCGGGAATTTCATCCCGATCGATAAGCCCGATCCGATTCTTGCATCCTTGGACAATGCCGCGTATCCTCTTACTAAACTGCCTTCTCAAGACGATATATACAGCAGTTGTCTGAATATCGACGGTAGCAGCAGCGGAAGTACGGTGATCGACCCTTCCGTTTCGAGCATAGTTCTCGACGATTTCTGCGCCTTGAAAAGCGCAGATTTTTCAAGCCCATCTGATTATCTATTGGAGAACTTCTGTCTGAACCAAGGCGTAGAGTCGCAGGTTAACGCCTCTAACTTGGCAGATTCTCAGACGTTCTCTGTGCAAGAATACGCCGATAATTCAGGCGGCGCTTCTTCGAGCAACGCGGACTTCGACGAAAGCAACAATATATTGCAGCATGGATCTTGGCAGCAAGTTACCACGCGGTTCAGAACGTACACTAAGGTAATGAATTAAAGCTAATGCGATGCATGAACAAAGGCGCAAACTTTTTCGATCGACGCAAGTTTTTATTTCCTTCGACAGATTCAAAAGGCGGGATCCGTGGGTCGTTCGATAGCAGTGTCGAGCTTCAAGTGCTACGACGAGCTGAGGTCTGAGATCGAACGAATGTTCGGCCTCGAGGGATTGCTCAACGACTTAAGCTCGGGTTGGAAATTGGTCTACGTGGATTACGAAAACGACGTTCTTCTTGTCGGAGATGATCCTTGGGAGTAAGTTATTTTTTTTTCCTTCGCCTTTGAGTTGCTTTTGCTGTATGTGATCTTGTGGGTTTTTTTTTTCTTTCTTTTTTGTTAGGGAGTTTGTGGGCTGCGTTAGGTGCATCAGAATATTGTCGCCGGCGGAAGTTCAGCAGATGGGCGAAGAAGGAAGGCAGCTTTTGAACTCGGCGGCGTTAATGGCCGAAACCTCGTAACTTGTCTGGATTATTACGGAACTGTTTTTTTCAGTAGTTATTACGGCGCTTGAAATGTTTGTACTAGGAATAGGATTAATCCTCTTTGATGCTTTGTAATAGATCTATTTGTCTAGTTTGTTCTTATTTGCCTTTTAGTCTATGGTCGTAATATAGCCAACGAATATAGAAAAGGTGAAATAAAAAATAAAATTCCTTCCATGTAAAAATCAGGGACAGCCCTAGTTACACGTAAGCAACGATATAAATTGCCACAGAAGAAAAATTAATAAATATAAAGAAAATCATAATCAATCAATCAATCCAACTAGCGAAAGTAATCGCGGTCATCTCAGAACAGATCCAATCAAATCGGCGAAAAGATAAAATGTCGTCGACGTTCAGTGGAGACGAAACGGCGCCGTTCTTCGGCTTCCTCGGCGCAGCAGCTGCCCTCGTCTTCTCCTGTACGCGTGATCAGTGCTTACGAGATTCCTATTGAATAAAAACCCTAACGTCGATGCGTGTTTTTTATTTGCAGGTATGGGAGCTGCGTACGGCACGGCTAAGAGCGGCGTAGGCGTGGCGTCGATGGGAGTGATGAGGCCCGAGCTGGTGATGAAGTCGATCGTGCCCGTCGTTATGGCTGGTGTGTTGGGTATTTACGGGTTGATTATTGCTGTGATTATCAGTACGGGGATTAATCCCAAGGCTAAGTCGTATTATTTGTTCGATGGATACGCTCACTTGTCGTCGGGGTTGGCTTGTGGGCTCGCCGGGCTAGCGGCTGGGATGGCCATTGGGATCGTCGGCGATGCTGGCGTCAGGTCTGTGCTGTGTTATAAAATTGATTTTGTTTATTGTCTATTTCATTTTCGAGAGCATCTGTTGAAAACTTGCTTTGTGGGGATCATGGGATCTGCTTTTTTCTGTTTATTGGCCTCTTTGAAAGTTGAAAACTGTTGGTTGTTCCTCATCTGTTGAATACGTCGCTTAATAACGAGATGATTAAGTTAGTTGTAAGGCTATGCAGATTTATCAGATTGTCTTTTTCCAGCGAGAGTATTTCTTCAGAATTATCAGCGAATCATCTTCAGAATTATCAGCGAATCATCTTCTCACGAATAGCATATCTAAATCATGTGCAACAGTAATGTATCGTCGCCTTTGCTTATTAAGTTTGTTGCCCTTCTGCAATGTTTAGCAAGGATGCAATATCATATTTGGTTAAGCTTTCGGCAATTTTCATTTGCAGTACCATATCAGTCCCTTCTCTTTTGTTTTTCTTTCAAACTTACTGAATTGATTTCTATAATTCCATTTCATCCTGAGCCTATTTTCATGGAGACATTTTTTAGCTTTCGTTCTCATCTCATGCTCAATATGATGACAGGGCCAATGCACAACAACCAAAACTCTTTGTGGGGATGATTCTTATCCTCATTTTTGCTGAAGCTTTGGCTCTTTACGGTCTCATTGTTGGCATCATCCTTTCTTCTCGTGCCGGCCAGTCTAGAGCAGACTAGAAGCATTCACTGTCATGAATGAATTTCTTGATATCAAGTAAGATTGCATTGCTGCATCAATATTTCAAACATCGAAATATTTTAGTCTTATGATTTATGTATCCTTGTTCAAACTGTGTGGCGAAGGCGAACTCAGCAATTTTCGGGTTGTGACTGTACTGAATAAAGTTTCTTCTTGCAATGTTGCCACGAGCTTTGTTATGATGCAGCGACCAGAATTTGGTTTTGTCTGAAATATTTGGTTGTATTATATTGAAGTTTTTTACTCTGTTTGTCCTCTGTTTCACGGTGATCTCTAACTCAATGCTCACTCGATATATATTGGATAAATGAAATAGTAAATGTAGATGAAAATAGACTTGACAATGGGATGAAAGGGCTTCATTTCATTGGGGACTTCACAAATTAAAAAGAAATATTAAAAAAAAAAACATCTTTTTAAACAAATTAGAAATGAAAAATATCTCAAGAAAAGAAGTTGATGTGCTTGATATTAACACTCGAAATGAAAAAGAAAACCCCAACATCACTCACACATAGACAAAGAAGATGCAATCTCTTACACACCCGCCAATCACCATCTACACTCCCCACCGACGACTGCCACGCGCCGGCCCGAGACCCCCACGCGCAGCGACCACGACCACCACCAAATGGGCCGACCGCCTATTGCCGGACTTCCAGTTCCTTCCTTCCCCGTCCGAGTCCGCCTCCGAGCACAACGCCCAAGCTCAGCAGAACCTCCCTCCACTCCCCGAGCGCCACGTGTCCCTCCCGCTGGACTTCTACAGGATACTTGGAGCTGAGACGCACTTCCTCGGCGACGGCATTCGTCGCGCTTACGACGCTAGGGTTTCGAAGCCACCGCAATTGGGGTATAGCGACGACGTTTTGATTGGTCGTAGGCAGATTCTGCAAGCCGCGTGTCAGACGCTTATGGATTCGAGTACTAGGAGGGAATACAATAGAGGACTTGCCGAGGATGAATATGGAACGGTGGTTACACAAGTGCCGTGGGATAAGGTGTTCTTTTAGCTAGACATATATATATATATATATATATATATATATATATATATACATTGGTGGCGGTGAATTGCTGGGAAATGTTTGATTTTGATTGTGGGTTACGGCGATTGTGGTGAATTGCACTGTGTGTGGGGAGCTATTGAACCTAGATTTGTGCGTCTTATTGAGCCACATTCAGTTTCACAGAATACTATGACGAGGAGAAGACATAGCAGATCATTTTTTTCTTTGTAGTGGTTTCCAGTTAAGTTTATCCACTGAATGAATTTTGTAGGTTCCTTCAGCGCTGTGTGTGTTGCAAGAAGCCGGCGAAACAGAGTTGGTTCTTCAAATGGGGGAGATTTTGTTGAAAGAGAGGCTGCCGAAGACATTCAAGCAAGACATTGTATTGTCGATGGCTCTTTCATATGTTGACCTATCGAGGGACGCCATGGCATTGTCCCCTCCAGACTTTATTAGAGGGTGTGAGGTGCTTGAGATGGCCCTCAAACTGCTCCAGGTAAGCGTTCTTACTGCAGTAAATGATGGATTGAGCTTCTGATTTTGCAGTAAATTACAGAAAATGGAGCGTTAATGGCAGTTCATACACAGGAAGAAGGTGCAAGCAACCTTGCCCCCGACTTACAAGCTCAGATCGACGAGACCCTCGAAGAAATAAACCCACGCTGTGTCCTCGAGCTTCTAGATCTTCCCCTCGACGATGAGTACCGCTCAAAAAGAATGGAAGGTCTTCAAGGCGTGAGAAATATTTTGTGGGCCGTGGGCGGAGGTGGCGCAGCTGCTATTGCTGGAGGTTTCACGCGCGAAGACTTCATGAATGAGGCATTTCTCCGTATGACTGCTGCAGAACAGGTAAGAGCTTCTTAATCAGTCGAACATACGTCGCTCGTGCCTTGAATAGAACTGTTACAAATTTTTCTTTTTTCGTTTCATCTGCAAAAGGTCGATTTATTTGCTGCTACTCCAAGTAACATACCCGCTGAAAGCTTCGAAGTTTACGGCGCTGCCCTTGCACTTGTCTCTCAAGCATTCACCAGCAAAAAACCCCATCTCATCCAAGACGCCGACAACCTCTTTCAGCAGCTTCAGCAAACCAAGATAACTTCGCCCTATTCTTCGAGGGAGACTCGAGAAGTAGACTTTGCCCTCGAAAGGGGCCTCTGTTCCCTCCTCGTCGGCGAGGTCGACGAGTGCCGCGCTTGGCTGGGCTTGGACGACGAAAACTCGCCCTACAGAGACCCATCGATCGTCAACTTCGTCCTGGAGAACTCTAAAGACGACGTAGAAGGAGATTTTCTCCCGGGGCTCTGCAAACTGCTCGAGACATGGCTGACGGAGGTCGTATTTGCAAGGTTTAGGGAGACCCAAGATTTAGTTTTCAAGCTCGGAGATTACTACGACGACCCAATTGTGCTGAGGCATCTCGAGAGGTTAGAAGGCGTCGGGCGCTCGCCGTTGGCTGCTGCAGCAGCCATAGCGAGGATTGGCGCCGAGGCCAGCGCTGTGCTCGACAGCGTAAAGGTAAGTGCGATCGAGGCGCTGAAGAAAGTGTTTCCTTCGAGCGAAAAGAACGCTAGGGTGGCTGAGAACAAGGCGGTGAAGAGCTACAGCGCACTGCTTGGAGGGGAGACTCAAGATTATCGTTACGGAGGAGAAAATTCGTACGCTGATGGGATTAAGCAGCAAGAGGTTATTACGGGCAATATAAAAGATGCGACGGTGAAGATAATGTATGGTGGCGTTGCTGTTGGTTTGTTGACCCTAATTGGCTTGAGGTTAACGTCGTATAGAAAGGGTTATTCGGACATGACTAAAAGCAAGGCCACTGCAATAACTTCTGATGCCATCGACGTGGGTATGGATCTAGTTTCTGTATGTTAAAAATCGGAAATTTATTTTATTTTCGGATCTTATTCGTAAGCGACGATTTGATTTCAATCTTTTTTCAGGGACGTCGATAGTCGAAAATTCCAACGAAGTGCTGCGAATGGATGCGAGGTTCGCCGAGAGCCTCGTGCGCAAGTGGCAAAGCGTCAAGTCATTAGCTCTCGGCCCCGAACATTGCCTCGATAAATTGCCAGAGGTTCGAATCTCAACGATAATATCCGTATTTCGTTCTTGCATTATCATCCAGTAACTACGTTGAATTGGGGCGTGCACGGCAGATATTGGACGGCCAAATGCTGAAGATTTGGACGGAAAGAGCGGCTGAAATTGCGCAGCACGGTTGGTTTTGGAATTACGACCTTCTAAACCTCAGCGTCGACAGCGTTACGGTTTCGGCGGACGGCCTCCGCGCCGTAGTCGAGGCGACGCTCGAAGAGTCCGCCCGCCTGACCGACCCGACCCATCCCGAGCACGACGACTCTTACAGTACGGCCTACACGACTAGGTATGAGATTTCTTGCACGAGCTCGGGCTGGAAAATCGTAGAAGGTGCTGTCCTAAAATCGTAAAAGATGTAAGCGTGAAAAAACTTTAGTATACTTGCATTGAGTTGGATAAACTACGTTTGCTGGCGTATTTGTTCGCCTAAAAATAATAATTCGAAAAAGGGTCTGTTCCATCCTACCCAGTTGTGTGTAATCCAACTCGCTTAGATTTTCGACACGTGGAATTTTCGATGACGAATATGACGAATTGATCAGTTTACAACGAACATTGGTTGGATAGTGGTAAGTTGAATGGGATTGGGTTATACCCAAGTGGGTAGGTAAGACAGAACCTTTAAAAAAAAGCGAAAACCTCGACAAGAGTATGTGCACCCGCAACTTGGAGAAACATATACGACCTTCGAAAAGACTAAAAAGAGTCGCCGGACGATTAAAATAGGGCAAATGCGATAAACAAGCAAACTATCACATGCAAAAAGCTAGTCGAATTCTGTCCGAGGAACTTTCTTCACATAGGCAAGCTGTGTCTCCAGCTCGAAGACGACCTCATTTTCGCCCGCTTGAGAGGGAGACTAAGCCCTAACATCTCTTTCGGTGTCTGAACTCTTTCCTTCAATCCCATTACTTTCGCAACGATCGAAACGCTCTCATCGATGTGTTCCATGCTCGTCGTGTCGGTCCAAATACGCTTACATAGCTGAAGCCTCCTTTGCTTCGACTTAACGTCGATGCCCCACTTTTCGTAGAGCGCCTCTCTTTCTTTCGCGGTGAATTTCTTCACCATTCTCTTCGCCAGCATCTCCCTCTCGCGGTTGACGGTTTTTACACTGTTAAAAGTTTTTCGCAAGAAAAACTTTTTAATATTTGTCGATGAAACGTGCATATATTGAATCAAATTAAACAACCTCGTGGTTTTCGTGAGAAAGTGATCGTTGTCGTTGACACGGGCGTTCAAGGCGTCTTTGAGAAAGGAGAGTCGCCTTAGCTCGACTTCCATGTAAACGGAGTCGGTTGGGTCTCCTCTGAAGAGCAGGAGAAAATATGTTCTATGGATCAACTGAATATTGCAGTCGTTCCATAGTTGGATTATTTCTCTTTTCTGTTGCTCGAATTCGATCGACCACTCCGTGGAAGCAGGTTTTTGCTTCACTACTTCGGGTTTTATTACATCCTCCTCCGAATCCTGTAAGAAAGAACTATTGCAATGTGAAAAAAAAACTCTGGCGATTTTATTATCGGTTAGCTTAGATGCTTCGTACTGGTTTGTCCTCGACAGTCTTTTTAACCGAGTCGGGCTCGATCATGACCTCAACTTGTTGTTGGACTGGCGTTTCGTGTTTGCTGTCAGGTAAATCTTCGCTTGAGTCGCTGCTGTTTTCTTTCTCCTTGTCTGCGTCTTCCTTTGCTGACTCGATTATATCGATTTTCTCTTGATCATCGCCTTTGTTTCGCTCCGTCACTTCCTCATACGACTCTTCGATTTTTATTACAGCTCCATGCGTCTGAGTATTGACAAGCTCTGTAAGAATGGCATCACAGCTTACGCTCCTCGAGATACCCAAGCCATCTTTGGATTCGTCGTTCTCCGACGAAGAAAGAGCTTGCCCTAATACCAAGCACATATTCGAAAAACAAATAACTGTAATATTCATACCACATAATGATCATTTTACGTTCAAAACAAACCTGAAGTTAGATTATCTAATTGAGGAGACGAAAAAGCGCTCGAAATCGATTTTCTCGTATTCGCAAAGTCGATCTCGATACACTGAATGTTAATCTCCTCGTTGTCGCATAAATCGATCGCTTTCTTCTCAGGCTCGGGGGCGATCTTTTCCCAACCCTTACATGGATCGGGTCCAAAGTACTTATCGATGTACAACCTCGGCGAAGTGTCGTCAGACAAGATATGTTCTTCGTTATTCTCTGACACGAGGAAGTTTTCTTCTATGCGCTGAGATATTACGCCATCGTATCTATCGGAGAAGTGCGATACGACGTCGAAACGATGGGGATCGATTATTTCAGATGCTTCAGACGCCGAATACTCGTCGGTCGCCCACGAACCTTTCTCGCGGTTATTGTCGGTCGTATGGATCTGTGGAGAATCAAACCAAAAGTTAATAAAAAAGCGCGTTATTACGACCTGGGATTTATAAGGGCAATATATATACGATATCGACAAACCCATGTTTTCGATTGTAATTCTACGCCCGATCGTATCATATCTTCGACCCGAGATCGAGCCAAGTCGCGCTGGAGAGTCAGTTCCTTTATCTCTTTATCCATCTAAAAGGATAAAAAAAAAAGCGCAGTTATTGCTACGTTTTGAATTTTTAGCGCCTTTTATCAGATGATACTGTCGTCGCGCGCGGTAATAAACAATACCTTTTCGATGAGGAGTTCTTTTTCTTTCAGGGCCGAAGAAGAAGAAGCGTCCGAGCCAGAGAGTAAGGACAAGTTTCTCAGCTCATTCTCCATACGAATCAGCTCTCTCTGAAGCTGCTTCACTAGGGCTTTCTCAGACATGACTATGTTGACCTGAGAATTCGTATGGACTTGTTTGGCGCAGCTTGCGAAGGAGAGCGTGTTTTTTGACTGTTCGACGTGAGTGTGGGCCGGGCTCAATGTGCATATGATCGCCGTACGAGCATTACCGCCCAATGAGTTCTGTAATATTCGAGTTAGCTTCGAGTCCCTGTAAGGAACGTGGCCATTTCTTCCTTTGCTGCAATAAAACGATGCAATAACTACGATTAAAGACACATTGCGTAGCTTAAAAACATAAAAAAAAAAAAAAAAAGTAGGCGAAAAGCGAAAATAAAAATTGTTGCCTTAATTTGCGGATAACAGTTCCGAGGGTAAGCAAGCTGCGATTTATGTGGCATCCTTCTTTTAGCCTGCTTGTTGCTGCTGATACTGTTTGAGGCGAACGTTCGCTCCCGGCGAGATCGACGAAATTCTTATTTTTTTTTTAAAAAAAGAAAAGGAATAAGCATAATATTGGATATTATCATCTAATATTTTCACAAATACTTGAAGAATTCTACTGTGGTATATTTCGTTTAATGTATCAATACCACTGAGGCTGATAAGGTGCTCGAGTGTTCTGCTCCGAAGTATTCGCAGGCTTCACTTTCGACGGTCTGAATGAGAGTATATATGTATCAGCACACGAGGAACTATAATGTGGTGATTAGGGTTTCTTTTTTGTATTAATTTTGAGAATCATTTACCAGTCTCAGAATCTGATGTGATCTTGAGCTTACTTCATTAAGGGCAGTCTCTCCTATTTGCCTTTGTGCTGCACAAAGACTCATTTTCGCGATGAAAACCCTAAAATTTTAAATCGAAAACTCACAGATTCTAAAAACGGATGACAATTATTGCAGCAGCGTTCTTACCTTCACAAGCTGAGAGAAGTTCTCTAAGATGATCTGAGCCTCTTACAATCTCCTCAGTAAGCTTGTCCACAACGGTTCCTCTCTGAAGCAATTAGTACAAGAATTATTTCACTAACCATTATTTAAATTTTTTCAATTAAAGTTTATATATATACCTCAGGATCATCTAAAAGTCGAAGCTGAGTCTCGGGACGTAAAAGGTCTTTCACAGATTCATTGTAAATCTCCATGGCCGAAAACTTCAACATGAATTCTCTTTCGCGATGCTGCAGTATTACATTTTCTCCATATCAAATTAATGACAACTTTTGAACATTTATTGCACCATGGAAATTATCAAGAACACCGATATTTTCATACCTTGTTTATGTAGTCGAATATATCTTCTATGGCGTACGCCGTAATTCCAGACATGGTATATGTTTTCCCGCTGCTCGTCTGTCCATAAGCGAATATCGTAGCTGCAAACAAATAGGAAAATGCTTTTTGCATTTTTTTCTTCAATGCCATATAACAATTTCAAATTTGTAAGTTCGAATGCTCACAATTGATTCCACTTAGAACTGACACGACGATGCTTTTTGCAGCTTCCTCGTAGACTTGCACAGTTGGAGCGTCCCAACCGAATACTCTATCTACGCTCATTGCAAAAAGCATAAAAATTGTAGGTATAATATGAGAGGGGAAAAAATGAAATAAAATACGATTTTTTTCCTTACCAAATGAGTAAGCGGTAGGAGGCGTTGCACGCTCTTGGAGGCTATTTTTGAATATTATGGTCGTGTGATCGATGCACTCCCAATCTGATACGTCGCTTTTGCTAATTTCTTTATCGTTCAAAGGCCTCAATCTCACCGCAACGAATATTTTCTCTTCGTGTGTGCTCGAACATTGAGACATCCATTCTGACGAATCTTCCCCGTATATTGACCCCATCTTCTAACTTTTTTTTTTTTGTCTTTAGATGTTTTCCCCTCTCCTTGAAAAAGAGAGGGAACTTTTATGCTTCGATGACGAAGAAGGGGCTCTCCTATATTTCCTATCTTTCTGCATGAGATGAAATCATTAACACACAAGGTTAACGATCTACTTTAACATTATATAAATTCTAATATGTAATCTACTTTTTGCTGCAGCTCAAAACGTTACGTTTTATCTTGTGATAGAATGGACGCAACGCACCTTCTATCAAATCTCAAACAAGAAACTTTTCTTTTCCGCGGAAACCCCAGAAAGAAAAAGGATTCCTACTTAACGACGAATGTACTCGAAAGTTTAACAATATTTCTAATCATAATGATGATGGCGATGGAGACGAAGATGACAATGCAATGTGAAAGGCCAACGTAAATTGGAAAATAAGGAAAAAAATTACAATTTTTATTATATAGCTGTGAAGGAGAAGACTTTAGCAGGTTATCCGTAAATAAAGGTGAAATCAGAAATACTTGTATAGTCCATAGCATACGTTGGGGACATGCGTTTGTCAAATTGAATTACTTTTTATTAGGAAATAAATTGAAAAAAATAAAAATAAAATTAAAAAATTTCCGTTGCCGGGACTTGAACCCGGGTCTCTCAGGTGAGAGCCGAGTATCCTAACCAACTAGACTACAACGGAATGTTGAGTCATATATTTTTCTTTTGCTATAACTCCTGAAAATCTTGAAATTGTTACATAGTTCATACAACTTTACTAGATCGCTGTGAAAAGCTACTATATTCGGATCTTCTCTTGCAAAGTTACATTATTAAATCAATGAAAAGGACTTTAGGACTAGTTAATTCCCCTTACTGACAATCTTATCTTGCTCCAAATTAATAACACTGGTCTGCTTAGACAATTCCACATGAACATATGGTCCATGCTCCATTTCATTTTTACAACTATATTGCACTTCTTTTCCATGAAATAATAATCACACTGCATCAAAGTGACTCTTAATTGATTTTCATTCATTTCGCTTTTATGCCTTTTAATTCGTTTTGTTGCCTTTTATGTGTCTTCTCTTTCAAACTAAAGGGGATCGCCCTATTTGAACTTTTTTATTTCTCTCGAATCTAATCCCAGTTAGCTAGCTGTATTAATCGTCTCTGTGACCAGCGATTAGGGGTGAGCGCGGTGCAGTTTGGGCGGTTTTTATCGAAAATTTAACCCGACCCAATGTATTGTGGTTTTCTAAGATATACCCCAAACCCGATCATAAAAGTCTTAACCCGATGATCGCGGTTTGCTTATGTGCGGTTGGGTTGGGACGGTTTTTGCGGTTGTAATATTTATTTTTATCATAACGAATATTAAGGTAATATTCTAAAGTATAGATAGAGCAAAATGGTATATCATTAACCTATTTACAAATATAAAAGTGTATATACAAAAATGTTATTATCATAGTAATAAATAATAGTAACAGATAAAAAAGTCACATAAGAAGCTTGATTAGAAGCTCATATTCCTTGTTCACGGTTGGCTTTTGGTAAAACAACTAAAGCAGGTGCCTCATTTTGATTTAAAAATTTCCCTTACAAGAAATAAAATTTTGATTTTAAAATTTAACTTGCCTTCTATAAACATCAAGTGTTATAGTTCTTGATCTCAAGTCCGAATAAAGGAGGGTTGCATTGGATAGACACGTAATTTTAAACTACATAATATTTAATTTCTTTTATAAAAATCATCATTTAGAACTTAGCTTTACACAATGTATTATGGGCCATTTCGAAGAAGAAAATTATTTATGAAAATTTTCAAAATTTCAAAGAAGAAAATTATTTATTTCAAAATTTTAACTCGCCTTCTATAAACTTCAAGTGTATAGTTGTTGCTTCCAAGTCCGAATAAAGGAGGAGAGTCGCATTGGATAAACATATAAAAAAAAATTCACTACATAATATCTATTTTTTTTTTATGAAAAACTCATTTAGAGCTTAGCTTTACGCAACGTGTTATGATGAGTCGATATTTTTGTATTAATAGTAATTAATATTTTTGGTCTCGCTACTATTATGAGTTATATCTATTATTTTATGAAATATTGAATAAAATAAGTAAAATTTTTAGTATATTTTTAAATGCGGTTGGGTGCGGTTTTATGCGGTTTTAAAAATACAAAACCAAACCCGATTGCAAAATATGCAGTTTTACTTTTTAAAACTCAAACCAACCCATCAAACCATTAACCCGACACTTGCGATTTGGATTGGGTTGAGTCGATTGGGTGGGGCGGTCCGACGGGTTAAATGCTCACCCCTACCGGCGATTGCCTCTATTTTTCTTTTCCACGTGTTTAAATGGAATTGTGGGCTGCACTGAAAATTGATCTTGGAAGTTAGATTTGGGAGACTTCAAATATCTGCTGATTCAACCTCACCTTTACGAAATTATTGAAATGCAATTATGACATGCGAGTCATATAAATAACGATACTTTCAAGTAGACTTTGGAAAAGTTGACAATGTGTAACTTTTTATTCAAGTCCGTATGTTCTCACGCACCGACCATAGCCATAGGTTTTTCAGTCATATTTGTTAACTGGCCCAATAATTTCTGCATGCAACAATTGGAAACGTTTTGATTAAGTGAATAAACGTTGTTTTTGTAACTATAAAGTTGAAGGAAATACTGACTGGTAATCAGAAGTTCAAAACACATTGTTAAATTGAGTTGAAACCTCTCCAAACTTCACGGTTGACCAAATATTGTATTACATCTTCATCAAACCATTGTAACTTGCAGATAATAAACATTCAATAATAATAAACCATTGTAACTTGCAGATACAAAAAAAATTGGCAATTAAGTACATCATATCACACAGTTATGTACCATAGAAACACGTATTGTGGTACTAATACAGCTATAAAATGGTACCTCATATAGTCAGCCTCAAGGTATGATATGGAACGTATATAGGTACCATATGTGAGGATCATATAATGGGTGACATGGTACGTAATACACATATAAAAAGTACGTCAAGACCGGGAAAATGGTGTGCACAGTCGAAAGAGTACTTATATAAAACATTTTCTGACATTGGTACGGAAACTTGCAAATTTTTTATACAATTGGATATTTTTATATAGATTCACCTAATAATAATAATAATTTGCAAGACTTATATTGTCTTGTTATTTTGCTGCGGTAAGTCATCACTGCCATGTTAGCACGCACTTTTGGGCAACTTTATGTATTTTCTGCAATAGCTGGAGTAATAAATAGTTGGTATTTTTTTTCCCAAATAAAAGAAAGAATATGATCCATACTCCATGAACGCAATTCAACCTCATAGCTATAATATGTAAGTTGCTTTCACGGTTATACTTCAAATTTGATGTTTTCAAGCTTCATTCTCTTTGCCTTTGTGCTAGTCATTTTCCCTTCACAAAATCATCGAAACACATTCACATAAAAATGGTATACATATATGATTAAAAAAGTAAATATAATCGCGCGTGGTTTGGTTGGTATACAGTTTTATTTTATTTTATTTTATCCAGAAAATATAATCTTAGCAAATAAACAATGTAACGATTTAATTCATGGTATTACATATATGATTAAAAAGTAAAACGATATTTCATTTTAGTGCATCATGATTACTCTAAACATAACACAATCAAAATCGCGCGTGGTTTGGTATTTGATCCATTGGAGATAACTTGTGGCGATTAATTAAAATTAGTGATTCTTGAATTAAAATATTATTAGCCATCATCTCCATTAACATAAAAAAAAAAAAGAAAAGTATAAAGAAGGTTCAAGAACGATAGTGGAAGCAATAACTCGTCCCCACAGAGGTTGGATATATGACCAGATCCCATCCATTCATTTTTCCTCGCTTCTCTTATCTTTTTATATCATAATAAAGATCTTCAATCTTTCCGTAATAGGATGTGTTAGAGATTAATTTAATTGTGTTCATTTAATTATTAGTCTATGTTCTGTAATTTAATTACGCCCTAGGACTCAATTGTAAATATATCCGACTTGTGGGTATATTAGTAATATTGGGCCCGTTAGCCCATTAGGGCTTTTGTATAAATACCCTAAACACATTAGTGTTTAGGGTTGCTGAATCATATTTGAGTTGACGACTTTTCTGAAGAACTCGCGCGCTTTCTCGTTCCAACTCTCCAATTTGTCTACGGTATTACTTAGTTTATTGCTTCCGTAAATCATCGTATCAGGTAATACTAATCCATTGATTCAGTACAAGGTTGGATAAATCGGCCTAACAAGGTTCATTTAATTATTAGTCTATGTTCTGTAATTTAATTACGCCCTAGGACTCAATTGTAAATATATCCGACTTGTGGGTATATTAGTAATATTGGGCCCGTTAGCCCATTAGGGCTTTTGTATAAATACCCTAAACACATTAGTGTTTAGGGTTGCTGAATCATATTTGAGTTGACGACTTTTCTGAAGAACTCGCGCGCTTTCTCGTTCCAACTCTCCAATTTGTCTACGGTATTACTTAGTTTATTGCTTCCGTAAATCATCGTATCAGGTAATACTAATCCATTGATTCAGTACAAGGTTGGATAAATCGGCCTAACAAGTGGTATCAGAGCCGAATTCGTGGATCAAAAACTCATTGAAGCTTCGTCGATATCGCTCGCTCGTCCTATCTCTATTCGTCGGATCTTATCGAGATTTTTACTTGTTACTCGTTGTTCCTATCTTGGTCACAAAGTTCTAACAATTTATTCTCATCCAAATTCCCAGATTATCTCCCGGATGAAGATTGCGTAGACGCTTTTTGCTTTTCTTAAATTTTTTATCGAATTCTGCCTTTTCCAGCCGAAGAACAGATTGCAAAACAAGATTCAAATTTGAATTCTCGAGATCTTCGGTTGAATTGCTCATCTCGACATTTGAAGCTCTCGAGATCTCTGGCTCGACATTTTTATTCATCCCGACATTGTGCAATGAAATAGGCGTCTCGACATTTGGCTCGATTTTTGGTTACATCTCGACATTTGACGATCTCGACATTTCACTAGACATCCCGACATTTAATTCCCCTTTCTATCGCGACATTTTTTTTTTCGACATCAGCTCTCGACATTATTCTCGACTTTGCTCTCTGTTTCGACATCCTATTCATTCGACATTTATATCGATTTCTGAGATAATAGGACTCGACATTTTGTACAAATTTCAGCTCGACATTTACTTCGACTTCCTATCGTGACATTTACCTCGACATTTATTTCGACTTTTATCTAAATATCGATCTCGACATCTATCACGACATCCATTTTAATTCATCCCGACATTTGTATCGATATTTTGCTAGGAAAGGAAGATCTCGACATTCCTATTCGACATATTCTCATCTCGATTTCTACTTCGATTTCCTACTTCGACATTTTAAACAATATTCCCACTCGACATTTAGATCGATCTTTTATTTCGACAAAAGGACTTCGATATTCTATTCTAATTAATTCTCGACATTTGTCCCGACATTCTACTAAGTGTTCAATATCGACATTTTTTATTATTATTTCGACATCTAAAAAAAAAAAAAATATATATATATATAAAATTATATATATATAATATATTTTCGATTTCAAATCAACACTTGTGCTTATATTATTTCATATATTTCTCTAACCTTATCTGCCTTCTTTGAGTTTAAGATTTTAGTTGATCAACACGATAAAGATCCACATCCAACCTATCGCAATGGACCTCTACTCACTTGGAAACGACTCGAGACCTCCCATCCTCAAGAGGGACGAGTACACAGCATGGACACTCAGGTTCATGAATTTCATCGAAAGCAAGGAGAACGGCGACCTAATGTACGAATCTCTCACCGAAGGGCCAGCTCAATTTTGGATTACAATTCCTGGCAATCCAGACAATACACCACCTGTTCCAGAAACAAGGGAACTCAAAGCTCTCTCAGCTTACACTGAGACTGAAAAACTCCGAGCTCGAGCAGACCGTCAAGCCAAAACTTATCTTGGTCAAGGCATCCCAAATGACATTTACATGCAGGTTAATAGCTTGCCAACTGCCAAGGAAATGTGGGATGAGATTAGCAAAATGATGCAACGAACTGAATCTGGGTACAAGGCAAAGAAATCCAACGTCCTCACTGCTTATGACTCATTCAAAGCCAAAGATGGAGAAGAACTATATGAGACCTATCAAAGATTTCTGACCCTAGTGAATGAGATGAGAAAGATAAATGTAACCAGAACTGGTGAGGAAATTAACATACGCTTTCTCTCAGCGCTGCAGCCAGAATGGAGGAAAGTAGCCAGCAATATCCGCCAGAACAAGGATCTAGAAGAGATGGACATTCACTGCCTCTACGACAGCCTCGCCCAGCACATTGAAGACATTAATGAGATTCAGAAAGCATCAAAGGAAAGGACCGCCATGGAGACACTTGCTCTAATCAGCCATCGAAAATCAAAAAAGAATCCAAAACCTGTGCAGAACCCTAGCTCATCTGAAGAAGACAATGAGAACACCAATGCAGAGATGGACCCTGAGCTAGCAGAGATTACAAAACAGATGGCCTTGATCACCAAGCGCTTCAATTCCTACACACAGAACCGATCCTCAAATCGACTCAGGACTAGCTCCTCCAAGAAGCGGGACCGGAAGAATGAAGAAGGTGAGACTAAGCCCTCCATGAAAGATCAGAAGTGCTTCAACTGCGGCAAACCAGGACACTTTGCTCGAGACTGCTTCCTGCCCAAGACCAAAGATGTTGACTACTACACCAAAAAGGCACAACTTCTCAAACAAAAACAGTCCGGTGTGGTACTTATGGCTGAACAAGAATCATGGCTCGAGGATACCTCTGAAAGTGAGGATGAAAATCTGGCACTCATGGCAAACGTTGAAACCGACACTGAGGATGAGGGACACAATACTGCAGCCACCCCCTCAACCGACTCATCTTCAGAGACTGAGGTACACGAATCTTACTCCAATCTACATGAACAATTATGTCTCCTTCAGGATAGACTAACATCCATGTCTAGAGAGAACCAATCATTAAGAGAACTAGAATCTAGGTTAGCTAACAATGAAAAAGTCCTGCGAACAGAACTAGTGGAAAAGGCTAGGTTAACCTCGTTTCTAGAACAAGCTCGAGACACATCCCTTAGACATGAGACTAAGATAAGAGACTTAGAAGATAAACTTCTCAAAAAGGAAAACGATCTCCAAAAGAGTGAAGTAGAGCGAAACACGATATCCCAACAATATGAATTTCTGACTAAGGAACGAAATCGTCTATATTCGAAAATAAAGAAACTTGAGGATCTTCTGAACAGTAGAATACAAACAGATAAAATGATCCTATTAAATAGTGCTAGAGACACAGAATTTTATGATCCCCGTAGCGGCATAGGATGTACTCCAGATTCCGTGCACTCAGTAAAGAAACCTCTTCCCCTTTATGATATCAAGCTCTCAGGCTTAAAAATTCCTTGTCTTATGTCTTTCACTAGCTCATCTCCGCTTGATAAGTTAGAACACAAAAAGAGAGACAAAAAGGATAGGGCTGAAATTCCAATTGACTATGAGGAACTGGAAAAAAGTTACAAAACCAGAAAAATTGATCTATCCGATGACTACTTTTCTCTATATCCGCCAGAAGAAGTAGATCCCCAAAAGGCAAGTACCTCTAGTACATATATCCCTCCAATGATTAAAGAAATCGGTGATCTGCATTCGACTATTGAGCTCGAGAAGATTGCCTCTCAAGTGGAAATGGACGTACTCCTGACAATCATCTCTTCACTCGAAAAACAAGTCAACAACCACATAGCTTCCTCCGCACCATTGAATTCGGCTAAGTCTAAGATAGAAACATCACTCCACAAGAACACTAAAGGGAAAGAAATAGCCAAAAGACATGAACTGCTATTTGAAAACTACGCATCTCCTTCAAATCACTACTATTCCTACGACGATGCACTTGCCTTGAATTCTCGTTTTCGCCTAGAAAAGGCAACCTCACTCACGAACGACTCACGTTTCTTCCCTAAGTCATGCTCGCCAATCCCAATGGAGAGAGCTCCAACAAAGAACGAATCTGGCCTTCTAAGCGAAGTCTCACGCCTTCAGAATATTAACTTGATACAACACAAAGAACATCAAAATCAAATCGAAATCTTCAAGTTCGAAAAGGAGAAAATGCTTCATGAAATTTCGCTTCTTAGACACCTCAAAGATTATTCATCTGACGTTAATTCTTCTTCCTCCTATAACCTAACTCCTCATCCCATGCCTAATTTGACTACAGGAAAGAGATTAACTACGAAGAAGACGACGTTGGCCTGGGTCCAGAAATCGAAACCTAATTCAGCTCCTGCCAAGACTTCTTATCCTACTACCTATGCTTATGATGAATCTCCTTTTCCTCTAAAGACTTTTAAGACATTTGATGTTTCTAGCTTAAATAAGTCTATTGCGTATAAAATGCATCGTTCTACTACTCGAACGCCCATGTCTCGTCCAGCCGACGCCATACGCAATTCCACGATCAATCGATCTTCGAACAGGAAATTCACACCATATCAAACTAAACCTAAACAGATTTGGGTGCCCAAACAAAAACATCACGCGACATTCTCCCATCACTCACCCAACGTTAATCCTGTTACTATTTCTGCTAAATCTTCTACTAAGAAATGGACAGTGCCCATTCTCAAATGGGTACCGAAACGTTTCTAATTCCATTCCTATTGCAGGTCCATCATGTGTGGTATCTAGATTCAGGTTGCTCCACACACATGACTGGTAACAAAGAACTGTTGAGCAACTACACCGAAAAGTACGGCGGAAAGGTACGCTTTGGAAATAACGAGTCATCCCCAATCTTAGGACGAGGAGATCTAAATCACGGAAATCTAACCATCCAAGACGTCTCATACGTCAAGGGACTAGGCCACAACCTCTTCAGCATTGGCCAACTGTGCGACAAAGGGCTCGAAATAAACTTCAAAGCGAGAAAATGCAGCATAAACGACGGTCACGGTAATGATCTACTCCATGGCATTCGAAAAACGAATCTCTATACGATAGACCTCAAAACAACCACGCCATCCTCGAACATCTGCCTACTCTCTAAAGCTTCACACTCTCAAAACATTCTGTGGCACAATCGTCTATCCCATCTAAATTTTAGAGACATTAATAAACTATCCACTAAGCAACTAGTTGTCGGCCTACCAAACCTTACGTATCAAAAGGAACATCTCTGTAGTGCCTGCGAACTAGGAAAAATGAAAAGAGCCTCCCATAGGTCCAAACATGTTGCATGCTCTTCTCGACCTTTAGAACTACTTCACGTTGATCTATGCGGTCCCATGAGAACAGAGAGTCTCAATGGTCGCAAATATGTTCTGGTCCTCATCGACGATTTTTCTAGATACACTTGGACAAAATTCTTACGCAGTAAGGATGAGACCGCCTCAATCATCGAAACATTCGTCACAACTACCCAGAACCTACTACAGGCCCGAATTGGCACCATTCGCTCAGATAATGGCACGGAGTTCAAAAATGATCGCTTGAGAAACTTCTACGCATCTCAAGGCATATCACAACAGTTTTCAGCTGCTGGAACTCCACAACAAAACGGGGTAGTCGAACGGAAAAATAGAACACTTGTTGAAGCTGCACGCACTATGATAATTCAATCAAATCTTCCACATTCCTTCTGGGCCGAAGCTCTAAGCACTGCATGCTTCACTCAGAACCGCACTTCAATCCACAAAAGATTTGAGAAGACGCCCTATCAGATCATAAATAATCGTGCTCCTAACATTTCCTTTCTTCGAGTGTTTGGTTGTAAATGTTTTATTGCAGATGATCGAAGCAACAGAAGCAAATTTGATCCTAAAGCTCTCGAAGGCACATTCATTGGATACTCCTCAACGTCCAAAGCATTTAGAGTATTCCTCAAAGACGCCAAAATTGTAAGGGAAAGTGCAAATGTCACATTTGACGAAACGCTTCCCACAACACCAGAAGCACCCTCTAATGCATCAGGGAACGTTCAACGAGACTCAGCCTCTGCAAATCCAAGCTTGGCATCACTAGATTTTTTGCTTGAAGATTTTCATCTAATTTCAGATCCAAGGCCTTCTCAGATGACAGAAACTCCACAAGGTGAATTCCTAGCAACATCAGATATTGAAGATAACTCTTCCTCAGAAACAGACTTCACGCTTCCCAACGCCACTGACACTGAGGACGAAATCTCTCATTCCAGTCAGGATCCCACTGCAAATGTCATAGAACCTCAGACTGAGACAAACGTTGACTCCCTCGCCACACCACACGATCAATCTCCTGTAGTCGACGCAGCAACAATTCCTGACCATCCTGATGATTTTCACACGACTCAACCACTCCTGCGAAGATCAACTCGTGAAAAGAAAAGCGCAATTCCGGACGATTACGTCTCATTTATTCACGAACATTTCTCGTGCTTTATGAGTCAACTCGAACCAAGAAAAGTGTCAGAAGCACTTTCAGACCCAGACTGGATAATTGCTATGCAAGATGAACTCAACCAGTTTGAACGCTTAAAAGTTTGGACTCTAGTTCCAAGACCCAAAGGCAAAACGATCATAGGAACGAAATGGGTCTTCAAGAACAAGAGAGACGAAAATGGCAAGGTCATCCGTAATAAAGCCAGATTGGTAGCAAAAGGGTACAATCAGCAAGAAGGCATTGACTACGATGAAACCTTTGCACCAGTCGCTCGTATCGAAGCCATTCGTTTATTTCTTGCTTACGCTGCCATAAGGATTTTACTGTCTATCAGATGGACGTCAAGACAGCCTTCTTAAATGGAGTTCTGAAAGAAGAAGTTTATGTTGGACAACCTGAAGGATTCGTAGACTCAACCAAGCCCGATTACGTGTATCGTCTGGACAAAGCCCTCTATGGCCTTAAGCAAGCACCGCGAGCTTGGTATGACGTTCTTTCCACCTTCTTAGTCGAATCCGGGTTCACCAAAGGTCAAATTGATACCACGCTCTTCATTAAAAGGCAGAACTCAGACATCTTGCTCGTTCAAATTTATGTTGATGACATAATCTTTGGCTCCACGAATGTAAAACTATGCGAGGAATTCAGTCACTTAATGACCACCAAGTTCGAAATGAGCATGATGGGGGAAATGAATTTCTTTCTAGGACTGCAGATCAGACAGCTACCAGACGGTATTTTCATCAGTCAGTCTAAGTATATAAGTGATCTCTTGAAGAAATACAAGATGGAAAACTGCACTTCCATAGCGACTCCTATGTCCACAGCATGCAAACTCGATGCAGATCTCTCTGGCAAGCCTATTGACGAAACTCACTACAGAGGAATCATTGGTTCACTACTGTATCTAACATCAAGCAGACCAGATATCGTCTTTGCAACCTGCCTCTGTGCACGTTTTCAAGCAAACCCAAAAGAATCACACCTGACTGCCGTAAAGAGGATACTTCGCTATCTGAAAGGAACTCCAAATCTTGGTCTATGGTATCCCAAAAATTCTAGTTTTAAATTAATTGGATACACTGACTCAGATTTTGCAGGATGTCGCATGGATAGAAAAAGTACATCAGGTGGCGCACAACTGCTCGGCGACAAATTAATCTGCTGGTCCTCCAAGAAACAGAATTGCGTGTCTACGTCAACAGCTGAAGCAGAATACGTTGCCGCTGCCAGTTGTTGTTCCCAAATTCTGTGGATGCGAACTCAACTCTTTGACTACGGGTTTGATTTACATAATATTCCTATTTATAGTGACTCTAAAAGTGCTATTGCCATTACATGCAATCCCGTACATCACTCACGCACGAAGCACATTGATCTTCGATATCACTTCATCAAAAATCATGTTGAAAATGGCATCATAGAAATGCAATTTGTTAGCACCGAACTTCAACTGGCCGACCTTTTCACTAAAGCATTGGATGAGAAACGATTCCAATTCTTAGTCTCTAGGTTGGGCATGTTAAATCTTACCCCTTAATCTAGACACATCCATGCTAGGCTAGACGTAATCATGTTATATCTTTTGCAAAGCCTATGCATATGTCTAGGGGGAGAAACAAAATTGCATAATTCTAGGGGGAGCATTTATCATTTAATATCTGCATCACTGATTTAGGTTGAATTAGCTTTATATTTTTTTCCACAAAAAAAAAAAAAAAAAAATCGCCGCATACATATGTCTAGGGGGAGCATCACTATTTCCTATTTTTAAGCACCTTCGCTTTATCGCATGCTATTTATGCACCTTACTTGCACCTTCTTCTCATTGCATTTTATTCTATTAGGCTTACTTGCATGATTATTCTAAGTTTTATAATCAAATTGGGCCATTTTGAGCAAAAGCCCAAATTATGAGATCGGCAAGCCCATTTCTTCTTTCGACATTAGCTCTTGAAAATTCTTCATCTCGACTTCTACTTATCGACATTGGGCCAATTTCTCATTTATTCAGTTCTATCGACATTTTTTTGGGCCCTGAGGAAGCCCAAGATGATCTTTACTTTTACAACTTGGCCCGACATTTTTCTTCTTCATTACGTTTCGACATTTCAGCAACCACGACTTTTTTCGTCTTCTTCAATTCGATTTCTCAAAATCACAGAACTCTCCAAACTAATCACTTCGAATTCTTCACAGAAGTTCTATTCCGCTATTGACTGGTAAGCTCGATAACGCCCCTTAATCTCTCTATCATACTGCTAACAGTTTCGATTGCAGGTATTAAAACACGCAGAAATCACTGACGAACCACCGATTTCATTTTCCTTAATTTTAAGCTTCGATTTACATGATTTCTGGAGATTTTTCTTGACTCTAAACTGTTCTTATTCGTTTTTGAACCGCTAGACATCTTCGTGACTTAAATCTGTGCATATTTGAAACGATTTCAGAGCTTCGACATTTTTCCCAAATCTCCAGTGTTAACCCTAATTTGATTTTCTATCGACATTTCACAGTCTCGACAATTTACGAACTCGACATTTCATTTGAAACTGAGAGATATCGACATTTTTAGCTGCCGACATTTTATTTAAACTGAGCGATATCGCCATTTTCTTCTCGACATTTTCCTAACACTGTGCGATATCGACTTTCGTTTTATCTCGACATTTAACTTGCTGTCTCGACATTTTTAATGCTATCGACATTTTCAAGCCCATTTATTCTCTATATCGACATCTTTTAATTGGGCTTCATAACTTAAAATATCGATATATTTTATTGGGCCACTTTATTTAATTTTTATCAAATGGGCTATTTCGATTTTTAAATGTCTCGACATTTACCCACTCTCGACATCTTTTAAAATAGGCCATCTCGACTTTTTTACCCTATGAGATGTCGATATTAGCTCGCTCGACATTTTGAAAATACATGCTCTCGACATCTTCTAAATTGGGCCGACCTCGGATTTTGTCGACATCTTTAAACTTGGGCCCATCACAAATCACATTCAATTAGGCCCATGTCTTATACTTAACGAAAAATTCGACACTTCTGATATATCTATTATGACATTTTACATACTCATACATATTTATCTATCTATACATATATATATCTCTATACATATACCTATATATATATATATCTATATCTATACCTATATCTATATATCTATATTTATATATATATATATCTATATATAAAAAAAAAAAAAAATACGCAAAAAAAAAAAAAAAAAAAAAAAAAAAAAGAAGAGAAGAGAAAGAAGGGGATTCACAGCGAGCGAGGGCAACGATGTAATATTCGATGTCTAATGACCTTTTGATCATATTTTTCAGATTATGGAGATTCCAAACCGAGACACTATCTATCCAATCTCCAAATGGATCGAGCCGCTGAAGAACAACTATCAATTGGACACAACGGCTTTCAGATGCTCGGACATGGTCATCATCGCCATTCTGAAAAATCATTTTCTCCTCCCTGCGTTCACACTCACGGCGAGCGTCCCCCAAGTTTACCTGCAACAATTCTGGGGACTCATGGACCAAGTTCCAGACATCGAGGAGATCATATTCCAAAGCCAGATCGAGAATACATCCGTTGTCCTTAACAAAGACCTTCTGAGGACGATTCTTCAACTCCCTACTTTTGCCGAGCTCGATCCACCTCCCACCACTCAAGAAATCCTGAATGGAATGCTGGAACTAGGTTGCTCTCCACCTCTCACACAAGTATCGGCATTCTCCTTCAGCAAAATCCCTGCTCCGTGGAACGCACTATTCATGCTGATCAACAAATGCTTATCACCGAAGCACACGGGCTACGATCGTTGCAACCTCAGCATCCTCACTATCTTCTATGGGGTCATCTTCGGGAAACGCTACGACTACGCTGCCCTATTCATGCAAGAAATCGTGGACCAGATCTACATCAGAGATCACCTCAAGACGTCCAAGAGAAAGGGCCTTCCATATCTCCGATGGTTCCAAGTATTGATTTATCACTACATGGAAATCCACCCAGAGATCACTCGTCGTCCAGCGTCAGAATCCCTGGGAGTTCCCACGTTCAACTATCTGAAGAAATCCAAGGAAGGATCGACAGCCCAAGGCATGACTATTCCACGACACCTCCTGGACCTTGCCGATCCCACGGATCCAGAGGTGATCAAGTACAGGCAGTCGCAGAATCTTCCTGCCCCTACGATACGGTCAAACCCCACCGTATCCAACCCCGGGGCTAGCTCGAGTGTGAGACAGGGTCCTGAGAGACAACGCGAAGTGCGTACAAAGAGAAAACATGACCGACGACCACCCCCTCCGGTGTCCGTCAGCTTCGCACCTCCCATCCTCACTACATCTTCCAGAACCGAACCCATAGGAACAGGAGCTGATTTAATCAGCTCCCGAGTAGAAGTCGCCGCATCTGGTTCAACGGCGCATGCACAACCCAGCCCTTCCCATTCATCAACCTCCCAACAGGTTGATGTCTCAATAACTCACGGGGAACCATCTCAGCCATCCTTGTCTCGCTCGGAGGCAAGTGATGTACATATAAGCGACCCCCAGCCCCACGTCGCTGCCCCTTCTTCCACCACATCGAGTCTAGTGTCCACTTTCCCAAATTTTTTCGATTTTGCTAGGACACAAACACCTTTCTCGACTTTTCTTAGTGATCAGTCCAGAACGTCTGTAGAGACATCATCTATTGATGATACTCGACGATCGGACGGAAGTCCTGACACGGGCAACATCACTGCCCCCGTGAGTTCAGGCCATCTCGATGAGCTTGTCTTATCGACGATGCAAACGGTGAGCCTCGGTGGCCCCGGTCCCTCAAGTCCCACGCGCTCTTTAGTGCGTGTGGGCCGCGACTCAGGAATCTTTTCTGAAGTCGTGACAACAGAACGCCTTCGTGGCTCTGTTGAGTTATCACCCTTCATCACCCGCGCCGACCTCGACCAACACCTCGAACGGAGCCTCGCAACCGTACGCGACGAAATGAAACAAATGGAGGCCTCCATCATGCAAAGAGTCGAGGCACTGGCATCCTCCCAATCTCACCACCCATCCACATCCGCCAGTACACCTACCCCTACTCCCACACCCACCACTAAGGAGCTCCGCCAACAACTACTCGATCGCCTCCTTAGCGAGGTCGACAGCCTCGATGATGAGGATAAGGAGCTCCTTCACCGCCTCCAAATACCATACCATTGCCACTACGACCCGCCTACACACAAGCGACGACATGACGACCCTGATGGCGACGGTCGTCCTGAGGGGGAGGAAAAGCGACAGCGGGTCGAGGCAATAAACCAATCTGAGCCCTCCACCTCAAACCAACCAGAGCCCTCCACCTCAAACCAACCAGAGCCCACAAACCCCCAACCTACTACCTCTTCCCACCTACCAAAAGACCTACCCCCATTACCATCCGACTTCAGACCAGACCCACCCCCACAGGTGACCGACGAGCCACTACCTCCAGTCGCAGACATAAATATCCCTGATCCTCTGGTTGAGCTCAACGAGTTTGTAGACCAGGGATGGGAATCTCAAAGCTACAGCGATCATCCCGCAGAAGATGACCTTCAAGAGCGACTGGACAACGTCAGTGGACTAATCTGGGCGGCGGTCGAAACGAGCCTCAGGATGGCGCCAGACGAGATCAGAAATGGAGAAGACTACGAAGAGACGCCATGCGATTATACAATCCCATGGGACAAGATAACCACTCCATTTCAAGAAGAACTTCGAGATAGAATCTGGCGAGAACGGGATCAAATTCGTCCATACAATGAAATGGAGCTGAGAGGCCTATCACACGTTGGAGGATCCACAAAATTGGCCTATCATTTCCTATACAAATGGACGACGACAGGAGGCTCGAGGGTCACTGACGACGACAAGAAGAGGATGCGGGCGAAGGCTTCAATCAAGGAGATCCTGGATGTAACCGTCCAGGAAATGGGAACGAGCCTGAAATACCCAGTCTACCTAGTGCGAAGACTGGACGATTCTGTAGACATGATCTCTGAAGGAGATCTTCAGTACATTGATCCCAGCGAAGTATTCAAGCTATCAAGACTCTACAGGAAATTCATCCTACGAGAATTCAAATACAAGCTGGGATATGAAGCCATTAAGAGACACATGCTGAGAGACATTACCTTCTACACAGGCCACGACCTTCAGATGGCCATTGAGAATAACGCTAGGAAGGTAAACCTAACAAGACCAAACTTCACAGGCATGGAGGACGAGCTCAAATCATATCCAAATGGCTTCATCTTCAAAGAACCTGAACTCTCCGTAGTCTACAGCAAGGATGGACTAAAGAGAGTCATGTTCCTCTCAGAAGTTGAGAAGTACTGCGACGGCACTCTCAGGATCATTATCGAGAAACTGAGAAGTAAAGTTAGAAGATATTCTGATCCTTCAAAAGGCGACCTTGCAAGCTTAGGACTCGAGCAGTTCCGAGAAGAAATCATCAGCCTAAGCAATATTGCTATTGAAGAAATTCAGAATAGACTATATCTTCGCCGAAGCATCAGACAATTCCAGTACGTTCTCAATCTGAGGAAATCCGCCTACAGAACAGAAGACCGGGATACTACGTAGAATGAACACAAAGGGGGAGATTGTTAGAGATTAATTTAATTGTGTTCATTTAATTATTAGTCTATGTTCTGTAATTTAATTACGCCCTAGGACTCAATTGTAAATATATCCGACTTGTGGGTATATTAGTAATATTGGGCCCGTTAGCCCATTAGGGCTTTTGTATAAATACCCTAAACACATTAGTGTTTAGGGTTGCTGAATCATATTTGAGTTGACGACTTTTCTGAAGAACTCGCGCGCTTTCTCGTTCCAACTCTCCAATTTGTCTACGGTATTACTTAGTTTATTGCTTCCGTAAATCATCGTATCAGGTAATACTAATCCATTGATTCAGTACAAGGTTGGATAAATCGGCCTAACAGGATGTCATAGATTAGATGCTTATCCAGAAAAACACGAACATAAAAATGGACAATATACACATCAAACAGTTACTAGGGATTTTTTCATTACAGTACAAAGTGAAGTGATTCATTACAGCCAAAAGTGGAGCTCGCGATGTAGCAGTTTTCAGTACAACAGTTAACGAAATAAACCCAAAATGGGAAAGAAAAAAAAAACAACAAAAAAAAAGAACAGAAAAAAAAGTGGCTAGACAAGCTTTTTTTTTCCTCTTTTTCTGCTATTATGTTTTTCCTTTATTTTTTCCTGCGAAAATACTACCACATAGTTCTTGATCTCTTGGTGATGTTCGAATTATGGTTGATCTGTGGAACGAGAAAGGAGCCATCTTTATCCTCACACCATTTTCTGCTATTATTTGCAAGACAGTCGTTAGATTGCTCCTTATTTCCGCCAAAACTTAGTAATTTCACTGACTGATGATGGATCTGTTCATTATCATGATAAATGTAATGATTTTGATTCACTTGAGGTACGCCAAATCCCATCTTCTTCCCCGAGGAGAAGCCATCGTAGTTGCTCTCAAGATCGCCGCCGCCGTCCCAAAATGGCTGCTGAAGATCATTAGCAGCCTCACCACTCTACAAAAAAGTCAACTTTATTACAGAAGGAAAACATGGTAAGCGTGATTCAGGCAATCAACAGCAAGTTTTTTCGCAAGAAAACCTGGGAGAAACCGTAAGGTGAAGGAAACGATGAGCCAAGAAATTCTTCGACGTGCCAGCCCGGCAAAGTCTCGATCAGATACTCAGATATGCTGCTCTGAGAGATCAACCCGCCGGCGAAATAATCACCACCGTTGACCGGCGATTTACTGTGAGCTACACCGCCCACTTGCAGGGCGGCGGCGCTTTGGCCGGCGGAAATCTTCGGCGACTTCACATTTGGGACGTCATGCGAGACGTCCTCCGTCGTCGTCGGCGGCGATTCGTCCGGGTAAAGGGTCGACGTCGGAGATACCTTCACGCCGGTGAGGAGAAACCTGCTGTGCTTCTGAGTGTGTTCGTTTGCTTTGTGTATTGGCCCATCGCAGTCTTTGCATAGTACCGCTCTGTCTTGCTGGCAAAACAAGAATGCCCTTTTCCCTGAAAATTGATTATAAAAATTCAGTCAAACTCAATAGGGCCAAATCAGAGCAGAAAGTTCGATGAAGAAATGAAGAATAATTTTCTTTGATTATTACATGGCAGATGTCGCATAAAGGGGCTTCCTTGGCTGATGGGTTTTGGAGAGAGAATCTCTGGTGTTTTCCGGCGAGCTTGTTGGCGTGGTGGACACGGTGGTCGCAGGCGGAGCAAAGGGCGGCTTCGTCGGCGGTGCAGAAAACGGTGGCTTCGCCTTTATCACAGACATCACACTGAATCTTCATCTTGATGGTGATCTATTATTTTCTTTTCTTGGAACGATGTATTTGATCAAGAATCAGCTGAGAGAGAGAGAGAGAGAGAGAGAGAGAGAGAGAGAGAGAGAGAGATGGTGAGAGGTTGTTTGGGGTTGGTTGGATTGGAGTAATTCATTTCAATTGGTCGCTGGCTCTTAAATCGTGGATCTTGACTGTGAAGTTGATTATATTATATTATGGAGAACATATTCTAACATATAAAACATTTGGAAAAGAACGGTAAGGTAAAGCCTATAATTATTACAAGTGTCTAATGGGAGATCGGCGATGTTAGCACCTTCCAATGTCCTACAAAGCTTCAATATTTTAAGGATATTATATGCTTTCTTTTAAGGAGATATTGATTAGAGTAAATATAATCTTATATTTTGGGTGATAAACTATTATTATCAGTTCAAGAACATTTATCAAATTTATTATTTGTTGGCGATGAAATTTACATACGCTGAGAATTTTAGAAGCATGGGTCTCTATTAAATGTCGTCACTCATTAGTTCATAGGCTTTCATGATTTCTTTTTTCTTTAAATATATCGCATAAAGTCTGGATTCGAAAGTATTTCAGAAAGAAAATTGACGATATGGCTTAAAAAATGAAAAAATAAATAAATAGATAATCGCATCGCATGCAGCAATATATATTCAGGTGAAAATTTCCGACCAGTCAAAGACTCAATACACAAAACCTAATACATTACAAGTTATATTATATAATGAATGACATCTTAGGCAAATGGGCAAAGGTTTAATTGAATAATTGGGAAAAAACGGGTTCAAGCGGAAACGGCAAACCGGCCGGAAATCGGGTCCGGTTCAGATTTAATTTAAAAAAGTAAACATAAAAATAAAAAAATAATAAAATAGTAAATACATAGATTAATATATTCAAATAACCAGTTGTTGCCCAATGGTTATCGCAGGGCCTTACATTCTAAAGGTCTAGGATTCAATTCATTTATACCTCTATAAACTTTATGTTAAGTTATCTTTTAGTATCTCATTTGTAATTAGTTTTAATTTCTTCCTAATATAATTTGCTTTTATTTCATCTTTTATACTTAATTTATAAATTTAATTTTGAGATATCATTTTACAATTATTGTTTAGATATCTAATACATTTCATTTGATTGATTTATCATAAAATATAATTTTATACATTTATGGAACACCGGGTTTTACTCCGGTTTGATTCTGGTTATATACTGGTTAAACTGCTGAACCTTAAATCACGCTAAAAATTACAGTCTAGTTCAAAACCCAACCTTGGATTTGGTTAATCTGCTCTGCGCAATAATTACTTCCACGAATAGAATTCATTAGTGGTGTGGTGTTGTTCTTATCTATGACATTGAAAGTCATGCCCCAGTGCCAAGGCGTAGATGTGAAGATCTAACTTTAATTATTTACAATCTTCATTGATTTAATAAACAATATGCCACACCATATTTGTTCTTTTTTATCTTCGATTATAAAAATCTATAGTTTTCATGGTAATTCAATTTCAATGGCAATCTCCTATTATCTTAGATAAGCTTGTAAATGTTGTCTAGTTGCTCACATGCATCCCTAAAAAATACATGTAGTAACACAATGTTGCCAGCCATAGGAATAGGACAAATGAAGGCTTTTTTCTGCCACGATATAAATGCCTTTTCTTTTTATATAATATTATTGCTATTGAAGAAGATAAGTCTTATCTTCATGTTACATATCATATCATATATTTTGAAAGATACAAGTCGAATATATCTCATTTTCTCAGATTCCGTTCACATGCACTTCAGTCTTTGCCTGACTTTTTCCTTAGAAAGTTGGATCGCGCTGGTTGCCTCTTCACCATTATTTATTATATTCTATTACTCTTTATTTCACAAATATAAAACCAAATAAAAAATATATATACATGTTTGATCTTCAACTTCATGGCGCAGAATCTTCACTGCTTAGGCCGCTAACGTACTCCTGCACCAGCTTATGATTCACCAAGAAGAGAAAATACAAGCTCCTTAACTGAAAATAAAAATTAATAATAATAAAATCGCCGCGACATTCGAAAATATAGCCGATTCAAGACATATATCGTATGATATGGGGAATGCAATTGAATGCGATACATACCTCGACGACGATGTCGTGCGTAAGGACGATCAACTGCCCGGGCAGCACTTCAACGCCGTTCACAGAGACGCTCTTCGACCCAACATTATACAGTCCAAACGTCCCTTGCGCGTCCAACCTTATAATCGCCTACTCAAAATGATATAGCGCGTGCGAAGAAATTAAAAGGAAAAAAATAGCGATCGACAATTAAATCGTTAAATAGAGTTCGTTTGCGCAAAGAGAGGAGATATACCTGTCGTCTAGAGATCGTGTTGCTGCCCTCGAGTGGGGAGAGGTCGATATCGACTTCTACCCCTCCGACCATTCGGCCAATGAGAACCTGTAAGAAAATGAAAGGCTCATTTATGAAATTCGTATATACATGTATGTATATATGTTGTAATTGATTTGAGGAAATTACGCATGCTGTACCTCGGGCTTCTCGATGAAGTGCTGAGAGCAGCGCCCGAATAGAACGGCATATGCGCCTCGAGCAGTTAGGGCTCTATGCACGCATGCGTTGGCCGTCTGCTCCAGCCTAATAGTCGTTCGTCTAGTTGGCCCTTGTTGGGAGCGCTGGACTTTGAATATTATTGTGATATCAGTATCACTCGGAAATATTTTTATTTTTCGGGTATGATCGATAATTTTGCGCCGCAGCGAAAGCCTATTTTTTTGGTAAGCAAAGAGAGTTAGTTAGTTACCTACTTACCTTCTGGATTGGATTGCAAGTCGTGTCTCTCCGAGGGCAATGCTGAGTCCAGAATCTGCAATAGAAATAATCAAACGAGCTCTAAAAACGATCGTAATAAGTATAACGAAAGCGACAAACAAGCGAAGGGATTTCGACGCCTTTATTGATTTACCAACGACTCGAGCAGCTCGAACGAGGGAGATTCCAAAGCTCCCTCAGGGATCTCCTCTTCTTCATCTACCGCCGAAAAGAGCAACCATATCAGCAATTCGCGCTCAATTTTTCAATAGACGCATCTATAAAAATATAATTCTTAAAAGAAAATACCCGCAAGTTCGGCGCTAATCTCCGTCGTACGCTCAACAGTCGCCGATCTCTCTCTCCCATCGATCGAACTAAGCGCCATAGCGTTCATCTCATTAATGCTTCTTGAGCGCTCATCGTCCCCCACAGCATTGCTTCTTCTCAGCCATTCGTAACTCCTCGGATGCCTCCTACCGCTCGAAGAAGCCATTCGATCATCCCTCGGTGGCTCAGCCCCGCCCACGCCTGACGAGGAAGCTTCTTCTTGCGCCAAACGCGCCACTGAGGGTCCACCTGGCGACTGAGGGCATCTGTAGCTGGGAAATAACACGTCCTCGTTGTCGGGAACATTGGTGTCCACGGAGTTTAAGGAGCATTCAATTTCCCCCTCGGCAACTCCCCAGGGCAAACGCGGCGCATCGAAGATGCCCTCGTTGTCGGGTATGTTCGTGTCCGCCTCGTTCAGCGTATAGTTCGTTTCCCCGATGAGCGCGCTGAAGATTTCCGCGTAGTCGGCGTCCGTGCCCATACCCTCCGAGTCGTCGCTCGTGTCGAATAGTTGCTCTTCGAGCGCGGCTAAGTAGTCGCTCTGAGGGCGCTGAGGAGGCATTGCACTAATTTCTTCTCCCTGGTTTTGATCCTCAATTGACGGGAGAATGATGACGTCGTTGTTATAAGATTGAACATCGCCGAAAAGATCGAAATCCAAAGGTACGTCGACGTCTGAGGCCAGGCCATCAATATCGCTCGAGTCGAAAAGTTGCGCTTCGAGCGCAGCTATGTAGTCAACGTCGCTCGGAGGGCACTGATGGGGCGCGCTGCTATCTTCTCCCTGATTTTGGTCGTCGCCATTGGGTTCAACGTCGCCCTCAATATCGTCTGCGTTGAATAGTTGTTCTTCGAGCGCAGCTATGTAGTCGTCATCGTCGCTCGAAGGGCACTCATGAGGCGTGCTATCTTGTCCCTGATTTTGACCGCCGACTGACATGGGATTGACGTCTTCATCGCTAGATTCTAAAGCGTTGGCAGGCGAATTAAGTCTTCCGTGCAATACCACGTCAGCGTCTTCGCCTGGAAGATTGGAATCGCCAGATTGCGCATTTATTGCTTGTTGACGGCGAGCTAATTTTCTGCACTCGTCATAGTACGACTTTCTCAGGGTTTCGTCAGGCTTTCTTTTGTTGTCTGTGGCCCTCGAACCATTTTGCCCCGTCGTCGAGGATGTAAGATTATGGGGTGCTTCGTTTGTTAGAAACCCTTGAGCCGCTTGGGGGTCGTAGAGGAGGGTTAGCCATCGTTCTTGGAGCTCTTCAAAGGTGTATTGCTGTGAGAATGGCACAGCCCCTCTAGCGAGTGATTCCAATGATGCGCCCTCCTAAATAGATTATAAAGGCCAAGGAAAAATGTGAGACTCGAGGCTTTTTTTTCATGTGTAAATTAGAGCATTGTATATGGTCAAGAATTGAGCGAACAAACAAGAAAATCATCACTGCATGTAATTCTAGAAAAATGTGAGACTTGAAGATTTAGTAAGAACATCTCCAATGATACTTACTTAATAACCCAGAAAATGAAATAAATATAGTCCAACTGTACTCGAAATCTTAACCCATTATACATCATATCATATGGTTTCTCTCATCAATATAACGCATAAAATGTTTTATTTATTTTATTTGTTAAAGAACTTATATAAAATAAATAAATAAAGAACTTAAAAATTTGCACATAAAGTGTTTTATTATTTTATTTATTAAAGAACTAATATAAAATAAATAAATAAATAACATATAAAATTTGTTTTTATTTGTATACAAACCATTTATTATTTCTTAAAAAATTTCATGTAACTTTTTGTTTTTTTGCTTTATATTTGTAATACAACAGTAAAATATTATTTTGAAAAATTGTAAAATATGAGCACTAAAATTAATAGAAACTGGAATAAAATGGAGTATGTCAAAAAATACTTTTGAGTTTGAGATTATGTTATTCGATTGGAGATGAATTACTTCATTTTGAGGTTGAGAATGGGTTTGTTTGGATACGTTTTTGGTTGGAGATGGTCTAAGATTATAGCATTATATATGATGAAGAACAAAGAAATCATCGCTTCATGTAACCCTAATGCAACGACACAGTACATAGAAAACCCTAGGCACCGCCCGATAACCGACATGAAAGAACGAAAAGAACGACCGAGTCGCTAAAACCGTAGAACCCTAGGAAATGGAACTATATGTCTTATTCCATGGCAACGCTAAATTCCAACAACAAAAGATAATTAAGGGCGATGCAGAGCTAGAACTAGAAGTCGTAAATAACAGCATCACACGTTATTAGTGGAGCTTCGAATGATACAAAAGCCGAGCTCAAAAGATGAGTGTAAGAACAAAAACAATGTACAAAGAAAAGAAGTGAAAAGGATATTATACCTCGACCGCGTTCTTGAGCAACAGGTCGTCACTGAAGTTCCATTTTGATGAATTATTATTAGGTGTTGGAGCTGCCATCTCGTACAATTTTTTCTGCCAAAAAAAAGAAGTAAGAAAATAAAATAACGGATAAAATAATAAACTTTATTGTATATTCTTTTCCTAAATCTTTGCGCCGCCATTTTGTATTTCTTTTACCTTTCTTTGGTTTCTACTTTCAGATACTCGACTCTGACTCTGACACTGACGTTTACTTCTCACTCAGTTCTCTGTGTGGGTGCAAAAATGAGACATATGAGGGGCCAACCTTCTTTAACTTATAGTAGTCAAAGACTTGGGCGTGAAGATTTTTATTTATTTTCAATTTATTTTTGGCAAAGCTGATTTGGAAATTGTTTAAAATGTGGAGGATGGATCCTATCTGGCATATGGGGACCATTTTGGATATTTTGTTAATGTGTGTTCTAGAAGGTTGACAAGAAGTATATAACCGTTGTTAATACTCTACATAATTGTATAATAGTAAAACAAATGTATTATTTGGATTTTGTTAAAGAGCCAATGAGTTCTAATATTTATTTCTTTTAGAGCTTGGATAATTTTCATGTGATATTTCAAGAAAATTATATTCATAGAGCTTGGATAATTTTCATGTGATATTTCTTTTAGAGCTTGGATTATAACATGCTAAAATTCGTCGCGTTAATTTTGCACGAGTACGATGTACTCGCATGGTCTTCGGCGCATAAATAAAATTTGTTTACAACATCATTTTTTTTTTTTTTTACGTTTGGGCAAGTCCTACGCGATAATTATTTCTGAAATATTAATCTATGAATAAAAACAAATACATTCATCTAAATTAACAAGTTTTGTATTTTAAAAGGTTACATTTATTTTTTTATAGAAATAATTTGATTTGGAATTATAGATTGTCCTATCCTCTAGTGGTTTGCCATTTTACCTTTTGAAGTTTGTTGTTGAGTTGGTGAAGTTAGAGCATCTCCAATCTATAGCATAAAAATAAAGTTAATTTTACACAAAAATACAGTTGCTATAGTGCTTTTGCTCCAACCCATCAACTTTAGTTTCAACACTAATATTTACTCCAATCATCAACTCTATTTTCTAAACTAAAAAAAAATAATATTATAGGTTCATATTAACAATTTAATATAAGTTTTAAATAAGAAATTAAAAATTAAAACTCTAGTTTTGTGCTGAAAATTGTGCGTACTTTAGATCTAGAGTATCTCTGCAGATCAACACAATATTAGTGTTAGATATAAAGTCCCATTGGAGCATAGACGTACTCTATTTTTGTGTTTTACACAAAAATCAAGTACCCATTGGAGATGCTCTTAGTAAATTTAATATCTGTTTCCACAGTCTTTAACCAAATAGTTTGGTGTCACCTAATTTAGTTGGGCATTGGTCAGCTTATATAAATTTACACGTGGCGTGCGTATTTATTTTATTTATGTCTTTTGACGGAGGTCATTAATATTTCAGACAAACATACAACTTGTGTGGCCCCCACCATCCAGCTCAGAATCCTATAAATCCGTGGTGGAAATCTTATTTATTAATTAATCATATTTTATTACCAAATAAAACCCAATAATCACATCCGACCCGACCCGTGACGTTGATAACCGGTGGCTATGTACTTACTAGCCCATTTAAAGCCCATTTATGTCTCAGTTCGTAAGGTGAAAATGGGCTTAAGCCGTGCCTATGCATCTTTTCGGCCCAGTTAGAAAACCCATTTACAGCCCATTTTTACTAGGAGTAGGTCATTTTTTTTTTTTAACGGAAACGATAGCTTAAATATCATAAACAAAAGTACATAGGCTAAATAGTCCTAGAGGTCTCTCCAGTAATATCAACCTGGAAGAGAAACAAGGCTCACACGGAGCATCAAACACCCAACAAAAGCGAAAAAGCCGACAGAAAACAAAGATTCACTATCTAAAACACGAGAACTAAAGAACATATCACAAAAAAGACTATTAAGCATAATCTACGATACTCTTCATTTTGCCCGAGCCATCAACTAAGAATCTTGCCTTCATCGGAAAAGGCTCCACGGAGGGAGAATGGACTCCAACAAGGGAGAAAAAGCTCCCGGCTCAGACGCCGGGAGAGAGAGCTCCCGACCCAAAGGTCGGAAGACACAATGTGGGAGACGACAGCGAGGAACGGTGGGGCTGCTAGCGGCGGTAGGTGGCGGAGCGGAGTGACGGTAGGTTGACACGGCAGTGGCAGCCGGTCGTCGGAGGCGCGTCGTGCGGTCGGAAGGCGGAGGGAGATGGGCGGCAGCGGTGGCATCGAGGTGACGACAGGCTGTGGCGCGGTAGTCGTGGGTAAGGTGGATTTTTTATTTATTTTTATTTAATTAAAAGGACAGAAAAAAAAACTTACAAACTAAAAAACTAACAAGGAAGAAGAGAGCTAACAAGGGAGAAGAAGAGGAGCTCCCCCTACCTCCATTATTGGAGGAGGGGGAGGAAGAAAATACGACGGCGGCTCTTTTTTTTGTTGGGAGGGTTACGGTTTTAGAGAGAGAGAGTAGGTCATATTCCAAGAATGTGAATTAAGACACGCTTTGAGGTTCTTGTTTGTACAAGTTGAGGGGGAAAAGAAGAGCAATTTAATTCATATCTTTTAATTTCTATATAACGATTGTGATATTTGTCTCTATCCTGAAAGAAGGTAATACTTAAAAGCATTTCCTTCCAGATTAACTTTATCACCCGCAACCTTATGCTTGGGTGCTTCTGGTAAAAACGCCAGCCACTAGGGTTTTTGTTTCTTAAAATGATTAATCATGTAAGCTTCTTTATTTTATTTTAATTTTATTACAAAGAGAGCATCGACTTTAAGATCCCCTAAACTTAAGGTCTTCTTAGGGTTGTCTAAAGTAGTTAAGAAAGATGATGCCACGTGACATGGCCGTCTCCGTGCTTCTTACTTGGTAAAAAACGACTGATAAATGTCGAGTAAAATCAATAATATTGATAGTCCAAAGAAACCTAGCTAAGAAATTTGGCCTATATATACGTAACCCGTATTAATCAACACCCTATAGCTCTGTTGTTTCACTAAGATAAATCTTCGAAGACCTAATTTGATTTGTTGCTTTGACTTTGTCATTATTTCGTCACATGGATGGACCCACCATGTGATGACTAGGACTAGGTTATTTGGGCATATCGAAATAATTAGAGAAAAATACTGTAAGTTTGTGGTATAATATTAGTATTATTATTATTGTTATTCTTTGACAAATCGGAGGAAGTCAACGTCTGATTTTAAAAAGCAAATCGGACAGACAGGGCTCGAATTCGATGTGTCGCTGAGATGTCGATCTTCAATGGCAATGCATGCCATTTTTCATTTTGTTTTCCAATTCGTTTATTATTGGGTCGCTTGCTGGTTATTTACTATTTGTAATAAGCGTAGAATGATAGATTAATGTATATGGGGCATAGATTTTTTAGATATTCATGTGGACGAATACAATCCTTTCGATCGACATCCAACGGCTGAGATGAACGTTAGTTGATGAAAATGAGAGTACTGTAGAAGCATATCTATCTCCCTCGATTTGCTGCTTAGTGAGAATTGAGTAGACATATATAATATATATATGTTAGAAAAGATAGCATATTGCATTTTTAATGTAACAACAAAGGATGTCTTAAACTGAGGTTGCAGAGGAGTCGTTTACTTACAGTGGCTTACGGCGGCGTTTGCAGGGCTGTGAATTTAATGCATTCCCAAGTTAACAACAAAAAACAAAAAGATAGCAATTGAGAATTATTACGTTAATCTACTACTAACCATTTCCATCTTTTTAAATATTTATATAGTTGTAATCGAGCTCGAGCCTCTCCAACCACACAAATCTCAGGTAATTAAAGAGCTCTGTATCATTAATAGTTATGGTTGTAGATTAGTAAAGTAATAGTTGAAGAAGGCAATTGTGTCATTTGTAGATATCCACATAACCTAAAATCATTTTTGCAAATTAAAACCTCTTTCACACACAGTACACACACTTCTGGGGATCTTGCCAACTCTACTTTATAATTACATCTCTAATTATTTTCTGGTTCTTTCTCATGGAAGTTGGAATTGAGCTTATAGGGTGCTAATTTTACAGCTACATAAATCACTCTAGGTTTTTTTTTCGGGGTAGAAAGAAACAACAAGAACATGTCTGGCTTCTTCTCACCAGTTGGTAATAACAAAGATCTGCAAGCCAGAGAGTACTTGTCCAATAGCCGACAATTAGGTTTAAATTCACTTCCAATCTTGCATGTACAAGTGTTGTCCAATTGCCGACAGTCAGATTTAGGTTCGTTTTTCACTGGACTTTATCAGAGTACGACGACACAAAATTGACGCAAGAAGTTCTCCCTTACACATAGGCACTAAACACAATCTATTATAAATTTTGCCAAAGGCCCAAATCCCATATTCAAGCATTTATAAGATTTACATGCACACACACATACATACATAAATAAATGTTTGTATTAAACCCATACTTAAATTAATTATACAATACAAGCAGGGCTTAAACTTAAGGCACCAGCCACTTAGCATCGTCAAGCTTTAGCAGCGGTGAGCGTGGGCAGCAACAACGCTGGACACCATAGACTCTATGCCGCACAAATTCTTACCACGGCAGAGCTTGTAGTAACCGTTCTCACCCCAATTCTCGCCCCAAGAATTCTTCACGATCCAATAAGGCTTCTCCCTGAGTCGAATGGGTGCGTACCCCGACGAACCGTAGCCCACGATCAGCACGCCGTGGTCGATGTTCACCTTGCTGCATATTAACGGGCAAGAAACACCTCTCACGTACGTCTGCATCCAAGCAGAATTGATCCCCACTGACGAAAAAAAAAGAAGACAATCTCAGCTCATGGGCATTTTCGCCTTATATTCAAGAATGCGAACGACAACCATATGCTATTCTATTCTATTTACCTGCTAGAGGGCCGTACTTGACAAGATTGGCAGCAATCTGAGCGTCGTCAGCCGAGACAACGCTGAAGTTCGAAACTCTGGCGGCGATTTTGCCCTTGTCGAATCTGCAAGTACCACCCCTGCCTGTGTAAGGATAGTCCTTCTCCCTCTGTAGGCCGCCCGACTTGAGAGCGTATTCGAACGCATTGTTCATCAGCCCACCGTTGCAACCCGAATCGCACGAGTTTCTTTCGTCGGGATCACACTGAGGAAGGGATTTTGTTGAAATTAGAAGTTTTTGAGTGTGAAAGTTGGTGCTTGCTTTGCTTTGGATAGCAATATTAGCAGCAAACCTCATGATCGCAGTCTACGAGCTGCTGCTCGCTGAGGCTCACGAGCTCTCCCGTGGATAGGTAGTGGGCCCCTTCGAGTGCCCCCGTTGTACTAAACGACCAGCACGAACCGCAAGAACCCTGTCGTAAGGATATCTCTGCTTATTACCGTACAGTCGCGAGAGGAGAATTTGTTCTGTATCTTGAAAGGTTTCTTAAGATGTTTAACATCGATGAAGTTGGGCTAGGAGGAACTGAGTCAATAGCTTAATGAGGGCAAAAATCTTTCGCATAGAATCCAAATCCAACTATGAACTAACTATACATACTTCTTTAGCTACAAACTCAAGTATGCCATGTCCCAGGTTAGATTTCTCAGCGAAATAGCATTAACAGAGTGCGAAAATACTGCACACAAATGGAGGAAAAATAGGAAACCTGATCTTTGACGGCGGTAACGGCTCCTTTTTCCCGCCAGTCGAAATCCGCGGGCAGATCATTGGTCGGAAGCACGGGAGCGTCGTGAGCGTCGACGGGGAGCTTCAAACGCCTCTTTTGCAGGCCTAAAAACTTCTTCTCGAACTCCTCGGGGGTGTAGTCGGAGAACTTGGTGACGCCGTGTTCGGCCGACGGGTCGAGCAGCTGGCGGCGCCTGGCGCGGCGGAGGTTAGCCTTGAAGACTTCGAACCTGTAATCGTGCTCCTCCTGAGATGCGTAGGTTCTTCCGTACTTGCTCTTGAAGAGGGAGAAGTGGCGCTCGGCGTGTAAGAGGTGGTGATCGGCGATCGACTCGGCGTCGTCTGTACGATCGACGACCTGCCGAATCAGAGGGTCTTCGGTGGACGCGATTGCAGCGGATGATAGCAAGAAGAAGAAGCTGACGAGAGTGACGCAGTGGAGAGGCGACGACGCCATTGTAGATTTTTTCCGAGAGATATTTTTAATGTGTGCGGTCTTTGGGTTGTGCCTTTTATCTTGGGGAAGAAGATATTTTATTGAATAGGCGGCAGAATAGCCAATGAGATGAGAACACGTGTCCGTATTATGTTCACAGTGTAGAGTACTGATTGAGTATGTATGTAAGTTGGCGTTGGGGTGACGACAAAGAAACACTCGAGTGTTCGATTATTTCATAAAACAATTAATAATAGGGACCTTTACGATTCAGCCCTTCAACTTTAAAAATCGTGTTCAGCCCCTGTCAGAAAAAGCAATTAGTTTTAAGGACCCGATTTTTCATACCACTTCATCGGTCTGTGGTACCACTTCTTTGTTCTGTAGTACCACTTCTTTGTTCCGCAGTACCACATAATTGTTCTGCAATACCACTTCTTTTGTTCTGCAGTACCACTTCATTTTTACCGCAGAAAAATGAAGTGGTACTGCAGAACAATTAAGTGGTACTGCAGAGCAATTATGTGGTACTGCATAACAAAGAAGTGGTACTACATAACAAAGAAGTGGTACCACAGACCGATGAAGTGGTATGAAAAATTGGGTCCTTTAAAACTAATTGCTTTTTCTGATAAGGACTGAACACGATTCTTAAACATGAATAGGGGCTGAATCATAATATACTCTTAATAATATTGTCTTTATTGTTATTTTACTAACCCAAAAGCATTGGTCCACGTAATTTCACATCGATCGATATATGAATATGATGTTCAATCGAAAGGGCAATAATTCAAATTAGAGTCCACTTACAATACAACTTTAAAAACAATCAATTTTATTCAAATTTAACCTAATAATTCACTTACCTTGATCATTACCATGATGATAAACTTGAGCTTCATCTTTAGCCAATTCAACGTCGCCGGCCGCCGCAGAACCGCCGCTGCTCCTCCCTTTGTACCTCCAGGAAACACACAAATACACGAAGAAGTTAACCACATTTACGCCGACCAAAATCCAATAGAAATAATCCAAGCGACTGTCATCGAGATTATTCCTAAGCCAGCCGTGCTCAACGCCGCCGGTGCTCCTCTCCACCACCATCACGAGCAAGCTGCTCAGCCAGCTCCCTATCCCTATCTCGCTCAGAAACACGGCGCTGCTGAGGCTTCGAGTCCCATCCGTCGCCTCGTCGTAGAAGAACTCGAGCTGGCCGACGTAGGTGAACACCTCCGCCGTGCCGACGAGGAAGCATTGGGGGAACAGCCAGAAAACGCTCATCTTTGAGTGCGATTCTGCAGATTCAAAGCAAAAAAGACACGTAAGCATCGCACCCTCGTGCGCGCAAGGTGTTCGACAGTATTCCTCACCCAAACTCCCGCGCCTCCTCGCCCTTTCGACCAGTGCGGCGGCGACCATGGCGAAGACAGACACGAAGAGGCCCGTCCCCATCCTCTGCAGCGAGGTGATGCCACGTGGCAAGCCCGTCCTCTTCCTCAGCCACCTCACCACGAACCTTTCGTAGATGGGAACGACCACCAGGGCGTTGACCGCGCTGAAAACGGGTATGGAGCTCGAGGGCATCTTGAAGCTTTTTGTGACGTTTAGGTTCATTGCGTTGGCTTGCCCGATGAAGAAGGTCGACAGCTGTGCGTATGAGATGGAGAGGGCTATGGTCGACGCCCAAATGGGAAGAATTCGTAGGAAGCATTTGAGCTCTTCGACTTGGGTCACGGTGCACAGCCTCCACGGGCTCGGGTTTTTCGGCTCGGGCTGGGCTTGGACCGCGGCCTTGTCCAGGAATCTGCACAGATAGGTCGGGTAATAAGTAATAAATTAATCGACATTAGTTATTACCTTAAAAAATCGAGGGCTTCACCCTAAAACCAACTGATAATAAGTGAAACTGCCTCTTTGATATATTAATTGATGAGTGGGAGTGAGTTCAATTTTCGATTTGGAATGACTTAATGCCTAATACGCTGACATATGAATCAGTTCTAACGGTGCCTGCAACACGCGCGATAGCACGCAGATAAAACCAGCTCTGATTTCACATTATAAGAAATCGACGGCTTTTGTTTTAGGTGGAATCCGTCGAATATTCTGACCTGTACTGTTCGGTGTGAGGAAGCTTCCTCGCCCCCTTAATCCCGGACATAACGCCCCCAACCTCGTACAAGTTCTTACCGCCCTCGGAAACCTCGACTCCCCTCAAGCGATTCCTTGCCGCGCATGCCGCCACCTGTAAGAACCTCGTGAACGCGCTCCCCATGGGCCTCTGGTACCGATACTTTGCAAAGCCTAACCCTAAAATCGCGATCGAAATCGCCATGGCCACTGTCGGGATCACAAACCCCAACGTCCAACCGAATTCGACCCGAGCATAAACCAAGAAGGTGATTCCGCACAGAGCTCCCATGTTGATGGCGAAGAAGAACCAATTGAAGAATGCATATTTGCTCCGAGCTTCTTTGGGGTCGGCCTCGTCGAACTGGTCGGCCCCGAAGGAGGAGACGCACGGTTTGATTCCGCCCGTTCCGAGGGCTATTAGGGTTAGGGCGGAATATAGGAAGAAGGTTTGCGATGACGTGGCGGCGGTGCACGGCGTGGCAATGCATGGCGGTGGGTGGAGGCTGGGCAAGGAGCCTGAGAGAGTTAGCATCACCATTCCCTGTGAAAATAAAAATAATAATAAATGAATAAAAAACTATCGTCCTAATAGAACAAAATAATTTTGTTGAACTTTATCGCACTTATCTATTTTATTATGTTAAGGGTGGAGAGTTAGGATAAACCGTCAATTGGTCTGTTTCAACTGACCAATCAGATTTTTCTACATCTATTTAAAAAATACTTATTAAGCACATAACTTTCATAAGATCATAATAATACAAAATTCTATTTTTAGTATATTACTTATTAAAACTATTTAATAATAAATTAATTTTTTTATGGCACACACATAGGGTGTGGGAGAAATACTATATATTTTAATTTTCAGGACAAAGTTTTTGTTTATCAAGTTATAACTTGTGTGATAGTATAATCTTTATTAGGAAAAGAAAGTAGGGGAATCTACAGAAAAATACTCATTTATGTAAAAAATTCGCAAGTCAATATTCTGTCAGATTTTTATATGTAGCTACCTATTAGAATAAATTTTTTGCACATTGGCACCTGTTCCGCCGCAAGTACGTTATAGAACACACTTAGGTATCATAGAGAACCATATTGTGGTACATAATACAGTGAGAAAATGGTACATCATATAACACATTAAGGTATCATATAGAATGTATATAAGTACCATACATGGGTACCATATAAACGCGTGGCGTGGTACGTAATACACATATAAAAGGTACGTAAAGACTGAGAAGATGGTACGCACAATCGAACGAGTACATATAAAAAGTTTTCTGACAGGGATAGTGACTCGCAGATTTTTATATAAATGAGTATTTTTCTTTAGATTCACCAAGAAAATAATACTCCCTCCGTCCCAACAACTTTAGTTGTTGGACACACAAATTAATGTGGCATTATTATAATAATATAGTACAATTTTTATTTTTTTACGGTCCCAATGTATCCCCACACAACCCGACTATGGGCTAACCGCCACACACTCCAGAGGTAGGACTATCCACGGGGTCAGATGGATACGTCCCATATCCATACAACAACGATAGTCATGGGCATGAGCCTAGGCCCATGGGGACTTCTCAAAGGCATGTGAGAGGTGGGATTCGATCCCTTGACCTCCTAACTACATGACCTTTGAGGCCCCCCCTCAACCACTAGGCCAAGGGGTCATTGGCATAATAATATAGTACAATAAAAAGGTAAAAAGTGTATATTTTAACACGTCTTTGAAGAATATTTAATATTATTATATTGGTTGTTTGTGATAGTTTTTTGCTAAATAAGGAAAGATGATAAAATTATTGGAACGCCAGAAATATAAAAGTGTGATAAAATTAGCAGGGAGGGAGGGAGTATATGTTTTGAGGAGGCAACATTATTGGTCGTCACGTAATAAAGGCTATATTATATCGGAAACATCGAACTGGTTTTATGTACGATTGGTACAGAACTGTATTTAAGTTTGGCCAACTACCAGAAATTAAATTTATCAACTGTATATGCCGTTGAAGCGTTTTTATACCACCCTGAATTTCATTTATAGCCGACCCAAAGTTTAGACACAGATATGATATATAACATTAGATATATTTAATTTTTGCCTATATACTGCCTTAATTCGCGAAAGAAAATGTTTGAAAAAAACAAAGATAAAAAATGATAAGAAACCCGGCGAGAAAAACATGTGATTAATATGTTAGTTAGGTAGGGTATGAAAATTTCGTATATTTATAATACTCAAAACCTAATAGTTTTCCTTTGGCCATAAACCATACTACTAATAAATGACTGTTACTTTGAACGATTTCGATTTGACGAACATAAATCTACAAAAGTCAACTCCTTTTTAAAATCTAGAGAAGCTCATTACACATATGGTTTATAGAGTGCAAAAACTTCTTACCACGACATATATGCAAGAGAAGGTGATGATAGTGAAGAACCTTCCCAAATATGCATCGGCGACGAAGGCACCCACCAACGTAAGAACATAGGCAGCACCACTCCAATTTGTGACGTGCGTAGCTGCTTCGGGCAAGGATTGGTGCATAACTCCGACCAAAAAAGGAACCATGTTCACCGCTATCGAAAAGAATGCAAACCTCTCCGCCACCTCATTCACTTTTTTTTGCCCCCATAATACGAAAAGAAAATATCGCAAAAGAAAAATACAATCAATGACCAAGAATTGTTATTACATTTGCTAGGGTTTGTCGTCGTTCCATTATCTATTCTCTTTTATTAAGGGAGAGGGGCTTAGTTAAACTGCTCTAATTTGAACTTAATTTGGTCTGTATGAATCCTTAATTTAAGGAAAATTAACCACCCACTAACAGCAGTTATTTACACTAATAATGCTTAATATTATTTTTTTTATTTTGCACAGACATTTGCCTGTGCGGATTTTACTAGTTATTATTACCTATGATGAAAGGTGCAGATTTCCATCCGCCGGTCTGAAGTTTGTCCGCGACGAAGCCTTTATGGTTTACGCAGCCATTGGAGACGAGCGATGTGTTGTCAATTTCCTGCAAAATGATATTTCTTCCATGAACCGATTAATATTATTGTGTGTAATTAAAGTACGAAGTTTTGGAGAGGAAATTGAAAGACCTTGGCTTTGTTTGTGTTAGAATCCTCCATCTATGTGTGTGTGTGTGTCTAGAGCTTTTGTTTATTTTTGGGGTAATACTAAGTTATGGCTTTTGTGTGTATATTTTGTCGGGTTCGTAGTGGTTTTTCTTTGGTTTTCGGACACAACGGTTACCTACTTGGACGATTTAATACTGTTGAGTATTTATTTGCGAGATAGAGAGATGGCATTTTAGGTGGGAAGAAAAGTAATGAAAACATGAGATTATGGGGAAATTAATGTGATTAACTAAAAAGAAGAAAGGTAAAAGGAATTATATATGTCATATTGTAGCTCGTGAGATTCAAAGATGAAGTTGATATCGTATGAAATTGACCTTTGGTTGTGGACATGATTTGAAAATATCAAAAATTTCTCCATTGATATCGAAAAAGTCATAGCTATCCAATGAAAAGTGAATGCGATAATATCAACTCATAATTTATTAAAAGATATATTTAAATCAGTAGAAAACTATGCAGAGAAATATTGAAAATATTTCTATGTAGTTTTTTTCCTTACCGTTGGTAGAAGCTAAAAGTTTCCAACGAATGGGAATTGCAATCGCTACCTATATTAGCTGACATACATTTATTATAAGAGATTGTCAACAAATAAGATATTTAAATATTTCTTTTAGTCATCACAATTCACAAAGTGGATAAATCTTCAGAATGCAAATTTCCCTATTTCAACCACCAAGCATCTTGTGATGCTAATCAATTCACGTCTTCCACGAATTGAATGCCAACGTAAATTGTTGGCTGATTTCTTTATTATTCTGATATATAGACGACATAACATATTTCTTTTTCTAAACCAACCAGCTGACATTCAAATAACTGCTCTATATATTTCTGCATTTATATGTCTCAATCTTCCTTTCAAATTACGTTTAATATTATTTTGTTTTTGTTCCCAACAATTTTCAAGACTATAGAGAAAAAAAATCGGACTGCATGGTACACGATATCTGCATAAGTAATACGAATAATGAGATACTACAACAAGGTTTTATATTTTTACAACAAAGAAATACGAAATTAATAGTCCATAATATCGTTGCAATACGCACGTTGATGGATAGAGATAGAAGAATATGTTATTGCTTTAAGCTATTTCGGGGAATAACAATGAGGTATAGATTGATACTTTGAGAGATATTTGTTCGTGGAGAATTAGGTTCATATCGTTTTATATTCTAGGAGAATTAGGTTCACGAAACATTCCATGTGTTAAATTTGATATATATGCGAATGTCTATTTGAGAATTTAGGACCATTTTGTTCCAATTAAATTTCAATAATTTTAATTTTATTTCTATTTATATTATGATAATAGAGGAGGATCTTGCTATCTCTCATTTGATTCTCCTATCCTCATAAATGGGTTGAGACTTAAGCAGATTTGGGCTTTATGGGCCAAATTCTATACCAAAATCCATTATAGTTATTAAATATTATTAAATCCTAACTAATTTATTGCAACATACGAAGTTAGTGAATAACATACTATCTGATGATCACCCGCCAAATCAAATCAACGCCACTGTTCAACCAAATAGTGAAACGATCAACTCATTTCAATTTCAAGCACTGTCGTCGCTACCATGGACACCATGTGTTCGACGAATTTCGCAAGAGAACTCCCCTCCATATTCACCGTGACATGCTCACCCTCATCCACCATAATCGCCAGAGCGAAGCCCTTAATGTCCTCAACAGACACCTTCAGATGGGTCTCTCCGAAATCGACGAGGTTGTGGTGGGACTTGCTTGTAAGGCCTGCGCTGGTCGGCCAAACATCGGGTATGAAATCCATGGCTTTTCGGTAACTTCTGGGTTCATCTCTTACGTCGCCGTCTGCAACTCTCTCATGAATATGTACTGTAAGTCGGGGGATATTAAGAGCGCTTCAGCCATTTTCGAGAGGTTGGAAAATCCCGATACAGTTTCTTACAATACGATGCTTTCGGGGTTCGAGGATGGCAGACGCGCTTTGATTTTCGCTCGTCGTATGCATTTTCGTGGCGTGAAGTTCGACGCCGTTACGTACACGACGGCGCTGGCACATTCGGCGGACGCCATGGAGTTTGATTTTGGGTTTCAATTGCATTCTCTTTCGATGAAGTTCGGTTTGGGGATAGAATTGTTTGTGGGGAACGCACTCGTGACATTGTATTCGAGGCATGGGACGATGCCTGATGCTGAGAAGGTGTTCGATGAAATGCCTTGCAGAGACTTGGTTTCTTGGAACGCTATTCTCTCGGGCTATGCCCAGGAGGGGAGTCATGGAGAAGAAGCCATATTAGGGTTCATGCAGATGATAAAAGGAGGCATGAATGTCGATCACGTCTCTCTCACTAGCGTAGTTTCTGCTTGCAGCCAAGAGGGGAACTTTGATTTCGGCAGGCAAGTTCATGGCTTGTCTGTGAAAAGAGGCTATGGCTCACACGTTTCTGTCTGCAACGTTTTGATGTCGCTGTACGCAAAGTGCGAGCTCCTCGAAGATGCAAAAATGGTCTTCATGAAAATCAATGGCCAAAACGTTGTGTCTTGGACTACGATGATCTCCATGGACGAATTGGAAGCTGTGAATTCGTTCAAGGAGATGATGAGGCACAATGTCTGTCCTAACGAGGTAACTTTCGTGAGCCTCATCCACGCCATTACAGAAAAGGACATGGTGCAAGAAGGTCTAATGGTCCATGGGCTCTGCATAAAATCGAATTTTGTCTCCGAAGCAGTCGTGGCAAACAGCTTGATCACCATGTACGGTAAGTTCAAGTGCGTGGAAGGCTTTGTCAAGATCTTCGAAGAGCTCCATCAAAGAGAAATCGTATCGTGGAATGCAATAATCTCAGCATACAGTCTAAATGAGATGTACCAAGAAGCTCTCCAAGCATTCTCTTTTCTTACAGCAGAAGAACTACAGCCAAACCCCTACACATTCGGCAGCATATTGCACGCCATCGCCTCGTCAGAATCCATATCCCTAAAGCAAGGCCTGAAATACCACTCGTACATAAAAAAGCTCGGGCTAGACACCAGCCCAGTCCTATCGAGCGCATTGCTCGATATGTACGCAAAACGTGGAAGCATTCAAGAATCTCAGAAGATCTTCCATGGGTTAGTTCAAAAAACCCAATTCTCATGGACTGCTATGATCTCTGCATACTCGAGGCACGGAGACTGCGAATCGGTACTGAAGTATTTCAACGACATGTTGATGGAAGGAGTAAAGCCCGATTCAATCACTCTCCTCTCTGTACTAACGGCGTGTGGACGCAATGGAATGGTTGGTAAGGGAATCGAAATTTTCAACTCGATGGTGAACGACTGCCACGTAGAGCCTTGCCCCGAGCATTATTCTTGCATGGTCGACATGCTGGGCAGGGCGGGCAGGCTCGAAGAAGCTGAGGATTTCCTGGGCAGAGTGCCCGGCGGTCCCGGGATGACCGTGCTGCAGAGCCTTCTCAGTTCTTGCAAGACATATGGAAACGTGGATATGGGCATTCGTATATCTGATGCTTTGATCGCCATGGAACCCACTGACTCGGGTTCTTACGTGTTGATGTCGAATCTCTACGCAGAAAAGGGGAAGTGGGATAAGGTTGCGAAGATTAGGACAATGATGAGGAACAGAAAGGTGAGCAAAGAAGTAGGGTTTAGCTGGGCTGATGTGGGCCATGGCGGGGATGATTCGATGAACTTGCATGGTTTTTCTTCGGGGGATAAGTCTCATCGTTTGAGCGCGGAGATATATTCGATGGCTGAGATCGTAGGAGGGGAAATGAGGAGGCGAAGGGTTTTCGACGGCGATAAGAGATGGGATTTTCATGAAGCAGCATTTTTGTAGACAGATTAGTTATTCAACTGCTGATTGTGGGCAGTTTTGTTGAATTTTGTGACATAAGGTTACATTATATATATGCTTTGTATTGGAATGGAAATTGAGGCTTGAATCACATATAATGGGCTTTTGTAAGAATATTTAGGTCACTTTCACATGTGCCCAGGCTGGGGTCCACTTTTTAAAGATATTGTCCCAATCGGACATTGTGGCGGGAATTCCTTTATTAATATAGTTTATTTTATTTGATGGTTTTTTTTCTTTGCAAGCTAACACATTATATGTAAAGGGTAGTGTTGCCATTGGGAAATTTGAGGAAAGAATTTTCAGGGATAGTATTTTTTGTAATTATCTTATTTTATGGTCTATGGGTGTATATTATTTATTTTACGATTCTTCGGATTTTAAAAAAATGTTATTCGGCCCTGAAATTAAGAGACAAACGGGTATGACAATAAGTTTCTTTCGGAGATAATAATCACAATTAAAGATATAAAATATCGAAGGCAAATTAATTCGATTCGCCATGTTGTAACGCGAAAAGCGAGTAACTCGAGCCCCACACCGATACTACACCGTAAAGTTATTCATTTTTTCGCGTATACATATGTGTCATGTTGTTTATGACTAGTATCAGCGAAAAGTATAAAAAAATTTCGATCATTTCTTTAAATTTTATTTTCAATCTACTTTCCCTTATATTGTTTTTCTTCATGTCGATTATATTAGTAGTGCAAGTGGGAGGTTGGTGAGCATCGTTATAAGGTGCTGAGATTAGCTTTCTATCTATGAATATTTCCGTGTTTTGCGGCAAAGCTTAGGTTAAGATATTTGCATGTGTTAGGAAGTCGTATCTATGAATTCGTTAAACTACTCCATCTTCATAAATTATTTAGTATTTTTTAGATTATCATGTCCGTTTATTCCATGTCTATGTCTTATTGTATTGCTTCCGGTTTTAAATCTTGATTTAACTATAGTGTAATGATTCTGAATAAACGTCTCAAAGCAATCTGAATTTCATGCCAGTAATTGGAATTATAAAATGGGATAGATAAGATTTTGAATTGTATAACCATTTGTAGTGACTAAGTGATGACTATGTGAGAGATTTGTTCTTATTTGATTATTTCTTCACACAAAATTAGAAATTACAGGTATAAAATCTGAATTTTCAAGGGAAAAAATTAATGATTTTGGACTAAATCACAGAGTCAATAATTATATTACCAGTATAAAAATGTGATTTTGTAAAGATTAAGAAAATGATAATTACCAGCATAAAATCTGAAACTTTTTAAGGAAAAAACATTAGGGTTTTGACAAATTGAGAGTCACATTGCTATTATAAATAAGGTGGTCTTTCGAGAGAAGCGATGCACACTATTTCATCCTCTTTTCAAATTTATCACATCAATTATTATTAAGAGTACTATATATCTATATATATTCACCAAGGAATGGTGTTTTGATTTTTATTTCCAAATAAAAACAATCATAAAAGAACTGGGCATATGTCGGCCTGGCTTTGAAGAATATCACAGATGGATGGATTCAGTTTAACCGCCTTTGTGGAGGACAACGACGGTGGTCGAGGAGGGTTTGAAAGGAGAATGGGTGAGCCTCGAAGCTGAGACTGATCGTTAGATACCTTTCGATGCCGAGGTTGTCCTTGAGCATGAATCTATGATTGCCGAGTTAAGAAAGCTTGAACTAATAGACTGCGAAGTATTGACAATCGTTGCTCAATTTCTGCACTATTATATATGTCGCAGACAAACTAAATTTTCTATTTAAAACTATCATATTGAATGACTTCTTAAACTTTATATTGTAATGATGAAAAAGTCAATATATTATAATTATGAATATGTTAATTAAATTATAAATGAGCATATCATTAAATAAAAGAATATTAATATTATTTAAACTTTTATTATTATAAGAATATTAAAATAATTTTATCAAACAAAATATGAATAATAATAGAAATTACAACATTATAGTGTTGAAAATTGTGTGTACTCTACAAGTAGAGTCTCTCTCTCCCTCTCTCTCTCTCTCCCTCTCTCTCTCTCTCTCTCTCTCTCTCTCTCTCTCTCCTCAACACAATATTAATGTTAAATATAGAGTTCCGTTGGAGTAGAGACATATTCTATTTTTGTGTCTTACGAAAAAAATAATGTACAAATTGGAGATGCTCTAATGCAAGGACGATACTCATACTCGAGTGGAGAGTTTGATACGAGGTTTGTCGTGTCGGGGGCAAGGGTTCTTGATATTTTTGGAATTACAGGGTTATGCATTATATTTACTCGAACCTTAGGGGCCTTTTGATAATTACATCATGATATGAAAGAAAATAGGAAGTATGACTATACATGATAATTACCACACTTAATAATTGAATAGAACAACGTACGTCACTACTAGAAAGAATTTCTTGCAAGCATCTCTAAGCAATCAATCCCCCGCCTAGACCTGTCAATGGGGCGGGGCGGGGCGGGCTGGCCCGCCATGTGGCGGGCCTTCAAAACTGAAGCCCAGCCCGCCCCGTCAGCGGGCCGCCCCGCCCGCCTTAATATTTTATTTTTTACATTTTTTATTTAAACTTTTTAATTAATAATGAATTATTTATATAATTATGATATTTTAATATACATTAATTATGTATTAATTAATAAATGCATCATTAATTATTTAATTATAATATTTAAATATATATTAATTAGTATTAATTAATAAATGCATCATTAATTATAAATAAAATCATTAATTAATTCCTATATTTAAATAAATATATATTTAATATATAAAAAATTAAAAAAATATATATGGCGGGCCTTAAAAATCCGAGGCCAGCCCGCGGGCCATTTTGACAGTTCTACCCCCGGCTCATCTTTAACCAAATAATTGTTCTTCTTCTTAAACCTAATTCAATGGCTGAGATCGTAGGAGGCGAAAGGAATGTCCGGCGATGGTTTTAGGGGATGAGAGATGGGATTTTCTTGAACATGCGACTTTTTAGACGATTAGTTTTTCAACTGCTGATTTTGGTGGCCATGTTTGATTTTGTGACAAAATGTTAGATTATATATGGATTGTATGGAAAACTGAGGTTGAATCATATCATCGGCTTTTTGTATATTTAGTTACACTCACTTGAGGGCCTGAGGCCAGGCTGAGGCCCACTTTTCAAAGATATTTGTCTAATCGCACATTGTGGCGGGACATTCCGTTATTATTATAGTTTACTTTATTTGATGGGTTTTTTTTTTTTGGAAGCTAAAACAGCGTGTAAAGGGTGTGTAGTGTGGAAAAAGATGAGGCAAGAATTTTTAGGGATAGTATTTTTGGTTTTATAATTATCTTATTTTATGGTCTACTGGCGTATACTTTATTTTACGATTCTTCGGATTTAAAAAAAAATGTTATTCGGCCCTGAAATTAAGAGAGAAACGTGTATGACAATAAGTTTATTTCGGAGATAATAATCACAATTAAAGATGTAAAATATCGAAGGCAAATTAATTCGATTCGCCACGGTTTAACGCGAAAAGCAAGTAACTCGAGTCCCACACCGGTACTACAACGTAAAGTTATTCATTTTTTCGCCTATATATACGTGTGATGTTTTATTGTTTATGACTAGTATCAGCGAAAAATCTAAAAAAATTTCGATCATTTGTTTAAATTTTATTTTCAATCTACTTTCCCTTTTATTATTTTCTTCATGTCGATTATATTAGCCAGTGCAAGTGCATGGGAGAGCATAACAATTCGTTATAAGGTGCTGTGATTAGCCTTCTATCTATGAATATTTCCGTGTTTTGCGGCAAAACAAGATATTTGCATGTGTTAGGAAGTCTATGTATGAATTCGTCTACTCCATTTTCATAAATTATTTAGTATTTTTTTTAAAAAATTATCATGTCCGTTTGTTCCATGTCTAAGCCCTAATATATTGCTTCCAGTTTTAAATCTTGATTTAATTATAGTGTAATGATTCTGAATAAACGCATCAAAGCAATATGAATTTCATGCCAGAAATTGGAATTATAAAATGGGATATATAAGATTTTGAATTGGATAACCATTTGTAGTGACTAAGTGATGACTATGTGAGATATTTGTTCTTATTTGATTATCTCTTCACACAAATTAGAAATTACAGGTATAAAATCTGAAGTTTCAAGGAAAAATATTAATGATTTTGGACTAAATCACAGAGTCAATAATTATATTACCAGTATAAAAATGTGATTTTGTAAAGATTAAGAAAATGATAATTAACAGCATAAAATCTGAAACTTTTTAAGGAAAAAACATTAGGGTTTTGACAAATTGAGAGTCACCTTGCTATTATAAATACGGTGGTCTTTGGAGAGAAGTGACGCACACTATTTCATCCTCTTTTCATATATATCACATCGATTATTAAGAGTACCATAGTATATATATTCACCAAGGAATGGTGTTTTGATCTTTCTCCAAATAAAATATTATAATTATAAAAGAACTGGGCATATGTTGGCCTGGCTTTGAAGTATATAACAGATGGATGGATTCAGTTTAACCACCTTTGTGGAGGACGAGGACGGTGGTGGTCGAGGAGGGTTTGGTTCGAAGGAGATTGGGTGAGCCTCGAAGGTGAGACTGATCGTTTGATATAACCTTCGATGCCGAAGTTGTCCTTAAGCATGAACCTGTGATTGCCGAGTTAAGAAAGCTTGAACTAATAGACTGTGAAGCATCGACAATCGTAGTTCAATTTCTGCACTATTATATGTCGCAGACAAGCTTAGCTGTTTGCGTTGTTTTTCTCCTTGTGTGTTGAAGAACCTATGTGTTTTTCTAAATGTTTTTCTCCTATCACTACAAAAAATGTTATTTTATGTGACCATGTTTTTGTGATAACATTAAAAATCATCACATAAAATTAGATTATATGAGGAAATAATTTTTTCTCACAATAACTATTATATAATGTGAAGAATTTTTTTTCCTCATAAATGAATATATAATATGTGAGGAAACTGTTTTTTCATCACATAATAGTAATATATTTCCTCACAAAAGCTAAACATTAATGTGATAGATAAAATCCTCACATATAGTTAACAAATTTCCTAATAATAAATAAATTTTTTATGTGACAAAAAAATCCTCACATAAAACAAAAGAGAAGCCGTCGTCAACCAATAATATGTATTAGAGTATATGATAATTTTAGTCATTAGAAATGTGAGGAATATTTCTATATTATAAATCATTGTAATTATGAGGAAAAATATGTTTAACGCGAGGAATATTTTCGTAGTATATAATAGTAATTGTGAGGAAAACTACTTTTAATGTGAGGAATATTTTCGCATTATATATCATAGTAATTGTGAGGAAATATTTTGTGAGGAATATTTTCGTATTATATATCATGGTTATTGTGAGGAAAATTAATTTAATGTGAGTAGGGATGACAATGGAGCGGGTCTAGACCCGGACCCGCCTACATCCGCCCCTAATGAATCGGGTTTTTTTTTCTATTCGGGTAATGGGGCGGGTCACGGGTCCGAAAAATCTCAACCCGACCCGAGATCCTCCCCGATATATATTATATTTAAATTTATTTTATTGTACGTATATATACATAAAGTGTTCAAATTATTAATAAAAAGCTTTGTAGCCTACTGGATAAGTCTTTAGTTAATTTGCTATAGGTCGTGGGATCGAATCCTACTTCTGTACTTTTAAAAAAATTCGATCTAAAAAATAAAGAAAAAGGAGAAAATAGCTGACCCGGTCCATTCGGGTCCGGCCCGGGGCGAGGCGGGGCGGGTCCCGGGTCCGCGGCCAAACCCGACCCATACCCGTCCCTGCTGCCATCCCTAAATGTGAGGCATATTTTCGTAGTATATATTATGCCGTAATTATGAGGAAAAATATATTTAAAGTGACAAATTTTTTGTTGCGTTTATATGTTTAAATGTGAGGAAGTTCAAAATGTGACAAAATAGTATATCTATTGTGAGAAATATTTCGTCACAATAAGAATTTTATGCGAGGAAATTGCACTCCTCACATATGTCAAACGTGAGGAAATAAAATATCGACATTAGGCGCGATTTGATATTATGCCACGGCCTTCGGTGACGAGCCGGTGACGAAAATTTTTCCTCACATTAAATTTATGTGACGAAAATTTACTCTTTTGTGGGGAAAAAAAAATCGTCGCATAAAATGATTTTTTTTTGTAGTGTATGTAAGATCATCCTGAATCCAAAGTATAAAAATACAGTGAAGTTTACAATAAGTCAGTTGTTATCGTGCTTCCATTCCAACATATAAATTCTATTTTCTACATTACAGTCCATTAACTCTATTTTCGACACGAAAAACCAAATTTTCCTACTTAAAACTATCATAATTGAATGACCTATTAAACTTTTATTAATATAAGAATATCAAATATTTTAAGTACAATTAAAATAATTTTATCAAACAAAATATAAATAAATAGAAATTAAACATTATTTTAGTGTTGAAAATTGTGTGTACTGCACAAGTAGAGACTCTCTCTCTCTCTCTCTCCTCATTCTCTCTCTCTCTCCTCATCAACACAGTTGTAATGTTAAATATAGAGTTCCATATTCTATTTTTGTGTCTTATAAAAAAATAAAATACTAATTGGAGATGCTCTAATGCAAGGACGATACTCATTCTCCAGTGGGGAGTTTGATACGAGGTTTGTCGTGTCGGGGGCAGGGGGTTCTTGATATTTTTGAAATTACAGGGTTATGCATTATATTTTAGTCGAACCTTAGGGGCGTTTTGATAATTACATCATGATATGAAAGAAAAATAGGAAGTATGACTATAAATGGTAATTACCACACTTAAAGAATAATAGAATAGAACAACGTACGTTAGTACTAGAAAGAATTTCTTGCAAGCACATCTCTAAGCAATCAATCCCCCGGCCCATCTTTAACCGAATAATTGTTCTTCTTCTTAAACCTAATTCGATCGATGGCTGAGATCGTAGGAGGTGAAACGAATGTCCGGCGATGGATCTAGGGGATGATGAGAGATGGGATTTTCTTGAACATGCAATTTTTCAGACGATTAGTTTTTCAACTGCTGATTTTGGTGACCATGTTTAATTTTGTGACAAAATGTTAGATTATATATGGATTATATGGGAAACTGAGGCTTGAATCATGTCATGGGCTTTTGTAAGAATATTTAGTTACACTCACTTGAGGGCCTGAGGCCAGGCTGGGGCCCACTTTTCAAAGATATTTATCTAAGCGCACATTGTGGCAGGAAATTCCATTATTATTGTAGTTTACTTTATTTGATGGATTTTTTTTTTGCAAGCTAAAACATTATGTAAAGGGTGTGTAGTGTTGCCATGGAAAAAGATGAGGCAAGAATTTTTAGGGATAGTATTATTGGTTTTATAATTATCTTATTTTATGGTCTATGGTGTATGACTTTATATATTTATACGATTCTTCGGATTTATAAAAAATGTTATTGGGCCCTGAAATTAAGAGAGAAACGGGTATGACAATAAGTTTATTTCGGAGATAATAATCACAATTAAGATGTAAAATATCGAAGGCAAATTAATTCGATTCGCCACTTTGTAACGCGAAAAGCAAGTAACTCGAGTCCCACACCGGTACTACATCGTAAAGTTATTCATTTTTTCGCGTATATATACGCGTGATGTTTTATTGTTTATGACTAGTATCGGCGAAAAGTATAAAAATATTTCGATCTACTTTCCCTCATATTGTTTTTCTTCATGCATGTCGATTCTATTAGCCAGAGCAAGTGAGAGGTTGGCGAGCATAACAATTCGTTAAGTTGTTGAGATTAACCTTATCTCTATGAATATTTCTGTATTTTGGCGGCAAAGCTTATAGGTTACGATATTTGCATGTGTTGGGAAGTCTATCAATGAACTCGTCAAACTACTTCACCTTCATAATTATCTAGTGTTTTTTATCTTGTCATTTTCTTTCAAGAATTTTTTAATCTTATTACCATGTCCGGATATTCCATCTCTACGTCTTGTTATATTGTCTCTGTTTCAAATCTTGATTTAATTATATTGTATTGATTCTAAATAAAACGCCTCAAAGCATATCTGAATTTCATGCCAGTAATTGGAATTGTAAAATGGGATAAATAAGATTTTGAATTGGATAACCATTTGTAGTGACTAGGTGATGACTGACTATGTGAGAGATTTGTTCTTATCTACTACAGATTATCTCCGACGACAAAATTAGAAATTACAGGCATGAAATCTGTATTTTCAAGGAAAAAAATTAATCATTTTGGACAAATCACAGAGCCAATAATTATTACCAGTATTAAAATGTGATTTTGTAAAGATAAGAAAAAGGATAAATTACCAGCATAAAATCTGAACTTTTTAAGGAAAAAGCGTTAGGGTTTTTACAAATTGAGAGCCACCTTGCAACTATAAATAAGGTGGTTTTCGATAGAAGTGTCGCACACTATTTCATTCTCTTTCATAAATATCACATCGATTATTATTAAGAATATATATTCACCAAAGAATGGTGTTTTGATCTTTCTCCATTAAATAAATATAATTACAAAAGAACTCGGCTTATGTTGGCCTGGCTTTGAAATATATTACAGATGGATGGATTCAGTTTAATCTCCTTTATGGAGGATGAGGACGATGAAGGTGGCGGCGGCGCCGGCGAGGAGGAGGAGGCGGCGGCGGAGGTGGTGGAGGCGGCGGAGGGTTTCGAAGGATTGATTTGAAGGCAAATGGGTGAGCTTCTCGAAGATAAGCCCGATATTCTTTCTCTGATACCTTCGCCGCCGAGGTTGTCGTTAAGTTTGAGCCTACGATTTATGAATTGAGAAAAGCTGAATGAATATACTGCGAAGTATTGACATCGTTGTACAATTTCTGCACACTATTTTATGTGGCAGACAAGCTTTAGCCGTTTTGCAGCATTGTTTTTCTCCTTGTTTGTTGAATGAAGAACGTATGTGTTTTTTCAAAATGTTTTTTTCTGCACTTGAAGAATAATAATAGAATAGATAGAAAACGGTGAATACTAAAAAAGAATTTCTTGCAAGCACAACACACAATCAATCTCACGGCAATCCTCCCCCAATCTTTAACCGAATAAAGAATTGCGTTACAAAACATTGACTTTTCGTTTCGGATCCCGTCAGAAGTTTCATTTAAAATTCAGCCCATGTTTGGAAAAAATTAATTTTTAAGGACTCGATTTTTGCATTACCACTTCATTGCTCTGAAATAACAATATGTTGGAATTTTGTAACACAAAACGATCATGCATTACCAGATAATGATCATCCGATACCAGTTCATTTCTGCAGTACCACTTCATTGTTCTGAAATAACAATATGTTGAAAGTTTGTAACACAAAACGATCATCCTATGCCAGTTCGTATAACTTTTATACAACTTTTTTAAGTTAGTTCTTATCTCTAAATTTTACATAAATTGGGTTTTTTAAACAATAGTTTTTATGACAATGCCTGAATATTAAATTAAACTTTTGATGGGGCTGAATTCAACTATACCCTTATAAAACCTTCAATCACCTTCCTTTTGGTTAGTACCAGAGACAAAATACAACATTGTCCCCGTTGTTTATCCTAGGGGTGGTAAACAGGTCGGATTGGGTCACCTTCGGGTTCAACCCGTTTAATAAACGGGTTGAAAACTTCGACCCTGACCTGAACTGTTTACTTAAACAGGTTGAAAATTCAAACTCAAACCCAACCTGCTTTAACACTAATCCAACCCGCCAATCCGTTTAAAATTTAAAAAGAAAAAAGAAAAAAATAAAATTGAGAGAATTATAAATCCAAATTAAACAAAAATTGGACAACTAATGCAATTTTTTTTAAAAAACATCATGTGTGAGCGTGAGAGTGGATAGAGAATTAGGGTTAATCCTTTTATTTTATTTATATTAATAATATTTTAATAATATATGTTATTCGGGTTAAATGGGTTGATTTCGGGTTGACCGAACCCTAACCTAACCCACTTAATAACTGGGTTGGGTTCCGGTTTACCCATTTATGAAACCAGGTCAAAAATGCTAACCCGAAGCCGCTGTTTTCGGGTGCGGTTCGTGTCAGGTTGGCGGGTAGGGTCGATTTTTAACAGCCCCTAGTTTATCCCATGAACGAATTTAGTCCCCAATATTTCGCGGTTCAATTTAGTTTAATTTTGAAGCAATTCCGTCCTCCGTGTTTCATAATTAATTTTGCCGAAAAATATCATGTGTCAGCATTTGATTTCCCAAACTTAAAAAAATCATAAATTACTACTAAAACATGAAGAAAAAATCTATAAAAAATTTAATAAAATAAACTATTACGAGAGAATAAAAAATTAAATTATAAAATAAAAATTAAAATAAAAATAAAAATAGAGAGATTAAATAAAATATTTTAAAACATAAAATAGTAAATTCAATAAAAATAAATAAATTCAATTAAAAAATAGAAATTAATTATTGAAAATAAATGATAATTAAAAAAAAAAAGAGAGAGAGAGAGAAGAGGTTACAAATTAAAAGTAAAAATAAAATAGAAAGAAAAAAGCAAAAATAAAATAAGGAATAATTTATTAAAAACTAAAAAGTAAATAGTAAAATCAAAATAAAACGCCACTGGAATGTACGAGATCTTTGACCTCGTTTCTGTAGGTTTAGCGAGGACACAAAGTCCCAAATCTCGAAGTTTCTTTTTTAAAAATACTTTTTATATTAAAAAATATTAGATAATTTCAAAAGTATATAAAATTTTAAAGGATTAGACGATATTTTTAAATCATAGAAGCTACATATACGAAGTACTTTTATAACGCAAGATGTTTTCGAGAAGTGGAAGAATTGCATCTCCGTTAACTTTGGGCATGAATACGAATTAGGAACGTAAATTCTCGTAAAGTTCTATTTGCCTATTATTTTATTTTTATTTTCGTTTTTGTTTTCTTATTTTAATAAACAAATATATTTTTTTATTTTTATACTATCTTTTTGTATTTATTTTTTTATTTAATAAATTTTTTCATGTCTTATTTTCTTTATTTTAAATTTAGTTTAAGTTATTATTTTTAAAATATTTTTTTATTCTCTCGCTATTTTCTATGTTTAATTATTATTTTGAAATTTATTTTTTTCTTCTCCTTGTTTTTGTTTTATTTAAATTAGTTCACAAGTGGACTGAGAAACATCGAAAACGAAATTGGTCCAATGGGTAAACCACGGAGACTATTTTGGTACATCTTCCTTTCATTGTAAATCAGTGATTCGATCCTCTAGGGTTGTTCTAAATGTAATCAAACTGCAGCAAATAATTATCCTCACACTGATACCCGCCGATGGCAATGGAAGTTCTCGGAGCAAAACCGCCGTCCAAAACCCTAGACAAATCACTTCACTAACGAAGAACAACACCATCGAGTTCGAGCCAGTGGTCCACGTGGGGTCCTTTTGTCCTTGTAATAGAAGCTCTATGTAAGGGGCCCCAACCCTAAAAGTAATTGATAATAGAGGAAGTTAGCCAACAAGTTTACGTACACGAGCAACTTCTTCGATTTATCCGAGGTGGGACTTCACCCAACACTGACATCAACACTTTAAAGATGGGAGTTTCTAGTATGGTGTAAGGATTTACCGTGATGATATTGGTTCACCCATTGCCTTCGCCGTCGATCGTCAAAAGGGTGGCGTTCATTTTGATGGGAGTGTCGCCGACTCTTACGGGGTTCACTCATATTATGATCGTTTTTTGCAAATGTTTGCGCTATAGCAAGCTACAAATCCCAGTATAAAAACACTGCATATAAACCAAAGACCTTTTGAAAAACTTAAAACATAGTTACCCCTGATCCTAACAGCAACAAGATTTGTCTTGGTACAATTCTCTCAAATATGATCACAAAGTATGCCTCACTAGTAAACCCAGAAAAAATTAAGAAAAAGAAAAACAAGGCTAATTTCTCATCTTCATAAACTTCTCAAATATCCATGCCGCCCATTCCACCCATTCCGCCCATTCCACCGCCCATTGCGGGCCCCGCCTTGTCCTCTGTAGGCTGCTCGACTACTATAGCTTCTGTAGTCGTCATCAACGAAGACACACTGCCCACAACAGAGAGAGAGAGAGAGAGAGAGAGAGAGAGAGATTTAACATCCAATACAGAATATAACAGTCCAAAAGTAAAAGAGAGTTTCTTTAGCATGTCCTTTTTTGTTCTCACCTAGCAGCATCTACAAGGGCGGTTCTGATAACCTTCAATGGATCGATGATTCCAGCCTTCACCATATCGACGTAATCGCCTGCAATACAAATTGCCACGAATAAAAACATCAATAAACGGCGAAAAAAAAAAGAGGGCATAAGAGTCGTCAAACGTATAACTAACTAACCCTTGGCTGCGTCGTATCCAAGGTCGGGATTATCCGATTCCAACAGCTTTCCCACCACAACAGCGCCTTCGACCCCAGCGTTCGACGCGATGGTGTAGACGGGCATCTGTAGGATATTGCATTGTTTTTTACAAGGAAAAAGGAAGTACTGAAATAGGAAATGATATATATCGGTTTTCACCTTCAGAGCATTTTGAATGATCTGTACGCCAATCTTCTGATCGAAGTTTGCAGTTGGTAGCTTCTCCAGTTCTTTAGAGGCATACAGCAGAGCAACGCCGCCGCCTGCACTTATTTCGATCATCATTCATAAATAAGTTTTGCTTGCGATTTTATTTAGTTTAAGACGACTCAGTTTCGACAATCTAAGTACAGACCTGGGACAATTCCTTCTTCAACTGCTGCTTTTGTAGCGTTTAGAGCATCATTCACTCTGTCCTTTTTCTCCCCGACTTCTGCCTCGCTGGCACCGCCAATCTATGGAGGAAGAAAAACAGCAGAATTAGTCATCAAATGTACACTGCGTTAATAGATATATTTACTCAAATCGTACCTTGAGCACAGCAACTCCGCCAGAAAGTTTAGCAAGTCTTTCTTGAAGCTTCTCCTTGTCATAGTCAGAAGTGCTCAGTTCGATCGTCGACCTAATCTGAATATACGGAGTCGAAAGTCTTGACATGGCCAAAGATGGTAATGACAAAGATTCAAGAATTTTCCAAGAACTTTCAGGTGGTACAATTATGTTCAGGAAAGCAAGACACTAACCTGTTCACATCTTTCTTCGATGGATATCTTATTACCGGCTCCATCAAGTATGACTGTATCATCCTTCGAAATAGTAACCTAAAGAAAGAGAGAGGTAGATATTTACGTCAAGTTTCAAAAAACAAAATAACGAAATAATAAGGTTCAGCAACCATGAGGGGGGCTCACCCTTTTGCAGGAGCCCAACATATCCAACTCCACATTATCAAGGTTCATTCCAAGCTCCTCAATGATGACCTACAATTAATAGCATAATTTACTAAATAATGGGATGAATTTTGAACACAAACAAGATGGGAAGGTTGTCAACTACTAACTTGGCCTCCAGTTAAAACGGCAAGGTCGTTGAGGCTTGCTTTTCTGTTTTCACCATAGCCAGGAGCTTTCACTGCACAGACCTGCAACATAAAATTCAAGAGAAAGAACAATGTTAGAAGCAGCTGTGAAGAACGCACTCATCATGAAAATAGAGCAGCTTAAGTGCCTTTATTCCGGCCCTAAGCTTGTTGAGAATAAGTGTCGCAAGGGCATCGCTTTCCACGTCTTCCGCGACAATGAGAAGTGCCCTTTGCCTCTGCATAGAAAAAGCAGAGTAACGCTCAGACAAATACAGGGGAGAAATATCATGTTAGAAGGTAGTCACTTGCAATATTTACCTTCAAGGCCAACTCTAGAACTTTGACTATCGTATTTATGCTTGAGATCTTCTTCTCGTAAATCAGAATCAGAGGGTCTTCAAGTTCCTGACGAAACGAGAGAAACAGAATACAATCACACGCAAAGGCAGCAAAAGAAAAATGTGGACAAAGGGGTACTTACACATTTCTGGTTTTTTGTGTTCGTAATGAAGTAGGGGGAAATGTATCCCCTGTCTAGCTTCATGCCTTCAACGACTTCCAATTCATTGAACAAAGTTTTACCATCCTACACGATGTAGGAACAATAGATTCACATCTCATAAGTTCATAAAACTCACGAAAACTTGCAACTCCATTCGCCATGAAAGGGAAGAAGAATACCTGAATAGTGATCACGCCCTCTCTCCCAACCTTTTCCATAGCCTTAGCGAGTAGTTCACCAATTTCTCTTTCTCCGTTGGCAGAAATAGTGCCAACCTATAAATGCAAAGAGATAGTTATTACAGAAGAAGATTACGATTTCTCGTCTCTACCCGCGTAAATCCATCATATGAAATACATATATACTCATACATGGGATAGTAAAGATCACATTATTACTGATTCACCTGGGCAATTTCATCTGCTGTGCTGATCATCCTCGCTCTGCTTTTCAAGTTTGTAACCACGGCGTCCACAGCCATTGTAATACCTCGTCTGAGGTCCATGGCATTCATGCCAGCTGCTACAGATTTGCAACCCTCGGTGAAAATTGCACGTGTAAGAACAGTCGCACAAGTGGTGCCTGAAATAGAGAGCATAATGTAAGTCAGTGTAATAAAAAATAGAGTAAGAATACAAGACATAGTCATCCACGGACTTTTAGCACTTACCATCACCAGCAGCATCATTGGTAGCATTCGCGACCTGTTTGACGAGACTCGCGCCGATATTCTTAACCTTGTCCTTAAATTCAATGCTTTTCGCTACTGTTACGCCATCTTTGGTGACTTTGGGCGCACCCCAGCTTTGTTCAATGACAACGTTACGGCCCTACAGTAATAAATCCAAGAAATAATCACCCAATGGCAAACCAATGACAGTCATCACATAAGTTGAGAGATAACAACTAGTCCCAAGATCCATAATAACCCAACATACGAAACTCAATTACGCTGCGAATTAATACAAAAGAGCACTCATCGACCAGATACAACACTGGAACAAGCAAAGATACTAGAAAGCAAAGAGGTATCGACAACCTTAGGACCCATTGTCACTTTAACTGCATCGGCAAGCTCCTCGACACCCTTAAGCATCGAAGCCCTGGCCTCAACTCCAAATCGAATGTCTTTCGCGGCATAATTTCTGGCCCAGCCAAATCTACTGCCAATCTGAAACAAGCAAACAAAAAGAAAAACCCACCAAAACCCATCAGTCACACAACCAATGTCACCTTGATATGTCCTAAAACTTCAAAAAGTCGAAGCCTTTCCATCTCTTCCACGAGTATAGTACCTGTTGGCTGCTGTTTCTCGAAATTCTGCATAAATTAGAAAACTGGGTCACCAAATCGAATAAAGAACACATCCGTGGGGCAGGAAATATCGAGAACGAAACATTCTTTCCATCATAAGTTACCTGGCTTTAGAGGCGATCGCCGCAAATCTGTGCATCTTTAATAGTCTTTCGGGATAGAATCTAAAAAAAAAAAGATAAAGGAACGACGAGAATTATCGAAAAACGGAGATGGGTTTAGCTTAGGTGATCTCTTGTTACTGTCGTGTGTGTAATTATACGTAGCAGGCGAGGAACCCAAACTCTAGAATATTCATTTAGGGGGTTTAGGGATTTTTAAGTAAAAGGCCTTTGACGTGGTCAACGTTAAAAAAATAGCCTCCAAATGTAAAATGACTTTAACGCCCTTACTAATCGGCTCCCAGAAAAATGCGGGGTCCCTTATTACAAAGCATGGGTCCCCTAAGCAGGGGGCCCGCCCCTGCTGTGCAACAAATGGCGGGACCTCTGCTAGCATGGGCGGGTCCCCTGCTATATAGCACGGGTCCCCTGCCCAGCATGGGCGGGGTCCCGTGCTGCAGTAGGCACAACACAGCACGGGACCCCGCCCATGCTGGGCAGGGGAGGGCCGGGACCTCTGCTAGCATGGGCGGGGCCCCTGCTATATAGCACGGGTCCCCTGCCCAGCATGGGCGGGGTCCCGTGCTGTGTTGTGCCTACTGCAGTACGGGACCCCGCCCATGCTGGGCAGGGGACCCGTGCTATATAGCAGGGGACCCGCCCATGCTAGCAGAGGTCCCGCCCATGCTAGCAGAGGTCCCGCCCATGCTAGCAGAGGTCCCGCCCATGCTAGCAGAGGTCCCGCCCATGCTAGCAGAGGTCCCGCCCATGCTAGCAGAGGTCCCGCCCAATGCATTTGGGCAGCCATATATATATATATAAAATATGTGTTGGGGATTTGAACCCACGACCTACTACTTGAACGTCTGACTACACAACCACTGGACTACAACACACCCGCCCACCCTAGTGCGGCCCCGATTTAACGTAATGGTTTTTACAGACACTGTAAAAAGACGAAAATACCCTTAAATTGAAGGCTATTTTTCAAAAGGTAGAATCGACGGGGCTATTTTTTTTAAAGTTGACCGAGTCAAAGGCTATTTTTTAAAAAGACCCTAGGGTTTACGGGTTTTAATAGAAGACCGAGTCCCAAGTTATGAGACCGCTTTTTAGGACAACCTCCTAAATTTCTTCCATTCTTTTCGTTCATCGGATTTTTTTCCTTCATTTTACTCTTTATTAACAATAAGTAATTTAGATTAAAATAAAATGTAACATGTTTTTAATATCACGCATTTTTATGTAGGCTGATTCCATTCTTATTTGGCCTTAAACGTGAAATTCTTTTTTAACAGTTCCAATGCCATGTTCCAATGACCACTACTAAAGACGTTTGAATAAATAATTCACAATTTATTTCCAACAATTATAATCCACCGTTACGTTGAAAGAACGCTTAAAAATCTGATTACTACAACTTCACAACCACTCGTATCTCAGCTCATAATTCTCCCTATCGCAACTGAGGTAAATGCCTTGTTCCCTCAAAGACCAGAAGCACTTGGAAGTGTCTTCGCACTTTGAACTTATGTAAGAAGTATCAAACACATTGAAGCTCTCCTCAAACTCTCCCCACCTCGCATGGCAGAAGAAGAGAGTCGTCCTGAAAAAGTTGACCCTAAATTTCCAGTGGAACTCATCGCCTTTCTTCAGACAGCGCTCGCCTATATCGTCGTCCCGAGATTTACAGTCGATGATCAGCTCGTCGGAGACCGTGCCGTTGAAGTCGTTCGTTATGCGTACTTCGTAGGCTTGGAACATTCCGATGATGTTCGAATTCGCTGGTTTGATGGACGATAATATGAGAGACATGGCGATGAAGAAGAAGAAGATGAAGAAATTTTGATAAATCATTTCTTATATGCTTTTTTATTATAGAAATCACATGAAATTTTAATTTATTTTTTTTTTTTTGTATGAGATGTATAATGTATTTATATGTATAAGATGTTGGTGACGAATGGCAAGAATGTGTGTGTATGGGATCATCATGAAATAAAAGAGCAATGTATATTTGATGTTCCAGTTTAGTCTCTCCATGAATCGTGCAACGTTTTTCATATCTGATATTTGGTCGATATATTGCTTATTTTGGGTTATTTCTTCATGGAGTTTTAGTTATTCCACGCCAAAATGCCATAGAGACTACCATCTTTTGAGTTACTAGTAGAATAAATAAATAGCGTTTATTTGATTCAATAAAAAGGGATCTCCTTGACGAAAATATCGTCTCAATCCATCTTTTTCGTTACTAATTACGTATCATACCTAATTAATATCTTTGGGAGATTTAACTGAGGAGAACATTCATTGACATATATAGAAAAATATCCAAAAATACCCAATTGAATAAAAAAATACAAATCATTACCTACGTCATAAACTTTTACAGATAGGTACCATTTTACTTTTTGTACCATTTTTCTCTGTCTTGCCGTACCTTTGCATGTGTGTATTGCATACCACGTCACGCGTTATAGTGTATCCTATACAGTTTCTATATGGTACCTAGTGTGTTATATATGATGCACCATTTTCTCAACGTATTACGTACTAAAATACGTTGCTGTAAGGTACTTAAATGTGTTATATGGTGTACCTGCGGCCGATCGGGTACCTATGTGCAAAAAAATTATTCTATTAAGTATCTACATATAAAAAAAATTCTGACAAGGTACTGAATTATAAGTTTTTAATTGGAATGAAAATGAGTATTTATGCGTAAAGAATTAGAAATTAGATAATCTCATCAGCTTATTGCTACTCGTCTCGTCACAGCCTCGCGGACCAATAAGAACGCAGCAAAACGACACGTTGTAGGAGATATGTTCCCTGGTTTTATGGGATTAAACCATTATTGCAGCGTTTTATGTGGCTGAGCTCAGAGCAAGACTCTACCATGGCGGCCATTGGATTACTCTCACGTCCGTGCTTCACAACTATCTCTGTTGTTTCATCATCTTCCTCAGGTATTCGATGTTTTATGTTACAAGAAAAAAGAACTTATTCAGTCGTTACAATACCCGAGAAACATTTGCAGAAGATACAAGCAGCTCAAAGCCAGTGAAGTTGAGAGATGACTGGCGGCAGAAATCTAAGCCCATTCGCCCAGGTGGGACCTACCCCGCTAAGGATCATTGCAGGTATTTTTGCACAATTTTTAATTGATTGTCGTTTGAAGATTTGAATTTTTATGTTTGTTCATTTGAGCAGCCGTTGCGGGCTTTGTAATACCTACTACATCGCCCATGTGAAAGATGCTTGTGCCTTCTTGGGAGATGGCATGTCAAGAGTTGAGGTAAGGTTGATTTTTGTACCGTTAGTTCTTTATGATATGGTTGTCTGTAAAATTCTTGAGTAGCTAATATCTGTATTTCAGGCTCTTGAACCAGTGGTACATGGCAGGGGCAGGAAAACCAATTCACTCGACGAGATTTACATGGGTGTTCATGAGAGTCTACTTTATGCTCGTAAAATCAATCCCATAGAAGGTGATTTCCATCTAAAGGCTACAATCTTGTTCGTAGATTATTCATGCGCTTACTCTTACACTACATTTTCTGCATATGGCTTATCCACATGAACTAATAGGGGCTCAGTGGACTGGCATCGTGACAACAATAGCTATTGAAATGTTGAAGTCTGGCATGGTTGAAGCTGTTGTATGTGTACAGAGGTATATGTTCTGTTTAATGATTCTCCTTTTTGCCTCGTGACCTCTGTTTATCATTTGCCGACCATTTAGATATTCGATATGTTAAAACTGATTGTTCCACTTTCACGTTATTGCAGTGACCCAGAAGATAGGCTTGCTCCAAGACCAATCTTGGCAAGGTTTATTCTGATTTGTTTCAACATTATGTTATGTACTTTTGTGGTTGTTTGCCTGATTTATGTTAGCAAGATAGGTTTATCTTATTATATATTTTATTACCTGCTTATAGGACGCCAGAGGAAGTTCTGGCAGCTAAGGGTGTTAAGCCTACGCTGTCTCCTAATCTCAATACCTTGGCATTAGTTGAGGTTCTTCCTCGACTGCATTCTTTGTCCTTATATAAGTGTTCCCAACATATGGATGGTTTTGATGTAATATACCCTATTTGCATTTATCTTTTGCAAATATGAAGCAGCATAGCATTGAACTTATCGGTTGCATCTTATTGAGAACTCATTTTTGGATTATTAGGCAGCTGGCGTGAAGCGCCTTCTCTTCTGTGGTGTTGGCTGCCAAGTGCAAGGTGTGAGAATACGACGACCTCTCATCTCATTCTTTGTAATCAGCTTCAACTTGACTCGTCTATGTTAATGCAGAGTAATTTCTTAAAAGTGCAGCGCTGAGATCAGTGGAGCATCATCTCAATTTGGAAAAGCTTTACGTTCTCGGGACTAACTGTGGTAACTAAACTACTGCAGTACTGCTCTGTGTTTTATGTTGAGGATGATCAGTGATCAATGAAATATTCAAGTTTGCTTATAACAACCTATTTGAAGAGATGCTTGAGACCTTAAAACTCTTGTTGGCAGTGGATAATGGAACTCGAGAAGGCTTGGACAAATTCCTTAAGGCTGCCAGTACTGAACCAGAAACTGTTCTTCACTATGAGTTCATGCAAGATTACAAGGTTTGGCGGATTCCTTAATCTCTTTTTTAGATGCGCAATGTTACCATTCGTCATCTACCACTATTAGAAGGATACTAGTGCATTTCGGTGTGGTTTTTTGATCCTCGTCTGCCAATGTTTGCCTAGATATGTTCATGTTTGAAAGTTGTCACCGTGATTTTCTTCCATAGGTTCATTTGAAGCATTTCGATGGCCATATCGAAGAGGTAATAACATGGTTTGCTTTTAAATCCCTACTCTAGCTTTTTGGGTGGTCGAGTGTGATGTTTCCTTGCATAAGCAGGTTCCATACTTCTGCCTTCCAGCAAATGATTTGACCGATGTGATCGCTCCCTCGTGCTACAGGTTGACCTCATTACTCTTCTTACGTTATGCCAATTCGCAAAACTTGTACAGTGGCAAAACTGTATCTTGTAGACTTAGTGAGTATGTTGGGGTATGGCTTGAAACATAACCGATATATTTTCTTTATTACAGCTGCTTCGACTACACAAATGGTCTAGCGGTGAGTGTCTTGACCACCATATTAAAACTTTTTTAGTTCTGTTCTTTCATATATGTTCCACTGGTGTAAGCAATAATGACCAATGCAACTATGCCTTTTCAACCTCCCGACATTCTAGGATTTGGTCGTAGGATACATGGGTGTGCCCAAATACGGCGGAGTTAGCATGACACAGCATCCGCAATATGTCACTGTCAGGTGATATCATGAAAACGCTGGACCTATGTTGTTTAGTATCATTTTTATGGATTTGCCTGGAAAAGCGTACATTTATATCATTTGATCATCTGGTGAAAATTGCCAGAAATGAGCGCGGAAGGGAGATGCTCAACTTGGTGAAAGATCTCCTCGAGGTTACCCCAACAATTAGCTCGGTAGTTCATCATCTCTACCATGTGGCAGACGCATTTATATACTCGGTTTTGAACCTTTAAGTTGAGATGCGTTTGTTATTTATAGGGTGACCGGCGTCCATTTGTCATGGAAACTGTAAAGGCTGATGATAATGCTAAACTAGGTAATTCCACTTACACACAGAAAGACATGTCCTTTATACTCTATTTGGCCACAGTAATATGGAGCTCATTTTTATCCTCAGGAAAAGGTCCAACTCAAACTCCTCCCAAGTTCGTCGGCAACATAATAGCCTTCATTTTGAATCTGGCAAGTATTTCTTGCCCATATCGAAATGTTCTGAAAGTTGACAGAATATTCTCCGCTTACCGTTTCTGATGTCCTAACACAGATCGGTCCCAAGGGTCTTGAGTTTGCCCGTTATTCATTGGACTACCACACTATTCGGAACTACCTTCATGTGAATCGTGCTTGGGGAAGAGAAAGGTATGCTTAGTTCGAAAACTATGTGATATGCTTGTGTAAACTTCGGGACATATCTGTGATTTGTGTTAACATCTATGATTGCAGAGCTGATAGACACATGCCTTCGCATGCCAAGAGACTAGTTTCTATGTACAACCAAAATGGCCAAATTGATCAGATGCTTTCAAACAGATAATGGATATTTTCATCGCCACAGATAGATGTCTCAATGGTCGCGACTATCAGTCTTGCCATGTTTGATGTTGTAATGAATAAAAATTCGTCTTCTTTATGTGAACTGATAATGTCACCAATATCCCTTTCTTTAGTCATCTGTTTCCATGTTTCCACCATACTTGTTCCTTCATATCAGTTGCATTCTTGGTAGTTAAGTGAGATGAAGGACAACGACATTCATGTCTGGTTTTTCCAATATATTTGATGTTTGGAAAACTGAGGAAATAATCACAACATGGATTTAGTATTTTCTTTCTCTCTTCTTCTTCCATAGTTTATGGTGTCTAGCTAGATACGATATCACTAAAAGTCGGCAAAATTTGATTGAAAAAAAGTCGTTTGTATCTTAATTTTGTCCTGTGTTTTTCTAATGCTCGTTAAGATCTGCAATTTGACTTGGACTCATTCGGTTAGATTCTACTTCACGTGTGTTGCTGGGCCAAGTTGATCAGAGGCTATTACACATATGCATGATTGAGAAAAAATATTACAGTATGGGAGCTCATGTGGCTTGCTTGTCCATGAATGAATGTACTTGCTGCAACTTTATTTTCTTGATTTAATCTTATCTTTTACTATTTACACCTGTGAATATCATATCATATCATATCATATCATGGATCTTTACTTTCAGTTCAGCAGACTTTTTAGGCGGCTGTAATAATCAAATGATGAGTTGCTAAAAACCCCAAACAGGGAAGGCCTAAAACATGAGAAGCCATGCGCAACAGACACAAATAGAGATCTCACTAAGAGATTCATTCATTAGGATAACAGAAAAGAAGAGCTTCTCTATCTATTCTCGGCAGCCTACTACAGAAAAAAAAACTCAGCCATGGATCATGAAATGACAGGTCTGTGTGTGTCTTCCTTTGACTCGGAGAGATTCTTGTGGACGTGAACTCAATCGCACTATAAATTTGTTTTTTTCTGCACTTAATAAGATCTATTACGTGTTAATGAAAACGACCCTTCTTTTGACATTCTGTACCATATTTATTGGTCAGAAAACTAGTTGATGAGAAGCTGCTGCTGTCAAAATCTTAAATGCATAATACCTCCTTCACATCTTAGTTTTTCCTCCAAACTCAGTTTTTCCTCTCAGCATAAAGAGATACTGAGAGGAATTACAGTACCATGTTATCAAGTACTTGATCCTTACAGTGCGCACCTAGACATGTGCAAGAAAACATGGTCTATCTAGAGTTTTTCTTTTTAACAAGAAAATATTGACTTGTACTACTTACTTACTACTTACCTTAGCAATGGCAGTGAAGAGTCTGCATCACATTGAATAGAAGAATATGGATGCTGAAGAAAAGAATTATGGGAAATAGTTTGGTCCACAATATTCAATGGGTCCTTCCCATATGGACCATTTAGTTTCTTCAAGATAGATAGATATAATCCCATCATTTTCTTGCAATAAACACACCTGCCCAGGACCAGATTTTGTGTGTGTGTTTAGTGTGTGTCTAAATCATCTGCTTCGACACGGCTCGTTCGGATAAAAAAAGCTATTCGAAAACTAAAACGCCGAACAAACCGATCGAGACTGAAGTGGACCGTCGAATATCTGATTTCGTTAACATTGTACACATCCTCAAGAACAGAACAAAAATGAGGACTATTAACTAACTAAGCCAAAGCTCTTTTTCGACCTGCGAAAATGTACAACAGAAAAAGAGAACCTATGAAGAACTAGTTTAAGGTTTGCATCTTTTGCACGAAACGCCGACCGAATGGCTCCTCTGCTTCGTTTCTCTGTTCCATATTTTCCCGATATCTTCTGCGACTCTTATCGCATCTACGGAAGCTCCCGAGAGTCCCCTCCTTGTGAAACCAACTGCGTATAACCCAGATTCGCCTTTCCAGCTATTCGGAAACGGCGATTTTGGGAATCCATTGAAGCTGAAGAACTCACTTTCCTGTAAATAATTTCGAAAAATAAACTATTTGATGAACATATCATGTCCTTGAGGAAATCAGTTTATGACTACTATTGACTTAGATTACAGAACAGAGAATCTAGTGTGAGCCCAACTTCCTTAACTGTCACATGAATCCAATAAAGATTGAATCTTTTGAAGAATATAATGTTTATTACCTTTAGCCACGAGGGGACGTTGCTCGAGTAACCCGTCGCCAGAATAACTGACTCGACTTCGATGTATTCGCCGTCGACGAGCTCGACGCCTCCCCGAGAGAATTTCTTGATTCCGGGGACTATTTTGATATCTCCCGCCTTGACTTTCGAGAGCGTCCCGATATCAAGGACGGGCGTTTTCCCTTGAGTGTTCTTGAGCTCTAGCGGGCCTAAAGAGGGCCTTTTTATCCCGAGATTTTCTACGTTTCCAAGGATCAATCTTGAAGCTGCTAAGAGTATCTTGTCGACGAGCCAAAGTGGCATCCATTTCATCAGCTTAACCGCCAACCCGAACGTCGATTTCCCGAGAATTTCCCGAGGCAGTACGTGTACCTGTCAGCCCAAGAATGATTCAGAAACAGGGGATTTTCGAGAAACAGGGGAGATTAAATGTTTTTTTCTACATGGTAGTTTCAAAACAGGGAATTTTGAAGAATGAATCAGAAAAAGGGTACTTCCAAAGAACATGATATTTTCAAGAAACAGGAGAGATCAAAGCTTCCTTTTTTTATACATGGTATTTTCAAGAAACAGGGGATTTTCAAGAATGATTCAGAAACAGGGGAGATTAAAGCTTTCTTTCTTTTTCTTATTTTCAAGAAACTGGGTGTTTTCAAGAAACAGGGGAGATCAAAGCTTTCTCTTTTTTCCACACGGTATATCAAGAAACAGGGGGGAGATCAAAGCTTTCTTTTTTTTTTTCCGTTTTCTTATTACTCACCGAGCTTCGAACAACCATGGAAGGAAACGCATTGTAATGGCAAAGATCAAGAGAAACTTCCATCCCCGAATTTCCGCACCCAACGACCAAAACCTTCTTCCCGAAAAAGCCCTCGCCGGACCTATAATCGCAGGCGTGAATCACACTCCCTTCGAACTCCTCCCTTAAGCCCTCAAACTCAGGCACTACTTTCTCCGCATTCTCACCGCTGGCCACCACGAGCCACCTGCATATGTACTCGACCGTCGAGCCGTCCCGGCTAGCCACCGTCCTAACCCTCCACAGCCCACACAGCTCGTCGTACCTGGCCGACCTGACCGTCTCCCCGAACCTAGGCTCGAGCTCGAACTTCTCTGCGTAGCCCTCCAAGTAGCTTACGAACTGATGCTTGGAAGGGTATTCTGGGAAATTCTCGGGGAAGGAAACGTAGGGGAGTTCGCAGAACTGCTTGGGAAGGTGTAGGTTTAATCGGTCGTAGGTTTTGTTCTGCCAAAGCGAGGCAATGCAATCGGCCCTTTCGAGGATTACGAAGGGTACGTTTTGCTGTTTGAGGCCCGCTGCTACGGCTAGGCCCGACGGGCCGGCGCCGACGATTATGGGCCCGTTTACTAGCACGCAGCGGCCCGAGAAGAAGTCGTCGTTGCCGTCTGAAAAGGGGTTAGAGGGTAGGAGGAGATGATCGCAGCTACTCATTAAAGGGTTCTTTTTTTTTTCTTTCTTTTTTTTTTTCTTTGTAGTGATGAAGGAGATGAGGATGGAGAGACAATGTTGATGTAAAAAGGATTAAGGAGAGTTTTGATTGTTATGGAGAATGAATGTTATACAGTTATAAATGTTTTGAGTGGGACAGAATGAGAGGAAAGTGAGAGACGTTGAAGTTCTTGCTTGGAACAAATGTATGAATGGGGGATTAGAGATATGGAGAGGTTTAAATAAGGGAAGGTGGTGGTGTGTGTGTGGTCTCAAAGGCCAACTTGTAATTAAGATGTGTGATATCACAACATCTTTTTTTTCATTAAGATTTATCTCTCTCTCTCTCTCTCTCTCTCTCTCTCTCTCTGCAATAAATCTCTCTCTCTCTCTCTCTCTCTCTGTCTCTGCAATAAATGATCTTGAGCCGGCGTTGTGACTGTGGTCTGTGAGTATACTACTACTGTTGTTATTATTGTTATTATATTATTATTACTTTTTTCTTGAAAAATCGGATAAATAGACAATTCTCGATTTGAGTTGGACTGTGAAACAAGAGGCTACTACTTATATGCCTTATTTGGGAAAGGAAAAAATAAACCTTTTTTAGGTAAGAAAAAGGAACTTGTAAAGCTAAAAGATACACTTATTCATTAACTTGATATATTGTTTGTTAACATTTTTAATACTATAGGAAGAATTGAGACCGCAAAGACAAGTTCCATTATCCAAGAACCAATATCGAATTACTATCTATCCAATATCCAAGACCCGTTATGTGGTATTGATCTGTGGGCATAAACATGCCACATCATTGTTCGATATGTCGATCAGTGATCCCTATAATGTGTTAATTAATGCTATGTATCATCTAACGTTGATGTGGCATGACATGGCACGAATCAGTGCCACATCGACAGTTGCCCACGTAAGGTACTCACATAAGGTGAGCACCATAAAATTCCTCATATATATCTACATAAAAATACCTAGTTATATAAAAAATTTGCATATCAGACCCCCTGTCAGAAAAATTTTCATATAATTACCCGTTCAATTGTGTGTAATATTCGAAGTAATAACACTTATTTTAGTTTAGATAAAATAACTAATACATCAAGGGTGTTGGGACATCACTAATAACTGACATGTCAAGACACAACGTTTGTTTTGATTAATTGTTTTGAGGTTTTGGCAAGGTCCACAATTTTTCATCATTAGCCCAACTGATTAGTTTGTTATTTCAAGAACGTCATAATAGTTTTTTGTCAATATATATATATGTATTATATACAATGGCTACACATACAATAAGAGTACCAATCATCCGTGGTAATTGGAAAAAGCTCTTCTATAATACATTCAAGCATCGATCTGGGCAATAGTTCCTTAAATATGGTTTCATGACATTATCTTGATTATGAGCATATTGTAATAATATTAATGTCCAAGTCGAAGAGTGACCACGAAGCAAGGTGATGGATTAACTCGGTGTGCGGCCACGTGAAGTGGGCGAGTTACTACTCTTTGTCCCTCTTGAAATTTGATACACACATTCTTCATTTATGCAACATTATATTTATCCCATTAAATGATTTTGATCGAGAAACGTATATTATTGACGGGGAAAACAAAATCTTTTTGCTTGTTGAACGATATATACTTCAATCACCTCGTTGATGTATCGAATATCGCTAACGAGTGGCGTGGAGCTTTGAGGTTGTCTTAATTTCCTAAACAACGTAATACATATGGACGAGAAGTACAATTACGAAAACAACATAACATATTATTGAAGTCAATAAAATATATCGTGTTAATATGCCGCATCAGCATCCGAAGATCGATTAATGACACCTAAAATGTGTTAATTAAGACGACATAACCTTAGATGCCGATGTGAATGTTGATATAGCACAATCGGCGCCACATCAACTGGTGTCCACATAAGGTGTTCACGTAAGGTGAGCACCATAAAATTCCTCTATATATATCATAGCAAACTATGTACGTTATTGGAAAAGCTTAAAATGAAAGCATGGAAGGACGCCTTTGTTAGTTGGGTTCTCTTCTTTTTCATGCAAGAAACTATACATGTATGGTATTATTATTATTATTATTATTATTATTATTATTATTATTATTATATATTATTATTATTATTATTATTAAAATTATTTATTTTTATCTTCAATGACTTCGGAAAGAGCACAATCAGCCAATCATCATCTCGAATATTTTCATGCTTCTTTAGAAGTATTTCAATCCGTCTTTGCATACATCACGAATCGAAATCTATATTTACTTGAGGATTAGGGTGTTTTGTTGATCTATCTCAATATTTTTCTTATATGACTAACTGACATATATCTTTTTTTTAATGCAATAAGAAACTAACGTATGTTAGGTGGGATAATTGAACGATAAAACAAAGTAAATAAAAGCAAAATAAATTTTGCAAAAGTGATGATTTCTTAAAATTGGAAAGCTGGTCTAGCCAGCTTGTTTCTAGCCCTACTCACTGGAGTGGGTGAGATCGGCTCGTGTGTAGCTAACTCCACTTTACTCGAATTTAAAATTGGTTTCTTTAGTATATTTTAATATTATCAGAAAGAGTCGGAGAAAAAGAAGTAACTTTTGGTTAATGTATCCATTTATAATTGGCTTTTTTATATTTAATTGAATTAATATTATCTTTCTCATTTTGCAAATTGTTGGACAGTGTTCAATCTTCGTATATAGATATATAAACATATATATTCGAACTATTTTAAATCGTCTATTATTGTTTCGTCTTCAATTTTCAATAGCAAACAGATTACTGTTTTATGTTATGATCTATTATTTTTCATTGACATTAGCGTAGCCCATAGGATTTCCCTTTCTTCAACTTCTATTATTTTCACTGGAGTATATTCTGTCGTTCATGCATCTAAATCTATATATAATCAATTACTTCTCCACAAGAAAAATATAATGATGGGAATACTGATTGCATCTTCGACTAAAGTGTAGTATTTCTCTACTCATTATTCCAATGTGAGATCACATGGAGGCACGAATTAAAATTACAAAAATAAAACTTTCATTTTATGTATATATTATATGTAGGTAGATATGATTCCAAGTTCGTACTTCGTTCTAGTTTACAGACATGAACTTTCTGCGTGATTTCATTTGACGGAAATCAAACGGTCCATCATTGCAAATCATTGGTTGATGATTATAATATCTTTTCTGTTATATTAATGTTGAGGGGTGAGTATAGACTGCTATTTGTTCCGTAAAATAGTTAGTTTTTTTGCAATTTTACCATTATATTTTGATTTATTACACTTTAATCCTTTGATTTAAAATTTTATTATTTAATAACTTAATTTGTAATATAACAATATAAAAAGACTTATATGTGTGCACATACAAAGGATGTGCTATATACTAGTATATCTTAACTTTTAGATAGAAATAAAGGAAAAAAATATTTCTTGTGACTTACTAATTTATTACTATTTTATCATGTGAAAAAAGATCCTATTTTACGCTCTTACTTGTTTTAAGAACTTGCATCTATAACTTATAAGTAGGGCGCCGTGCATTCACGTATAGTGAATCATGAATTATAATATATATTTATTTTTTATTCACAATTATAAGAGAATCAATTATGTGCAATAAGTGTTTATATTTATCTATTTACGAGTTAATCATTATCTATACTATTTATTAATTGTTAGGGACTTAAAAACTACCTAATTTGGTGTATCTATTAACAAATTATATTGTGACAAGTGTCTTTTTGGTGTCACTTAACAAATGTAACTGTGCATCTTTTTTAGTGTGAGTTACTTTTCTTATGCACACGCTGAGTGTGTGCCAGTTACTAGTGATATTTATGTGGCGCCGTTTCATAATCAGATTCGGTTAATAAGGTCCGTCGGTAATTATTGTTGGAATGTGTCACGTGTGCGGGGAAAAGGTCACACATCGATAAGTTGAAAGAAAGTAAATGTGTTTATAAGCTTGATGGGCCACTCCTCTTATAGCCAATTGGTTTTAAGAAGGAACCCCATCAAGCTTATACCGGATACCCTTTCTCTGTATAGCGCATGTGCGTGGGCCTCGATAACGGATAAAATACCGGAGGTTCGGCCCGAATTTCTACATGGTATCAGAGCGGGAAGATCCAACTCACATAAAATATATGGCATGTTCGAAAAGAGTGGCATTCCCGCCCTATTAAAAAAAAAAAAAGAAATGGGCTCACACGTGAATGGGGAGTGTTGGAATGTGTCACGTGTGTGGGGAAAAGAGTCCCACATCGATAAGTTGAAAGAAAATAAATGGGTTTATAAGCTTGATGTGCCACTCCTCTTATAGCCAATTGGTTTTAAGAAGGAACCCCATCAAGCTTATACCGGGTACCCTTTCTCCGTGTGGTGCATGTGCACGGGCCCCGATAACGGATAAAATACCGGAGGTCCGGCCGGAATTTCCACAATTATTAGATTATTTTTTTTAATGACTGGAGGCTATATTTTATTTTATAATTCACAAGGATCCTAACCAAATCTTCCTTGTAATTATCGACATAAATCAGTTGGACGTAATAAATCGTCCTTCTATTTGTTTTTTAATATCTATATGTCCATCTGCATGAAATGTCCAAACTGTAATCGTAAATCCATTGCACCCATTAGATTCTCCTATTCTCGTTAGAAACATTCAAAGGATCAAACCGTAGTTTGATCTCAAGTACAAATGATTAAGTTAATCGATTGACTTCACTCTCCAAGAACAAGGTTCATGTGTACATGTGGGGGATTATTTTCTTGATATAGTGCATCCAACGGTAATAACTGAAACCTCATAGTACAATAATATCGCAGGACGACACTATAACGAGGGTCATAAATATTTGTCAGAAGCAAGCTTTGAGAATGAGTTATGATACTTGAGATGAGAAGCTCATGTGATCACATGAACCCAACATATAATAAAATCTTTTTCCCCATTCTTTCGTTGGCATGTGAAATCAAGAACTTTCTATCGTATTTGTTAGTACTTATTCATCTCTTCTAACAAAGTGCTTCTAAATTTAGTACGAGTATCAACAATTGGTTGGTCAAAGTCAAACTGGGGACTACACATTAATGCAACAATGGATACTCATTGTTTGCTCCAAGTTTTTTTCTCCACATGGATCTTAATGATGGCTCAAATGCTTCCTCACATTCGATTAGTAAACTGGTCAACTGTTAATGATTAAGTAACTACTAATCAACCACGAATATTAGAACATCTATAATTAAAAGAAGTAATAACAAACAAAACAAAGCAACAAAGCATCCTTAAAACTAATTCTTTCTCCACATTTATTACCATGAGAGAATTCTACGCAAGAATCCTCATAACCAAAGACAAAAACCCACGCTCTTATTACATACATCTCGGGCCCAACCAGCATAATCAGAAGCCCGGAAACAACGAAAACTAAAAAAACATGGAATTTTAACAAAATCAGCCAATAAATAAAAAACAAATATATAAGCATTCGATTTTTGATCACTTCTTGTCAGTAGTGCTACCCATGCCTAGGGTATTCTTGACTCCATCGATGGCGCCTTGAGCCATATGGGCCATTTGCTCGCCCGTCTGTTGGAGGAAGCTAGCGTTCTCTTCCTTGCTTTGTTGGGTCTCTTGTGGGGATTTCCCAGCTGCATCGCACGCCTTGTCGTGGGCTTGGCTCGCACTGTTCTTTGCAGATTCAACCCATTCCTCAGTCTTAGCCTAACTCACATTTAGCATTAAAAAAAAGACACCATATGTATTAAATTTATTGAAACGAGAGCAAGAAATGTACGTATGCATGCATGAGTAGTACCTGGGCCTGGCCACGGTTTTGCTGGGCGCTCGACATTTTTTCCTAATTTGATGTTCGAAAAGGATATAGATGGATTGAGATTTGAGTTACAAGTTTTGCTTTTTTCAATTGCATGGTGTTATTTTCCATTTCATGGGGTATTTATATAGGGTGTGAGGTGCCAACTTTAATTAGATAGGATTAGCTGATGGCCAACGAGTGAATCGCTGCTTGCAGTTGCGATTCTTGTGGAGCGCCCGCAGTACTAGTGGCGCAAAACGTGTGTCACTCATTGTTTCCAACAAGAACTTGCTAATGACCATACATGCAATGCAATTTTTTTGTTTTGTAAATTTAACTTGAAAAAAAAAGTATCCAAATATTCAGAAATAGAGAAAAAGCTGGCTCTTCACAATATGTACTACCAGCTCTCAGATGAAGTTCTACAGAAAGCTAAGCTTCTTCCTCCTCGCACTAACAAACAGCGAAGAGAAAAATCCCCAAAGAATCTCAAAAATAAAATAATCAATCACCAGCCAATAAACCTATATACAAATTACTACGCAGTCAGTGTTTCCTTATTACACACGCACACTATATGCTATTGCATCGAAGCCATGGACGACGCTTCTCCGTGCTGCAATAATAAAGGCCGAGCCACCCCAACTGCTAAATCCTCGCCTTCCTCAGCGTCCTTTATACTATCGCCTTCCTTCATCTTCCTAACAAACGCGGAAAACCTCGTCCAGTTATCGGGCCGAAACAGAATAGTTCCCATCCTCAGATACGTAAAGGCGCACATTCCCAGGGAAGAAGACGACCTGAAAATCCGCTCGAGCGTGCACTCGTCGTACCTCGGAAGCGCGTTCTCCCCGGCCAGCGGGACCCGCGCCGCCCTCGCCGCCCCTGCCACCTGCCCGACGAGCCTCTCCGGCGAGCAAAGGGCTTCCGAGGGCCGCTGCTCGTCGTCCCTCATCTCCACGCACGTGAAGTTGAGCACCGCTCCCCAGCGGGCCAGCATGCGGGCCACGGGGAGGTAGCCGTCGCGCCGGCGGGTGTTGTAGTAGCCCGCGGTCAGCTCGGGGGCGTGGGCCCGCGTGCCGTAGTGCCAGTGGATTCCTGCGACTTTCGCCGAGATCTTGATCACCGAGGGCTCGCTGGGGGAGGAGGAGAAGGCGTTCTTGGCTCTGGCGAGTACCCTCTCGCCGTGGTCGAGGAGCATCTGCGAGTACCACGAGAGGAAGAATTCGCCGTAGGGGGTTTGGTAGCCGCCGTTTTCCTTCTTGAAGAAGGTCGTTTCTTCGGGCCGGCTGTTGTAGTGGCCCGCGTCGGTGGGGCCCGAGAGGCCCCATTCGGGCCTGCCGTTTGCTTCGGCTGCTGCTCTCAGGCTGCTGAGCATGTACTGAAAAGTGGTGGAAATAGGGGGAAGTGGTTCTGAGATGCTGGATGGTTGTAAGAACATTATTATTAACGCGTTAATATACCTTGTCGTAACACTGGAAAGCTCCGATCCCAGGGAATTTCCACGTCCCGTTTTCCTCGGGATAGGATGGATATCGAAGCTCCCCGGCGGGACCCATCCCAACTTGGATTTCCTATTAGGTTTATTACCGAAAAAGTAGTAAGAATCAACGGTGCAGAGCCAAATAAATGGGCACTTGTTACCACTATGGTGTTGCCTAAGAGATGCTCGAACGAATCCCTAAACGCCCGCATGAAATCAGCGTAACACTGCATGGGCGTTCTTCCCTTCAGCACCGGCAAGGCGTCGCAGCCGAGGGAAACGTATTCGTAGTTCCTTCGACCCCACTGATCTGTGTAACAGAGGTCGGGATTTTCGTCGAACTCCTCCAAGACCCATTTCGGCAGTGGAGTTCTGCGATCGAGAGGACAAACGAGGACGCACGCAGTCAAAAAACAGAAGTGGTTCTATGTCTTATCGATTTTTCTTGCAGGAAATGTTTCAGATAACTTACGTGCAAGAGTCTCCAACGTTTCCACCGCACCTATGAAAGGACATGACGGCCTGAACTTTCAATCCGTACTTTTTTGCCATAGCCAGGAGCTCGTCGTACCCACGCCAATCATACTTGCCGGGCTCTTCACGCTCCACCACGCCCCACCAAACGTCCATCATTATCCCTTCAACGCCTGCACTTTTTAGAGCTGTGAAGCTAGCGCTCACAATCTTCTTACGATTCACCGTGTGCTGCCACGTCACGCTGTCCAAAGGCATCATTACGTACACAGGGACACCATTCACGTCCTTGACACGTGGGGAACGGCCGCCCACTGTGTGAAAGTATTCCCTGATGAAAGGAGGAGTTTAGGGCTTGGAGGCTCTGAAATCGGACTCCGTGAAGTAATTTTCTGGCGAATAATTTAGTATCGAAAGCATATAAAGGTATCCATCCTTTTACGTTACGCCGAGAGAGTATGTACCTTCCGGCGTCATCCGATGTCAGCAACGCCTGCGCCGCCATGGACGCGGGGTTCGACGGCGGCGACGGTACGTGGGACGCACGCCCTTCCGCCTCTCTAATCGCCGGTATCCGCAGGCTCGCAGACGCCGGAGGCCTCCACGAGGCGGCTGTGGAAGGAGGCTCGCCTGACGTGGACGAGTGCGACGTCGTCGGAGGTGCGCCGGAGATTCCTCCGATTTGGTGAGGTAAGCTCATCGCCATAATAAGATATAATAATGCAGTAGGGTTTAAACAGATTAAAGACGAAATAACGAGGTCTTGGGCGAGTTTGGTGGGTACGAATGGTATGATATATGGCATAGAGGTTTTGTTTCGTGGATTTGTTTTGGATAAGAGGACACGTGGCATCATATGAAGTTAGAAAAGTTCAAATTTGACCTATGCTGTGCATATCCGATGTTTATTTACACATATACAAAATTATGTTAACTTCTTTTAAATAATATTATTCTCGTGCTTAAATCCTATGGACGGCTGTGATTTAACTATGATACAAACAGTATGGTCGATCGGTGTTGTCGACTGTCGTAGTGAAAGGTTGTGGCTGTTTTGCCAGTCATAAATTGTATTAAATATTTATGACAAGAAATAATAATTTAAATAGTTAGTTTCAAAATTCAAACTACGGTCACACAGTTTATCCTCGTATTTTATCAAGGATGTAAATGAGTTTTTTTTTTTTTTTTTGGGTAAATTCACTAAACAAGAAAGAAAGAAGGTATAGAAAACGTTCTTGATGTCGCACAAGACGCAAAACAAGCGGTAACATTCTACCGGCCGCACAACAGACCAAACAACCCAAGACATCCAACAAAAGTCCCTATGAGACCCTGCTCGTATTTGGTGGTATGCCATATAAAAAGCATTTTACCCATTTAGTTTTTCTTTTTAGTTACTTAAATATAAAATTAAATTTCATTAATTAAAACATTTTAACTTAAGTTGAAACTCGCCTCTTTAGAGCTCATTTCGTCGACGGAAACAAGCTCGAACTTACTTACAACTAGTACTGTTAAAACGGGCCGGCGGGGCGGACCGGCCCGTAACCCGCAGTGGCGGGGCGGGTGCGGGTAAGCCCGCCTCCTGGCGGGTCTGGAAATTTAAGGCCCACCCCGCCCTGGGGGTAGCGGGCCTGGCGGGCTTAGCCCGCCAATTAAAAAAAAAGAAAAAAAATAAAAATAAGAAAAAGTAAGAGAAAATAATAAAAAATAGGAAAAAATAAGATAAAAATAGTAAGAATAAACAAAAATAAAGAATTTAAGTTGGAAAAATATCTAATTTTTTATAAACTTTTTTAATTTTAATTTATTTTTATGTTATTAATTACCAATTATAGCTAAAAAATATAAAAATCATCATAATTTATTTGTAAATCTTATATTTTAAAATAAAAATATAATATTTAATTTTTTGGCGGGCTTGCCTGTGGCTCGTCGGGCCCGCCCCATCAAAGCCCGCGCTGGGGCAGGGCGGGCCCGTTTGACAGCTCTACTTACAAAAAATTTAAAACGCAAGTTAAACATTAAAATAAAATTATAAAAGCTTCCGAATAGGTTCGACAGCTTTCGAACAAGCACGACGAATCTTGAGCTTAACGTGCATGATGAGTTCGAGCAAAGTTCGCCCATCAAATCCCTTATTTTCTTTTCTTTTTTCAATTTTTTTATTTATATCGAGTTATCTAGAAGAAATGAGGATAATATGTTGTATATTTTCAAAGCTTTCGACCAATTAAAAACCCCTAAAAGCATAAATAATAATTCACCCTTCTTCCCTCCGATTGCCGGAAAACCACTGACGAATTCTGCCACAGCAGCCACCGGTCCCAACTTTCCCCTTCCCTATTTTGCCCCTTCGTCGGCTGTCATCCCTCCCTCCAAATAGATCCAAAATCTAGGGGCGTGTTTGGGAATTTATGGCTGCTGCCTCTTTTTGTTTCGACGATCTGAATTGTTGTTGAGTTGGATACGTATCTCAGCTGAGATTCGCAGTTCGAGTTCAGTTAATAGATCGCGCGTGTTGATAAGGATTATGGGCTCCTCGGGGATTTGGCCGGAGAATTCGACCTCCTCTTCCTCCAGAGATCCGACTCGCTCGACGGAGGTGGATGGGGGATATTCCAGGCAAAGGTTCGATTTTTTGCCCCAATTTCAGCTCAGCTTTGGGTTTACCGATTCGTAAATTGATTTTGTTGGACCTAATTTTTGTTTCGTGAGGGGGCTTTCTCTGGTTACTGTGTGCTAGATTATGTTAAAAGTAGGCGTTTGATGAGATCTTTGCTGCCTATCTTTTGATTCCTAGACGTGAATCTAAGTGATTTGTTCTGGATTTATTAGAATTTCCGATGGCTATGTTGGGATTGGATTCTCGGACCTCTTGATTTTATATTACTATTGATTAGGAATTGGTGTTTGCATTGGCTGAAACGTAGGGGATTCAAGACTGGCTGTGTGAGTAAGTAGTTGCACGGTTTGATTCATGTGTTGAGTAGCTTGCTTGTTGCGTTTGTGCTGTATTCTTTATCTTGTTGTGTAGGAGTACGAATATACGCCCAACTTCCTCTATGTTGTCCGTGGATGTGATATTTTCTTTTTCAACAGTTACATTGATTATACTGTTTCACCGCATGGATGATGGATGTTGTTTTTATTGTTTTGCCTCTTCTCTTAATATTTTTCTCTTCAGTCTTCAATTCATTAGGCAAATGATTTCGTCAATATCTTTATGTTGGCTTGGTTTCCCATTATCAGAAAATTTCAACTGGACTAAATATGTAGTTCTGTCTGCAGCAATGTGTTTATACTGTTGGCTCAGAGGGAAATATCCCCCCAGACAAAGCGATCTCCCAAAAGATTTTGGCACAAGGTATCAAACTGTGCTGTTAATTGCTCTATAATTAAAAGTGAGTCGGCAAATGATGCAAGACAGGGACTTCGATCATGGTATTTTGGCATTCTCTGCTTCATTTTTACAATTGCTAATTACTCCTCTGCTATATTGATTATTGGTATTTATCAATTGCTTCTGAACTACAGGGCAGAGGCTGAGTCTTTGGAACATCTATCGTCCAAATATTGTCCATTATTGCCTCCACCTAGGTCGACCATTGCGGTGTCCTTTAGTCCAGATGGAAAGACGCTTGCTTCCACCCAGTAAGTCCACATATCTACTTATGTTTGTATGCACACGTGTCGTGTTTATGTCTCTATTGAAATATGCTTATGCATGTCTTCTTATTCTGCAGTGGAGACCATACAGTTAAGATAATTGATTGTGCTACTGGAAAATGCTTGAAGGTACTCAGTGGTCACCGGAGAACGCCCTGGGTGGTAAGATACATTCGTTTATGTTTAACTGTTTTGGCAGGGTTAACTTTTTGTTTGGATTCTTGGAAAAACATCAAACAAGTGATATTTATTAGAATGGAAATATAAAAGAAATTAATCAGCTATTTTATTTTGGCACCAAATGGAAATTATATCTTTGCTGTTTGGTATTTTCGAACTCCATCTATGGGATATCTGCAGGTGCGGTTTCATCCTCTTTACCCTGAAGTTCTTGCAAGTGGAAGTTTGGACCATGAAGTTCGCCTATGGGATGCAAAAACTGGGGATCTCATAGGATCACGCGATTTCTGTAATTACCCAGTACTTGCATATAGTAAATGCTTTCTCTTCCCTTAATGTTGTGTTCCTGACAAATATCATTTATGGCAGACCGTCCTATAGCTTCAATGGCTTTTCACACCCAAGGTGAAATATTGGCTGTGGCATCTGGGCACAAGGTTAGAAATTAACGAAATAGCTTTTGACCACGTTGTCATAAAGAATTGCTTAATTTGGTAAGTTTATTTCTTTGGCAGCTCTATATATGGCATTATAACAGGAGAGGGGATGCCTCTTTCCCCACTATTATACTAAGGACAGAACGGTCTCTTCGTGCGGTACATTTCCACCCAAATGGTGCCCCTTTACTTCTAACTGCTGAGGTATTTCTCTCATAGTATACGGATTTTTTAACTATATTATTATTGTGCGAGTTCTATACCATAGCTCTTTTCAGGTAAATGATCTTGACTCTTCGGACCCTTCAATGTCGATTGCAACTTCTCCTGGGTACTTGCGCTACGCTCCGCCCACTATATACCTTGCAGATACAAACTCGGTCCACCGATCAAATTCTGGAAGCGAACCACCAATCATGTCTTTACCATTTGATATCTGGCCTTCACTTGGCAGAAGCGATGGTAATTCACTTTCCCAGCAAACTGATGCTGAAAGAAACCATAATGTTTCACAACAGAGAACTAGTTCTTCTTCATCTGTTCGACTTCTTACTTATTCGACTCCGTCTGGTCGGTATGAGCTTGTGCTGTCTCCGATTCATTCTCCAGTGCGAGAAGAGGGACAGTCCAGTTCTTCGGCGAGGGACGTCAACAGTGGTTCTATTTATCAACCAGGTGTGGGTGCTATGGTAACAGACGTGCCAGCTGAAGAGAGAACTAATCAGTTTTTCCCCTTTGGCGATTCGACCTATTGGGATGTCCCATTTTTGCAAGGTTGGTTGATTGGTCAAAGCCAAGCTGGTCAACATGCGATGCAATCACGAGACGAAGGTTTGCCTCCACAAAGTTCGACAGGAATTCCTTCATCAGTGGTCCCTCCATTGTCTTCTAATGCTGATATTTCGAGAGTTTCTGCAAGATCTAGTGTAAGGCAGAGATCTTCACGTGAGAGGACAAGAATAGGACATGGATCTAGTGGCAATACTTCTTTGAATAGTGTTCCACAAGAACAGAGCAATTCCCAATCTTTCATGAGCCAAGTCCAGTCTGAGGTGGCTACATCATTGGCTGCAGCTGCAGCCGCTGAGCTGCCTTGTACGGTGAAGCTGAGAATATGGTCTCATGATGTGAAAAATCCTTCTGTGCCACTTGAACCCAAACAGTGTGGCTTAACCATTCCACATGCCGTACTATGTAGGTTAGTTGTGCTCTTATTTATTTCCATCAAATATTAACAGGTCACTGATTCAGCAGCGAAAGTACCTTGGAAATATTGAATCAAGAGTCGTGACTTAGTTTTTACAAGAAAACAAGAGCAAAATGTATTTCACTTGTTTTAGTCCTCACTGGAACTTTTCCTCTATTTGTGACCACTCAAATGCTTCAATGTGCTTGCAAATTGACAGTGAAATGGGTGCACATTTTTCGCCATGTGGGAGATTTTTAGCAGTCTGCGTGGCATGTATAAAGCCGAGCATTGACCCTGATCCTGGGTTCTCTGCTCGGGTTCCACATGATTTTGCCAGGGCATCAACATCTCCGACTAGACATCCAATTTCTGTCCACCAAGTCATGTATGAGTTACGAATATATTCCCTTGGAGAAGCCACGTAAGTTATTTTTGTGTTTCGAACCTTGCATATTGCTTTTAGTTGGCTGTCCATTTCTGATGTCTTTTCTGTTAATTTTTTTCGGCAGATTCGGTAAAGTGCTAGCCTCGCGGACAATTAGAGCTGCTCACTGTTTAACCTCAATACAGGTTTTTGTTACGATTTAATTTTAACGTGAGACCATCAAAATTTCATTCATGAATTTAGTAAAATAATGGAAACTTTATAACGTGTACTAAATGTGTTGTCTTTATGTAAATGTCAACCTGGTTAACTAAATTTGAATACTGATGTTGCAGTTCTCTCCTACCTCGGAGCATTTGTTGCTAGCTTATGGCCGGCGCCATACTTCTCTTCTTAAAAGTGTTGTAATTGATGGAGATTCTACTGTACCTATTTACACGATTTTGGAGGTGAGATTTGTGTTTTCGTTTTCATCTACTGGTTTCTTGTATGGATCTCGTTAAGAGTTATGGGTGCTTCTATTAACTTGCTTTCCACATACCCGCTGTTTGATTGCCTGTAAAGCCTGGTTCCATTCAAATGGCATTTTGTGAAACTGCTAGGTGGCTGTTAAATGCTGCTAAAACATCATATCCCTGGTTATTCATGTTGCCTTTGATCATTCCAAAATTCCTACCTCCCTATTTTTACTTACTATTTATGTATCCCTATCATATATTATAGTTTGTTTTATTTTTGCATTTCTTGCAGATCTTCAGAGTTGCGGATATGGAACTAGTAAGGGTTCTTTCTAGTGCTGAAGATGAGGTTAATGTAGCTTGCTTCCATCCTTCTGTGGGCGGTGGCTTTGTATATGGAACCAAGGTAGGCAAAGAAGCTTCTCAATGTACTTTTTTCTACCCGCAAGCTTCCTTAAACGCATAAATACGTGTTCATTTATTTTAAATATCAACAGGAAGGGAAGCTAAGACTTCTTCAATGCAATATTTCTAAAGGCTTTAAATGCGAGGAATCCTCTGCCCCAGATGATAATACCATGTTTGAGGTATTTGCTGGATGATCTAATCTTGATTATTGAAGTTTTCATACTTCAATTGCATTCAACTTTTGACGTTTCAATTCAAACTATTGACATCCATGTTTGCTTGTAATTTATGTTGCTGCTTACTAACTTGTGTAATCTCGGTTGAAGGTTCCAACGTATGCACTTGAAGGCTGATTATGCATCAACCAAGAGGGAGACTATATGACTTCTCAACCAAAAGTGCGCCTAGGTAAAAACAGGTAGTTCGCTGACTTACACACACGTTGCTGAACAAGTATGTTACCAAGCAGAGTCTGAAAAATAAACCAACTCTGGCAAGGCGTGTAAGGACGAGCGCCAACTCGCTAATAGGTTGATGCTGGTTGAGAGCTTCCTATACTTCCCTTTTTTTCTGCTTATGATGGTGTAGTAGACTTGTATGCATTGAGCTTGATAAGCGTGTTTTCGAGGTCTAGGGAAACTATTTATCTTATCTTCGACTTGGCCTTTGTATATCACTGCGAGTGTAAGGTTGTCATTTATACCACGATATCTTCTGCTGTCTTGAGTTTTATCGGGTGAACTGCGGTTTAAGGTGTTCATTGATGGCACAGTAAACTTATTTATTAATCTACTTTGATAAATAGACCATTTTACTCTGCAAAATAAACAAAATCAGGTTTATAACAGGCTAATTTCATCGTCCGAAGTAGCCCCTCCAACATCAAATAGATCGACCCCGACCTGGGATGCGCCTCATCTGCTACAAAGAAACTATGCGTACGGTCGCTCACAGTTATCCAACTAATCCCGGGCGTCTTCCTCAATCCTCTCTCCTTCATCTTCTTCCTCAGTTGGGCCACTTCATCCCACCTCTCTGAGGAGGCGTATAAATTCGACAGCGATACGTAGTTTGAAGAGTTCTCAGGTTCCATCTTCATCAGCGATTCGTGGGCCAATTCTTGAATCTCAAGGTTCCCATGCTGCACAGAAGCAGAAATAAGTGCCCCCCAAATGCTCGGCCCTGGATTGAATGGCATGCTTCTAACGAACCCTAACGCCCGATTAATTTGCCCCGATCTGCCCAAGAGGTCGACCATGCAAGAACACATCTCAACCGTTGGATCGATCGTATGTTCGGTAACAGCAGAGTCGTATACTCTTATCCCTTCATTTAACAATCCCGCCCTGCAACAGGCCGAAAGAACGCAGACTATTACAGTGGCGTCGGGCCTTAGTCCACTCTTTATCATTTCGTCGAATGACTGAATGGCCCTTTCGCCGTGCCCGTGTAAGCTGTACCCTGAGATAATTGAGCTCCATGAGATTGCGTCTTTGTGAGTACATTCGTGGTTGAAAACCCTAACACCGTAGGTTAGACTCCCGCATTTGGAGTAGGTGTCGATTAGGGCATTGCAGAGAGAGGTTTCTCGGTTCAGTTCTTGCCTGACTGCAAAGCCGTGGATTTGCTTCCCCCCTTTGAAATCGCTGCAAGCTGGTAATATGCTGACGAGGGAGACCTTGTTGGGTACGATCCCATCTTTCTGTCGCATTTCGCGGAAGAGAAGCAGTGCTTCGTCGAAGTCATGGGAATTTGCATAGCCATTGATCATTGCTGTCCAGGTAAAAACGTTTCTTTGGGTCAACTGGTCGAATATTCTTCTGCCCAGGCTTACTCGGCCGTTCTTACAGTACATGTCGATCAAACAGCAACCTATGTGAATGTCGCTGTCTGAATGCGAATTCAAACCGCTTTTTATTGCATAGCAGTGGAGCTCCCTTCCATGGCTACGTTTCTCGCCCTTTTGGTTGTCTTCGCAGCATAATGAGATGAGAGTTGACACTGTAAATGCGTCGGCTTTCAGCCCTTCATCTGCCATAAGCCTTACGAATTCCGATACTTCAAAATTGCGAGACGAATCGAGGAGGCCCGTTTTCGCGTGAAGGGTTATTACTGCGTTCCACGACGTCACTGTTCTTACGGGCATTTCATCGAACACCTTCAGGCAATCATGGAAGCACCCACATCTACCGTACATGCTCATCAAGGAATTTCCCACCACGACATCGGATACTAACCCAGTTCTCAAACCCCTTCCGTGCACCATCTCTCCGCTCGAGAGCTCGCCGAAATCCCCTACGCTTTTCAACACGGCGGAAAAGGAAAACTCATCGGCGAAAGCCGAAGCTTCGCACATCCACTTAAAAAGCTTCAAGCTTTCCTCTAAAAGGCGGTTCTTTGCGTACCCGCTGAGAAGGGCGTTGCAGACATGCGAGTTCTTCGCCGATAAACCGTCGAAGACGAGCCGAGCTTCGACCAAGCACTTGAAATGGCAGTAGGCGAAGATGAGTTTCTGGGATATGATCGAATGTTCAGTTAGGCCTAGTCGATGGGCCCTCGCGTGAGATTGGTGCGCGAGCTCTAGCGAGTGGGTTTCGATCGACTGTTCAAAGAGGTTCAGAAGAGGAATTGATGGCTCGAGTGTGTGATACAGAGAATGAGCTACGCGCCTGAGAGAAAGGTCTTTGGTGCGTGAAATTGTGGAGAAGATAATCATGTGAATCAGTTCTTGAAGCACACACACACACACACACACACACACGAGGCAGAAGAAATAGTTTCGAGAAGAAAAGCAATTTATATAGCGTTACTGCATAAGACTATGATTTCGTAGTTCACTCCTAAGAATCACTCACACAAAAGGCTACGCAGAAGAAAGATCGCAAGAACTACAGCAGACTTCCACAGAAGGTTGAAGCCAGGCTATTGTAATAACCAGCTATGTCCATGAAATCTCCACTAAGTAAACCATCCAAATTCCACATGATCGTATTATACTACTCACTTGATGATGGCTGTGGTAAAGTTGCACAGCCGTCGATCATAGGATAAGCAAATCCTTGCTGGCATGGAACGCAGCGAGGATATGAGTTGTCCGAAGCAGAAGGCGCCATTATTATCGGTTTCTTCTTGTCTCTCTCATCGATCTCCCTCCCATTGTTGTCCATTTGACCCTGCTGATAACGTTGCTGTTGAAATCGTTGCCTCTTTAAGAAGCGAACCAGCGATTTCTCGGGATTCTTTTGCTTCTTGAAGAGAGTTCTACAGTAGTTCTTGATTTCGTTATCTGTTCTTCCCGGTAAATGTCGAGCTATTTTCGACCATCTGTAAATCAACATGCTCATCCATCGTCATATCTGATACTAAGTATTGATTCTTTGATACAAGTGAAGAAGAAATACCTATTACCCCATCTAACATGAAGCTCAAGAATCACACTTTCTTCTTCAGGGGTTATCTCTCCCCTCTTAAAGCCTGGCCTTAGGTAATTCACCCATCTTAATCTGCAGCTTTTTCCATTCCTTCTCAATCCTATCGATATGCATCAGACGAATACTAAATAACATCAACATTTCTTAATTAGAGTTTACACGTACACACAAAAACCTGCAGCTCTAGGCACATTGTTCCATCTTCCTTCACCATGCAATTTAACGTAGTCAATGAGCAGCTTGTCCTCTTCATCAGTCCAAGGGCCTTTCTTCCACCCTTCCTCGAGCACCCACGAACGCATAATACAGTTAAATCTTACTAATATATATGTAGAATGATCTTATACGCAGAGTTTATTGCCTTTGCCGTAAATTTGCACCTGGGATCTGAACTTCGCCATCAATGTTCTTGAGTGTCGTTATCACAGATCCTATATAAAGAGCTTACGTTAGTGGGATTGGTAGTTCATTAGGCTCTGATCGCTACCCAACGTTTGTCTCTTACGGCAATAAACTAACATTTCTTTCCATCTTCCATCGTCTGAGTAATCGGTCAGCTGTAGTAAGGACTGTTGACTGAATCATTCATTGTTCATTCGTTGTCAAATATCTGTTTGGCTTTTTTGAACGTAGGTTCGTTTCTTTTGACTGGGATTTCATTTAATCTAATTGGACGAAGTTTTCAGTCAGGGAAGGTTAAACATTAGTACATTCATTGTTAATGATGGCCGGCTCAGCCATTTCGGGCCCTAAACGCCGTCCTTTGTCTCTGCAGCCCGGCCCGTATGGGCTGCTGAAGAAGCCCGCATGGATTAGTAAGGACTAATTGGGTCGGGTTTAGTCAACCCAATGGAAGAATCAAAAGGCTAACCGTAAATTTTGACCCGACCCGTTCTATAGCTTTAGTCGAACGCTTTCTGTTGATAGATATATTCACGTAAGTTCCAGTTTCTGGGGGAAAGGAAGGGATCAATCGATCGATTCGATTAAAGCAAAATGGAGGAACCAAAAGCTCTGAAGAAAATGGCGGACGCATTCGGCGAGTTGGCCGACGTCATCAATCGGAGCTCAGGTGGAGAAGAGGCTCGCGTGGAGCTCGCTCCGTTCTCGAAAGCGTGCGCCCCGCGCCCTCGTGTCTCCCCTGTTTCGATGCCTTGGAATCGCCTTCAAATTCGCTGAGCTCGACTACGTTGCTAAAGTAATTGTCTCTGTCTTTTTCGTCTTTTGCCGATTCGCAGTTCTTCGTTCTTGCTAGCTTCGCTGGTAGGCGTGATCTGTTCGATTTGTGGATCGAATTTCACGTATTTGGGCACTTCGCTTGAGCTTGAGTTCATTCAATATGGAAACCTTGTGAAGCAGCTGCTTGAAGTTAGAAGTGAGAGTGATTGGTGGATGTCATTAGGCTTCTGTTTCTGCTAGGGATATTGATTGGTTGGTTTGACTGCGCAAGTTCGTTGTTACTGTCTTCTCCTCTTAATCAGTTTACTTGATTGATAGCCTCAATATGCAACTTTGATGCAAAATGCAAAGACATTCATCAGTGAATTCACTTCTTTTGAACTACGTTTGTGTGTGTATGGTAGATGTTGAACTGCGTTTCCCTTTTGTAGTTTTAGAGCCATCAAGTTCTAGCTAGACTATAGGATGATACTACTATGCCTGCAAATCTGCGTATGATGAGGTTACAGACAGGTCGATGATCTTCAAATTTGTGGTTATGACAACATCTAATGGCTCTTCGATATATTATTTCAAACTTGTGGTTGCAGGTCGATGATCTTGCAGAGGCGTCGAATTCTATACTGACAATACCGTTGATGATGGATGGAGACATCAAAGCAGGCTGTGTACGAAAGGCAGGGAGCCATACAAGGAATCTGCTGAGGGTAAAGCGTGGTTTAGACATGGTCAAAGTTTTGTTTGAGCACATAATCACTTTAGAGTATGTTCTTCTCTCCGCCCTTTCTCCCTCAGCTTATCGTTACGAGATACGACATATTGCTGATCGATTTTCTTGAATTCGATTTCATTTTCCTTTCTTTTTTTTCTGGCTCTCAAAATCGTACGTATTTACACCTCGGTCTGTCTGTCTATGCTTCGAACCAGGGGAAACTCTCTGAAGGACGCAGCTTCAAAATCCTATGCGCAAGTATTTGCACCATACCATAACTGGGCTGTTCGAAAGGCTGTGAGCGCTGGTATGTACGCCCTCCCTACGAAGGCTCAGCTACTGAATAAACTGAATGAAAACGGTGAGTTTTTGTGATCATTGAAGTCCACTTTTGTCCGTTGTTTCGTCTTTCTTTCATTCCTTTTTATTTGAGTTCGCTCTGCTTTTTCAGAAACATCAGCCAAAGTTCAAATGCAGAACTTCATATCCTCTGCATCCTCAGTTATTGCATACATTGATGGGCTCTTCATCTCAAGAGAACTGGGCATTGATTGGTGAAAGTGATCGTGAGATTGATGAGAGAGGTCATTCATTGATCGACCCCTTTTGTATCGGCTAAAGATTATTGTTCTGCTTGTACTAATTATTGCTAATGGGGGTGGCAATGAAAACAATCTGAAAGAAACAGTTGTTAAAAAAGTATCATCAATAAATAAATTTTATTAGATAAATAAAAATTAAATATTTCGTGGTCGGCAGGATTCGAACCTGCGCGGGCAGAGCCCACATGATTTCTAGTCATGCCCGATAACCACTCCGGCACGACCACTTTGTTTGGAATTGCTATAGATTTTAGTGTTCTAAGTACACGTTTACCTTACAAAATCAACATTTTGTTCATTTCTGATTAAATAGGAACATAAATCTCACGACTAGACTTAATGTCATCACGACATCTCATCCAATCCATATTACTCTGTTTTAAATTAAATCACAAGAAAACCCACAAAGCATTTCAACACACAAAGCGATGTAAAAGTCTCAACATGATCCATAAAAACCATCCAAGGAATGAAAAATACGTTTTAGAACATTCAAACTATGAATCACACTTTATTAGCAGCTGCAGCAGCAGCAGCACGAACAAAGCTAACACGAGCCTCGACTATCCCAGTCGCTTCTCCCTTGACGAACTGAACAATGCAGTGATCATTTGGGTTCACCATGTTCGATTTGCAGAGAGACTTCCATCCACCCGAGTAATACGTCTTCTTATTATCGTCCCCCCAATTCTTGCTTCGAGACACCGTAAACTTTCTCCCGCTTGGATCGAAAACAGACATAATCGCAGGGAATTCGATGTTGTTCATTTTCAAGACATGCTTAGGAACAAACTGTCGCATAATGGTAAGAGAAATGGAAAAACTGAGAATTAGATTGATCAAAGACAAAACGGGATTTTGAAAAAATCGTGTTGTATGTCTGAGATCATACCAGCTCGGCCCTTTTAACAGTCTTAAAGTGCGTCACAAAGTAGGGATTTTTAGGGCGAGGAGCCAATCCAGCCGCGAAAATCTCAGTGCCAAGCCATTGATCGCGCCTCCTCTGCCTTTCCTTACCTCCTCGGCCTAAGTCGAAATAACACAAGGAAAACCGATATCGAGCGAAGTAGAAGCATTTTGGAGATAAGCCCATGAGAAAAGATTGAATCTTGGAAATCCACAAGTTGAAAAAAATAGAAATAACACAAGGAAAACGATATCAGGAGAAGTGGAAGCAGTTTGAAATTAAGCCCATGGGAGAAGATCGAATCTTGGAAGTGCCCAAGTTAAAAAAATCAGAAAATGCACTGCCAAAAAGATCGAATCTCGGAAAAATGACATTTTGCATATTTACCAGTGTAGTCCTCCGCGGCGGCGTCATCTTCATCCTCAGCCTCGACGGTATTCATGCTCGACCCTCCAATGGTGTCTTCATCTCCATGAACTGGGTCCTCGACTTCCATGTCATTTGTGCCCGAACCACCATTGTTGTCTTCATTACCATGAACTAACGAATCTCCATTGTTGTCGTCATCCTCAAGTAATATAGGATCCTCGACGTGTCTGCCATGTATAGACAATCCTCCAATGCCATGTCCATCCTCAGCTCCAAAGCCATCTTCGATTTCTTGCATCGGATCGTCAACTTCCCAGACACAATCGTCCAATACTTCATTCAGATCTGGGATAACATGTCTGATAACATTGTCCTTGACGACGAAATTGAAGGGCCCGAATACTATCTTCTGACAAGCAGAATGGCCTAAAATTCGAAACATAAATAACCCTTCACGAATATACTCCAATGTGAGAACATCTCCATCGATCAATCGGTTATCGTTCATGAAGTTGATCCACCCTTCGGCAAGGCACCAAAGAGCACCGTTCTGTACCATCTTCACCTCCCATTTGTTCTTGTTCTTATCTTGAAGTATTACGCTCTTCGGGAAAGTTTTATCTGTATAAGGTAGTTCCTAGACATAAACAAATGGCAGATAATGTCAGAATAGACGGTGTTGTGAGGGCACTTCTAACCGACTTAAGTGCGAGAACTAAGAACGAAATTAAGACATCAGAGAGATAGCAGCATTTCTTGATGGATATCTAAACAATAGACAGCAATGTCAAGTTTGTATCATTCGCGTGACTGATGCAAAAGCCTTAAAAAGGATATCAGATGGATTAGAAAAGTAAAAATACACAGACAGATAAGATAAGCACGGAAAAGAAGTGATAATAAAATCATAGACTCTTTTCTCTGTATTTCTTTCTTTGATGTATTTTTCATATGATCCTCTCTGCGACGACACAGAAAACGCCGAATACGGAAAATCCATAACATTCAATAAGCTCAATCCCCTTAAATGGAGGCGTGAAAAGACGATTTCCATGAATAAGATAGTCAAAATGTATAGATGTATGTATTTCATGTAAATAAAAGCATCCTAATCCTAATAAATCTGATAAGCTTCATCATCTGTGCTCTACCTTAAACATATACAAACCACAGAAAAACCGAAAAACAATTGATGAATTGAAAGCATTCGAGAGCGACGAACAAAGAAAAGAAAAACCACAAGAGGAATTGCAATTCTGATAAGAGAAACGTACCATGTGTGTTCCACTGCTCTTGGTAAAGAAAGCCTTAAAAAAGGCCGGAGGCTTTTTCTTCCCGTCATCTTTTGATGCGAGGCCCATGTTAATGTTTATTTTTCACTTATGCTAGCGAAACAGTAAGAGATGCCACATATTTATATACGCCTGAGAATGAACACTTCACTATGTGTTATCGATGTGGGACTCGTGTGGCTTACTTTTGGATTACAATGTGGCAGGATGAAATTAATGAATTCGCCTCGATATTACCTTCTAAATCGTGATTATGGATTAATTACAAAACCATATAAGAAATCATTAGAAATAAAAATCTATCGATCCTGCCTTCCTATCCACGATCTAAGAGCAACACTTACAATAAAGTAACTAACACGATAGGGATCACTATCTCTATCGCATGGCATGAAAAGAGAATGGAGAAGTACCCACCAGCATCTTAGATGAATGCAGACATAAATGCACCCATAATATTCTGCATTTTTCGTTCAAATTCTCAATAATACGCTTAATCACGGATGGGATCGAATTGCTCACTAAAGTGTAACTCATCTCCGATCAAAAGGTAATAACAAAGACAAGAAAGCATAACCCTTTCTCATACTATAGAACCATTTTTTTTTTATTTCTTGGCACCACATTGCATGATATTGATATACCTACATTCATGAATTCCACAAAACTACATACAGCCAAGATAACAGGGACAGCCAAAAACCCAGCAATATAATCATAACCACAGCTTACTCTCAAACTACAACTAAAACGAGAATGCACCACCTTTGAGGTCAAATTCCCTTTGGAATCATCCATACCGTAGTTCCTTCAGACAATAGCCATTCCTTAGAATCTGAAGACCGAATCTTCCTTGCCATTTGGGTATTGCGATAGCAGATTACAGCCATGTTCCCCGAATCAAACTTCGATGATTTCGGAACTTTTAGGGACTAGGGTTTTATTGTATGATTACTTGATTTGTGAAACCTGTTGACGCGCGCAGACCCACTAAGGCCCACGTCATCATCGCAAGTGAAAACACTTGCAACGAATCACTTGGGAATAAAACGATTAATAACAGTAATGACCCTTCAGTTTCTAAATTTACACCAACATGAACTTGTTCTTGCATATTGGAAATCAATGGCGAATTAGTTAATTGATTAGCCAGTCATCTTTAGGAAAGAAAGACCGACCTTTTTTTCTCGTCAATGAAAAGGCATTTGAGTTTTCCCCTTTGAGCGGTTCCGTTGAATAATGAAAGCTTTTGTTTTGCAGATGAAAAATAGAAGAATAAACTCCTAAAAGAAAGTACCAATATTACATTGATGCATTAGTGTACTTACTTACACAGCAGACAAAAACGAGTACAGAAACCATTTTCTACAAAACCATGAAAAAAAAATGTACTCGGAAGTTCGACTGAGGGATGTAATAAAGTTGACTGGTCCGAGTCATGGTACGGAATCCCATCTCTTCGAATGAACGACTCAGGCAGATGAAACTATGCTAACTGCTAAGCTACCCTCAAAACTCTTTGAAAAATCTTTGATTGTCAAGCTGTCTCTGGTCTGGTGCGTAAATAAGGGGTTAACATTAACTAGCATCCTTCGTTTTTCGGGGTTTTTCCTCATCCTGAGCTGCCATTCGTAGAAGCTTCTGCCAAAGAGTTTGCTTCAGGAAATGTAGCTGGGTTGACATATGATTGGTAAGGAGGTAGCCTGCGAGACACAATAATAGTTAATCCCTTACATCTTGAGGATTAACTAGCATGAGTTGAGAGTCGAAGAACAAGAAGAAAAAGATTACGGTGTTGATACCTGCTAGCCGTAGCAGTTTGTCCATCTATGTTCACTTTGACATCAAATATCTTCCCTGCAAAAGGGGGGTTAAAGAACATCTGACTAACGGTGTGTGCCTATTGTATTGTAGTAGCATCATTTGCAAGAAAGGGATAATTCATTTTTACCTCCAAACACGTTCTTGTCCAAGAAATGTTTAGCCATCAAATGTTGTCTGAAATCAGCCTCGAACCTCTTGAATCTTTTCAGTGGATCATTATCATCCTTAACCCTGATGGCAGATAAGCCATTACGAGGATAAGATCATATGTTAATGAAACGAATGAATGGAAAAAAGGCACTTATGGCAGAGACCAATTAAAACAATCCTTGACACGAGCATTATAATTTCAATCGGATAATATAACTGTTCATGAGATGTACGAAATTGGACAGCAATCAAAGGTCGCAGAAGCTAAAAACTTACATAGAATAGCAAAACACTCACTTAATTTTATCTTCTTCTTCTTCTTCCATCGTCTCCTTAATCTCTTGCACTGCCTCAGTTTTCACCTCTTTGGCTTCACTCAGCTGACCTGAAGCAACCTTTAAAAATCCCAACACGACTGTAAGATTAAACCCGAGGACAAGAAAATCAACCATAACCCACAAAGAATTAATTTCCGATCAACACCCAAAAAATAACAGCAGTCCACGAAAATCCCAAAAAAAAAATATATAAAAAATCGGCACGCCTCGCTCGTGCGTGCATGTGCGTGCAAAATAAGCCGAAGAATTAAGCATTACCTGTTTGGCTTCTTCCTTTTTGACCGAAGGAAGACTCAATACGAGGGTTGACGATGCAGATATATCAGCCATGGATATAAAATGGGGAATGCTTTCGCTGGTTTGACGGAAGTGAGCGAGATTTGCCTCGAATTCTGACACAGAGCAATTCCTTCAATTTACATGGTTTAATAATGGGTCGGGTCAGATTGGTTCGAGTTCGATCCACGCGCCCGCAAAAATATCCAATTAAGGTGGGTCAGGTGGGCGTGTCAGTAGGCCCACATAGGCCCAAAAGCTCTTTTTCTTTGACACTGCTAATATTTTAAATCATCTCCTAGTAATCGAATATGAATTGTATATTAATTTTATACATTATCATGTATATACAAAAAAATTCTAATGTTGGTACTTAAATTTTTAAATATGACGTTTTGGCTCCTGAACTTTGCAAAACTATTCCCTTTTGGTTCTTTTACCTGTTCTTTAGCTCAAAGGACCAAAAAATGACACGTTTTGCAAAGTTTAGAATTAACACAGCACATTTGAAAATATATCAAGCACCAATTTTTATGTTTACGCTATTTTAAATGTTAAAAATAAGAAAATCCTAATAAAGATCTGTAAAATAATGGATTTACGAGTGAAATGGAGTAATAGATTTTTTACTTGATAAGCATTCTATAAAACACTAAATTTCGTTTTATTAGGTCTATCTTGAAGGAATACTATTCCATGGCCATAGTAAACAAAAAAATCTAGTAAATCATTATATTCTACGTCAAGTAAAATGTTTGGAATATTGTTTCTATTTTCACGCGATTAAGTAGGAATATGTGTCATATTAAGTTCAATAAAGACACAACAAAGAAATCTATTATTCTCCTGAGCCAATCCGACACCGACACCATCGCAGTTACACAAACATTGAACTAAAGAATATTTTCCAGAAACGGTTAATGCAGTTAAGTTGATATGAAATCGCTAGTTACTAAAATTGGCAATATTTAACGAAAAAAAAAACATTGGAACTCATCAGCTAAAGAATCTTTTCTTATCTGTATTAATTTATCATGACAAGGTTTCGATTCACACATGAAATTGTTGGGTTTGAGATGCTCTTGTCAACTAAGAGTTCGTATGGAAAATTTTGGAAAATATGTATTTGTCATAAATTGATTTGGTATATTACACATTTGACGATTAGTTCGCTGAAAGTTGAAATCATCTCATAGCTGATATTTATATCGGAACTACGGCGGCGGTGAATGGGATAAAAAAAGGAATACTAAATCATCTTCAAGGTTCTATTCTAACATATCATTAAAATAACATATGAACTATTAGCAACTTTATGATTTAAAAAAAAAACATATTATTTGTGCTTGCTTCTATGTACCAACAAATGTACAAATAAATAGATTTTACCTAATTTCTCTATTGAAATATAAATAAAAAGGAAAGTTCCACGACATTATAATTTGTATAAATATAGCAGTATGAAAATTGATCAAGTTTTAGTTTTAGATAGAATAATCTTAACAAATAATTCGCACAAAATTCCTGAAAATAAGGGACAAACGGATGGCCCCACGACTCTGTCTCTTTATATATATCTAAGGACTTCTCCACAACCTATATAAACAACCTGTCGACATTTAGTTTTTCCATCTTACAAAAGAAAAAAATAAAGGAGCTCCTAATCTTACTGTAAATATTTTTCTTTCTTTCTTCTTTACGGAAAATTCACGGGGCACCTATACAATACTAAGGGGAGAGAGGCTCTCAATCTCCTTGTTAGATCTACATCAGATCAACATGTTATTTATTGAATAATAAGGTGGGTTATAATAGAATTTTTCCTATATATACGTGGTATTTAGATGATGTTATTTATTAAATTGCTGATGAAGGTAAAAATATATATAATTGTTGCAGGTTATATGTTCGATGACCGATTATGTATCGTCAATTTCATACAGTTAATAAGCCGATCATCGTCAACGTTTCATCGGAAAGCTTGTTAGGTTTAAGGTTGTCGGAATTATGTTGGAACTGGGAAACATGGTGGATCCCCATGAACAGCTTTCCATGGTATCTTTTATTTCTTTCTTTTTTTTTTCATATATATATTATGAACATGTAAATAAATAGAAATTCATCAACTTTTAATCTTAGGACGACATTACAAGCCCCACAGAAGGAGCTCGATTTCTAGAACTTTCCGAAACCGACCTCTTGCCGGACCCGCCACGTCACCAAACCTCGGACGGTGCCTCGAGTTCGACGAATTATCCCTACGAATTATCGAACAATGAGAGCAACAACGAAATAAAACAAATAATAGACAATCACGACGAACCGTCCCCGACCCGCGGGGCCCGTCCGCACCCGTTTGCCGACGGATCGGCGGGTCAGATCAGCCTCGACGACATATTAACGTCCATAGATCTCTCGGCGGCCTCGCCGACGACTTCTTCCATCCTGAGAAACTACCAGTGCGAAGACGATCGAGAATATTTATTCGAAGACGGCAACAACGATTTCAACTTAGGAGCGGACCCCACCGCCGCCGGAATGTACGTCCAGGAGCGGTGGCCGGCGGTGGTGGCGCCGCCGGCGCCGGCGTCGTTTTCCGGCGGGTTGGGATACGAAGAAGAGTGCCACCATCATCTTCCTTTGCCTATAGTACCACTGCCGCCGCCGCCCTCCTATATTAGTTTGAGGAATAACATTAATAATAATAATAATATTTCTCCGTTCTTGGACCACCTGGCGATCGGCGGCGCGCCATTTCTTTCCATGAATCCTTCATATTCTCCGTACAGTTCGATGCTCGGAAACGATATGATTCAGCGCCAAGAATTGGATTTTCAAGGAGAGGGCAGTCTTTTTGCGCCGGGTTCTCTGCAGAGGGCTCTTCATTTTAGCAGTGAGCTACAGGTTATTTTTCCATCTTTGTAGAATCTAACCACATCTTCATTGTTTTCTTGTATGAAATTTAGTAGTATGTGTTTTTAAAAACTGATTGTGATTAAAGGGACTTGGCAGCAGTGAGAGTCACCAGCATTTGGTTCATGGAGGAACAAGCAATAATAATAATAATACTAATAATGCAATAACCCTATCTTCCGACATTACGAGCTTCGACGATCCCAATTTTAAGGTCATCGGAAAAATGTCCTCCGAGGAAAGACAGTTGAAGCTCCGTAGGTACAAGATGAAAAAACAAGAGAGGAATTTTAGCAAGAAGATCAAGGTAAGAAAGAAGCACTAAAATTTAATCCATTTCTCATTAAGCTTTCTAAGGATAAACAATGGCGCATTAGCCAACAAATTAGTGTGTCAATCAGGACACGTCCATGTGCGACGACTCACTCGTTGTATTTGATAGTCAGGAAAGAAAATGAGAATTGAGCACTGAGAGCATATTCAACGGGTACTTATTTTTTGCGTAAAACACGAAAATAGAGTACGTCTTTACTCCAATGGGACTCTATATTAGAGCATCCCCAAGGGCTACTTCATTTTTGTGTAAAACACAAAAATAAAGTACGGCTTTACTCCAATGAGACTCTATATCTAACATTAATATTGTGTTGATTAGCAAAGATACTCTACATGTAGAGTTCACACAATTTTCAACACAAAAATTGTGTTGTACTTTCTATTTATTTATAATTTATTTAATAAAAAAATAGTATCATTATATTTAAACGTTTGATATTCTTATAATAATAAAAGTAAATATAATATTAATTTCTTATTATTTATTTATATTTTTTGTTTTAATTTAATAAAATTATAATTAAATAATCTAAGTTATTAGTTAATCTTAAATATTAATTATTGTAATTTATTGACCTTTTAATTATTATAACATAAAGTTTAATACATGAGTTTGATTTTTGGAGTAGAAATAGAGTTAATGGTTGGATTGAAAATTAGTGTAGAAAATAGAGTTTATGGATTGGAGTAAAAGCACTATAGCAGCTGTAATACTGTGCAGAATTAACTGTATTTTCATGCTGCGGGCATCTCCAACGGGTACTTCATTTTTGTGTAAAACACAAAAAAAGTACGTCTTTACTCCAATGGAACTCTATATCTAACACTAATATTGTGTTGATTAGAGCATCTCCAACCCGCATAATGAAAATACAGTTAATTCTGCATAATATTACAGCTGCTACAATGCTTTTACTCCAACCCATAAACTCTGTTTTCTACACTAATTTTCACTCCAACCCATTAACTCTATTTTCTACTCTAAAAATCAAATTCTATATTAAACTTTATATTATAATTATTAAAAAAAGTCAATGAAATATAATAACTAATATCTAAAATTAACTAACTATAAACTTAGCATATTATTTAATTATAATTTTATTAAGTTAAAACGAAAATATAAATAAATAATAGAAAATTAATACTTTTATTATTAGAATATCAAATATTTAAATATAATCAAAATATTTTTTATTAAATAAAATAATATAAATAGAAAGTTCAACACAATTTTTGTGTTGAAAATTGTGTGTACTCTAGATCTAGAGTATCTCTGCAGATCAACACAATATTAGTGTTAGATGTAGAGTCCCATTGGAGTAAAGACGTACTTTATTTTTGTGTTTTACACCAAAATGAAGTACCCGTTGGAGATGCTCTTAGCAGAGATACTCTAGATGTAGAGTACACACAATTTTCAACACAAAAATTGTGTTGTACTTTCTATTTATTTATAATTTATTTCAATAAAAAATATTTTAATTATATTTAAATATTTGATTTTCTTATTATAATAAAAGTAAAATTAATATTAACTTCCTATTATTTATTTATATTTTCGTTTAATTTAATAAACTATAATGAAATAATATGCTAAGTTTATAATTTATATTAATTATTATAATTTATTGACTTTTTTTATTATTTTAATATAAAATTTAATATAGGAATTTAATTTTTAGAGTAGGGTTAATGGATTGGAGTGAAAATTAGGGTAGAAAGTAGAGTTTATGGGTTGGAGTAAAAGCACAGTAGCAACTGTAATATTGTACAGAATCAACTGTATTTTCATGCTGCGGGTTGGAGATTCTCTAATAGAGAAACTCTAGTTGTAGAGTATACACAATTTTCAGCACAAAAATAGAGTATTTGTATTTAATGAAATATATTTTATTTTATTTAAATATTTGATATTTTCTTATAATAATAAAAGTTAAAATAATATTAATTTCTTTTATTTAGTGATATTTTCTTTCAAGTTAATAAACATGTAATCAAATAATATGCTTATAATTTATTTTTAAATATTAAAATTATAATATGTTGACTTTTTAATTATTATAGTATAAAAAGTTTACTAAGTAAAAAATGATAGTAATATATGTATTTGATTTTTAATATAAATATATCAACTGTATTATTGTGTAAAAATTACTTGTATTTTTATGTCGTAGGTGGAAGATGCTCTAGGGCAAATTTTTCATTTTTAAAAGCCTATTTATTCATGTACGTAATGCAACTGTTCTAATATTTTTTTTTGTGAACTAAATGAAGTATGCTTGTCGGAAAACGTTGGCGGACAGTCGACCGAGGGTGAGGGGCCGTTTTGCAAAGAACGACGAACTCGAAGAACTCTCGCGAATGAACGGATGTAATAACGAGTACGCTGGGGTGAAAGACGAAGACGTAGGCATGGATTCGTCGGAAATCGCCGCGCACATAAGTGGCGTGAATTCGTTTAAGTGCAGTTATAATCCAATCCAGTCTTGGATTGATCTGTGAAAGAAATAATACACAAAGTCATACGATAACGTTATAAAATTAGACGTAGAGATATATAATAGAGGTGGGATGTAAGAGAATGAATTAGAGTTTGTCTGTAATAGGAAATTATTAGTGTTTCAAGTACTACAATGTCGTGTTTATTATTACTTACTTCTATTGTTGTGTTAGTAATGAGCTTTCTCTAATTGCATATCAACATATATCATTTTTTCAGCGCTGCCCCAAAATTTATTGATAACAGAAGTTGCTGTATTCAGGTTCGAATCGTCGACGCAAATATGTAAAAATAAAGGCAAAATAAAGGCAGCCTCAGACTTTCAGGGAACTAATGGGAAAAATTCAGTTGCTGTCTATGAATGTTTTTTAGTACTAAAATCATGCTAAAAAACCGAGCTTTTCGCCGTTCTTCTTTGCTAGTCGAATGAGCCCTTGTCGCTGCTTTGAGTCTGCTCCTATGGATTTACAGAACTCGGTGATCACCTGTAAGATTATCACATTACAGCTCGGAATCATTACAAAGACCATCGAAAATAAACTTAAATAAAAAAGCAGGGATTTGAAAATAGACTTTGCCTGAGAGTGTAGAGCGATGGCTTTTCCTCTAAGCTGGTTAAACCTCTTCTTCCCAATGATATTTCTCGCGACTACAACAAGAGGAGCAAAGAGACCTTTCCCTTCATTAACGTTCTTCATCATCGGCCGCGAACGGACCGGCCGCGCCACCGCCACCACATGCGGCGGCGCCGCCTTGGCGTGCAGCGTCGGCGATTCTTGACCGCCGCTAATAGAACTGCCCCAGCTTCCGAGGAAAGCAGAAGCTGTCGTTGAAGTAGCCATAGATCTATTTTTTTTTCCTCTTATTTTCTTCTTTTTCTTTTTCCGTATCACATATGAGAGTGAAGTTCTGTGATGGTGTTTGTTCTTCTTTTGGTCCTAAATGGCCGCTGGTCTGAGAGATGAGCAGTCATTTTGATAGCCACAGATGAGCGTTTGGCTTAGATTTTTTTTCCCCTTTGATTTCCTATTTATTTTTTCTTTATTCTATTCTTCTTGGAAAATCCACAGGCTAGGCTATGCATGTTCCCCTGCGAGTGGGTCCCACCTATCATTCGACGAGTAAGATTGAAATCGTGTCACTAAAATCGTATGGTTCGACCTTCCGAAAAAAAAAAAAAATCGTATGGTTCGAAGGTCAACCCCCTTTATGCTCCATCGAAATCCGAGGAAGAAGCTGCGATCATTTGCCCAATCACATCTCCAAAATACCATCTTTCATCTCAAAATTAAATAAAAAAAAAATGGCATCTTTGGCCACTCATTTCACGGCGTCACTCCTCCTCTTCCCCATAGGCGTCCGCCGCCTAACGTCCTCGACATACCTCTATCTGAAGAACCCATCTCATTTCAGATCAAAGGCATGGTACCTCTCCGAGTCAGAACCAAAGTGGAAGAACATCGATCTCTACACTCTCCTCGTATTCCTACCAGCCTCGTCACTCTCACTCGTCTCCATTTTCCTCGAATTACCAGAGAGCACAAATCCCACTTACAGATTCTCGTTCTTACATCAATCCTTCGTCGTTCTCCTCTTCTGGGCTCTCGCAACAATGGTCGTTTTCAAAGAAAGCTTGGATCTTTACTCCATTTCTGAGAGTTTCCTCTTCGTATGCGCCGGCGCGGTCTTCTTCGTCGACTCTTACATGTGTGGGAGGGGTTTGACTGGGCTAAGCGGAGAAGCCTACGGCGTTTTAAGTGGCTTGAGCGTGGTTTGTGGTTGGTGCTGCGTATTCTTATCCGTTAGGCCATGCGCTTTTTTTGCAGAATTCATCTTCTCTTGTGGGCTTGTCTTGAAGGGTTCTTGGCTGATGCAGTTGGGCTTTTCGCTTTACACTGATGTTCTTGGTTTGAAGGGATGCAAGAACGTTTCTGGGCAGGGTTTGATCAATGGAGACGACGACGTTATCATAAAGTGCGAGCTTGAGGACGATAAATGGAGAGGCACTGCGTTGGTGAATTTGCTTCTCGTGGTGCATTTTATCGCCGTCGTTGTTATGGGATTGGCTTCGTTTGGGTTTCTGAATCGCTGCAAGAATTTGAGGTGCGGTGGATCCGAGGGAATGTTAATGCAGCCACTGCCTGAGATTGAGATAGAATGATGGGCTTCGAAAGACACTTAGCTACACATATTCATTACCATATATTCGTATGTAATAGACGGCTTTTGTTGCTATGGATCAGTGTTTATTGATTGCTGTGAGTGTTAGGTATTGAAGTTGTGTATGTGTATAGGATTGACTTGAATAGTAGCGCAAAGAGTGTTTTATTTGAATAGTGTTGGGGTTGAGCGGTAATATTTAATTCTGGGCCTAGCGGTGGTTGTATTTGGACCCCGCGACAATTTATCGGGAAATTAATTAAAGCCGAAATTACACCAAGAAAACACCGAGATTTTTACGTGGTTCGGCCAATACCGCCTACATCCACGGAGAGACAATAGTTTTTCTATATTTGAGAATATTACACGTACAAAATAACGCTCGTGTTTAAACCCAAAACCCGAGACCCCTTACCCACTGGGGTAATGTTTTTGTACCCACTCTCAACTACCCAGTAAAACTACACCCGCTCTCACCCTTATCCACCCGGACAAGATTTCTTTTTTTCTTTCTTTTCTTTTTCCCTCTCATTCTCTCTCTCCCTCTCTCTTTCTCTCTTGGATTTGGGGTGCCTTTGTTCGAATGAGAACAATGCCTTTTATAGGCAAAACAATCAACAAAGGCCAAATAAGAAATCGTCACTGCATTCGTCACTTGAGAAGAATTCTAATTTTTCTTCTTTTAGCTATGTTGAAAATGTCAACAATTCTCCCCCTTTTCAACATCTACGTCTTCTTTAGAGAGCACTTCAGCGAACCCGAGAATGACATTAACCCCATTCGTAAATACCACGAACGTCCATTTGCCTTCCTTGTAGCACCTACACATAATCCGAATCAAGAGTTCCAGTCCTACCCACTTGATTCATTCAACAGCCGATCTTATGTGCAACTATGTCGAACCGACTCAACCCGTCGATTGCCGAAAAGGGACTTCGATGCAACCCCTTCTCCAGCAGGATTTTCCTTCTCACCATCGTCTGCTTTTATACCACGCTAGCGATCTTCGTGAACCCATCGAAGTCTGAGTATTATATATCATACTCACATCCAGACGATACAAACCTTTGCACTCTTCTCCCTCCGGTAGGACCATTTCCGCCAATGTGTGATTTCCCAGACTCCCCCTGCTATGAAACCCCATAGCCCTGGAATCTGACCGGCTCGAGAATATTAAATTCTACGCAACTTTGGGACAACGCCACACCACCCAAAAATGCGTACTGCTTAACCATTTTGATCTTCCCCGTTCCAATACACCGAACAACACAACGATATCCATCGGCCTATGGAGATCGAAAAACTGTTAGCGTTTCCATGAACGTATCAAAATATGCTCTTGGAGCAAACCCGAATTTAATATCCTTCTTCCTGAGAACGAGCGCCATCATTAGAGACTGTGAGAACGTCTCTAAGATAAACTGTGTGCTACCTCCGTTGTGGAATTTTCCTAGCCGCTTGTCCTTCTTCCTCCAAGTCGGACAATTTCTCTGATGTGTCCCGGCTCACCACACATGCAACATCACATGCCCTTCCCGCCACCTGGATTTGGACCTGCTGCTGTCTCCAAATTCCCTGGCGTATCACCTTCCTCTATGATTCACTCTGAAAAATAGTCAACGCCCGACTATCACCATAATTTGACCGCCTTCTCTTTTCTTGCTCCAAAAGAGTTGACTCCACCATCCACCGTTTGCACGTCTCGTACTGGATGGTTGTGATCAAATTATCACCAGAATCAGGAAGCGAGGTAAGAAGCAAGAGGGCCTTACTTCTTCCTCTCTGACACATCTTGACCCCAAAATTTCCGTCATTTACTCCGACTTTTCCTCGTCTCCCATCAAAGCTTATCGCCCAGCCTTAACAAACGAGTACAACCTTCACTCTTCTCTGCCGCAGAGTGAAACCTCCCGCACCAGCACATTGTCGCACTTTGCTGTCATCCGTCGTTATTATCCTTGCAGAGATTTAACAGCCCGGCCCAAATAGTACTGATCAGATATTTCCCAAGAAAGGCTAACGACCTGCCTCACAGCACTATTGCCATAACTCGCCAAAACTGCACCGCGGCACAAGCTTCGCCCGACACCGAGCATCCCATCAACGATAACCATCTTGTACCATTATTTCTAGCACAAGGCATCACCTCGTTGAACCTCGCTCTAACACTGGCTCCCCCCGAACGACATTCCCTTCTGATATCTTTTCTGATGTGGAAGATCAGACACAACTGCAACCACAGAGCATACTTAGAATATCAGTAGGGTAAGGCTCTGATACCACTTGTTGGGGTTGAGCGGTAATATTTAATTCTGGCCTAGCGGTGGTTGTATTAGGACCCCGCGACAATTTATCGGGAAATTAATTAAAGCCGAAATTACACCAAGAGAACACCGAGATTTTTACGTGGTTCGGCCAATACCGCCTACATCCACGGAGAGACAATAGTTTTTCTATATTTGAGAATATTACACCGTACAAAATAACGCTCGTGTTTAAACCCAAAACCCGAGACCCCTTACCCACCGGGGTAATGTTTTTGTACCCACTCTCAACTACCCAGTAAAACTACACCCGCTCTCACCCTTATCCACCCGGACAAGATTTCTTTTTTTCTTTCTTTTAGCTATGTTGAAAATGTCAACAAATAGTTCAATGATGAGGACGAATGACCAACTCTTGCAAGAAATGTCCTGAAACTCGACTCATGTAATGAAACATATCAAAGAATTAAAAATGTTCCATCTTCAATGATTGTCAGCATCTCTCTTTTATATCTCGAAATGGAGTGCGACGAGTGCGATTCAGGTGTTTGCGTGCGAATAAGGTGAACGAAAAAGCAATTGGTTCATGTTTTTGTTTGTCTTAACGGCTTAAAAATACGATCTTTACTCAATTTGATGATAGAATAGAACAGAACCAAGTTGAGAACTGGGACTCTCTCTCTCTCACTCTCTCACACACGCACGCACACACGCACACGCTAAACGCGTACATCTGATCATCAATTCAGGGATTTCATCCAAGAGATCCATTCCATCAAATCTCTGGTAGCTCCCCTTTTTCTCACCGTTTCGAATTCAAATGATTTAGAAACTGCTCGTCTGCTCATAGGAGGTGCCGAATTAGTTGTCTTGGCAGCTGGGTCATGGCTCTGATTTGATGAACGACGAGAAAAAATTCGTAGCTCTGTTTTTTTTTTTTGGGGGGGTGTTAATTTGACACTTTCGATGGATGCAAACGGCGCTGAAAGCAATCAGATTAACCGCGATTCGAAATCTGCGCCGTCCCCGAGAGCTGTAGTTGACGGTGATGATGAACTACGGTCGTTATTAGTACCTTCCAAGAGATGTGGGATTATGTCTGCAAGAAATTCCCTAAAGGGTAATAATAATAATAATAATAATAATAATAAAAGGGTGCAGTGGCTCGATAAGAAGGGACATAAGCTTGCAGAAATATTGGAGTATCAACCAAGGTATACTTCTATTTTTTGGAAGTTCAACCCTTGTTGATTTCCATACCTATATGATGTTTATTTATTTATTTTTTTGTCTTCTTTCCATTTGCAGCGATGCTAGCGACTCGGATGACTACGAGTTGGATTCTTGCATCTGTAGAGTTATGTAGACAACAAGCATTTATGGTAGTGATCTAACAAGAGTTGAACCGAAGGTGTGTGCCAGCAATAAAATACCAGCAGTAGATAGAATAGATACACATCAAGAAGCTTAATACTTTACTGGGTTTGGTATGGGAGTAGGCGAAGATCGTTTCTCAATAGAAGAAGAAGAAGACGATGGCTCAGCGTTTTTCTCCTTTCTTTTGCCTTGAAATTACATACTTCTGAGCACTTGATAGTAGTCCATGTTTACTGCTGAGGAGAAAATGCTCGCTTGCAGCCACTTTGTGTTTGTATGAGCCAGCCATCTACTTCACTTCGATTAGTTTCTGAGGATCGTTGGAAGAGAAAAAAGATTGAATCTTTTGGCCTGATTAAAGGCCAGTTAAAAAATGATGTTTATATATTCCCCAGAGGTTTATGAATCGAGCCATTAAATACATCACAATGAGTAAACAAAGGTCTATCTATAGCCTAGCTTCCGATAATGTAATAGAGAGACGATGAGAGCCTACCTTTGCCAGTTCATCACTTTGGGCTGAATGATGGGCCTAAGTGATGTACATACTGGGCCTAAAAAAGGCCCATGATGAATGGCATTTCTGTTAATATCTTACGAAATGTTGGCAATTATAAGCATTTCTCGATATAAATCCCTAAACGGCCACACTCCACACCATTTCTTCTCAAATCTTTGATTTCTCTCCTCTCAGCCTTTAATCCGTTCTCTCTCGAGGATCTCAGCCTCTTTCAAGCGGCGGCCATCGTCTTCTTTCCGGCGAAGATCTATCAGATTTACGATGTCCCTTTAATATCCTTTTTTGCTCCAATTTCGACGAATTTGTTGTCGTCGATTTTTTTTTTTATAATTTTAGCATTTTTTCCCCTTGTTTTACTTGATCTTTTTAATTTGATTTCTGGTTTCTTTTTCTCCAACTTTCTTTTGTGTTTTTAATAAGATAATTCTGCGCCAGCTGTATTTCGCGGACCCAAAATAGTTAAATGCCCTTTTCTTTTCTTTTCATATTTCCTCCTCTGTTTTGTAGCTTAGCTTTTCTGTCCTGTTTCTTTTAGTTTTTTTTTTTTAAATTAAATACCTCTTCAAAGATAAAAACAAGAAAACCTACCCACACGTGTCACCAGATCTAAGCACAACCTCTGATCCGACGGTCGCGATGAGCTTCAACGCGCGAAGAGCGTTGCCGCCAAGCGCGTCTCGCAAGCGAAAAGAAATGCACCCCGCGACGTCACTAACGCCGTTAGTCAAGTCAGCGTCCGTCGCTCCTCCCGTTAGTTCTAACAGGCAACCGACGACGTCGTTTGAGCACAAAAAACCCGTATCGTCGAACCGGCTCCTAGCCGGGTACATGGCCCACGAGTTTCTGACCAAAGGAACTCTGTTCGGAGAAAAGTTCGACCCGACCCGTGCAGAACCAGTGCCCGCGGGAAAGGACCCGACCCATCCGAAGCCAAACGGGTACGCTGAGGTGGCGAATATCTTGAAGACCGATGGGGCCCACGTGCCCGGCGTGGTCAACCCGACACAACTAGTCAAGTGGATTCGAGATGCGAGGGAAGTCGTAGGTTCATCGTCATCTCAGAACAAATAAAAAGATCTTTCTTTTTTTTTTTTTTTACCTTGAGTTGTTTGTATGATTTAATCGTTGTATCAAAGTCAAGACCCATACTTTAATGGTTGTCTTCTGGCGAGCTCTTGTTTAGCATGCTTCTATTACATCCATGGCGTGTTTTATGTACAAGCGATGATTGTAAAAATATATATGGTATAGAGCTAGTTAGTCAACTTGACTAAGGAGTAGGCATTCCCTGTTCCCTGCTCGAATCAAATTCAATTTGGAAAGGAAAATTTCAATTTTATACATCTGACGGCGAAAAATGAAGACTGAAAGGGTAATCATATCATATAATCTACTCCGCCGCTTTGTTTTCCTCACGGATTTTGGACATGGCGTGACTTTCAATTAAAATTCCGTGCAGGGAAAGGAGAAACAACAGATGAGTTAAAAAAGTACAAAAACAACTTTGACAGAGCTTCTAAACCTATGTATCCTACGAAGAAGTTTCTGGCTGAATATTTTCTGGGTTAGAATCCTCAGTTTCTCTCTGAGCAGAGACAGAAACTACTTCAGATGGAGATGAGCTACTCACCTTGGGAGGCCTGTACTTCTTATAAAGCCTATCTCTGTTTACTTTCCACCATTCACTCGCCTCATCATTCGAAAACCTTCGCTTGCTGCGTATTTGTTAACAGTGTGATTATCATACAACTCAATTCAATCGCTTGAACTAAAAGGGGTGTGAACAATACCTGAACCTAATCCTCTTGAAGATCTTTGTTCCGTTCGAAAGCTGAAGCACCGTGACATAAACGCCGGGCTCGAATTGCTCCATCACTTCCCTTCCTCCATCGGGCGTTGCGCGGGGCGGCGTCGAAGAACCATGATCTGCGTTGCGTTGATCCGTATGATGACGCTCGTGGGACCCAGCGGATCCATTTGTATCCACCAACTCAGATGCATTTATATTGTGATGATGATCTTCTTCGGTTCGGCGATCCTCCTTATTGTTCGAACCGTTGGCTGACGATGATAATGCTTTATCGCCGTGATTATCGTCATCTTCGTGTTCTTCAATCCTGAGGTTATCGAGAAAAGACTCGAGCTGATCATGAATGGATTCGAATGATTCGCACTTGGATATCTCAGGAGGCAGCTTTTCCGTGATTTCCTTCAACTAAGAGAAAGAAAAAACAAGGAAAACAAAGCACTATAGCCCACAACGTTTAGATCGTTAGCAAAGTGAAAATGTCTCGCTAATTTACTTGATCTGCTATGGTCGTAGCAGCTTGCATCGCTCTGAAGCACTTGTCTGATCTATCAGCAGCGAGAGAAGTAGCGTCCCATACAGTTTTCTTCAAGTTCGAAATCTCCGTTTCTTGAACTTGGCTCTTCTGCTTCAACGCCTTGACCTAAAACCAACGGAAAAACGGCCCAAGATCAAAGCGTAAAGTTCAACTCACAACGCAGAAAGGAAACGAAAAACTCTCCTACCTGGCCGTGTAACTTCGAAATTTCTTGAGTCAGAAGATCGTTCGACTTCTTCAGAGTATCGATCACGCCCCTCGAGAAAACTGGAGTAGTCGAGCGTGGTGGACTAGGCCTTCTGTATGGTGAAGCTGGCCTCGAGTTAGACTGAACGGGCGGCGGCGTGTGTGGTAGCACCGCTGTTGGTGTCTGAGGCTGTGAAATGGTGGTTGTATCAATGGGCTTTAGCGCAAACTGAAGAGCGCTGAGCGAACTGGGAAAAGCAATGTCCTTCAGCTGTAATAAAGAAGGAACTTGCGAAGCACGAACGATAGAATAGTTGTCTGCTTTCGCTAAACATGACTTTATCTCATGGTACTTGACAGGTTCAACCCTCGGCGAAAGCAAAACCCTCGACGAACCTCTTACATCCCCACCACGATCTGGGCGAAGGCTGAAATCGACGGATCGTCGCCTGTTGGAAGCCTTTCTATTGAAAGTCGAAGACATGTTATTAGAAGCTTCAGACATTTTCTTGAGCTTCAGATAACACGCATCGCAGACGCGGTGGGGTTTACCAGGCGTGGGAGACAAAGCTGCCTTTAGAGCCTTTTTTGTGCTACAAGCGTGGCAATGCACCAAACCGCAGTGGTAGCAGTTGTGCCTCTTTCTCGTGAACCCAAACGCTTGGCGGCAACCCGTGCAAAGCGATTGGTCGGCCCCCGAAACCCACTTATGTATGCATATACACGTCGTGTAGTTCGATCCACAGACGACGTTTCTTACGTGCCTGTCCTTGAGCGCTTCGACGAACGTCGGGACATTACAGTCCTCCGTATCTCCGTGTCCTAATCTTCCATTCAATCCTCGTCCCCATGTAAAGAGTTCGCTCTTAGTAGTCAAAGCTGCAACGTGATGTTCGCCGCACGAAATTTGCTCGACGAATTCTCCGACCAATCTGTCCTGAACCAGACTAGGCTGTTTTCCGTCGGGGTTTGGAGTTCCCAGTTGACCATAAGAGTTACTCCCCATTGTAAAAACATGGCCCGTGTTCGTCAGAGCAACGGTCATGTTATGCCCACATGCTATCTGATGCATGTTGTAGTCTATGAGGCCCGAGACGCATGTGGGCACGAAATAGGTTTCCTTGCTGCCATGGCCTAAACGGTTCTTATCCCCGTCGCCCCAAGTGAACAGCTTCCTCGACAGCACATTCGAACCACTCAACTGATTGGTGACTTCGATAATCGCAGCAGTGTGCCAAACTCCGCAAGAAACAGCCACAGTTTTGAGCCCGTAAAGAGATTCAACCTCCCTCGGGTGGCCCCCGCTCGAACGATCGCCATGTCCTAAAGCTCCAAAACTTCCGTCCCCAAAAGTGAACAGTTTCCCCGAAGATGTAGTTAGAGCGGAATGCCAAGTCCCACATGCCACGGACAAAACCTGGTGCCCTTCTAAAAAACCCGAGACCCTCTTCGGGATCCAATGGCTGACATCGTTTCCGAGACCTAAAAGCCCAGCGCTGTGGGTCCCATCTCCCCAAGTGTATAAATCTCCCGACGTGGAAAGTGCGCACGTGTGAAACTCTCCACACGCAACAGAATCCACGTTCGTCACGGCCAAGAACTCAACTAGCTTAGGGTGAGAAAAGTCATTCTCAACCCCGTGCCCTAACCTTCCGCCCGACTCTTCGCCCCACGTGAAGACCTCGCCCTGTCTCGTCACGAGAGCCACGTGCCGGACCCCACAGGACAACTGATGGACGTCGAGCACCACGTTTGTTTCGAGCGGCTGTGGAGTTAAGAAGTCGCTCTTGAGAGGGATGGGATTTCCATTGCCGTCGTGGGCTGCCCCGTCGAGCCAAATCTCTCCCCAGAGGTAGACGTCTCCCAGGGACTCTATGTCGTCGTGTCCCGAGCCTTGGCTCGAGCAGCTCGGAGTGCTCGAGACGCTGATTCGAAAGCCATCCGCACCGCTAGTTCTTACCTGCTGCATGTTTGCTGCTGCACCTTCACACCCAACATGTGAGCCTGACGGTGTGTTGTGGGTGCTCGATGAAGTAGAATCGACTGAGAGCCTTGCACGGGAAATGCTCGCGATTGATTCTACGGTTGCTCCAAAGGGTCGATGGTTATCTTGAGAGGCAACACTACCGTGCAACTGAAGGCAATATGCGTAGGAAAGTATTCGTCATTAAAGCATAAACTTTCTTGCGTATATATTAAGAAGAGAATAACGGCCAACACCAAAGGAACTTACAACATAAACTTCACTTTTAGTATGTCTGATACGAGCTCGTTCGGTTGATGTTAAAGACTTGAGACCACCGAGCCAGATCTCTGTTTCAGCTTGGTCTTTGCAAATCTGAAATGAAAAGTGGAAATATTCAATTTATTCGAATAGCACGTTCACTGATGGAGAAACGATAGCTATTCAACTACTAACCAGATCAAGCGACCTTTCACCGTTGTTATAGATCAGCGAAAACGACAAGTAGTCTTTCTCTGGGCGCAAATATCTTTTGAAAACAGGCTGGTAAAATACGAACAATTTTAAAAATCAGTCATCAATCTACTCGAGTGAATGTAATACTTGTAAGATACTTCGGCTTAACTCACTGTTCTTTGTCCTGGAATAATCCTTGTAACAGAAGATAGCTTCAAAGTCCTTTCTGCTTTACCAGAGTACCAGAGTAACGTTGTTTCATCCTGGAAACATAATCCCCATACACATATATGCTTTAATGAGAGCTCAAATTAAATCGTAAAAAAATTCTTAAAAAAATTTCTTCGATAAATTCACAGATATATACAATGCTTACTGGAGAAAGTCTGAATGTACAGAATTTAGGCTTCCCCTTCCTGCTGTACTTAATCAACGGTGTTCCCTTCTTCAAAGCTCGAAGTGTCTTCAACGGTATCAGAATCATATAAGAGGTGTGTATTAATCATCAAATGAACATTTCAATCGTTATCTTTATCTATTAAAAAAACACTTCAATAATCTAGCATCCATCATTTCGAATAAAACAGAAGATCCCTAAACATTTTCACCCGCTTTATGATCACTGACGAAAAGAGAACACAGAACAATCGATTGATTCATCACCTGTTCAAAACTACGGTCGAGGTTGTCATAACTAGCTGGATCTGCCATTCCATCTGAAACGAATCATAGTTACGCACGCACCAGACCTACTTATCGTTTTTTCAACCGTCTCTGCACTCGTCATAGATAATGCCACCAATGCCCTACTCTCCCAAGACAAATCATTAACTTGAAAATCAAAACTAAGGTCGAGGTTTTCCCTGTCGTTTCGTCGAATATCTCACCGATTCGCAGCGATCGTCAACATCCGACCTGAAATTTCAACCCAATCACATGAATAATTAAGCATTTGTTAATGTGCTTGGAAAATTTTCTGATCTAGAGAGAGAATGAAAGCCACGGAACAGAGAGAGAGAGAGAGAGAGAGAGAGACGAACGTTGGCAGCTGAAGAGTAATAGGATGCGATTTTCGCGCGCATTAGCTGTTCCTTATCACTCCACTGAAGTATTTTTTTTTTCAATTAAATTTATATGATTTGCTTAAAATAATTAAGTAAATCATATATTAATTACCTCCATCATTACATTACAACAAAGCTCGATATAGGTAAAACATGCAAGAGAGGACATTGGATGACTAAGACTTAAGAGTGGGCCTTCAATCTACTTGGACTTGGGTGAAAAAACATTATGCCCCGTTTTGATTCCGGGTTTAGCCCGAATCTTTCGTTTGGCAATCGCACCGATTTGGATTTCATTTTCGTACAAATCCGAGGGGAAATTCAAACCCTTATAATTCGTCGGATTTGAAATTCCGTGTCGAATGGTTCATCTTTGAAATCCAAAGCTGAGCACATAACGAGTTTTTCGTAACTGATAATAATAATAATAGTATAAAATAATAGTATAATAAATAATAATTAATGAAAAAATATAATAATAATAATAATAATAATAATAATAATAATAACAATAATAATAATTAGCAGGTGGACGATGAGTCGAGTCGATTAGCAATCTCGATGAGCCGCTCGAGCTTGTCAATCATGGATTTGCGAATGAGCCGGCTCGAGCTCACTCGTGGGCGGTCGAAAGCTCGCAAGCCGGCCCACGAGCTTTTTTTTTTTATATTATTCATGATTTTTATTTATTTCCTTTTGTACCTTTTTAAATTATTTTAGAAAGCAGTAATTAGCCAAAACAAGAAACAATCAAGAGTAAAGAAAGATTTTTAAGGGTACTAATAAATTATTCCATTAGCTGTTCTAACATCACAAGGCGGCAAGGCAACAAAGTATCATCATCTGAAGCAGAATAATTTCTCGAAAACGAATCTGCCGAATAGTTGACAAGAAAATATTAACATGGCTGATAAATCCATCGTAGCAAATTACGTCGCACTTAACAATGTTTCTTGTTATAATACTACTCTTCCAATGAACTCTCATCCTCGAAACTCTCGCCAAACTGTCAAAAAAAAAAAAAGACTTGCTATAAAAACGTCACATCATACTTCATAAAACCTTCATCACAAGATAGTCCGAAGAAAAGACGTACGATGGCCAAGCGACTCCTGCTGCTCGCCTTCCTCGCCGTTTCAGTCCTCGCCGCCCTCACTACCCTCGATGCCGCCGTCGAACAGAACAGCTACCGCAAGCGCGCCGCCGCCGCTCGTAATAAGCGCCGGGCGACTTCCGTAGACGGTAAGAAAATTGAGTATCGCAGCCGTTTTTTCACGCGCAACCACAACAATAATCAGGTAACTTCTCCAAACGGTGAGAAGATTATCGCCGGGCGCAAACACCTCTCCGCTTCTGTCGTCGGCGACGCAGTCGTCGACTACAAGAAAATCGTCGCCGCCCGTAAGAACCGCGAGATTACCGTTCTCAATCGCCCCAAAACCGACTATCAGAAGCTAATCGCCGCCGCTCGTAAGAATAGGGCGGCTCCTCTTGCCGACGGTCCGAAAATCACCTCCCGCAAACATCTCTCGGCGGCGAAGGGCACCACTTCAAACAGGGCTTCGACGGTGAAGAGAACGGTGATGAAACTTTCGACGGAAGAAATGCGCGAGCGTATTGCGATTATGAGGCGCAACCGTGCCTTTAAGAAAGAGAGATCTAAGGCGACCAACAACGGCCGATTTAGGTTCTTACCGAAGCACAACGTCGTCGGAGCTAACAACAAGCCAAAGCCCACCGTTGCTGAAGGACCTACACTTCCATTTCCACTTCTTCCGCCGACGGGTTCGCCGTTCGTACTGCCTATTCCGCTGCCTCCTGCGCCTTCGCCGGCGGCTTCAGAGCGTCGACGTCCTTAGAGAAAGTCCGATAATCGTCGTGGACGATTAGTCTTATAATAAACATATATATTTGCGAATTTGCTGATAAATCCCATTTTCGGTGGTTTAGTGTGTCTGAAATAAAAATCCTCTATAACGTTTATAGGGGTTTTCTTCGTTGCGTGATGCTTTTCTTGGCCATTGTATTGTACGACGTCGATGATACGATGATTAAGAAACATACGTCTCTGTTTAAAATGATAAATGGGAGCTTTTTTATTGTTTGTATTTCAATCTTATGTTTTTTCCTTGTTGTTTATTCTCAACGAGTTTGTTAGACTTCGGATAATTTTTCTCAGCGATGATAATAATTTATTTCCAATAACCTATCCGCGATATTTTTTATTCTCCGCTCTCGCGTATCTATTTAGTGGTTTTGACAGTTTTCCCCCTCAAATATACTTGCTTTTGACTTTTCCTTCTTGGGTTAAGTTTGACACACAAAATACAATATCTTATTGATGAGGCAACATGATTTATACAATACAACATTCGAGTTTGCAACAACGCAAATATTCAACGACATAGAATGAGAGCATTAGCAACACACATACACACACAGATGATTATTTTATGAATTACAAGACAAACACACAAACCCTAGCTCGCACTCGCAGTTGATATCTGATCATCTCATGGAGTTAGATCTTGTAATAATCAAGACCTTCGTATTTGTCCAAACCAGTGCTAAAGAACTTCATCAGATAATCTCCCAGCTTCACATCACGGTAAACCGCTGGATTCTCTTCAGATATCAACTCCTTTATCGGCCCATAAACCCTAGAAAGATTATAATCAGGCCCAGAAATAAACAAAGCCACGGAGATCCTCGGTCCCTCGAGATTCGCCCGAACTCTGTGCATTGCACTCTTGAACCTCCCATTCGAGACCAACTATAATAAAAATGCATACACCAAATTGCATGCATTAGTATATATTGTATTGTCCGTCAGGTCGTGCCTTTCCCTACCCAATTGGGCGTAATCCAACCCCATTAAAAAATTTGGCACGTGTCACGTGACCGTGAAACACACGGTATTATTGTGTTTTAACATGGTTGGCATAGGGTATGTAAGGAACCGAGAAAAAAGGAAAAGTGAAACTGCATATATACTTATTGCAATATATTTATTACCTGGAGGAGATCACCTATGTTGACCACTAAAGCATTAGGGTTTGGTTCGACGTCGACCCATCGCCGACCGCGGTCGAGGACTTGTAGGCCGCTCAGATGGTTCTGTAAGAGAATCGTCAGTACGCTGCCGTCCGTGTGCTTGGTGGTTCCAATTGCTAGCTCGGGCTCGGGACAAGCCGGGTAGTAGTGAGCGACGAGCCTATGGCCTTTCCCAAACTCCATATCTATGAGGTGGTCGGTTTTCAGACCGAGCGCCTCGGATAGGAGCTTCAGTAGGGTTTTCCCCAGGCCCTTGGCGTGCCTGGAGTATTCCAGAGTGCTATCCCTATTGTAAGAAATATAGACTTAGTTTTTTAAACGGCAAGATGCCGGTGACGATGATTCAAAGTAAAGAATCGAGTTAGTCAATTTTTTTCGTCCTGTAATTTAGTTAGGCGTGGAATTATGGGGACATCTAAGTTCTGGTGTGGTATCATACGAATGATTACTCTTACAAAATTAAGCAATTTAGGGACATTTTATGCTGAATGAAACCCCAAATTTGCTTACTTTGAAAGTTCTTGTCTGTATAATATCAACACAATCTTAGATTAGACCTTGGAACCTCAGAATTGGAGACAAAAAATGCCCTAGATTGCTTAATTTAAAAATTTATTCTCCGTATAAGTCGCATACCATGCATGCACCTAAATTGCAGGACATAAACAATAACCAAGCCTAAAGAGTCCGACAATACCTGCAGGATTCAGGCAGTTCCTCGGGAACAAGCTCGTCGTTGGGAGATGAAAAGTAGAGTGAGTCCCTCCAATTCGCAAAGTTCGACGTGAACAGGTCGTAGTTGCTGACGAACACCGCGCTCTTCGAGTCGCCGCCTCTGCCGTAGTACTTCTTCTTCTCCTCGACGTCCATTTCGTTGAACTTCTTTACTCCGTCTATCATCCCCCCGAGCACGGACGAAGGAACCCCATGGTTTACCACCTGGAAAAACCCCCAGTTCTCCGACGCATTTTTTATTTCTTCGACGATCCTCTTCTTCGATTTAGGGTTTTCCATCCCCGACAGGTCGATTGTCGGGATTTGGGCATGAGCCTCGTCGGGATTTTCTCCATCGATTGGAAGCTCGCCTTCGTCGGCGGATGGTTTGATGAAGATCTTGGGAACTTTGGATATTCCCGAGTCTAAAAGCCCTTTGACTCCAGCTTTTGTCTCGTCAAAAGCTCTGAGCATTTCGATTCTTTCGCCCATTTGCCCATCGTAGCCATGAATTTGCATCACGCCTGCCATTTATTGTTATTATAGTTGTGATAAGATAAGAGAATGATTTCGATAACAAATGGAGGGTTTCTGTACTTCATGCCTTGGCTATTGAATGGTATTTATAGTTGTAATAAGGAGAGTTGATGTTGTGAAAAACAATGTTATCGCTGACCTTATGCACAATACCTTCCTTAGAACATCACTCGTTTTAGTTAACGGTTTTTAATTGGTAAATTTATAAAGGTTGTTTGTATTATTGAGACTGAGAATGCCTTCTTAGAACACCACTCACTGACATTTTAATTAGTAAATTTTAGAGCCGGCGAGGATTTGTCTGTTTGAGGTTAAATATACAGACAAGTTGCTGCGTGTTCTAACTAAATGCTTAAAATATACGAAAGAGGAAATAAAATAAAATCCAAATTAGCAATATAATATGACAAATTGTTAACTTGACTTGTTCCAAAGGTAGTTAGACGTAATGCGAAAGCCTAAAAACCCTGTACACATTTTGGCTCGTTTGATATATGTGTATAGGTGGGTATACGTGGTTATGGGGTGGGTATGAATAAGTTTAGCTCTTACAAGGATTTTCATAGTATGACGTGTATATACATACCCACTTAGGTGGGTATGTGGTGTGTATCACTAATCCATATACAACCTATACACATGTCAAACACATCAATCAAACACAATTTATATCATTGCATAAATAATTACTACACACATATCAAACATATTATATACAATATCAACAAAATCCGTGTATAACCAGACAGAAATAACTATACTCATTTCCATTAACATGATGATATTCTTCGTTGTGTAATGTTATTCTTAGTCAATTGTATGTCGTCGATGATATGATGATGAATTGATGATAAAAATGTCTGTCTGTTTAACAGGATACATGATGATCGGAGCTATATAGCTTCTTCTATTGTTTGTAGACTTTTAGTTCAATCTTTAATGTTTTTGTTAGAAAATTTATAATATGGTTGATTTTATAAATTATTTATGTGAATGAGGAATTGAGCTTCGAAATTAAATATTATTGGGCTTCGAACTGGCTCAATAACGGCCCGACTTCTAGAAGGCCCATGTAGGGGCTAGCCACTCCTCAAGTTAATGGCTTTAATTAAATGTTGGAGTTGGTTAAAACCACCCAAACATTATGTCATCTAATTAAAAAAAAATATTTCAATAAATTTTGGGTTCTATAAATAGATGATTAAGAATAAGAATTAAACACAAGAAATAGAAAGAAAAGAAAATACGATATCTCTCAAAATTGGTTCTGCTATATCGCTCTTGTTCCGTTCGCCGTCGGTGTCGTTTTTGGGGTAAACGAACGCCACGATTTCGAAGTATCCTGGGAAACAGACGCTCGTCAAAACCTCTAGCACATACGTGAGGGAGCGAATCTATTTTAAGGAAATTTTGTTCGAATCTTCGAATATTTTCATTCCGCTTCTATCTAATTTCGGGTCTATCGTTCATGGATATTTGCGAGGCGAGGGTGCGTTACAACAAGCTTCTCAACAAGGAGTTGAAGAAGGCGGAAATCAGCCAACAATATTTTTCTTTCCGGCCAACAATTTTTAGACAGACTCTACGATCCCACGAAGATGTCGGACAGCCACAGCTCAAACCAAAACGAAGACAACACCGCGGTTCACACCAACGTCGTGTCTGTCGTGATGCGACCGACCGTACCAGTTAGCCACTTGGAGAAGCCCGAGAAGTTTGCGGTACTGCTTCCACGTTCAAGAGATGGAAGTAGAAGATGCTCTTCTACCTCACCACGCTGAATCTGGCCACCTACTTGAAAGAGGTCGAGCCGAAGGTTAATGAAGGAAGGTATTGTGCATAAGGTCAGCGAGTTTGCGGTTGATGCATGGAAGGTATTCTACCTCACCACGTATTGAAAGATGCTCTTCTACCTCACCAAGTTTGCGGTTGATGCATGGAAGCATTCTAACTTCTTGTGCCGCAATTACATCCTAAATGCTCTAAGCGATACTCTGTACAACGTGTATGGTGCGGTTGGTACGGCTAAGGAAGGGAGACTTTATTATATTCTCCATACGAACAATCATGTTTAGAAAGTTTTGATCGCTTCACCTCACTTGAAACCTTAAACTTGAAAGGAGTTTTAATTTTTTTAGTAAGTATATGGTTGATTACTTTCTTACTATAGACTTGAAGGGATTATATTTTAAGGTTATGTAATTTATTTCCAAATGAAGCTATTGCAGCTTCGACACAACGAAAACCTAGCTAGCTCCAGACCAAGACAAATCTCTAGTATTTCCGATGCATATTCACCGCAATAAGGAGGCCATTGCATGGACTATATAACGGTAATAAGCAGAGGAGAGAGCAAAAAAATATCATTAACCAAGTTCGAATGTGAAGGAGCGAAAACAAAAAAATAAAATAAAATAATTATCGCTGACTTACAATAGTTCCCCATTCCTTAAGAACCAGCCCTCACTAATAAATATTTTAGTTAGTAAAACTTATCCGTCAGTATTATTAAAAGACTGAGAAGACTTTCTTCGTTTGAACAATTTTAACTAGTAATTTTTTAGGCCGGGCAATCGATCTTTTATCTATGCTTGAGGTTAAAAGTCGGGCAATAAATATTTTAGTTAGTAAAACTGATCCATCAGTATTATTAAAAGACTGAGAAGACTTTCTTCGTGTGAACAATTTTAACGAGTAATTTTTTAGGCCGGGCAATCGATCTTTTATCTATGCTTGAGATTAAAAATCGGGCAAGTTGCCGTTGCTTCTAACTAAAGCTTTGAAATATAACAAAGACGAAACAAAATCTAACCAATCCTTGACAACATGTTAACGTGTGACTGTTTTAAAAGTTTTTGGAATTACGTTTTACTAATATGACTTTTAGGTAGTATATGTACTTCCGTACTTTCATGTTCTCACATGACATGGTCAAGATAATCTTATATAATTTATTTGGGTCCATGGTCCATTAATATTTTTATGTTATGATGTGCCCCTGATTCTTGAAACGATTGGTGCATTATGTCGAGAAGTCTTCCTAACGTCAGGCAAGGCGGCTGGTTGAATGGCGTACAAGAGGAATTAGTAATTTTACACACATTTAGGGTGTATAAGTGTTTTAATATGTCCATTTGAGGTAGTATTTAACGTGATAGTTATTAATATTTGAAAATATCTTTAAGCATTAATTATAATTAAGCATGTTACAGTAGAAACTCTATAAATTAATACTTGATAATTTAATAAACTCTTTAATATAATATTTGCGGCTGGTCCCCACTCGGAGATAACGTACTAAATTAATAATTCTCTAAAATTATAAGATAATAGACTTTTGATAATTTCTAGAGGTCCCGTATAAATTATAAATTAATAATTCCAATTCTCATATTAAATGAACGAAGATTACTTGAAAAATGACTCAATTGACAATTTTTTTGTTGACTCACTTGCAAACCATAGCTACTATGAACACCCATTCTTGCAATTGCTTATGAGTGAGATTATGATTATCTTTGTTGTTCTTGCATAATGCTCTTGAATATCCTCGGTCATTGTTGTTTTTCTCACACCTTTAAGCTGAGATGTCATATTGCTTGTACGAGTTGTTTGTTAAGATATATTATTAATATTACTTAAATATACATTAACACCATATGGATTATGATAGACATGAGAGATAGAAGGTTTGATCCTTAATTTGACGTTCATTAAGGACATATGAGATTGATGGTTATTTGATTTTGGGAAGTTTGAAAGGTAATAAACATTATAAATTAATAAAATATTAATTTATCGATTAATTAATAACTCTTTTAATTAATAAATTTGGTCGGTCCCAACTGTATTAATTTATAGAGTTTCTACTGTATATAATGTCATCAATAGAATTATCATATTTTTTAGGCTCTAAACATAGATTTTTTAACCAATTATTAATTATAAGTATTTTAATATAATTCTAATTAATTTTATTTCTTCAAGCTTTAATAGATTAATCAATTATTAGTTATAAGTATTTTCAATAACATAATTTTGTTATTGTTTGAGCATTAATATAAATTTTAAATACGTTGGTTAAACGATAATGGATAATTTTGTCCAAAAAAATTTGAAAACATTACTCCGTCACGGTGATGGAGGATCACCTGCTTTTTGGGGTGATAAAAAACCTGGAATATCACCCCGCTTGATCACCTTGGTAATCCTCCATCGCGGTGATGGTTTATCACTCACAATAAACAAACGTGGTGATTGGAAAGCGATGAAGTATCACGGTGATGTTTTTTGGAGGATCACCTCGAAACAAACACCCCCTTATATTGAAAGACCGAGAATACTATCCCTTGAAAACTCCTCTTAATATTTATTTAGAATTTTTAACACGCATTTTGTATTAAAAAATTCAGAATACCTTCCGTAGAACGCCTTTTGCTAATATTTTAATTAGTAATTCTGAATACCCTTGTCATGATACTTTAATTGGTAAATTTAGGGCCGACAAAATCTTTTCAACTTTGAGATTAAAAGACAGCCAAGTTGCCATGCATCTAGAGAATAGGGATGGCAAAATTCACACGGTGAAGGCCACCATCGACTCCAAATTCATTAAACCTTCGTATAGAAATCATAACGCCCGAGTCTAATAATAGTCTACAGCAAAATATTCGAACATGAATGTAGATGCGAATGTGAATCAATCAAAGGCAGGCCAAATCTGCCTATACAAAGATGCCTTACTTAAATACAAGAAGAACCAGACATAATCCCACTCACTACACAATGCAAGATCCATACAGGAAACAAACAGAGAATTTATCAACCCAAATTAATATTATGAGGTAGGCAGACTGTCCATATCTTTTTCACAGGCCGGTCAATATTCTAACTTAAATATATTACTGTAGACTTCGAGATTCTAATTTGATCGAAATGATTCATTTGTAATTATTACTGAATAATCCAAGACAAATACATACAAAAATAAACCCTCACCATGAGTAGTAATGTGAAATGGGCCTGCGGGCTTTGGCGGGGCGGGCCTTGCGGGCCGCGGGCAGTTCCACCAAATTTCATAAAATATTTTTTTATTAAAAATTAATAGTAAATGAATATAGGTTTTTTATACTTTTTGAGATCAAATGTTTAATGTGACACCCGGGCCGTGGAGACGGTGGTGAGCCACTCGTCTACTCGGATGTATGGGGGTACAGTCCGAGGTGCAAACTACGGGGAGGGGTACATGAACGAACCGATCCGACACCCGAATGAGAGGGGATCCTGAGGCTGGCAATGTATGGGCGTGTCAGGCTAAGACTCGTATAAGAGAATTGATAGTACTACTCATATCACCAAGGTCGACCTACCTTTTCGGGAATCCATCTATAGAAACTCCGAAGTTGAGCGTGCTTGACTTGGGAAAATATAGGGATGGTGACCCCCTGGGAAGTTTGTCCAAGGTGCGTGTGAGCGAGGACGAAGCACCCTGAAAGGTTAAATGGTGGTACAGTGGGGCCAGACTATTAGTCGGAGTGTGGTGGGTCCAACCCCACAGGTCCCGGTAGGGACGGATGCTACAATGACATTCGGTATGGAACGGGTCGTTACATTTAATTTAAGCAAGTCTTAATAACATAAAAAATTATCAAAGAACTTAAATTTGATTATGAGTAATTCAACTTAAATATTTTATCTTAATGTTTTTTAATTTTTTTAATTTTTATTTTTTGGACCCGGCTCGCTACCTGCCAGTAGGGGCGGGCCTTCATTCCCAGGCATGCCAGATGGCGGGCTTACCTGCGCCCTCAGAGCCATAGGCGGGCTACGGGCCGGCCCACCCCTCGACCCGTTTTGACTACGATAACCATGAGAAAGTTATGCACAGTTCACTATTGAGCTCATTGATTCGGTTTAGTTGGGCTGTGTATTGAATCACTTGCCCCATATAGAGAAGTCTTTGAGTTGACTGTACTCCTATAGAAAAAGTAGTAATTAGTCAATATTTAACAAAAAAATGTTTATTATAATTCATTGAAGTCTGAGGGCTCAAGTATGATATTTTTTTATTAAATATTGATATATAAATAAATTATATAGGTATGTTAATATTTTTAGCTCCGATTTTTAATTTACTCAAGTTTAATAATATACCTAAATTATTATTACGAGATTAGATTTAATTATAATTGTTTTTGAGTTTAAATATTTAATTTTTATTTTTTCCCTTATATTTTGACCTTTTTTTTTTTTTGAATTTTGAGGGCGGGCCTTCAATTGTGAGGCCTGCCAACGGTGGGCTTACCCGCGCCCTCCCCGCCCAAGGCGGGCTACCAACCGCCCTGCCCCGCCGATCCGTTTTGACAGCTCTAGATATCGAACTCACGTGGGCAAGGAGTAGGTCACGATCACGCCAAGTAAGATTTCTTTCTTTTGATTATTTCTATATCTTTAATATATTTGAGTTAACATAAGTTTGTATGAAATTTAATTATTAACAAGTGTTAGTGCTATTTGAAGATAATGATAGTGAAAGTTTAAAATTTTAAGCATTTTTGTGGTGAAATTGAAAATAAAAATAGTTAAAATTAAAAAAGTTGATTAGTTTTGTAATATGTTTAAAAACTCAACTAGTTTTGTAATTCCATTCTCAAAATCATTTGTGTAATTCTCTCGGCAACAAAGTATCATCATCTAAAGCAGAATAATTTCTCGAAAACGAATCTGTCGAACAACTAACAAGAAAATATTAGCATGGCTGATAAATCCATCGTAGCAAATTACATTGTACTTAATATGTTTCTTGTTAGGGTAATTCTATATGCACCCCCTAATTCTATCCCACCCCCTATTAATTACCTCCTAAATATTTGGGACAATTAATGACTTTGACTGGATTTTCTTATTATGAAATAAGATAACTAACGTTTTTATGAGCTAAAACCATATTAACCATAAATATCAAAGATAAATAAATAAGTAGAGCATTTTCCATAACTTTGAATATTTGGAACGTCTATTTGAAACTTTTAACTTCTAACTATCATAACAAATATTAATGAAAGGAATTATCTATTGAACGCCAAAACAAATATCAGACCGTTTGGACGTCATGACTATATATATAGATAGTTGTATTAATTGACACGCTCGAATACTAGCAAGTGTACTAGGTCGTGCAAGTAGTATAAAATGCACAAGTCCAAGTATCGATCCACGAGGACAGCTCGATTAATTTAAGATATTATTCCAAATTTTAATTTAGACTAAAACTAGTTTTTAGATTTTGTGGATTTAATAAAATAAAATGCAAATAAACATAACATAATTAAAACAATGGATAAATCAACGACGGATGTGATCAAGGCACGTGCTCGGCAAAAAACATTCCTACGTATCCATGCGATCGATTTTAAACAATATAAATCTAGTTAAGGTAGAAATTCCTAAAATAATCGCTACCCGTTTGTCCCGCAATAGCGATCCTATGCGAAAATGAACCAATCAAGTATATTTCTATATGACTGTAATTACCCCGCACGCATTCAACTTTATGAATTTCCCCGAGTTTAGACACTTTCGGCGCCTAAGGTCTCGAAAACCACACGGACGAAACCGAATTCCATTTCTGGTCGGTTTTACGTCGTGGTACACGTTATCTATTGTTCTAACCGGTCTAATCACTTTGCCCGTCTCATAAACCAATCAAGTATCGTGCATATGTTGATCAGACATACGCAAGCGTTAAACACAGATAACGAACACGTAACTTAAATCATATAATTAAATAAAATACCAATAGCACTAACACGCAATAATAGTTCGGCCTAACACGCCCTTAAGAACTCAAAGCATATTAATACACGTAAACAACAATGAATCAAAAGGATGCATCGCTGCAACGAGATATTAAAAGATAAAGTTAGAATTTGTCCCTCACAGTCCTTGGTCGTCTCTATGTTCTCGGGTTTTGTAGGAAGCTTCCGTCGGAGGCTCGTCTCAGCTTTCTCTCTTGGCCTTCGTCTGCACAGCGGCTGCCTCGTTTCTGCTCCAGCTCCTTTCAGTCACATAGCCTCGGTTTTGCAGCTCCCTCCGCCGTAGCTGCGTCTGTTCTGTCACAACGAACGCAGCCCCCAAATCTGCCCCGACTTTGCAGCAGCTCCTCGGGTTTTTCAGCACAGTAGCCGTCGAGCTCTCAGCCCTTCGTGTTCAGTTACAGCTTCCGTTCGAACTCCCTCACAGCCCTCTCTTGTTCTGCCCCGTGTGTTGAGTGCTCTGCCAGTTATTCGATTTGTGGCCTTGAGCGTGGCGTGAGCTTTGCGAAAAATAATGATAAGTTGTGTGTTTTTAGCTCCCCCCTCTTTTTTGCGTGTTTTGGGATCCTTTTAAAGAACCCACTTCAAACATGGTGAAGCCAAATTTCTCCATTGCGCGTGATCGAGCAGCCTTTCTCCTTTGACTTTCTATCATCGAATGTAAATAGAGCAACTGAGCCGATTGAAAAATTAAATGCCTTTAGGAATATATGCATGTGTGTGGGCCAGTGTTTTAAAAAGCGTAACTGTAGCGCGCTTCGTCGCGCAAATAGCGCAAAATTTTCGTAAAACGCGTTGTAGCGTAATAAATTTCGCGTTTTTCCGAAAAAGCGTGCGCTATATGCGTTATATTTTACGTTTTTTACGCTATATACGCTATATTTTACGCTTTTTACGCTATTTCCTATAATCCCCACGCTATTTGGGAAAATCATTATATTATTCAAATTAAGGAGTATAAGATAATTAAATTGAATTTACGGGGTAAATCTGTAAATACCTTGCTTGAATCATCGGAAGAACTGGACCAAGAACAAGAAAAGACCAATCTTTAGGATCGAGAACCAAAATCAGACCTCAAATTTGCTCACAGAAGTAGCAATATGGGGACTCTTGCTCTTTTTTGGCGTCTTTATCACATCTGCCAGATCTTCACTCTTCTCTGCCTCTCCAATCCCACTCATCTCTTTTTAACGATTAATATTTGAATGTTTCTTAGACTTGCTTTGCTTACTTTCATGTTGGGGCTACTTAAAATTGGTATGTTTACTTATATGGTTCTAGGCTACCCACGTATATATCATATATTTGCATTATAGATGTTTTACTCGAAATACTCACGCAATGCGCTACGCTATTTACGCTACGCGCTACCAGCACTAAAACGCGACACAGTGCGCAATACGCTTTTTAAAACATTGGTGTGGGCTCCTTCTCTTTTCTTTCCAACCGTCACTTATCTGCTCTTTGTATTATTATAAAATATAGAGCAAACCAATTATTAGTTTGAAGCTTGACTCCTCACGTCACTTTCAATGAGCAGATCCCTTGCAATATTTTTCTCAAATATGCCGCACATAGATTGGCTAGTTTTAGGCGTGATCTTGCATGGTTTTAAGCTCTTTTCTCCAATATCTGTCGAGTACAAAATATAAAAGTAGACAACCGATACTTTGACAAAATTTGGATTAATAAAAACCAATAAGACATTTTAAAGGGATATGAAGTAACGTAAAATACTGACTTATCATTAATGCCGATAAAAAAAAATAAATTCTACATCATCAAATACATATATTACCGTTTTCGGACGGATTTCTCATAGTTTATGCCATTGTTCTTTTGATTATACGTATACCAAATCGAACCCTTAATTTAAATTATAGTTTATTTTACTACATGTCTTATTTTTTAATCATTCATCACGACCACATTTCTTATATGCTTGGAAGTTTATTAAAGTATATGTCAGATACTTGTTTATCAATTAACTGGAATTTTTTTCATGCGTATTCAGGAGAATGAGATATCCAGGACAATAAAAATATATATATTCTTTGGTATATATATCATCTATAGTATAGGTTAAAAAGATATATATTGTTTAATCTTTATTAACTTATATATTACTATTGGATAATTTAAATATTAATATTTTTAAGGGTAACCATGAGAACTAATCTAAAAATATATTATTAATCGTATAATCCATTTGTTTCGTGTTAATATTTTCGAGCTCGTTATCATCCGGCTCGAGCAAGATTCAAAAGAACCAAATGAATCCATAAAAAATTGTGTGTTGGCTATATTTACACATATTAGTAATATTATCCGTGAACGTATTGAACAATATAATAGAGAACAAAATTGTAAATACCGGTACCGTACTTCAAGTGGGCGATGGTATCGCTCGTATTCACGGTCTTGATGAAGTAATGGCGGGTGAATTAGTCGAATTTGAAGAAGGTACAATAGGTATTGCTCTGAATAATAATAATAATATTGAAAATTATAGTCAATTAATGAATGATGAAATTGAAATCCATGTAAAAATTAATTGATTTTTTTATTGGTTAACGGATCCCAATGTTTTTTACACCCCTAAGGAGTGCAAATAGTAGTACCCTTCTTGTTATATTATAATACAACTCTTCCAATGAACTCTCATCCTCGAAACTCTCGCCAGACTGTCCAAAAAATAGACTTGCTATAAAAACGTCACATCAAACTTCACAAAACCTTCACACAAGATAGTTCGAAGAAAGACGCACGATGGCCGTCAAGCGCCGCCTGCTGCTCGCCGTCCTCGCCATTTCAGTCCTCGCCGCCCTCACTACCATCGACGCCACCGTTGTACAGAACAGCTACCGCAAGCACGCTGCCACCGCCGCTCGTAATAAGCGCCAAACGACTTCTATTGACGGTAAGAAAATTGAGTACGCAGACGTTTTCACGCGCGACCACAACAATAATCAGGTAACTTCTCCAAACGGTGAGAAGATTATCGCCGGTCGCAAACACCTCTCTGCTTCTGTTGCCGGCGGCGCAGTCGTCGACTACAAGAAAATCATCGCCACCCGCAAGCGACATATCGCCGCCCGTAATAAGAACCGCGAGATTACAGTTCTCAATCGCCCCAAAACCGACTATCAGAAGCTAATCGCCCCGAAAATCACCTCTCGCAAACATCTCTCCGTGGCGAAAGGCACCACTTCAAAACAGGGCTTCAACGCGCGAAGAGAACGGTGATGAAATTATCGACGGAAGAAATGCGCGAGCGTATTGCGATTATGAGGCGTAATCATTGTTAGAAAATTTATAATATAGTTGATTTTATAAATTATTTATGTGAATGAGTAATTTGGCTTCGAAATTACATATTATTGGGCTTTGAATTGACCCAATAACGGCCCGACTTCTAGAAGGCCTATGTAGGGGCTAACCACTCCTCAAATCCATGGCTCAAATTGAGTGATGGAGTGGTTAAAACCACTTCTCAAATATTATGTCATTTAAAAAAAATATTTCTTTAATAATTTTTGGGTTTTATAAATAGGTGATTAAGCATAAGAATTAAGAAGAAGAAAAATAATAAGGAAAAATAAGAGAAAGAAAAGAAAATACGAATATCTCTCAAAAATTGATTCTGCTATATCGCTCTTTTCCGTTCGCCGTCGGTGTCGTTTTGTGCTAAACGAACGCCGTGATTTCGAAGTATCCTAGGAAACAGACGCTCGTTAAAAATGTGAGGGAGCGAATCTGTTTTAAGGAAATTGTCTTCGCACAATCTTCGAATATTTTCTTTTCGGTTCAATCAGATTTTCGGTTCTATTGTTCGTGGATCGTTGCGAGGCGAGTGTCCGTTACAACAAGCTTATCAAAAAGGAGGTCGAAGACGGTGAAAATCGGCCAACAATCTTAAAACAGATTCTACGATCCCACGAAGATGTCGTATAACCGCAGCTCAAACCAGAACGAAGACAACAACGCCGTTCACACCAACGCCGTGCCCACCGTGATGCCACCGATTGTACCAGTTAGCCACTTGGAGAAAGAAGTTTGCGGGGACTGCCTCCACGTTCAAGAGATGGCAGCAGAAGATGCTCTTCTACCTCACCACTCTGAACTTGGCCACCTACCTAAAAGAGGTCGAGCCGTAGGTTAACGAAGGTCAGACGAATGTTGAGGTGGTAAATGCGGTTGATGCATGGAAGCATTCTGACTTCTTGTGCCGCAATTACATCCTAAATGCTCTAAGCGATACTCTGTACAACGTGTATGGTGCGGTCGCTACGGCTAAGGAATTGTGGGATCGTTAGACTGGAAATATAAAACTGAGGATGCCGGCACAAAGATTGTTGTCGGACGGTTCCTTGATTATAAGATGGTCGATTCCAAGACTGTGATCAGTCGAGTGTAAGAGATCCAATTGATCTTGTACGAGATCCATGCAGAACGAATGGTTCTGGGAGCGAATCTTTCCAAGTCGAAAAAGACTTGGAAAGGATTTCAAAAACTATCATTGAGAAGCTGCCGCCGGGCTGAAAGGATTTCAAAAACTATCTCAAGCATAAGCGCAGGGAGATGTCTTTGGAGGACTTGATTGTTAGACTTTGAATCGAAGAAGACAACAAAAGGTCGGAAAAGAGAGTGTCAAGCTCATCTGAACCGAAGGTAAACGTGGTGGAGCATGCATCTAAGAAGGGCAAAGGCCCGATTAAACCCAGGGGAAACTTGGGGTGACCGGAGGCGTTTCAAAGCCGAACTTCAAGTTCAAGGGAAAATGCTTCAACTGCGGTAAATTGGGCCACAAGTCGTCGGACTGTCGTCTTCCTAAAAGGAGCCATGAAGCCAACATGGTGAAAGACATTACCAAGGAGGCTGACGAGATGAATCTTGTAGCGGTGGTCTCAGAGATAAACATGATTGGGTCAAATCCACAAGAATGGTGGATCGATACTGGTGCTACACGTCATGTGTGCACGAACTGTAGACTCTTCTCTACCTGCGAGCCGGTTGAAGGAGAAAAGGAAGCGTGCTGCTCAAAATGATGTCCGAAAAAATATCAACGCTGAAAGATGTGTTGTATGTTCCCGAGATATGAAAAAATCTTATTTCGGGATTTTTGTTGAACAAGCACGGTTTTTGTATTGTTATTGAATCCAACAAAGTGATATTGTCTAAGTCGGGTGTGTTTGTTGGTAAAGGCTACGCCTGTGATGGTTTGTTCATGCTGAATGTAATGACTATTGTAAATGAGAATGAAAAACGTTCTTCCGTTTACTTGCTTGAATCTTCCAATTTATGGCATGGCAGACTTGGTCACATTAATTATCGATACGTCGATTAATTAACACGAATCATATTCCTAAATTCGATATTAATTCGAAATATAAATGTGGAGTTTGCGTTGAAGCAAAACTGACGAGATCGTCACTCCCCATAGTAATACGAGTTACTGAACCGCTTGAATTAATTCATAGCGATGTGTGTGATTTGAAATACGTTCAATCACGAGGTGGAAATAAATATTTCATAACGTTTATTGATGATAGCATGAAATATTGCTATGTGTATTTGTTAAAGAGCAAAGACAAAGCGTTAGAAAAATTTATTCTATATAAAACCGAAGTTGAAAATCAACTTGATAAGAAAATAAAACGACTTAGAAGTGATCGATGTGGCGAATATGAAGTGCCGATCGAGAACTTCTGTGCGGAGCATGGTATAATTCATGAAATGACTGCACCGTATTCACCTCAATCGAATGGGGTCGCTGAACGAAAAAATCGCACATTGAAAGAAATGATGAATGCGATGTTGTTAAGTTCAGGCTTACCGCCCGACATGTGGGGGGAAGCTATATTGTCGAGTAATTACCTTTTGAATAGGGTACCTCGAAAGAAAGAAAATAGAACTTCTTACGAGTTATGAAAAGGAAAGATGTCATCCTATCAACATTTGCGAATGTGGGGGTGTTTGGCGAAGGTAGTCGTACCTATGCCTAAAGCGAAAATTTGTCCTAAAAGATGGACTGTATTTTCATAGGATATGCACTTAATAGTATGACATATCGGTTTCTTGTATATGATCCGAAAATTTTGGATATACACAAGAACACGGTCATGGAATCGAAATGCATGTTTCTTTGAAAATGTATTTCCTTGTAAATCCGATGATGGATCCGGTACATCTAAACGAGATGATATAGAAACCGAGATTCCTAGTACTGTTCATGAAAATGAACCGGGACGAAGCAAGCGTGCCCGAATAGAGAAATCTTTTGGTGACGATTTCGTTACATATTTAATTGAAAGGAACCACTGACTTATGACGAGGCAGTGAGCTCCGTTGACGGGCCTTTATGGAAAGAAGCCATAAAGAGTGAGATTTATTCTATTTTGCAGAATCATACTTGGGAGTTAGTTGATCTCCCAAAGGGATGTAAACCTTTAGGATCAAAATGGATCTTTAAAAGGAAAATGAGACCAGGCGGGTCAGTGAAAAAGTATAAGGCCAGACTTGTTATCAAAGGATACAAGCAACGCCAAGGCTTAGATTACTTTGACACATATTCTCCTGTGACGAGAATAAATTCTATAAGGATGATACTTGCTATCACGTCCTTAAGAAATTTGGAAGTACATCAAATGGACGTCAAAACAACATTCTTAAACGGTGAATTAGACGAAGAAATATATATGGAGCAACCCAGGGGTTTTCGTGCTCCGGGAACCGAAAAGAAAGTCTGTAGATTGATCAAATCTTTGTATGGCTTGAAACAAGCCGCTAAGAAGTGGCACGAAAAGTTTGATCACGCGATGATCAACTACGGCTTTAAAATTAATGAGAGCGATAAATGCGTTTACTCAAAGAAAACAGGCGATGACTACGTCATTTTATGTTTGTATGTAGACGACATACTCATTGTTGGTAGTAATGACAAAATGGTCAAGTCTACCAAGGATATGTTAAATTCGAAATTTGATATGAAAGATATGGGAGTGATTTTAGGAATTAAAATCATACGAACGAGTAACGGTCTTTTTTTGAGCCAAGCTCATTATGTAGATAAAATTATCGATAACTTCTGCAAGGATTGTGGTGTTGCCAGAACGCCATTAGATCGAAGCGTTCATTTGTCGAAAAATCGCGGCGATGCTATTGCTCAAGTAGAATACTCTCGAATTATCGGAAGCTTGATGTATCTAATGAGTTGTACTAGACCTGATATTGCTTATGCTATAAGCAAACTGAGTTCGTACACGAGCAATCCAAGTGAGGACCATTGGACCGCAAGACGGGTTTTGAGATATTTACGGTATACTCGAGACTATGGATTACACTATGGTCGATATCCAGCTGTGTGCCTACACAGATCGAACTGAATATCTGACGTGATGTGCGTATCACCGTAATGTTGGATCACCTGAAACAAACACCCCCTTGTAGTTATTGTCGATACTCTTAGATATTATGCATGTATAAATATGCTACTACCTCAGTCCTACTTATTTCTTCCCATCTTTCTATTTCGGGCGTCCTACATAATTCTTCTCATTTCCATTTTTGGTAAAAAAGTATCCCACTAATTAAACTAATTACATCATTAATATTAAAAAAAGTCTTCTCGATTTGCGTGTCTACTAATAACTTTTCTTTCTCCATACCTCAAAAGGTGTACTATAATATTAAAATAATGTGATTTCTTAATCTTCGTGCCCACTAATCTTCGGGAACATTTAAATGGGACGGAGGAAGTATATTGTAATATGAGAATCAATGAGGAAAATAATACTTTACGGTGATGCTTTTCTTGGCCATTGTATTGTACGGGTGTCGTCGATGATACGATGATTAAGAAAAATATATCTTTGTTTAAAATGATGGGAGCTTTTCTATTGTTTGTAATTCATCTTATGTTTTTCCTTTTTGTTTTTCTCAACGAGTTTGTTAGACTTGAGATATTTTTTCTCAACCATATAATAATTTATTTTCAATAATCTGTCCGCGATATTTTTTATTCTCCGCTCTCGCATATCTATTTAGTGGTTTTCCCCCTAATATCCATCTCCAACGGGTACTTGATTTTTGTGTAAAACACAAAAATAGAGTACGTGTTTGCTCCAATGGGACTCTATATCTAACACTAATATTGTGTTGATCTGCAGAGAAACTCTAGATCAAGAGTACACACAATTTTCAACACAAAACTAGAGTTTTAATTTTTAATTTATTTTTTATTTGAAAACGTATTTTAAATTGTTAAAATGATAATAATAAAAAAAAAAGAAAAACTAAAATGAGCCTATAATAATATTATAAGCCGTATAGACGAAAAAATATGCAGTACGTTTCTCAACAATGAATGAAAATGAGATATTTTGCACAAAAACAGGAATCATCTAGATAGGATATAGAGCGAGCATTCGGAGTTCTAAATCTCGATTTGCAATTATTGCAGGCCTTGCACGTTTTTGGCGGAAAGAAGTATTGCATGATATCATGACTGCTTGCATTATCATGCACAATATGATATGATAATTGAGGATGAACGTGATCTCAACGCACCTATTAAAGAAGCCATGGATGCTCCCCAGCCAGATGTAGAAACAATAAATAATGACAAGAGAGAAAAATTCTTGGCTCGGTACAAGCAAGTGAAGAACAAAAATGCACATTTTGAATTGAAGAATGCATTAATAAGATCATTTATGGGAACGACATGGTTCGTCAAATTACTCTTAGGTTATGTAATATTTTTGTTGAATGCATTTTTACAATTATGTTATTTTTGTTTAAATAAAATATTATTTTTTAGTGTAGAAAATGGAGTTGATGAGTTGGAGTAAAACATAGTGTTGAAAATAAAGTTATGGGTTGGAGCAAAAGCACTGTAGCGACTGACATTAGTTTTATGCTATGGGTTGGAGATGCTCTTATCCATGTTTTTGAGTTTTCCTTCTTGGGTTAAGTTTGACACTTACAATATCTTATTGATGAGGCAACATGATTTATACAATACAACGTTCGAGTTTGCAACAACGCAATTATTCAACGACATAGAATGAGAGCAATAGCAACACATAGACACACACACAGAAGTTTATTTTATGAATTACAAGATAAACACACAAACCCTAGCTCACACTTGCAGTTGATATCTGATCATCTCATGGAGTTTAGATTTTGTAATAATCAAGACCTTTGTACTTGTCCAAACCAGTGCTAAAGAACTTCATCAGATAATCTCCCAGCTTCACATCACGGTAAACCGCTGGATTCAGATATCAACTCCTTTATCGGTCCATAAACCCTAGAAATATTATAATCAGGCCCAGAAACAAACAAAGCCACGGACAATCTCGGTCCTTTTAGATTCGCCCGAACTCTGTGCATTGCGCTCTTGAACCTCCCATTCGAAACCAGCTATGCACACAGCAAATTGCATGCATTAGTATCGTATATTGTCTGTCAGGTCGTGTCTTTACCTACGCAATTTGGGTGACCCCCCCCCCCCCCCCCCCAATATAAAAAATTTTGGCACGTGTCATGTGTGTTAATTGAACCAAATGATATTTGATTTTTAACATGGTTGGCATAGGGTATGTAAGGAACCGAGTAAAAAGGAAAAGTAAAAACTGCATATATGCTTATTGCAATATATTTATTACCTGGAGGAGATCACCTACGTTGACCACTAAAGCATTAGGGTTTGTTTCGACGTCGACCCATCGCCGACCGCGGTCGAGGACTTGTAGGCCGCTCAGATGGTTCTGTAAGAGAATCGTTAGTACGCTGCCGTCCGTGTGCTTGGTGGTTCCAATTGCTAGCTCGGGCTCGGGACAAGCCGGGTAGTAGTGCGCGACGAGCCTATGGCCTTTCCCAAACTCCACGTCAATCAGGTGGTTGGTTTTCAGACCGAGCGCCTCGGATAGGAGCTTCAGTAGGGTTTTCCCGAGGCCCTTGGCGTGCCTGGAGTATTCCAGAGTGCTATCCCTGTCGTAAGAAATATAGTAAAACGCAGTTTTTTAAATGACAAGATGTCGGTGACGATGATGTGAAGTAAAGAATCGGGTTAATTCACTTTTTTCGTCCTCTAATTTAGTTAGGGGTGGAATTATGGGGACATCTAAGTTCTGGTGTGGTATCATACGAATGATTACTTTTAAACATTAAGCAATTTAGGGACATTTTTTGCTGAATGAAACCCCAAATTTGCTTAATTTTAAAAGTTATTATCCGTATAAGTCGCATACTATGCATGCACCAAAATTACAGGACATAAAAAATAACCAAGCCTAAAATGTCCGACAGTACCTGCAGGATTCAGGCAGTTCCTCGGGAACAAGCTCGTCGTTGGGAGACGAAAAGTAGAGTGAGTCCCTCCAATTCGCAAAGTTCGACGTGAACAGGTCGTAGTTGCTGACGAACACCGCGCTCTTCGAGTCGCCGCCTCTGCCGTAGTACTTCTTCTTCTCCTCGACGTCCATTTCGTTGAACTTCTTTACGCCGTCTATCATCCCCCCGAGCACGGACGAAGGAACCCCATGGTTTACCACCTGGAAAAAACCCCAGTTCTCCGACGCATTTTTTATTTCTTCGACGATCCTCTTCCTTGATTTAGGGTTTTCCATCCCCGACAGGTCAATTGTCGGGATTTGGGCATGAGCCTCATCGGATTTTCTCCATCGATTGGAAGGTCGTCTTCGTCGGCGGATGGTTTGATGAAGATCTTGGGAACTTTGGATATTCCCGAGTCTAAAAGCCCTTTGACTCCAGCTTTTGTCTCATCGAAAGCTCTGAGTATTTCGATTCTTCCGCCCGTTTACCCATCGTCGCCGCCGTGAATTTGGATCACGCCTGTCATTTGTTTGTTATTATAGTTGTGACAAGATAAGAGAATGATTTCGATAAGAAATGGAGGGTTTCTGTACTTCATGCCTTGGCTATTGCATGGTATTTATAGTTGCAATAGGCCGTATGGCCTTCCTTAGTACAGCACTCGTTAGTTAATGCTTTCTAATTGGTAAGTTTACATCGTTGTTTGTATGATTATTGAAGTCTGAGAATGCCTTCCTTATTAGGATACCACTCATTGACATTTTAACTAGTGAATTTTAGAGCCGCCGAGGATTTCTCATCTGTTTGAGATACAGACAAGTTGCCGTGCTTCTAATAACGAAATGCTTGAAATGTACGAAAGAGGATATAAAATAAATCCAACTTAAGCAATAATATGACAAACTGTTACCCTTCTTTGACTATGTTTTTTTTATTATTATTATTTGTTTCTTCTTCCTCGCGTTTTTTTTTCTTCTTACCATAGCATATCATCATGATTCATGCTTCTTCTAGATTTTATCTTTTTTATTATATTTTCTTTATTTTTTTATTTTGTATTACTTTGAGATTATATCTTTATATGTCTATGTTTTGTAATTGCTAAATCGATGAGGAGGAAAAAAGAGCTTGGTCATTCTTGAAGGGTAAGCAAAATAATCTCTTCCTCCTTCATAAAGGTATAGTTTGAGCGGCTATATTTCCTCTGGTAAAATAAAGCCCCGAATGTGCATGAGTTTGGATAAGAATCAATGAGGAAAATAATACTTTACAGTGATGCTTTTCTTGGCCACTGTATTGTACGGACGTCGACGATGATACGATGATTAAGAAAATATGTCTCTTTTTAAAATGATAAATCGGAGCTTTTTCTATTGTTAGTATTTCAATCTTATGTTATTTCCGTTTTGTTTTTTCTCAACTGAGTTTTTTAGACTTGGGATAATTTTCTCAAGGATGATAATAATTTATTTCCAATAATCTATCTGCGATATTTTTTATTCTCCAGCTCTCGCATATCTATTTAGCGGTTTTCCCCCTCAAATACCTTGCTTTTGAGTTTTCCTTATTGGGTTAAGTTCGACGCCCAAAATACAATATCTTATTGATGAGGCAGCATGATTTATACAATACAACTTTCGAGTTTGGAACAGACAAGAACGCAATTATTCAACGACATAGAAAGAGCATTAGCAACACACAAAGATACACACACACCCATAGCTTTATTTAATGAATTGCAAGACAAACACAAAAACCCTAGCTTGCACTCGCAGTTGATATCTGATCATCTCATGGAGTTTAGATCTTGTAATAATCAAGACCTTCGTACTTGTCCAAACCAGTGCTGAAGAACTTCATCAGATAATCTCCCAGCTTCACATCACGGTAAACCGCTGGATTCTCTTCAGATATCAACTCTTTTATCGGCCCATAAACCCTAGAAAGATTATAATCAGGCCCAGAAATAAACAAAGCCACGGAGATCCTCGGTCCCTCGAGATTCGCCCTAACTCTGTGCATTGCGCTCTTGAACCTCCCATTCGTAACCAGCTATAATAAAAATGCATACAACAAATTGCATGTATATTAGTATATATCGTATTGTCTGGTCGTGTCTTTCCTACCCAATCGGGCGTAATACAACCCCATTAAAAATTTGGCATGTGTCATGTGTATGCAGTGAAACACACGGTATTTGTGTGCTTTAACATGGTTGGCATAGGGTATGTAAGGAACCGAGAAAAAAGGAAAGTAAAACTCCAGACGTACTTTTGACAATATGTTTATTACCTGGAGGAGATCACCTATGTTGACCACTAACGCATTAGGGTTTGGTTCGACGTCGACCCATCGGCGACCGCGGTCGAGGACTTGTAGGCCGCTCAGATGGTTCTGTAGGAGAATCGTCAGTACGCTGCCGTCAGTGTGCTTGGTGGTTCCAATTGCTAGCTCGGGCTCGGGACAAGCAGGGTAGTAGTGAGCGACGAGCCTATGGCCTTTCCCAAACTCCACGTCTATGAGGTGGTTGGTGTTCAGACCAAGCGCCTCGGATAGGAGCTTCAGTAGCGTTTTCCCGAGGCCCTTGGCGTGCCTGGAGTATTCAAGAGTGCTATCCCTGTTGTAAGAAACATAGTAAAACATAGTTTTTTAAACACCAAGATGTCGGTGACGATGATGTGAAGTAAAGAAGCGGGTTAATTTTTTTATTCGTCCTGTAATTCACTTAGGGGTGGAATTATGGGGTGGTGTCGTATCATACGAAATGATTACTTTTAAAATTAAGCAATTTAGGGATATTTATGCTGAATGGAACCCCAGATTTGCTTACTTTGAAAGTTCTTGTCCGTATAATATCAAAGCAACCTTAGATTAGACGTTGGAACCCCATAATTGGATGCACAAAATGCCCTAAATTGCTTAATGTTTATAAGTTATTCTCCGTATAAGTCGCATACCATGCATGCACCTAAATTGCAGGACATAAACAATAACCAAGCCTAAAGAGTCCGACAATACCTGCAGGATTCAGGCAGTTCCTCGGGAACAAGCTCGTCGTTGGGAGATGAAAAGTAGAGTGAGTCCCTCCAATTCGCAAAGTTCGACGTGAACAGGTCGTAGTTGCTGACGAACACCGCGCTCTTCGAGTCGCCGCCTCTGCCGTAGTACTTCTTCTTCTCCTCGACGTCCATTTCGTTGAACTTCTTTACGCCGTCTATCATCCCCCGAGCACGGACGAAGGAACCCCATGGTTTACCACCTGGAAAAAACCCCAGTTCTCCGACGCATTTTTTATTTCTTCGACGATCCTCTTCCTCGATTTAGGGTTTTCCATCCCCGACAGGTCAATTGTCGGGATTTGGGCAGGAGCCTCGTCGGGATTTTCTCCATCGATTGGAAGGTCGTCTTCGTCGGCGGATGGTTTGATGAAGATCTTGGGAACTTTGGATATTCCCGAGTCTAAAAGCCCTTTGACTCCAGCTTTTGTCTCATCGAATGCTCTGAGTATTTCGATTCTTCCGCCCGTTTGCCCATCGTCGCCGCCGTGAATTTGGATCACGCCTGTCATTTGTTTGTTATTATAGTTGTGATAAGATAAGAGAATGATTTCGATAAGAAATGGAGGGTTTCTGTACTTCATGCCTTGGCTATTGCATGTTATTTATAGTTGCAATAGGCCGTATGGCCTTCCTTAGTACAGCACGCGTTAGTTAATGCTTTCTAATTGGTAAGTTTACATCGTTGTTTGTATGATTATTAAAAGTCTGAGAATGCCTTCCTTATTAGGATACCACTCATTGACATTTTAACTAGTGAATTTTAGAGCCGCCGAGGATTTCTCATCTGTTTGAGATACAGACAAGTTGCCGTGCTTCTAATAACGAAATGCTTGAAATGTACGGAAGAGGAAATAAAATAAATCCAACTTAAGCATAATATGACAAACTGTTACCCTTCTTTGACTATGTTTTTTTTATTATTATTATTTGTTTCTTCTTCCTCGCGTTTTTTTTTCTTCTTACCATAGCATATCATCATGATTCATGCTTCTTCTAGATTTTATCTTTTTTATTATATTTTCTTTATTTTTTTTTTATTTTGTATTACTTTGAGATTATATCTTTATATGTCTATGTTTTGTAATTGCTAAATCGATGAGGAGGAAAAAAGAGCTTGGTCATTCTTGAAGGGTAAGCAAAATAATCTCTTCCTCCTTCATAAAGGTATAGTTTGAGCGGCTATATTTCCTCTGGTAAAATAAAGCCCCGAATGTGCATGAGTTTGGATAAGAATCAATGAGGAAAATAATACTTTACAGTGATGCTTTTCTTGGCCACTGTATTGTACGGACGTCGACGATGATACGATGATTAAGAAAATATGTCTCTTTTTAAAATGATAAATCGGAGCTTTTTCTATTGTTAGTATTTCAATCTTATGTTATTTCCTTTTTGTTTTTTCTCAACTGAGTTTTTTAGACTTGGGATAATTTTCTCAAGGATGATAATAATTTATTTCCAATAATCTATCTGCGATATTTTTTATTCTCCAGCTCTCGCATATCTATTTAGCGGTTTTCCCCCTCAAATACCTTGCTTTTGAGTTTTCCTTATTGGGTTAAGTTCGACGCCCAAAATACAATATCTTATTGATGAGGCAGCATGATTTATACAATACAACTTTCGAGTTTGGAACAGACAAGAACGCAATTATTCAACGACATAGAAAGAGCATTAGCAACACACAAAGATACACACACACCCATAGCTTTATTTAATGAATTGCAAGACAAACACAAAAACCCTAGCTTGCACTCGCAGTTGATATCTGATCATCTCATGGAGTTTAGATCTTGTAATAATCAAGACCTTCGTACTTGTCCAAACCAGTGCTGAAGAACTTCATCAGATAATCTCCCAGCTTCACATCACGGTAAACCGCTGGATTCTCTTCAGATATCAACTCTTTTATCGGCCCATAAACCCTAGAAAGATTATAATCAGGCCCAGAAATAAACAAAGCCACGGAGATCCTCGGTCCCTCGAGATTCGCCCTAACTCTGTGCATTGCGCTCTTGAACCTCCCATTCGTAACCAGCTATAATAAAAATGCATACAACAAATTGCATGTATATTAGTATATATCGTATTGTCTGGTCGTGTCTTTCCTACCCAATCGGGCGTAATACAACCCCATTAAAAATTTGGCATGTGTCATGTGTATGCAGTGAAACACACGGTATTTGTGTGCTTTAACATGGTTGGCATAGGGTATGTAAGGAACCGAGAAAAAAGGAAAGTAAAACTCCACACGTACTTTTGACAATATGTTTATTACCTGGAGGAGATCACCTATGTTGACCACTAACGCATTAGGGTTTGGTTCGACGTCGACCCATCGGCGACCGCGGTCGAGGACTTGTAGGCCGCTCAGATGGTTCTGTAGGAGAATCGTCAGTACGCTGCCGTCAGTGTGCTTGGTGGTTCCAATTGCTAGCTCGGGCTCGGGACAAGCAGGGTAGTAGTGAGCGACGAGCCTATGGCCTTTCCCAAACTCCACGTCTATGAGGTGGTTGGTGTTCAGACCAAGCGCCTCGGATAGGAGCTTCAGTAGCGTTTTCCCGAGGCCCTTGGCGTGCCTGGAGTATTCAAGAGTGCTATCCCTGTTGTAAGAAACATAGTAAAACATAGTTTTTTAAACACCAAGATGTCGGTGACGATGATGTGAAGTAAAGAAGCGGGTTAATTTTTTTATTCGTCCTGTAATTCAGTTAGGGGTGGAATTATGGGGTGGTGTCGTATCATACGAAATGATTACTTTTAAAAATTAAGCAATTTAGGGATATTTATGCTGAATGGAACCCCAGATTTGCTTACTTTGAAAGTTCTTGTCCGTATAATATCAAAGCAACCTTAGATTAGACGTTGGAACCCCATAATTGGATGCACAAAATGCCCTAAATTGCTTAATGTTTATAAGTTATTCTCCGTATAAGTCGCATACCATGCATGCACCTAAATTGCAGGACATAAACAATAACCAAGCCTAAAGAGTCCGACAATACCTGCAGGATTCAGGCAGTTCCTCGGGAACAAGCTCGTCGTTGGGAGATGAAAAGTAGAGTGAGTCCCTCCAATTCGCAAAGTTCGACGTGAACAGGTCGTAGTTGCTGACGAACACCGCGCTCTTCGAGTCGCCGCCTCTGCCGTAGTACTTCTTCTTCTCCTCGACGTCCATTTCGTTGAACTTCTTTACGCCGTCTATCATCCCCCCGAGCACGGACGAAGGAACCCCATGGTTTACCACCTGGAAAAAACCCCAGTTCTCCGACGCATTTTTTATTTCTTCGACGATCCTCTTCCTCGATTTAGGGTTTTCCATCCCCGACAGGTCAATTGTCGGGATTTGGGCAGGAGCCTCGTCGGGATTTTCTCCATCGATTGGAAGGTCGTCTTCGTCGGCGGATGGTTTGATGAAGATCTTGGGAACTTTGGATATTCCCGAGTCTAAAAGCCCTTTGACTCCAGCTTTTGTCTCATCGAATGCTCTGAGTATTTCGATTCTTCCGCCCGTTTGCCCATCGTCGCCGCCGTGAATTTGGATCACGCCTGTCATTTGTTTGTTATTATAGTTGTGATAAGATAAGAGAATGATTTCGATAAGAAATGGAGGGTTTCTGTACTTCATGCCTTGGCTATTGCATGTTATTTATAGTTGCAATAGGCCGTATGGCCTTCCTTAGTACAGCACGCGTTAGTTAATGCTTTCTAATTGGTAAGTTTACATCGTTGTTTGTATGATTATTAAAAGTCTGAGAATGCCTTCCTTATTAGGATACCACTCATTGACATTTTAACTAGTGAATTTTAGAGCCGCCGAGGATTTCTCATCTGTTTGAGATACAGACAAGTTGCCGTGCTTCTAATAACGAAATGCTTGAAATGTACGGAAGAGGAAATAAAATAAATCCAACTTAAGCATAATATGACAAACTGTTACCCTTCTTTGACTATGTTTTTTTATTATTATTATTTGTTTCTTCTTCCTCGCGTTTTTTTTTTCTTCTTACCATAGCATATCATCATGATTCATGCTTCTTCTAGATTTTATCTTTTTTATTTTATTTTCTTTATTTTTTTATTTTGTATTGCTTTGAGATTATATCTATATATGTCTATGTTTTGTAATTGCTAAATCGATGAGGAGGAAAAAAGAGCTTGGTCATTCTTGAAGGGTAAGCAAAATACATCTCTTCCTCCTTCATAAAGGTATAGTTTGAGCGGCTATATTTCCTCTGGTAAAATAAAGCCCCGAATGTGCATGAGTTTGGATAAGAATCAATGAGGAAAATAATACTTTACAGTGATGCTTTTCTTGGCCACTGTATTGTACGGACGTCGTCGATGATCGATGATTAAGAAAATATGTCTCTTTTTAAAATGATAAATGGGAGCTTTTTCTATTGTTTGTATTTCAATCTTATGTTATTTCCTTTTTGTTTTTTCTCAACTGAGTTTTTTAGACTTAGGATAATTTTTCTCAAGGATGATACTAATTTATTCCAATAATCTATCTGCGATATTTTTTATTCTCCAGCTCTCGCATATCTATTTAGCGGTTTTCCCCCTCAAATACCTTGCTTTTGAGTTTTCCTTATTGGGTTAAGTTCGACGCCCAAAATACAATATCTTATTGATGAGGCAGCATGATTTATACAATACAACTTTCGAGTTTGGAACAGACAAGAAACGCAATTATTCAACGACATAGAAAGAGCATTAGCAACACACAAAGATACACACACACACACATAGGTTTATTTAATGAATTGGAAGACAAACACAAAAACCCTAGCTTGCACTCGCAGTTGATATCTGATCATCTCATGGAGTTTAGATCTTGTAATAATCAAGACCTTCGTACTTGTCCAAACCAGTGCTGAAGAACTTCATCAGATAATCTCCCAGCTTCACATCACGGTAAACCGCTGGATTCTCTTCAGATATCAACTCTTTTATCGGCCCATAAACCCTAGAAAGATTATAATCAGGCCCAGAAATAAACAAAGCCACGGAGATCCTCGGTCCCTCGAGATTCGCCCTAACTCTGTGCATTGCGCTCTTGAACCTCCCATTCGAAACCAGCTATAATAAAAATGCATACAACAAATTGCATGTATATTAGTATATATCGTATTGTCTGGTCGTGTCTTTCCTACCCAATCGGGCGTAATACAACCCCATTAAAAATTTGGCATGTGTCATGTGTATGCAGTGAAACACACGGTATTTGTGTGCTTTAACATGGTTGGCATAGGGTATGTAAGGAACCGAGAAAAAAGGAAAGTAAAACTCCACACGTACTTTTGACAATATGTTTATTACCTGGAGGAGATCACCTATGTTGACCACTAACGCATTAGGGTTTGGTTCGACGTCGACCCATCGGCGACCGCGGTCGAGGACTTGTAGGCCGCTCAGATGGTTCTGTAGGAGAATCGTCAGTACGCTGCCGTCAGTGTGCTTGGTGGTTCCAATTGCTAGCTCGGGCTCGGGACAAGCAGGGTAGTAGTGAGCGACGAGCCTATGGCCTTTCCCAAACTCCACGTCTATGAGGTGGTTGGTGTTCAGACCAAGCGCCTCGGATAGGAGCTTCAGTAGCGTTTTCCCGAGGCCCTTGGCGTGCCTGGAGTATTCAAGAGTGCTATCCCTGTTGTAAGAAACATAGTAAAACATAGTTTTTTAAACACCAAGATGTCGGTGACGATGATGTGAAGTAAAGAAGCGGGTTAATTTTTTTATTCGTCTTGTAATTCAGTTAGGGGTGGAATTATGGGGTGGTGTCGTATCATACGAAATGATTACTTTTAAAAATTAAGCAATTTAGGGATATTTATGCTGAATGGAACCCCAGATTTGCTTACTTTGAAAGTTCTTGTCCGTATAATATCAAAGCAACCTTAGATTAGACGTTGGAACCCCATAATTGGATGCACAAAATGCCCTAAATTGCTTAATGTTTATAAGTTATTCTCCGTATAAGTCGCATACCATGCATGCACCTAAATTGCAGGACATAAACAATAACCAAGCCTAAAGAGTCCGACAATACCTGCAGGATTCAGGCAGTTCCTCGGGAACAAGCTCGTCGTTGGGAGATGAAAAGTAGAGTGAGTCCCTCCAATTCGCAAAGTTCGACGTGAACAGGTCGTAGTTGCTGACGAACACCGCGCTCTTCGAGTCGCCGCCTCTGCCGTAGTACTTCTTCTTCTCCTCGACGTCCATTTCGTTGAACTTCTTTACGCCGTCTATCATCCCCCCGAGCACGGACGAAGGAACCCCATGGTTTACCACCTGGAAAAAACCCCAGTTCTCCGACGCATTTTTTATTTCTTCGACGATCCTCTTCCTCGATTTAGGGTTTTCCATCCCCGACAGGTCAATTGTCGGGATTTGGGCAGGAGCCTCGTCGGGATTTTCTCCATCGATTGGAAGGTCGTCTTCGTCGGCGGATGGTTTGATGAAGATCTTGGGAACTTTGGATATTCCCGAGTCTAAAAGCCCTTTGACTCCAGCTTTTGTCTCATCGAAAGCTCTGAGTATTTCGATTCTTCCGCCCGTTTGCCCATCGTCGCCGCCGTGAATTTGGATCACGCCTGTCATTTGTTTGTTATTATAGTTGTGATAAGATAAGAGAATGATTTCGATAAGAAATGGAGGGTTTCTGTACTTCATGCCTTGGCTATTGCATGGTATTTATAGTTGCAATAGGCCGTTTGGCCTTCCTTAGTACAGCACTCGTTAGTTAATGCTTTCTAATTGGTAAGTTTACATCGTTGTTTGTATGATTATTAAAAGTCTGAGAATGCCTTCCTTATTAGGATACCACTCATTGACATTTTAACTAGTGAATTTTAGAGCCGCCGAGGATTTCTCATCTGTTTGAGATACAGACAAGTTGCCGTGCTTCTAATAACGAAATGCTTGAAATGTACGGAAGAGGAAATAAAATAAATCCAACTTAAGCAATAATATGACAAACTGTTACCCTTCTTTGACTATGTTTTTTTATTATTATTATTTGTTTCTTCTTCCTCGCGTTTTTTTTTTCTTCTTACCATAGCATATCATCATGATTCATGCTTCTTCTAGATTTTATCTTTTTTTATTTTATTTTCTTTATTTTTTTTTTTATTTTGTATTGCTTTGAGATTATATCTATATATGTCTATGTTTTGTAATTGCTAAATCGATGAGGAGGAAAAAAGAGCTTGGTCATTCTTGAAGGGTAAGCAAAATACATCTCTTCCTCCTTCATAAAGGTATAGTTTGAGCGGCTATATTTCCTCTGGTAAAATAAAGCCCCGAATGTGCATGAGTTTGGATAAGAATCAATGAGGAAAATAATACTTTACAGTGATGCTTTTCTTGGCCACTGTATTGTACGGACGTCGTCGATGATACGATGATTAAGAAAATATGTCTCTTTTTAAAATGATAAATGGGAGCTTTTTCTATTGTTTGTATTTCAATCTTATGTTATTTCCTTTTTGTTTTTTCTCAACTGAGTTTTTTAGACTTAGGATAATTTTTCTCAAGGATGATACTAATTTATTCCAATAATCTATCTGCGATATTTTTTATTCTCCAGCTCTCGCATATCTATTTAGCGGTTTTCCCCCTCAAATACCTTGCTTTTGAGTTTTCCTTATTGGGTTAAGTTCGACGCCCAAAATACAATATCTTATTGATGAGGCAGCATGATTTATACAATACAACTTTCGAGTTTGGAACAGACAAGAAACGCAATTATTCAACGACATAGAAAGAGCATTAGCAACACACAAAGATACACACACACACACATAGGTTTATTTAATGAATTGGAAGACAAACACAAAAACCCTAGCTTGCACTCGCAGTTGATATCTGATCATCTCATGGAGTTTAGATCTTGTAATAATCAAGACCTTCGTACTTGTCCAAACCAGTGCTGAAGAACTTCATCAGATAATCTCCCAGCTTCACATCACGGTAAACCGCTGGATTCTCTTCAGATATCAACTCTTTTATCGGCCCATAAACCCTAGAAAGATTATAATCAGGCCCAGAAATAAACAAAGCCACGGAGATCCTCGGTCCCTCGAGATTCGCCCTAACTCTGTGCATTGCGCTCTTGAACCTCCCATTCGAATCCAGCTATAATAAAAATGCATACAACAAATTGCCTGTATATTAGTATATATCGTATTGTCTGGTCGTGTCTTTCCTACCCAATCGGGCGTAATACAACCCCATTAAAAATTTGGCCCGTGTCATGTGTATGCAGTGAAACACACGGTATTTGTGTGCTTTAACATGGTTGGCATAGGGTATGTAAGGAACCGAGAAAAAAGGAAAGTAAAACTCCACACGTACTTTTGACAATATGTTTATTACCTGGAGGAGATCACCTATGTTGACCACTAACGCATTAGGGTTTGGTTCGACGTCGACCCATCGGCGACCGCGGTCGAGGACTTGTAGGCCGCTCAGATGGTTCTGTAGGAGAATCGTCAGTACGCTGCCGTCAGTGTGCTTGGTGGTTCCAATTGCTAGCTCGGGCTCGGGACAAGCAGGGTAGTAGTGAGCGACGAGCCTATGGCCTTTCCCAAACTCCACGTCTATGAGGTGGTTGGTGTTCAGACCAAGCGCCTCGGATAGGAGCTTCAGTAGCGTTTTCCCGAGGCCCTTGGCGTGCCTGGAGTATTCAAGAGTGCTATCCCTGTTGTAAGAAACATAGTAAAACATAGTTTTTTAAACACCAAGATGTCGGTGACGATGATGTGAAGTAAAGAAGCGGGTTAATTTTTTTATTCGTCCTGTAATTCAGTTAGGGGTGGAATTATGGGGTGGTGTCGTATCATACGAAATGATTACTTTTAAAAATTAAGCAATTTAGGGATATTTATGCTGAATGGAACCCCAGATTTGCTTACTTTGAAAGTTCTTGTCCGTATAATATCAAAGCAACCTTAGATTAGACGTTGGAACCCCATAATTGGATGCACAAAATGCCCTAAATTGCTTAATGTTTATAAGTTATTCTCCGTATAAGTCGCATACCATGCATGCACCTAAATTGCATGACATAAACAATAACCAAGCCTAAAGAGTCCGACAATACCTGCAGGATTCAGGCAGTTCCTCGGGAACAAGCTCGTCGTTGGGAGATGAAAAGTAGAGTGAGTCCCTCCAATTCGCAAAGTTCGACGTGAACAGGTCGTAGTTGCTGACGAACACCGCGCTCTTCGAGTCGCCGCCTCTGCCGTAGTACTTCTTCTTCTCCTCGACGTCCATTTCGTTGAACTTCTTTACGCCGTCTATCATCCCCCCGAGCACGGACGAAGGAACCCCATGGTTTACCACCTGGAAAAAACCCCAGTTCTCCGACGCATTTTTTATTTCTTCGACGATCCTCTTCCTCGATTTAGGGTTTTCCATCCCCGACAGGTCAATTGTCGGAATTTGGGCAGGAGCCTCGTCGGGATTTTCTCCATCGATTGGAAGGTCGTCTTCGTCGGCGGATGGTTTGATGAAGATCTTGGGAACTTTGGATATTCCCGAGTCTAAAAGCCCTTTGACTCCAGCTTTTGTCTCATCGAAAGCTCTGAGTATTTCGATTCTTCCGCCCGTTTGCCCATCGTCGCCGCCGTGAATTTGGATCACGCCTGTCATTTGTTTGTTATTATAGTTGTGATAAGATAAGAGAATGATTTCGATAAGAAATGGAGGGTTTCTGTACTTCATGCCTTGGCTATTGCATGGTATTTATAGTTGCAATAGGCCGTTTGGCCTTCCTTAGTACAGCACTCGTTAGTTAATGCTTTCTAATTGGTAAGTTTACATCGTTGTTTGTATGATTATTAAAAGTCTGAGAATGCCTTCCTTATTAGGATACCACTCATTGACATTTTAACTAGTGAATTTTAGAGCCGCCGAGGATTTCTCATCTGTTTGAGATACAGACAAGTTGCCGTGCTTCTAATAACGAAATGCTTGAAATGTACGGAAGAGGAAATAAAATAAATCCAACTTAAGCAATAATATGACAAACTGTTACCCTTCTTTGACTATGTTTTTTTATTATTATTATTTGTTTCTTCTTCCTCGCGTTTTTTTTTTCATCTTACCATAGCATATCATCATGATTCATGCTTCTTCTAGATTTTATCTTTTTTATTTTATTTTCTTTATTTTTTTTATTTTGTATTGCTTTGAGATTATATCTATATATGTCTATGTTTTGTAATTGCTAAATCGATGAGGAGGAAAAAAGAGCTTGGTCATTCTTGAAGGGTAAGCAAAATACATCTCTTCCTCCTTCATAAAGGTATAGTTTGAGCGGCTATATTTCCTCTGGTAAAATAAAGCCCCGAATGTGCATGAGTTTGGATAAGAATCAATGAGGAAAATAATACTTTACAGTGATGCTTTTCTTGGCCACTGTATTGTACGGACGTCGTCGATGATACGATGATTAAGAAAATATGTCTCTTTTTAAAATGATAAATGGGAGCTTTTTCTATTGTTTGTATTTCAATCTTATGTTATTTCCTTTTTGTTTTTTCTCAACTGAGTTTTTTAGACTTAGGATAATTTTTCTCAAGGATGATACTAATTTATTCCAATAATCTATCTGCGATATTTTTTATTCTCCAGCTCTCGCATATCTATTTAGCGGTTTTCCCCCTCAAATACCTTGCTTTTGAGTTTTCCTTATTGGGTTAAGTTCGACGCCCAAAATACAATATCTTATTGATGAGGCAGCATGATTTATACAATACAACTTTCGAGTTTGGAACAGACAAGAAACGCAATTATTCAACGACATAGAAAGAGCATTAGCAACACACAAAGATACACACACACACACATAGGTTTATTTAATGAATTGGAAGACAAACACAAAAACCCTAGCTTGCACTCGCAGTTGATATCTGATCATCTCATGGAGTTTAGATCTTGTAATAATCAAGACCTTCGTACTTGTCCAAACCAGTGCTGAAGAACTTCATCAGATAATCTCCCAGCTTCACATCACGGTAAACCGCTGGATTCTCTTCAGATATCAACTCTTTTATCGGCCCATAAACCCTAGAAAGATTATAATCAGGCCCAGAAATAAACAAAGCCACGGAGATCCTCGGTCCTCGAGATTCGCCCTAACTCTGTGCATTGCGCTTTTGAACCTCCCATTCGAAACCAGCTATAATAAAAATGCATACAACAAATTGCATGTATATTAGTATATATCGTATTGTCTGGTCGTGTCTTTCCTACCCAATCGGGCGTAATACAACCCCATTAAAAATTTGGCCCGTGTCATGTGTATGCAGTGAAACACACGGTATTTGTGTGCTTTAACATGGTTGGCATAGGGTATGTAAGGAACCGAGAAAAAAGGAAAGTAAAACTCCACACGTACTTTTGACAATATGTTTATTACCTGGAGGAGATCACCTATGTTGACCACTAACGCATTAGGGTTTGGTTCGACGTCGACCCATCGGCGACCGCGGTCGAGGACTTGTAGGCCGCTCAGATGGTTCTGTAGGAGAATAGTCAGTACGCTGCCGTCAGTGTGCTTGGTGGTTCCAATTGCTAGCTCGGGCTCGGGACAAGCAGGGTAGTAGTGAGCGACGAGCCTATGGCCTTTCCCAAACTCCACGTCTATGAGGTGGTTGGTGTTCAGACCAAGCGCCTCGGATAGGAGCTTCAGTAGCGTTTTCCCGAGGCCCTTGGCGTGCCTGGAGTATTCAAGAGTGCTATCCCTGTTGTAAGAAACATAGTAAAACATAGTTTTTTAAACACCAAGATGTCGGTGACGATGATGTGAAGTAAAGAAGCGGGTTAATTTTTTTATTCGTCCTGTAATTCAGTTAGGGGTGGAATTATGGGGTGGTGTCGTATCATACGAAATGATTACTTTTAAAAATTAAGCAATTTAGGGATATTTATGCTGAATGGAACCCCAGATTTGCTTACTTTGAAAGTTCTTGTCCGTATAATATCAAAGCAACCTTAGATTAGACGTTGGAACCCCATAATTGGATGCACAAAATGCCCTAAATTGCTTAATGTTTATAAGTTATTCTCCGTATAAGTCGCATACCATGCATGCACCTAAATTGCATGACATAAACAATAACCAAGCCTAAAGAGTCCGACAATACCTGCAGGATTCAGGCAGTTCCTCGGGAACAAGCTCGTCGTTGGGAGATGAAAAGTAGAGTGAGTCCCTCCAATTCGCAAAGTTCGACGTGAACAGGTCGTAGTTGCTGACGAACACCGCGCTCTTCGAGTCGCCGCCTCTGCCGTAGTACTTCTTCTTCTCCTCGACGTCCATTTCGTTGAACTTCTTTACGCCGTCTATCATCCCCCCGAGCACGGACGAAGGAACCCCATGGTTTACCACCTGGAAAAAACCCCAGTTCTCCGACGCATTTTTTATTTCTTCGACGATCCTCTTCCTCGATTTAGGGTTTTCCATCCCCGACAGGTCAATTGTCGGGATTTGGGCAGGAGCCTCGTCGGGATTTTCTCCATCGATTGGAAGGTCGTCTTCGTCGGCGGATGGTTTGATGAAGATCTTGGGAACTTTGGATATTCCCGAGTCTAAAAGCCCTTTGACTCCAGCTTTTGTCTCATCGAAAGCTCTGAGTATTTCGATTCTTCCGCCCGTTTGCCCATCGTCGCCGCCGTGAATTTGGATCACGCCTGTCATTTGTTTGTTATTATAGTTGTGATAAGATAAGAGAATGATTTCGATAAGAAATGGAGGGTTTCTGTACTTCATGCCTTGGCTATTGCATGTTATTTATAGTTGCAATAGGCCGTATGGCCTTCCTTAGTACAGCACTCGTTAGTTAATGCTTTCTAATTGGTAAGTTTACATCGTTGTTTGTATGATTATTAAAAGTCTGAGAATGCCTTCCTTATTAGGATACCACTCATTGACATTTTAACTAGTGAATTTTAGAGCCGCCGAGGATTTCTCATCTGTTTGAGATACAGACAAGTTGCCGTGCTTCTAATAACGAAATGCTTGAAATGTACGGAAGAGGAAATAAAATAAATCCAACTTAAGCATAATATGACAAACTGTTACCCTTCTTTGACTATGTTTTTTTTATTATTATTATTTGTTTCTTCTTCCTCGCGTTTTTTTTTTCTTCTTACCATAGCATATCATCATGATTCATGCTTCTTCTAGATTTTATCTTTTTTATTTTATTTTCTTTATTTTTTTATTTTGTATTGCTTTGAGATTATATCTATATATGTCTATGTTTTGTAATTGCTAAATCGATGAGGAGGAAAAAAGAGCTTGGTCATTCTTGAAGGGTAAGCAAAATACATCTCTTCCTCCTTCATAAAGGTATAGTTTGAGCGGCTATATTTCCTCTGGTAAAATAAAGCCCCGAATGTGCATGAGTTTGGATAAGAATCAATGAGGAAAATAATACTTTACAGTGATGCTTTTCTTGGCCACTGTATTGTACGGACGTCGTCGATGATACGATGATTAAGAAAATATGTCTCTTTTTAAAATGATAAATGGGAGCTTTTTCTATTGTTTGTATTTCAATCTTATGTTATTTCCTTTTTGTTTTTTCTCAACTGAGTTTTTTAGACTTAGGATAATTTTTCTCAAGGATGGTACTAATTTATTCCAATAATCTATCTGCGATATTTTTTATTCTCCAGCTCTCGCGTATCTATTTAGCGGTTTTCCCCCTCAAATACCTTGCTTTTGGGTTTTCCTTATTGGGTTAAGTTCGACGCCCAAAATACAATATCTTATTGATGAGGCAGCATGATTTATACAATACAACTTTCGAGTTTGGAACAGACAAGAAACGCAATTATTCAACGACATAGAAAGAGCATTAGCAACACACAAAGATACACACACACACACACATAGGTTTATTTAATGAATTGCAAGACAAACACAAAAACCCTAGCTTGCACTCGCAGTTGATATCTGATCATCTCATGGAGTTTAGATCTTGTAATAATCAAGACCTTCGTACTTGTCCAAACCAGTGCTGAAGAACTTCATCAGATAATCTCCCAGCTTCACATCACGGTAAACCGCTGGATTCTCTTCAGATATCAACTCTTTTATCGGCCCATAAACCCTAGAAAGATTATAATCAGGCCCAGAAATAAACAAAGCCACGGAGATCCTCGGTCCCTCGAGATTCGCCCTAACTCTGTGCATTGCGCTCTTGAACCTCCCATTCGAAACCAGCTATAATAAAAATGCATACAACAAATTGCATGTATATTAGTATATATCGTATTGTCTGGTCGTGTCTTTCCTACCCAATCGGGCGTAATACAACCCCATTAAAAATTTGGCCCGTGTCATGTGTATGCAGTGAAACACACGGTATTTGTGTGCTTTAACATGGTTGGCATAGGGTATGTAAGGAACCGAGAAAAAAGGAAAGTAAAACTCCATACGTACTTTTGACAATATGTTTATTACCTGGAGGAGATCACCTATGTTGACCACTAACGCATTAGGGTTTGGTTCGACGTCGACCCATCGGCGACCGCGGTCGAGGACTTGTAGGCCGCTCAGATGGTTCTGTAGGAGAATCGTCAGTACGCTGCCGTCAGTGTGCTTGGTGGTTCCAATTGCTAGCTCGGGCTCGGGACAAGCAGGGTAGTAGTGAGCGACGAGCCTATGGCCTTTCCCAAACTCCACGTCTATGAGGTGGTTGGTGTTCAGACCAAGCGCCTCGGATAGGAGCTTCAGTAGCGTTTTCCCGAGGCCCTTGGCGTGCCTGGAGTATTCAAGAGTGCTATCCCTGTTGTAAGAAACATAGTAAAACATAGTTTTTTAAACACCAAGATGTCGGTGACGATGATGTGAAGTAAAGAAGCGGGTTAATTTTTTATTCGTCCTGTAATTCAGTTAGGGGTGGAATTATGGGGTGGTGTCGTATCATACGAAATGATTACTTTTAAAAATTAAGCAATTTAGGGATATTTATGCTGAATGGAACCCCAGATTTGCTTACTTTGAAAGTTCTTGTCCGTATAATATCAAAGCAACCTTAGATTAGACGTTGGAACCCCATAATTGGATGCACAAAATTAGGGCTGTTCATTCGGTTAAAACCGAACCGAACCGAACCGAAAATTCGGTTAACCGAATTTTCGGTTCAAGAATTTTATAACCGAAAACCGAACCGAACTTAATCGGTTCGGTTCGGTAAAAACCGAATTTTTTTTCGGTTTTTCGGTTACCGACCGAAAAAACCGAAAAAAATAATAATAATAATAATAATTTTGGGGAAAAAATAATATTTCGGAAATAATTTATATTATATTAATTAATTTACTAAATATATATTCAATAATTTATTAAAATACATATATTAATTAATTATTAAATACATATATATTAATTATTAAATATATCAATATATATTAATTAATTTATTAAATATATATATTAATTAATTTATTAAATTTCGGTTTTTCGGTTTTTATTCGGTTAACCGAATAACCGAACCGAAAAAACCGAAATTTTCGGTTTTCTATTTTAAGAACCGAAAACCGAACCGAACCCATTCGGTTCGGTTCGGTTCATACCGAATTTTCGGTTTTTCGGTTCGGTTATTCGGTTATCCCGATTTTTGAACACCCCTACACAAATGCCCTAAATTGCTTAATGTTTATAAGTTATTCTCCGTATAAGTCGCATACCATGCATGCACCTAAATTGCAGGACATAAACAATAACCAAGCCTAAAGAGTCCGACAATACCTGCAGGATTCAGGCAGTTCCTCGGGAACAAGCTCGTCGTTGGGAGATGAAAAGTAGAGTGAGTCCCTCCAATTCGCAAAGTTCGACGTGAACAGGTCGTAGTTGCTGACGAACACCGCGCTCTTCGAGTCGCCGCCTCTGCCGTAGTACTTCTTCTTCTCCTCGACGTCCATTTCGTTGAACTTCTTTACGCCGTCTATCATCCCCCCGAGCACGGACGAAGGAACCCCATGGTTTACCACCTGGAAAAAACCCCAGTTCTCCGACGCATTTTTTATTTCTTCGACGATCCTCTTCCTCGATTTAGGGTTTTCCATCCCCGACAGGTCAATTGTCGGGATTTGGGCAGGAGCCTCGTCGGGATTTTCTCCATCGATTGGAAGGTCGTCTTCGTCGGCGGATGGTTTGATGAAGATCTTGGGAACTTTGGATATTCCCGAGTCTAAAAGCCCTTTGACTCCAGCTTTTGTCTCATCGAAAGCTCTGAGTATTTCGATTCTTCCGCCCGTTTGCCCATCGTCGCCGCCGTGAATTTGGATCACGCCTGTCATTTGTTTGTTATTATAGTTGTGATAAGATAAGAGAATGATTTCGATAAGAAATGGAGGGTTTCTGTACTTCATGCCTTGGCTATTGCATGTTATTTATAGTTGCAATAGGCCGTATGGCCTTCCTTAGTACAGCACTCGTTAGTTAATGCTTTCTAATTGGTAAGTTTACATCGTTGTTTGTATGATTATTAAAAGTCTGAGAATGCCTTCCTTATTAGGATACCACTCATTGACATTTTAACTAGTGAATTTTAGAGCCGCCGAGGATTTCTCATCTGTTTGAGATACAGACAAGTTGCCGTGCTTCTAATAACGAAATGCTTGAAATGTACGGAAGAGGAAATAAAATAAATCCAACTTAAGCATAATATGACAAACTGTTACCCTTCTTTGACTATGTTTTTTTTATTATTATTATTTGTTTCTTCTTCCTCGCGTTTTTTTTTTCTTCTTACCATAGCATATCATCATGATTCATGCTTCTTCTAGATTTTATCTTTTTTATTTTATTTTCTTTATTTTTTTTATTTTGTATTGCTTTGAGATTATATCTATATATGTCTATGTTTTGTAATTGCTAAATCGATGAGGAGGAAAAAAGAGCTTGGTCATTCTTGAAGGGTAAGCAAAATACATCTCTTCCTCCTTCATAAAGGTATAGTTTGAGCGGCTATATTTCCTCTGGTAAAATAAAGCCCCGAATGTGCATGAGTTTGGATAAGAATCAATGAGGAAAATAATACTTTACAGTGATGCTTTTCTTGGCCACTGTATTGTACGGACGTCGTCGATGATACGATGATTAAGAAAATATGTCTCTTTTTAAAATGATAAATGGGAGCTTTTTCTATTGTTTGTATTTCAATCTTATGTTATTTCCTTTTTGTTTTTTCTCAACTGAGTTTTTTAGACTTAGGATAATTTTTCTCAAGGATGATACTAATTTATTCCAATAATCTATCTGCGATATTTTTTATTCTCCAGCTCTCGCATATCTATTTAGCGGTTTTCCCCCTCAAATACCTTGCTTTTGAGTTTTCCTTATTGGGTTAAGTTCGACGCCCAAAATACAATATCTTATTGATGAGGCAGCATGATTTATACAATACAACTTTCGAGTTTGGAACAGACAAGAAACGCAATTATTCAACGACATAGAAAGAGCATTAGCAACACACAAAGATACACACACACACATAGGTTTATTTAATGAATTGGAAGACAAACACAAAAACCCTAGCTTGCACTCGCAGTTGATATCTGATCATCTCATGGAGTTTAGATCTTGTAATAATCAAGACCTTCGTACTTGTCCAAACCAGTGCTGAAGAACTTCATCAGATAATCTCCCAGCTTCACATCACGGTAAACCGCTGGATTCTCTTCAGATATCAACTCTTTTATCGGCCCATAAACCCTAGAAAGATTATAATCAGGCCCAGAAATAAACAAAGCCACGGAGATCCTCGGTCCCTCGAGATTCGCCCTAACTCTGTGCATTGCGCTCTTGAACCTCCCATTCGAAACCAGCTATAATAAAAATGCATACAACAAATTGCATGTATATTAGTATATATCGTATTGTCTGGTCGTGTCTTTCCTACCCAATCGGGCGTAATACAACCCCATTAAAAATTTGGCCCGTGTCATGTGTATGCAGTGAAACACACGGTATTTGTGTGCTTTAACATGGTTGGCATAGGGTATGTAAGGAACCGAGAAAAAAGGAAAGTAAAACTCCATACGTACTTTTGACAATATGTTTATTACCTGGAGGAGATCACCTATGTTGACCACTAACGCATTAGGGTTTGGTTCGACGTCGACCCATCGGCGACCGCGGTCGAGGACTTGTAGGCCGCTCAGATGGTTCTGTAGGAGAATCGTCAGTACGCTGCCGTCAGTGTGCTTGGTGGTTCCAATTGCTAGCTCGGGCTCGGGACAAGCAGGGTAGTAGTGAGCGACGAGCCTATGGCCTTTCCCAAACTCCACGTCTATGAGGTGGTTGGTGTTCAGACCAAGCGCCTCGGATAGGAGCTTCAGTAGCGTTTTCCCGAGGCCCTTGGCGTGCCTGGAGTATTCAAGAGTGCTATCCCTGTTGTAAGAAACATAGTAAAACATAGTTTTTTAAACACCAAGATGTCGGTGACGATGATGTGAAGTAAAGAAGCGGGTTAATTTTTTTATTCGTCCTGTAATTCAGTTAGGGGTGGAATTATGGGGTGGTGTCGTATCATACGAAATGATTACTTTTAAAAATTAAGCAATTTAGGGATATTTATGCTGAATGGAACCCAGATTTGCTTACTTTGAAAGTTCTTGTCCGTATAATATCAAAGCAACCTTAGATTAGACGTTGGAACCCCATAATTGGATGCACAAAATGCCCTAAATTGCTTAATGTTTATAAGTTATTCTCCGTATAAGTCGCATACCATGCATGCACCTAAATTGCAGGACATAAACAATAACCAAGCCTAAAGAGTCCGACAATACCTGCAGGATTCAGGCAGTTCCTCGGGAACAAGCTCGTCGTTGGGAGATGAAAAGTAGAGTGAGTCCCTCCAATTCGCAAAGTTCGACGTGAACAGGTCGTAGTTGCTGACGAACACCGCGCTCTTCGAGTCGCCGCCTCTGCCGTAGTACTTCTTCTTCTCCTCGACGTCCATTTCGTTGAACTTCTTTACGCCGTCTATCATCCCCCCGAGCACGGACGAAGGAACCCCATGGTTTACCACCTGGAAAAAACCCCAGTTCTCCGACGCATTTTTTATTTCTTCGACGATCCTCTTCCTCGATTTAGGGTTTTCCATCCCCGACAGGTCAATTGTCGGGATTTGGGCAGGAGCCTCGTCGGGATTTTCTCCATCGATTGGAAGGTCGTCTTCGTCGGCGGATGGTTTGATGAAGATCTTGGGAACTTTGGATATTCCCGAGTCTAAAAGCCCTTTGACTCCAGCTTTTGTCTCATCGAAAGCTCTGAGTATTTCGATTCTTCCGCCCGTTTGCCCATCGTCGCCGCCGTGAATTTGGATCACGCCTGTCATTTGTTTGTTATTATAGTTGTGATAAGATAAGAGAATGATTTCGATAAGAAATGGAGGGTTTCTGTACTTCATGCCTTGGCTATTGCATGGTATTTATAGTTGCAATAGGCCGTTTGGCCTTCCTTAGTACAGCACTCGTTAGTTAATGCTTTCTAATTGGTAAGTTTACATCGTTGTTTGTATGATTATTAAAAGTCTGAGAATGCCTTCCTTATTAGGATACCACTCATTGACATTTTAACTAGTGAATTTTAGAGCCGCCGAGGATTTCTCATCTGTTTGAGATACAGACAAGTTGCCGTGCTTCTAATAACGAAATGCTTGAAATGTACGGAAGAGGAAATAAAATAAATCCAACTTAAGCAATAATATGACAAACTGTTACCCTTCTTTGACTATGTTTTTTTTATTATTATTATTTGTTTCTTCTTCCTCGCGTTTTTTTTTCTTCTTACCATAGCATATCATCATGATTCATGCTTCTTCTAGATTTTATCTTTTTTATTTTATTTTCTTTATTTTTTTTGTTTTGTATTGCTTTGAGATTATATCTATATATGTCTATGTTTTGTAATTGCTAAATCGATGAGGAGGAAAAAAGAGCTTGGTCATTCTTGAAGGGTAAGCAAAATACATCTCTTCCTCCTTCATAAAGGTATAGTTTGAGCGGCTATATTTCCTCTGGTAAAATAAAGCCCCGAATGTGCATGAGTTTGGATAAGAATCAATGAGGAAAATAATACTTTACAGTGATGCTTTTCTTGGCCACTGTATTGTACGGACGTCGTCGATGATACGATGATTAAGAAAATATGTCTCTTTTTAAAATGATAAATGGGAGCTTTTTCTATTGTTTGTATTTCAATCTTATGTTATTTCCTTTTTGTTTTTTCTCAACTGAGTTTTTTAGACTTAGGATAATTTTTCTCAAGGATGGTACTAATTTATTCCAATAATCTATCTGCGATATTTTTTATTCTCCAGCTCTCGCGTATCTATTTAGCGGTTTTCCCCCTCAAATACCTTGCTTTTGGGTTTTCTTATTGGGTTAAGTTCGACGCCCAAAATACAATATCTTATTGATGAGGCAGCATGATTTATACAATACAACTTTCGAGTTTGGAACAGACAAGAAACGCAATTATTCAACGACATAGAAAGAGCATTAGCAACACACAAAGATACACACACACACACATAGGTTTATTTAATGAATTGCAAGACAAACACAAAAACCCTAGCTTGCACTCGCAGTTGATATCTGATCATCTCATGGAGTTTAGATCTTGTAATAATCAAGACCTTCGTACTTGTCCAAACCAGTGCTGAAGAACTTCATCAGATAATCTCCCAGCTTCACATCACGGTAAACCGCTGGATTCTCTTCAGATATCAACTCTTTTATCGGCCCATAAACCCTAGAAAGATTATAATCAGGCCCAGAAATAAACAAAGCCACGGAGATCCTCGGTCCCTCGAGATTCGCCCTAACTCTGTGCATTGCGCTCTTGAACCTCCCATTCGAAACCAGCTATAATAAAAATGCATACAACAAATTGCATGTATATTAGTATATATCGTATTGTCTGGTCGTGTCTTTCCTACCCAATCGGGCGTAATACAACCCCATTAAAAATTTGGCCCGTGTCATGTGTATGCAGTGAAACACACGGTATTTGTGTGCTTTAACATGGTTGGCATAGGGTATGTAAGGAACCGAGAAAAAAGGAAAGTAAAACTCCATACGTACTTTTGACAATATGTTTATTACCTGGAGGAGATCACCTATGTTGACCACTAACGCATTAGGGTTTGGTTCGACGTCGACCCATCGGCGACCGCGGTCGAGGACTTGTAGGCCGCTCAGATGGTTCTGTAGGAGAATCGTCAGTACGCTGCCGTCAGTGTGCTTGGTGGTTCCAATTGCTAGCTCGGGCTCGGGACAAGCAGGGTAGTAGTGAGCGACGAGCCTATGGCCTTTCCCAAACTCCACGTCTATGAGGTGGTTGGTGTTCAGACCAAGCGCCTCGGATAGGAGCTTCAGTAGCGTTTTCCCGAGGCCCTTGGCGTGCCTGGAGTATTCAAGAGTGCTATCCCTGTTGTAAGAAACATAGTAAAACATAGTTTTTTAAACACCAAGATGTCGGTGACGATGATGTGAAGTAAAGAAGCGGGTTAATTTTTTTATTCGTCCTGTAATTCAGATAGGGGTGGAATTATGGGGTGGTGTCGTATCATACGAAATGATTACTTTTAAAAATTAAGCAATTTAGGGATATTTATGCTGAATGGAACCCCAGATTTGCTTACTTTGAAAGTTCTTGTCCGTATAATATCAAAGCAACCTTAGATTAGACGTTGGAACCCCATAATTGGATGCACAAAATGCCCTAAATTGCTTAATGTTTATAAGTTATTCTCCGTATAAGTCGCATACCATGCATGCACCTAAATTGCAGGACATAAACAATAACCAAGCCTAAAGAGTCCGACAATACCTGCAGGATTCAGGCAGTTCCTCGGGAACAAGCTCGTCGTTGGGAGATGAAAAGTAGAGTGAGTCCCTCCAATTCGCAAAGTTCGACGTGAACAGGTCGTAGTTGCTGACGAACACCGCGCTCTTCGAGTCGCCGCCTCTGCCGTAGTACTTCTTCTTCTCCTCGACGTCCATTTCGTTGAACTTCTTTACGCCGTCTATCATCCCCCCGAGCACGGACGAAGGAACCCCATGGTTTACCACCTGGAAAAAACCCCAGTTCTCCGACGCATTTTTTATTTCTTCGACGATCCTCTTCCTCGATTTAGGGTTTTCCATCCCCGACAGGTCAATTGTCGGGATTTGGGCAGGAGCCTCGTCGGGATTTTCTCCATCGATTGGAAGGTCGTCTTCGTCGGAGGATGGTTTGATGAAGATCTTGGGAACTTTGGATATTCCCGAGTCTAAAAGCCCTTTGACTCCAGCTTTTGTCTCGTCGAAAGCTCTGAGTATTTCGATTCTTCCGCCCGTTTGCCCATCGTCGCCGCCGTGAATTTGGATCACGCCTGCCATTTATTTGTTATTATACTTGTGATAAGATAAGAGAAAAATTTCGGTAAGAAATTGAGGGTTTCTGTACTTCATGCCTTGGCTATTGCATGGTATTTATAGTTGTAATAAGGGGAGTGAATTTTGTGAAAAACAATGTTATCGCTGGCCTTATGGCCTTCCTTAGTACAACACTCGTTAGTTACTGTTTTTTAATTTCGTAAGTTTACATCGTTGTTTGTATGCTTATTAAAAGTCTGTGAATGCGTTCCTTATTAGAACACCACTCATTGACATTTTAACTAGTAAATTTTAGAGCCGCCGAGGATTTCTTATCTGTTTGAGATACAGACAAGTTGCCGTGCTGTTAAGACCATCTCCAATGGAGACCCATTTTCCTAACTCAAACACAAAAATTGCTCCAATGGATGCCAATACCCATTCCCAAAATGGGTTTACAGCAATTTCTCTGACAAGGTGCGTTCTTCGGTTGGAGATGGCCTAATAACGAAATGCTTGAAATGTACGAAAGAGGAAATAAAATAAAATCCAACTTAAGCAATAATATGACAAACTGTTACCCTTCTTTGACTATGTTTTTTTTTTATTATTATTATTTTTTCGTCTTCCTCGCGTTTTTTTTTTCTTCTTACCATAGCATATCATCACGATTCATGCTTTTTCTAGATTTTCTCTTTTTTATTTTATTTTCTTTATTTTTTTATTTGTATTGCTTTGAGATTATATATATTATATATATATATATATATATACATATATATATATATGTTTTGTAATTGCTAATCGATGAGGAGAAAAAAAGAGCTTGGTCATTCTTGAAGGGTAAGCAAAATACATCCTCTTCCTCCTTCATAAAAGGATAGTTTGAGCGGCTATAATTCCTCTCGTAAAATAGAGCACCGAATGTGCATGAGTTAGCTAAGACTAGTAATTTGACTTTGGCGCATTCAAAACGTGTCCGCCAAGCAGTTAAACGACTAATTCGCCTAATTGTTTACAATTGAAGGGAGACTTTACATTCTCCAAATACGCCAATCATGTCTAGAAAAAGTTTTGATCACTTCACCTCACGTAAACCCTTAATCTTGGAAGGAGTCTGATTTTTTAATTTTTATAAAAAGTTGATTATTACTTTCTTTCTTAATTTAGACTTGAAGGGATTAGATTTTAAGGTTAGGTAATTTATTTCCAAGTGAAGCTATTGCAGCTTCGACCCAACGAAACCCTAGCTAGCTCCACATCAAGACAAATCTCTAGTATTTCCCATGAATATTCACCACAATAAGGAGGCTATTGCATGGACTATATAAAGGTAATAAGCAGAGGAGAGAGCATAGAAATGTGATAAACTGTAAGGAAATAGACATACAAAGAGATCTGTAAGTGTTCCCTATACGATATGGATGCAACCTAATTAAGTTTAAAACCAGACACAGATATGTTGAATAAAATGATCAAACACACAGGCCAACACTCGGGATCAGTACGTTTTACCACAGCGGAAAAATAAAACTTATTTCCAAGTGAAGCTATTGCAGCTTTGACCCAACGAAACCCTAGCTAGCTCCACACCATGAAGACAAATCTCTAATATGTCCGATGCATATTCACCACAATAAGGAGGCTATCGCATGGACTATAATGGTAATAAGTAGAGGAGCGAGCAAAAAAATAATATTGCTGACTTACAATAGTTCCCCATTCCATAAGAACCAGCCCTCACTAATTAATATTTTTAGTTGGTGAAACTTATCCGTCAGTACTATTAAAAGACTGAGAAGACTTTCTTTCTTAGAACAATTACTAGTAATTTTTTAGGCCCGGCAATGATCTTTTATAGTTTTAAAAATATTAAAGACTTGAGATGAAATGTCGGGCAAGTTGCCGTTGCCTCTAACTAATGCTTTGAAATATAACAGACAGAAATAAAATATAATCCAATCCTTGACAATATGTTAACGTGTGACTATTTTAAAATTTTTTTGAACTATGTTGTACTAATATGACTTTTAGGTAGTAATATGTACTTGCGGACTTTCATGTTCTCAAAGGACGCGGTCATGGTCAAGACTATCTTATATAGTTTTATTTGGGTACTTCATTAATATTTTAATTATGTGCCCCTGATTCGTAAAACGATTGGTGCGTTATATAGAAAAGTCTTCCTAATATCCTTAAGTAGGGGTGAGGAATACCGGATATCCATTCGGATATTTATATCCGTTATCTCAATCTGATTTTTAAATTTATTTTTCTTATATTTTTTGTTATTTTCTTTCCAAAATTATTGTTTTATTTCTTATCGAAATAAAAAATATATTTTTCATATAAGAATTTTTACACATAGTAATTCACACAATATGTGAATTTATGATCCAAAATTACATATTAAATAATAAACGCAGCAAATTTACATCAATTTTTTGAAAACTTGCATGTCAATGTTTTTATGTTTTTTTATTTGAATTCTCTAACAATGTTTTGCAGTAATAAAGTAATATAAATTTAAACATTCTACTTTGAGGATTTTTTTTTCCTTCGGACATTCATTTTTCTTTTTGGGCTTTTTTTTAATTTTTATTATTTTTAAATATAAAATCTGATATCGGATACCCAGATTTTAGACAAACCACTATTCATATCCGCTCCGGTTTATTTTAAAAATCATTGGATATCTGATCCGATTTTAAAACCGGATATTCATTTTTTGGATTTTGAAAACCGAGTACCGGATCGGAATCCGATTTCCGAATTCGGGGTGAAAACACCCGCCGCTCGCGAGCAGCTCGGCCAAAGCTTAATTCGTGCTCGGTCAAAATCGAGTTCGAGCCGAGCTCGAGCTAGCTTGTTGGCAATCGAGCCGAGCTTCAAGACCATCATATCTGGGCTCGTAGCTCGTCGAGCCTTTATCGAGCCGATAATTTTATTTTGTAATATATTAAATATTTAATATTTTATATTAAAATTATTATTTTCTAAGAATATATATGTAATACCTGAGCCTCGTAAGTAATCCGACTAATAAATTTGCATACATATTATATGACTTACGTGACTGCATGGAACCTGTTTTACGATAATATGTGTCTATGTGATCTCATATTACGTGTTTAGTTAATTATGTGCTATTAACGAATTCTAACTTAATAGAAAAGATGTATTAGAATATAAGAAAGTTTGGGTAGAAGGACTTACGAGAGATAGGAATATTAAAGTATTTGATATGCAGTAAGAATTAGTTAGGAAAATTTACAAGTCTCAAAATACATGAATAGATTGCTACAAGAATTAATAGAAGAAAATTTCAGAAACTAGGACTTAGAACTTTAAACTATGTAAATCGATAACTTAGCCATGAGGTAAAGGATGTTAATAATAAAATAAGGGTTGTTAGGAGAGAATTCACGAAGGCTTAGTTACAAGAGAAATAACAATAAAATAATAAATGTTACCTAAGATAAGATAAGAACTAATAAAAGGTGTTGATATCATTTGTATTATATCACACGCAAACACGTTGGGATAAGAAGAGAATTTACATACCATTAAGGAAGAACTAACGAAAACACAAATAGAAAGAAAGGGAGAAGTCGAACAGAGGTTATACCAAGGCTGGGAGTAGGTATAATTTTGTTACTATAACTTCGTGTTTTTACTCCTATATTAGCAGGTTCTAGGAATTATTAAGCTTGAAAAATCAGATATGATACGGGTTTGCATAAGTTAGTTCTTAAGGGTTTAGAAATAGTTTAAAGCTCATATGATATTTATACTGTTCCTGGAGAAATATCATTTTGATCGAAATACTCAAGAAATTTAAGTGTTGGAACTGTTTTAGGGTTAGCAAATTTAGGTTCACGAATTGAAATGATTTAAAATACTTTACGGGTCACACACAAACTTTGCGAATTATAAGTCACGAATTATTAAGGGTTCGCCAAGTGTGACTTCGCGAAACTAGGCAAACTTGATAAATTATAGGTAGTTCACGAGGTGCATAAAGTCACGAATTGTAAATAATAAGAGAAGCTTCGCGAATTGCAAGGTGACTTTAAGTAATAAAATAATAAGCACATAGAACTTAACAAATGTATGTCACGTTGAGAACCAAGCCTGAGGGAATAAAATAATACTACCTTCATAAAGAAATACAATAATATTATAAGCACATGTTTCACGAATTGTAGTGTTAATGTCAATAATTGAATAAACTGATAGGGACTTGACTTCATGAGCTTAGAAGGCAGTGTTGGAATTTGTGAAATATATGTGGGACAGTAGACTTGGCGAATTAGTAACGTGAAATAGGTGAGGTGCTTCACGAATTGAATAAGTCACGAATTAAGTTGTCCAATAACTTTACGAACCGAAGACTTCGCGAATGGGAAGTCAATTCACGGGTTTGACTTAACTTAGCACTTTCTTTCAAGCGGTTATTTATCTAATACAGTTCCAAACCTGATATTTCAATATTTAGGAAATAGGAGATCTAGATAATCAAATAAATTTGATAGTATACTGACCTTGTAATTTTATGCTTAACGTCGAGAATTAGGAATTTCACCACACTAGTAGCAAATAATCTACGGACGGCAGGTAAGTGGAAGTCCCAACTACAACACGTAATTTTATGTGCAAAAATTATGTGCTTATTTGATTCCATGATTTTACGTGAATTCCTACATGATTTATTTACGTTATATGATGACATGACATGCATATTTTCACGACATGTTCATATGCGTGCACGACCAGTATGAAAGACAGGATATGTGAGCGTGCATGGTACAAGATCGCCTGAAGGCGATGGATATTTGCCGATATGGACATCTGATGTCGACTCACAGTTAAGTCACGACTCTTCTATGATACCATGGCAACTTTGATGTCGCCGCTTTCAAGGCATGAGATGTTCAAGGCAAGAAATGATATTCGGGCGAATGCCTTCATGGCGGATAGTGAAACCTGGAGGATGCGACCTGAGGAAAAGCGACCCAGAGGGTATCTCTGGTGTTGGCAACCTCGGGATGGGCTACCAGCGTGAAGCGTCCGCGTGACGTATGAAACCACCTTGGGATTGAAAAGGCGCCATCGGGTTAGTCTCTCAAGCAGGCCCGTACCTTCTATGAGGCCAACGGGGCGGTCGCCTCGGGCCCAGTCTTGGAAGAGGGCCCAATATTTTTTATACATATATATATATATAAATATATATACATAAATATTATAGTAAGTTGGTTATAATTTCATTTAGAAAATAAAATAGAAAATAATGCAAAAGATTGTTAGTCATGAGTCCTAACTTAACAAAAGCGAGCACAAACTTTACTTTTATTATGCTCAAGCAATAAATATTACTTTGATCTTGTTTTAAAAAACTAGACGCCATTATCTTCCTATCTACCAAATCCAAACCAAAATTTCTCAAAAAATAGTATTTATATAACTATTTTAAGTATTTATTGAACATTCAACTGTAAAACATACTCTCTCTGTTTTGAGAAATATAAAGAAATAAGACAAAACCTCTATTATACCCTTAATTAGCTATTTTATCCTATTTAATCTAGCTATTTTTAACGAGGAAGTTGTAAAAGTTTCCAGCTATCTTACTTGAAAAAAAAAAGTAAAACAAGTATTAAGAAAACAAAACTAAAAGTCTAGTGACTTGTATTTCAATAGATGGAGTATTTTTTATTTAAGTTACACTTATGATATAAATTTATGTTCTACGTAGAAAAAAATTGTTTAACAAGGGTTCGAGCCTGAATTCGAGTTTCACTTCAGGCCCCAAATTCTTCAGGTACGGGCCTGCTCTCAAGTGTGGGTATTGTCACTTATATTTATATCCTTAGTGGATTCGAGCTCCATGATGGTGCATAGCAAGATAACCAATGGCCCTACATGAATGACAGTACGAAAATAACATGAGGTCTAGGAAGCATTGGCGCGGATGCCTTTGCGATTTAGGGCACGTGCATGGCATGCATGGCTTTCACTTACTGAGCTTTATAAGCTCAGTCCACGTATTATGCGTTGTAGGTACACAGGATCACGGTACGTGATCTTTACGATGGCGAGACCTATTTTTGAAGCTTCCGGAGGACTGAGGTGGCAGTGTTTACATGGATGCGATCGAAGGGATTATATTGTAAGGTTATGTAATTTATTTCCAAGTGCAGCTATTGCAGCTTCGATTCGACCCAACAAAACCCTAGCTAGCTCCACATCAAGACAAATCTCTAGTATTTCCGATGAATATTCACCACAATAAGGAGGCTATTGCATGGACTATATAAAGGTAATAAGCGGAGGAGCGAGCATAGAAATGTGATGAACTGTAAGGAAATAGACATACAAAGAGATCTGCAATCTATGAATGTATTGTGAATCAATTAAAGGCAGGTCAAATCTGCCGATACAAAGAATGCATTACTTAAAATACAAGAAGAAATAGACATAATCCCACTACACAATGCAAGATCCTTACAAGAAATAAACAAGGAATTTATCAACCCAAATTAATATTATGAGTAGGCAGACTGTCCATATCTTTTTTTTACAGGCCGGCCAATATTCTACCTTAACTTAAATATATTACTGTAGACTTCGAGATTCTGATTTGATCGAAATAATTCATTTGTAATTATTACTGAATATTCAGAGACAAATACATACAAAAATAAGCATACTCTCAAACGGGCCCACAGGCTTTGGCGGGACGGGCCTTGCGGGTACCAAATTTCATAAAATATTTTTTTATTAAAAATTAATATGTAATTGAATTATATAGGTTTTTCTACTTTTGGAGATCCAGTTTTTAATTTAAGCAAGTCTAATAACATAAAAGAAATTTGTATCAAAGAACTTAAATTTGATTATGAGTAATTCAACTTTAAGCAGGGCTTCGACGGTGAAGAGAACGGTGATGAAACTTTCGACGGAAGAAATGCGCGAGCGTATTGCGATTATGAGGCGCAACCGTGCCTTTAAGAAAGAGAGATCTAAGGCGACCAACAACGGCCGATTTAGGTTCTTACCGAAGCACAACGTCGTCGGAGCTAACAACAAGCCAAAGCCCACCGTTGCTGAAGGACCTACACTTCCATTTCCACTTCTTCCGCCGACGGGTTCGCCGTTCGTACTGCCTATTCCGCTGCCTCCTGCGCCTTCGCCGGCGGCTTCAGAGCGTCGACGTCCTTAGAGAAAGTCCGATAATCGTCGTGGACGATTAGTCTTATAATAAACATATATATTTGCGAATTTGCTGATAAATCCCATTTTCGGTGGTTTAGTGTGTCTGAAATAAAAATCCTCTATAACGTTTATAGGGTTTTCTTCGTTGCGTGATGCTTTTCTTGGCCATTGTATTGTACGACGTCGATGATACGATGATTAAGAAACATACGTCTCTGTTTAAAATGATAAATGGGAGCTTTTTTATTGTTTGTATTTCAATCTTATGTTTTTTCCTTGTTGTTTATTCTCAACGAGTTTGTTAGACTTCGGATAATTTTTCTCAGCGATGATAATAATTTATTTCCAATAACCTATCCGCGATATTTTTTATTCTCCGCTCTCGCGTATCTATTTAGTGGTTTTTGACAGTTTTCCCCCTCAAATATACTTGCTTTTGACTTTTCCTTCTTGGGTTAAGTTTGACACACAAAATACAATATCTTATTGATGAGGCAACATGATTTATACAATACAACATTCGAGTTTGCAACAACGCAAATATTCAACGACATAGAATGAGAGCATTAGCAACACACATACACACACAGATGATTATTTTATGAATTACAAGACAAACACACAAACCCTAGCTCGCACTCGCAGTTGATATCTGATCATCTCATGGAGTTAGATCTTGTAATAATCAAGACCTTCGTATTTGTCCAAACCAGTGCTAAAGAACTTCATCAGATAATCTCCCAGCTTCACATCACGGTAAACCGCTGGATTCTCTTCAGATATCAACTCCTTTATCGGCCCATAAACCCTAGAAAGATTATAATCAGGCCCAGAAATAAACAAAGCCACGGAGATCCTCGGTCCCTCGAGATTCGCCCGAACTCTGTGCATTGCACTCTTGAACCTCCCATTCGAGACCAACTATAATAAAAATGCATACACCAAATTGCATGCATTAGTATATATTGTATTGTCCGTCAGGTCGTGCCTTTCCCTACCCAATTGGGCGTAATCCAACCCCATTAAGAAAATTGAGTATCGCAGCCGTTTTTTCACGCGCAACCACAACAATAATCAGGTAACTTCTCCAAACGGTGAGAAGATTATCGCCGGGCGCAAACACCTCTCCGCTTCTGTCGTCGGCGACGCAGTCGTCGACTACAAGAAAATCGTCGCCGCCCGTAAGAACCGCGAGATTACCGTTCTCAATCGCCCCAAAACCGACTATCAGAAGCTAATCGCCGCCGCTCGTAAGAATAGGGCGGCTCCTCTTGCCGACGGTCCGAAAATCACCTCCCGCAAACATCTCTCGGCGGCGAAGGGCACCACTTCAAACAGGGCTTCGACGGTGAAGAGAACGGTGATGAAACTTTCGACGGAAGAAATGCGCGAGCGTATTGCGATTATGAGGCGCAACCGTGCCTTTAAGAAAGAGAGATCTAAGGCGACCAACAACGGCCGATTTAGGTTCTTACCGAAGCACAACGTCGTCGGAGCTAACAACAAGCCAAAGCCCACCGTTGCTGAAGGACCTACACTTCCATTTCCACTTCTTCCGCCGACGGGTTCGCCGTTCGTACTGCCTATTCCGCTGCCTCCTGCGCCTTCGCCGGCGGCTTCAGAGCGTCGACGTCCTTAGAGAAAGTCCGATAATCGTCGTGGACGATTAGTCTTATAATAAACATATATATTTGCGAATTTGCTGATAAATCCCATTTTCGGTGGTTTAGTGTGTCTGAAATAAAAATCCTCTATAACGTTTATAGGGGTTTTCTTCGTTGCGTGATGCTTTTCTTGGCCATTGTATTGTACGACGTCGATGATACGATGATTAAGAAACATACGTCTCTGTTTAAAATGATAAATGGGAGCTTTTTTATTGTTTGTATTTCAATCTTATGTTTTTTCCTTGTTGTTTATTCTCAACGAGTTTGTTAGACTTCGGATAATTTTTCTCAGCGATGATAATAATTTATTTCCAATAACCTATCCGCGATATTTTTTATTCTCCGCTCTCGCGTATCTATTTAGTGGTTTTGACAGTTTTCCCCCTCAATATACTTGCTTTTGACTTTTCCTTCTTGGGTTAAGTTTGACACACAAAATACAATATCTTATTGATGAGGCAACATGATTTATACAATACAACATTCGAGTTTGCAACAACGCAAATATTCAACGACATAGAATGAGAGCATTAGCAACACACATACACACACAGATGATTATTTTATGAATTACAAGACAAACACACAAACCCTAGCTCGCACTCGCAGTTGATATCTGATCATCTCATGGAGTTAGATCTTGTAATAATCAAGACCTTCGTATTTGTCCAAACCAGTGCTAAAGAACTTCATCAGATAATCTCCCAGCTTCACATCACGGTAAACCGCTGGATTCTCTTCAGATATCAACTCCTTTATCGGCCCATAAACCCTAGAAAGATTATAATCAGGCCCAGAAATAAACAAAGCCACGGAGATCCTCGGTCCCTCGAGATTCGCCCGAACTCTGTGCATTGCACTCTTGAACCTCCCATTCGAGACCAACTATAATAAAAATGCATACACCAAATTGCATGCATTAGTATATATTGTATTGTCCGTCAGGTCGTGCCTTTCCCTACCCAATTGGGCGTAATCCAACCCCATTAAGAAAATTGAGTATCGCAGCCGTTTTTTCACGCGCAACCACAACAATAATCAGGTAACTTCTCCAAACGGTGAGAAGATTATCGCCGGGCGCAAACACCTCTCCGCTTCTGTCGTCGGCGACGCAGTCGTCGACTACAAGAAAATCGTCGCCGCCCGTAAGAACCGCGAGATTACCGTTCTCAATCGCCCCAAAACCGACTATCAGAAGCTAATCGCCGCCGCTCGTAAGAATAGGGCGGCTCCTCTTGCCGACGGTCCGAAAATCACCTCCCGCAAACATCTCTCGGCGGCGAAGGGCACCACTTCAAACAGGGCTTCGACGGTGAAGAGAACGGTGATGAAACTTTCGACGGAAGAAATGCGCGAGCGTATTGCGATTATGAGGCGCAACCGTGCCTTTAAGAAAGAGAGATCTAAGGCGACCAACAACGGCCGATTTAGGTTCTTACCGAAGCACAACGTCGTCGGAGCTAACAACAAGCCAAAGCCCACCGTTGCTGAAGGACCTACACTTCCATTTCCACTTCTTCCGCCGACGGGTTCGCCGTTCGTACTGCCTATTCCGCTGCCTCCTGCGCCTTCGCCGGCGGCTTCAGAGCGTCGACGTCCTTAGAGAAAGTCCGATAATCGTCGTGGACGATTAGTCTTATAATAAACATATATATTTGCGAATTTGCTGATAAATTCCATTTTCGGTGGTTTAGTGTGTCTGAAATAAAAATCCTCTATAACGTTTATAGGGGTTTCTTCGTTGTGTGATTAACGGAAGCAATTAAGCCTTAATCTTAGGCTATAATCATGGCTCCTAATTAGTATGATTGCTTTTATACTTTAATTGTAATTATTGTTGCTACTCTTAGATATTAGTCTTCATGTATAAATATGCTATATTGTAATATGAGAATCAATGAGGAAAATAATACTTTACATGGTATCAGACTATAACACGGAAAAAAACCTTTTTTTTCTCCAATCTATTGCCTGTGGTCGAATGGCATACAAGATGATTATTGTTGAAGAGAAGAATAATCGGTGATGTTCTGTTTTGAGGGGACGATTGTTGAAATACAATTGTACCCAGCTGCTACCTCTACGGTCAATTAAGTTTTATAACAAAAATAACAAATGAAAATATTGTCACCCGGGAAAATTGCCATTTTGGTCCTCCAATTATACCTTAAAATCACTTTTGGTCCCCGACACTTCATTACTGTTGGTCCCTCAGTTATTATCCCTTAATTAGTAGTCGTCCTTTCCGTCAGTTGACCGTCAAACACTAACGGATCGACCAACTCACACCGTTAAAGGTTTAGCGACGGACACGGAAATTCCGTCGCTAACTGAGAAAAAAATTGGGGTGGGAAAAGAGGGGAAAGAGAGAGAAAATTTTGACGATGACATATATATATTGATGAAGTTGAAGGCTCAAACACTCGTCATTACATTTTCTTTTCTCACCTTTGATATATTTATTGAAATACTCCAAGCACAATACGACTTCGTTTGTTAGCTTAGGAATTATAGGCAATCATTACCTACGTGTATACATTACGACGAAGAGCTCCTGTTCATTTCCTCATTGTAATTTATAATATATAATATAAAATGAATAGAATAAAATCCAATTGCATGGCAATTTAAGTCAACGCCCTAATATGTAGTAGTGTCAAATGTGAAAAGGCAAGTGGCGGGTTTGTTTTAGGGTCAATTCGAAATCAGGCCCCCCATTAAGGGTTTGATTTCGAATTCAGACCCTGTTTGATAATTAAGGTTAAAGGACTCACTTTGTGTGGTGTAAAGAAGTGGTATAAAAGATATATGAACTAGTAACTGGTATGTCAGAGCAATGAAGTGGTACTGCAGAAAATAAACTGATATCTGATGATCATAAACTGGTATCGAATTATGGTTTTGTGTTGCAAAATTTGAACATACTGGTATGAAAGAGCAATGAAGTGGTACTTGCAGAAAATGGGTCCTTAAAACTAATTTTTTTGCCTAGAGGACCTGAATCCTAAATGATAGTTATGTGGGGCCTGAAATGAAAATGTCCCTTTTGTTTTATGGCCTGTGTGGTAAAAACTTTGAAAAAATTTAAATTTTAGTATTATATACTACCTCCGTCCCATTAATTTTATCACATTTTGCCATTTCGGGCGTCCCACTAACTTTATCACATTTCCTTATTTAGTAGAAAACTATCACAAACAATCAATAAAATAATATTAAATATTCTTAAAAGACGTGTCAAAATACACACTTTATTACCTTTTCATTATACTATATTAATATAATAATACCACCTTAATATCCGTGCCCGCCAATACATGTGATAAAAATAACGGGACGGAGGTAGTATATAGTATTATGGATTTGAAGTATATATCTCGTTTAAGCCCACGTGTGTCTAATGGCCTTACATTAGTCAAGGATTCAAATCTACTCCATTTAATACTACCTCCGTCCCGTTATTTTTATCACATATGTTGGTGGGCACGGATATTAAGGTGGTATTATTATAATAATATAGTACAATGAAAAGGTAATAAAGTGTATATTTTGACACGTCTTTTAAGAATATTTAATATTATTATATTGATTTTTTGTGATAGTTTTTTTGCTAAATAAGGAAAGGTGATAAAATTAGTGGGACGCCCGAAATGGCAAAATGTGATAAAATTAGTGGGACGGAGGTAGTATTTTATAATCCAGCCAACCAACTATTTACAATCATAATTTGTAAAACCTTTTGTATTAGAATTTTGAAGGGTTTTATTAAAATCAAACAATTATTTAACAAATAAAAATCCCAGATGTAAATTATCAAGAAAAATCAAAGTAACTATTGATTGCTTTTCATCTCCACACAAATAGGCCCCTCAATCACGTAAAGAATGATCTTAAGTTTTGGATAGAGAACTAACGAGCAAAAAAAGAAAGGCATATGCCAAAATATTCCAGTTAAATTAGTTTCAGAACTATGAAATACATATATAAATGATGGCAATGGAACACAAGACAATGAAGAGAGTGAAGATTTCAGCCCAGATGAAAGTTGATTAAAAGAACAAAAAAGCAACACTAAAGCGATTGTAAGATTCATTTCCTTCCTTCCTAATTAGTTTTTGCTTTAGTTGTTGCCTTCTTCTTGGTAGATCTCTTTGGCATTGAGTTCTTCATTCCAATAAAGAAGAGCAATGCTCCAAGCAACGCCAGATTCTAACAGTAAAAAACATGCGTAAGAAACCTCAGTGAAATCAATGGCTTCAAATGTCGGAACATAGGAACTTAAAAAAGAAACCTGCGTGAACTTGACAAAGAGTTGAGCGAACTCTTTCTTGTCAGCATCATAGTTATAGAAGTCGTACAAGATCGGCGTTACTATTGCTTGATGCAAAATCTGCTCTCATGGGAAATAGAAATGTAACAATAACAACAGCGCAATTTGTATTAGAAGAAAGCTTGTAAGAAAAACAGATGAAAAGAAGAGAAAGCAGTAAAATTACCAGGATTATTGCCCCAAAAGAGCTGCCGAACATAAAGAGGAGGCTTCCGAGGCCTTTCATTACGATAGTAGCCGTTGCCAAATGTTTCGTCTGTGGCAAGTATTTTTCAAAGTTACTCTTACAATAAACATCTTAGGCGCAAGACATCTCTACAATCAATGTTGAAAGGAAGTATAGAAGATAATGATAACCTCAACAGAAGGTAGATGAAGGCCAGTTTGAGCGTTGACATGGTTCGAGAATACGCTGAACTTGGGCTTTAACTGCTTCGCAGCTGAGCCACCATCAACTCCAAAATCATTGAACCTTCGTATAGAAATCATAGCGCCTGAGTCTAATAATCGTTTACAGCAAAATATTCGAACATGAATGTAGATGCAAATGTGATAAACTGTAAGGAAACCAGCCTAAGGGATTTCTTAGCAGTTACACAAACACAAACGGTTGCAAGGAAATAGCTAGACATACAGAGAGATCTGCAATGTATTATGAATCAATCAAAGGCAGGTCAAATCTGCCGATACAAAGATGGCCTTGCTTTAATACAAGAAGAGATAGTCATAAATCACGGAATTTATCAACCCAAAAATCTAGCCTTAACATAAATAAAAAAAAAACAAGCTCCCCAAGAACACATTAGAAAACCTGTAGATCCCACAACTCTGAAAAAGTGGTATTCATCTTGAAATGACAAATGTACATAGATTAGAAAAGGAAACCCTTCTATAGGGGTTTATGAACTTCGCAAAGAGACTAAATCGAAAACAGATATCGTAAAAATGTTCAGCTGAGCAACAACGATAAGCTATAGATTGAGGTGAAATGTGCAGATCTAAGGAGAAAAAGAAAACTCACTCTTGGTAAGCAGAGAGAATGAAGACGGACACAAAGAGCAATCTGCCCAAGAAAGACATGAACGCCATTGATTTTGCAAGATAGCCTCTCTCTTGATTCTCTGATGTAATGCGAACACAGATCGATCGAAGAGAACCCAGAGAGTTACTGGAAACTTCAGGAAGAAAGAAGAGCTACAGTGGACTGCGCATTATAATATTGCCTCAAAACATTTAACTTAAAATGTTATTGTATATACAAAATATAACAGGATTATAGTAGTCATTGCACAATGATAAACATAGGAAATTCCTTCAAATCAATTGTATTACTATACCATGACTATGAATGTAAAGTAAACTGACTTCTATGTTCTTTTGTATTAAGACTTAGCAACCTAGGCAATCATTCTTGCACTAAAGACAAAAGAAAAAAACAAAAAAAAAAATCAAAATTAAAATAAATTGTCACAATCGGTTGGCCTACAACCTTGAACTTGACATGGTTGTGCATAAATCCTAATGTCTAACATTACCCAATAATGTCATTTTTATGATATTTTCAACTATCTCTTAATTTTTTTATTTTTATTTTCATCAAAATCCATTATATTTTTTCTCTATAACTAGATACCAATATGATACATTTGTGAGTGTATCATATTTTTTTAATAATTAAGAGCTTTTAATATAATATAACTTAATATATTTTGCACACATTTTCAATAATAATAAAATAATAACATACAAATATATATGTTAAATAATAAATAAATAAATATTATGGATTGTGTTGGGCTATTGCTAAAATATGAAAATTATTGAGGTTGGGTTGAGTTGTAAGTTGCGTATGTGAAGGAGAGGGATATTAATATTTTGTTCTCATGACTACTACTGTCAATTTGGCGGGGCAGACCGGGGCGGCCCCCTGCCCGCCATCTCGCAGGCCAAAAAAACTGGGACCGCCCCGCCCCGGCCCGCCCGCCTAGTAATTTATTTTCTATTTTTTAATTTAAAATTTAAATTACTAATAATTTTTATTTAACTATGGTATTTATTAATAAATTATGAATAAATATGATATTAATTATACATAATTAATGACATTAACTATATTATCTAATTAATTTAGTTTCATTTTCTATATTTAGTATTTATTTTCTATTATTATTATCATGTTCAACACCTATGTAGGCCCCACCCCGATCTAGGGTTATTGGTTTTTCCCGGGCTATAATACAAAAATTGATGGCCCGGGGGTTATCTTTTGAAAAGAAGGTGAATAGTTGGGGCTATTCTGGTCATTTAATACTAAATAATATGGTCCAAGCTTAATCCACATGCACTAAGAACGCGTGTAACCCATTTCGGGCAAAAACTGCTGTCCGGGGGTACGGTGCAACATTAGTTAAACCACGAGAGATTACCGTACAATAAAAAAAGCCACGAGGGTTTAGGGGTGGGATCGGGTCGGGTTTGCGGGTTTCGGGTTTTTCGGGTCGGGTACCGGATTTTTTCGGGTTTTGAATTTGATACCCGACCCCGACCCTACCAATTTCGGATACCGATGGTCGGGTACCCGCGGGTTTTTTTTATTTTTTAAATTTTTGAATATATACTTAAATTAGTTAAAAAATGGATGTAAGTGGGGATTCAAACCCAGTTCTAAGGAACGAGACACTTACACAAGGCCTTTTAACCACTTAGCCAAGCATGCTTTTTAGTTTATTCTTATATGAGTAATATAATTAAGTTAATAAATTAAGTTTCTTTTTTTTAAATCGGGTTGGGTACCCGATACCCGATCGGGTAGCATATTGCTACCCGAAACCCGACCTGTAGTATTACATCGGGTATCGGGTTAACCCGATACCCGATGAAGCCCGTTTCTAACCTCCGATCGGGTTTTACCCGATCGGGTCGGGTACCCGAAACCCGACCCCGAATGCCCACCCCTACGGGGGTTTATGTGCATTTCGGCAAAACCACGAAGGAGTTATATGCAGTTAGCCTTTATTATTTGTAAGAAAAATAAATGAAGGAAGAAAAAAAAAAGAAAAAGGTGGACGTTATCTTTTTTCAGTCCATACACTTGAATCTTGGAGACTTTTTTACCATACCACGAATCCTCTTGCCTTTAACTTTGCTTGTGATTAGTTCCAAATGACACCCTCAGTGTGTGTGTGTTTCTTACATAGCTTGAGCATAAATGTGGTGTGTATGTGTGTGTGAATCCTAGAATAATATCTATCATATGGGGGGAAAGCATGATTTTATAACGCGTAGAAACCCCAAACACACACACACACACACACACACTAATATATATATATATATATATACATAAGAGACTACGAAATTACAAGTGCATGGTCATATATTCAGAAGCAAGAAAAAAACCAAGTCATACTTTGGTTCAATATCATATATTTGTTGAGGGGAATGTTGTCTGGTTTGAGACCATATGTCGGTTTATGAGCTTTGCTATAGTGTTATATAATATAAATATATATATATATATATATATATGAACTTACAGTTCCATTGAAGTGATCTCGGACCAGGGTTCATTCCCCTCAACTCATCAAACTCAGATTTCATGAGTTCGTTCTCTTATCATTTTTCTTTTCATTTTCATGATTGTAAATTAAAAAGGTACCGGCACTTTACTTGGAGATGGTAGCAACGAATAAGTACCATAATTAACTTTCACTTTAATGTGTCTGATCATTACACAAACTCAGCAATGAGTTTTAGACATTTTTTGTCTTGCTTAGTTTATTCGTGTTGGATTTCTTTTGTCCTATGTCTATTGAAATAGTAATCATTAGTAGTACTAGCAGATATTTGAATTATTGGTGGTTAACTAACTGCCTAGTTATTTTTTGTAATAAATGATTGGAATATGTTTCAAAAGCTCCAAATTCATATTATACCCCTTTCTACCGACGGGGGTTGGTCCAAGTGGTAAGCGGCTTGGTATCGCTTAAGCAAGGTCTCGGGTTCGAATCCTTGTGTATGCAGCACCCCCCTTTGGGAGCCTCACCTGCCATTACCAGGTATGCGACGCGGGGCGAACCGAATTAGTCGGGGCAACCTGGAACCGGTCGGGTATCAAAAAAAAAATTATACACCATTCTTTCTTTAAAATAGTCAATAATACGACAGTCGAAATTTTCGCATATCTCGCAAATGCAAAGTAGCCCTTATATGGGCCGATTCAAGAATGCAAAACGTATCAATCATTCACATGAAAGTATTTATGTGATGATATAGCATGCCCTTGATTGAATAGTCTTTTTTTTGTAAGTAATTAATCTTGCAATGAGTCGTCAAACAAGAGAAGAGACACCTTGAGTGTGTTGAGAGGAATGTCTTATGTTCAATAAAGGCTCACGAATACACATTTTTTTTTATGTATATATAATATGGTCATGTAGTCACTTTCTAGTGATTTGACTAAACAAATCATGAAAAGAAGCAAACAAGAATTTTTTTTTCCGGTCCCGAGGTATCCCCACACAGCACGGCTATGGGCTAATCGCCACACACTCCAGATGTGGGATTAATCCCCGAGGTCAGATGGATACATCTCAAACCCACCCAACAACGATAGTCATGGGTCTAAGCCCATGGGGATTATCCAAAGTCATATGGGAGGTGGGGTTCGAACTCCTGACCTCGTAACCACATGAACTTTGGATGCCTCAGCTTGGCCACTAGAGCCAAGCCTCATTGGCAGCAAACAATAAACTTTGGAATGGAAAAACTACTAGAAAAAGTAACTTGGTGACGTAAAAAGATAAATTTTGTTAGGATGTGTGATACAAGATGCATTTTGAAAGTTGATACGAACAAGAAATATCATCTAGAATTACTTTCGTCATCAGTACCTACTATACTTAATGCAAACAATACATTTAAAGACCTAAATGCAAACTCGGTCATCGAATTGGTCTATCACACTCTGGACTCAAAGTTGTATCCATGAGAAATTGTTCTACCTTTTTATTAAGATGATAATTGATAAGCGTAAATTAATTAAGAGAATGTCAAATCATTAAATTAATGTCTTCTTTTTTTCATTAATGAGCGATTACCATATTGGGGTGGGGCGGATTGATTCGCGCAGAACGAAAAGGTCTCGATGAAAGATGATTCCGAAATTCATAAATTGGAATTAAGCCCCTGCACATAACTTAATTACTCAATTGACCCAGACACTTGAAAATATTTAATTTTTCTAACCCTCCCCACTTAGTCTGTCAGTGTCGCCTATCCTTCAGCTAAAATGACGCGAACCAATCACACGGTGGTTAGATCTCTATTTCTGATTTGGTACCTATTCTATGCTTGATTTACCGCAGTATCTTGATGTTTAGGACTGAGTCTTCCTTCCCTTTTTGGTATTCACGGCTTGAAATTTTCCTTTATGATTTGTGTTTTTCTTGATTTAATGCAATGCAGCTTGGTATAGATCGAGGGGCCTAATTCTTTTTAGTTAGGTTACTTTTGATTATGTGAGTTTCGCAGAGCTTTGGGCTTAACCGTTTGATTAATTTCTAATCAAAGTTCAATACTCTGCTCCAAAAGTTTATATTTGCTGTCCATAGTTCGGTAACAAATCTTGACAAGCTTGTTTGCGAGATTCAATTTTTGGATTGTCGGGCAGGAAGATGGATTCTACTGTAGTCATTTAATTTATGTTTCTGTGATTCGACCGCTTCAATACTGAACTGAAGAACTTGAGTTGAGAAAATCTCTGATTCGCGGCTGTTTATAAATCCTCAAAATTATGAACCAAAGAACAATGGAAAGTTTTTGCATGATTGATAAATGAGGAGAAAAAACCAGTAGTTTGTGGCTTGACCTGTACAGAAACGTTAAGTTCATTTTCTTGTTTGAGTATGATACAACTGGAAAAAAATCAAGCTGGGCTGAAGAAATTGATTTCTTTTGCGTGTGGCGGCCAGGTTGGCTTCTAATTGAATTTTAAGTGCACATATCATCTACGGGGGTTTAAGTCGAACACAAAAAAAGAAAGATGCAAAAGGATGGTGCTTCTGTCGGTGCGTCTACAGCTAGTGGGCAGGGGCACACTCCAAGATTACGTAAGCGTAGAGGCTCAAATGAGGTACATGACTAGATATATTACTTTCAATGGGATGGGATGCATCATCTCATATGATTACAGTCCTTATTAAGTTATTATGAAGAACTGTATTGTAGACAATCATGAATCATATAGTGCATGTGGGTAGTTGAATATTAAAGCCGTTGCATTTTAGGATGTAGTTGAAAATCAATCTCTTAACAGATATGAGTGTGCCACTTTAGCAACTAGAAGCTTCCTAATGTCAATTTCATTCCTTGCTAATGATAACCTTTAGTCTTTTCTCTGTGCAAATTACTAGAAGTGATAATGGAATAAGGATTCTCAACTTTCGTTGCTTTTCTATTTGGGTTAGCAATGGCATCAATCTTCAAATTCGTTGTACTTCCAGGTCCCTAGCGAAGTCAATAAAGCAAATGGAACTACTTTACTTGTTAATGACTCTAGCAAGTACAAGTCAATGTTAATCCGGACGTATTCTACAGTTTGGATGATTGGTGGCTTTGCCCTAATAATATACATGGGACACCTATATATATGGGCCATGGTTGTTGTCATCCAAATTTTTATGGTTAAGGAGCTATTCACTTTGATGATGAGAGCAAATGAAGGGAAACAGCTTCCTGGTTTCAGGCTGTTAAATTGGTGCGTCGATGACTTTCTTGCGAACTTTACATTTTTTATTGCTGAGTTGAATTTTTTTTTTCGAGTTTCCACTTTGCATTTCATCACCGTGTAAGTGATCAAGATGAGTTGTTGTCTTTCCACTTGTCAAGATTTACCTCAGTAGTTCCATTGCATAAGGTGCAAATGCTTTAAAAATTGATGTGCTATTTTTCTCAAGTCTTTCATTGGCACTCTTGTTAAATGTTCTGGAAAAAATTCCATCGCTTGCTAAAGAAAGCGGTAAATGTAGTTAGATTTTGCATAACCTCTTGTTTGAATATATTAGCTTCTCAATTTCAGGCACTTTTTCTTCACAGCAATGCTATTTGTCTATGGTCGTATTCTCAGTCAGAGGCTTGTGAATACTGTAACTATGGACAAGTTCTTGTATAAGCTTGTGGGTGGCTTCGTCAAATATCATATGGTTACCTGTTATTTTCTTTATATTGCAGGTTGATACTCTACCTATTGTTTTTGGTTTTAGTTTCTTTGCATGCTTACATGTAATTATCCTTGTTCTTAAGGGTAGTTGTGACGATGCTTTCAGAAGTTAACACTTAGCTGAAGTCATTTCTCTTTGCAGGTTTTGTGTGGTTCATTCTTTCACTAAAGAAGAAGATGTACAAGTACCAATTTAGTCAATATGCATGGACGCATATGATTCTGATTGTTGTGTTCACACAATCATCTTTCACTGTGGCTAATATCTTTGAAGGAATTTTCTGGTAATAAAGTCTTGTCTTTTACAATTTTAGGGTATAGGTTTTCTCAACAACAGATTATTGGCAATGCAGGTTCCTTCTTCCTGCATCACTAATCGTCATAAATGACATTGCTGCTTACATTTTCGGGTTTTTCTTTGGGAGAACACCTTTGATTAAGCTATCTCCAAAGAAAACGTGGGAGGGCTTTATTGGAGCCTCAGTTGCTACTATGATCTCTGCATTTCTGGTGGGCACTGGTTTTGTTTACTACTTAAATGAATACATTAAGTTGTATTATTTATGCTCGATTAGTTTGAGACCTTTACTTATAAGCTACTACATCTTCACCTGTATGATTCTTATATGATATGAGAAGTAAGCATTTACTTGTACTAGTGCTATATGTATTAAATACGTAACACGAGTCGAGCAATATTGTCATCCATTTCTGCTTGTGGATAGTTTATTGTTGACTATAGTAAGCAATTGATATATAATTTTTTCCTGAATTAGTTCCCTCTGTCATTTCAGTTGGCAAACGTCATGGGACGATTTCAGTGGTTGACATGTCCGAGAAAGGTATTGTAATTACTTAAATCCCAATGATCAGATGTTCTTCTGTGATTATAAACATTAACTATTATTGACTACTCATGAATTTTACAGGATTTATCAACTGGTTGGCTTCAGTGTGATCCTGGCCCATTGTTCAAGCCAGACTATTTCTCTGTTCCAGACTGGTTTTCTCAATGGGTAGCTGCTTTATCAACCTGATTGTAATATCTTTTCATACTCATAGATTCAAAATTCGAGCAGTACCAACGCATTAGAGCTTCTTTTTTCAGTTTCCATGGAGTGAGATTGCCATTTTACCAGTGCAGTGGCATGCATTGTGTCTTGGTCTCTTTTCGTCGATAATTGCACCTTTCGGGGGCTTCTTCGCCAGTGGATTTAAAAGGGCTTTCAAGATCAAGGTTCCTTTTTTCCCTCCGTTCACTCCACACATGCTATCTTTGCTTAACATCAAATGTCTTATGTTCAAAACTCTCAGCCATTTCTATTCCATTCTGCTAGGATTTTGGTGATAGCATACCAGGACATGGTGGAATCACAGATAGGATGGACTGCCAGGTTATTTTGAAGACAAAAAATTCCAGATTATCGTTCTAATGCCATAATCAACATTACTCCTCTATTCTGTTCGTTTTTCCATAACGATTCCTTCTGCCTCTGCAACTTGCTTTCTTGCAGATGGTGATGGCCGTTTTTGCATATATCTACCATCAGTCATTCATCGTATCGCTCAGCTTATCTGTTGAAATGATAATGGATCAGGTAACGATAAAGAGCAACAATTCAACTTTGCTCGATCTTACTCAATCTTTGTTGTGCTGATCATCCTCCGTTTTTGTAGATTATGATGGATCTGACGTTCGAGGAGCAGCGAACCCTTTACGCAAAGCTCGGGCAGATGATCATGGGAAGGCAATTCGGAGAATCTTGAAATCTACTTAGGCAAACCATTACTTCTTTCATAACCGTTATGTACATGAATCCATCTGCATTTTTTCTCAACCTTTCCTTAGATTTCTCTTTGGTTTGATTCTGCTATGAAAAATGCTGGTAGGTTTAGGAATCCCACAACCCTATTCTTGCATAGCATATTTTAGTTAGTAAACTCTTTCGTTTTTCCTTTCTTTTTCATTATTATTGTCAGATTTCAGAATTTGACCTAGTGTGTATGCTGACCTTAATATTTTTACTCTCTTCTCCTATTTATCCTTTTATTAGTAGTTAATAATTTTTGTATGTTCCATGATATACTTGGAACCCGTGGACAGATGTGAATTAAATGCCACAATATGTATTCAGTATTATGAATTATTGAGCTCCAATAATATTTATATAGTTTTTATTAGTCTAATACTTATATATTCGTTAGTAATATAGTATTAATCTTAACAATATTTTCATGGACATAATTGGAACGGAAATATAGCTTAACTACATAAATCCTTGGGCCAAAGCTAATAAACCTTTACGCAACACATAACAACTGAAAGTGAAAACCCCCAAAATCAAAGGAGAGTAGATGTCGTCGCCGCCGACCGCCGCCACTACCCTCGTCCTTCTCCGGCCGTGGAGCCAGCTCCTCGGCCCAATTTCCCTTCCGATCTCCCTATCGGACGCCACCCACCGCCTCTCCGTCAACCTCAAACACTTCTTCACGAACTACACTTTCCTAATCCTACTAATCGCGCTGCTCACCCTGATCACGAAGCCGCTGGCGCTGCTTCTGTTTCTGTGCATCTCCGCCGCTTGGATTTACATATTCCTCTCCGACGATCCCGTAAGCGTGTTGGACCGCGAAATCGAGAAGAAGTGGTTCTTAATTTTGCTCGGCGCGATGACCCTCGCCGCCCTTGTGTGGACGAACGTTTGGGGTAACGTCTTCTTGGGTGTAGTAATTGGGTTCTCGATTGTGATCTTACATGGTGTTTTGAGGGGAGTCGATGAGGGTTTTGGGGATGATTCTTCGCCGTATGGGAGTTTGATCAATGTCGTGGATGGGGACGATGATGAAAGTAGGATGGGGGATTATGCTAGGGTTTGAGAAAATTATTAAAGCTTTGTCTTTTTTTTTTTTTTTCCTTTTTTCCTATGAATACTCTGTTGAGCTTCATGCTTTTTCTTTTTCGTCTCAGATATAAGATGATTTTGCCTGCTCAATGTTTGGGGGATTCTCTAAATTAAAGCTGTGATGATTATTGTTCCCCAAATTTCTGAAAGTTCTTGGAAAAAAAAAAAAGCACTTCGCAAAAACAAGCCATGGTTTTTCTACGGCCGATGAGTTCAAAATTGCAACAGCGATTGAAGGCCAATTGTTATGATGATCAAATTTGCAAGAAAATATCTCAGAGATTATATGGTTCAGTTCATCTCAGAGATGGATCCGTCGAGACAATATTCCAATTAAATTGACGGAGAAATTTGCGTATTTGTATTTGAGATTAATTATATGAGCAAAACTTACAATTCACCCATTCGATGTATGCATACTCAAATCTTGTCAAGAAGAAAAAAAATTACTAATTCAAAATTTATGGGAACATGCACACGCAATAGGTCCATCCGAATGGAAACTCTAATCAAGAAAATGGTTCACAAAGTCCATTAGAACATTCATGTGATCAGTCACATATGATGATAATCAATAAGATAGAATTATCAAAAGGCTCAAAGAACGGTCAAAATTGAAATATAACTATCGTACTGAATTTTTCGTCAACAGACATCGCCGAGGTCCAAAGAAATAAATAAGACGTGAATGAAATGGTGCTAGCCAATGCATTTTCAAAGTGTTAATGTACTTCTTACGTAGTAAAGAATACTTAAACAGATATCATTACCATGATGATATATCTTAGTCAGTTATACTCTGTAATGTATGTGATCTTTTTTAACAAAAAACAAAGAGCACCCAAGAATGTCCCTTATAACGTTACAGAAAGCAGTCAGTGAAAATTGGCCCAATATTAAAGTTTTTCCTTCTCAACTCAATTCACTTCCATCGTGTCGAACTGCCAATGTCATGGCGTAAACTCTCCTTCAGGTTTTTCCCTTCGGTTTAAAACGCATCTGTTTCTCAAGAACTGTGATCATCTCTTTCCCCCGAAGACGTTCCATTGACTACTTGTAATAATCCCGTCTCAAGCTGTATCGTTCGATGATCATCTGAATGATCAGAGGAAGGGTCGTCAGCGCTGTAATTTAAAACTAAAATCGAAGGAGAATCTTGAGGTGCATTATCTGCTTGGCCTTCACTCGATGATTCCTTCTCGACTCTTCCATCCGAGGCTACGAACGACATGCCATACCTCTGTTCATAAGTTAATCCTGGACAGAAACCCTAGACAATATATTTGGGCTTGAGTAAATGTGGCTAAAACATTGAATAATGATTGGTATCTCCTCTATACAAATACAAGCCAAGCCTAACCTTGATCAACCCTGAAGTTACTGTTTCTGAGAAATGGGCGCTGCCATCTTTAGCTGTGAAGGAGTCGTCGGTTTGATTCGATTCGCCAAAGCCACTCGAAACGTTGGATGTTTGAGCGTTTTCTTGTCTGAGATTGCCCATTGTACAAAATGCTCCAAGGTACGAACAGTGCTCGTCGACCAAAGATATTTGGGGAGCTGCGGGGAGTAAATGGCCTTCGGTGCTAAAAACGTATCTGTAGATGAAGGTAAGCCTCTTGAATTTAAACGTAATAGGGAAAATCCAACTAGAGGAGTTTGATTTTTGGGCAGCTCACTTACTTGTAGGGGCCATTTTCGACCAAGTTGTCTGGGTCAGCAGCCAAATCAAAGAGCAACCAAAGGTATTTGACCTGAGAGTTGGAGCTCAAAGCATATGGAAAAACAGGGGAAAACAGAGTAGCAGATTGTCGCAACTCAAAAGTACTTACAGTTTCGGCCAAGAAAAAACTTTCCATGTGATCTTCTTGGCGGTGAAACTCGACATCTGATATGTGGCAGTATCCGCAGGTGCATCGAGCGCCGTACTGAAGACTAGCAAGCATGTCTCGGCCAGCATCGAGATATCTACAAAGGCCCAAGAAGTACAGAGTTAATCGGACTCAAGCCAAGGAGTTCTTTGTTAACGACTTTGTTTGGTTTAATGCGTTCTTGGCCCCTATTTGGAATTTTTTACTCGCTTGGAGAGAAATGAAGCCATGAAATATGAGGAGGCACGAAACTTAGAAAAAAAAAAAAAAGAAATTTCCAGGTGGTCTCTCATGGTATTGCCTCAATGTTGATGAGCATTCTCAATTCAGTTGAATGAGGTTAGAATTGCTCCTCATCATAGAGTCATATCTGACGTTTAAGAAATCATACCTGGGATTTCTTGTAGCTTTATATAACCAGTAGGTGCTCTCAATTAATTCTGGTCGCAACGGATAGCTTCTTTGACCTTGCTGGGCCAAGCAAAAAACAACGGATCAGTATATTCAAAATCACGACGTTTCGCCACAAATGGAAGTAAAAATAAGGCACAAGTTCTTTTGTGGAAAAACATATAAGATACACAATATTTGAGTACATGAACGAAGGAATAGGACGAATCACTATGCTGTAATAGAGACACAAGAATTTAACGCTGAAACTTAACCACCTGAATGTTGAAAGTGGCCAAATTGAACCCCTCGGGAGTGAAACCATAACGCTTCCACACACTAAAGAAGGCAGCATGTGTTCTACTTGCCGGCTCAATATCCCCAGCAAGGACCTATCAAAAGCAAATACGCTTGGAATTTAATCTGATATTTTTTATAATTTCGACTACGTTGTGAATCAAACATTACCTGTAGACCAGGCCAGAAGGCCTGCAAACTATTAAATAGTGGCCATACGAGGGCGGCAGAGTTCATATTCACCTCCACGTACCTACAATTGAGTATCAATTTTAAGCCCTTTAAGTGACCAAGAAGTTACTTGGCAAATTGTGGTATATTAGAGCTTGAAGATGTGAACCTTCAGCTTTCTCACCAAGGATCATTATGGAGATAGAGCATTGCAGCCTTATAAGCTTCTTGGAAGATGAAAAGATACTCCTCATCGCCAAATAAGAGATATGCCTGGCACAATTCAATTAACTATAAAAACGTGGCAGATAATGATCACCTTGGAAAGAAGGGGAAGAGATTGGACGAGTGCAATATTATCAACTGAAGTTTTCAATGGCACAAAGAATAAATCCAAGTCCAACATAGTTCGCCAGGAAAACTTACTTCAATAAAACAATTAGGAATTACTTTACTGAAACAAACAACTTATAATGGAATCAGCTACTATTCCAACTAACCTTCAGTAAATACTCATAAAAAGAATCTATGCTGGTTCCTATCCCAGCATCCTGCAAGTTAACAGAAATTGTTGATTTACCTTTGTAACCCAAATTGCACAGAGATTTCGTATGCAGAAGTATTCAAAAGTCCTGGATGGCGTTAGATCAACTGAAAAATGTACTAGAACATAACAGAAAATAGAAGAAACGTGCCCTGTTGTGGAAAATCAAAGCTACCTTTTGAGTCCATTCACCAGAAAACACATCTATATGAGCTCCAACAAGGTTAAGCCTTGAACGGCGAGCCCATAGTCCACGAACTGCATTCTTCGTGACTTCTTCAAATACTGCATCAAGTTTAAGGAAAGTAACTGACGTATACTTCAACCACCATATCCTCTGGCAAATAATACTCTCTAAACATTTGGGCCACTTTCAAAAGAGATCCATGAGAATGAAACACACTCACTAAAACAAATGGCCAGGTATAGCATTAACCTATAGGTCCAGTACACACAGGGCAATATTTTGTCAACTTACTAGGATTGTTTGTCAGCCGACTAAGCACGCCAAATTCCAATGTCAAGGTCCCACCACCAGCTGTTGACGTTATCTACATAGCCTTAGGTCTTCCAGATTAGTATCTTAAAAAAATTCGTTAAAAAAATGGAGGTGGTGTAGGAAAATTAAGAGGGCAAAGAGAATACAAAGAAGCTTTGCCTTGCTTTCGTTCTCATCTACTCCATGCATTAGATTTACTGATCCAAATGGTATTCCTGTTGAATATAGTATGTAAATATCCGAATTTAAACATGTGTATCTTGTCCATATAAACATCAATTTCAGATATCAAAAAAGTCTAATCCCGGCAAAACCATCAAAATATGGTCAGTAAATAAGAATCCCCTAACAATACCTGTGGGAGTATCAAATGCAGGTAACATTCTCTGAGCCAAATCCTCTGCCAAGTACAGTAGTTCATTATCGTATGCAGGCACTCTCATGCCCTGTAGTAGTTGAAAGCAAGTGGAAGCAGGAAGTCAGAGATATTAGAATTGTTTGCACTCTAAGATCTTATGTTGCTGAGGATTATACCGTATTATAGTCACTTGCAATAAGATGAGCAGACAGTAAACCACCAAGTACCCTGATTGTAGTTTCAAAGACAGATACAGTTTTATTCTGCCAAAAATTAAGAGAACCACTTTAGCGAAGTATTGTGTGTTCCCAAACAAATGTTAAGCAACGATTTTAGACTTGAAGAGTATATTGTGATTCGGGAAAGAAAAAGAAAGAAATGAATATTCTTTTAACGCTCCCACACTAATTAATCAAAAAAATAATCCAATCGAACCAAACAAAATCGCTGATGAAATTTCATTCCGACCAACTGACAAACTATTGGCAAATTCATTTCATAAATCAAGCATGACGTGCATACTCACAATATCAAATCGGAGGTTTTTACCAATCCATTCAACAGATGTAGTGAAGCGTTCTCGATCGCCAAGCAAGGCCAGCGTGTCTAGGGAATCAATCTGAAAAACGTCGAAAAAGATCAAAACGAACTCGAAAAGATGCTACAAACAAAGTTATGGAGCATGACATGCGTCTGAAAGAAAGTGAGGCAAGAAAAATGAAAAAGATGACGTCACCAATGTCAATGCATATCCTCCAAGAGTATCTTCACCTCCACAAGATAAAGGCTTTAGTTCATCACGCGGAAACGCATGCTTCATGTACCCATCAAATGCATGATAGAACATTTCTCGAACCTGAATCAATACACATTCTTTCACTCAAAATAAAAAAAACTTCGCTGATGTATGACACACTGAAAAATATTAAGTCATCTATGTTATGATCTAACATCCAGGTTCTTTAGAAAATGAATTGCAAGCAAAGTCCATTACAAGAAACAAACTGAGAGTGCCACTACGGTCCCATCTCGGAATAGATGGCCACAGATGCAATAAAAGATTCAACTTTCAAACTCTCACCATATTCAAAAAAAAAAAAAAAAGAAAGAAACACGGGCTAATGACTCTTACATAAAGACACACTCCAGCAAGTAAATAAACATGTATCAAACACCAAGAAAAGCACGAAACAGGTAAAGAATTCAAAGAACTAAAACTAATTTCACCTCGTACCGCTTCTAAATAGCTGATTAATCAAATAAATGAATGAATATAACCCGAATTACTATCACTGGAACAAAAAACATAAAGTTACACAGCTGAATTAAAAAAAAAAAAAAAAAAGATAACTACTTTTGCAAGAACTAGCTCAGATTACCTCATCTCTGAGCTGTTTGGCTTCCTCTTTGCTGACACCTTCTGCAATAGTTTCGCATATAAATAAACGAGAAACTATCAAAAGAATTGGCAACAGGCTTATTTTTACAACACCCATAGATCTCCCACGGCGACTGTGCGTCTGCTCCTTCGGGTGTCACCGTGCTCGCGTGGTTGCGTGCGCGTGCGCGCGTGTATTGAGAGATCTGCGATGGAAGAGATGAGGTCAAATATGTCATTTCCCTCCTCGAGAAGACTGTCAAATTAGATTTCGGTTTGCGGGCTTATTTATGGTAAAGCCCACACATGAATAATGGGCCTCCCATTTATTGTCCCGGCCCAATTAACCGTTTAGATTACTTTTGAATGTTAAGCTTCAAATCTGAGACAACCTTATTATCTGCTAAGAACGACGAGTTCTTTGACCTCAATCTGGACCTATCTATTTCGGATATTTTATTGGGAACATAGATGCAATAATCATTCTATTTTGATCCTCATTTTATTCCCTCAATACATTTAATAAGAACCAAGCTTTTCTCTGAGTCTATTCAAAAGGAAAGATAGCAAACCCAAAAAGAGATACTATGCAACAACTACTGGTTGTTCTCCTTCAAGCTCTGATATCACAATCAATGAATCAGTAAGTTCAAAGCTTATAGGCTCCGACTTAGGAATTGGATTTATTACCTGCATGAAATAGTTTATCATAAGTCAAACAAGTGATCATTCGAAAGTATCATCCTAAAATGCAATGGTGAAACTGATGAACACAACCAACCACCTTTTTGTTGTTTCTAACATAACCGATTGCAACTTCTCTGCGGAGATGCGCACGTTCGGATAATTCGTTAAAACATGGCTTCTCTCCTTCTTTCATGTACAGCCCAATATCCTGTCCAAAAATTATTGTATTAAAAGATCATTAGCACGAAAGGCTCAGGCGCTCCAACGCAAATAAAGCACCGAAAAATCTTTTCATTTTCTTTTACTTTTACGTATATTTCGTCTCCCTCGGCATTCAGTATGTCTTTCCAAACTTCGTTGAGTTCGCTGTTTTGTGCAACTGAAAGCAGAATGAGGGCAGATTTTAGAACAGGCGTTCTGATAATACGAAGTTTAGAAACGAATATGTGAATGCATAGAGAAATTGGCCAAACCTTGAGCTGTCACAAGGCTCATTACTTCTCCAGCTGCAATGTATGTGAGTGATGGTCTGATTCTTGCAATCTACATAGCAGAAGTAGACTTTCAATTGGAGTAAGGTGTTGCTTTCGAAGACGGTTTTCTGCAAAATTCATCTCAGGAAAATGAAACGTATCCGAAATAAATGTTACTTGTTTTCCCAATTTTGAATCAACGATTTCTGCGACGAGGTTTTGCACCTGCATTCAAGTTGTTCTGATCCGTGTGAAGAAATGGGACATGATATGGAGATGTGTGCTTGTGTGTGCATAAATCCATGTTACATTGTTTGAATAAATAAATCTTGAAAAAACAATTACCTTTACTCCAAGTTTACCGCAGATACTTTCAGCAAGAAGAAGCGAGTATGCTGAGTTTTTATCAGCCCTTGATGGATCTAGTTCACATGAAAGAAACCTTCAAATAAAAGCATTATCGTAATTATATATCCACTGCTAAATCCTATTTTTTGTCCACCTCCAACTTGCCAGTCGTCAGATATAACAGCTACTGAAAATGGAATATGCTCGTTCTTGAATGACTTTTGAATGTTGATAATGGTATCCTCTAAGGTATTGTAGTCCATTGGATTTCCAACCTAAGGTGGACAAAATAAAATCAGTCAAGCATCATAACCAGCATAATTAGAGATTCTCTTTATACAAAAAATTTAAATAAAAAATAATGGTGATAGCATACTCTGTGAGAAACTTGAATATTCTTCAACTTTCCTAGACCCGCAATGTCGCATGCCTTAGTTCTGTCGTCCAAAGGAACATCCGACAGTATTTGCTGTCTCAAAAGATATAAGGCAAACCATATCAAGTTCCATAACAGTTTAACAACATGTGATACATTATGAGTCTGATAATAGGAATAATTTTCCAACAAAATTAATGATATTAAAAACATCCAAGATTTGTTGAGCTTTTTTCACCAGTGAACTTCCAGGTCCAAGATAGTTATCATATTCTTGAATCATTTCCAGTACATCAGGTCTCCATCCAAGCATTAGTATGGACTCTTTAGGGCCTAGGCTCCAATCCGAAGCCTGCACAAATATTGAGATCATAACGACTAGTATGCTCCTTAATAGCGTACGGTGAATCAATAAGTCAAGTACCTTTGAACCTGATCGTTTTGGTCTTCTAACTATGCTCTCGAGTCTTGCCTTTGCTGCATCTATTTCTTTTCTGAAAATTTCACTAGTTCTTTTACTGGTTTCAGGACTGTAGATCAGGTCGTTGCCACTATCTGTTATTTCGTGCGTGTATGAGAGGTTTGGTTTCTTCTTCCCGTGTACGGGTGAAATGAACAATATCTTCACAGTTTTGTCCAACGTTAGTATAGCAACTGGGAAGGGATGCTTCGATAAACTAAAACTTTAAGATAGGACCAGAATATGAACATACTTTGTCAGTTTCTTTCAGGACTTCTTCGTCATCTGGGTGGAAATTTATCCTCCCATCTTGATAGAGGCCACATACAACGGCCTAATTAAAGGTATTGAAAGCATGTGAAGAATGTATTTACCCAAAAAGCAAGTGACAGCACTTTATAAGGGATATTTACCTCTTGAAATCCATGTCTCAACTGCCTGTACATTAGTCCAGCTAAATTAGGGAAATTGCGGAGGTTGAACACATTTTCTGCAAATTCATGCTGCATTTTAGAATTGTTCGTGCAGAGTCCATGCTTAAAACAGTCAGACTTGGTTAAATCGCACGTAAGAATCGTAAGGTTAACAGAAAAAGAAATAAATGACAAGACAATTACTTCGATAGTTGAGCAAGTGCTTGTATATTTTTATGAGTCCTTTTTGCCGAGAGCACTGAACAAATAATTTGGATGTGACATTTTCCACAGGTTGCACTCTCAAGCCTGATATTGATTTCAAAAGCTCACATGTGTTTGAACTTGAAACCTGAATTGGTAACAGAGTGAGCTCCCACGGTCCCACAAGAAAAAACACCAATAGGCAAAAAATTACCTCTACAATAGTTGGCACATTGGCCATCATTGAAAGGGGTTGAAGAGCAAGTACAGAGAGAAATGCATCACTGTCAACTTCATACCTGAGATTTAAAGAAAGACACAAGGAGTAGTACCACACAAATGAACCGAGGAAGGTGACTTACTGCAACGCACCAACCAATCTATTTTAGTTGTCCTTTTAAAAGACTTGGCCACATAAAACATAAACGAGCCCAGCGCTTTTGGATGTATTACATCAACATAATAGTGATAGGAGCTTGAATGCAGTCATCAATTAGGCATTATGCTTATGTATCCTTTACCAAATTCTCCATGTTCTAGCTAGTTCTCACCTGTTGTCCTTTGTTGGTAGTATAATAATGGCACGCGCCTTATTTGCTGCAGCTCGTTCAAAGGACTTTGTCAAACTTAGACTACAACTGCAGAGGCATACACTTTCTCAGAGATGGGGATAATTAGAACCTGAAATTATATGAAAGAAATATTTGAACTAACCTTTTTGTTAGAACATCAATATGACTGAGATCTTTGGTTAACGTATCAGCTACTTTATCCATCTGCTTCCTCGGAAGATCAGATAAAAGTAGAATCCTCTGTCTCCTGTAAATTGGCATTGCACTGATGTAATATTGAAGTGCTCTCTACATAAAATAAAAATAGAACCAAATGATGCATTGATTACCTCGAATTGGCAGTTCCCAAACGTACAGCAAACTCGTGATACTTATTTAATTGTTTCAATACAAAGCTGAGACGACTATTGACTCCGCAAATAATTATATGATCTGTCTCCAAAACTTGCATTTGTGCCCCTTCTCTGAGTCTGTACATGTTACTCTGTCGAAGTGCATATTAATTGTAGCAACTTCTTCTCACTATGTTATACCAAGAAAGAGGATGTTACTAACCCTGAACTGTTCGGTCATGGTGCTCAATAGCCTAGAATAGAAAAGTATGCCCCATATGGCAAGAATAAAACCAATGACACGTTCTATTCGAGTTCTTTGCTGCACTTGATATTGGAGAATGACATCAAACAGAAAATGCAGTTTCGACTGGCAAGGTCAAAGACACGAAAATGAATCATCATACCTTAAGGTGGGTTGATGACGAACACAAGCAAGCCCAAGCCTCCCAAAAGCAATCCTCAAGTGACTGAGTGCTTCCCCTGTACCCATAATATGCTATTCGTATCAGCAGGAAACATGAGACTTCACAGAACAAGGCCCAGAAGCAGAGAAAATTACCTTAGCACACGAAAAATAAAATTGTAGAATTAGATCTTTACTGATATAGAAATAGCATAACTAATTTTGTCCAGAACTATATGAAACTCCAATGGACTCGAAGTAAAGGACAATGGGAAGGAGTGAGTTGTGCCAATCAATCGTTACTTGATGATCCAGGAAAACAGAGATTCGAAGATAGAATTCGCTGTTACCGTCATGTTTTATCTAGAATAGCATAGCATCTCAAACATAGATGAGAAACCACAAATCTTAAGCTGTGTCGTTTCCACCAAGTGTAGTAGACAACTTATTCTGAATGTAATTGCTGCTTAATGAATACAAACAAAGGTTCTAGAAACTGCAGACTGCTTTTAATGTTGTGTTGTTCAAATTCAAAATGAACATGTCAGAGACAGTACTTGACCTGAACTTAAAGAACAGAAACCCGCCGATAACGACAAATGAGAAGCATGCCACAAGGAGCACAATAAAGAATCTGCAAGAAATTGTGACTTTGTAAGAACAAGGTTTAATACATGGAGTTAAGGTGAATGCAAGAGTAAGACCAGGTAGAGCAGCATTTACAAATTCTTACATGGCAACGTTTCTCTCTAACTGAATGTTGAATAGGTAAACTAATCGAGCGAAATTCCATTGGATATCTTGAATTGAAGGCAAAGAAACATCCAATTGCAACGGAATTGGTTTATTTAAAGAGTTAGAAATGCAAGCAAAAGGTGAAGCAGTTGAAGCTGCTAGTGCTTGAACTGCGAAATAAAATGACTGGCGAACTATTTCCATCATTGTGTTGTAGCTGTTTAGCTGCATCACTCTCACTAGGACATAAGACGACAGTGGCACAATCCGGATTTTTACTCCACAGTCCTGCATGGGCTTTTACAGAATCATTGCTAATCAGTGATGCTGTAATACAACAAACCACCAACGACTATATCCAAGAGATAGTTAAAGGATCTAAACTGAAAGAAACACAAAAAATAAATCTAATCGTGTTTAAATTAAGTTATGGCACCAATTATCTAAATGCACAAACCTTAAGGGTGTCTCCTGAAATCACTTTCAAGGTACTCGAATCTGCATTTTCTAATATGGTCTCTTTAGCCGAAAGATGTGACTTTCTCTGTGGTATTATGATACAAGCTTTCCAGCTCCCTAGGAAAAGATTTGCAAGGAATCAGCATGGTAGAATCAGACAACTCCCTAATGAACCAATAACTCCATTTACAGAGCATAACGTTGCTAACGGAATGACATTAGATAAATGTTACAGGAAGAAAATTGTTATTGAAAGTCGGTTCAGACTCACCTCCATTGTAATTCAGTGAATTCCCGACGTGAAATTTTGAGATAAAAATACAATGGCATCGAGGAGGAAACGTTGACCTTCAATAAAGATCCCAGTTTCTCAGTTTGCAAATTAAATACTTTTATATCTACTACAGGCAACACATACAACAAAATAAATGAACAAGGGTAATAGCAAAAGTATTTTCACACATACATTACCTAGAAGAGATATTGCATATCATAACAGAATTTCAGAACCACGTCATTCAACTATAAAAACATTCACATTTTCACTATGATCGAGCAAATGGCAAATGCTCTTCATTTTCACATTGAGAACTTCGAAACACAGACTTATACAATCGGTAAAGCAGTTATATAAGGCCCTATATGAAATCAGAAATCTTCAGGTACGTAATTCAATAGTTCAAATTCTCAATAAACGCACAAACCAATCTTCTTCGTGCTTACTAGAAACACACATAACTTACCGCACCTGAATCCGCTTTGAAAAAAGGGGAAAGGATAACGATATCTCATTGAGTAATTTTTACATACAGAACGTGTGTATTACACATACACTAACTCGAGTTCTGCATGAGGATCACTAACAGACATTTAACATCGAATCGTATGCATGTATCAATAATCGGGTCACCTTTTCGAAGAACATTGGACAGTCTTGTGATGTATCGCTGGAATCCATGGCTTTAAGCTGTGCAACTGTAGCATCTCTCTGCACACAGATACTTGCCAAACTGATTTTTTCAGCTGATTTCTTCGAGTGAAAATACAGAGAGATTGCGCAAATGGGTTCGTGGGGATATGCAGATTATTGAATGCATGTGAAGAAAATCATATGAAGAATAAGAGTACGATTGATCGACTCGGCGGAAAAAGGTCTCTTGCGATTTTCCACTAATATCTTTTTACCTAATAAATCGATTATTAATTTCCACTACACAATAATTATTATTTTTTTGCACAATTTCTACAATTTAATCATTGATAAGTGAGACTCGAAAAGAAGCATCAAATGGAATCCAGATTCCAATTATTGCACATGGATCTTGTTATAAGGTAGATGAAAATAATTGTTTTGTCACGTAGCATATTTGAGCTATTTTAATTTTATTTTGCAGAGGCTAGTGTTATTATTATTGTGGCATGCGTTGTCAAGAATGACTTTTGAGACAACAACTGATCCCATACGTTCCAATAAAAAAACATCAATGAAGAAAACACCAAATTTCAGTTTAAGATAAGACATTATATACCACAGATTTAATGGTATAAAATGGAATAATTTTTTTTTACATGTGTAGATTGAGACAAAGTACGACGTTAACATAGTACGATTTTTAAACTAGTCGGAATATGCAAATTTATTGTGCAATAAATTCTTTAATTTTAATAAATAAATGTAAGTAAAAGAAAAAATTTAAAATGAATTGAAAACAATAGTTGGTACTTGGTTGGCTATAGAAAAATCCCTAATGTGCTATATATTTTCTAAATGGGCTTTATTGGATTGGACTACACAAGTCCACACTTATCAAGCCATTTTGCATAGTATTCTAATAAGCACACATATCACATATGTGTAACTTAAATATAAATTATAATTCTAATTACAGTTAGGGGTCTTTACAAATAAATATTCATTTGCATAAAAACTTGTATTTCGGTACCCTGTCAGTAACTTTTATATGTAGGTACTTGATAGAATAAATTTTGTGCACAAAGGTACCCGATCCGCCGCATGTACGCCATATAACACATTTAGGTACCCTATAGCAACGTATTTTGGTACGTAATACGTTGAGAAAATGGTACGTCATATATAACACACTCAGGTACCATATAGAAATCGTATAGGGTACTTTATAAACGCGTGACGTGGTACGCAATACATACATAAAAAGGTACGGCAAGACAGAGAAAATTGGTACAAACAGTAAAGCGGGTACTTTATCTGTAAAAAATTCTGACATAGGTACTGATTTATAAATTTTTTATTTAATTAGATATTTTTCTATAGATGTCACTTAGAGTTATTAATCTAGTAAATTTCCCTATAATCATTGTACACATTTACTATACTTTTTTCCTTAAAATAGGTTGCTTCCAAATTATTGGAAAAACGGAACAAAAAAATATTCGTTGCCGTAATGACTTGTTTCCCAACGACCTAATAGAGCAAGTTGTACATCATAATTTATAATTAATCTCTAACGTATGCTTGGCTATTTTAAAATCTCATAATTTGTTCCTTTAATCCTATAACAAGTTGATCTTGTCGTATTTTATAATAAGAGACCTACTATACTTATTCTACACTTTACCTAAAGATGCTTGCTTGATGTTTGATGGTATTGAAAGTTGTACTTATATTGATTATAGAAAAATAATCGATTTTCCATGATGTAAGTAATCAATCGCGTATAACATATAACTAGAATAATGTTACAACTTGTAATTGCAAATAGTATAAGTGATGCAACGAAGCAATCACGCAAGTAGCGTACAGATATATATAACTTACGCTCAAATAGTTTCAGAAGCTATTGTAAATTTTATTAGAGGCAACTTGTATTGTAGATATACTAATTAAATAAACAAATATAGAATATAATGGGGTAGGATTAGCTGGACCCATATCACTATTTATTTGAAACAATTGTAATTTAATAATATATTCCGATCAAATTTATTTAAAAAAAAAAAAAAGATGGTGAACAATAATGGACCACCTGCCTCACCAAGGTTTAAGTGACCTGAGCCCACTTTTTTCTTACGGATAGCTTCAAAAGGCTTACATAGGTACATACAACATGTGACATGTTATATTTAATTTTGGATAAAGATGCATCAATATAAAAAAAAGGAAAAGATACAATTAATAATTGGGTAGACTTCAAAAGTGATGTGTTCTTTAAAACTTTTATCAGTGTAATGAAATGTCTTGGTGCAAAACTATGAAACGTTTGAAGCATTTTCATATGCTTTATTACAAAAAAATTGTACTGGTATTATATTGTTTTGAATAGTTTATTTTATTAAATAAGTGTGGTTTTTTTTTTCCATTATACGATACATAAGCGATAGAAGCAATGCGATCATTTAATATATAGATATAGACTTCATTTAAGATAATGCAATACATAGTTTTGCACGCCCATAATGTGTGCTATAATAATATTATTATGTATAGTTAATTATGAAATTATGATTACTAAAAATAGGACAAATTTAAAAATATAAAGATATTGTGTAGTGTGTGATTTTTTTTTATATTTACAAGTGAAGGTGGTAGTTTAAGGTTAATGATGGATAAAAATAATTAACAAATTTAATCGAAATTTGGGTGCAATTGATGCACCAAATTGGATAAAAATGACAGTTATTAAAAGGTGCTGAGCGCTAATAAAATAGAATAGATATATATACATATACATATATATATATATATATACTTAGAGCACATCAATGGATATGCATTTATGGATGGCAACGGAGCGAGTATGTGTCGGGTTGGCCGTACCCAGGACCCTTTCCGATCAATTTTAACTGGACCCGGGACCCGCCCCGCCCCGCATCGGGTCTGGACCCGCTCCGCCCCGGGCCAGACCCGAACAAACCGGATCTAACCCAGACCCGGCTATGTTGATTTTTTTCTTTTCATTTTATTTTTAAAAGATAAAATGGATACATGCAGTGCTTAATGACTCAAATCCGCAACCTTACGTTTATAGCACCAAACATTTACCATTAGACCAACGGATTTTCTATACATAATACTTCCTCCATCCCACTTATTTCTTCCCATCTTTCTATTTCGGGCGTCCCACATAATTCTTCCCATTTCCATTTTAGTAAAAAAATTATCCCACTAATTAAACTGATTACACTATTAATATTAAAAAAAAGTCTTCTTGATTTGCGTGTCTACTAATAACTTTTCTCTCTCCATACCTCAAAAGGAGTACTATAATATTAAAATAATGTAGTTTTTTAATCTCCGTGCCCACTAATCTTTGGGAAGAAATACCCGGGACAGAGGTAGTATTAACAATACCTCTATATAATTATTAATTACAAAAGAAATTATAATATATAAATTTCCCGGCAGGGTTTCGGGCCGGGTCTCGGGGCGAGTTTGGCCAGACCCGAAACTTGCCCCGGACCTGGCCGAGTTTATTCTTTTGAGACCCGAGACCCGCCCTGAGACCCGAATATCGGGGAAAACCCGGTTATTTCGGGGCGTGCCCAAGGCGGGTTCGAGTCCTCAATTTAATATATTAACTTATGTTCCAATTTATTTATTCAAAATATTTAATAGTAGGTGAATGGTTGCATTCACATTAGTATTATTTATTGTCACAAAGATAAGGGACCCACCAATAAGTGAAAAACTTAAAAATGTCACCATAACTTTATTATCATAGTATTATTATTTCTACGATATGGTCCACATCCACAACTTTCAATTAATATATTATTTATTTTCAAATTAGAGAGGCCCTACACTTTATGTGCATGCGTCACATTGCACGTAATTGGGTTGGGACTAAAGAGATGCCCCGCCCCACTGATTGCGAATAAAATTAACAAAAGCAAAAATATTACGAAGAAATATTTGATACATATTAATCAAATATATGTCAGACATGTCAATGATTAAATACCTGCTTTATCTTAAGTCCATAATTGTACCAAAACCGAGAAGTGCACAGCACATTTAAATTGGGTAATTTTTCCAATTTAAATTTGGGTATATTAAGATTCAGGACCCAAAATTGATTAAAAATAGTTTTCAGGACCTTTATGAAAAAATTTTAGTTTAAAGGACCCAATTTTTCGTAAAATTTAAAGATAAGGACCAACTGTTATAAAACTATATAACTTGTTATCGGATGATCGTTTTCTGTTATTTTCAGAACAATGAGCTGTTACTGAGGAACGATTAATTGTTACTAAAGACCAATAAATTGTTACTGAGTAATTTGGTCCTTAAAACTAATATTTTTCCTGACAGGGCCTGAACTAAAATTTCACACCCTGACAGGGGACTGAACGAAAATTTCCCTTTAAATTTCTATTTAATGACAGTTCTTTTCTTCCAGACGCAACGCATCTGAGCCTGAGAAAAGTAAATAAGTAGATTACGTTGCAGATTGCTTTTAATACATTTTATTTAGGGTAAATTATCATTCAGGCCCCAAAAGTGATTAAAAATAATTTCCAGGACCTTTAAGAAAAAATTTTAGTTTAAAGGACAAACTTTTCGTAAAATTTAAAGATAAGGACCAACTGTTATAAAGTGTGTATGAATTGTTATCGGTGATCGTTTTCTGTTATTTTCATAACAATGAACTGTTATTGTGGGAACAATGAATTGTTACTGCAGACCAATAAATTGTTACTGAATAATCGGGTCCTTAAAACTAATTTTTTTTCTGACAGGGCCTGCACAAAAATTTCAGGACAGGGGACTGAACGAAAATTTCCCCTTTTATTTATTATTCTCCACTAAAATCATAGGCAAATGAAATGAATAGTCAAATGAATCATGTGGTATAACTCCAAGAAAGTCAACAATATTCCTTGCTTGGGACCTTAAATCAATTCAATTTGTGTTACCATGTATTAAATCCCATTAAAAATTCTTCCTCGACATTTATTATGTTTAACATATTATTTTTCACCATTTGATTACCACCTGTCTGGTCAAAGTAAAAAGCTCGCCTTAAAAGGAAAATTTGAAATACAAAAAGCAATGGGATTTCACGAGGTTCACGATTCGATATCTCAGATTTATTATTTAGCTAAAGTTACGCACTTCATAAATCCAACGCTCGTCAAGTAACAAAAGTCGACAGTTCCGAAAAATGAGAATGAGCCAAACCGAGGAAAATAGATAAAAAAAATCTGACATTTACACAATTTGATAAAAATAGGCAGAGGAATTTATAGAAATTTATTAATAATTCACGTTGTCCTAGATACCACGAGTCTATGCGTCATCTCATTGTTTTATTACAACGCCCACGCTTTCTCCGCATCACAAGTTCTTTGCTTTCCCCGAAAAAAGTAGCATAGTATATTTACACAAGGAAACAGAATACAAAAGCATATTTCTGCATTTCGTGTTTCCTATCCAGGCAACAAATGGATATGGATGCAAATTCATACATTATATATATATATATTAAAGTATTCTATAGATAAGCTAAGCGCCTAAAGAAAATTGTAATGACAAAAACGAATGTGAAATGGTTAATCAAATTAATAGCACAACACACTTTTCATGAAAATATGATTATTACAAATGAAGACGGTTTTAGAAAGTAGTAACCCCTTCCTTCATTTTCCTTCTTTTGACATAAAACCCCCCTCTGCCTAGTAAAGAAGGGACAACAGAAATCATAATATTCCCAACTTACCCCCATTTACCATTATCCAAATTTCACCCCCTATATTTTCACATTATAAAAGTAATATTCGGAGGACTACATTAATATTCTATACACGTCACATCGCTCTCCACCATAAAAGTAGAAGCCTCTCGTCCAAAAACAAAAATTTCCCCCAAAAAAAATCAAATAAAACACCAAAAATTATTTTCGTTTTTTTATTATTTTTCGCTTCACAAGTTCTCCTTGAGCAGAGAAGCCAAACCCGTAACAATCACTCTACTTCCCCTCCCTAGACTCCGCTCCCTGACCGCGGGCAGCTGCCACGTCACCACTTCGGTCGTCGACGACGTCGTTTGCCTCTCCTCCTTACCCAAGGCATCATTTTCTCGTGATGAGGCTTTATCAGTATCATCACCCTCCTCCCCCTTTACCGCCCCAACGGCGTCGTTTTGCGAGGAGGCCTTATCTGAAGATTTCTGAAGCCCATCTTCTTCAGGTGGCTTCTTCAGCATCCGAGTGCAGTGACCCACCCACTTCGATTCCATGTACTCCGCCTTGCGCCACGGCGGTATGTGCATGCCTTTCTTCTTCAAGCTCAGCTTAGCTGCCTCGGCGGCAATCGAAACGATTTGGACGAGGCGATCGGATTTGCCGACGAAGATGGACGGCAGCGATTGGAGGATCTGTTTGTAGGAGGACGTGGACCGTGCGATCTCGAACTCCGATCGGAAGTCGACGTCGACGATCAGGCGGTCGCCGTCCTTCATCACGTCTATGTATTCGTACTCGCCTGTAATTTTATGACACGACTCGGTCAAAAACATTTCAGTTGCAAAGATAGTACTATTTTGACGAAGACCTAATGACGAGCTAGGAATAGAATATCGAAGACAGCATAAAACTCATCTTCCATTTCCCAACGCAAACATACGATAAAATCAGAAAGAAATGCCTATAATCGGCGATTGGAATTGGAAACTGCGGTTACCTGCTGGAATCGATGGAGATTTTTCCCACTTGGACACGCAGATTGATGCGTCATAGCCCAGGGCAATCAGGTTTTCGGTGACGACTCTTCTCAAATCGTCTTTCCTCTTGCAAGTTTTACTATTCTTCTCAACAATTCTCGACGTATCTGCCAGTAGGTTTCTCTCCGCAACGCTCGCGCACGGTACCAAGCTCTGGAGCAATCAAAAATCGAAAACCTCATCAGCTAACACATAATTAGTCAGCTCAATCTCCTTTTTTAAGCCTTCGAAACTTGTGTTTACCTTGAGAGAATCTGAATAATCTGAAAGCGACGCCGAGTTTGCCGTAACAGAATCTGAGAAGAAATCAAGCTCAACTTCATCATCAGAACTTTCGTTACCGTTGAAGCAATTACACCTGTTCCTTCCGCATTTCACGGCCTTATCATTGTTGCCACCACCGTCTTCGATGAAGTTCCTCACCATTTTGTCCAAGCAGAGGGAGCTCGGCTCGATCGAGGTAGGCACCAAAGCGACTTCGTTTTCTCTCCTGAACGGACGGTCAAAAAGTCGCCTCAGCCGCGATTTTGATGCAGACTGCTGCGGATGCTTCACCAAGGCGACGTCGTTTTCAGAGACGTCGATCGGCTGAATCCTCATCGGAAAAGGCATGCTCAAGGATATATGTAACAAATTTCGCAGTCGTTAGCAAACCAAAAACACAAATCTAACTCTAGCTTTCTCGCCTCTGTGGTGCTTCTGCTTATCACTGTGTTCGCTGCAGTTTATCGTGTAAGATGTGACGGTGGTGCAAAGGGAAGAGAGCATTGTGCGAAAGAGAATTCGAATATGTATATGAGATTTCCGCCGGGCTATGCATTTTCCGGCGAACGGAAGATCTTCTTAGCTCTGTTTTCTATTTTTCTTTCTTAGTTTATCCTTTTCTTCTCTCTTCTATTTGCTCATGTTCTTCGGTTCCTTGTGAGCAAATGAAAGGAGAAAGGGACTTATATAGGAGGTAAGTGGGATAGACGACACGTGGCGAAGCGAGTAGCGTTGGATTATCTTGGGCCGTGATCTGATGCGACGCGCCCATGGTAGAAGCGTATGTGAGATGCTTTCGAGATATACAACTGCTAAAAACTAAGAACAAATGGGGAAATTTCATTTCAATTCATATTACGTAAAACAATATTTATTCACCCGAACACCGTAATTATGAGCCAAGCACAGATAAAACAAAAGGATAGGTCAATTATTTGGAAAGGAAAGAAAAAAAGAAAGAAAAGAAAAAGCTTGCCTAATTGTAGCATTGTTAAAGTATGTTAATTATGATGATTTATGACTATCATGTGGGCCTATTATTTAATGTTTCACGGTCTCTTCGAAAAAGACATGCTAGGTAATCGTTTGAATTTATTTAATTTTCCAACCTGTTATATTGCATTGTAAGCGTCTAATATAGTTCATTAATTTATTTATATTTTCTATACATAAAATTAATCTTACACTAAAAATTTTTTGTTCTGCAAAAGTATTAAAAAAAAATGTGGGTGAATCCTTATGAGTCCTTTCAAGATTTCAACTTCCTTTTACATACCCCTCAAATTATTTCTTCCTTAAAGTATCCATTTGAAAATTTATTCCTGTTCAGTACGTATAAAGCTCTTTTCAGCGTTAAATGGACGAAAATACCCCTGTCTCGCATATCAAAAAAGCTGAATAATTATTTTCACATGCATTATACCAAAAGAAATCGCCATTGTACCAACAAAATTGGATATTATACCAGAAAATGTTGAAATTAAACCATCTATTTTCGTTATTATACCAAAAAATTCTGACATTCGAATTTTATACTTACAATGAAATTAGACATTATACTAACTTATTATGCTATTATACTAGAAATTAAAGAAATAATACCTAAAAATGTTGAAATTATACCATATGTTTTTGTTATTATACCAGTAAATAATGAGATTCGAATTTTATACAATAAAAGTGGACATTATACCAACTGATTTGCTATTATACCGAAAATTATAGGAACTATACCAGAAAATGTTTCGTACGTTCACTGTTTGGGGTATTAATTACACAACTTTTTCTGCAGATGAGTACTGAAAAGAAAGATTTTTTGCTAGCGATACTGATAAGGAAGTTGGAACTTTGAAACATGCTTATGTAAGGAATTCACCCAAAAAACTTCATCCTAAGGAGCAATATTTTTTTATTATTTGATTTACATAAGTAGAGGCTTGCCTATTGGAGTGGGGTTGGGTCTTAGGGTGTAGCTCTAAAAACTATGTCATTTTCGACCTCTGTTTCTAAACAGTTGAAGTAGTAGGTATTATTAATGAGTGAAACATATGTGGGTCATTGTGTTTGATTTTCTTTATGATAAATATTATGATAAAATAAAAGAAAATTGAACATAATGCAATTGCTAATTGTGATATATATTAGGAAATGTACAAACTCATCGCGATAAAGTACAAACCAGATTTCAATTATTGCCCATCAATAATGTGGGTTTATATAGGGTAATATTCGAGGTTTAAATTTTGATTCTTTATATTTTATTAAATTAGGGAAAGGATAAGAGACTAAAGTAATTATTTATTTTTTTGTTCTCATTATTCATTTCTTTCCTAACTAGACAATGAGTGGATTAGCTATTAACTAAAGTATCAATCTTCACAAAAGCTGGCGTCACGGAAATTGAAAAGAAACAATGATTAACAATGGAATGATGGCAATAGATGATGATGACATAAAGTTATCATTTTTATTTTGTTAGAAAAAGATGAATATATGTCATGATGAATGTTTTCTCATCTTTTTCACCTAAACCTCCTATCTTCGCCGTTGTTTTGTTGTATTCGTAAACATGTAATTATGGAGGATGTGCTATTTCAATCAAGAATTATTGATCGACTTAAAATATTATTTATACGGAAGATTTTTTTCATTTCTTCTCATTGTCTAATTTTATGTTGAATACATCAACCGAGTCGAGAAATTCACTAAATTATTTAACTCATAAAAGAGTTACCGTTTATCTTGGTCACTTTTTTATATAATTTCCGAATATATTTATACATATATATAATATATATATATATATTATATTATATCGATCTCTACTAAGGGTTAGTTCAACCTATGCGCAAAAACAACTATCCGATGTATTTGGTTAGAAAAACGAAAACACATATTGAAAGGACATTTACGGCTTCGAGACGTCTTAAAACTGGACCAGTTCGATAATGACTTGATAAATTGATACAATCAATTCAAATGTCCATCAATAATTTTAGGGACAATTTTCATTTAGCCCCTTTCAGGCCTGAATTCTAGGCACTACGGGAAAAAAAAAAATAGTGTTAAGGATCCGATTTATCCAGTATCACTTCATTGTTATGCAGTACCACTTCATTTTCTACAATACGACTCCATTGTTCTGCAGTACCACATCATATTGCAGAACAATGGAGTGATACTGCATAACAATGAAGTGGTAGTGTATAACAATGAAGTGGTACTGCATAAATCAGATCCTTAAAACTAAATTTTATACTGACAGGGTCTCAATTCTATTTAAAAACCTAAAGGGGCCTGAAGCGGAATATACCATAATTTTATTACCCTATATTATTAAAATTAAAAAAAAAACTTTATATTTATTTTTGCAACCCTTGCACCAATAAAATTAACTTTCGCACCCCTACTGCGTAATTGCACTAAAACTCAAATGTCACTTCAAAAGCTTTTCCTTCTTTCTTTTCTGATATTTTCAGTTCTGCTTCAGATCGATCCACGGAATGGTCAGAAAAATATCAGGGCCCGTAGATTATAGTTTTCTTCTTGGTTGATACTTGATGTACATAGGTTAACTTAGCAATTTATTTTTAATATGTAAAATTTTCGATAAATAAATAAATAAAAACAATAATAATCACGTCACTTACATTACAAAAAACAAATCTAGAGATGCCAAACCTGTCCAGTTCGCCCAGTCATTTTCCAGGCAAGAAAATTTTGTGTCAGACTCAGAATGATGCTCACTTTTGTCAAATATGTATGAAGTGCTGCAACCTTGGGTCTGTTGGGTTGGGCCAATCAAATAGTCAAGAAAAGAATGGAGACACCATAGACTAAAAAAAATCCAATCTTCGACTATTTTGCTTACAATTTTTTTCTTGTCACTGTAATAAGATGGAGAAGATGAAGAACCAAGAAAGAAATGGTTAGATTATATATCTGAAAATCAAGTCGAAGCCTTGCAATGCAACAAAAACACGACGATTTCTTCACCACTGAAGAGAGAATTCTGAGTTAACTACGCTGTAATATAATAGAGTAAACAAAGCAAGAAGAGTACTACTATAATAGAATCGAACACCTGCATCTCGAAGAATCTTGTGGCCCTTCGAACAATCTGTCCCATAAAGGATTCAAAGGGCCAGTCGTTCTGTATTGACGAACACAGGAAATAGCCAAAGAATAAAAAATGTAAATGCAAATATGAATACGTTACGAGCACATCCGTGTCTTACACTGGGAGCAGTGGATCGGGAGTTGTTTCCATGTTATTCGATATCCTGGTTTTGAATCAGACTAGCAAATACATAAAGCAATTATAAAAACAAAAAAAAAAAAAAAATTTGCGCGTGAAATTTTAACTTACTCCTTGCAGAAGCAGAAGCTTTCTCCGTTTTCTCGAGCTGTTCGAGTTCCTCCTGTAAAATATGCATGTTATAAAGCTTTTATATAAATCAAGCAATAATGGGAAGTAATTAATGATCTGCTACAATTCATCTTTATGGTTGGTGTACTTCTTCATACGGCTTAAATGGATGTTTCAAGAAAATAACAGACTAACGCGGCAGAGAACCCATGAAATCAGAAAGATAATCAAAGAAAGTATAACATTCATTCTATCAGATTACAAAAAATAGACATATGTATCTTCTAGTTGGTAGTTATCTAGCAGCAAAATACATATATGGAGCAAACATATTCAATGAGCATTGCGGAGAGGAGAACGAACAAATAAACTTCAATCATAATAGGTACATGCTCAAATCCTATGTTCAATCGGTTCTCAGATATAAAACAACGCCCTTTTTGTAATGATGAACACTTGGTGAATCAACTGAACCTAAATATGGATTTTCCTATACGAGTTTTTCAATCACAATCACCACTTCAGCAGCATAATCGAAGAATCGATTGTTTCCAGTCGAAAAAAGAGAACATATCACAAGTTCAATATCTGCTCAAACCGAATTTTCCCTAGAGAACACATGATTTAACCTTTCATCAAACACAAACAATAAAAGGGCGGGCAGAAACAATTCATTCCCTAAACCAACTAGAAATGCGTGCGAATTGAATCAGAATCGGTCGATTTCAAACAGAAAGAGCATAAATCAGAACAGAAAAACCTCCAAGTATCTCATTTCTTGCTCAAGCCTCTTCAATTCAGCCGATATCCTATGCTTCCCTCTATTATCAGCTGCAACAGCAATCGATTCCACCTCACCCGAGCTCACTGTTAGCATCTATCTGCTCCTTTTGGCTTTTGATAAATTTAGCTGACTTTATTCAGTAAACCAAGTAGAGGAGTCTTTCCTCGAGAATGAAGCAGCTAAAAGGTTCAAACTTGTCGAGCATGACATTGAAATTGAAATTTTTGAGTCAATAATAAAAGGAAAAAGAAAAATAAAATACTCCCTTCGGACTCGGAGCTTCAAGCAATTCGAGTCGGGTCGGCCCGATTTGGGCCTACTCAAACAAATGGTACGGCCCACATACCCGATTCGGTCCATAAAGAGAAAAAAGAACATGCATAATATTTATATGATGGAAATCTTTTGAAAGAAAATTCTTTGTTGTTCTATGTTGGTGGAATATAAATATATGCATGGAACTAGACTTGAACCGATATTTGTGATAATGGTGGCAATATCTTTTTTCTTTTTTACGTGATTTATGAAAAGTCAATACTTTCTATTGTAATTGCTTTGGAATTCCACGAGAATTTCCATAACGTGTACTTTTAATTCGATTTCAATGGTATGTTGATAGGACAGTATACAAGAATAGGATCGACAAAGGGTTTGACTAAATTGCACAGAATTGTTATGCAAATCAACCACGACAAATATATTTAAAAATAAGTTGTCGAATATAAGTATATTTTTAATGTTTAAAGAAAGTAATTACATTACACACATACTAACATTAATTGGGATATGCGCTTACAGGTTGGTGTATCTCGTCAGTCGAGCCAATGGCTAGCAAAGGAAAGCATGGACAGCTAAGTGCATTTATGTCTTTAGTGTTATAATGTTAATTAAATGTACCTAGTGTCTTAGTTACGACACAAATCCAGGGATTAAAGTAAGTACTTATTAGCATCAATTAAAATGAATGAGTTATCGCTATCATCATTTAAAGGCATTTTAGCATCAAGTCAGAACATTATAGAGTTTTAACAATATATCAATAATTCCTACTCCGCACCTCGAATTTGGTCAGAAATTTTGACTTCTTGGCAAAAGTTCATGGTTCATGCATAAAAATGCAATTAACCCAAAAAATATATGGTTATCAAGATATGGTCATAACGTGCATGAAGGTCCAGATTAAAATACATACTCATAATTACCACTATCAAAAATAAAATAAAATGAGGCATGTTATTGGAGGACTCTGCAAACTTCGACGGAAGTTGATCAAATAAATCAGTCGACAATTTGAGTATATCCGTCCACACAATTTTACAGGCACGAATTACAACAAATATTTGAATTCAAAGTTTGAAATCTTCTGTCCCCGGAAAATTGGACCAAGCATCTACAGCTGGGGGAAAAATTGTGCAATTAATTATATATTCAGATGCATGAACGAAGTAACTGATGGGTCAGAAATTAAATTAACGTATCACATTCACGTCAATGGAAAACAAGTTATATGACTCGCGAAAATCTCAACTTTTTTTAGGCATGCATATTTTTTGATGACAACTTTGATGATTATTTAGTTTCTATGACCTCACTTTAATTAAAACTATCATTTTTTTTTTGGCGGAATTCCATCATATTATGACACAATTAGTTCAAGTGAAAAAAATTCACGACTGTTGAATAGACTAGCCGTGAGTTGGCCTAGTTAGAGTGGTTGGTTGGACCACTAGTCAATAGACGACAAAATTAATTTCATGGAATTTTGTTATATTTAAATATATATGTCAAGTTTCTTCCACTATTTGATCCACATATTCAACATATTCTCGTGGCAGTTGATATTGAATTGCGTTTTTTATATTAATAGCTTTCAAGAAAATTTATGTAGCTTATATAAATTCGTATATAAATTATAAAAAAGGGACTGAACGTAAAATAAAAAAGATGAAGAACCTAAACCTAGCAAGAAAATAATGCACAAACTAGTGTGTTATTACACACATGATTTAAAGTCATAAAACCGACATTAGCACGCGTTACGTGTTTCTCCTATATATATAATATAATTGCTTTGTATGAAAAAATTGAGTGGCTCAATATTGCAACATAACTACATCGACGATGTTGACTCTTCAGCTGATTGCTATTATTTATATCTTTAGTAAAGTTTAACGAAATTGGGGCTGCTTTTTACTAGATTTTAATGATTCTTTTTTACATCCCTTTGTATATATAACAGCTAAGTCTTAGCTATAATCCTCATATCTCTCTCTCTCTCTCTCTCTCTCTCTCTCTCTCTCTCTATCTCTCTCTCTCTCTCAGAGATAAGTAAAAGCTTAAAGGGTTTAAAGTAGAGTAACTGATCATGGCTGAGTTGTTGAATGAAGAACAGATTCTTGAATTTCAAGAGGCCTTTAGTCTTTTTGATAAAAATGGAGACGGTTAGTTCTCTTGCGTTGTTGAATTTATTACACCAAGTTTACATATAAGTTGTTAATTGTTATATTATTATTATTATTAAATTATCGCAGGTTGCATTACGATAGAAGAATTGGCTACTGTGATAAGATCTTTGGACCAAAACCCTAGTGAAGAAGAGCTACAAGACATGATCAACGAAGTTGATTCTGATGGAAATGGGACTATCGAGTTTGCCGAGTTCTTAACTCTCATGGCCAACAAAATGAAGGTATATTATTACTTCCTTCGATATTCCTTCATATTTATAGTTTATAGTTTATACATACATAAATATAAATATATTCGACACACATACACAGGCAAAATTACAAAACCTAGCTAGAGATATATAAATAGCTTGACGATGGATTTTTGTATTCTTATTAGGAAACCGATGCAGAAGAGGAACTCAAAGAAGCCTTCAAAGTTTTCGATAAGGATCAAAACGGATACATCTCTGCTACTGAGGTGCTTAAATATCTCCTAATTTCCCACGATTTATATATATATATATATATATATATATATGTGTGTGTGTGTGTGTGTGTGTGTGTGTATGTGTGTGTCTTTTTCGAATTATCGTTAACATAGATATAATATATTTGAAATATGCAACTCGATTTGAAAGTATATGTGTGTGCAGCCGGCCATAATAGTGGAATCTCTTTATTAAACAAACTAAACATATATATAGAAATAATGATATGGTGCTCACCTTATGTGAATGCCAAATCAGCAGGTGCTCATAGAAGGTTCTCACGTAAGGTAAGCACCATATCATTCCTATATATATATATATATATATATTCCTCTTTATATATATACACACAAACTATATATACACACAAACAACAACATAAGACAAGTCAAAGAAGGACTTTAAATTAGGAAAATGTATTAAATAGATAGTCACTAATTAATTTTTTTATTAATGACGACCCATGCAGCTTCGAAATGTGATGATAAATTTGGGAGAAAAGCTAACAGATGAAGAAGTAGAGCAGATGATTAGTGAAGCTGATTTGGATGGAGATGGTCAAGTTAACTACGAGGAGTTCGTCAAGATGATGATGGCCATTGGATAATATATAGAATCGCAAAATAATTTCATCAATATCAAAATGTTAGCTTATGGTATTATTTTAAGTATTCTTTAACTTTTATATATGTCATCAAGTTGGAAGTTTCTTGTTTGTAGCGAGCGATTGAGAAGACAATCCCCCGTTGACCCTTTTTATATTTGCTTCATTCTAATTAATAAGCCAACTGCTATTCCATTAGCTCCCTATATATATATATATATATATATATATATATATATATATAACATGTCTAACGCGTTTTTGCAGCCTAACCAATCATGTTGCGAGTTTCGACAAGGCTTTCATAGTATACTAAACACAGTCGTCAGAGAACTGAAGCGTGCAAACTTCAATAATGAATTATTAGAGAATTATGATGTATTTAGTTTGGTACAATTATAAATGTCCATTTGATTGTATTGCGAAAAAACTTAAAACAACTGGATTAAAAAATGTGGCCTCCTCTTTAAAATTATTTCACCTTACTCGGCAAATCGACTTGCATCGTTATTTTTGATAAAAGAGAAAAGCTTACCTAGGTAATTAGGTTATGAAAATATGGACTTAAAATCCCAAGTGGCTTTGTCAGAAAATACGTTGAAAATTAAATTGTGATGAATGAATCTTGGGCTTAAAGCCCAAGCCACCGTGAAAATGCAATTACATGCTATGAGGGCATTTTTCTGATCATAATACGTTGACAAGATTATCTTAATTAAACGCAATAAACACGCATTGGAAGCTAATTAACATATATGGCGATCTCATCACATTTTCCCTTTTCTAATTAATTCAGCTACTTCACCTGTTTGAAGAGGGCTCATCACATTTTCTCATACTGCTATAATATGGTGATGATATATTTGGATGAGTTTAGTAAGAACGTATATTTTCCAGATTCAACTTCAAGGAAGCTCTACTAATAACAAGACACTGCAATAATGACTATGTATTAAGATGAGAACAATCATCTCAACCATATTATTTTCTTTGAGCTGTCTTCATTTGTGAAAATATGTAAATAATAACAGATTAGAACTTTAAGCTAGCTACAAACTGTGAAAAGGCTGATGCACAGCCAAGAATACTATCTTCATCTGTGGAATTGGGGATTCAAGTGAGTGAAATGACTAAAGAAGTATAAGAAAAAACTGAATCTTTATTTCTAGGGTAAGATTCTTGCAGTACAAACGTTCGCAGGCACGAATATAGCACAGATTTTTACAGAACTAACCCTGTTAATATACTTTGTCAACCAAATAAAAGAACGGCGATTAGTGCATAAGCTATCTCGGGTTAACAAAAGTTAGAACTTGTACTTACCTTCTTTGTGGGGTTCAAATTGGGTGGAGATAAATGTTTGAGCAATCATAAATTAGGGTTTTTATAGTGCAACTCGCATGTGATGAAACTACCACATGATCTGTTCTTTCCTTCAGAAAAAAATAAAACCCCAGGAAAATTTAGATCATGCTGGCAGCTTCAACACATTCTATTGCACGTTTGACAATAAATAAAAATAAATAAATATCAAGCAAATAAAAGGGAAAGCAGAGAAATGAAGATAAGATGGAAGAAGAAAGGTTGAATCACATATTGCTTTGGGACTGAAGGAGAATTGGGGATTGAGGGTGTATAAATAGAACTTTTGTCCCGACCCAAGAGAGAATCATTTGATTAGATTATAATTGAGTTCTTGAAGAAAAAGCCATATGAAATTCTTATTTAGCTCCAATAAAGAAAAGAATAAGACAACACTTAACAGACGTGTTTGTATGTGGTCCTTTTTCTAGGCAATTGTGTGTAATTACCAATGCAAATTAAATAATGTCACGCCTCCGTCTCCACCATGCAAGAATGGACGGAATTTATGAACTTTAGGGTTTTTGGAAGGTGGGGTGGGGGACCCTTATATTTTCCCTATTATTAACTTGCTATATAATATTATATATATATATATATATAATTATATATATATATATATATATATATCAATTTCTTGCATGATTATCATCGTTGTAAGAGTGTGTATCGTCCTAAATTAAAAATGCATTATAAATGTTTCATATGATAATAGTCTATTAACGAGTGATTTCAAGTGTTATGGTATAACCTTTAATTAATTTCATGCGTTAGTTATCCGTATAAGTTCAATATAATCAATAACTTCAATTTAATTATTGTATGGAATCTTACATATATGGACCAAAAAAAAGATTTTATGTGATATAAATCTAATATTATAATTGAGGCAAGAGGGGACCATGTTTTTCAAGGGCTTGATTTGTTTATATGCAATGAATTGCAAGATTCACATAAAATACGCAACTGATTGAGCATCGCATGCGTATCAAACCCATCGATTACAATATGCGAATCACTCGCCATCCATCGTTTTCTAACTAATTAACATTTATGTTCCTATTCCATTTTTGAATATTTCCTTTGTTCAGTTCCATTGGCATTTCCTTCGAACAGTTTCCATTTCGTTTGATATTTTTTAATCATAATATGTGTAAACGTCTTGGAGCCAGCTGGGTACTCTATATAGGGATCATAATCAAGAAATTTTCTTATTTTGTGGTCTGAAAGATATTACGAGGGTTATTTACTAAAATATTTGACGTTTTTTTTAGGGCCACAGTTTTCTGAATTTTGTGGTATGATCGATGTGCACAATAAAGAAAATAAATAAGGGCCATCAGAAAAAAAATGGGTGGTTTTTTGTAAGGGGGTTTAATCCGTTAGTTTATAGGAATTATTTCATAATGTCTAGGTTAAGAGTTAAGACACGTATTAGGTTTCAGAAAAGAATTACACAAAGTAGCATATTCTGAAACCATATGAATATATATTATATATACATGTCCCCGCCGCGAGGCAGATTTGTATTTTCTTGATTCACTTTAATTTAAGTCATTTTATATTTTCTTTATTGCTTTCGAGCATATTCTATTGGTTGAGACATATTCGTATTCATGCGCTTAACCTAACATTCAATAATTGATTGAGATTTTAATGAGATTATTTTTTTTTTAATTCATTAGATGGCTTAACAACACAATTACATGGCTCATATATTCATACTTCACACCTAAAATGCATAACCTTCATGTAACCCGTCGATACAACCAAATTTAAGGATGGAAATCTTGTCGTGCGGGCAAGTTTTCATATTCACTATACTTTGTATTTTCTTGAAATAAATTACCAAGAAAACCCTAATGTAAATCATACTAGTATACCATAATATGATCCATCTACAGAGTACAAGTTCAAAGTTTCTAAGCAAAGGGGTCTCCTTCATAATGAGTTTGGATAATAAAAAAAAAACATATAGCTAACATAAAAAGCCTGTTAAAAGACTAGCTCTCCGTGTCTAGAGTGGTCCTCTCAATTATCTTATTTGTTTGTTTTCATGGGCATCATGTGATGGGGTCTAAAAATGAAAGGAATATATAATTTTACATCACTTTGCAGCAAGACATTTACAGTATTGCAGTTGTTGTGAGGCACTGGGCAGATCACTAATTAATAATAGGGTAAATTATCATTCAGGCCCCAAAAGTGATTAAAAATAGTTTACAGGACCTTTAAGAAAAAATTTTTTTAAAGGACCAACTTTTCGTAAAATTTAAAGATAAGGACCAACTGTTATAAAGTGTGTATGAATTGTTATCGGATGATCGTTTTCTGTTATTTTCATAACAATGTACTGTTATTGTGGGAACAATGAATTGTTACTGCAGACCAATAATTTGTTACTGAATAATCGGGTCCTTAAAACTAATTTTTTTTCTGAGAGGGCCTAAACAAAAATTTCAGACCCTGACAGGGGACTGAATAAAAATTTACCCTTAATAATATTGGTGTGTCTTCTTTCTTACAGCCCTGCAAATAGCAGACAGCAATGTTGTATGACTAACATTATTAAGGTAGGAATAATAAGATACTACCTCGATAATAAGAATACCTTTGACTATCCCATCTTTGATGTAACGTTATCAATATATTATGCATCACTGCTAAATCAGGGGCAATTTTCGTTCAAAATTCATGACCTAGTAAAATATTAGTTTTAAGGACCCGATTTGTTCAGTAACACTTCATTATTCTGCAGTAAGACTTCATTGTTCTGAAATAATACAAAGCGATAGTCCGAGAACCGTTCATATTTTAGGTCATTATCTCTAAATTTTGGGTCCTTTAAACTAATGTTTTTTCGAGAAGGGTCTTAATCCTATTTTAAAACATTTTTGGGACCTGAAACTTAATATACCCCTAAATCAAATGCTGGGTTCATTAGTCTAATCCACTGATCATCATACATATATATATATATATATATATATATATATATATTATATTTCTTGGACCCATTTATCATATATACAAAAAAGGTTACATCATTTGATTTTAAAAACCTCAGGGTTAAAAACAAAAATGGAACAGTGTCAAAAATATGGAAGCTTATACAGTTGAGATAAAAGCTAGCCATAACCAATGGCAAACTAAAAAGACTTCCATATGTCTGAGAAGTAAGATACACAGATAAATACATCGACGTCAGACGCGGTTGTAAGCAACAGACTTGCTAAACAAACGGCGTATGTAAACGACCTGAAGCCCACTTACGAGCGCCAGCAAAACGTACTCCCCAATCGTATACAATATAACTCGTTTTCTAGTGCTCTCATTCGCTGCAAACCAATTCGTTTCCACGAAATTAGATCATTCATTACCGTGTAAGTAAATAGCGGGGATTCGATTCATATGGGAAAGGGCTAAAGAAGACTTACTGTGGCGATGGCGATTGTCGCGTGCTCTCAAGTACTTCTGCTCAGCCATGACAGACTCGAGAGACTCCCTTAGTTCTGCGATTTTGACGTTGATGGGGTCCAAATGTTCTGTGAAGGTTGGGAATAAAAGAATTGAGGTCAAATGTTGTAATAAATACAACCTTATGGTTAGTTACTTCAATGGAATATAATGGAAGCACAAAACATGACAGACCATCTTTGGCAAGGTCATGCTCGTTGGGGATATGGCCGGCGTGAATGTAGAAGGAGACTGTTTCTGGCGTGGAGTAAGGATTGTGGAAGCAGAATTTGTACATTCCTGCTTTAGGTGCCTTGAACTGAAATTTGTCTCCTGAAGTTCCTTTGTTGCTTTGCACGGTGCTTCCGTCGGGAGATGTTACCTACGAATAGTTAGTTATGTAAGCATCAATTTCTTGAAGATCTCAAGCAAGGCGTCACTAAAACAATGATGGTGCACTCTGTCTTAATTCCTGAATATCGGCATTCATGATGATTTGAAGATAATTGTACTAAAAGACGTCTTAGACTTAGAAACCGATAAACGAACAAGATATATGCCACCAGAAAAGATGGGGTATAATGCTGTAAGATTCAACTTGTTTTCCCTAAAGATATGTAATCAAACAATTTATTACCCAAGCACATGAACTATAACTTTTACACTATCTCTTTTTCCTCTTCTCCAGATAGAATTACGGACATGAATATTAAAGATTAACAAGCAAAAGGATAAAAAAAAAATTAAAATTCAAACTTCCGAATGCCACTTTCTCGAACTAAATTCCAGAACATTGGAAACACGAATTGCCTATTTGAGCATACGTACATTCATACAGTTTAACTGGAAAAATGTAAAATACAAACGAAGTTTAAACTCCAAAAAGTAATTTTTGTAAATCCCAAATGAATTCGATCGCGGACCAGTAACTATCTCAAGCCAAATCAATCGAACCTATAATGGATGAAGTTCTCCAAGCAAAAAAACCCAAATAAAAAAATCTGAGAGAAGTACGACAGCAATAAAAATTAGAGGAAAAGAAGCACCAACATACCACGAAATCGATGCCAGGATGATCCGAGCCCCAGAATATGTCGTGATCGACGACGACGAAGTTTCCAGACACCGTATCCCCCTCGTACAATATGTACTCGTAAACACACTCCTCTTTGTTGACAGTCACGCTCAGGCCTGACGTGTCGCCGAGAAAGCTCAACAAAAGAAGGCCCATCATCATGCCATACGCTGATTTGCCGCGCCTGCTCGTAGCTCTTTTCTCCATCACGATTTTCCCCTGGTTCTAAGAAATTGAACAAGGACGAGCAAAGCAGTAGTACAGTAGATGGAACGACGCCGTACCGCAAGGTGTTGCAGTTGAGGTGGCGCGCACGAAGATGACGTGTACGTCTCTCATTGGATCTTACGCCGTGGCAATTATGACGTGGTCGATATTTTTTACGTCCTACGTTCTCATCTCACTTGTCGAGACACTAATTAATTGGGCCTTAAAACGGCCCATGCTTAATACGGGCTTCTAAGTGGGCCTTGTTGATGGGCCTGAAGTCCACTCAATACACATGCATGAGAATATTACAAGCCTTCCCATATACAATAAAACCTCTATAAATTAAGAACATTGGGACCATTTAATTTTATTAATTTAGAGAGGTATTAATATATCGATAAATTAATATTTTATTAATAACAAGAAAGATTTTTTAAATTCAGTTGTCTCTTAATTCATGTCAACAGCGGACTGAATCAAATGAAAGCATAATTGCGTACATTATCTTCATATTACATTCAATTATATCATTTTAAATAGTACAATAATACGAATTTATCAATAATAATATTGTTTATTTTATTTGTTGTGACATGACGCTCATAGTAAATCTCATGAGTATTTTGTAATTGTAATACGTTAGCAAATTAACACAATATTTAATTGTAATTTTTCATATGAATTATTAATCTACAGCTTTGACAGGGCCTAATATTTATTAACAGATTTTTCGAAAAATTATTCTTATTATCTTATCGAATTTGATGATTTGGCTTGGCCCAAGTCGGGACCAGAAGATTTTATTATTTCAGAGAAGTTATTAATTTATAGAGTATTAATTAATAGATGTTTTATTGTAATAAACTTTTGTATCATATTCATCACATCCATTATTATTATTTAGCAAGAATGCTCACAATCTTAAACAAGCTCGAAGATACAATACCCAACCGTGGAGGTTTTCGGGTTAGGTTATGCTATGGTGGCATCGACTGCTTGGCCAAAACCTTCCTTGTTCGATAAATTCTCGATATAGTGTTTCCTGCAAATGCATATAGAAACCGAAGGGTTTAAACATGAAATTCATTTGTTTCGCCTTTTTTTTAATTAGCATTGAGAGCCCTAATGAAGAACCTGGCGGGGAGATGATCGTGGGGGCGATTGTATGGAGTCCAAACTGGCTCGCCCACAAAAAGGCGCATAGCCTGCAAAAAACCGCAGTGTACATTCATTGCCAAGAAAGTTTATTTTATTACAAGGAGATGATCGGTCATATTCTTTCTGATAAAATTCTTCACCTTTATGTAGTTGTCTGAATCGAGGGTGAAACGGTGATAAATTCCAGCAGGGAGAGTGATTAGTGCTCCCTTCTTCACCCATATGCGAATCCAAGACTCGTCGTGGTCGCGCACGTCGAAATAACCTTTTTTTCGATCAAGATAAAATATATGTATTAGGATTTTCGTCGTAATGATAGTGATGAGGTTTTTAATGAAAAATGAACATACCACTCCCAGCGATGCAATAGCGAATCTCCTCATCGACGTGAAGATGCTCTTCGTAGAAGTTCTTGATCTTCTCTTCATAGTTCGGCAATTTTTCGGGGCAAACCTCGCAAAAGTCCTGAAACAGTATGGAACGTTTAGGTTTAAATAAGGGCCAAAGTTCCATCTCCTTGTAAATTTTTACGAAGCAGCATACCATGTAAGAATACCCACGGTCTTCGCGGATTTTTTTCAAAGCTGGATCTGTTTCATAGTTGTCAGCATCTAACTTCCAGCTGAGGACTCCAAGCTCTGTCAAAGCAGAAAATACTATCTCATGGATCTACAAAAACTATTATCAAGGACTTACAGTTAGCATCATCTGTGAAAATAGCATCGGGTTTTTCAAATGGTGTACCATCGAGTTTTTTAAATGGCACGTATTCTTTCGGATTGCGGTGATGGGGGAGCCTTTGATCTTCGTCACTGTCATCCATGTACCATGCTTGAATAACTTCCTCCCTTTCGTCCTGCACAGAAAATGTTTTAACATATCGTCTTTACTAATAAGGGGAACTTCGAAAGGTAAAAGGTCATGTTTGGTCAGGTAAAACAACCAGCGAAAAAACTAAATCAAATAACATAACCAAGACAAGGAAATCAAAGATAAGGACTAAGCCCAAGTATCAAAGATAACCAAGATGGAAACATAAACAGACACCCCTGTGCCATCAATCATTTTCATATCAGAGGATAATAACGATCCAACAAGAAAAATCCAGAGGCATACATTCTTCCTATTTTCTGATGATGAGTACAATTCTTAGCTTCCATGGGCACCACTAAAGTGCAACGGTGTTTGCCCACCTACCTAATTGCATTCCAATGATTTACCTCAGAAAATCAAGATGAACTGAGGATATAATCACCTTAAAGGTCGGGCAATATGACGACACGAAACAATAACAGCGGAAAAGAATAAAAAACAAAACATACTACGATAATCCAGCTAAGATCTAACCCTAGGGAATTGAAAACGCTCAATAACGAAAACCTAACGTGTTACGCAACAAATATCGCAAATCAGAATCCAAGGAACTACGGACGCAATTGGAAAGAGATTGAAAGCCCCTGGGAAATCAAAAGAGCTGAAGTTACATAACTCTTAATACCTTGCTAAGGGAACCCATTTTCTTCTCTGCAAACAAGCTTCCAACTGGGAAAGGCGCAAAATGTGTGAACTAATCTAAAATCATGAATTCCATTATATCGCTCCTCCGTGACACTAAAGACGTTTTTATCCTTAGCCTTTAAAACGTGACGTTGGGAGTCGATTGAGGGTCAGCAGGGGTGTTATGGTCAATTCATGTAATGAATAGTGAAAACTCCGCACGGCAGCGACTATCTCTATTTTATTAAGCCCCTTGCCCTAATAGAAACTGCTCATCTCTCTATTATATTAAGCCCATTGCTCTCATAGAAACTGCTCAATTTCAATTTGGTGTATCAATTCCAATCAATCAAATTTTATCTACAATTAATAATTAATAAAAAATACAACAAAATATGGTGTGTGAAGTATCTGATTAAACAAGTATTAATTAAAAAAACAGATAGATCACGTTCTTTATCAATGAAACTGCCTATTCTTTAGCAATGTAACTGCTTTCTCACTCATTATTAGTAAAATGATTATTTTTCTCACTAAATATTACAATCAAAATTAAAATAAAAACCGCTCAGTATTATCGAATTTTTTTCATCCACACACGTGGGGTGTGTACAATATACTAGTTACTTTAATGGCTGAGGATCTTGCTACTTCATCACGATTTTAGTACAAGTACTAATTTTTTATTCCACAACTAACGACTTTGAATATCATAAATTAATGGGGTATTTACATAAAGTACCTAATTATATAAAAAGTTGCAAGTCAGTACCCTGTCGGTATTTTTTCATATGCAGGTACCTATTAGAATAATTTTTTTGTACATTGGTACCCGTCCCGCCGCAAGGTACGTCATATAACACATCGAGGTACCATAGAGAAACGTATTGTGGTACATAATACAATGAGAAATGGTATATCATATAACCCATTAAATTGGGCGTATAGAAACGATATATGTACCATACAAGCGCGTGACGTGGTACATAATACACATATAAAAAGGTACGTCAAGCCTGGAAACATGGTACACATAGTCAAACGGGTACTTATATAAAATCAAAAAGTGTTGGATTAAAATGTGTATTGATTAAAATGTGTTGGTACACCTTAATATTAATATGAAATAAAAAATTTAATCATGTGTATTGAATTAAAATCTCAATTTATGATACATGTAAGACGTGTTGGACTGTGTGAGACTCGGGCCAAGAACCGAAGATGGCCCAAAGCTCATCGATGTGTAATTTGTTCGGCGTTCGTTTCTTTCTAAAACCATTTGTTGTCTCCTATCCGAGCAATTGAGTTTCCATAAATGTAATAATAATTAGGAGCTGATCAAATTATTATACGAACTTTGTATAATGATATCATTACAAAATAAAGCAAATGGAAATCTAAGATAGAGCTAGAGAATACAGAAAGGGGTAATGATTTATTCAATTATTAGTTAAGTGTGACGAAAATTGATAATGGGCTAATCAGAGACAGAGATGTACAAAAGTACTTCGACAGTCTCTGTCTTCCCATATCTTCCCCACACGTTTGCTGGCACTCCTTTGATATTAATTTAAATTATCTCACCTTTTTCATAATGCACATAAATATATACACATCCACAAAACCTAGAAACGATACAACAAGATATTTGAAATTTTTTTTTTTTTTTCACATTTTCATATCACGTTGTTGTTGAATTTTTCCATATCCGTCACCTTCTCAATTTCAAACCATGGCTATATGGAAATAAGTTTCATTTAATATAAATAAATGGCCCGTTTGAGGGGTCCCCCTTAAGTCTTAACCTTTTTTTTCTTCATAGACATATGAAAGTAACAAAACCAAACAAAACAAAAATCCATCACGTTTTTTTTGGGGGTACAGCAAAGTTAAATCCTTTTCCTACTTGCAATATGGACGTAATTTCAACATCAGTTTTGTTTCTACAAAGGGGGTTTATTAAAATCAACATCTTTCGTTTATTTTGTTGTTTATGTATTTCTAAATAAAAAATCACATCTTTATTTAAAAATGATACGATCAACGAACGGTCCCTTTCTTTACCTATCCTAACATGTCCATCAGGTGGAATACTTTTCTTGGGGGCCATTGTTTTTTCAAATCATAAAATGTCTTTTTCTTAAAGATCACAAACATTGAGTTGCATTTATTCCGAACTACTTAATCTTGATATACATAATAAAATATCATTTCGTTATATGCTGCTTGCCATCCAAATGAGTAAAGTGTAACCAACCTCATAATACATATTTATGAATTTTAGTAGACAACGTCGCAATATATTAGTAGATGCACCAAGCACCGGCTCGCATTTAATTCTTCAAACACAAACTTAAACATAAAATGATGACAATTGACAAGACGACATTTATACATATACATATGTATTATATGTAATTTCGTCAAATTGAAATATATATATAAAGGTTTTGTATTTCCCTACACTACAGTGTTGGACGTTTGATTTCTAGACTGTAATGTTAAAAGATGACTACTTGACTTTGACTCTCTTATTTACTCTGATCAATAATTATACCTTTCTTCTCATCTTTCGCTTTTCTACACAGTAGTCTTCATCTCTCTTCACCATACGAGCGCCGACTAAAGCGTTTAATGGGTTTACTGCACCGCCGCCTCCGCCACGTGGCACTGTGGTTCGCCGCCGTTTCCTTCCTCGTCATCTTCTCGTCAGCGTCTGCTCTCAGATTCAAATTCAAACCAACTCGCAAATCTTGTAAGTCCCCTTGGCCGTCGCTACGCTTTTTTTCTGAAATAAATATTGATTAGGTAAATAAACTATAAATTTGGGCAGACGAAGGGAGTCCGGCCGACCAAGTTGTATTCCGGCGGAGGCTCGGCGGCGGTCCGGGCTCATGGCCGCCGTCGTGCCGGTCAAAGTGCGGCCAGTGCTCGCCGTGTACGGCCGTCCACGTGCCCATCCAACCTGGTCTGAAGACGCCATTGGAGTACTACCCTGAAGCTTGGAGGTGCAAATGTGGAAACACACTATACCTGCCTTAGTTTTATTCTTTATTTTCCTTACTTTCAGATTTTTAATCGTTGTAGGATTTTAAGCCTTTTCAAGGTGCGATTTTTATTGAATAATTACATCGTTAACAAAAGCATATAATTGCTAGTAGAACTATTATACCAGGGAGTTGGTGTGTTAGAAGACGATGAAGTTTTAGTAACAGTGAATCGCGGACAACTTTAAGACAGAATACTGCTTGAAGTAAATTAGGGTTTTCACAGTGAAAGTACGTACTGTATAAAATAATTAAATGAAAGGACAACTGATGAATAGTAGTGATATATTCAGTAACTAATGATCCGAGGTGATCCTTTGTACAGTTAAACTACGATGGATAATTTCTTGAATAGGAAAAAAGAATTTTCCTCATTCGATATGAAACAGCTTCTCTTTTAATATCTGTGCCGTTACATATAGGTAGTGTTGTTTATCGTTTTTTTTCCTACAAAATAAGTATCAATGTTTGAAGTGCTACACTATCAGAATTATTCCATATTCATTACGATATACTCTGACCTCTTCACGCCAAAGAGAATTATTTCGTAATCATGACAATCTTTAGTTACTTAACATTTTAATTTTATATGTTTTATTTTTTTTTTAATTCCCCTAACATTTTAGGGCATATACTAATGGGGCTTATTCTTAACTAATTGTCGGTAACTAACACGTAATGATGCCAAGGAGTAGTGTTATGATTTTAAACTATCGACCAAGAATGAATAATTGCGTGTTAAATAGAATATATAAAGTGCAAGATTATATATTCTATTTGTTTCAAAAAAAGAAAAGAAAAAGACATGCTGAATGGCTACTATAGGCTATGGCTTTACTGAATTAGATTGAGACAAGGTAGGGTATATTCACACGTGACATGGACTTAACAGACACCTATTCATAAAACAAAACCCAAATGTCAATTTCATATTTGCTCATTCACAGAACCTTCATAACACGATACAATCCCTGTGCATGTATTTCTAATATTCATGAATCTTTTTTTAGAAAGATGGGAAAACCCTAGCGAAGTACGTAATAATAAAACCAATAACTAAATAATGATTTGAAGTGATGTTTGATTGACACAGCCTCGTCGGGTCATGGACCATCTCACTAGCAATTGCAAGGCGATTGAATGCCCCCCCAAAAAAAATCATTGTAAAACGGTTTAGTTATTACTATCCCAGTCCCACTTATTTCTTCCGATCTTTCTATTTCGGGCGTCTCACATAATTCTTCCCATTTCCATTTTTGGTAAAAAATTATCCCACTAATTAAACTAATTACATCATTAATATTAAAAAAAGTCTTCTCGATTTGCGTGTCTACTAATAACTTTTCTCTCTCCATACCTCAAAAGGTGTACTATAATATTAAAATAATGTGATTTCTTAATCTCCGTGCCCACTAATCTTCGGGAACATTTAAATGGGACGGAGGAAGTATTATTTGGTGAAGTACTATAAACCTATCGAATAGAAAATGCAACTAATACGAAATATAGTCATTAGAAATTCGAAAAATCGCTGCTAGATTTGTCGTTACTTCATGCAGGGCAGAGTTGCAAAAAAGTTAGGCTTCAAACTTCGAAATATGGCAATGCAAAGGCCCATTTACGTGGGCTATAACAACATCCAACGAGGTTGTTTATTTTAGTTAAAAAAAACATATATTTCCATAAAATTGGATAATGACTTGTAAGTTTCGGGCACAAGAATCATAAATCATTCGACGAAATGGGCACCATTTTTAATTTTTCTTCTTCGAAGGCGACTGTTAGTGGATTTATTTTATCTCAATATACAACTCGGCTTCTAAAGTGTACTCATGTGGCTTGAGCATTACAATGATGTCCTCGCATGTGTTGGTCTTGGTGTACGTAAATGTAATGTTACAAATTACATTATGTTACGATAGTAAACTAAAAATGCGTTTAAGTTACGGATATCTATTTCTTGGCCAAAGGAGATCATATACGGTTGATTGATTGCCAGGTTCATTTAGCTGTATGAATATTCTTCCGTCGTCCCACTTATCATCAGTAAATCCTTTGTAGTTTTAATCATAGATTACGACAAAAACAAAGAATGATAATTGAGATTGAGATAATATATATAATTAAGTATGGAACATGCCCATGTGCATTGTCACATAATTATTTAAATTGCAATATATTATACGATATGAATAAAATATTTCGAGTACGATCACATGCATCATCCAACCATGCAATATGAACGACGCCACATGCATTTATATTTACCTATGAATGTACAAATATCATATATCCTGGGTAGAGATTGAATCATAATAATAAAAAAAAATAATAATTATAATAATATAGACGGTGTTAATAATAATAATAACTTCGGTTGTCTTGCTCTTGGATCTTGTTTAATATGGCAATAAATGAGAATCCATACAGCTAACTTTTATACTTCCAATGTCTATATCAAATTAACAAAATCATATCGTTTATTTTGCGGGTACTCACATGCAATGGCAAAAAAGACTTGTTGCTTGTAAATTCGTTGACTCGATCGAACTACTATTCTTGTTGTTACCATTATTACTATTGTTATTATTATATTATTATTTCTTCTCAGTCAAAGTTAAGTTTTTTGGGCAAAATTCACCGGACCGGCTTCAAGACAATTATTCGTTAAAATAACATAAAAAATGTAATTACATAGTTGAAATATAATAAATTATATAATAGCAATTATCGAAAGACAAGAGAACTTAACACGAGAGGCCCCCCAACATTAATATTGCTAAAAAACACGTCGCATTTATTTTAAAGGGATCAATGCATGTTCCCTTTGACCCTATATTCACATGCTCTCTGACCACTCTCTCCACTAAAATAAAATAAAATAAAAAAATTATACCTTAAAGCTTTATTATTACATATGGCTTTTAATTCCCTTTCAAAACAAAACATGTAAACCCTCCTTTTCTCATTTATTTTACTCCCCTCTACCGAACCTAAACTGAAGTTATTATTATTACAACCAAACAGCCCCAACTCATCGTTCCTCGTATAATTGAAGTCTCGTAATATAATACCCTAATTAATGGCTGTAATATCCATTTATTAAAACAATAAAAGAATGACGTGGAATTAGATGGAAGCATTTAGATTGTGTTTCTCAAGTACACACCATTAATAGACACTGCGCTCGCTGAAAGCTACTTATCATGCGCAGAAGCGAGAGAAAGACATCTCTTGAGAAACAAAATAATAAATAAACAAATTCTTCGTTACTTTGCTTCATATACGATCCATCCAATATATCGTTTTTTGCTTTCAGATCTCCATAGATTTTTCTTTTCACTTTTGCTTTTTCTCTTGGGAAAGCGAAAAGCTGAGAAAAACAACATGGGAAAAACTGGGAAGTGGATAAAGAATCTCTTGACAGGTAAGAAAGATCACAAGGAGACGAAAGTGGACACTCAACATCGTCATCATCTTCACCAAAACGACAGCGTATCGTCGTCCAACGGCCACTCCACGCCGATCTCCGCCGCCGCACAGCCCACCACCCCTAAAGAGAAGCGGCGGTGGAGCTTCCGGCGATCTTCGGCCAATGCGGCGATGCCAGCACCTGCCGCGGCGGACCATCAAGAAGGCAATGACGACAGCAAGAAGAATAACGCGATGGTGCTGGCAGCCGCCACGGCGGCGGCGGCGGAAGCAGCCGTCGCCGCAGCGAAGGCCGCAGCCGCCGTGATTCAGCTTACCGCCGCCTCGTCGTCGTCCTTTCGTAGCACCGAGGTGGAGTGCGCCGCCGCCGTCAAGATCCAATCTGTCTTTCGCGGTTATTTGGTACGTCAAGAAAATTTGCCAATCGTTAATAAAAGGCGCGACATCTTTCTATAATAACTAAAGCTGAAACTGATTTTTATTCTCAGGCGAGGAAAGCATTGAATGCTTTGAAAGGGTTAGTGAAGCTCCAAGCTTTGGTAAGAGGGCATTTGGTAAGAAAACAAGCGACGGCGACTCTCCGATGTATGCAGGCGTTGGTCACCGTACAAGCTCGGGCCCGAGCCCAGCGCCTCCGTATGGTCGAAGACGCCGCCTCAAAAAACCTACCGCCGCCGCCGCCGGCCAAACAACACCACCACCACAACCACAGAAAGTCAACCCAAGTACGCATTTCTTTTTCAACATTTGTATATGTAGCCCCAAAGTCAAACACTTATTATTACATGATCATCAATCAATCCCAGGATTTCGAAGAGAACATAAAGATAGTCGAAATGGACATAGGAGACGACCGCAACTACAAGCCCGCCGCAAAATCAAGAAACAGCTTCTCCAACCTCACGCCCGACCCGACCCACAGAACCCCGGCGACCCCACACCGTACCTCCATCAAGCAAGAACATTCCGGCCAGAAGATCTCCCCGTCGCCGCCGTCGTCGGCGATAACCGACGTGAGTCCAAGGGCGTGCAGCAACCACTTCGAAGAGTACTATCGCTCGTCCTTCGGCGGCACAGCACAGAGCAGCCCTCAGTGCTATTCGGCGGCTTCGAAGCCCTATCCGAGGGTAGAATACGCAGAATCACTCTACGGCGAGTATCCTTTCTACTGCCCAAGCTACATGGCGAACACAGAGTCGTCGAGGGCTAAGGTTAGGTCCCACAGCGCGCCCAAGCAGAGGCCGGCGGAGGCGGCGGTGGAGAGGGCCGCCGCCGTGAGCGGCAGAAGAAGGCCGTCTTTAGAAGGGAGGAATGTGCCGAGGGCGGTGAGGATGCAGAGATCTTGTTCTCAGGTGGGCTCGGCGGCGGCGGCGGCGGCTCAGAGCTGTCACTTTCCTTGGTCGGTGAAGCTCGATAGGTCGGCGTTATCGCTCAAGGACAGCGAGTGTGGATCGACTAGCACGGTGGCGACTAATGCGAACTACTGTAGATCGCTCGTGGGATTCGATGTAAGAACAAAATAAAAAAAAAAAAAAAACAAACACACTTTTTTAAGGCCAATCGACGTTAGAATGTGATATCTAACTGCGAAATATATAACTAAAGATTTTGTTTTTCTTTTTTGTCAACGTATATATATGCTTCTTGAATACGCAGGTTCAAGGGGGACGATACTATAGCTAGTTCTTTGTTTTCTGAAGGATGAGAAAAAGGTGTGGAAATAAGGAATGGTGGATTGGATTCATGGATTTGTGTGACGACTTAATATTATCATTTGATTTGATTAGTGTTAAGTGTTACTGATACTTTGTTAATCCGAAGAAGAGAAGAGCATTTGTGTGGTTTTTTTTCTTTCTTTTTTTTTTTTTTTTGAGTTCAATGACAAGATTTGGTCAACACTTTCTTGGTTGTGGGTAGGGGTGTTCAAATTAACCGAAAAATCGAAAAAACCGATCGAACCGTAAAGAACCGAACCGAAAAGACCGGAACCGAAAAAAACCGAACCGAATTGTAAAAAACCAAACCGAACCAAATTAAAATGGTTCGGATATCAGATTAAGCATACGTAAAACCGAAAAACCCAAAAAACCGAACAAAAATTATCATACTACATTAAAAATAGAAAAAAATAATAAAAATCATTTGTTTTTCTCTCATAACGTAAACAACACATTAAATATAATTTCATTGGAATATTTTTTTCCATTTTTAAGTGAATGTTTTTCTCACCAATCAAAAACTATTTTTCTCCCAAGTAATTTATAGTATCTTCATATGAATGTTTTTATATTTTGATTAGATTTTGTTCCATTTTCATATTTTTTTTTTCGGAGCTTTGAATTATTTTGCCATATGTCACGTTCCATAAATCTTTTTTTTTAATAACCATAAATTGTTTTATGTATTTTCAGTTCATAATATTTTTTTTGTTGATATTAAATTCCTAACCGAAAAACCGAACCGAAAAAAACCGAACCGAATTATAAAAAACCGAACCGAACCAAATTAAAACGGTTCGGATATCGGATTAAGCATACCTAAAACCGGAAACCGAAAAACCGAACCGAAATTTGAAAAAATCGAACCGAACCGACCGATGAACACCCCTAGTTGTGGGTGGCTAATTATGTCGGAATATGTATAGCAGCGTTTTGATTTGTTCGCAAGCGTTTAATTTCAGCAAGAAAGAAGCCCATTTTTTTTGTGGGCCAGAAGAAACTGTTTCCATTAAATGAAGTACAAAATGGAAAATGATTTCCAATGTTTCAATTTCTAGAGCTAGGGTTTCGAAATTTAATCAAAATCAATGCCTCAAATCAAATCAGCCTAACAATCAATCCCACAATATAGAGAATATCTAAAAAATCGTATAAGTTAGGGTTCGAATGAAGATTCAAACACTTGTTTGAATATTTTAACTTAAAAATAACTCTTAAAATAGATTATAAATTAATTTGTATTTATATAATATTAAAATATTAGCATCTTAATATAACTTGAAGCGTTGGTAATGAAGAAGCCCAATTTCCTAAGCTCAATAGCCCATCATTTGGCCCATTCAGGAAAGGCGGCCCATCTCCTTCAACATAAACGACGCCGTGCCCTAATATAAAACCAAAGAACAAACAAACCCAAGCAGAGAGAGTGCCAGCCGACGCCGAGCTCAGTCGTCATCGAGAAACAGTGAAATCTCTTCAGTTTATAGACCATGGCCGTCGGGTACGTTCCTTCGATGCAGAAGAAGGTTTTGATTGATGCATTTATTTTGTATCCTTTTGTAATTGCCTTTTTTATATGCAGGAAAAACAAGAGGATTTCGAAAGGGAAGAAAGGAGGAAAGAAGAAAGCGTAAGTTGGGAGTTTTTTGTTATTGTTCTTTTACTCTTAATTCAATCGTTCTCTTTTTGAAAATGTTTTAAGAGATGATTTGATGCATTTCTAGTGTTGATCCGTTTGCTAAGAAGGACTGGTATGATGTTAAAGCGCCTTCAATTTTCAGCACGAGAAACATAGGCAAAACCCTTGTTTCACGTACCCAGGGTACCAAGGTGTGCTTGATATCTCTTTCCTTTTTTTATGTAAAGATTGGATATTTTTTTTGGTGGGCTCTGTCGATGCATTTCTATTAGATAGCTCGCTTATGCATTTGTTTGATTGGATGGGTCTTCCATTTATGGTATTTTCATAGTGTTGCATGTTTCTTAACCGCCTCACCGATGCGATCCCTATATGCTTATCAATGTATGGATTATAAGAACCCATTTTGTTTCGATTCAGATTGCCTCAGAGGGGCTAAAGCATCGTGTCTTCGAAGTGTCGTTAGCTGATCTTCAGGGGGACGAAGATCACGCTTTCAGAAAGATCCGTTTGAGAGCTGAGGACGTTCAGGGCAAGAATGTTCTCACCAACTTCTGGGTAAATGAAAAATTTGGACATCACACTCCCAGTTAGTTTCCGTTTATCATTTTTTATGTTATCATAACTTCTCATTTCGGTCGAACTTTAGGGCATGGACTTCACCACCGATAAGTTAAGGTCGCTCGTCAAGAAATGGCAATCCCTAATCGAGGCGCACGTTGATGTTAAGACGACTGACAGCTATACACTGAGGCTGTTTTGCATTGGCTTCACCAAAAAGCGTCCCAATCAGCAGAAAAAGACATGCTATGCTCAGTCTAGCCAAAAACGCCAAGTAAGCTCTTCAATTCTTCGAACACTTGGTTCACGGACTTACACTTGATGATAGTTCTGAGTTCTTACACAAGTTATTCCTTCTTCTTTTTCTTTAGATCAGGAGAAAGATGAGGGAGATCATGGTGAACCAAGCACAGTCCTGCGACCTGAAGGAATTGGTTCAGAAGTTCATCCCCGAAGCAATCGGCAAGGAGATTGAGAAAGCCACCTCGGGTATTTATCCCCTGCAGAATGTGTACGTCAGAAAGGTTAAGATCTTGAAAGCTCCCAAGTTCGACCTTGGCAGGTTGATGGATGTAAGTTTCTTGTTTACTGAATCTTTTTTCACATTCTGATTCTTGATAGAGAGATTCTGAACTTATATACACTTTTGGATGATATGTATAGGTTCATGGTGATTATAGCGAAGACGTAGGTATGAAAATAGAGCGACCCGCCGAGGAGACGACAACTGAGGTGACCGAAGTCGTTGGTGCTTGAATCACTAATTCTCCTACAAGGGTTCTCTTAAAATTTTCCTTGTGCTGGTTAACATAGACATGTTGAGATATTTGACAGCAAAATTGAGTTATTTTTACGAAGCTTTCCCCCGTCGATGTCTTTTTTCCATGTTAAACTTGCATATTTGCGTGATTTGCTTTTTCTATATGATATATATATTGTTTCATAGTTGGTGATATCTATGATCTATCTAAATGTGGGAATGTTATTAACACAATCATGTTAGTAGATGCTAGGCATTGGCGAATCTTTCTAATACACAAGACATAAAGAAGGTAATAACTGGGCAATCAACTGAGCTTCTTCAACACATGCTAATGCAACTTTATATTACGAAATATTAGAATGCAAGAACTTGGGATATTGACACACTGATTACTTGCAAGGAAGTTTTATATTTCAACAAGGAAACTGATACAAGCAAAAAAGCAATAAATGAAATAAATAAAGAAAAAAAAAAGAAGCACACGAAAAAAGCTCTGAATAACTTGCATAGCATAGCAATAGCACAATTACGATACGACTAAAAAATGTCAAAGACAATAATACCCCCTACTGATTCGACGTAAGAGAAGGAAACGAAGGGATAGACTGGAGAATCAATTTTCGGCTACTCCTCACAGCCGGCGACGCGCCGCCGTCGTGCGGCGGCGAAACCCTCTTCCCATTAGGAGACGAAGATTTAATAATACCGCGATTGGTCGATTCTTCGAGGAGAAAATCTGGGATCTCTTCATCAGCTTCTCTAGTGGCCTCGAAATTCCTATCGAACTTTTGCGGTGGAGGACGAAAATTAGGGTTCTTGGTGTACAAGTTAGCAGAAGCTAACGATGATGACGATGGGCCAATCAATGATGGGATGATAGACGATGATCGAGGAGGCTTATTCTTCGAAGAAAATGGTTGCTGGGTCGATTGCCTGTTGAGGATCAAAGTCGAGGGAAAAAAAATTGACAACTTTGCTGCAATCTGTGACGATGTTAGGCAATGCTTCTTAAGACAGCTAACACTCTTTTGAAGTTTATTGTTATACCTTATGGGTCCTAAAGGAGTTTCTTGTATTTCAGAATCCATGTTCTTGTCTGTTTCGTCTTCTTCGAGCTCAGTGCCTATCCATACTAAGAAACAAAATTTCATTTCAAGCTCCATGGGAAAAAGAGTTTCACTTCGACAATGACTGACTAACTAACCGTCTTTTCTGCCGAAGGCGTTCTTACACCCTTCGCATCGGCAGTTAATGGAGCAACCGACGCCGCCCTTTTTCATTCGAAGATACAGTTTGCAATCAGATCCCAAGATGAATGTTGTTCAATGAGAAGAACGCAGAGAAAAAAGAAGGAAAAAGGAAAACCTGATAGCATTCGCAGTATTTCTTGAGGCAACCCGATTTCTTACAGTTGCATCCTCTTTTATGCCGTGCAGAGGCTGGAGTTCTAGTCGAGTCGTCCTGTAAGAAAAAAAAAACGAACTGTAAAAACGTAGCAAAAAGTTGCAGGTGAAGATATGCATATAATATATATATGTGTTCTTTTCTAACCGCAATCTCTGATGATTGATCAGATGCACGGATCACTTTCGGGGCGAAAGCGAGGGGATTTCTCGATTCGATTTGCTTCCTTGTCGCGAGAACTGTGTCTTCGTGGATCGGTTTGTTGAAGCAATCTATGCATGCGCAAGGCTCTACGCAGTATACGCCAGCGGCGAAGCACTCGCAGTAACTACCGAAAGAAATCAGAGGTTGATTTTTCCGAGGAAAAACTAGTAAAGGCAAGAGTAATAAAAGGTGGCTGTGAAAGACGGGCTCACAGTTTGAGGCACTTTGATTTCTTGCAGTTGCATCTCTTACATGCCTCAGCTTGTTCGCGGCGCCTAATTAGCCTCGAAATCAGTCATAAGAAGGTCAAGAGAAAGAAAGCCAAGGAAAAAAAAATTTAGAGAGACCTCTTCTTCTTTGGACTACTACTACTTGGGTTGGCCTCTTCATCTGCTTGCTGAGCATCTTCAGATGTAAAAACACCATTTTCGTCGACGTTTCTCTCTGATTCTTGAGCATTGATCGATGTTCGAACGTTGACCGACATTTTCGGACCGATCAGCAATCTTCCATTAGAAGTCGAAGAATCTTGATTGAAGATTTTGGGAGCTGATGCGATGGCATTCAAATGCAGGCCAATTCCAGGCAAAGCACTTCTCGACGGTTCGTTCACTGTATTCGTAAAGGCTAACCGCTGTTCTTCGATAGAGTCACTACCACTGCCCTGCGATTGTGGCAAAAAATCAGAAGAAGAACCGGCGTTACGATCCTTGTCGAATTGCAGACATCGTCTCCTCGTACCGCGGTAATAACCCGGGAAATTCTGCAAAACAAAGAATAGTTTAAATACTAGATAATTTTCAAGATAGGCTCTAGAAAAATGATTTCTTTCTCTTACCTCATCCTCCATATTTTCTCCAGGATAGGTACCATTGTCTTCAGCATTTTCTGGGAAAACATTATCTTCGACATCGAGAGCTTTCTTGCTCGGATCATCAATGGGGTTCGGCGAATGAAATATCGACAGGTCAGAGGTATCGATGAAAGCCTCCCAATCGTCGTGGTATGCCCCGTTCATGTTAGGCTCACTTCCATACGATATTCGTTGCAAAGACTCTTGAACTAAAGGAGGAACCTGTGTGCAGTATGATTGAAGGCCTGAGCTGTTACGATTATTATTATCACTGCAACTGTAATCATCTTCCCCTGGCCGAACAATTAGCATCGACGCCACTTCAGAATCAGACATCCTCAGATGAAGGTTTTCGCAGTCCGTTTCCTTACCAGAATCTGCGTTTGCCTCGTCTCCACGACCTTTTACTTCTTCAACGGAGGAGAACTCGAGCTTCGATGGAGGCCTGGGAATAAGAGGGGTTGTAAGAAGAATGGAATTGACTAAATGTTTCGGGCGAAAGGAGAACGTTACTACTACCTTTGAAGATGTCCTGAATCCCTGAACGAGGCCATGTGAGGCGAAGCGAAGATCGAAGGGAGGGAAACGAAGCTAAGAGGGTTGATCGACTGAGTTACGGGCGCTGGTTTGATGGGCTTTATGGGGGAAAGATTGTTGAGAAAGTTGAAAACAGGGGATTCCTATAAAAAAAAGGAAAAAGGAAAACCATTACTTTCTTCAGGTAAAAAGGAGAAATCAAAGGCATACTAACTAAATAATATTCTGAGAATTTGAAGGCAAGAATCAAATCCCAAATTGCCTGAATATTAAACAAGTAAATGCAGGTAAGAAACAAGAATTGCATCTAATGTTTCCAAAAATTCAGAAAACTAGAATCTTTCCATGAACTCATCATTTGAAAGCTCAAAATTGCATCATTTGGCACAACCATTTGAAGAACCCATCTCAAAGAAAAGAAGAGAATCAAACGCGTCAAAAGAAACTGAGTTATCTGAGAATTTAAAGCCAGCAATCAAATCCCAAATTGCTTTTACACATTAACAAGCAGGTGCATGTAAGAATCATGAATTGCATCAAATTCTTCCAAGAAAAAAGCCAGAAAACAATAATCTTTCCATGAACCCATCACCTAAAACCTCAAAATTACATCATTTGACACAAGCATTAGAAGAATCCATCTAGAAAAAAACTCGACCAAGAACAATAATAGTCCGAACATTACGCCCAAGAACCAAAATCAAACCTCGAATTTTCCCACAGAAGCAGCGATCTTTGCACCCTTGCTCTTCTCCGGCGTTTCCATCACCTCTACGTCATCTTCACTCTTCTCTCCCATTTCGTCTTTAAGCCGCTATTTTCCTAGCTATATCTTTATCTCTTCTCTATCAGCTCAACACCACAAAAAAGAAAAAAGAAAAAGGAAAAGAAAGAAAAGAAACATCTAGTGATGAGTCAAACACTAGTGAAGTAGCGAGATGGATTATATGAAATTGAAGAAGAAGCGGGAAACAAAGGTTGAGTTGAGTGAGAGTTCAGTAAAGAATTAGATGGATGGATTTTTTTTTTTTCTTTCCTTTGCTTTGTTTTTGTTTCCCTAGCAATGCTGACAAAGGCAAAAAGACCCCATCACCAACAAAACACACACTCACACCACACACACAGCTGTTTTCTTTTATATATATGTAATTTTATGGTGAAAGGATAAAGGAAAAAGTAATTGGCTAACGTTTGATTAGAGGTAAGAGAAATAAATTGCTAGTTGTTGAAACGGTCGCCCCGTAAGTTCATAACTACTACAACGATATCGGTCCTTTATTCGGCATTTCATCCTATATTTTACAAGTGATGTAATAAACACCCCATATTGGAAATTTTAATCTGAATTTATCAACTGCAGACATAGTGTTTGAAGGTTTCATCTGTGGCTATACGTTTATATAATCATACAATGTGGGGTAGTATAGTTAATTATCGTAATCTTTGGGGGTTTATTTTCTGTAATTGTAGAGTTTATGGGGTGGAAATGAAGTGCTATAATCAGTTCATGTGGAGAATCCGACTTGTTCAAGATTCCTAGAATTTCTATTAAATAGGAATGCTTCTTCCAAAAAAAATTTACAGTTATACGTTTTATCTGGTTAAGGTCGGTTTCCATGTATTTGCAATTGCATTTTAATTATAGTTAATGACTTTTGAGTAACTTATGAATTAATCATGGACCTTGATAATATTAAATTTTTTGTTTAAATGGCATTATCTGGCTCAATTACTTTTTCAAAACTCGAATAAACAGTTTTTGATAGGGTCATAATCATAAATGCCCATAATGAATTTATTTGATGTTCTATATATTTGTGAAATAAGATAATTACATGAGGCTTTTTATATCTACATATCTCATGTGAATGATATTATATTCCCTATACGGGGGTCCTTACTTGTTTATTTGATTGGCTAATATAAGTAGTTAGTTGATAAATACTTGTCATGATTGGCACGTTTGATATAGTCTCAAATGTTGTTTAATACGATGAGATTTGACTAATAATGATTCAATACATCGTAATTATTAATTAAAAAGGTTGATTGTGTTTTGGCGCGCCACTGAATTTTAAAGGGGTGGGCCATCGCTTGAGACGGATAACGTATATAGATAGGGTCCAATGCATTTGCATATCTACTACATTTTACGATACATATAAATATACATATACATCCTAATTAATAATTCAACCGCGATAGTCGTAAATATTAACTCCTCGCCCTCGCCTAGTAGCCATGAAAGTTAATTATAAACCAAAAATAATAATGGGAGATTATAAGTAAAATAAAGGTCAATTTTTGCGAACAGATACTATAAATATATTGTATGTGTAATAATAAAGCATGTATTTTATTTATATTATTTGTTCTTTCTCAACTCCCCATATTATATGGAAAGAAGATTGCATCCACGTGTTATCATTAACGCTTATGCATGCGTAGCGATTCTCAAAATTTTATAACTAGATAAACAAAAAATAAAGTATGGTTGAGATTAGATTCCAAGTTTTTAACACATTTACAATCATATCGCAGTTGACTAATTGCAAGAAGACACTAAGTTTAAACAAAGAATCGGCTATATATAATGCTGGCATTAGACAACATTACAAGATGTAGTACGATATAAATAAAATAGAACTAAAATGATTTAAAAAGGCTCGGCCAAACATAAGAAACTAAGAAAAAACCAAATATATAGTAACGATATGTCCTTTTCTATATGTAAATACTAATGACTCCAATTAGCCTAGGATTAATTCAATGAAGTTTCAAATGGAGACATAATTTATAACGTGATCGACTATAGTTATAGGCTATAGAAAAACGAGTTTTGGTCTGTCCAAGGTTATATCCTTGGGTAACAGTGATCTATGAGTTTGCATATTATTTAATACGGACTTAATTAATATCGTCCTTGGCATTTTTAGTCTATTTACGATGAAATTAAAATAATAATAGTAATAACAAAAACAAAATAGTTAGAAACTTTCTCCTAGAATTTAGTTGTTTTGTCACACATATTGATTTTTTTTTTCAGTCATAATATCTCAAACCTAACATTTTATTCCTACACAATTTAATACAACTCACCCACCAAGGGGCATCGAATAACCGAGTCGTCCAATAATTGAAATCACGACCATCATTATTCATAATTATACAGTCAGCCCTTCAATAAATCGAGATACTAATAATACACACCAATTCAAAATCATGCACTATAATGTCAGCTGATATAATGCACGGCACAAGTCAAACCGTACAATCGTATGGAAGAAAAAAGAATACCATGATGTTAGGGAGTGTTCAATAAATGTTACAAATATAACATGGTTTTTTTTAACGATTTATGGAAGCTTGTATGAGCTCGAATTCTTTATCGAGAATCCTTAGGAAACACCAAGAATTCACATACAGAAGATGGAGACGAAAAACTTACGATTCTTAGGACAAAAATGATAATAAGGTTGAAGAAATCGCGTAATAAAATTATAAGGAACGAAGAAGCTAAAGCTTAAACTAGTTGTCTTTGGATGTCAAATGACCTATTTAGTTCATAGAACTCTTGAAGAAGTAAAAGGCATCACAAAAGTTGAGATGGGGCACATCGTTCATAGTACAAACATAGGAGGACATTGTCTAGGTACCAATTTTATAAAATTGATATTAATAAAATACTTAAATACGTAAAATCTTATCTTAACTTTATCCTTTATATCCGATGAAGGTTCTGCCTTGCGAAACCCAACAAAAAGAGATGGTACTTATGCTTAGCCGTATGGGTGGGTGCCTGCATTCATTATGAGCAATTTGATATATATTTATGTTAGTTTAAATGAAATATTTTTGTTAACTAGTTTCGTTATTTCGTACCATAATTTTCGCTTTAGTATGATAAGGATATTTTCGTAACTTCACACTTATCAGCGTATAATACGGGTAATTCAGTTGTGCACGTACATGCACGGAATGGTACATTATCTTCCTTGATGCTATCTAGCTTTAAATGCTCATCAAATACATAGAATAAAAAGAAAAGGAAAACAAAAAAGAGGCAAAGAAGAAAAAAAAAAGGACCACCTTAGTTTCAGGCAAGCAAGCCCAGGGCGTTTTTCTTGATATATAGATCACCTTTCTTCTCCACATGTTTTCGTTCTTCATCGTGAGAGATTTATTGAGTGTTGACATACTTCTTTTGCAAATTTCTTCCTTCTTTTTTGCTTTCGTCAACCCTTTTGAATCATCACTCGAAAGGGTTGCCGTTCAAGGGTTTGGTCAATACTCGCGCCTCTCTATTCTACCTCTGTCCCATTTTTCACAAATTCCACTCAATAAATAAATTGATCTATTCGTCTATATTATTTATATCGCTTATTGGTTTTCGGAATACGTCGTCTTTGAGCTGTGTTGATTTCTTTGGGCAGGTCGGTGAAGGCGAGCTATTAGGATTTTTTTTTTTTGCATCTGGGAAATCGATGTCTATGACATTATATGTCTCAAGTACCCTTTAATTCCTTGATTACGCAGAAGTCGAAATTGATCGATTTCTTGTTTAGGGTTTTGTTTTTTGAACTGTATGGTAAAATAGAAACCAATATGCCTCTGTACGAATCTGCTCGAGATAAAGTACTACTGTCAGTTTAAGGTTGAACTATTTTATTACCTTTCCTCTGCAGCTTGACGATCAAAGAGTTGGTCGTTTTTCCTTGGGGATTTCTCTCTTCAATCTTCAAAAAGCTCCGAAGAACGTTTCGATACCTCAATTTCCCTCGAAAAAAAATGAACCTTGAGGACAAGAATTCAAAAGGTTCTTCTGCCATGGTTGAGAAAAGCCCCATCAGTAACATGAGCAGCAGCAGCAGAGATATGATCTTTCGAGCTGATAAAATCGACCTCAAAAGCTTAGACGTACAGCTCGAAAAGCACTTGAGCAGAGTTTGGTCGAGAAACGTAGAAAACGAAGACAGTCAGAAACCGAAAGAAGTTTGGGAAATCGACCCTTCGAAGCTCGAAATTCGCTATTTCTTGGCCCAGGGGACTTATGGGACTGTCTATAGGGGTACTTACGATTCTCAGGATGTTGCAGGTAAAAAAAATAATTATATTCTCATAGACATTCCGAAGTTTTTCATTGAAAGCATTGTTTCTTATTACACATATGCAATTCATGTTATAAATAGTTAAGCTGTTAGATTGGGGAGAAGATGGCATGGCAACTGCAGCTGAAACGGCGGCTCTCCGAGCTTCGTTCAAGCAAGAAGTTGCCGTCTGGCAAAAGCTCGACCATCCTAACGTCACACGTGTAATGAGAATAAACGTCGTCTTTTTCTTTCTCTTCGCTTATGTTTTCAATTATTGATTTTTAGTTCCTTTTTTTTTTGCCTGCAGTTTATCGGCGCTTCGATGGGCACGTCTCAGTTCAAAATCCCGAGCAAAAGGCCAGGCGAGGGATACACCACGCTTCCCTCGAGGGCTTGCTGTGTAGTCGTCGAGTTTTTACGGGGCGGGACTTTGAAGCAATATTTGTTCGAGAACAGAAAGAAGAAGCTCGCGTTTAAAGTCGTCGTCCAGCTCGTCCTCGACTTGGCTAGAGGGTGAAAATTCTAAAATCTCCGCATATTATTTTTCTAGGGTTATATTTTTCCAGTCCTATAACTTAGAGAGCAATCGTTATACGGGCAATAAGTTGCAAAGATGGCAACTTAGGGGAATTCTGCAACGAAACGTAGTCTCATAATTGCTTAGTTTTGAAAAGTTATTGTCTGTATGATAACACTTTCTGAAATCGACGGAACCCTAAGGGTGCGTTTGGTATCCAGAATTCAATATTAAAAAGAAAAGAAAACGTGTGTTGGCACGCGCCGAACTTATTGTATGTACGTTACGCTTCGCGTGTGTTACCGTTACACGTTTTCTTTTCTTTTCCCCTCGACTTCCGCGTACCAAACGCACCCTAAATAATGCGTCGAAAAACCTAGAATTTTTTTGAGTTCTGGTATATAATGTCCATAAATTGTCTAATTTGAAAGTTTTTTTTCGTATAGTATCACCTCCCTGAATTACAACACGTTATATTCGTTTTCTTCTCAATTTTTGCGCTCGATTTCCGTAGGTTGAGCTATCTCCACTCGAAGAAAATCGTCCACCGCGACGTAAAAGCCGATAACATGTTGCTAGACGCTCAGCGCAACTTGAAAATCGCGGATTTCGGCGTCGCACGCGTCGAGGCCCAAAACCCTAAGGACATGACCGGCGAGACGGGGACGCTCGGCTACATGGCGCCCGAGGTAATAATAAATTATATATTGCGTAGAAAATTACCGTTCAATACTTCGTCGACGGAGAACTAAAATAGCAAACGACGGCCTAATTCCCTCAGGTGCTCGACGGGAAACCCTACAACCGAAAATGCGACGTGTACAGCTTCGGAATATGCCTTTGGGAAATCTACTGCTGCGACCTTCCCTACGTCGACCTAAGCTTCGCCGAGGTTTCGTCCGCCGTCGTTAGGCATGTGAGTGAACGACGAAATAATATATACATATATTTTCGAGGTCGTAAAAATATAAATCAAATGGTGTATGTATTTTTTCGTCGCGTTCGCTTTTATTTTTTAATTTTGTTTTTTGTTAGAATTTGCGGCCTGAAATACCTCGGTGTTGCCCGAGCTCGTTGGCGAGCGTGATGAGGAAGTGCTGGGATGGAAATCCCGAGATGAGGCCGGAGATGTACGAGGTCGTTAGGTTGTTGGAATCGATCGACACGACGAGAGGCGGCGGGATGATTCCCGAGGACCAAAACGGGGGATGCTTCTGCTTGGTCCCGACTCGAGGCCCGTGAGGTGGAAAAGACGATAATGCCCTTCTTTTATGTTATGATGCTTTTTACTTAGTATGCGGCTAATGGCCCAACTAGGCCCATTAAGGGGCCTAGGTTAGATTTGTTTGGAAACAATAATTGAGTGGTCTATTTTCTTTTTTAATAATAAGCGCTCTGGGTGGAGTGGTCGAGCTCATGATATCTTAAAATGTAAGATGATGATTCGATTAACGTGACCATCGATGCTTATGTAGGCTTGGCATGGAATATTTCGATAACGAATTGTATGTATTTTTTTTTTCCTTGATGGTGTGGAATTTATAGTAACTATATTTTTGGCATGTTGAGCGTAATTATCGATTTACCCTTTATTTTGTTGTTGCAGATCATTTTGTCCCATATTGAAAAATGCATACAGTTAAGCCTGTGGTTATATAATATAGTGTTGTTATCTGTTAAAAATTAGATTACAAGCTACAAAGTTCTTGCTCTTGTAATTTATTTTCCGTATAAAAGATGCTAGTTCCTTGATTTTATAAGAATGAAACATGTATAAATCGTATATTTTTTATTGGAACATGGCGAACTAAGCCGTCGGATATATAAAAGAAATATAAGTACATAATCATTTGGGCTTTGAATTGAAAGCCATACATCATATCTCCAATACAAAGATTCTTTTCGATTTGTTAGATTTGGAATATTAATACCAAAGATCCTTTATTCGAATTCAAAAGGGTCAACATGGATTCAATTGGCATCTTTCCTTATAGTTCTTATTTCCAATTTCATTAATTTTCTAAATAGAATAGTATCCCATTGCAAAAACAATGGGCGGAAAAAATTATATAATGGTTGACAATTGCGTGCTTGTCTGCCTCTCCACTGAGGCACAACAATCAGCTTGCAATTGAGTCATGTTTATTTAACAAATTCAACGCAAGAATGAGATTAATCTTGTCATGGAAATCTATATCAACGTACAATATTTCCAACGCTAAATTAAAGTAAGGTCAAATCTCTCTTGCACTTTCAAATATTCATTTTCCAATTATGGGCCATGTCTCACCTTGTTTTCCGACCACCCCCTACTTTACACGTTTCTTTATATTAGTTTAATATATACGTTCTTATTCAGAATCATTTTAACAATGCTTATCAAATTAAAAATCATGGGGGCCTAGGGTTTTAAATTTGACACCCACCCGAGAAAAAGAACCTTCATGAGGAGGACACACACACACAAACACACATATCTATTATGGTTATATGGCTTTACACAAGACCTTTAATGATCACATATATGTCTTTGGGGTCCCCCCAAGACGAGGTATAAATGAAATAAATGATAGTGGAGTCTTCACTGCTATAGTTGTGTTACGCAAGTTTATTTTGTTATGACATATATGGGACCTAATTAACCACTTCCGCCGTTAGCTAGATTTTGTAATATTTAGTTCATGATCACAAAAACAATCATATAGTCCTGCCATAATGTTGAAAAGCAATGGCTAATCTATAATCTTATATAAAGAAAGAGGAGGGGTTGCTGTAAATTGGTCTGTCAAAATTGATCAATTAAATTTTTTCTACTTTAATTACTATTAAAAATAAAAAACTTATTACATAATAATAATCACCTCGTTTTATTTTTAGTCTATCAATTATTAAATAAAACTTAGTAAACCACGTGAGCTTTAAAACTCATAATAACTACACCATTCTATTTTTAGTATGTAATAGGGGTAACTCCCACTAAATCCCCATTCCCGTATTTTCTATCAACTAACTCCACATTCCATATTATGTATTATCAAACTACCTAAATCAAAACAATCTTACACATAACTCCCCATGGACGATTTTGCCCCTCTATTATTGTAGTACCAATATATGTATGTTTGTAGTACCTCATGGACGATTTTGCCCCCTCTATTAATTTCCACACCCTTATCCAACCTTGTAGTATCAATATACGTATGTTTGTAGTACGAATATATTAATGTTCGTAGTACTATTCCGTGAACCCATGGACGATTTTGCCCCTCTACTAATTTCCACACCCTTCTCTTTCCTTACCCAAACTGTAGTACCAATGCGTATGTTTGTAGTACGAATGTATGGATGTTCGTGGTACCATTCCGTGATCTAATGCAGTACCATACGTAGTTACTTGTAGTATATTTTCCGTACCTGTGCTTAATTATCGCAACTCCTACCCTAAATTGTAGCACCAATATACATATATCTGTAGTACCAATATATAGATGTTCGTGGTACCGTATTGTATGCTAGTGTGGTGCCAAGAGTAGGTTACTTGTAGTACCAATATCTATGGTAACCGTCACGACTAAAAAAATTCAGATGGCTTCGGAAAATTCCTTACCAAAACTTGAAGTACCAATATACGTTGTTTGTAGTACCAGTGTATAGATGTTCGTGGTACCATACCGTGAGTTAGTGTGGTACTCGTAGGCTATTTGTGTTGAGCACATGGTACCAAAAAAGATACCACAAGTAACCTACGTATGGTACGACACTAGCTCACGGTATGGTACCACGAACATCTATACATTGGTACTACAAGTTTGGGTAAGGAAAGAGAACGGTGTGGAAATTATAGAGGGGCAAAATCGTCCATGGGTTCACGGAATAGTACTACGAACATCTATACATTGGTACTACAAACATACGTATATTGGTACTACAAATATTGGGCAAGGGGTCTGTGGGTGTTGACAGGTTTTTTGGTAATATTGTTATTTTTATAAGGCTAAAATCGTCCATTAGGTAGCTATGTGAGAACGAGGGAGTTAGTTGATAGATAGTTTGAGAAATGGAAATTTAGTTGTAGATTGCCTATATAATATAGCAAAATCCACTAATAATTATTTTTATATTTTTGCACACACACATGGTGTGTTAAAAGTAATTGTACTAAGAAAACCCTTAAGACCATAACTGATTAGCTTCCGCATGCTGTAATGCCTTATGATTCAATTCTTTGTATAGCAGCGTCAGTAATTACTTTTAACCTTATGATAAAACAATACCATAGAACAAAGTCGAATAATTGCCAATGGTATAATAAAACCCTACATAATTGGGCCAGCAGTTTATGTTTATGATAGTAACTACTGCATCGGAAAGTACGGACCACTACTGTTCATGTCTATGACATACACCTCTTTACCTTATTTTTAGACTAAAAAAAATGTTCACATACATTCCCCGGTATTTATTAAATAGATATATATATATATATATATATCCTTTAATTTTCTCATATAGATGTATAATTCTTGTCGATTGGAAGATAAGATACACGTAAAGTAGGGACCCTATGCGGTCAAAATGATTTCTTGTTATGGAATATTAATACGATGTAGTATACATATACGTTGTACAAATTAAGATGATATTCTGAAAAAACACAAACACAAGACGCCAAGAATAGTATATTTAGAATATAGAATATGGCTTTTTCATCACGAGCATCTCCAACACAAAAATGAAGTACGTCTTTACTCCAATGGGACTCTATATCTGACACTAATATTGCGTTGATTAGCATAGGTACTCTAGATGTAGAGTACACACAATTTTCAACACAAAAATTGTGTTGTACTTTCTATTTATTTATAATTTTTTTTTAAATAAAAATATTTTAATTATATTTAAATATTTGAGTTTCTTATAATAATAAAAGTAAAAATATATTATTCCTATTATTTATTTATATTTCGGTTTAATTTAATAAAATAATTAAATAATTTGTTAAGTTTATAATTTAGTAAATATTAATTATTATAATTTGTTGACTTTTTTTAATTACTATAAGATAAAGTTTAATATAGGAATTTGATTTTAGAGTAGAAAATAGAGTTAATGGGTTGGAGAGAAAATTAGTGTAGAAAGTAGAGTTTATGGGTTGGAGTAAAAACACTGTAGCAGCTGTAATATTGTGCAGAATCAACTGTATTTTCATGCTGCGGGTTGGAGATGCTCTTAAAACACAATATGTATAATAGAGTTCGATCTTACCCAGTCTGCATTGGTGATGTACATATGTATAAAAGGTATTGACGCTCATTAGTCAATTAGAACAAAACAAGTACAAAGATTATATTTTTAATTTCTTAAAAATTAGTTAATCCCACTAAAGGAATTTATTAGCAAATATTACTGTCGAAAGCTTTGTCTTTATCTATTGGCAAAGACCAATTGGCAAAGGGAAACAAAGAAACACATTCATCTAAATCTAAATAAAGAGGGAGAAATAAAAAAAAAAGATTTAATTTTGCTCTTTTTTTCTTACCAAATCTTCCCCTCCACTCGCTTTAATTGACCAACTCGGGCAGGTCTTTGGGGCAGCTAAATGCGTCGTTTCAATGCATACAATTGCGCAAAACGACCTGCCCCTTTTGCCCAACTGGGCCATTCTTGGAATCTGGGATGGAGATTAAAAAGCAAAGCAAAAACACACACACAGATAACAATGCGGGTGTGTGTGTGTGTGTGTGTGTGTGTGTGTGAGATGGAGTGTAGGATGCACTTTATTTATTCTGTTCAAACTTGGACGCTTTTGCTGTTACTGTAGGGCTACTAATAACGAGGCTGAATTCCGAGAGTTATTAAGAAAAAGAAATAGTAGGGAGAAAAGTAAAAGAAAGAAACATTGGAAGTTTATTTATTTATTACATGCCCCCTCTTTCTCGCTCTTCGTGCCTGATTATAACGTTGTTTTGTTCTTAAGTTGCTCTTGTCTCACACTTGTATCATTGGCGTGTATGGTTTCACTATAACTCACAGTCACTTAATCACATTTCAGTGTGTGTATTCTGCGCAGTGAAAGAATACAGAAAAAAAAAAAAAAAAACGAGTCTTGGTTGCATTCTCTAATGCCCACAAGCTAGATTGCTGAAAAAAAAAAAACTATTGTGCTTTCCTTATTTTTCTGACTGACCTTCAGCAAAGATTTGGGTGGTGCTTAGAGAAAATACTGCGAGTGATTGCATGAAGGAATCGGAAGAACAATGACCGATGATAATTCGCTGAAAAGCAAGGTAGTTTTTGGGTGTTATTTCCTTTAAAAAAAATCCGATCTTTGGTTCTACTTGTGTACTGATACGAGATTCTGGCCTTTTGAAGCTTTCGTGGGCAAGAAAACTGGTAAGAAAATGGTTCAATCTCAGGTGCAAGAGTGAGCAGATCGTAGCTGATGAAGCTGTTTATGCTGGTAAGTGTTTACTTTTCCGTCGAACTACAATTTTTATTTAAAAAAAAAAAAACTTCGTTCACTGTTTAATTTTCTTGGTTTGTCTTTCACCGATTTGTCCTTTTGCCGAGAACTGTCTTCTCTGTTTCAGCCAATACTCAGTTAATGCATCATACATTTTCTTACAAATCACTTCCTTTTCTTGAATATTAACCTCATTATCATCTTTTTTTTTGTTTTTTCAAGCTGGTGATGTTGAATGGAGAAAGAGCTTCTCCCAAAGAGAACCTTCAACAATCAAGAAAATCCGCACAGGTTAACTGCATCACATATCTGAAATTTCGATAAAATTAACAATGCATATGCCTAATTTTTGCTCTACTTCGCAGAGAAATCGTCGTCGAGAAAGTTAGAACGATCATTATCCCGCTCGCGCTCTTGCTCGCGGCGAGGCCGAGGCTATCTTGATCATCCTCAGATCATAAATATCCAAAACTATAGGTCTTCTTCCTCGCTCATTTGTAGCCGTTTTCGAACAATGAAGCTCTTATCCTTCACTCCCTCTGTAATAAATTCTGGTAAAATTGTTGCAGCGTCTTCGTCTCAACATGGAACGTCGGCGGAAGATCGCCGCATAACAACTTGAACTTAGACGATTGGCTCCACTCTTCTCCTCCCGCCGATATGTACGTCCTTGGGTACGTATTTTTTTTTTTCAATTTTCTTTCTTTTTTTCTTCTTCTTTTTCCAAGACCCATTCGATGTTCTTTCTTCCTTTATTACAGTTTTCAAGAAATAGTCCCATTAAACGCCGGCAACATACTCGGCGCAGAAGACAACGGCCCGGCGAAGAAATGGCTTTCCCTAATAAAAAAAACCCTAAATAATTCCCCCGGCGCCGGCGGCGCAACACCATCTCCAATCATCCCAAATCCAATCGCAGAGTACAACGCCGATTTCGAAGGATCTTCCCACAAAAAAGCTTCGGCCTTTTTCCACCGTCGATCTTTTCAGACGCCTCAAAATTGGGGATCAGAAATCGACAGGCGACTCAGCGTATGCGATCGTGTGATATTCGGACAGAGGGCCAGCGATGCTTACTACGCCTATAGGCAGAGCGACTGTTCTTCCTCGGGCCATAGGCCGAGCGATTACTCCTCCGCCCCGCGGCCCAGCGACTATTCCTCTAGCCGTAGGCCCAGCGACTATTCGTGGGGGCAGAGGCCTAGCGATTTTTCGAGGATGGGTTCTGAGGATGATTTTATTACAGGGGATTCGCCGAGTACTGTGCTTTACTCTCCTCCAATGTCTTGCAAGGAAGAAGATTCGTCGAGGTACTCTTTGGTCGCTAGCAAGCAAATGGTGGGGATATTTCTCACCGTATGGGTCAGAAGTGAGCTCGCCGAGCATTCGAGGAATGTTAAGGTTTCTTGCGTTGGCAGAGGTTTGATGGGTTACCTCGGTAATAAGGTAAAGAATCTTACGGAAATGCCTTTCTTGATGAATGTGAATTTGGTAATGAGTTTCCTTTTTTTTGGTGTTTTTATTGCAGGGATCGATATCGATTAGCATGCTATTGCACCAAACGAGCCTGTGCTTCGTGTGCAGCCACTTGACGTCGGGGGAGAAAGAGGGCGACGAACTGCGTAGAAATGCAGACTTTATCGAAATACTTAGGAAGACGAGGTTCCCGAGGGTTGGCGGGGCGAATAACGACGAGAAATCGCCAGAAACTATTCTCGAGCACGAGTAAGAAAAGCCCTTCTTTTTTTTACGTTAAAGTTCGAATCTTTTTTACTCGGGTCTGAACTATTACTCGTGAATCAGCCGAATAATATGGCTGGGAGACCTCAACTACCGAATAGCTCTGCCTTACCGATCTGCAAAAGCTCTCATCGAAATGCAAAATTGGAGGGCATTACTTGAGAAAGATCAGGTTTTTCACCGAACCCTTTTGGTCGATCGATCGAGCGATGAAAGTGCAATTCGATTCGTATTAAATGTTTTTTTTTTCCATCGACAGCTGCGAATAGAGCAGAGGAGGGGACGGGTTTTCGACGGGTGGAGAGAAGGGAAGATATATTTCCCGCCGACGTATAAATACTCGCGCAATTCGGACAGATACGCAGGCGACGACATGCATCCTAAGGAGAAGCGAAGAACGCCCGCATGGTAATAAAACTTCCACTCTTATATATAATACTCTCAGTGTGCAGATGCACGGCGAACTGAAAATAGATTCATGTCTTTGCGAAAGGTGCGATCGAATACTGTGGTATGGGAATGGCCTTCAGCAGTTATCGTACGTTCGCGGAGAGTCGAGGTTTTCAGACCATCGACCAGTCTCGGGAATGTTCTGGGCTGAGATCGAATCCGTCCCTAACAAGCTGAGGAAAAGCATGAGCTTGTCCTCGAGCTCTAGGATAGAGATCGAAGAGCTTCTGCCCTACTCACATGGTTATACAGAACTCTGCTTCTTCTGAGGTGGGCAATCTCTCTCTCTCTCTCTCTCTCTCTCTCTCTCTCTCTCTCTCTCCATAGTAGCTTCTTTTCTTCTAAAGCATGCATCGATGGTCCACAGAATTTGAAGCAAGGTGGCTAAAACCCGAAGAAGGATGGGGACGTTTCCTTGCCCACAAACCAAGAAAGGTGAGTCCTTTTTTCCTCTTACACAATTATCATGCTATGTTGCAACTGTGATCTCTCTTTGAATATCATAAATATATTCTTCTTCTTTTTCCAGTCATTTTGGACAGATGTAGATATCTCAAAAAACGGTTTGTTTGTCAATACCTAAAGTTCGACACCCAAGATTGACAATTTCCCAACTGAGAGGGAGGCAAAAGGTATGACCTTTGTAAACCGTGTTTAATTTTTGTTTGAAACTGAGTAATAGACAAGCTAATGTTACGTACTTACATGCAGGAAACTACACCTGCAAGAACAGAGAAGAGTGCCTAATGGAACCTCAGCAAGACTCTGCTTTTTCTTTTTCATTTCTTTTCTTTCTTTTAAGTCCTATCACTGTATTTAGTTCTGAGAGTCCATGTTTTGTTAGGACAGCAGCAGTGGCTAGAATAGAATAGATAGATCCTTAGACAAGTATAGAGCATATTTAGACGATGATCAGAGTAGGTAAATAATCATTTCAGAGTTAGCATTAGATTTGTGATGTAACACTTCAACTGCTGCTGATAATGATTACAAATAACACATAGTACTGATTTGGGCGCTGCCATGAGCACTCTCCCTCCCCTGCTTCTTTGGCAATGATTTTATACTGAAAAAGTTGCTCTCTCTCTCTCTCTCTCTCTCTCTCTCTCTCTCTCTCTCTCTCTCTCTGAGAAAGTTAAAGGAAAGAAAAGAAGTTGCTTGGACTAACAAAGCAAACGACAAGGGTGCAGAGATTGCTGGTAAAGGCAAGAATGAGCTGCAAATTCTATTTTGTGTTCGAAAGAGGACATATATCGTATGCTGATCTTTGGTATAATTGCAGAAACAACCCCGTGAGTTGTGGTGTTATTCCTAATGGAAAGAAAAAGCATTTCTTTTCTTGAACAAAAATGAGCATGAGTACATTATTTACTTCTGATGATCATATGATGAAGAAGCTTTTATTCAGTTATTATATATGCTCGCGATTCCAATCTAATCATGATTGTTTCAGGGTAATGTCCGTGCCCTTGCTTCATAATTACACTTTTTTTTTAAAATAATAATAAATAAATAAAAGCATCATTAAGCAAAGAGAGAAGGAAAAGAAAAGCTGTAGTATGAGTAAATGAACAGAAAAGAGAGAATAGTACTATATAAAGAGAATAAGTATTCAGAAACTGGCAGGGTAATTATAAGTTCTTTTCTTCTAAACTGCAGGGGAGAGAGTGAATCTGGGAAATCATGTTTTCTCTGGTAAAAGGATAAAAAAAAAAGTTATTAATTATTTTTTGTAAAAGAAATAGAATATGTTGGGATGGGATCTCTACTTTTGATGATTACTTGATTAAGACAGAAGCCTGCGCCTGGTTTGAGGTCAACTTGCTATCAACGGCAGCTTTTCTATTACACAAAAACATATTCCGCCATGTGAAGAAAACAAATAACGATGAAAACTGAAATATGAAGATATAAAGAATAAAATAAGGAAGGGAAATAAATCTTTATATTCTTTTCCTAGAAATAAAGCGATCAACCCATTCTATATACAGCAGCTATTAGTCATATTGGGCTAATGCATTCCAGTTAACACAAATCGAATTAATGTCACAATGTTTGGCGATTATACTTTGCTGAAGAGTAATATCTTTCACTGTTTGAATCTTGAATTTTAGCCCAATAACTATGTTTCATTTTGAAGTGTATATAAATAAAAGCCCAACGTAGCCTTCTAGTTCTGGCTAGGATTTTATTTTATCAACACTTTCTGGGATTTTCCAAGATGTCCAAGTATTATATGTATATCCTATATAAACAAAGATGACGCACGAGTTTCCTCAAGTCCAAGGCCCATATTTCGCTGAATTTGCATTCCCATGTACCAAAACTTGATAGCGATCATCGGTCAAATCACGTACCATAATTTGTTGGGGCAATTTTAGTTCAATCCCTGTTAGGGCCTAAATTTAGAATTTAGATCCTGTCAGAAAAAAATTAGTTTTAAGGATCTCATTTGTTCAGTAACACATTATTGTACTGCAGTAACACTTCATTGTTCTGCAGTAACACTTCATTGTTCTGAAATAACACAAAACGATAGTCCCGATAACATTCATATTTTAGGTCATTATCCCTAAATGTTTTTTAAACTAATGTTTTTTCGATAAGGGGTCCTAACCTATTTTAAATATTTTGGGGCCTAAAATTTATATACCTTATTTGTTCTACTTTTTCATGCTCTCTAAATCTACAAACTCGATTAAGAAGGCAATTTAATTATCTTCTATTGAAAATTAACACATTCGAAGTAACTCTATTACTCGCGGATAAACTTCACAAACATACAATGCATTAATTCCTTATTATTCTGTCTACATGCATCGATCAAAATTTATATTACACGTCGTCCTTATCCGAATATCAACCTTCAGTTGTTTCTCAGTTTCCATCCACCATAAAATTGTCGTTTTGTACGAACAGTCTGCTCCTATCACGTGATAAGCACGCCGATTCATAACGACGGAAGGAAAAAAATGGGTTAATTCCTTATCGGACCCTGTCAACATTTCAACTTCCTCTTAAATACCCCTCGAATTATATCTTCCTTATAAGTTCTCATTGAAAGTTTATTCCTGTTCAGTACCTAAAAACCTCACATTAAATGGACGAAATACCCCTGTCTCACATATTCAAAAAAGCTGAATAATTATTTTCACGTGAATTATACCAAAAAATCGTTATTATACCAACAAATTAGACATTGTACCAGAAAATGTTGAAATTATACCATATGTTTTCGTTATTATACCAGTAAATAGCGTTATTATAAATTATAGCGAAATTGGAGGTAATTATACCAACTGATTTTGAAATTATACCAGAAACTGTAGAAATTATACCACATGTTTCGGTTATTATACCAGTAAATAACGTTATTTGAATTTTATACAGTGAAATTGGATGATATGCGAACTGATTTTGAAATTATACTAGAACTGTAGAAATTATACCAACTGTTGACGTAATTATACCAACAAAATTGCACACTATATCATTAGGTATAATAATGATAACAGTTGGTATAATTAGAATAACAGTTGGTATAATAATCAAAACAGTTGGTATGATATCCAATTTAATATCAGGAAAGGGTATTTCCGTCCGTTCACTGTTTAGGGGTATTAAACACACCGTTTTGTAGATGGGTACTTAACGGGAAGAATTTTTCGTAGGGGTATTGATAAGGAAGTTTAGTTTCTGACAGGGTCCGATAAGAAATTTACCCAAAAAAATCCATTCTTTGAGCTTTCGTCTTCAATATGTCTGATGATGATCCCATGCGTGCATGCAATATGCTCTGTTCCATTCCACGTGTCAGCCATGCACGATCTTTTTTCCTGCCTATAAATACATACTCTGTTTCAAATGTTCGATTAATTACAGCATCGTCTATAGTAAGGTTTGAAGCTTAGCCATCAAAAAGATGAACACAAAAGACTTTGCGCTTTTGCTCTTCTTCACTCTCCTCTTTCTCCTTCCATGCCACGCAAATCTCCATCACCAGCGAGAGAGAGGAGGAGAAGGTGAAGGAGGAGAAGAGCCTTCAGCCGACGAACAGCTCTTCCTCTGTTTGATGGGCTGTACAAAACAGAGGCGGCAGCTCAACGGCGACGACAGGGAATTGAGCGCCTGCGAGAGGAAATGCGTGGACGACTATCAGCAGAGGAAGAGAGAAGAAGAAGAAGAGTGGCCCGAACATGGCCGGCGAGGCCGACAACAAGGTACTACTCTGTTTTCTTTTTCAGCCTTCCTTTATCGTGCTCTGTTTTTTCCGGCCGGCTGATCACGGCTGCGTTGAAAGCAGGGGAAAGCCCTGCAATAACGGGCGAGGGCGACCCTCAGCTACAGTACAAACAGTGCCAGAGCCGATGCGCTGGGCAGCACAGGCAAGGCCAAGAACGGCGGTACTGCCAGCAGGCGTGTCAGTGGGAGCTCGAGCGGCGGCAGCGCGGCGGCGCCGGCGGCGGTACGAATGCGAAGAGGACGGAGAAGGAGAAGGAAGGAGGAGAGAATCCGTACTACTTCGAGTCTCAGAGGTTTTCTTCGAAGTACAGAACAGAGCATGGGCACATAAGGGTCCTCGAAAGGTTTACCAAGAAATCAGATCTATTACAGGGGATAGACAACTACCGCCTGGCGGTCCTAGAGGCCAATCCAAACACCTTCGTTCTCCCCCATCACACCGACGCCGAGTCTGTCTACGTCGTCGTCGGAGGTAAGTTTTCTGCTAAAATGTTGTTAATACAGAGCTTCTGTGACTTCTTTTTTCTTTCCTGCTCATGGCAGGGCAAGGAACGATAAGCTATGTATGGAGCAATCAGAGACAATCCCACAACGTTAGGCGCGGAGATGTGCTGAGGATTCCATCTGGGTCGATGGTGTACTTGACTAACGGAGACGACAACGAAAGGTTATACGTTTTGAAGCTATTACAACCTGTGAACACTCCTGGCAGATTCAAGGTACACCTTTTCTTTCTTCGCCTATGTTATTAGCTAGTTTTCTTTTCTTGTCGGTGATGTCACGGCTCGTCTTTGGTGCATGTGAAGGAATACTTCGGCGTTGGAGGTGAAAACCCAGAATCCTTCTACAATACATTCAGCAACGAAATACTTGAAGCTGCCTTCAATGTACGTATCAATCGAAAGATTGAAAGGGAGCTCTGTGCGATTGAAGATCATATCGCATCTTTTTTTTTTTTTTGCAGATTCCAAGAGATAGATGGGAAAGGCTCTTCAAGCAGCAGAGGAAAGGGGTCATCATCAAAGCCTCCAAAGAACAAATCAGGGCACTTAGCGGCGGCGGAAGAAGAACAGGGCAAGAACAAGGATCACAGTCTTGGGCACAACCTATCAATGTCTTGGAACAAAGTCCCACCTTTTCTAACAGAAAAGGACAGATCTTCGAGGCAAATCCCGACAGATACGATCAGCTCAAAGAATTAGACGTCTCAGTCATCTTCACAAACATCAACAACGTACGTACGGTTTGCAGAATCAGTAGTATAGTACTACTATTCATCAATCTTGACTGATTCTGAGAATTTTTTTTCTGGGGGGTTTTTAGGGTGCGATGATGGCGCCATTCTACAACACAAAGTCGACGAGGCTGGTCTACATAGTGGGAGGCAGCGGCCAATTCGAAATGGCGTGCCCTCACATCTCTGCTTCTCAGAGCAGAGGAGAAGACTCGAAACAGGGGAAGGGAAAGGAGGGGCGGGAAAAACAGGGCGGCGTTCATTACGAGAAGGTGAGCGCGCGCTTGTCGGTGGGCGACGCCTTCATAGTCCCGGCGGGCCATCCCGTCGCCGTCGCCGCTTCTCAAGACTCGAGCCTTCAGATGGTCGTCTTTGGGACGAAGGGTTCCTTCAACCAGCGCCATTTCTTGGCCGGCCGAGACAACGTATGGAGCCAGGTCGAGCCCGAGGCTAAGGAGCTGTCCTTCGACGCGCCGGCGAGGGAGGTCGACGAGGTGTTTGGGAGCCAAGAGGAGTCTTACTTCGTGAGTGGGCCGCAGCAGCAAAAGGGGGCGAGCGCCGCGTCGATCTTGGACTTCGTTGGCTTCTGAGTTCTGACGAACAAAAGCTGTTTAATGGAAAGGGTTTTCGGTTTTTCCCACGATGTTGTGTAATTATTACCGTCATCGACGTGTAGATGAATAAGGGAAGAGCTGTTGTATGTATCTATCGTTGTATATCTACTTAGTAATGTACTTGAAAAAATGCGCCTGGTAAACTCTCCAAGCTTTTACATAATACAGTAAGACCAACTCCAGCCGTACCCAAAAACTCAAAACCCATACCCATTTATGCTCCAATGGTACTGGAAAATGAAACCCAAATGGGTTTTGTGGATTTGTTTTTTTTTCGACGCAATTATACGTTTGTACTGTTCATATACCAAAAATTTTGCTAAAATTAGATTTTGGCCCAAAGTGTTATTTAATTATACTTAAAGTCCTATTGGTAAATTACATTTTCGGCCAAATGTTTTTTATTTATTTCAAAGTGTTATTATTATTATTATTATTATTATTATTATTATTATCATCATCTTCTGTTACATATTATTATGGTTTTTATTAACATTATATTATATTATCATTATTATACTATTATTCATCATCATCATTATCATTAAATTTATGTAATTTTAATTATGAGTTGTACAATAACACAATTATAAAATTTAAAAATCATGTCACTGAAAGAGAACGATACATAACACACTAGTACGAAAATAACAATGTATTACATGCAGTAGAAAATAACAATTTAAAAGCTGTATATTGTATTTTTATTTTCTAATAAATATTTATTTTTCAGCTTTTATGTGTACTGTTTATCAATTTATAAAAATATGCATTTTTCCTAATCGAATTAATAGTGTGGTCTAAGATGTAATATGACAAAATATGTGGTTAATATAGAAAAGTAGTAAAAGATGATGTGAAAGAGAATATTCTAATAATATTCTTTTGAGTTTGAGAATGAGTTTAACGGTTGGAGTAGAATTACTGTTTGATGTGACATTTACTGCAAAATGGGTTTATAAATGGGTTTTTCGGTTGGAGATGGCCTAACACAAGTCAAAATAGTAGCCTGGCAATAATAACATGAAGATAACTGCACTTGATATGACTAGAAAAGACATGTAATCATCATCATTCGATGGTCTTCCATTTGATAGAAACAGCGTTGGCCTCATTCCAGGCGGTGTCATCCTTGGTATTATGCCATCATCTGAGGGCTTTTGTCCGAACGGATCTGCAAACAACGTTCACTTTTTTTCTGTAAGACGACGTTCGATTTGCAGAGAAAAGTTGAATCTTTTTTATTTGGTTACACGAGGCATATTTTTACCTAGAGGACTATGAGGAGATGCAGCGCCTGGGCTGTTTTGAATAGGTCTTCTCTTTGGATCTGACAGGTAGATAGCAGTAGTTGTCTGAATCTTACAATTCTTGACCCGAAAAAATTCGATTAACTCCTTACCAGAAAAAGTGTTTCGAGAAATCATTACCTGGAGGGGGTGGAGCAGTAGCTGCAATCAAACAGAGCACATCGTCAAAATCAAGATACACACAAACACACAGAGCAGAATGCATTTTTATTACAGTACTACCTTTACACTCGAGAGGGACGCCTTGCATCTTACAGGCGCGAGGAAGAGACATGGCAAGTGTTCGGTTAATGGGAACATTAAAAGATACGCCGCCTGTAATAATAAGGCAAAGGCAGTTCTGACCGTTTGCAGTTAGCTGCTTGAGCGATGAGCAGCAGTTTGACGCCGGCGACGAACCACCCTTGTTCTTGTTGTTGCCTTGGGCGGCGGTGGTGACGAAGTTAGTGCATGGATTGAAGCTTTCGATCATCGCCTTCGTGCATGTATTAGACTTAGAGCTGCTGTTTTGAGCGCCTACGGCGAGGAAGAAGAAGAAGAAGAAGGTGGCGAAAATGGTTAATGATAATAGTAACTGCGAACGAAAGGTTGCGTCGTTCATTTTGATTGCTTGGGAAGAAGGCGATATGATTTTTTGGCAGATTTTTATAGTGGTGGATTTTAGAGGGCTCAACTACTTCACCATTGTCGTCTTATTATATAATCTTTGGACTTAAACAAAGTCGTCTGTGGTTTGGAAAATATTCTCTTTTTATCGGACTTTGTATCTGTAAGAACTTGATGCTTTAGTCATAACCAGAGAGGAGTTAGATGAACGAATGTATATTCTTGTACTCTACGGTACCTGTTATGTATTTTTTGATTAATATTAGACATTCTTTTCTCTAATATAAAAGTGAAAAAATAAAATTAAAAAAATAGGATAGATGTAAGATGTTCGATCAATTCGCTTTGCTATTTTGGTTGTCGATTTTCCGTAGGCCAAATCTTGACAAAGCGGCAAATAATTTTAGTGGGCAACGAGCAATTATTCATTGACTATGGTCAGTGGGCTACAAAGATATGTAGTTATTATGGGCTTTTCTCAATAAGAAAATGTCCGTCAATGAAGTTTGGGGTTTTTTCTTTTTTCTTTTCGAACCAAAAAACAAAAACAACATAATATAACGTACTTGAATTTATATCTATCATCAATTGTGTTGTGTTGACGTTAGTTATTACGATAGCTCCTTTTTAAGTTTCATGTAAAGTGTTACTTGACATTTGTTTTAGTTGAACGTGTAAGTTGTTGGGGCATGTTTGCATTGAATCAATTGTCAACTAAGTCGGGTTATTTGATTATATATCATGATACAGCCTCGCAATCAACTGCTTTGAATAAATATCGTATCGACCTCCTTTTTATTTAAGCATGTTATATGGATTACAAGCCACACACTTGGGAAATCTTGATTATTTTTAGGTATGAACGACTCTTATTGTGTCTTCCGTCACCACAACCTCGTTAATGCCGAAAATGATTTAACAGCTATCTTATTGTGATATATATATATATATATATATATATGTATATGTATATATATATATGTATACATATATATGTACATATATATATATATATCACATTCAGTATAAGAGGTGTTTTTTGGATACTAGCATCTTGACCATACATGTATACTATCAGGACAGTTGAAGGTTTAAATCATTCTTACAATGATAATTAGGTATTTTTTCAAGACTTTAACAAATCTAAACTATGTATGGAGATTGTGTTTTGCTACAACATCATACCATCGATTCTTGGACATTTGTTGTTGTATTGCGTATGTATGGACATGATGTCTAGTCTTAGTCTAGTGCTATAATGTGACAAGAAGATTAACTAATAAGTTTTATTTTCTTTTGCTTTTAATCTGATAACCACATGATTTATTCTCTTTATTTGGAGGAATAACAATATATAGTTTATTAGTCGGCCATAACGCAGGACTACTAATACATGTGTGTTTCTGGGTGATTAAATTCAAGAAATTGTGCAATTTTTCTTTAGCATGTAGGTGGAAAGTAGGGGTTTTCGTTATGCTAACATATAAGACATTTAAAGATCAATTATAAAACTTGTTATAAATAGGGTTTTGTTGTCTGATGATATTTAAGACATTAATCACGAGCCATGTTTATGGAAAGCCTCATCTTATGGATCGACACGTTTGCTGTGTTTAGGGTAATTATACACGCAATATAATATTTCCTCTATAAGACCCCATAATTCATTAAAGTAGCCAGCTAACCATATACTTCTCTCTCCCCCCTTTTTTGTTTCAAGAATATTATAACGATTGCAGCTTTAACAATTGTGATTTCTGATGTGATGATCATTAGTACAAGGTTGTTTTTTATTACCATTAAAATATGTTTACACTTTTGTTTTTGAGATGGATTTGCAGACAATCATCAACTCAGAGTATTTTTCACTTATGTTAGCTTCCCCGACTCATAGATTTAGGAAATTGACATACAATCCAACTCATAAAGATAATTAAAAAAAAAAAAAAACGACACATTATTTGGAGACAATCTTTTTCATGCACGATAATAGTACTACTTTTATACATTTTCACATTATTATACCCTAACATCGACATTGCTTGTATATCGAGAATGCAAATAGTTGTGAGTCAGTTGTTTAATCACACTCGTGCTTTTTTCTGGACTTTTAGGGCACAAACATCATGCACACGAACACATCAGATATACAGAAAATTAAAGAGACATTATCTAAAATTAAAAAACATGTAAACACTATACATACAGATACATCGTATCATTATACATGTAAAGGCAGACAGCTACTAATAATTTATAACTGGCGACAAAGAAAACCTTGGAACATCGTCGTCGTCATATTCCAACTTGAGATGTAACTGCTGAAGTTGAAAAAGAAATCTGAACAGCAGATTTCGACGACGACGATGCACACTGCTGTAATTTCTTGGCAGAAACTTCCTCCTCCTCCGATGATGATGATCTCCTCCTTAACATTTGTCTTAAACTATCAGCCACAAAAGTAGCTGGATCAGACTTTAACTTACCACCGCAGAAAGACATGTGTGCTTGGATAGCTTCGTTAATATCATCGATAATTTTCTGCTGCTTAATGTTAGTGCTGCTCTTCTTTGTCTTCTTCGACGACGACGATGCTGATGATGATCTGTGAAGTTCGTACCTAACAGCTTCTGAGCACAGCCCACATAGCCATTTCCCATCGAAATTAGATTGCACTTCAAGAATGTATCGCTGCGTGCAGTGTTCTTCGAGCCCACAGCAATCGCAGTTTATTACCAGCTCTATATCTGCCATTTATTTCCACAACACACTGATTCTTTTCTTTTCTTTAGTCTTTGAATGTTGATGTAGGAATGAATTGAATTGAGAGGAGTTTGTATATATAGAGTGAGTCGAAGTTTGTTTGTTTGAGGAAATCGGCTTTATGTTCGAAGGGATCATAGCCAGCTGGCTGCGGAATGTTTTGGACATAGTGGGGACAGTTTGATTTGATGCGACAACTTTCAAATATTAATTCTATTATATGATATAGTTTTTTTAGGGTACTTTTCATTTCAGCACCGTACTAATCATTTATGATTCAGGTCCTCCTAGGAAAAATTTTAGTTTTAAGGACGAATTTTCTGCTGTAACACTTCATTGCTCTGACATACCAGTATATTGAAATTTTATAACACAAAACGATCATTCGGTAAAGGTTTCGATCATCTGATACCAGTTCATTTCTGCAGTACCACTCCATTGCTCTGACATATCAGTATGTTGAAAGTTTGAAACACAAAACGATTATTCTACACCAGTTCATATATCTTTCATATCACTTTTTTACACCGCACAAAATGGGTCCCTTAACCTAAAATTTTTTCGGAAAAGATCTGGAGTCTATTTTTGTTGAATTATTAAGTTTCTTCCAATTATATAATATATTTCATAAATGAGTTGGATGTATGTTATACCTAACTCATATGATTATGTCTTTTGATGAGTCATGATATTCTCATTATGTTTGTCATGTTGTAATAATGTGCTTGTATGATGTGTGTTTTATTGTCTTCATGTAATTATTGTGACGTTATATATGTATGCATGATGATGAATGTATTAAGAGGATGTTATGAAATGAAGTTCTAAGAATCATCGTATGATCTTAATATTTAAAGCTACTCTTTTTCTCTTCTAATCATAATCTATCCTTCATTCAAGCTTCAACCTCATATCTTCATCAAAATTTCAACATGGTATCAGAGCATTCTTCTTGAGGGACTTGTGAAAAAAAAAATTACACCGTAGAAGAAAGCGACGAAGATGGCGAGCAACTCTCTAAGCACGGCTGCACGGGGCCTCCGGTTTTCAACGGCGAAAACTATCACATATGGGCAATCAAGATGAAGGCATATTTGAAAGCGCTAGGCCTATGGAATGTAGTAGAAAATGATGAAGAACCGCCGGCCTTACGAGCAAATCCGACGATCGCTCAAATGAAGAAGCACGAAGAAGACTTCGCAAAAAAACCAAAAGCGCTAACATGTTTACACTCGGCTCTCTCCGATACAATCTTCACAAGAATCATGACTTGTGAAAATCCAAAAGAAGCTTGGGATAAGTTGAAGGAAGAGTTCGAAGGAAGCGAAAGGGTGAAGAGCATCAAACTCTTAACATTGAAAAGAGAGTTTGAAATGTTGAAGATGAAGGATGGAGACTCGGTGAAAGATTACTCTTCCAAGCTTTTAGATCTTGTTAACAAAATAAGGTTGACGGGAGAAGAGTTCAACGATGCAAAGGTGGTGGAAAAGATGATGATAAGCCTACCTTCAAAATTTGAGGCAAAGATTTCGGCTATCGAAGAATCATGTGACCTCAAGACTCTATCCGTTGCGGAGCTCATTAGCAAGCTTCAAACTCAAGAGCAACGAGCAAACATGAGAGAAGAAGATACAACCGAAGGAGCTTTTCCGGCCTTTAAAGTGAAGATCAAAGGAAAGCAACTAGTAAAAGAAGGCACAAGCCAAGATGAAGGCAATGATGATGAAGATCAAGGTGCTCATAATTACAAATACAAAGTAAAGCCGAACTGATCATGCAGAATATGCTTTAGAAACAACCACGTCGAAAGTGATTGTTGGTACAAGGAAAAAGGCGCAATCCGGTGCAACTATTGTAAGAAAATGCATCTTGAAAGGAATTGTCGGCTTAAAAAACAAGACAACGTTCAACCACAACAAGCCAACGTCTCCGATGATCAAGAAGAGGCTAAAGAATGGCTCTTTATGGCGACTCCCGAGGAGAAAAGTGAGCAAACATGGCTCATTAATAGTGGTTGTACAAGCCACATGTGTAAAGATGAAAGATGTTTGTGAGCTTGGACAAATCCATCAAGACGAAGGTACGACTAGGAAATGGCAAAGTTATTGAAGCCGAAGGGAAGGGATCGATACCGGTCAAAACAAAACGAGGTACAAAGTATATACCCGAAGTTCTCTTTGTTCCTCATCTAACTCAAAATCTTTTGAGTGTGTCGATAATTATGGAAAAAGGATACTCTCTTTTATTCAAAGGCAACGCATGTGTTGTCTATGATCCGAATGATGTGATTTTAGCTAAGGTGGCTATGGTTGGGAAAAGCTTTCCTATGAAGTTCAACGAAATACGTGAAGATGTTAATTATGTTTCACATGATGAAGACGACTCATCTCCCGACTCGTCTATGGAGTATGAAAAATGTATGTATGCTATGTTGGAAACTTCCTCGCTAAAGGAAGTAACTAAGCATGATGAACGGGAACATGCGATGAAGGAGGAGATGGTGATGGGCGAAAATTTTCAGATTCAACATTTGGCTCTCAATCCAGAAGTCTAAAATGAGGAGGAGCACTCCGAAGCCAAAGCTTGTCGTTCATGATGAAGCCGCTGCAAATGTAGAAATCGTCGAAATCAAGTTCCATGCTATTCGACGAGCTAAAGAGGATGATAAGGTAAAATTTGATCAATGTCGTTCTCACGATAAATATACCGATATGATGATAAAGCTATTGCCCAAGGGAAGGCTCAAACGTCCAAGTGCCGTTTAAGCGTCATGAAGAAACTTAAGGAGGAGTGTTGAATTATTAAGTTTCTTCCAAGTATATAATATATTTCATAAATGAGTTTGATGTATGTTATACCTAACTCATATGATTATGTCTTTTGATGAGTCGTGATATTCTCATTATGTTTGTCATGTTGTAATAATGTGCTTGTATGATGTGTGTTTTATTGTCTTCATGTAATTATTGTGATGTTATATATGTATGCATGATGATGAATGTATTAAGAGGATGTTATGAAATGAAGTTCTAAGAATCATCATATGATCTTAAGATAAAGCTACTCTTTTTCTCTTCTAATCATAATCGATCCTTCATTCAAGCTTCAACCTCATATCTTCGTCAAAATTCCAACAATTTTAAACATCTAGGGGTCCTGATTTAGAATTGACACTATTTTTTAAGAGACATCCCCTCATTAAATGTCCAGCCATTTGTATCTATCATTCTGCACTCTTGATTGCAGACAAGAGTCCATGCAAGTAATAAATGTTGAGTACGATGTGTAAATTGTAATAATCTGTTGAAAAGATTATCATTCCACCAATGCAATTACAAAACAAAAACCCAATCTTGAGAATAATTAACAATATAACTTGAATGTGATCACAATCCCTATAAGGCATTTAGTAATGTCAGATAAAAACATGGAGATCAACTCATACAATAATAAAGCGAGCTACAGCGCATTGCATTAAAAAAAATGAAAAGCCGACGAACCAAAAATGATATCATCCAGAAAGAGTTACGACACTTCAATATAATCAAATGATGATGATGATTCAAGCAACAATATTGAGTTTCTTTTATGTACATAGTCTGCTAAAACGAAAAGTAAATGGCTATTATATGCTGGGGAACATTCACAAAATTTAACGCCTGAGAGCCCACGAAGACGAAGCTAATGCCCCATCAACTACATTGTTCTCACTTCCACCTAAATCTATCATAAATAAAACAGTTCAACAATCTTTCAGACATCGATCGTTTTAACTCAGTTCTGCAAGAAAAATCCTCGGTAGCCTTCCAGCAATCATCAGGAATTTGGGCTGCGTTCTGAGGTGACATTGTTAGAAACATCGGGCGAACCATCTTCAGTTCCTCTTACACAGTCAAGTTCAGCGTTTTTCAAGCTGCAAGAGTCTGCTGAGCCATAATTGAGTGCATCCTTGTCTCCTACGGCAACTTCATGATTTAGGGAAGAATCTTGATTAGGAAGTTGAATGTTCGATTCTGCTACCGAAATCTCCTCCTCGCTGACAAATGTTGTAATAGATTGACATGCCTTCATCTTCGTCGGGACATCATCAGCTCGGTCATCTGATAGAGAATTGCTAGAAATCTTCGGAGGTATTTCAAAATCTCCAGCGTTTGCCAAAGGCGTTGCATTTCCATTTGGTTTAGTATAGAGATCATCTTTTCCAGACGAGCTATGAGAGAGTTGTTCTTGCTTAGCTTCGACGTCAGCATTAGCAAATCTCTTACAGCTCTTGTCGGACATGCAAGCAGAATCTGAATCAACTCTGTCTAGACTTGCGGTGTCGAGAAACACTTCATCGCTTCCATTTGCTGATTTATTGCACTCCAAAGAAGAATTTATGCTGGTCTCATTACGAGCCGTTGTGGGTTGAAGTCGAGACGTTTCCTTACCTGTGGAAAGAGAATAGGCAGAATTAGAGACACGGAAACCATAGCTGACTAGAAAAGCGTTACGTTAATAGTTTTCAATCTTGTCAACACCGTCTACTAACAAAGACTTTAAATTCTTTACTACTAGAAGAATCTAATACCGTGAGAAGTTTGACGATTAGCCAACTGTTTCTGCAACATATTTGTTCCTGGGAAAACCAACATATTGGTGGATTTAATCTCTTTCCTCAATGCATCGTCAAGTGGATCGAAACCGAAAGCTGTAGTCCATGTGTTCCTATGCTCTGATATTGAAGGAATCACCAAATGCCCAATGTTGAGGTAACCAAGCTCCTGTTATATTGCATTGTATTCAACAACTGTCCAAAATGTGAAGCCAATCTCACTACATATCCTACCATTTCAATCGAAGATAGAAGGCGTCGGCACATTCCTTGTCGTCTGTACATTTCTCGAGTCCCAATGAACGGCATCTCAGCTAGAAGTGCTCCATGGATCCTATTAAGGAGATAGAGAATAACCATTATGATCAGAGTGGCTTTTAAATTGGACCACCAACATATGACCCATAATTGTGAACGGTTAAGCATTATGTTATTACCGTATCGATGCTGCAGCAACTATTTCATCTCCCCGCTCTAAGATTACTGTATAGAATCCTCGATAATTCAGCCGATTGAAATTGGATCTACAGTAGAAGAAAACTACTTTAATCAATACAGTGATAATGTAGATAGGTATAATAGGCCTACTGAGCATGTTGAGAAGGCGAACTTTACTTGCTCTTGTGTGATATATAACACAGTTGCTTACCCACAGTTACAGACAACGTTATGAATTGTGTTAATCCCACTCCTCCTGTCAATGATTGGCAAGAAACATTCGTCCATAACAGACAATGCAACAGCTAACTTGGAATTGCATTCAACCATAAGAGGATATCCACGATCTGAGGTGTCAGAAATGGCTGATCGTTGAATAAGAGACCATGAGAATCCCCCTTCCAGCTCGTGTTTGACACCGATTACCTTTTGCAAATGATTGTAGAGCTGCAGAACCAAAACATTGCTAGAGTGAGAAAATATAATCAAAATCGTCGACGAAATACTCAGAAAATTCACAAGTGAACACAAGTCGCAAGAAGATTTCAACATGGGCAGTCTTTGGGCTAAACCGGGCTGATAAATGCGGAGAAGCTTGAGAAAAAATACCTCTTGGCACCTTATCCCGCAGAAAGATGAAACACTTGAACTCACATCCACTGCCTTCTTACAGCATGATTCATGATCTGCAAGGAAATGCAGACGTAAAAAATCCAATAGGATATATTCATATATATACGAGCTTGAAGAATTCAGGAGCCACATAAAACTGATTTACATCTTCTATCACAGAACGTGCATTTCATCAGTTCATCAGCCTCGTCCTCATTTACTCCTATCCCAGCCCTGAGCCCACAATACTTGCAGGTACAATTGGGACAATGCCAATCACCTGAAGGAAGCATCTGCAGAAAACAGAAAAGTAACTCTAACATGAGTATGCATGAAAATTGATCACACACAGAGTAAATGATATCTGAAAACAGTTGCAAGTTTTTCGAGGGATAAATCAGAGATAGCAGTTTCATAATGGATAAGAGGACACTCATGAGAATATATATTTCAACGCTAAACTCCCAACATACATGGAATTAGGACACGGGCCACCAAATGAATACCTGTATATCTAAACAGACTTGGTGAAAGGTCGAAGGACAACTATCGCAGCAGATCAAATCACCTCCATCGCCGCAAATTCCACAGGTATCGTCATCTGATTCACCACCGTCCACATCAACACTGTAAAAGTCCCTACGAAAGGATTCTGGCTGGCTGTTCCATGCATCAACTTGGCATTGTAATAAAGATTGTCCAGATTCCATGAATATATTCTGAAAAGGCTGCCGTAATTTGCTACCAGCATGCAGCTCAAACTTTGAAACTGTAAGGATTTTACTACAACAACCACATCGGATTCCATCCCTTGTGATCCAACCTTCTAACATCACTCGAGTTCTTTTTTGGTTCATATACTGCACTCTCTCACTTAAGTTTGCCGTGCCAGAGTCAATTAACCAGGCTAACAAGGTTCGTTTCCCATTATATGGAATGTATCCATCAGAATCTGAGTTCTCCCCACGGTCAAACCTGCGGACCAGGAGTGTGCACCTCCCAATTTTTTTACTAGTTCTTCCTTGTAAGATGTTAGAACTGGAAGAAACTTTCTTCGACTTCCTCTTAGGTGAATCATCACTAAAATCATCCTCGCTTTCTTCATACAATTCTTGACAGTTACCTCTTTGTGATTTAGAGTTCTGTTGTCCACAAGAATTTTCCTTATTTTGGTCACTGTCTGAGCTCTCAGCACCATATCTGACAGCCGATATTTTACTACTCTTGGTCAAGCCATCTGCTTTCGTATTCTTTCTTTCTGCTTCATGCATCTTCTTCTTTTTAGTCTGTCTCGTGAGTTTACTTATCAGATCTTCAGAAAGTGGTGCAAATGAGGGAGAGCCAACATCAGATTTACGTTTTCTGCAATCTTCTCCAAGTTGCTTCTTGAGGGCGTCATAAGCCTTAATAATCGACCAAAAGGCAGTTCCACTAGGGTTTATGTACACAGCATCTAAGTAATCTCGGTTCTTCCTAGGCCTGTGATCTATAGTCCACCCGGCATCTATTAGCATTCCTCTTATCTTCTCACGCAACATTTGCTTTTCAGTACTACCACCACGCTTAGCCTTGCTTTCACCAGTAGTATCTTTGCCTTTGACAGGGATAATTTTCTCACGAGGAGGCGACTCTTCTTCCCCCATCCTTTTCGTAGAGCTAAAAGACTGCACATCCAATGGTGCCATCTTAAGCACCGTATCAGTACATACATTGTCCAGCTCTATGTCGTCAATGCATTTACTTGAAGACGGTTTCAACTTTTTCGCTTTCACCATATGTTTCTCTTTAACCTTCTTATTCTTAGCAATGAGCAGACCTTTCTCAGATGGCTTTGAATTGGTGTCGATATGAAGCCATGCCACTGATTCTTTCTTGGCCACTTTCTCTGAACCAGAGCCTTCTCTCTTTTCATCGTCCACATGATCATACTTGGTGTAATAAGATGGCATTGCTAATTTCTTCTTCTTACTTACCATAACCTTCAAAACCCCATTCTTCCCCTGCACTCTTATAGGCTCATCAGTCGCCTCTTGATACCTGAACCGCGACGATGAAATGGGTCTGTGTGTTTCTTCTTCTCCAAATTTAAACCCTTTGTTCCTCGAACAACTATAATCAACTGCCTTAATCCTCCCACTGCTAGAACCATCAGCATACGGGAATTTCTTTTTCTTATTCACAAAAGAATCGCCATTCGACGATCCAGCACCAAAGCCATTCAAATTCTCAACAGAATCATCACGCCCCACTATCCTATACGGAACCTTCACCTGTTCGTTTCTCATATTTTTCTCATCAAAATCACCGTACTCATCGAAATCATAGAAACCCAAACTACTTCTTTTCCTCCCACCACCATTGCCCACTCCTACATTGCCCCGCACATACCCTCTATCCTCAACAATCCTCTTACCTTCCACTGAGACATTCTCCAATCTCTTGCCATTCCTTTCTCTCCTCATGAACTCTAAAGGCTCGTCTTCCTCGCTCGTGCTCGAATCCCTTGCAACCAATCTATGTCTCTTCCTTTCATTGCTACTATCAACGGCCGAAGCCCCAACCCCTCCTCTCAAATCCTTGTTATCTCCTTTATTTTTTATAATCAAACAACCCGATGAAGTCTTCTTCTTCAGAACACCTCCCGACCCAACACGCCGTTCCATGTTCAAAAACCAAACAACGTTAAACCCTTCAAATTCCAATTGAATTGGAGCCCAATTCGACGGAATTTTACAATTACGGCGCCGAGATCATACTATTCAACCCCGATAATCGATTAAACAGAGCCCCATTAACAGATCTGACCCTACACTAAAAACCCAACGAAATCACTCGACAACAGCCGTAGAATTCTCGCAGAAATTGAATCTCTTACCTGGCGAGAAACCGCGATATAATCTAGATAAAAAAAAATAGTTCTAGGATTAGTTTCTCGGATAGAAAATCTTAATAGAGACGAATGAAATTCGATGGAAGGGATTCACAAAGCTAATGGGATCGGCTGGCTTTGTGTATGCGTGTTTGGGCGTCTCTCTTTCTGTAATTATATCTGAGACTGAGAGCTCTATTTGTATTCTCTTGCAGAAATCTACGTAGAAAAAGCAGATTTTAATAATAATTAAAAACACAAGAAAAATCTTAAGTTTGAAGTCCCTTTTTCCGTCTGATTCTTTAATTGTCATTACATCACAAGCCCAGCAGATGAGAACAATATAAATATTTTTCCTTATTTTATGAAATCTGCATTGCTATTGTAGATCTTTTAATTATTCAAAATCTGATTTAATTAAATACAGAGACGATTAGCAATTATATTGTCATTAAATTAGAGTTTATCCGTTGGATTGAATGGAACGGGTTTAAGAAATAAATCACAAATGATTTATTATTGCATGGTTTAGTATTATGACACTACTGCATGGATGTGCTGCACCTGATCAAGAATATACCAGTTTTTCAGTTTATATTTTTTTTATATTTATTCGAAGGGAAATAGACTAAAACCTACTCGAGATATAAAAATGGAAAAGAAATAGCGAAAAAGGAGAGTTTAGTGTTGATATGATTTTACATTGGCAACAAACAAAGCCTACTAAACAATAGTTTATTGTTCTTTAGTTTGGGCACAGACACTCAAAAATGGGCTCGCAGTACTCGTTGATGGATTGGGCTCACCGTTGAGGCCCAACTATGGCCCATTAATGAATCCTACGAGATGAAATTGTTCTGCTTTTTTCTTTTTTGGTAATAAATTTTAACATTCTATTCTATAACTAAGAAGATATTTAACTAACGGATTAAATCTTATGATTATCAAGGGAGCATAGGCGCATGATTATGTTCCGGGACATAGGAACATCATGCTTTCTAACACTTAAACATTAATTAGGTCAGGTTAGTTCATCATATCCTTCCTTCACTATTATAAGCATCATCAAAGCATGAAAATATAATAAACAACCCATGCTTGGATATATTCATGGCCCTTGTGCTGCGTATACGTGCATCCCATCATGCTGACGTACACTTGACATCAGTGGATTTTGAAAAAGATTTTAAGGTATTCATCATTAATATCACAAGTTATTTATGATATATATGTTATATGTATTTGTTCTTGTAATTCGTTATATTTTGATGGTGAGGTTGATGATTGATCAATGCGTCTGTCTTAGCACGCCTTTTGCCTTTTGAGGGAAAGAGAATATATTATGAATGATGAGAGCCACTCCACGCCCAAGATTTAATTTGCACAAGTTTCTGAATTTAATTTGAATAATAATTAAAGAAGAAATATAATCAGCTCGTCCCCGAAACCAAAATTTATGGATTTTGTCACACCCTCAATTATAATTTTTCCATCCATTCCTCCAATGGAAATGAAATAATTATTAACCTTCATCACGCCCTCGATATTCATTCACATCCCACTCTTAGTTACACGTGGGAAAAGTAAACTGTCCTTGGGATAATTTGCTTTTAAATCTCTAATTAGATTAGAAACACAATTCGGAATAAAGTGTTGTAAAGTTTACAACAATATTATGAGGACAAAAGTCGAGAAAAATATAGTAAATTGAGATTGATCAATTGATGGAGTAAGTAGGTTCTTAGTCATTGTCATTTTTTACTTTTTTTTTGGGCGTAAGGGCGACTTCCTGTTTGTGTAATGCCACTTTCCTGTACTTTCCAAACTTTTTATTTATGTACATTAGGACTTGTAGGGCAGAACTAAAAAAAAAAAAAAACTAAGATAACTAAATCTTTGTCTCCATGATTAGTGTCTCTTGGCAAGAAGATCAAATCACGCCACAAAATCAACATTAGAAAACGCAAAACCCTTTTCTGAACTTTCCATTTTGTTTTTCTCTAGAATATTTAGTTGCGAAAATCCATGAAGATTTAGCTCATAGCTACACACAAATATATAAATAATCAACAAAGTAAGGGCATGTTAAGAAAATGGTCGTCTAATAATGTAATATTAAACCCTAGCAAACATACCATAAGCCCACATAATGAATTATACATGTCTCCTATGTGCATTCTTCTAATCCATCTCTCTCATACCTAAATCATCATGCTTCCTTTTTCGATTCCCATGCCAATTTGTAAAAGTTGAATTCTCTTACATTATCTCCCGCACTATATATATCTCAGACTCTACTTCACCTTCTTCACTACTCAACGTATCTTATTATATCCAAAATTCAAATATATCTCTATAACATATCATCGCATATCCATGGGGGACATTGCAATTTCCAGTGAATTAAGCAATGGAAATGGGAATGGCCATGCAGTTGCAGTGCAAAGGAAAAGCTGTTGGTACGAAGAAGAAATCGAAGAAAACTTGCGTTGGTGCTTTGCCCTCAAGAGGTAGTTACTCGTCAATTAAAATATGTTCCATTTCCCTTCTCTAAAATTGCGACACTCCTTACATTTTCGATTTACATATGATATCGAAGTGTAGTATTAGTTAAGTCTTGATATTTAACATTAAGATTTTACATGTGATTTGTCCCTTTTGCAGTATTCTTCATACAGGTGCCTCTCAGTACCAGGACATTCAACTCTTGGACACTAAACCCTTCGGAAAGGTACGAAAATCAATCAAATAGTTCCTTTAAAAAAAGATGTTTTTTTAAATGATAATCGAAATCAATATATTTCTATTTTCAGGCCCTTGTGATCGATGGGAAGCTTCAAAGTGCAGAGATCGACGAGTTCATCTACCACGAGTCCCTCGTTCACCCTGCGCTTCTTCACCACCCCAAGTAATAACAAATAATCTTATTAATTACATATGATCTTCTTTTTCATTAATTATTATATAGAGCCACACTTCAAATTATTACACAATGTCCCTATATATAGTGCAAAGACAGTCTTCATCATGGGAGGAGGCGAAGGTTCCACTGCAAGAGAAATACTAAGGCACAAGACAGTCGAAAAGGTCATCATGTGTGACATTGATGAGGTACGTTATTTTTCTAAGTCATCGTATATACCTATATTACGTCGTATATATTACATCCCATATTAAATTTTTTTTTTACTTATAATACGAATGACAGGAGGTTGTAAATTTTTGCAAGTCACACTTGGAAGTCAATCGCCAGGCATTCTTCGACCCGAGGCTATTGCTCGTAATCAACGACGCTAAGGCCGAGCTTGGAAGGCGGGAAAACGATGAGCTTTACGATGTAATAATTGGAGACTTGGCTGATCCTATCGAAGGTGGGCCGTGTTATAAGCTCTATACGAAATCTTTCTATGAACAAACTGTCAAGCCAAGGCTCAATCATGGCGGTATTTTTGTCACACAGGTTAGTTTTTTTTTTTTTTTTTCCAATTAATTATGATTTCCTTTTTTAAATCCATGCCTTTACTATGATCATATATATATGCAGGCAGGCCCTGCTGGGATTTTCAGCCATACTGAAGTTTTTTCTTGCATTTACAATACTCTGAGGCAGGTTTTCAAATGTAAGTTTTATATGTATTTTAATCTAATTGAAAATCATAAGTCAAATAGATTTAAAAAAATGTACTTTTTTTTGCCGAATGAATTGCAGATGCTGTGCCTTATTCTGCTCATGTCCCTTCGTATGCTGACACTTGGGGTTGGGTCATGGTAATGAATATACATTGATTAATAGACTAGCTTGTATTACGAAATACATGTATATTTCTTGTAAATAATAGCTGACTTTAATAAAATTATCGACAGGCGTCGGATTCTCCGTTCGTATTGGACGCCGACGAATTAGACGCGAGAATTAAGCAGCGAATCGAAGGGGAGAATCGATATATCGATGGAAAAACATTCGTTTCGTCGTCCATATTGAGCAAGGCCGTTAGAAAATCGTCAGCGCCCCGCCAACTCTATTTCTTTATTAATACATAGTCTGCATGTTGTAATAATAATGTAGTGATAAGATTGGAATTTGTTCTTTCTTGCAGGCTAGATAACGAGACTCACGTCTACACAGAAGGAAATGCGAGGTTCATTTACGGCCATGGGAATTTCGGCACCTAATTGAAAACTTAAATCCAAGATTATATCCAAGGAAGTGCAACGGAAATATTTAAAAAAGGATGTGTGAAAATATATTACCGTTAAAACCGTTCCTTGTCTGTCTTTGATTCTCGTTGTTGTCTTGTTTGTCTTCGGTCTTATCTTCTGAACTTTCGTTCTTAATGGAAACAATATATACATGAAATGAAATGTTGCTCTCTCTCTCTCTCTCTCTCTCTCTCTCTCTGTATTCAAGACATGTTCAAGACTGAGCACTATTTTGGGGACATAATAATCTGACAACAAAAAGATTTCAATTAAAAAGTCCCACAGATTGAGCGAGCCCACAAAAAACCTGTTTCCTTAATGAATTTTTTTTCAGAGCAATATCTTGTCCGTAGATTATGCTGTCACATGTGGTCCATATATGATGAGCACTATTTCCTTACGTCGGCCATTATTATTACCATTGCAAGCCCCATCTACCTCCTTAAAACGCGTCATCATCTTCTCTGAGAGGTGTTTATATTTATAATATATATATTGTCGGGATAAGCGAGCCAGAAACTCGCCCGAGACCGCGGGGAATGATCGGAGAAGTCGGCCGGTCAAAGCTGGACTGAGAATGAAGAAGAGCTGAAGAAAGAAGTTGACTAAGTGTCGAGCTACAGTTGCCGGTGGATCGAGTTGGCGCGCGATCGGACGGGGGGCATTCAAAGGCTGGAGATTGAATATGGGCCGATAGATGACGCACGAAGTTAAACGACGGCTGGGATTAAAATCAACGAGATGTTGCGGATGATGAATCTCGACCGTGAGATTAAGATCGGACGGCCCTGGACATAGGCGGAGCCAGCATTGGGCGCACCCCACCGGAAAAAAAATTATTAATAATTTATGGTAAAAAAATTAATATTAAGAGTAAATTTGAAAAAAATTATACTTCAGGAACCCCATTGAAAATAAAAAATATTGGGAATGTGGTCAAATTATAATGGACCCCAGTGATTCCACCGGCTGGCTCCGCCACTGGCCTTGGATTAACGCGCGAATTCACTTAAAGAAGTGTCACGCGTTTTATCACTTAGTCACGCGTTAAGCATGAACGACGTGGCGCGATAAGAAGCGTTGGATCATATATGATGGACGGACGAGATAATTCGATCACATTTTAAACATGAACTCAGCTCTATATATTCTGTGTTTCCAGTTTCGACTTAGCTAGCATCTTTGAGAGTGCGTTTCGTAGAGTGAGAATCACAGTGAGTGCTAAACATGAGAGTTGTAGAGGGCACGGCGGTGTACAACTCTTGTGTTGTGATTAATACGAAATGTGTTCGGTTGATCAGTGGACGTAGGCCAAAGTTTAGGGTCGAACCACGTAAATCATGTTTTCAAGTGTGTGTGTGACTTTTGGTGCAATTTTCGATTCGATTGAGTTCCAAAGTGCTCAATTCGATTCTTAACACTTGCAAACACATAAATACATTGAATCCTCGTTCGAGAGAGGTAGTCATTTCCCAACACATATATATATATATATAGACGTTAAGAATTCATGGTTTTTTGTGTAATGCACTAATGCTTGCGTGGGTCTCAAATGATCAATACATACATATGTGTGTGCGTATGTGAGAGTAAAGTGGCCAAGAAACGGTCCGAGACTTGAACAGAGATTAATTAATGAAACCACTGTGCCACACCTTATCTCTATTATATCAAATCAAGGAGAGGAATCTTCTTGATGGCCGTATTTATTACAATTCACGGGTTTGATCTGATTTGTCTGCAGAAAACTTCGAAAAATATCGTGAGATTCATCAAGAAATATCTGGGTGCCCCTTCAAGATCTCCCTCCTTGGCTTGGCTTGGCTTGGAAAAAAGATGGATGCTCTAAAGCATATTCCTCGTACTAATTGCCATAACGTTTTAGATTTACATTACATGCATTACATATCCAAGCAAAAAGGCCTAACCTCATCAAAAATCTAAATTTTCCAGATTGATGCTATCCACGAGAAATTAGGCAAACAGTAACAACCACTTGCAGATGTTGCTATGTCCAAGAATCTCCTTTGGAGCTACAAGGAAGAAGAGTGTGATGTGAGTCTGCAGTGTCTATATATGCTGTATGAGCATCCCAAGCATCAGTTTTCTGCATTTTCTTTTTACTAGTTAGATAGACGCTCGTTGTTTCATCGTCAAAATTCGTAGCTATGCGACCGAGGATTGCTCGCTCGCTTGTGTTCCGATCATCGCTAGCTTTCCCTTTTCGCCAAATGATTCGCATGTTCTCAGGCCTGCCATTGATGATGAGAACAGCCACTGCCTGGTCCAAGAATTGAAATTTTACAGATGAACAAACCTCAATCGCTTGCAAGTTACAGCATAAAAATTATGTCCTCCTCAGCAATCAGAAAAACGCGCTCTTACGCCGTCCTAACACGGAGTTTTGCAACAAACAAATTCGACTAACCAACGAACTGAGAAGCGTTGAGAACTCCCTGCACAGGCAATCCACCGCGCTTCTCCTTCGCATCGTAAGTAGCAGCAGTTACGGCTTTGGCCAACGAGTTGGGCCTCGACTGAACTCGGGCAAGATGATTTTTCGAGAAGATTATGTGCCCATGCTGCTGCATTTTCGCAAACACTAACTGCTGTTGCTGCTGAGGAACCTGCGCGTTAGCCCCACCTTCAGACGACAGAGACGAACTTACCTGAGAATTCCCAGGAACTAACGTAGACTTCTTTTTACTGTTTCCTTTAGACGGAGAACCAGCCATCAAAGGCGAAGATGGCTTTAGATTCCCACCAAAGGTGATTCGAGGAAGACCTTTGACGAGAGCATTGTTAGGCCCTTGTGGCTGATTCGCCTTCTTCTCTGCTCGACAGCTTCCATTAGCAGCAAAAGGTGCCATGAAGTTCTGACCGAAGCCGTGGCTCTGCGTGGCTAGGTATTGGGCTGAATCGTTAGCTCCCATGTTTGGATAACTGAAGTTCGAAGCTGTAAATGGTGCGCTCGTCTGAGATTTTCCTGCACTTGGCCTTAGCTTTTGAGCTGATTGGTGCTGACTCAAAGGGAAGACAGGGCCCTGAAAACAACGGCGCGATAGGTCGGGAGAGTAGGGAAAAATAGGAGGGACAATGAAGGTACAAAACGGTAGAGACTGTATAAACACACCTGCAAATTGCTGCTAGGAGGAAAAGGTGGATTCTTTCGTGAGGGAGAACTGCTGCTGTTATTAAGAGCTCTGTCTTTGTAATGGTTTTGCTGGTAATGATAGATGTTCTTGGCTATATAGCAATGGGTAGCGCATCCTTTTCGTCGGGAAAGAGAGAGAGGTGGCTACAAGACGACCGAGAAAACTTTAGGACGGGATAAAATGGAAAGAAAAGAAGGATATATGCCATACATGGATTGGTGGTGCTTGTGTAATAAGAGCTGTTCTATCTACTGAGAATGGTGCGGCCATGCTCGTTGGTTGTCCTAAATACAAGAAAAAGGCAAAAAAAAAAAAGGTGAGATTATGTAATATCCAAATCAAGAAAACTGTGGGAGAAACTTACCTGGTGGATCATCTTCTCTGTTTGGTTTAACTGGCAATTTCTGCTGCTGTAGTAATTTGTTTCCGAGAGCATCGTTTCGGCCATTATTAGTCCCATCTCTTTCGGGTTTTTCCAGATCCTTTGCTGGCTTTGTTTCTTTACTCTTATCTCCATCTTCCCCAGCAAACTGTTCTTTCTTTATGACGGAAAACACAGGAAAGTCAGAATATGTTGCCTGGTAAAAAAATCATTAGTGTTCATACCACGTCAGCAACGGAGATAACTGATTTCTGGTCGGCGGTGGCCGTAGACGTTGAATCATGATGACCTTCTCTTTCCGGCGATGATGTTTTCAATTGAGGAGGTGGAGCCTAGAAAAGGACGTGTTGTAAGAATTTTGGGTAGAAAAGGAAGCATTTTTCTTTTTATTTACAGTAAACGTAATGTAAAAATCCAATCTTTATGGCTACTACTTACCATCAGATCTATTTCAAACTTCGCTTTCTTTCGAGGACTTTCCGCCATTGAAAAGCAAAAAGAGAGAGAAGAACGTGAACATCAAGATAACGATCCATCTCGAAAGCATCGAAATAAAATAATAATAATAAAAAAGAAATACTCACGATGTCGGCAAACAAGTTGGCGCCTCATTTCTACTCAAGATTCCCTCTTCCTCTGCAACTACTGAAGGCTTAGACTCCGATTCCAACTTCGCCGGAGACTCAAGCTCCGTCGGCCGAGCAGCCGCCGGAACTTGTGAAATGACGGCATCGACTACTTTTCTTGGCCTTTTCCTCTTCGTAGCTGGTGAAAGAAAAGGGAGGAGAAACAGAAAATCCAGTCAAATATTCGAGAAAAAAAAATGATGTAAGAATCAAGGCCCGAAAACGCTGACCAATAGCTGTCATGGGGCTCGATCTGAGAACACAATCTGAGATCGAAGAAGAAATATGCGACTTTGCATCTGTAGTCGATCTATCAGCCTCGTCTTTATCTGATGAAGGGTTCTGTGACTGAGTCATCAAACCGTACAACACCTCGGCGATCTCAATCTCAAGCTCCTCGGCGTTTGAAGGGCTACGCTTCGAAAAAGATCTCGGCGGCTTCAATTTATGCCCCACGCTGTTGTTACTGACGTTAGGCTTCTGCAGAGAGCACCAAGAAAAATAGAAACTCCCATCAAAGTCCATAGAAAACTGAATAGTACAAAGAGGCTCTTAAGAGGGAGGACGAACGAGGAGCTTCTTTCTACGTGAAACAGCTGGCGGCGGTGGAGAAATGGGAGCTTGATTGCACGCCGGAGTCGCCGGCGAACCCTCTGTTTGCCGGTGAGTTAGCTCACAATCGCCGACGGCGAGGCCACTGCTGTTATTCCCAGTGCTTGAGATCCAATTATGAGACCTCTTCGTAGATGCTGCAGAATTTTCAAGAACTTGGTCATAAAAATCAGATCTTTAAGACTTACAAAAAAGAACCCACCTTTCCTTCTCTTACCAGAACGAGCTTTCCTGGGAACGAAAACGCCGACGACTCCTCTGCAAGACTTATTACAGTTGGTACTTGACAGAGGAAAGCTTCTTCTTTGCTGAAGATGGTGATTGTTAATACTGTGGTTACGATGTATCTGACTACTAAAACTAAAGGTGTCGTCATCTTCGTCTTCGTCTTCGTCTTCATTAACACTCTCTTCTTCTTCTGAGGTCTCATCATTTACAGTGTGGTTCATCGATCTTCCTTTTCTCCTCCTTTTACTGGCTTTCGTAACCCTGTCGGCCCTCTCTCTAAAAACTCGATCTTTCGTCGCTCTTTCCCTTAATCTCATTGATTCGTAGACCTCCTTCGAACCCATATCTTCATCTGCAGAAAACGAAACAAAAAAGCTGTCAAATCTTTGCAAGAAGAGCCACTCTTTACTGACAAGAGAGAAGCAGATCTGCGTAAAGATTGAAACTTTCTGTATTAATTTGGACAACCTCGGAGAGAGCTCGTTCTGTGTCTCCTTCTGTTAAAGCCATTAGAGCCCACAATACTAGCCCTTCTTGCTTCTCTGTTTCTATCCATTAACTTTTATCAAGGAAGATGAAGAAGGAAAGATTCTCGTTAGGAGCATTCAAGATTCTTCTTCCATAATGTAATGGAAAAAACCACTGTATTTGGAAGATTGTATTTGCCTACAAATGGCACTTATTCTCACGGAAAGCTCAGCTCTCTTTCTTCTCTCTCTCCGCAAAATAAATGAACCAATTTTCTATGGCCATCACAATTCAATCATATCCATATCTATACTCTTATGTCAGTGTGTCGCTTTGGGACTTATTTTATTAATTTCCTCACATCTGCGAAGATGCTCAATCTCAGCCGTTGAGATGGGTCTCATCTAAGGGTAGTTGCCGACGTGGCGATAGTACACACCGTGAGATAAAGAGAGAAGAGTGAGATAGAAGCCTCGATTGGCGAAATTGTGTTTGACCGGCTATAGCCAGTTGCAAACTGTGGAGTGTCACTGATAAAAGCAACAAAGACGAACAAAAATCCCATTTTTCTTCGGTTTGTCTTTGCATTTAATTTAATATTTACCTATTGCCAAATGACAAGTAGTAAATTGCATTTACAAAGTCTTTATTTGAGAAACCTATGCGCAATTATTACGGTCCGTAGCGTCTAATTACTTATCCCGAGAAATGTAAGGGCATGCGATTCTTTTTTGGAGGAAAATAGCTAATATGATATCTGTGGAATCTTAGTGTGACGTGGCATTTTGAAGTAAGAATATTTATCCGAGCTGGCAAGTGACGTAGGCAGTTGGATTAGTTTCATGGAACTGTAGGAAGATATGCTGATTTCGTTCATACGATTAATATTAAAATTAAACTTATCATTTTTTACATCTAGTCTAGCGTGACTACACTAGGAAGATGGTGATATTTAAAGAAAAGTTTGTATCTTTGTAAAGTTTGAGCTGTGCATGTTATGTTCCCGCCATGGTTTTGAAGACTGGACCGGATCGGCCGGTTTTGGCCGGTTCCGACCGGACCGGTCAAAATTCTGGTCCGATCCCGGTCCGGTCTTCTTTAATTTAAAAGAAAAAAGAAAAAAATAATATTAATTAACTACCGCAAAACAGAATAATACTATAGAAAAGTTGGGTTGATATAGTGGTGAGGCACTCAATTGATTACCAGATGGGCCTGAGTTCGAATTCTATAATGCTTGGATTACGGATTTCGATTTGAAATCCGAATTTCATCCAAATCACCCATTTGGCAATCCATCGGATTTGGATTTGGATTTCGTCCAAATCCGGGGATGATTTGAATCTTTGTTATTCTTTGGATTTGAAATGCGATGATACTTGGCCCGTTTTCGAAATCCAAAGCCGAGTCCGTAAAAATAAATAAAATAAATAAATAATAAAAAAAAGTTTGTGAGAAAAGCTCATGAGTTCGATTTATATGAGTTCGGCTCAACTAATATGAGACCGCGTTCGATTTTCACGATTTTGGGCCGGCTCAACGAGCTGACTCACCGGACTCATGAGCTGACTCGGTTGTTCATCTTTCACCCGATGCACATCTACTCTCGAAATCCAAATCGAAATCCTAAAGTTTACCAAACAATAGATTTGGATTTGAAATTCAGATTTTGAAATTCATAATTTGAAATCATGTGATTTCCTTCAAATACATGAATCCAAACGCAGCCTAAGCCAGGTTTCGAATTCTATAAGCCACGAATTTTTTAATTTATAATTAATTATCAGCCTAATATTTTCCTTCTATTTATGTTTGACCCCCCAAATTGATAGGTTCAATACTTCACATTCCATGTACAATTAAATTTTAATCCCCAATACATTTTACTTTTATTATTTTTGCCCCTTAAATTTATAAAACTAGAATTTAGAAAATCCCCAATACATTTTACTTTTATTAATTTTGCCCCTTAAATTTATAAAACTAGAATTTAGAAAAAAGTTCATAAAACATGGATATTTTCTATTTGATTTGATTGATTTATTCATAAATATACATTTTTAAAATCTAAAGATACTGGTTTAACACCGGTTTGATTCCGGTTCTATACCGGTTAAACCACTCAACCTTAAACCACTAAAATTTCCAGTCCGATTCGAAAAATCGGTTTCGGAACCTTGGTTCCCGCTTTGACATTGTGATCTTTTTATCAACAAAATGCACGTATTTATAGTATTTTCTTTTTGCCATTCGTTTGCATTATTTTCTAGAATTATATGCTATGCCATGCACTTAACAGCACGAGAGTAATTAATTTACTAGTTACCATCATTAATTGACAACATAATCTCTATATTGCAAACCTTTGATATCGGTCGATGCCTGCCAGCCGCTTCGCGCCATTTTGATTGGTTTATTTCAATTTGACAGTTTTCTTTATTTTCTCCGTCAAATATAAAGAAAATTGTTAGATCATTCAGATAACATGTTAGTTGAATTAATGTAATGGTCAATGTTTCCCTACTTAAACCAAATATACAAAACTATTTTTTTTAGTCGGCCCCACCCATATCATCGTCCCTCCCACACTTTTACGGAATATCTCAAAAAAAGGGAATATTATAAACGATACAAATTAGAAAATCAAACTAATAATCTTGTACTTTAGATACGCTTTTTCCATGCTGCAGCATGTGACTATACTGTTGAAATCTGCACCAAATTCATGGGGGAAAAGTTTATTTTAAAATATGAACACTATTATTTTGTTCTCAAAGTCATCGGATCCCAAGTTTAAATGTGCAGTGTTCAAAACTTACAAATTCACGGAAGTAATTCTATCTAAATCCTTTTTTGACTCTTGGGGGAGTATAAAGGGCAAGTACGATTCTGTCCCTCTAAAACGCTCCATCCTCTCTCTTCTTTGAAAACCCTAGTAACTCGTCTCAGCCGCCCCATCACTGGTCCGTTCTTCATCACCACCACCTCTCCCCAACCCAAAATTACCACCGACACACAGCTCTCTCGCAGGCCCCAACACCGTGCTCCCCGTCCTCTAGTGTGAGGACGGGGAGCGACACAATTTTTATTTTATTTTTTGTCCTTTTTCTTTTCTTTTTTTTTCCTTTCTTTTTGCCTTGCCGCCACCGCCGCCGCTAGCCGCCTGTCTCGCCGTCACTGCCTCACCACCACCGCCTCCGCTACTGCTCGCCGCAGCCACAGCCTTTCCGCCGCAACCGCCTTCGCTGCGAGCAGCCGCTGGGGTTCCGGCGCCACCGCCGTTCCGCCGCCATCGCCTCCGACCTTCCCCACACCAGCATCTTCGTCGGCCTCCCCATCGCCCACATTAGTCGGCCTCACTGTCGCCCACCTCTGCCGACCGCCCCGCAGCCCCCTCTGCCGTCCCATCCTCGAGTTTCCCCGCTGTGGGATTTCGTCTCTCCCGACTCGGGTCGGGAGCCTTTTCTCCCTCGTGGAGCCATCAGTCCGATGAAGACAAAACTCAGAAGTCGAAGACCAGGTTAAAGTGGAGAGTATAGTAGATTTAGCTTAACCGCTTTTTCTGTTATATGTTCTTTAGTTCCTGGTTTTAGATAATGGTGTTCTGTTTTCTGTCGGTTTTTGTCCTTTGTGGACCATTTTCTCCCCATGTGGTAGTGTTTGTTTCCCTTTGTGGGATTGTTTGGTGCTCTTTTGTGAGCCTCTGTTCTCTCGGTTGATGATGTAGCGGTGAGACCCTTTGGGCTATTTAGCCATGTAACTTTGTTATTAATGCAAACTATCGTTTCGAAAAAAAAAAAAAAAATAACTAGTACAGTGTTAATGTGCTTTATGGCCCTAGCTTATACTAATTATATTGGGCCCAACTTGGCACAAACTAGGCCCAATTAATGTTTTGGGTTTGACCCAAATGAAGCGGTCACGTTTATTTAGGTATAATAATATTGCAAAATTAATGGTCGACAAACCTTCGGACAAGGAATATTATCATAAACGATTGCACATGTAAGTTGCCGCGTATTAATCAATACTAATACTATTTACACATTCAGGTGCAATAATATATAATATATAGTACTAATTTATTTAATTTAAAATACTTAATAGAAAATATAATTTAACAGTAATTAGCTAAAAATAGTAATTAACTATAAATAGTAAATATAATTTAATAGTAATTAACTATAAATAGTAATTAACTATTTAATTTTTTTGTTAAATAGACCGGCCAAGTGTCGGTTTATAATGACCCCTCCTAGACTAGATATGTTGCGGATAGTGTTGCAAACGATTCGAAGTTTTTTCGTTCGATTCACGATTCGATTCTAAATTTAAGATTCGAATTCGAATATTTAGAATCGAATCCGAATAAGAATATTTTTTTTTATTCGAGAAATATACGAATACGAATATGAAATCGCAGTATTCGATTCGAAAATTAATCGAATTATTCGATTCGAATAATATAATATAAAATATAATATAATTAATATATATTCACATATAATATATGATAACTCACTAAAACATTTAAAATTATTATGCTATAATTCAATAAATGTTTGAATATAATTTATTATAATTTAATATTAAATAAAAATGAAAGATGACTTTGAATACAAATATTCGATATTCGATTCGAATATTCGAATTCGAATAAAATCGATTGTATGATTAGATTAAATATTCGAGTATTCGTATCGTATTCGATTGTCATCCGAATACGAATAGAATATTGCGGTATTCGACTCGATTCGATTCGTTTGCAACCCTTGCGTACAACAAGCATTAGTATTCTAAGTTATGCCTACACATTTACTTCACTCCATGTTATACGATTTCATTCCGACATACGTGAATTGAATGGATGCACATTGAATTTGTTTACATAAAAATTATTTGAGGAGAAACAAAAGGTCAAGAAATATTTGAACGGCAAGCCATTTTTCAACCACAAAGTCGTTTCCTAAGGCCCGATTAGCACGAACGGTCATAGAGACACATTCGCTTGTCCGTACAAGCGAATCCATGATATAATACGAATTCCACCTTAAGTTAAAAAGGCAAACATAAAAACTATATAAAGCCCACATTCATCACACAATACCCTACAGCTGCTTTCATTCTTGTAGTAATAATCTCAGAAGAAGAAAAATTGGAAGGTGTAGAGTTTCAGAGCAAAGAACCCTATTCGAATTAATCTTATAGCCTTTGTTCTCTACCTCTCTCACACACACACCTCCCTCTCTGTGCATACATATAAAGTCATATAAAGTGTACATAATCTACGACAAAGATCATATTCGTGTACATTAAATCTTCTTCTGGGAAATTTCCAAAGGTTATAACAATAAAACATCGAAAAAGAGACGAAAAAATGGCCAACGACGTTCAATTCAAGTCCAAGGTTACCTTCTACGTGTTCACATGTTGGATCCTCGCCGCCTTCGGCGGCCTCATGTTTGGCTATGATATCGGCATTTCGGGTAACTCAATCTTTACATAAGAAAAATTTATTTATTTCCGCGAATTTGCGTCTGACACCGATCGATCTGCGGTTTTTATTACACGAAGGCGGAGTTACGGGCATGGACGATTTCTTGATCAAGTTCTTCCCGAAGGTGCACGAGAGGAAGTTGCACGCCCACGAGAACAACTACTGTAAATACGACGATCAATTGCTCCAACTATTTACATCTTCGTTGTACATCGCGGCCCTCGTGGCGAGCTTCTTCGCCTCCAAAGCCTGCCGAGTATTGGGTCGTCGCCCGACCATCTTCATGGCCTCCTTCTTCTTCATCGCCGGCGCCGGCTTTAGCGCCTTCGCCGAGGTCAAGATGGTCCTCATCCTCGGTAGGATCCTCTTCGGTATTGGAGTAGGTTTCGGCAACGAAGTAAGTAATATACATATACCCTCATCCATGCATACAGAATACGTATTGAATGAAAGGGAGTACCCTATAAACTTGTGTGGTTCTACACTAAAATCAATCGGCAAGCAATAGATGGAGTAGCCCACAAACTTATATACAAGTCAGAATTCTTCCATGGGATTAGGGTTTGATACCATATAACAGGGCTGTATCACATTTTGATTTTATATATTTTGTTTCCAACAAACAGGCAGTCCCAGTGTTCCTGACGGAAATAGCCCCGGTTCAGCACAGGGGAGCGGTGAACATCCTCTTCCAGCTCTTCGTCACGATCGGCATCTTCATCGCCAATTTGGTGAACTACGCGACCTCCACGATCCACCCGTACGGATGGCGGGTGTCCCTCGGGCTCGCGGCAGTCCCGGGGCTTGTCCTGCTCGTGGGCTCGCTCATCATCACCGAGTCGCCCCCGAGCCTAGTCGAGAGGGGTAAGGTGGATGAGGGAAAGGCGGCCCTGAAGAAGATCAGAGGGGTCGACGAGGTGGAAGCGGAGTTCGACTCGATCATGGCGGCGTGCGAGCACGCAAAGACCATCAAGAAGCCGTTCAAGCAGCTCTTCACACGAACTGGGATTCCTCCGCTCATCATCTCCAACTCCATCCAGGTCTTCCAGCAGTTCACCGGGATCAACGCCATCATGTTCTACGCCCCTGTCCTCTTCCAGACGCTGGGATTCAAGACCGACGCCTCGCTCCTGTCTTCGGTCATCACTGGGCTCGTCAACGTGGGCTCCACATTCGTCTCGATCTACGCCGTCGATAAGGTCGGGAGGAGGAAGCTTCTTCTCCAGGCTTCCGTGCAAATGTTCATCTCTCAGGCAAGTAACTTAGTTCATGTTTCTTATTACAAGATTAGGGTTATTTGGGCAATGGGGATGAATTCAAGATTAGCGTTTTTGATGAGATCATGTACGATTCAAGATTATAGTTTTCTTCTTACAATATTAGGGTAAATCGGGTTAATTCAAAATTAGGGTTTCATGCAAAGTTAGGGTTTTTTCCAAGTAATCGAAAATAACTCGAGATTAGGGTCTCATACAAGCTTAGGTTTGTTTTCTAACAAAATTACGATTTTCCAACAATAAAATTTTCGCGGCTTTTGTCCTTGCAGGTCGCCATCGGTATAATCCTTCAGACCCATCTGAGCGCCACGGGCTCATCACTCGACAAGGGTCTTGCGGCCGTCGTCGTGGTCCTCGTGTGCACCTTCGTGATGTCTTTCGCATGGTCGTGGGGCCCTATGGGGTGGTTGATCCCGAGCGAGATCTACCCAATCGAAACCCGTACCTCGGGTTTCGCCATAGCGGTGAGCACGAACATGATCTTCACCTTCATCATCGCCCAGGCTTTCCTCTCCCTCCTATGCCACCTCCAGGCCGGGATTTTCTTCTTCTTCTCCGCGTGGATTTTGGTGATGGGGCTCTTCGTCGTGTTCCTCTTGCCCGAAACTAAGGGAGTGCCCATCGATCAGATCGAGGAGAGGATTTGGAAGACCCATCCAGTGTGGAAGAAGTTCTTCACCGACGACAATGGCAAGAGCTTGGCTTGAAGATATATGATACCAAAGCGCGTTTCTCGGTTTCGATTTTATCTTAGGATTTGATGTGTTTTTTTTTTTCTATTTGGGGGATGAGAATGCTATAATAATAATCTCATCTTCGTATTCGCGTTTACTATGAGTTTTCAGGTTTGGTCAAGTTTGATGAGGGTTTTATTAAGGGTTTGCTACGTTACTGTGGAAATATATAGTTTTATCGGTAATTTTCCATTGTAACGAAAATTGTAATTTTCTTGACCAACTTGAAGCTCTATTGATGAATCTTATATATGTTATTTCATACAAAATAACACATTTACATGGTCACAAGGGCTTTGTGTATTAAAGTTGAACTATAAGGAAGTGCCATTACATAGCATCCCAGGAAGAAATGTACCGTTGCAAGTAGGGAACTCAACTGTATTAGTTGCGACTTGTTGCATCTCTCTCGTCAGAACACTGAAAAACCTAGTACAGTTTTGTTGGGCCCAAGTGAAATATCGGATCTCGAAGTTTCAAGATTGTATAATATTCGTTTTCAATTTTCCCTTAAATGTTTAGTAGATTGAATGTTCATCGTTCACATGATATGCCATGCCACATAAATGGCAAAGCCAGTGTTTAGTTTCCTATCACATTGCCTCTAACATCAGATCGAAGACAGAAAGATGATGTGAAAATTTAACCTTTTTGTCTTGTTGGATCGGACCTAGTCCGTGTAAATTAAATTAAAGATCTTTTTTTCTTCTTTTTGGGCTTGAAAAATAGTAATTTGATAAAAGGTCTTTTGTTTATTTTTCTCGCAATTTAATAATCTTAAAAGGTTAGACAACATAGTAGTGAGGAAAAAGGTCGCTTCAATAGTTTCTTTTCTCGGAAACCTCAAATTATTGTATCCAAGGGGACCCTCATGAATATAAAGAGACGTTGAAGGACAAAGGCACTAGGGTTTCATCATGATTTATCCTTTTAAGAACGGCATCATATAATGTTATTATATAGCCTAATGATATGATAATTGTAATTGCCACACACACGGACATATTCATATTAAAAGAAAGCTATCATTTTTACAATTTTATTATAGTGTTGCATGTTGCGAAATGGACAGCGTAACGAAATTGGAAATAACTGTGAGAATAAATGGAACACGGGAATTTACGTGGAAAACCCCTTTTCAACTTGGGGTAAAAAACCACGGGCGAGGTAGAAATTTATTACTGTGGTAAAAACAGGGGTTACAACCTCTCAATCTATAAAGGAGAAAACACTCACTATCTCTCTTTATAGTCGGAGCAAATACCGAACAAACCCTCTATTTTTTTTTCTCTTTCTTTCTCCTCTCTCTCTTTCTTTTCTTTCTATTGGTGTTTTGGTGTGTTTTTTTTATAACGATGGATCAAGCCTATTTATAGGCAAAACCCCCCCTCTAATACATATATAATAATAATATAACTAAATATTATTATAATAGTAGAGTGGGTGGGTGGATTGGTTGTTGCACCAACCCACTCCCATCAATCTCCCACTTGAAGATTTGATTGATGCCCAATCAGATCTTCACACCATTCTTCTAGCTCACCTTTGCATGTTACTTAGATTCTGTCAATCCACATGAGGAACGACACCATATAAACTTGTCAACAGGAATTGCTTTGGTCATGTAGTCTGCCAGATTATCCGCAGTGTGAACTTTTTGCATGTCCACAGTCCCCGCTTCCACTTGTTCACGAACAAAGTGGTATTGGACCCGGATGTGTTTGGTTCTTGAATGATATGCTGGATTCCTTGCAAGACTCAACTTAAAGACTTGGACTACAAAATAGAGCCAAGTGAACGTGCTGAGCTTCTACTGCAAAGCCTGCCAGACTCTTATGATCAACTCGTCATCAATCTGAGCAACAACCAAGCTGCGGGGAAACTTATCTTCGACAATATTGCAGCTGCGGTTCTCGAAGAAGAAAGTCGACGCAATAACAAAGAAGACAAGTTGACAATGTCCCAATAGGCGGAAGCGTTGACGGTGATGAGGGCGAGATCGGGAGCACGCGGTCCAAATGTAAGCCGAAAACGAACAAGACCCGGAGAGTCCGGTCCAAGTGGGAGTCAAAAACGGCAAAGCCTTGTTATGAAAAATAAGAAGGCAATAAAGTGGTATCAGAGCCAGCCCTGATTGATATTCCAATTATGCTCTGTGGTTGCACCTTTGTCTGATCTTCCACATCAGAAAGGATATCGAAAAGGTTTATCGTTACGGAAGAGTTTTTTGGCAAGTCGTGGTAATAGACTGTGTAAGTAAGTTCTGTCTAGGTGGCTGGTGCCAAGCGGGACACATAGTGACCCCACCAGATCTCATCTGGGAATTTACTTAGAAGGGTAATTTTGTCTTGAAAGCTGGTCGCTACCCTTTCTGCAAATTATCTGATCAGTACTATTTGGCTGGACTGTTGAATTTCTCCGACGATAGCGACGTGGGAAAAAATGGCAGCTAAAAATGAAATTGAGAAATTCAACGGGAAAAACTACTCACTGTGGAAAATGAGGATAAAGGCAATTTTACTCAAAGAAAATTGTCTGGAGGCGATCACTGGCAGACCAACAACTATTACAAGTGATGCCAACTGGAGGAAGATGGACGGGAGGGCCATCGCCAATATTCATCTAGCATTAGCAGATAACATATTATCAAGCGTTGAAGAGAAAGCTAGTGCGAAAGAAATCTGGGATCATCTAGAGAAGCTGTATCAAGTCAAGTCACTCCACAGCCGAATTTTTCTGAAAAGAAAATTATATCATCTACGAATGGAAGAATCTTCTTCAATGACCGAGCACATCAACATTGCAAAGCATTCTTTCTTTTCGAATCTATCGAAACAAATTAAAACAAAATGACTGAAATAATTCGTTCGACCTACTTGAATAATTATAGACATAAGAAACAAGACGAGAAGTGTTGCAAGTCAACATAGTGAAAATGTGGCAAAATAGATGGCGTTTTGGACGTAAATGCTCAGATTTCCGATTTTATCTTATTGTTGCAGACACCATTATTGACTCTTAAGTATTGGCCATGAAAAAAGCAAGAAACATAAGTAAATTAAAAAAAATAAGGGCGGAAAAAGAATGTCAAGCCAACCAAGCCAACTCAAGCTTTACACAGAGCCCAACCATACAACTCGATAGCCCATCATTGAAGCAAACTTCCAAGAAAATATCTATAAAAAAGATAAGAAAAGAAAAGTTTCATGAGGTGGGTTCCTCTTTCCTTTCATGGAGTTCGAGAAAACACAATTTAATAATAAAAAGAAAATCTTTACAAATTACATACAATACATCCCATAAATAAAGCCTGAAAACCAAGGAAGTGAGAGTGTGCAACCTCATCTCTCTCTTCTGTGCCAGTCTGCACTTTGTTCTTTGTTTAGTAATTGCACATTTACTCCTCTCCTCTCTCGCTCATCCCTCTCTTTCATCTCTATCTATCCATCCCACACAAACATTCACACACTAATCGTTAATGTTTTCCAACAACCATTAGTTTCCTCTTCTCTTGTTCTCTATATCGCGAGGCCTTCTTACAGCTCTCTCTCTCTCCTTGAAATAGAAGTTTCCTGGTTCAGATCTGTGTTTCCTTGTTTAATTGCCTTGCCCACTGAGAAATCTCTGTTCCAAGATGAGCAAAGAAGAGTTCTTGAAGATCAAGGTAACTCCTTCCTTCACTTTTTCTCTGTATTTTCTCTGATAGTGTGTTCGCATTTTTGGCGAGATGCATGTTAGTGCTAAAGCTGAGACCTTTTTTAACCATGTTTCACGTCCACTGTTTGGCTTTGCTTGTTCTAACAGACGTGTGTCCTGAAAGTGAACATACACTGTGATGGTTGTAAGCAAAAGGTGAAGAAGATTTTGCAGAAGATTGATGGTATACTGTTTTTTATTTTCTGTCCCTGCTTTTTTTTTTGCTGTCTTAAAAATTGAATCTTTATGTTTTTGTTTTTCAGGCGTTTACACGACGAAGATCGACTCAGAACAGGGCAAAGTCACAGTTTCAGGCAATGTTGACGCAGCTAAGCTAATCAAAAAGCTTACCAAGAATAACAAACATGCCGAGATTTGGGGCGCTCCAAAGCCCAACAACAATGGCAAACAGAATCAGAGCAACAATCAGTTCAAGAATCTACAGATTGACGGCGGCAAAGGTGGTAAGAACGGCGGCGGCCAAAACAACAAAGGCCAGCCTCAAAAGAACGGCGGCGGCGGTAATAACAAGAACAATCACCAGCAGAAGCCAGCCGGCGGCGGCGGCGGTCCTCAGCTCGGCCCAAATCCTCAGCTTCAGCAGCAGCTTCAACAGCTTCAGCAGATGAAGGGCTTTCAAGATCTGAAGATGCCGACCAACCTCATGAAGATGCCAATGAACGGCAACGGCGGTGGTAATAACAACGGCGGTAATAACCACAACCACCCAAACTCTGTGAAGTTCGATGTCCCTGAAGATGAAGACCTCAGCGACGAGGATGACTACGATGAAGATGACGATTACGATGACGGCAGCGATGAGTACGACGACGATGAGGAGGATGATGATTTTGGGTCGGAAGATGAGTTGGACGCCGTGCCTCCGAACAAGATGAAGCCCATGGTGGGGAACGGCGGTGGCCCAAACATGCCTAACATGATGATGAACAATATGATGATGAAGGGCGGCGGCGGCGGTGGCCCCACCATCCCAGGACACGGTGGCGGCAACAAGAAAGGTGGTAATGGTAACAACGGAAACATGGGAAACCTCCCAGTTCAAGGCGCCGGCAAGAACGGCGGTGGACCACCGCAAAATGGTGGGGGAGGCCAGAATAAGAACGGAGGCGGTGGTGCTCCGAAAGGTAAAGGCGGTGGGGCTCAAGGCATGCCTCCTCCCAACGTGATGATGCCGATGAATAATGGAGGCATGGCCCACATGGGCCATCCTTCAATGCCTAGGATGGGAAACCTCGGCGCAATTCCGGCCAACGGCGGCGGTGGTGGCGCCGGCGGGATGAATCCAGACTACTACCAAGCTATGATGATGAATCAGCAGAGAGCCAATGGGAACGAAAGGTTTCAGCCCATGATGTACGCTCGCCCACCGCCGGCGGTCAACTACATGCCGCCGCCGCCGTATTACCACCAGCCTTACCCAGCACCGCCGCCCGGCGAACGTATCGATCAGTACTCCATGTTCAGCGATGAGAATGCTAACGGCTGCACCGTAATGTGAAAAAAGCAAAGGGAACGTCGTTTTTAATTAAATTTCATGGTTTTTTTTTTTTTTACTTTAAATTCTTCTTTTGGACCGTCAGAGTTTAGCTGATTTGACGGTCGGAGAGGAGAGTTCTTATCTGATAGTCGACGATAATGGTAATTAATATATGAAAAGCATTTCTACGGTTGAGATGGCTTTTCCTCCTATGTCTATATTTTTGTTATGATTATAATTTTAGGTGAATGTAGAAATAAAAAAATGAGATGGGATTTAGTTTTTAGTAAAGCAACCCCATTTTTCTCCTAAATTATTCTATTTTCTCCATTTGGGAATTTATTTAAACAATGAATCCAATTTAATAACAAGTTATGATGAAGGTAAAATCATAGAGTTGAATGATGAAATCGTGGAGGCAATGGTAATTTGCGGGGTATCGTTTAAGAACATAGGACCTACATATAATGTGCACTCATAAATTCATCAATTGTATACCACTGGCCAATAATAATCATATGCCGAAACTATGCATGTGACCTGAGTACATAAAAATTAATAGTTGACAAAATATATCGTATTCAGCAATTTGCCTAACATTGGTCACTATCCTACTATAAGTATGGGAACTCTCCACTATTGCTTTCTTCCCACTGAAATACTACCATATAATTGAGTCAATCAATCAAACAAAATAATAATAATATCGCGCATTATTGGGTTAAGTTCCAGTGTGGATGACCCCACGTTAACTACAGAGACGTCGCATTCCAATTTGTCGCAAGGTAGCGAGTAGCTATCCCCTGTGGCGACCCACACCTATGCAGTGAATTCGCCGGGTCCCACTAATGTGCAAAAGTACAACCCAACCCTTCGCGTCGTACTCATTTCACGCAGACAGCTTTAAATGAGTTGTACGCTGGCAGATGGCTCTTTAAGAGCACATCGTAAATGTCGCACTTTCTTGATCCATATCTCTCTCAATATATTTATTACATTGTAACACTACCTACTTAGAATAAAAACTTCAAATCGGTACTTATGTCAGAAATTTTTACAAATACTCGGCTTACTGTCAGTTTATGTTGAAAGACCGAATCGTACCTTACTATGTGTGCATAGCATACCATGTCACGTCTTTATACGGTATCCTATGCAGTTTCTATATGGTACATCAATGTGCTAATACGGCGTACGATTTTCTAAATGTACTACGTAATAATACAATACGTTTGCTATAAGGTACCTCAATGTGCTAATACGGCGTACCTGCGGCGGGATCGGGTACCTATGCAAAAATTCTGTTACGTACCTGCATATAAACAAAATGCTATCATGGTACTAAATTACAAATTTTTTTTTTTTTGTGTAAAAGACCACTTTACTATAACAGGGCAATATAAAAAGCATACTAAATTATATTTCTTTGTGCTAATGTTAAAATAATTATATATTTTTACACAAAGCACACAGACAAGCAATCGAAGAGGAAAAGGCAAATCAATACACGTCTCAGTCAGTACTATTCTTCGCCCAAAATGATCGAAGACATTATCTTATCTTTTTATAAATAAATGCAGCCACCAGCTCGAATTTGCAGCTGAACATTAAAATAATAATAAGAATGATAATGATAGATGAAAACGTCTCCCAAGTTTGAAGCTCAGCTGAATTTCCACTAAACTATTGTCTTTGGTACGATGAGGACGATGATCTAGTTTATAGGCTATATGTCTTATGGCTTTATAACTAGGTATATAAACAGTTACAATTCCTCAAAATTGTTTTTTTTTTTTCTAATTAATTTTATGGGCAGGGAAGTGGGTGAAAAAACAGACCTTTATTGACTTTCTACATGTTGAAAAAAAAAAATGATCTTTTTTTTGTTTCAAAAAGGCAAGTGACATTGACTTTTGTTGCATGCTTGCTTCATCTTTGTGCTACATGAATTTTCCTCTTACAAAAGGTACTCTTCTATACGAATATACTAATATCTGAATTAATTCACCATTTACTTAGGGTTTCTTTGGTTTTGCAGTTTAATTCACCAAATGCAGCACAAATTATATTTTTTTTATTTGGATTAAGACGTGGTGCATGTAAATATAACAAAACAAAATATCTATGTAAAAGATTTCAGGATCCATGATTGTAAATCAAGAAAATGTGTCGTAGAAACATTGGTGGAAAATGGTCCATAATAAAAACAAAGAGTGGACGAGCTTTGACCCACTCCGACTCCGACTCTTCAATTTCTCTGTTAGATCACTTTCAATCACATAATAGACATTATAATAATAATAATAAAAAATCAATTTCAGATGCTACAGAGAATAATTATAACCATGTACTGTTATGGACAGTTTTACCTAATAATGGAGAGAATATAAACATAACGACCCCATTTTATTTGGTTTCACGTACATATAGTCTAATAATAAGCACAAGTCATAGTAGGTAATGAGTTGGGACATGTTTGGCCTTCATTCGATTTATTTCTAACCGTTACATGCAATGAGTTGGGGTGTTATTTTGATTAAGATATTTTTACCTTTATCACACACTAAAACCGAGGGAGTATAGTTATGGGCACGGGTCGGGTTCTATAAGCTACATGTAATTACATTTTTTTTTTTTGTTTTATTTCTCTATAAGCTCAAAGAAAGGTAAACAAAAGCTGTTCTTAATAAGCTTTAAATGTTTTTTGTTCATAATCATGCATTGGGACGAAGATTTGTCTTTTACGAAAGTTACAATTGTGTACTAAATTGATTGTTAGTAAAAGTAACTCAAACGAGAACCGTAGTATGTGGATAATTTGTTAATTATTATAATGTTCAGAGTCATTAATTCGTATCAATTCTCATCGTTTGTATAATTTTCACTGTTCCGACATTAATGTCTGTATTTGATTAATCCTATGCAATTTTGCTGACAATTCAAGGGAATCTATGCTGAATAAATGTTGGATAATTTGGTCAACTTGGTGACAGAAGTGTTGAAAGTGTTTCAGAAGTTCTGACTCCCCTTGTCTTCTTTTTATAATCCAAGATTCTTAATTTGAATTATTTTATTTATTAATTAATGAGATCATATGTATATCACTTAGTTACTTTATGGCTATTGTTTTCTTGCCTAGGCTTAGGCTAACTGTTAAAAATACCAATTCGGGTAATTCGTGTTGTGAAGAATATTCTTAGTGTGGGCTGGCTGTTATTAGAGATAAACGCAGAATAAAAAATTCGATGATATGTCTTAAAGTTTAAAATATAAAATTTTCGTACAATTGCCCATGTGAAAGAATCAAATGACAATCTCCTAAAGTCCTAATTAGGGTTCTTGAAATAAGAGAAGCACAATATTATTCCAGAGTGTGCACCCCTACGTTCATCCCACGCCCAAAACCCTAGAAAATGGCAGTTTATCAGCACATATATTGTTCAATTAATTTTTCGAATAAAAAAGTACTGATTTGCTTTGAAAACCGAATTGTGGAAAAATGTCAAAATAAAGCTTTGTATTTTAATTGAATTCCACATTCAAAAAGCTCAACTCCCGAAGAAATGTCTTCATTAGAAAAAGAACGGTGTTTTAGTTTATAGGATCTTTTTTATTGTCATTACAAATATAAGCACTATAGGTTAACTATTATAAAAATAGGCACAATTTTTTTAATAATTTCTTTTCGCAATTCTTTTATTGGTAATTTAATTCGTATATATTTTTTTTACCTAAATTTAACTGGTTCTTCGTAGCTCGATTATCAAATTGAATCAACTCGAAATCGTCTTGATGAATTCAATTTTTCAATTCGGTATTTTGTTTCTAATTTTATAACATTTCCTTTTGCTGCGGTATTTGGATTCTAATTTTATAACATAATGTTTTCCTTTTGCCGAAACCAAATTTTTATGTTTTTGTTATTCACTAGTAATATATATATATATATACACACATATATATATAATACATATACGGTTTTTTATGACTAAATAAACAATATACAAATATTCTATTTTTAAGTAGCATGCAATATTTTAGAACCACGTCGATAAACAATTTTTTGCTTCGCCGATTAATTTTTTGAGTTTGTTTTGTGCAGGTTTTACATGTTCATGACAAAAACTTTAATTTTGATCGGATTTCATGTTGACAAAAAAATACCGTAAAAATTTTTCAAAATGGGAGGAAAATTAGTGGTAATAACTCTGTTGTTTTTTTTTTCAATTGTGTAGTATATTTTATTTATTTGCGTGACTCCTATGTTTATCTTCTTCAATGTATGAATCATAGTTCAAGTGTATTACTTCTTTATTTGTGTATATTGTCAAATTAATTCATATAAAAAATCAATTAAAAAGATACCTATTTTTGTAGTGATTATGTGCATATAATAAAATCAATTAACAAAAAAAATAATAAAATAAAAGAATGCCTATTTTTGTAATACAATACACGTAGTGACTATTGTTTATTTAAGACTGAATAAGTGCCTACATTTGTAATTAACTCCAAAAAGAATCACATGAGAGAGTTATAGGAGTTTGTTAGCAAGCTATAATTCTGACTGCACAAAACCCCTATATTTTATTATTTCATAAAGTATATATAAACTTTAAATCAATTAGCATATATATCACTGAAAATGCCAAAGTCATCTATAACGAAAATGGGACTGAGAGGCGATCATGTATGTGATGTAACATTATTTCCTATGCCATATGTTACTTCAACACATTCCTTCTGCAACATTTTGAAAAGAAAGGAAGAAAGAAGAAAAATAGTATTTCTAATATAATGTAATTGAAGTGAAGAAAATAAAGCAAATGGGAGAAAAGAACTGACGTGGCTCTGGCTTATGCAAGAAGAACAATGAAATTTATATAGCTTTAAATGGACATAATTCAGTCAACAAAGCTGTCACACTTCAAAGATACAGTGTATTTTTAAAATAATTTCCCTAATTCAAAAGCTACTTAGATTATTTAAAATTCATTAATGCTACGTTTGGATCGGGGGATTTCGATTTAAAATCCGAATTTCATTCAAATCACCCGTTTGGCAACCGCTCGGATTTGGATTTCGATTTCATCCAAATCCGAGGAGAATCCGAGCGCTTGTCTTTTGATGGATTTGAAATTCGATCGGAAACGGTCCGTTTTCGAAATACCAAATCTTGCCGTGATTATTTTCTTAAATAATAATTATTATTATTATTATTATTATTGACAAACGATGAGTCGAGCCGACTAGCGAGCTCGACGAACGACGAGTCGAGTCGGCCGACGAGCGCGACGACGTGAGTCAAGTCAACTCGCGAGCTCGACGACCGATGAGTCGAGCCGGCTTGCGAACTCGACGATCGATGAGTCAAGTCGGCTCGCGAACTCGGTGAGCCAGCTCGAGCTCGATGACCGATGGCTCAAGCCGGCTCGAGAGCTCGAGCACATTTTGAAATTCGGATTTCCGAAATCATAACGTTTGCCAAACGGTGGATTTGTATTTAAAATTTGGATTTCAGAATTCATAATTTCAAATCACGGATTTCAATTCAAATACACCAATCCAAACGCAACCTAACGTAGTTCAGAATTACAGAGATCGGGTAATAGATAGTACTAAAATTAACTCTCACTCAATCCACGCATGCAAAATAATGACATCTTTTCGTTTACTTTCATCAAATTTCACCGATACGTTCATTTTATTATATTTGAATTTTGGTCGTTTCTTGGAGCGGCAAATAAAGATTAAACTAAAGAAAAAGGCAAAATAGCGATAGCCGACTTGTAAGCCGAGCCGAGCCGAATGGCAATATGGTAAACAGATCGTAAACTATGGATATAAATGTAATTGCGATTTAACGGCAAGCAATTGTCCGTTAGCCTGTCGGTGAATACCATTTTATTTTCCCCCGTTAAAAGTGACGGACGGCAGAAAGATCTACGTGTGGGTCCCATCTTTAGGCCTAAAGATGTTGGTCTATTAATAACTAATAAGTCCAAACCCACAATGGTCAGAAAGATTATTCCGAATTACTGTCATTAAATGAGCTTATTCCCGGGATTAGCTTTTACATTTTTTAGAAGAATAAACGCTTTTACATTATTTGAAATAATATTTTGTATTCCGTACAGAAACATAAATAATATTCCATATGTTTCCGTTGTAATTATATGTTCCTGTATATATATATGATGATCTTATATGATTCAATGATGATCAGTGCATGAGGTCACTACCAACCAAGCGAGAAGAAGCCAAATGAAATAAATGCCCACTTTAATAATGTCAGTGTAGTAAAAGAAGAAAAATTAAAAATATAATGCAGAAAACATGAATTGCATGCATCAGTGTGTGTGCATTTTGTTTTGACTCTTGCATCATCAGTTTGCTGTTTTATAGGGTTTGTTTGAAATTATTCATTTTTTGGGGCACAAATATGTTCTATATCAGATATTTAGTTGTTTTTATTGCCAGCTTTTTCCTAATTAAAAGTTTGTTGCATGCGTGTTTCAGTGTGAAAGAAAATTGAAGGTTATCGAATTCTCACATTTAAAAATTTCCCGTAAATGTCGTTCGATCAAATATAGAAGTTCCCTGTAAGCAGATTTACCAATGATTAAGCGATAATAACGAACCAGAGGGGGTTACTAGATATATATATTAATATAATATATATATATATATATTACTCGAGCTCCATTTTGTAATTTATATGACCAACTCGGCCACTTTATTTCTATATAATACAGATATATATATTATACATACATCCGTAGGTATGTCTAATCAAGATTTGAAATTTTTTATGCATGAAGCTAAAGCAGTAGGACGTGACATCATTTGGCCAATTCGCCATATATGTTTCTGATTCATATCGACACATATTTACTATCATGATTATAGTCAAACATATAATGGGAATTAGGTTTTGATAAGGACAATCACCAAACTTCTTTTTGTTAATTAAAGAATCATATTGACAGTAAATATGAAGTCTCCTATTGTGCATGTGAAAGTTCCTTGTCCGTATAGCTGCTGCAAGAAACTCGCCAAGTCCTCTTAGAAAATATATATATATATATATATATTATATAATTAAACCATGAGAATTACATAAATAATATTGACAATATTAATAATAATGTTATCACAATGTTCAAGTTGGGCTTTTTTTTAATCTGATCTTATTGCTGGGGTCTTAGAGCCCAATCCAACTAATGAATGTATATGGGCCCAGCCTATTAACTATATAGAACGAGTCCATTATTTCAAAGTGGAACAAGGAAGCCTAATCATCTTTCATTTCTCACCAAATGACTTCAAAATGAGACCAAAAAAGATTGCCTGAATTATGATGCTCAAGATTCACCATTGCTTTGCTGCAACATCTTCTGCACTTCTTGGGCTTGAGCATTTTTGGTTTCTGCAATCGAACGTCAAACAAATACAGCGTTTAGTTCATCGAAGATTCCCCAAACAAGTTAGTTAAGCTGAAGCGAACCCATAGAGAAGAAAGAATATATGACCTCGAAGAGATGTCTCATATTCCCTGAGCTGCAGTAAGAAACCAGAATTGGGAGATGCCACGGGCCTTTCCTTCTTCACGCGCTCCATGGCTTTGGTTAAACTCAGACGTCGTTTGAACATTAGATAGGCGACAACGATAGTCACACTGCGCTAACGATCGAAAGCACTTTAGAGCAGTTCCTAACTACGATATTGAGATGAGATACTCTACTGACATACAAAAAGTAGCAGTCGAACCTTCTCGATTTTCCAGCAAAGCAATGGACTAAAACTCCACCTCCCAATGCTCTAGCTCCGTCTATAAATCCAAAGCACTCTTCAAAGTATTGCGACAATCTTACATCTTCCCTATCAAGAACTGTTACAGAATCAAACACGCAGTTCCGATATTACAAACTATTGCCTCAAGATTAAGGAATCAAGAGGCCATGCCTGGGACAGTTTTGTATGCGAATTCGTTTGGATAAGCGGGATTTAGCAGAGTGGCGACGGTTAGTATGTGAGTGACGTTAAGGGCTTTCAAGGCATTCTTATTATGGGCAGCTCCAAGTGATCCTAGGTAAAGGCCCTGGTGATAAAATACCAGGTGAAGTAATGAAGTTGGATTCTGCAGTATAGTGTTTTGATTTGAAGAAGAAACAGTAATACTCGAGAATGAATTTGAAGTACATACATACCTCTTCTATTTTGCATGGAGTATTGTCCGATTTCACGATTCTTGCGGCTTGAGCAGCTCTTAGTAACGATGCTATACGGTCCCTAAATGCCTCGCCATCCATTGAAATCTTCGAAGCTTACGAAGCTGCTCTCTCCTTGGAAGAAAGAATACGCATTCATTTTAAATGAGAGCGAGCAGAGCATACAAATTACAGAGGGAAAAGAACAGCGAAAACAAGGAGACATTTAAAGGACGTTCCAGCAGAACAATTACCAAGAATCGCACATCAATGATCAATTGAATATCAAATTCCACATCCAATCTACGGATACCCATATCAAGAAATCAAGAAAAAGAAAAGACTTTCCGTTTCTCAATAGAATAATGACCCACAAATATTTGGATTACCCAGGTTGTGACCAGCAATGGTAGTAAAAGAAAAAAAAAAGGATAAAACGAAGTTACCTTAGCAATTGCCCCAAATAAATCGACAGAGTTTTTGATGAATGCCAATTCTATCTGATTTCCGATTTTATCTGAAACGTGTTATCTGATTTACCTTTAGTGTGTGTGAGAAAGCTGATGGCGATAGATGACAAAGCTAAGCAACTAAAAATAAGGGGATTACTATTTACCTCCCCCTTTTTACTTGTTACCGCCCACTAAAGGGCTAGAAAAAGACGATTTTGCCCTTATGATATTTAAATTAATTTAAAAAAGAAAATTATAATAAACAAGAAAAAATATCTATATAAAGCTCTGTCCAGACAACACTTTTCAAATCGAATATCCAAATCAGACCAAAAAAAAAAAACTGAAATCGCAACGGATCGCCGACAGGGACTAGGAAAGGGAAAGGGTTTTTTTCACGACTGGTAAGCCAAATTAACGTATTTTCGTTCGGCGAAAAAAAAAAAAAAAACCGACCGAAATCAATTTTCGGTTTCGGTCAGTACTGTAACCGACCGAAAATTGATTTCGGTCGGTTACAGTGCCGACCGAAATCATGCTTCGGTCGGTTACAGTGCCGACCGAAATCACGTTTCGGTCGGTTACAGTGCCGATCGAAATCATGCTTCGGTCGGCACAGTAGAGACCGAAATCAGGTTTCGGTCAGTACTGTACCGACCGAAACCAAATTTCGGTCGGTTACAGTACCGACCGAAATCTTATTTCGGTCGATTTTTTTTTTAAAATCTTTTAATTACAGTATATTTTATTTATATTATTTATTTATATTATTTATTTGTATTATTTATTTGGGTTATTTATGTGTATTATTTATTTGTATTATTTATTTGTATATTTTATTTGTATATTTTATTTATATTATTTATTTGGTTTATTTTATTTGTATTATTTATTTGGGTTATTTATGTGTATTATTTATTTGTAATATTTATTTGTATATTTTATTTGTATATTTTATTTATATTATTTATGTGGATTATTTAATTACAGACCAAGGGTGGAAAGACCCTACCCGGGGAAGCAGTAGACCCCCCCCCGTTGGATTATGGTGTGCCGGATGATGGAGCATCGTTTGAGTCATCCGGCGACGATCTGCCACCGGCCTCCTCAGGTAATTCCATTCTCCTCTATAAACTGACGTGCGATGTCGTGTCTTAAAATACGTAAAAGAAATTAAATTTATTTTTGCGTTATTCGTGAAAAATGAAATAGGAAGCAAGCGATTCAGGGTCACATATGACGATTCGTGGAGGGTTGGAGAGGCGGTGGGCTTCTGATTAACGACGTGATGCAGCAGATGTTGGAGAGGCGGCCGGCGGGGTTGCAGGCGATCGCTTGGTTGTGGATTCTGCTGGGGTCGACGCTGTTCGTCGACGGTAGCGGGAGCCGGGTGAAGCCGGACATCAACGACCGGTGGCGCCAGGCCCCTTGACGCTGTTGCTATTGTATTTTTTATCTTTTATTGTATCGGACGGATTTTATATATGTTTTCAATATTTTTTTGCATATGTATTCCGTTTCGAATATAAATATACAAATAAATAATTCAAATAAATAATAAAAATAAATTATCCAAATAAATAATACAAATAAAATATACAAATAAATAATCCAAATAAATAATATAAATAAATAACCCAAATAAATAATACAAATAAATAATCCAAACAAATAATAAAAATAAATAATCCAAATAAAATATACAAATAAATAATCCAAATAAATAATACAAATAAATAATCCAAATAAAATATACAAATAAATAATCCAAATAAATAATATAAATAAATAATCAAAATAAATAATCCAAATAAATAATATAAATAAATAACCCAAATAAATAATACAATACATAATCCAAACAAATAATAAAAATAAATAATCCAAATAAAATATACAAATAAATAATCCAAATAAATAATACAAATAAATAATCCAAATAAAATATACAAATAAATAATCCAAATAAAAATTGAATGGGTACCCACTCAGTTAGAGATGGATCTTCTAATACCTTTTGAATATAAATAAATAATCAAAATAAATAATATAAAAAAAAAATTGACCGAAATCAAATTTCGGTCGGTTACAGTACTGACCGAAAATTGATTTCGGTCGGTACTACAACGATCGAAAATTGATTTCGGTCAGTACAGTACAGACCGAAACACAATTTCGGTCAGTACTGTACCGACCGAAACATGATTTCGGTCGGTGCTGTACTGACCGAAATCGATTTTCGGTCAGTTTTTTTTTTTTTTTTTTCGGTCAATTTGAAATTCGAACAATGTTTTACGTTAATTTGGCTTACCAGATGCGAAAAATAGGCCATTTTCTCTTTTTAAATTAATTTAAATATCATAAGGGCAAAATCGTCTTTTTCCAGCCCTTTAGGGGGCGGTGACTAGGAAAAAGGGGGCGGTGAATAGCAATCCAGAAAAATAACTGCCATTTCTGGAAATGTTTTGGAGAAAAAAAAAAGGCAGTAGACTTCTAGAAAGCCTTCTAGAAATCGTCTCCGTTAGCGCCGAGTTTTTAAACACTTGTCTTCCTAATTGAGCAGAGTTCATACTTTTTTGTTCAGCTGAAATGAATTCAAAAAGAGAAAATGTCATCTGTCTCCTTAACAATCACTGAATAACATGGTTCGGAGCTGAAAGATCAATCCACGACATAATAATCAAAGTGTCGATGAACTTTCTGCATTATGAATCATTACAACTCGGCTATCGCCGATTTTTTTTTGTAGAGCGAAAATTTACAAGGCGGATGAGAGGGTGTGGGCTAGCAACAAATCTTCAAATAGCCATCTTCAGTTCCTACGAGAAAGAGCCGCGAAAATGGTAGGATGGCAATGGCTGAGAGCACAGATGTGTTTTTCGATTCCCCATTGGGGATATAAAGGTGTTGGGGCACGACGTAACGCTGGTTTTCCTGAATGTGCAAACTTCGGGTTATTCATGAAGCATAAAACAAAGGCTTCAAGAAGTATATCATATATTATCATCTAAGAAAGAAATAATGCTTTTCGAAGCCTAGTGGATTGGATAGATACCTCATCAGCAGTCGTATGTAAAGAAGAAAGGCAAATCTTATGTCTGCTTATGGAGATGACGTTCTGCCCCCAGATGGAGAAACTAGAAACTCCATCATTATAGCCTCGAAAAACTCTGTGTTCTGCTGCGCAATTCCTAACAGCAATTCATTCGGAAAAACATCACAAACAAGATGTATCAATCAGCTCTGCAGAAAGCTCGCCATTGAACAATTAAAATTACCTTTTCCGTAAATCCCAAATTCTCAAGGTTTTGTCCTGGGAGCTGGAGACAAGCTGATGATCTGAAACTGCAGCTAGCTGCAGTGCAGATAGAAATTGTACGTAAGATTATAAAAACATCAGTCTTGGGAATTTCTAACCAATTGCGTTGTTCGTCTACCAACCTTAGTCACGTATCCATCATGGGCCTGCCATGAGGCAATAATCTTTCCACTTCTCATGTCAAAGAGCTTGCAATAGCCAGTGCTGTACCCTGCCGCAATAAAGGAAGGAAATGCAACGTTCTGCCCAAGACTCAATTTTCCATGATCAGACGAACAAATGGATGATGCAAGGGGTGGGAAGCTAACGTCGCTTGGTTCACTCCTCCACAAATGAAGCATCTGACCTTGATTGAGATCAATGAACCTGCAATAGAGACCAATAAAGCAAGCAGTTCTTTATAATTTTGTTCTAACCCAACAGTTTATGGGTAGCAAATCTAGTATTGTAGATGCTTTTCTTACTTACCTGAGCGAACCATTTCCAGTACCCACGACAAGTTTATCGCTGAATTCCAAGTAGTCCATGGTAGTGTATGAGTTCCCAAGAAATGCGGTGCTAAGCATCCCACTTACTAGTGGATTAAAATGAAGCATGTTTGCTTCATCTCTTTCAATCGACTGTCTCGTGGCTGAAGAACTCTCAGAAAATATTGAAATCGCTTTTCCGTTTTGTCCATTCCATACATGCACCGTGCCATCACATGAAGCTATTCTACCAGAGGAACCCAGGTCACAAATGTCATTTACAACCTCTTCATGGCCATTATAGATCGAGACACAATCGATGCTTGACAGCTCCCACTTTTGAATATTTCCTCTAAATCCGGGACCCACGCCCGCTGTGAACACGGTAGACTCGTTCTGACAAACAGTTAATGATCTCAGAGCTCCATGATGAGCACGGACAGATTGGACAATGGATGCTCTAATTTTCCACGGAAAGTCGTCTTTCGGACCGCCCACACGACCTGTCAAGTCGACCTCTTTCCAACTATCCGCTGGGCTAGGGAACCAATGCCACGGTTCGTATATTCCAGGGTTTGAAGTTGTCTCAGCTCTCTCGACAAGATTTCGATGATTATCTGACATGCCTTTACCAGGCAGCACATGTTTTGTAGTTCTCTTACCCTGGGATGGCAGTTTCGACCGTCCGAACCCATTGCTGTTAGATGCCGATGATCCCTTGTTGTCCGAATATATCCTATTTTGACTTTCTTGACCACTTTGATCGTAATCTCTTTCACATTCCCACTGATAATATATAAGAGGCGACACAAAAGAAGGTAAACAATGGAACATGGGCTTTTTTTAAGGAAAAAAAAATTCTGAGAATCAAACCTTCCAGCTATGATGACGTAAAAGGTATTGCTCTAAAAGCAACCAAGCGGGCAGCGCTGGCGAAGTTTTTCGATTCCAAGTAGAGAAGCGAACTGAGGATATAAGAGCAGCCTGCTAAGAATTCATCTTTAGTAATTCGGCAACTTCTTGTTTTGTCGACTTTAATTACGAGAGCATCGACTGAAATGAGACACACTCACACCAAGTCCGCACGGCTCTCAACTCCCTCACTAGCTTCGGATTTGGAGTCGGTAATCTTTCCACCCAAATTGACAGAAGAACAGTGCTTTTCCTGAGAAAAGGCGATCTCATTGAAAAACTCCTGTAGCTTTGGAAGGACGAGCAAGGAAGTTAAATCACCGCCGATTTGCTGGCAAAGCGTGATAAGACCCTTGGCAGTAAGCTGCCAAACCGAAAGTGGAGTTATATTTAAAGCATCACTAGATGTATTTTTTCTGACTCAATAGCAGATATACTTAGTACATGTAAAATGCAAGGAACCATGTATAGTAACATTTTATTCACGAAGCAGCAGTGGGTAATAAAAAAAAGTCAAAGCATGCTTAATTTGGCTGAAAAAAAAAGTGAAACCACCTGAAGTGCCTGGATCCCGATATCTTTACACATAAGCACCTTCACATAGAGGCAGTTCTCATCCTGCATAAAGCATGAGAGTGTGAAATTTCTTACATTTTCTTTAAATAACAACTACAATATTCTTCACTAACATACATATATACCTCGATTAACTCCTTAACGATCGTTCCACTTGTCATCATAGGAACAAGACTCTCCAATAGGGTCAGACAGTCCAGCAATGCCAAATACCCCCAGCTTTGCATCGGTTCGCCTTTGCTAGCCAGTGATGTGGAGATGCATGATTCCATGATTTTACGTAATAAAGGAATTATATGTTTGGAGATGAAGTTCACTCCAAAAATTCCACCTAATGTTTAAGATTAATTACTTCTAAAGAAGATGTACTCAGTATGAAATTCAGTTTCGTATGTAGAACTAACCAATTCTGATCAACACGTCCAGTCCATCACTGCATAGCCCTTTTCCAAGTGAGAGTATCAGAGGCGAGATTGTCTGCATTATATTTACATCAGCTCCACAGAGATAATCATCTAGACTGGGTGTATCATTACAGAGGTGAACTTTCTTGGACAACTACAGAAATAGATTTTAGGAATGGTAAACCTGATGAACCGTTATTGGTACACCGAGCTCTTCACTGGACCCAACGAGTAAAACAGACGCGGCAGGGGTTGAGCTCTTTTGTGGAGAAACAAATAGACTTGATATCATAAGTGGGTGTAATGTTGCAAGATATGACTGTTTACCTATCTTGTTCCATATCTCCTGCATAAACGAGCCTTGGAGAAGAGAAACTTTTAAACGTGAATAGCCAGTACACTGCAAAAGAAAAGAAAATAGATATTTATGAGATGAGCAGCAAAGAGAAAAAAAAAAAAACAAAAAAACAAAGATATGACGAGGAGATGGAACGAATTTGACGTAGGCACCAGCCTGCAAAACTTTCTGGATAGATGGCACAGCATATTGTTTCACTGCGTCTGGCTTCAAATATTTCAGAAACTCCGTCAATAGTATGTAAGACCATTCAGATTCAGCATCTGAAGCAGAAGTCACTACAAGGGGTAAGCAATATGGAGCACACATTTCAGTGCCAAAAACTCCCATTGCCTTAAAACCTCCACGTTTAGCAAATGTTGCAGCGTATTGAAGACGAGATTCATCTTTTGCCAGAAGACTAAGTGGGCCTAAAAACAAGTATGATGACCTGACTGAACTTGGAAAATATGGAGAATCCAAAAGGCACTTGGCAGAAGGCCTCCTACAAGATCGAGATCAAAACGGTCACGCTTTAGATACAAGAGGAGCTTACTATGAATTTAAACCCAATTCAAGGGAATTTGAGAGCCATCCATGATATTTTTGCTAGGAGAGAAGTTTCCGCGAATATTTACCTGCTCCAATGCTGCGTACAGGCTTCAACAATGACTTTCACGTGATAGGGGAGATCTTTGACTGAACTTGGAAGAACACCGCTCTCCATGTACGAGCTCAATGAATTTGGGTTAAAAAGTGGCTTTCGCTGCTCAAGTTCTGCCAAAATACATCCAACAGCAAATATATCATCTGCTGCTCTTTGGGAGAATGCAAACGATCTATATGTTTGTTTCCAAAGCTGCAGCTCTTGGAATCCCAGAGAATCTTCATCCTCCAACTCCATATATTTAAGCAAATAGCTCGCATCAACCACTGCTTCCCTCCCAGACTTCACTACTGATGGAGCTTCGACAGACGACGCATCCTCAGAAGTATCTATCGCATCTACTTTCCTGTTCGAGTCATTTTCCAAGGAATCTTTATCGTAAGCACTATACTTGGGGCTTAAATACCATGAGTTCTCACAGAAAAACGTAGCTTCCTCCAGCTTATCTAGACGATTAATTTCTGAAAGACAGACATTATTTTCCTCAAGATGTACGCTTCCTAAAGTTAGACGTGGAGGGTGAGGCTGATTAAAAAGCTGGCGCCGCCCAACTGATCTTGGAGTTGCGGAATCAGACGATGGAAGCATCACGTTCTTGGCAGAAATAGCAGCCTGGCCAGACATTTTGTACCCGAACGTAATGTCAATCCAATCGTGTATTTGAGACGAAACTCGGTCGCTCTCCAGTGCATCTCTATGCAACCTGATGAACTCCTCAGGTTTTCCTGCCCATGAAGGTATGGCTAGATCAGGCATGCCCGAGTGCACTGAAGAGAATATGCGAGGATCACAGTAGAAGTCAGGAATGCACTCGTCAGGTGTCCACTGGTACAACCTTTGCATGTTGGCCGGATATTCGTTGGGTTCGTAAACGGAGCGAACACTCATCCTCAGAACACTCAACGGCAACCTTCGTGCTTTATAGCTGCAAACAGCAAGTTCAGACAGGCATTCGTCAGACACGTGGTGAGGAATTTCAGACGTCGAGAAAGTGAAATCCAACTGCTCGTCTCCCTTAGCCAGGCGCCACTTGCTCTTGCCAAGATCCCTCCATCCGACGTCGCTATTTTCATCAGGCTTTGAACTAAAGTCTATCACCCAAGGAATGACAGTATGAAATGCATGATCGCCCCATCTTCTCCCAGCCAAACGATTCAAAACGAGCAGATATTCAAAATTACTCAGCTCTCCTTTCCACCATCTATAGAAAGAAGACTGCCAATTGTCAGATACAGAGAATCTCAAATCAGAGTAAAGGGAGTTAGAGGCACAACCCTCGAAGCAAAAGCGGCCCCTGCAAAGATTGTCCGAATCTTTAGATGGATTTGCCCTAGATTTCAGTAGCTGTTTCTCATCGATTTGCAACCAACACCAAGAAGTATCGGTTAACATGATTGTGGATGGGCGTAAACTTCCATGGGTGACTCCTAACCCGTGCATGTAAGACAAAGCGGAAAGTATCTGGTAGATCAGAAGCCTCACATGCCAATCGGATTTTATAGCATCAGGGCTATACTGAAGAATGTTTTCTAGGGTATATGCTGCCTTTATAAGCACACTGCTGTTTCCATTCGATGACCTCAGCATCCCAAGAATAGGACTAATGTTCGGATGCCTAATGCATCCAGGAAACCCATTCTCCCCAAAGCAGGGCACGCCTAACAAACTAAGAAAGTTTGTGGGGATACGTCCAACAGATTTTCCGTCAAAAAGAAAACTCAGAGACTGCAGAACGTGGTCTTCGATCGACCCAGAGGAGAAACATGAAACAATTTCCTCGAATAGTGCATAGGATGCATCGCCAATCCGTGCAGTTGGAGATAAAGCAGTTATCACCCTTGAGCATGAAAACCTGCTTGAAATCGTACATTTTTCACAAATTTCAAGGGATGTGCAGCTTTCGTCGCGCCGAGTTTCAGCTGGAGATGTAACTGAATCGGGACAAGTTTCATCGCCAGAAATCCCGATATCGACCTCTGGTTGATCGTGCTTGATGCTCAATGCATTCTCATTTTGCCCGGAAATTCTACCATCACTTTCGACCAAACAATAGTCATCACTGCCAAAAATGACCCAAATGTTGGTACCCATACACTAAACAGACAGCGGTCGAGTAAGTGCTCCAAAAAATCATTTCTCCATTTCACCATGAAGTTGCTTCGGACCCATAATTTCCTCAGCAACAAATTGATTTAAGCAGCGCCGGACACAAATTACTCTTTCACGTAAATAGCATTAGCAGTCCGAAAAATCCAAAACGAAACAGAGCAAATAATGACGGATCAATCACTTACAGATACTTGGAAACGCAGTCGTCTCGATCGCAAAGCACATAACTAACAACGAACTGCTGCTGCGAACTCGGCGTCTGCCAATTTCAATAAATGGAGCAGTAAATACATAATCATACTAAAAAATCACACAACACAGTGATGCCCTCGAAATCTAATTAAGACTTATCGCCGAATTGGAGACCTCAACGACAGCTTCTGATCCGTAAGGCAGGTGCGAATCGGACAGACCATGCGCGAAAGTGAGCTTGCCTTCGAAATCAGCTTCAATCCGCCGCTCGAGGCACTCGAAACACATCGCCGTCATGCTTTGCAGGCTTCCGCGTTATCTTGTCTGATTGTTTCATCGATTGGTCTCACATGGCAAAGATGTTTCACTGAACTGTAACATAATCAGTCGTCGCAGCTCGCAAAGATGGATGATTTGTTTGTTTGAAGGGGAGACCGAGTGGAATCGAAATGTGTCGTAATCGTCTCCGCCAGTGACGATTTGAATTTAGTTATTGTTTTCGATTCTTTGATTGGACGATTATTATTTGCACCGTAGTGAAGGAATTTCGCTTTGATTAGCGATACTATCGAAGCAACATTTTTCTCAAAATCAATTTTACGTCATTGATTCGGTATGATATACATAGTTTTATTTGCATCCTTGAATTGAAGATGCTCTGTATAATTAATACATGTCGCCAACATCAAAGCAAATGATAATGTTTCACATTTACAAAAGAATTTTTTTTAACCCCATAGTTGTCCATACGGGGCCTTCATTTTCCTTTTTTCTTCTCTCTTTTTCTTTTCCAGAATTTTGAATATAAGTCAGAAGCCTTAATGCCGAAGAAGTGACGTAAGAAAATAAAAGGCGTTGCAAATATATTACTTTTAACATAGAGAGACTCATGATCGAAGTGTGGTTTTTAAAGGGTTGGTTGGTCATTAGTTGTATATCTTATTCCGTCGACGAAGATGAATGAGATGTGTTAACATGAATGGACAATCGAAGTCCACGATGTAAAATAATTGGACAACTCACACGACCATATTCCCGTTATTGCATCTGCACTTCTTTCTATACTTTTGGCTAAGATAATATCAATTCCAATGAATATTCGACAACTATATCCAAAAGTAATAATTGGGACGAGAGAGACGACGAGCTTATCTCTTCCGTACAACTCAACTCTGATATTTGTTCGATTTCATTACTGGCAGATAAAATCTTCTTTGGATTTGTATTCTGTGCCATTTTTATCACAGTAATCATGCGCGTGGATCCGTCGCATTCAAATTATATTTTGTGATCCTATAATCATATACGTGTAAATATACTATAGAAATAAAATAAAAAAGACCATCTTTTTTGGTAACAACAAAGGTTCCATGGTTTCCGTAGACCTTAGGAAAGCAATACACTGAATGACACTATCTTTATCTCATTTATATTATAATTATAGCTAGTTTGCTGTAATTGACCGTCAAGGAGCAAAATTTAAAACTCCAAAGTTGAGGGATGATTTATTATATTCTTTTCAGGGTGGGGACTTGGGTTTAGCTTCGCTAGTTATATGAGTATTTGACATGTAATTAAGTTTTGACGCACGGGACTACGTCGATAAATATTAAATATGAACTACTCAAAGCGTTTGTCATCTGAAAAAAAAAAGGAAAATATTTATTTTCTTGAGTAATATATGGGTATATATATATAGAGGAATGATATGGTGCTCACCTTTTGTGAACACCTTATATGGATACTTGCTGATTTGACACGATTCATGCCAAATCAGCATGCCACTTCTACATCAAATGTGATGTGGCGTTAATCAATACATCTTAGACGTCATAAATCGACAAATATGATGCTGATGTGGCATGTTCACGTCTTATATGACACTTGTTGTGTGACCTTCTCATTTGATGTAGTATGGCATGCTAATTTGGCATGAATCGATGCCAAATCAGCAGGTGCTCATATAAGGTGCTCACGTAAGGTGAGCACCATATAATTCCTCTATATATAAATATTATGCAAGGACAACAAAGGATCGAAACGACAGCGAGATAGGTCTTCGTTATACATAGTTTGTATATTTATTAAATTGCATGTTTGTTTTGTTGGTTTCGCCCCATACCTCTATAAAAGCTTGAAAGCACAACAATCGACAATTTTAGAAAGTTTTCACCAACTATTAAATGAAATCGACGATCACCGTATATATGTTCAGCACCTTGACGATGTGTTTTGGATTATTCGAACCATATAATCCGCCAAAAAAAAAAACTGATATAAAGATTAATCGAAATAAAAAGACCCAACATGTAATAACTGGACAAAGAAAATCGAAAAGGTAGAAGAAAACTCAAGTTAATATTAATAGTGATAATATAGTAGACGATTAATAATTCAAGAAGTGACCACCCAAAGCGCCGGCTTACTCCAACTAATCATATCATCGCCGCCGTTATTTTCGCCGCCACGTCGTCGTCGACCTTCATTACACCTAACACCTATCCATTGATGATTATACTGATTACCATAATCACCCAACAATTCTTCACTCTCTTTCCTTTCTCCTCCTTCCTCCGCCGCCGCAGCATCACCACCGTCCACCGGCGAGCTCAGAAAGCTCAGCCTCAGCCTGCCGCCGCTCCTCTCCGCCTGAAGAACGCCGCCGTTCCTCAAAGGCCTCTCCACCGCCTCAATTATGAGCCTACCATCCTCTCTGTGCCTCGTAACTTGCAAAGGGCTCGACCCACTCATCGTAGTCAAAGGCGGCGGAAAAGTACCGCAATTCTTCTCTTTCTTGACAGATTTGCCGCAAGGGCTCTTTTGTAATTTCCCAATAGTATTATTATTACTCTTGAAAATTTCTGTCTCTGGCCCGACCAATGACTTGTGGCTGGTGGGTATTTCTTGATTTATATTCCCGGCGGCTATGAACATGGCCGCCGCCGTGTCCGACCCATTTTCGCTGCCTAGGGTTTCGGTGCAAAGTTCGAGGGAGTTTGTGCTGAGCCTTGAGGAAGAATTGTAGGCCTTCATGGGATTGTTATTGCATGGAGATTGAGAGTAATAATGTGATTTCGTTTGATGGTGATTAGGGTTTTGTTGGACTAAAAACTTGAGCTTGAGGGCTGTTTCTTGGGGATCGAAGCACGATGATGTGAAGCTTTGGCAGAAAATAGTTGATGACGACGACATAGTAGTGTAATGAATTATTAATACCCGATGAAAAAAGTTCTATTATCTTGTGTTTGAGAGAGAGGGAGAGAGAGCTGATGAGAGGTGAAAGGGTGGGGGGGGTATTTGTAGTGCACAAAAAGGTATGTTTTACCCCACTTGAAATATTATTTGACATTACATTTATTATTTATGGAATTTGATAAATAAGGTCGGACATGAATGATATATCTGTTTTTGGAACTACAGAGTGAGTTGTTTTAGAATTGAAGTTATTCAACCGTCAAGGATTTTTTTGGTAATATTTATTACCTTTATATTACCAAAAATGTATTTTGAATGAGGTTAGTGCATCTGCACTTTCGGTAAATAGAACCTAAAAAAACGACTTGTTTAGAGTTGTAGGTTAGTTCAGCCCACATGATTTTGTACTGATTTAACTTCCAAGAATGGAAATGCTGAGTGTGTTGAACTATATTCCCATCGTACTGCCTATTTTTATTTAATTTTATATCATATGTAAAAGTATCAAGTGCTATGGTATTGACAGAAAACATGCATTCTTACAAATCAACCTACTCGGAAACAACTAACATGCATGATGATGATAGCAAATAACAACTGCATCTTAGTTCAGAACAAAAAAGGCAATGTATTATAAAGTAATCCACGCTTTTTAAATTTTTGTACTGATCCAACTTATTTTTATTGTATAATTCTTGATATCGAGTTTTGGTAAAAAAAAAAAAAAAAAAAGTGGAGAAAAAGCTTAAAGGTCACTGTCGCCCGCATGTGAATTGGAGGGCGATTAAAAATATATACCTTTTCTTCTTCCTTTTTTCCTTTGTGTTATTATCTTGAGGAAATTCTTAATATATATTAACTTTTATTTGATTATATTAGTAACTAACGCCGTCAGGTATCACTAAAATGCTTCTAATTAATAAAACCTAATTAAACTTTGGTGACTCAGAAAGAGAAGGAAATGAGATGTATTACTACTTCAGAAGGTTTCGTCGTCGTCATACCATCTAATTAAGCATGTTTAGATGTCTCTGCGTCATCACATTAATTATTTAATCAACAAAAATACCTTAATACAACATTCTTAATTATTTAATATCACGAGTTGTAAACAAATAATAACTTTAGCATCCTTTTTCGATATGATCTGTCAAATGATGAACGACCAAAGTGCAAAGTCTTAATAGATAGTTTTGTCGGACTCCACACATAAATGGATTCGAACAACCATATGCATCAGAATCCATATTGTTTCTATTTAGTTACTCTCTTTATTTCAATATATATAATCACCCCATAAAAAGAATATTAAGTTGCCACACGTCATCTCCCCAGTATCTCTTAAAAAGTTGGTAAATTTCTATATATTTCTTCGTTTACGCCATATTTTATAACGTAATTATAATTCCATTCTTAATCAACAAGTGGCCGGCATGTTATGTTAGTGCCGCCAATCACTCTTTCTGTTAGTAGTAAACTATGTTGGGTTTTAAGTCAAATGGAACTTGGACCCAAGTGTGGGTAATTACCCACTAAGAGAAGAGCTGAAACAATTTTATTAAATCGAGAAGACGTCTATCACCGAAACGAGAAATTGTTGAAAGATTACGAATCCACGTTTCGAGACGAATCTAAAGAATATTAATTTACTCAAAACCGATATCGGGTGAATGAGAAATTAATTAGTAAAGCCAGCCCAAATAAAATAAAGTAAAAGAAATTAATTTAAAAAATTGAAAAATGATGACGTGGCGGGCTGATGACGTGTCACTGACACGTGGGCTGACGAGGACGATGTGGCGCTGATTTGGCGTTGACAATGCATGGTGATGTGGCTGGCTGAAGGGGTATTGTGTATCAGTCCAAGAGTTGTGACTATTCCCATACTGACACCTGACCAAAGGTTATGCCTATTTATAATTCCGCCCAGTCAAAGGAGGTCAACTGAAAAGTTATGACTTTTCAGAAACTATAAATAGGTCCCGTGGCAGAATGAAAAATCATTCAATCACACCCAAGCATTCTAGAGTTAGTGCATACTAGTCCAAATTAATAACAAAGCAAGAAAGACCCGAGTCTTTAGTAGATTCGCCCGACAATTTCGTTACGTTGTGCGACGTTTCGAAATTCCTGAAGTCGTTATATCTTCGGGACGTTGTGCGATAACCCAAGACAATGAAATACGGGACAATAACGTCTTACGCAAAGCGTACGACGTACGCGCCTCGACTTCGATGTATAAAGCCGAATCTCTGTCCGAGATTTACAGGCGCCATCGAGAAGACGCCCACCACCGAAACCAACAAATTAAAACCCTTATTGCATATTGTTTCACTAATTAATACTCTTTCTGTTCCATAATATATGTCGTTTAAGGATATTGCACGCATATTAAGAAATAAAGTAAAATCTCCATACCCTTAATTAATTATGTTTTTATCTAATTTAAGTTAACAATTTCTACTAAAGATAAGGGGTAAAACTGTAAATAATCATTGTTTATCTTGAAAACAGTAAAACGACATGTATTTAAATCGCTCGATCCTAAAACGTTAAATCGATTTTTTTTCCGTATCGATCGATGGTTCGAATTTATTTGTGTATGTAGTTTTCAGTATTTCGTACCGAAATTATATATTTAGTTAGTTTTTTCGTTTTAAATTAATTTAAATATCATAAGGGCAAAAACGTCTTTTTATAGCCCTTTAGGAGCGGTAATAAGTAAAAAGGGAGCGATGAATAGTAATTTAGAAGAAATATTCATGTTACATGAATTGTATATTAATTCTAAGTTGAGTATCCTAAGTTGAGTAAATGTGAATTAATATAAACATATAAAAGCAATGTTGTTTCTCTAAAATATTCATTCAAAGTTGACTATAAATGTAAATTGACAAATAAATATCTAAAAATAAATTAAAGACTAAATAACTGGTGCTGAATAGGATTATGAAAGGAATTGACCCAATTAATTATTTTGTAAAATTAATAAGGATAGTATCAATTTTAACAAATTTCATGCACTTTTCACCTCTAGAGGGGATGTAAATATTACAGACCTTTTTTTTTTTTAGCAAATAAAAATCATACAAGGTTGAGATTATATCTTGAGCCTTAATCCATGACAGAGAACTGATTAGAAGCAGAAGCCATCATCATCATTTCATCGTCAACTAAGTTGAGCTGCTCAAGTATTCTTCCCAACCAACTGTTTCCAGCTTCTCTCCTTTAACCAATACTTCGTCTCTTCTATCTTTCAGATATTGTACCATCCTATACAAACACACACTAACCACATGAACTTTCTTTCAAAATGATTTGCAACCATATATATATATATTTATATATAAGGAAATAAAGAATGAGATTTATTTACTAACTCACCTAGATTGCATATCAATGTCACTAACTCCTAATATCCTTACAGCTAATAGACCGGCGTTTGTTGCGTTATTTATCGATACTGTTGCAACGGGCACCCCTCTTGGCATCTGTCGTAGGTGGCACCGATTGAATTAAAAAGAAGAGAGTATTCAAGTGAAAAGGGGAAACAAGAAAAAAAAAGGGAAATTAAAGATACGAAACGAAAAAGGTACCTGAACAATCGACAAAAGCGAGTCGAGCCCATCCAATGTAGATGCACGCACGGGGACACCAATCACAGGCAATGGGGTCAATGCAGCTACCATGCCTGCTCGACTCATCATCCGTAATATTCAAATATTGCAAATGATAAAATAAAACGTCTATATATATATATATATATATAAATGAAATATGTTCTGACCTGGTAAGTGAGCTGCACCACCAGCGCCAGCGATGATAACCTGGATGCCACGATCTCGAGCGGATGATGAGTAAGAAAACATCATCTCTGGCGTACGATGAGCTGAGACTATTCTTACCTGATATTTACGTAATGAAAAAAAGTTAGAAAAAGCTCATAGCTGCTTATTGAATGAATCAACAATTGTTGAAATCGAAGATATTATACTATAACCTCGACAGGCACGTCGAATTCTCTCAAGAGTTTTGCAGCATCCTTCATCACTGGGAGATCGGAGTCAGAGCCCATTATGATAGCAACACGTGGTGCAGCTGTGACAAAAATACACAGGTTATGCAGAGTAAACACTTGCAAAAAAACTAATGCCTGCTCTGAAGAGATTGTTTTAGTTTCCCTGAAGTTATAATTCTTGAAACAGTATAAAAGGGACAAACGGAGAATTCGTGTAAGCATAAGCATATCAAAGACAACAACAAAGCTTGAAATTCTTAATTGTTCAAAATTTTAAAATCTTTATAGGGGAGTCTACTGTATATTTAGATATCTGCCTATTTTTCCTATCTTTTTCTAAATAATCCGGGACTAAATTTGGAAGGGAGTTATGATCATAGCATCCTACAAGAGTTAAGTTAGGTCTGTCATTGATAACTTACTCTAGTGTTTCATTAGTTTTGTGACATGACATCTCACCCTTATCATAGACATTGCCAGTGTAGTGTTAAATTGTGTAAATAACCTGGAGGCTTGCCATTGCTTGTTTCTCCCAGCATGGATTTCAACCTCGCTTCAACAATGCCCATGGAGGGGCCAACAAATGTTATGTGCCCCATCTTCCTTTGCTTCCTTATCTCTAAAGAGTCAAGATAAAGAAATAAGCTTATGACACGAAATATAGCATATGAAAAAAAAAAAATTCCAGCAGTTACAAACCTTGTTTGTCATACCAATGTATCGATGCTCCTGGGATTCTTAGGGCCCTTGCAATAAGTTGATTAGCTTGCAAGAAACCAGCTTCTCCCTATATAACATAATTATATATCATTAAAACGAGGATATGTAGCAGTTTTAAGCATGTAGAAGATATGGCCACACAACATATATCATAGAAAAAAGGTTCTAAGCTCCAATACTCAACAAGTTTACCTCATCTTCTCCAAGTATATTATACATGATAGCAGCTTGCGCTTTCATGGATGGATCACCCAGTGGGAGCCCAAGAACTGCCCTTAAGTGCTGCTCGAATTGCGAAGTAAAACAAGCTTCAATTGTGTGATGTCCGCTATTATGAGGCCTTGGTGCCATTTCGTTCAGTAAGACCTAAGAACATAGACAATGAGATTAGCAAAAACAGCTACAGATGCCATTTTTTTGGCATCGATAAAATATATTGTACATAGAGTGACGTCAGCAATGAAATGTGAATTTTCTACCTGGCCATCGCCTGTCAAAAACAATTCAACAGCAAACACGCCAGCACCTTCCAATGAGCTCACAGCCTTGTGTGCGACATCAGTTGCAAGTTTTAGTATCTTCCATGGCACAACGGCTGGTGACTTCACAATGTGGCATATGTTATCCCTGCGAAAGGAATTAGATCATCAAGAAGAAATGTAATAAAGCACGAGATAACCAAACTTAACAAGCAAAATCAATGTCCAGATTGATAACCAGCCCATTTCTTACTACTAAATCATCCTCAAACTATCATAATTATGTGATCATCAACAGCTACTAGAAACATTAAATCCTTTGTCAAAAATGTCAAAAACAACGAATTCTACTATTTTAAATGTCAGATATACTTTTTCTTCACATGTAGAAAAAAAGACAGCGTACATTTAGATTAATCGCATTTATGTACATGTACTAGGGTACAGAGTCAAGGTCTAATTGAAGAACATTCCTAACATAAGTATGCAATACGTATCTCTGAATGACTTATATGTATGCGAGAAAATTATCATCTTGCCTATGGATAGTTTCTACAACGGGATAGCATAGCACAGAGTTATCCCTTCCTCTTGCGACAATGACAGAAAGCTCCTGCACAGAAGAGTAAGTCAGCAGAATAAGATTTGTAATCATTTTGAAATTTTAATAGCTCCGTGGGTAAAATGAAGTTCAATTGCCAAGACAAATGCTAACCTTCACAAATGGTGCCCATTTCTCAACATACAGACCGCGTGAATATCCACCAAGGGCTACAAAAGGGGGGAAATTGAAGTTAAAAGTAATCGGATAGAAGGTATAATATGCAGAAAATTTACGACAATCAGCAATTATCGCTAAACAAACATTACAGCAGACGACAAAATCAAGGACCAAAACTACCACTGTTAACTCATCCTCGTCTCATCAATCAATTCAAGCACATAATTTGGATTTTGGATCCCACTGTCTTAACAGCAAAGTACAAAAAACATAACAACTTTTTATCAGGGAAATCTTACAGTTGACTGCTGGAGATATATCCTCTTCCGTTTTTGCAACAGCATTTCCTCGTCCATCATAAGCCAACCTTCTGCTTTTTATCATAAGTGGATATCCAAATAGGTCTGCAGCTCTTTTCGCCCCTTCAAGATCATCTATCTACTTCCAAAGTTGTATGTGAAACAAAGGCCTCTTAGATATGAGATTAATTTTATTTAACATCTAAAAATGTTCACCAAAGTATGAAAGTACCTGCATAAATTTAGGGAGAGGAATCGCATGTCGAGAAAAATGAACCTTCTGGAGGTATTTATCCTGTTATAGAATGATGTATAGGCTATAGAATCAAAAAATCTTCTTTTATATAAATTCAGAAATCACGACATAGTTTGTGCAGGGTTTTTCACATTCATTGCATAAATTTCAGCTCTGAATTTCAATCAAGCTTTCCAACACTACAATCTACTTATCATAAATCTGTGCGGGCAGGTGGGTGGGTGGATGGCTACAGCTTAAGTAGAATCTTTCATGAGTTTACTAATCTAACTGATAATATGTAAGTTCAATCATCGCACAAACAACTTAAGTTTTATATATAAATAGAAGAACCTAAATGCTACTTGAACATCTGATAGAGTTACTTAATCGTGAAAAAGCGCAGCCTACCACCAGAATGATTCAGGAATAAATTCATCATCTGAACTATGTTATATAAAAAAAGTCGAAAAAGTTCTCGCGAATAAATGATTCTCAATGAAATGAATGTATATATACCTGGATAATTTTTATCGTTGAAGCTTTAGGTTCGCAATCCACACCTTGCTTCTCTAGCTTTTCCAGGATTTCAGCATTGACATGCTCAATTTCTACAGTCAACACCCCACACCTGCAACACAAAAAAAATTCAAAAACATTGAGTGTTCTACCTCCAAAGGTAAAGTAAAGCTCTTCAATAATTTTCACTTTTTAGCAAACTCTTCTACAGTAGCACTATCATCATATCTCCCAATCATATGATGATGACATAAATTACTCGCTGGACAATTCTCCATCGGGTCCAAAACGATTACTTTTATTGCCATCTGTGAAGCTGCTTCACAGAGCATGCGACCAAGCTGTCCTCCCCCAAGAACACCCACTACAGTTTGGGACAATCCATGGACCTCTGAATATCATAAGAAACGGCTAAATTGGAAGTTATGATATAAAAACGTTAACACAAACCAACCACTAACTAAAAGAATATTAAGCAACGCAAAACTCAGAAACTACAGAATAATCAGATAAAAAGAAAAACTTCACCAGAGGGGGAGGATGCGACGTCGAGCTTCGATGAGGTCGACAGAGTCTCCGCCATAGCTGTAACTCGATAACCAGATATCTTATACGGTGAATTCCAACGCTACGAAACAATAAAAATAAACAGAACCAAATTCCAAGTCAGAAGTGGTGAAAAAACAGAACCAAATGAACTATATTTGTACAAATTCAAGGGTTACGGAGTGGCTGGGGAGGCAAAACGGAGCGTAGCGAAGAGCTGCCGAGCTAGCGAGGGGAATGTTCCTACAATTGTGCGCCGACTGCACAGGCGCGGTGGATGCTATGGAGTTGGCGGCACTGAGCATTTGAGGTTTTATGTCCTAGTGACTAGTCGCTCGTTGAACACTGCAAATTGACTCCCGATTCGATATGAAAGGAGGCGTGGAGGTGGGCAAATCGCTCTTCAACTATCGAAGGAGAATTGAAAGAGGAATAGTACAGTGACGAAAGGGGGTTTTGACTTTGAGGCTCTGCAAATTGCAAATCTTCCGTTATTAATTCTTCCCCTTTATTTCTAGGGCTGTTAACCGAAATAAAGAATAAAAATTAAAAAAAAAAAGAAATTCGAAGAAACGCAACAGAGGATAGTGAAGAAATCGAGCAACACCGAGAACTCAAAGCAAAAGAAAGAGCATGAAGACTTAAATGTCTTAAACAACGCATAGACGAGAGAGTAAATCTGATGACTCGAGCAGAGCAGCTATGGGCGATGATGAGAGTGAGCTGAGCAGTGTTGTGGGCGATTTGCGAGAGTTGAGCCAATTAAGGTTTGTTGAATGGATTGTGGATTGAATTAAAATTGAAAGGTGAAAACCAATTGGGCTGGGCCGTCTACATGTTTTAATATTACTGAACAACATTTCAATGGCTTGGGCAAGTATATATGTTTCTTTAGTTTTAACATATTTAATATATTTTTTAATAAGATATTTAAAATTTCGGTAACCGAACCAGTATACCTGCACCGAACCAAATTATCGAATCTTTTTAGAAAAAGAAACCGAATGCCGAACCGAAAATTCGGTTCGGCCGAAATTTCGGTTATTCGGCCGGCTTACCGAATTTTCGGATATGAAAAAAATGATATCCGCATCCGGTCCGATTTTAATCGGATATCCGATTCGGATATCCGCTTTATTCGGATATTTAAAGCGGATATTCGCATCCCATTATAAATAAAATTTTTCTTATTATTTTTATTATTTTCTTTTCAAAATCATTTTCTCTTTATTTCCTATCACAATAAAAAATATATTTTTTCATATAAGTATTTTTACACATGGGGTAATTCATACAATATGTGAATTTATTATTCAAAATTACTTAATAAATAATAAACACAGTACACAAATTTACATAATCTTTTAACTTGCACTTCGATGTTTTTATGTTTTTTATTTCAATTCCTAACAAAGTTTTTTGCAGTAGTAAGATAATATAAATTTAGATATTCTACTTGAGGATTTCTTTTTTTCCTTTTTGGACATTCATTTTTCTTTTTGGGTATTTTTTATTTTTTATTATTTTTCTAAATATAAAATCGGATATCGGGTATTCGAATTTTAGACAAAACCACTATCCGTATCATATCCGATTTATTTTAAAATAAATCGGATCCGATATCCAACTCGGTTGTTAAAACCGGATATCCAATTTTTCGGCTTTTGAAAACCGGATACCGGATCGGAACCCGGTTTCCGGATATTTTGCTCACCCCTAGTTGTAGCTATCACAATTTTCATCTATCGGGTTCATGGAGTTATATTTCATCATACTCCAGGGATACCAAACGAAATAGAGAAAACTTCTGGATACCAACTGGAAAAGACATTAGTACAAGGGTCATTAAATAAAAGGTATTGGGTTGCGAAATTCCATAAATACCCTTAAAATGAAGTTTACGTGAAAAACGTCCATTAATGAATTATCTCCACACTTAAGCAGTAAAGGAAAAAACATAAAATTCGAATGAATCAACAATTGTAGAAATCGAAGATAATATAATACAACCTCGACAGGCACGTCAAATTCTCTCAAGAGTTTCGCAGCATCCTTCATCACTGGGAGATCGGAATTAGAGCCCATTATGATAGCAACACGTGGTGCAGCTTTGACAAGAAAGATGTTGGGAATTATAAGAAACCTATTCTACACCCAAAATATATGCAGGTTATGCAGAGTAAGTAACTGCAAAAAAAAAAAAAGAAAAAACGAATAATGCTACTCTGAAGTGATTAAGCTTTTAGTTTCCCCCAAAAGTTATAATGCCTGATAGAAACTGTGAATGTAGTGTTAAATTGTGTAAATAACCTGGAGGCTTACCATTGCTTGTTTCTCCCAGCATTGATTTCAACCTCGCTTCAACAATGCCCATGGAGGGGCCGACAAATGTTATGTGCCCCATTTTCCTTTGCTTCTTTATCTCCAAAGAGTCAAGATAAAGAAATAAGCTTATGACACGAAATATAGCATATGAAAAAAAAACTTCCAGCAGTTACAAACCTTGTTTGTCATACCAATGTATCGCTTCAACATCGACTTATAAGGTTAGGTTGTCATAATTAACAGCTTCTAGGTGTTGTTTATCGACATCGATTCGAATACTTCCGAATATGAATAAGAATCGCTTTTTATTATTCGATGAGATATTCGAATATTCGTATTTGGATTCGATTGTCATCCGATCGAATAGAATATTGTGGTATTCGACTCGATTCGATTTGTTTGCAACCCAATTGCTACGTCAAATAAATTTTATTTATACAAAAGAAATAGGGAATTACTATTTACCGCCCTCTTGTTACTTGTTACCGCCCCCTAAAGGGATGTAAAAGACGTTTTTCCCCTTATGATATTTAAATTAATTTAAAAAGAAAAAACTAACTAAATATATAATTTCGGTACGAAATACTGAGAACTACATACAAAAATAAATTCGAACAATCGATCGATACGGAAAAAAAAATTCGATTTAACATTTTAGGACCGATCGATCGATATTGTCGTAAAAATCATTCGTACGTAGATGAATTAGCGAAAACGGATCGGAATAGTTTGAAAAAAGTCCCGGCACGACCGAACCAAAATTTTGGCCGCCACAAGGCACGGCCGAAATCAGGCCGATCGCGGGTGTCGGCCGACGCAGTGCCGGCCGATCAGTATTTTCGGCCGGCCCTTGGCACGGCCGAAACACAATTTCGGCCGCCACAAGTCACGGCCGAAATTATGTTTTGGCAGTGCCTTGTGGCGGCCGAAATTTTAGTTCGGCTGTGCCAAGCGCTGGCCCAAAATTTTTTCGATCGGGACTTTTTTCAAACTATTCCGATCCGTGTTCGCTAATTCATCTAGGTACGAATGATTTTTACGACAATATCGATCGATCGGTCTTAAAATCGATCGATCGGTCCGAAAATATCGATCGATCGGTCCTAAAACGTTAAATCGATTTTTTTTTTTCCGTATCGATCGATGGTTCGAATTTATTTGTGTATGTAGTTTTCAGTATTTCGTACCGAAATTATATATTTAGTTAGTTTTTTCTTTTTAAATTAATTTAAATATCATAAGGGCAAAAACGTCTTTTTATAGCCCTTTAGGGGGCGATGAATAGTAATTCAGAAGAAATATTCATGTTACATGAATTGTATATTAATTCTAAGTTGAGTATCCTAAGTTGAGCAAATGTGAACTAATATAAACATATAAAAGCAATATTGTTTCTCTAAAATATTCATTCAAAGTTGACTATAAATGTAAATTGAAAAATAAATATCTAAAAATAAATTAAAGACTAAATAACTGGTGTTGAATAGGATTATGAAAGGAATTGACCCAATTAATGATTTTGTAAAATTAATAAGGATAGTATCAATTTTAACAAATTTCATGCACTTTTCACCTCTAGAGGGGATGTAAATATTAAGACCTTTTTATTTAGCAAATAAAAATCATACAAGGTTGAGATTATATCTTGAGCCTTAATCCATGACAGAGAACTGATTAGAAGCAGAAGCCATCATCATCATTTTCATCGTCAACTAAGTTGAGCTGCTCAAGTATTCTTCCCAACCAACTGTTTCCAGCTTCTCTCCTTTAACCAATACTTCGTCTCTTCTATCTTTCAGATATTGTACCATCCTATACAAACACATACTAACCACATGAACTTTCTTTCAAAATGATTTGCAACCATATATATATTTATATATAAGGAAATAAAGAATGAGATTTATTTACTAACTCACCTAGATTGCAGATCAATGTCACTAACTCCTAATATCCTTACAGCTAATAGACCGGCGTTTGTTGCGTTATTTATCGATACTGTTGCAACGGGCACCCCTCTTGGCATCTGTCGTAGGTGGCACCGATTGAATTAAAAAGAAGAGAGTATTCAAGTGAAAAGGGGAAACAAGAAAAAAAAGGGAAATTAAAGATACGAAACGAAAAAGGTACCTGAACAATCGACAAAAGCGAGTCAAGCCCATCCAATGTAGATGCACGCACGGGGACACCAATCACAGGCAATGGGGTCAATGCAGCTACCATGCCTACTCGACTCATCATCCGTAATATTCAAATATTGCAAATGATAAAATAAAACGTCTATATATATATATATATATATAAATGAAATATGTTCTGACCTGGTAAGTGAGCTGCAGACGATAAAATCAAGGACCAAAACTACCACTGTTAACTCATCCTCGTCTCATCAATCAATTCAAGCACATAATTTGGATTTTGGATCCCACTGTCTTAACAGCAAAGTACAAAAAACATAACAACTTTTTATCAGAGAAATCTTACAGTTGACTGCTGGAGATATATCCTCTTCCGTTTTTGCACAGCATTTCCTCGTCCATCATAAGCCAACCTTCTGCTTTTTATCATAAGTGGATATCCAAATAGGTCTGCAGCTCTTTTCGCCCCTTCAAGATCATCTATCTACTTCCAAAGTTGTATGTGAAACAAAGGCCTCTTAGATATGAGATTAATATTATTTAACATCTAAAAACGTTCACCAAAGTATGAAAGGACCTGCATAAACTTAGGGAGAGGAATCGCATGTCGAGAAAAATGAACCTTCTGGTGGTATTTATCCTGTTATAGAATGATGTATAGGCTATAGAATCAAAAAATCTTCTTTTATATAAATTCAGAAATCCGACATAGTTTGTGCAGGGTTTTTCACATTCATTGCATAAATTTCAGCTCTGAATTTCAATCAAGCTTTCCAACACTACAATCTACTTATCATAAATCTGTGCGGGCAGGTGGGTGGGTGGATGGCTACAGCTTAAGTAGAATCTTTCATGAGTTTGAGTTTACTAATCTAACTGATAATACGTAAGTTCAATCATTGCACAAACAACTTAAGTTTTATATATAAGTAGAAGAACCTAAATGCTACTTGAACATCTGATAGAGTTACATAACCGTGAAAAAGCGCAGCCTACCAGCAGAATGATTCAGGAATAAATTCATCATCTGAACTATGTTATATAAAAAAAGTCGAAAAAGTTCTCGCGAATAAATGATCATGGAGATCTTGAAGAAGAGATTTATATGCTCCTGCCGGAAGGTTTTGAAGACAAAGAAAAGCGGAACTTGGTTTGCAGGTTGAACAAATCTCTATACGGTCTCAAACAGGCGCCGAGGTGTTGGTATAAGAGATTTGATTCCTTCCTCATGAGCCTTGGATACAACAGATTGAATGCAGACCCTTGTGTATATTTCAAGAGGTTTGGTGAAAATAATTTTATCATATTACTGTTGTATGTTGACGACATGTTGGTAGCAGGCCCCAACAAAGACGTGTTGAGGAACTCAAGGCACAGTTGGCTAGGGAGTTTGAAATGAAGGACTTGGGACCGACAAACAAGATTCTAGGAATGCAAATTTACCGAGACAGAAATAACAGGAAGATTTGGCTTTCGCAGAATAATTATCTGAGGAAGGTCTTGCGACGCTTCAATATGCAAGATTGTAAGCCAATTTCTATCCCACTTCTTGTTAATTTCAAATTATCCTCAAGTATGAGTCCTAGCAGTGAAGAATGGATGATGGAGATGTCTCGAGTACCGTATGCATCAGCGGTGGGAAGTCTTATGTTCGCGATGATTTGTACACGACCAGACATTGCACATGCAGTGGGAGTAGTAAGTCAGTACATGGCGAATCCGCGCAAAGAGCATTGGAGCGCGGTGAAGAGGATCCTTCGATATATTAGAGGAACCTCAGAAGTTGCATTATGTTACGGAGGAGCAGACTTCACTGTCAGAGGGTACGTTGACTCTGATTATGCAGGTGACCTTGACAAGAGCAAATCTACCACGGGATATGTGTTCACTCTTACTAGCGGAGCCGTAAGCTGGGTATCAAAGCTTCAGTCCGTTGTCGCGACGTCAACAACTGAAGCTGAATATGTTGCAGCTACGCAGGCAAGTAAAGAGGCGGTATATGGTTGAAAATGATCATGGAGGAACTCGGGCACGGACAGGAAAATATTCCTCTGTTCTGTGACAGTCAGAGTGCCTTGCATCTCGCAAGGAATCCAGCTTTTCATTCCAGGTCAAAGCACATACGAGTCCAGTATCACTTCGTACGTGAGAAAGTGGAAGAGGGCACGGTAGATATGCAGAAAATTCATACGAAAGACAACCTAGCAGATTATTTGACAAAGGCGGTCAACACTGACAAGTTCGTTTGGTGTCGTTCCTCGAGTGGCCTAGCGGAGACGCAAGCAACAGGAATGGCAAGGAAGAAAGAATGGTGTGAAGATACGATTGATCCTCAATCAAATCTTCAAGTGGGAGATTGTCGGCATAATAAAAAACAAAAAGAAGGCACATGGCCTTTTGAATTGTCAAAAGTAATGCAACGTGAAGAGGAAGAAAAAGGAATTCAGCGCCGTATTCTTTCCTTGTGTGCTATTACTTTTCTGTTATTCACATTATTATTGCTTGAGGGTTTTGCCTATAAATAGGCCACGAGCATCAGTGCAGATCCCATCCCATCAGAGAGAATAATTAGAGAGAATAGAGAGAATAAAAACATAGAGAGTTTGTCCGTATTTTCTCCGACTATAAAGATAGAGTTTGAGGGTTTTCTCCTTTATAGATTAAGAGATTGTAACTCCTATATTTTTCCTCTATAGTGGATTCTTCTTCCTTGCCCGTGGTTTTTTACCCCGATTTGTTTTGGGGTTTTCCACGTTAAATCTCGGTGTCCACATTTTATCTTTAATTGCTCAAATATTAGCCGCGGTATTACTCGACCGGGTCCGCTGCCACGCGAACAGCCTAAGCCGAATACAAATTAATGACAGCCTTAAAACTCAAAGTCAACACATCGATTTCCTCCGTGCAGAAAGATGTTTCGAAATTTAGTTCGTAGCGATGGGCTTTTATGGGCCTGGAAAATTTCATTAGCCCAATAACGGCCCATATCTCATTCCACAATATAGATGACGAAATGCTTCAAGTGGTAAACTTGAACAGAGTCGCAAATCAGAATGTAAATTTGTGTTGGAAAGAAAGAAAAAAAAAAAAAGGAAGAGTGAAGCAAAGATGAAGTTTTTGGGCTGGTACTTGAAGATTGCAGCTGTATCGGCAATGATTGGAGGTTCAATGGAGCTTTTCATGATCAAAACTGGCTTCTGTAAGAATTTCTCCATTTCTTTCGATATAAAGCTCGAACTTTTCTTACTTGATTCAAAATATCTTGGTTGATCGCGGTTCTGGGTAATAAACTTAGCTTGCAAAATTGACGAATGCAATCGGATATACTCGTTAATATGTCGGCATTTATAGCAATTTTTCCAGGTTGTTGTGTTGATTTGATAGTCAATAATTGGCCCAATGGTTGCTTGATGATGATGCCTATTTGTTATTATCAGGGATATGGGCTTTGGTGGTTGATTCGTGTTCTTCAAGATGGTCATTATCTTGCTAGGGATTCATAGTTCTTGATATTCATGAATGTTTTTACTTTAATTTTTTTTTTGTTCTTGAGTAGACGACAAAGTAACAGTTTTAGAGTCGGAGAAGAGAGCCTGGGAAACAAGTCCTGAAGCACAGGCCATTAGAGATGCTCTCAATCCTTGGAGGGATCATGACAAACAAGAAACAAAAAGTTCGTAGCTCTTTTAGGTGCATCATTTTCTTTTTTGTTATATTAAAAATGTTACCGAGTTCAATTTCTTGTTCAAATCCGTTACCAAATATTAAGTAGTCTTGCAGTAAGAACATGAACATTTCTTGATGTATGACCAGACTTAACTCATTCATTAATCCTATAAAAGACAATTATAGAAGCAGCTAAAAGACAAAAAACAAAAACAGAAGTCCATTAAGAGGTAACCCAAAGGTATTCCTTCAAGAAAGCCTTCAACGAGGACTGCAAAAACAAATAAGAGAAAAGAGTATCATAATCATTAAACTGCATAAAGACCAAGTACCGGTCTTTACTCAACTCAAAACAGGACAATATAAACCTTTTATGTAAGTTAAGTTATACCTATGAATTAGAGCGAGACCTTCTTCTCATTGGACTCGGTGAACTGTTAGGTTCATAAGCACCATTTTCTCCATGAACAGAGGAACGTTGATTGGGCTTCGGGTCTCTTGGAGAAGCAGAGTGAGGGAAAGACGTTGAACGCCTTCGAGATCTGTCACGAGGACTTGGCGATCTTTCACGAGAAATGTAACTCTTACCATCCCTGGGAGAAACGGATCTAGATGTGGATCGGGATTGTCCAGGTGAGCTGTGTTTCTTTGCTCCACGGCCCCTTCCTCTAATACATTAAAAGGAGAAACAATCAACCCAAACAACATTCTGATCAAACATCAACCCAAATAAGATAAACACTCACAGCTCACAGCAGAAAAAAGTTTAAGTTTACATGCATGGCAGAGAATGATGTCAGCTTTAATTTGATCATCTATCAATTTTTGTGGAATGGATGATGCATGCATTTACCTGCATATTTTTCAGAATTTTGTGGGATAAATTAGATGCTTTGGTGGACACAAAACGTTTTTAGATCTCTATAGCAGGGAATGGAATGTAGAGGTTCATCACCATCAGCAAATGCTGAAACTTTATGCTTCTCCCAACAAGTAGGAACCCCCTACATCTTTTTTTTTTTTTTCGCATTTTCATCACGCTTGAATCAGTAATAACTTTGAAATGCATAGCTTCTTCAAAGAGGTGAACAATCTTTGACAAACTTAAGTCTAGAATCATTCTTAACTGGTTTCCATGCAACATAAGATGTCAAACTATAATATGCTATGTAACAAGAAAGGAAAGAATATATAAGGTTTACTGTCCTTGTATTTTTTTCCAATCATACCAAGTGCATAACTCGCCCAATGCAAGGAAGCACACTTTCTCCGTGCACAATGTGATAAAGACAATTCCATGGAGAGGCTTTTCAACAAAAAAGGTGAAGCAAATTTTGACCTTTTTAACTCTTTCTTAATCATTCTCATAATCAATCGCGAATACTTTACTCTGTCTTTTACAATCTGCAGCGTAAGAATTTCACCCCATATGTTTCATTGGCTGCAAACATTTCACAAATACCAACCATGGTACAATCAGAAACTGGAATTAACGAAAAAATACACGAAAATAATGGCAGATCGGAACTCAGTTAGGGTCAGTTTTTCAGCACAAAAATCCTATGGATAATGGCCACTGAAATGCAGATAATATTTAGTAGGAGGGAGGAGGAACATGTTCAAGATATATTTCAGCATCACTATATCTATCAATTACAAACTGACCTGGTGTCATGTCTTGCCGGGGATGGAGAGCGTGAGGAAGCTGTCATGAATAGAACAATAATGTTAAACAATAATACTAGGGTATGAGTATCATGATAAGACAGCATCATGGTGCTTATACACATTATGGATGAACGAATCAACATGCACTTACAGTAATATGTTTTTCTTGGGGACAATGACGGACTGCGTCTCCTGTGGCTTCCCCTAGAGATTCAGGCGACAAAACAAATAACTAACTATCTATGTAAAATTCACAACATGTTTTGCCCCAAGCACACAAGTACTACCTCACTCGGGTGACTCGTCTCATCTCTTGGGGAGTTTTACGATTTTCTTCAGCATACACAATCCTTATTTCACGCCCATCAAGAACGGTGTGGTTAAGATGGCTCTTCGCTTCAGCTGCATCTTCAGGGTAGCGGAATTTAATGAAACCAAATCCACGTGGCTCCCTACCATTCATCGACGAACTTCAAATTAAATGAATACACGAGGAGAAGTTATACTATCCTCAAAGTCAAAACAACCTGTTCAAGCGTACCCTGTGTAATAATTTTTAGGCAGATAAATATCCTTTATTGGACCAAACCTCTCAAAACGATACCTAAGGTCTTCTGGCCTGCACATCAAGTGCAATAAGTTAGAACTTAGACCCCCGAAACAGCGAGTTTAAGCTTCCAAGGGACGCAACACTTCCACTCGAAGGAACAATAACATTACAACTCTGAAGCAACTCATTCATGTCGAAAAACAACCCAAAACATTCAATGTAAACATTGAATTCTGGTAAAGAACCTGGATTTCAGAGAAATATTGCGAACGAGCAACCCCGTAGGCTCAGGGGAGCGTCGCGAACGGCCGCGATCGGGCACATCGTCGTAACCCCTCCGCTTCACAGGGCTTCGACTTCGGCTATAGCTTCGGCTCCGATTTCTCCCCATCTTTTCGACTAACAGCGAATTTTTTCGGTGAAGAATAACCCTAGCCTAGCCCTAGAAACGGGATAGTCAAGGAGGAGCTGAGGTGGGCGCCAGGTGGCAGTGGTGTTTGCTGGTTTTGGAGGGAGAGCGCTTTTTTTTTTCCTCTATTTCAAAATCTACCCCTTTCCTTTTGACAATATCAATTCGCCCCCCTGACTTTTGGGCTGACGTAAATGGGCCTTATTAGTTACTAATTATGCATAGATAATTAGTAACTTAAAACCTACGTACTTGTTGAGGGCAACACGTCTCCTAACATTTTGTACAACTTCATTTCATCGACCAATAGACTATTGGAATCAAAATAATCATTATTTCATAATGGGGCATACGGGTATAATAATAAAAATGATAATAATCCTACCAAGTACCAACATCCAAGAAAAAGTCATTTGCTACAAGACCTCAATTTTCATTTTCTTTAAGGAATAGTGACTCCCTTTCATCCTTTAACTTACGTCGACATTTTTGCTTAAATTTGGGCATTTTTATTTCAGGCCCCCTCGTTAAGTTTTGCTAGGTTTCAGACCCCATTCATATAAAACATAGTTTTAAGGACCTACTTTTCATAAAATTCACAATAAAAGGACATGAACAGTGATTTGACGATAATGCCCTTGTATTTGACGATAAAGTGGTATAATTATCATACCAACTGTTATTCTAATTATACCAACTGTTATCATTATTATACCAAATGATAGTATACAATTTTGTTCATATAAATAGGTCAACAGTTGGTATAATTTCTACAGTTTCTGGTATAATTTCATATCGTCCAATTTCACTGTTATTTACTGGTATAATAACCAAAATATGTGGTATAATTTCTACAATTTCTGGTATTATATCAAGATCAGTTGGTATAACATCCAATTTCGCTGTAAATTATAATAACGCTATTTAAATTGGACATCATACCAACTGTTTTGATTATACCAACTGTTATTCTAATTATACCAACTGTTACCATTATTATACCAAATGATATAGTGTACAATTTTGTTATAATTACGTCAATAGTTGGTATAATTTCTACAGTTTCTGGTATAATTTCAATATCAGTTCGCATATTGTCCAATTTCGCGAAAACATATGGTATAATTTCAACATTTTCTGGTACAATGTCTAATTTTGTTGGTATAATAAGTATTTTTTTTGGTATAATTCACGTGAAAAGGGTTTTTTGTGGTACCAGTTTGCGATAAGTGGTATCAGTTTGCGATGAAGTGGTACCAGTTTGCGATTAAGTGGTACCGAATAAACATATCAGTGTTTTGGGCGGAAAAGCTGAATAAACAAGGGTAAAAAAGTCTTTTAGCAGCATTTGGGGCCTGAACCCTAACGAAAACTTACATTGGGTCCTTCAGTTTAACGCAAACATTAATGGAGCCTGAATTCTAACTGAAAATGCTAATGGGGCCTGAAATTTAAATAGCCCTAAATTTAAATTTTAGACTGTTCTAATTCTAAGTTGAACTTCCGTCACTTTCTGTGTCGACTGGAAATCGTTTTTGATAATTGTATCAACAGCAAAAGATGCCACAGAACGCCACCATACAAAACGGGTCAAGTCGACCATGCGGGCCGACCCAGGAAGAGGGACCCGAGGCTTACGTGTCCCAATCTCCTGGCGGGTCGGGTCCCGTGCGCCTGGCCGGAGCTGGATGCGCAGCTGGAGGAGGAAGAGGAGAGGGCGGCGAAAGGTGGGCCCGGGCCGAAGAGGGTCAGGGTCGCCGGCGGCGGACCCACTCATTGCCACGTGAGGGGTTAATAAAAAAGATCATGCCTTTTTACGAAGTGTTCAGCTAAATTACAGAACATTTTTCTCTGTGTTATCGACTATATCTAGTTGTTCCATCTCCGAAGTAGTTGGTTATCCGATGTTAAATAATTGAAGAAATGGTGTTTGGTGCTGTTTGCTATCGTATGGATTTGATCAATATCTGATGAGATTTCCCACTATTTGGGCTTCATTAGATGTAATTTATTTCTCGTTTTGACAGGTGCCTGGGTGTGAGGTTCACATATCAGAGCTGAAGGGATATCTCATAAGAGGCATAGGGTATGCTCGGGATGTGCTAATGCTATTTCGGTAGTTCTTGATTGGGGAGAATAGAAGATATTGTCAGCAATGTGGCAAGTAAGAATGCTTTTACTCTCTGCTATTGCCTTTTTGTTTGTTAAAATTGATGGTTGATACTATGTCCTCGTCTTATCGATGTTCAAACGATGAAATTTGGTTGGAGGATCGCATATTTATGGGGGCTCTCAGAGCTGTGATGTTTGGTGATTACCCTTTTTATTCTTTTTGGCCGGCATTCATTTGATGTTTACAACTTTGGTAGGTTTCACCTCCTATCAGATTTCGACGAGGGAAAGCGTAGTTGTCGCAGGAAATTAGAGCGACATAATAACAGACGTAGAAGCAAACCTCAGAACTCTAAAACGAGCGTGGAAGAAGAAGCTGAACAGTCTATCTTGGGCGATGATGTCAGTGGAGACGATGACCCTAAAGATGGTATGTTCTGTCCATTTAGTTTTAGCTGGTGTAACATCTTTAAGCCTTTAGTTTGCAGAACCCCCTAAATAAAATTGTTCATATTTCAGACATCGTATATTTGAGCAGTCAAATCGAGGGAAGGGAAACTTTGTCGGAGTGAGATGGAAAAAGATCAACACTTTATTCAGCTCCATCTTCTGACATCATGCATCAAAGTGAGAAACAGAAGCCAACGTACAACACTACTACATCTTACGATGAGAATAAGAGCAGATTTTCGCTTTCCATAGCTTATGATAATTCATATCCTTCTCCATTTACTGGTTTATAATTCGGATGAGCATTTCCTTATTGCCATTGAAGGTGTCTTGTTTCATTTTCTGGGAATTACCTGCCATACAATATCTGCTTTTCTTCTGCCTTCTGCGACAATAAAGGCGCCAATGATTCTGATCTTTGCGACCCAGCTTTCATTGAGGTGAGATGTCTCATCTTTGCATGAAAGTTGCTTGCAATCCACCATAGGATTGTTCGAGACTTTTCTAGTCATAGACGAACACGTTAATGGTCTTAAACGGAATATTTTCTTGCCTCATATAGGTAGAAAACCAGTCGGGACTATCCAATTTCATTCCTATTCTTATAATCGATAGAGAAGCATGTGAAGAAATGGACAATCTGCTTCAAAAGTTCGACGAACGATCCCCTCCTCAAGAACAGCCAAAACGTCCTTCGAGTCACAGCTGTGAATGCTTTGCTTCGAGGCAATTACGGTTCTCAGATTTCGTTCGAGGCGTAGCGTGGTCGCTGAAAAAAACCCGTCGAAGATTCGCAGCTGACACCTACTAAAGTACAGAAGCACAACCATTTACTGAAGTTTTTAGTCGGGAATCAGTCCTCTGTCGTTCTGAAGAGAGTATTACGCTCCTTGAAATCTTCCATGGATTCAAATTCCATCGATGATGAGGAAGAACGCAGACATTGCTGAAGTATGCTTGGTAAGAAAGCGAAGGAAGAAGAGAATGCTTACGGTCATTGCCCAGATACTAATAAGGTATGACCAACAACGTTTCATCATCATTCGTCCTGTTTTTCAATGATCGACCATTTTTTATGCATATTTTTCCCAGGGCAAGCAGAATAAGGAGGAGAACTCGTCGAAGATCCATATATACTCTGCTTTAGAACCCTCCCTAACAACGAGGTTGTAATGAACGTCAATGTGCCTTTAAAGCCCCGAAATCAACTGCTGAATTCACAAGCTCATAGCAATTACTGCTATTTTTTGTCTCTGTTTTGGAGTTTTCGCAATTGCTCTTCATCCTTCAGGAGTCAGGTTGATCGCCGCAACTCTAAGAAGGTGTTCGTTCGACGATGAATCTTAAGAGGTTGGTTATAATTGACCTTCTTGTAATGTATTTTACGACTTCTTTTGGCTTATTTGTTCGGTTGGGATTATGAACACAGAAAACATTTCATGTTCGGGACAAACGAAACACAACTGCGAGTTTTTGCTCGGTAATGTAATATAAATTATGCATAGCTTTTTTTAACGCCCTCGACGAAGGGATTGTCTGTCGTCTTCATAGATAATCACTCAAAACGGGGATTGATCCGCCTGCTGCAACGATTTTACGCTCCAACTACAGAAAAAAAAAAGAAAAAAAAAAAAACAAAAGCGAGACGATGGCTTCATCTGTTTCTTTCTTGAAGTAGTTTTTTTATGTCATGTAATAGAAGCTCGACCTGTAATAAAAGCTCGAGCTTCGACTTTACCAGCAAGTACTCTTCTCTAACTTGTTGCAGACACTTAAGGCACCTGAAAAAGAACGCCAAAAAAAAAAAAAAAGAAAATCGTAAGCCATCGCCGACGATTCGATCGAGTCGTTAGAGGCTTGGCGTGTGAGTTATACCTACCCTTCGACGTTTCGCAGTTCGCACGAGTTTCTAAAGGAAATGCATGCATTCGTAACTCTCTGAGCCCCAACGCTGTAATAGATAGAGAACTCAGATATTAACTAACTTTAAGCATAGTTAATTATTTCTTAATCTGTTTGTCTTAATAGTTCTTACCTCGAACTGCTACCTTTTAGCTGGTGGACACTGGCATCGATCTTCTTAAAGTCAACATTGTGCTGTTCCCTGTACAAAACAAAGCCAAACACAAGGTGTAATAATAATCTCTCAACTAACAGAAAAAATAATAGTCCCTATAATACATATATATCTCACAAGGCTTTCGCTAGATCATTGAGAAGCCTCTCAGAATCTTCGAAGAAGAGAGAAATGACCTCAACTACAAACTCAGGGTTGCTATCATCTTGGAGCATCTGAAGCTGACTAAACTGACCATCCAATATTCCCTGAAAAAACCCCAATAATTATATATATAAGCTAGAGAGAAAATTTGCATATAAATGTATGTGTGTGTGTGTGTTTTACATCGTGAAACAAGACTGCAAAGCATTCGAGAAAGCTCCTTTGTAGCTGAGCAACCTCCATGGATTCTTTCTTATTTCTTCGGCTTTAACAGGAAAGAAGAAATGATAAGGATATGAAGTGATTGTCGAGGATTAAATGAGTAGCACAATCGCGCAATGTGATATTAATAATAAATGCATGAAAAAGGAGGATTTTGGTGTATTTAATGTGCAACAGACAAGAAGGAAAAGAATTATTGGAAGGAGTTCCAAAATAAATGTGGATGAATTATATATTGCCATCGTAATAAGACTGTGTGATAGTGCATCCCCCCTAACTTCCACAAATATTTTATTACAAGATTCGATCTCAGTAATGTCACGTCCAAGTTCCAATTTTTTTACTTTCTTCCATGTCGTAAGAACCAAGCATGCGTTTTCAACTCGTGGGCTGTCTTTAAACACACATTTTCATAACCATGTTATGTTATTATATGCTTTTTCTCTTCTCAATCAACGATTATAGGTCTTTTTTCGTATTGGCTTATTTGTTATTGGAGAATGTAAGTATCATGCAATCATGTTGCTCCGTATTTATTTCATAAGCATGACAAGTGAATAATAGTGACGAGATTTAAAAGTTGGAAACGACAAGAAAAAATGAAGTATTAAGTTCATATTATATATGTATATATTAATAGTTGCGATCACCGAGATCGCAGAATCCTTTGTGGTGGGGAATTAAAATTTAAAAATCAAAGAAAAAAATGAAATGCTCTCTTTGAACTCAAAGACACGTCACGTGGTACAATTATACTGGTGTAAGAATTATACTTAATTTACATCTTGCTTAATGAACAAGAATCATATTATAAGATAAGATCCAATAATGATAATTAATTATGATTGGATGGCATTATAGAGTCTGATACCTCGTTGGTTTCTATATCAACCGGCACTGTATCGGATTTCCATATCTATGACATATTTAAGGAACGGCAACAGCTCTTAGCCTATGTTATCAAGTTTGTCACAGCAAACTTGATTTAATTACTCAATCAATAAAAAATTGTTTTTATCGAGTATATAGAAAAAAAGAAAATTAAAACAAGAGGATAAAAAGTAAACAAAATAATAAAAATGGGGACCCCTATATTGGTTCAATAAGCCAACGATCTAAATAGTGAAGATCAAATATCATGACGTTGAATATTCATAACGGCGACAATCCAAAAAAAAAAAGAGAAAAAGAAAACTCCACAACAAGAGAAATCGTGGAAGATCTGCGACTTTCCACACAAGAACACCAGATAAACCGCCGGCATGACCAGCGTTTTTTCAGCATGCTTTGCAGCTCTTCCTACAGTACCCAGGAAGATCCGAAGATCCGACCATGTACTCGGGATTCTTCGTACACTCCCCGAGCGAAGCCCACCTCTTGCAGTGCTCGTTCGAGTCCGCGCAATCCCCGTCGGGCCCCACGGTTCGGTCGAATGAGTCCACGTGGATCCACTTCGTGGCGGACCACTTCTCGCCCTCGTCCACGGGGCAGCCCGCGTGGAGGCTCATGGCATCGGGGATGGCGTCGGGTGTGAGGCTGAAGAAGAGGAGCGCATCTCCTTTCCGAGGCTTCACTGAAAGGAAGATAGAAAGAGCGAGGTTATTAATTACGTTGCGCCTTTAATTTGAGTATTTTTTTTTTTCTTTTTTCTTTTTACCTGCGGGGCCTTTTCGCCCGCACTCGGAGAATTCTGCGTCTTCCGAAGCAGACCTACGGCGAGGCGATTCCTGTGCAGTAGCGGCAGGTGATGAAGAACCTTCTATCATGTTTCGAGATGTCACTTTTAGTCCCCAGTGTTACCGATTTAACCGTTAGTTTCGACGAAATCACGAGCCAGATCCTTCAAAATTCGAGCTGACCCGACCCGTGATTTCATCCAAACTGACGATAAATCGACCGTGAGACCAAAACACCACGAAAGATTCATAATATCGAGGACCAAAAGCGGTATCTCGGAAGTTAGGGGACAAAAAAAGCAAACATCGAGGGACTAAAAAACACCTCAGCGGAGGGAAACACGGTTTCGCCGCCTTTCGCAACGTCGGTGAGGTACATTAGGACGGTAGCTATTCGGTGGCCCCCACGAGCGATGTTGACCTTGTCTGTAAAGTAGTCGTAGTGAGGGTCGTACTTCTGCCCTGGCTCGTATCGCAAGACCTGTATATCTTCTCCGTTTTCTGTACAAGGGAAAAACGGCTATAAGCATAACTACTGGGATAAAAAAGTTTTGAACTCGAGTTCAAGCAGTAATTTGGGATTTTATCGAGTTTTGATAGGGGAACTTGCCCACACCTTTCGGTAAAAATGTCCACGTTGAGATCTTCTCTTCGATGCCAGCGACAATAGGATCCTAACAGTATGAACGAAAAAGCCACGAGTGGAATTGGAAAAAGGTAAAGGTGCCTTAAACATGGTAATAACTAATAAGGAAGGATACACAGTACATTAATCGACAAAACCATGGAAAGATTTCTTCAAGGGAGATGGATTTTTACCAATCTAGATTGTGGCAATACAATGATAAGAGTAATTTAAGACGGGCCAGGCTAAGATCACTACAGTACAGCAAGCCTGAAATTTTTTTCTCCCTATAAATGGTCTCTCTGAGAGGGATCATATCACTCGAAAAACGGATTAAGAAAGTTAAGCATATCTCAAAACGAAAAGGCCACTAACAACCAAAAGTGAGAAACATAAATCATGTTGATGGCTAACATCTAACTTGCATCTGAGTAAAAGACGGTTAAAAATGTGCTAGATTTAACTAAAACCACATTAAACTGCCTTAAATCGAGCCAAATGCACAAGACAGCAGCACATAAAAAACCATTATCACCGCACAGCTAAAATCCCTCAACAATCATGGGGATGCAAAAAGGTCAAACCTTTCCTTTGGAGATGAACATTCCCGAGCTGGTCCGAACCTCACTTAACTTGGTCTCTCCAGACAAATAATCAGCCACTTGCGATCTCTTCAGCTCAGATTTTGCCTGAATTTGAATCAAGCCCATACAGACATTACAACGAACACGAAATATACAAGAAGCTGAACATACTTAGAGAAGAGGGGGGGGGGGGGGGGGGGGGGGGGGACAGCAAAGGAAAACGCACCAGAGAAATCAAATGATTGCACTCTTCGTCGGTTAAAAAACCCTCGTACAGAAAAGCTCTACAAGAGATACACAGCTCAAGAGCAAACCAAAAAGAAAAGATCAAACACTCTTAATCAAACTGCGACCGCGTCAAATACCTGGGCTTCCATGATACGTTCTTCACTTTGCTTGGATTGATTATCGAGTGACACAATGATTCGCGCGAAATCCATGCGATCGAAAGGAGCAGAAGTAGTGGGAGTCGAGAGAATTTAATCATTTTGATGGGTATTTCTCAAGCAAGCGTTTTGAATCTATGATCTTTCCTTCTTCTAAGACAACATATTAGATCGTTGGCTTATCAGTCATCATAAACCGTTGACTATCAAATTGTTTACAGATATAATAAGGCCAGCTCAATCGGTTATACAAAAGTCGTCCTTAGCCTCAACGATTTCTTATTTACAAAACAATACAAGAAGAATCCTTCCATAGAGCTCTTCAATGGCCTAACTAGAAAAAATGCAACTCCAATCAATCAAATAGAACTAAGATCTTCCAAGCAATATACAAACACTAATCCGTACATCTCTTCTTCTTCGATCGATCGATCCATCCATCTCTTCCCAGTCGAGATATTCGTCTCATCGATGTATACGATTCTTTACGGTACTGTCAAGTTGCATTCTTCGTCTTCTTCGATAGACTGCAAAGGATTATAAGCCCTCCTCAATGCTGGCCTTTTCTGAAACTTGGCCTTCCCCTGAAATATCCCTTCGTCCCCCTTCAACATTCTCACAACCTGCCCAAAAAGAAAAACCAGAGCCATTAATTAAGCCCAGAAAATTGAAAGCTCTTCACTTTATTTTCCTGTCTGAAAACTAGCTCGACATGCCTGGCTCATCTTAGGCCTTTCCGTCGAATCTTGATGAATGCAAAGAGAAGCCACCATGACCAAACGATTCGCCTGGTCTGCATCGTAAGCTTCGCCTATTTGCGGGTCGATTATTTCTGCTATGTTCTTGTCGAGCATCAGAGGTTTTGCCTGAGAAAAAAGATGATCTTTTTTTTCCAAACCTTGAAACTCCTTACTACAAAATGAGGAATCTTGATACTTGATCATGGAAAGAAGCTTATTACACAACTCACCCACATAACGAGGCTATTGCTCGACTCGTCTATGGCGGGGCGGCCGCTGATGACTTCCAACAGCAACACTCCGAAGGAATAAACATCAGTCTTTTCGTCCACCGTACCATGCATGAAGAACTCGGGCGGGAGATAACTGCCATGGCGTAAGAATAACGTTATTACCTCAGTTGTTTCCTTACGAATGAAATCAATGAATAAGTTGGTCAGTCGTTAACTTGCCCGAATGTGCCTTCGTACTGGGAAACGGTGAGGTGGGTCCACTGATCGGGCAGCCACTTTGCCAGCCCGAAATCAGAAATCTGAGGCTCGAAATCTTCGGTGAGCAAAATATTCGCAGATTTGATATCTCTGTGTATGATTCTTCGCTGGCATCCCTCGTGAAGGTAAGCCAGGCCGCTCGCAATGCCCAGTGCGATATCGTACCGTAAAGGCCACGCCAAATCTTCCCTATTACCTGATATATTATTGCAGACGACTAAGTAAAACACTTGCAAAACGATGCAAGAAAGTTCAAGAAAATAAAAATCCCACCTTTGAGCAGAGTTTGAAGGCTCCCATTAGGAGACAAAGGGAGGACCAAGTGCATACCTCCTTCGACCCCATACCCAATTACGCCGGCGATGTTAGGGTGATTTACGTGCACTAAAATCCCAAGTTCAGACAAGTAGTCCGACGTCATTTCCTCGGGCGTTCCCCTTATCAAGCGCTTGATTGCAACTAATCGCCCGTCTCCTAAGAGCCCCTTGTATACCTCCGAAGAACCCCCTTCACCAATCAAATTCTCTGAACCCAAAAACAAAGAATGACTGTTAAGCTCTTGTTCATCAAGGGCAAGTAGATGAGGTACTTAGATTCTAACGTTTGTTGAAGTTATTGGTTGCTGTCTGTAGATCTGAGAGGGAGTAGTTCTTCCAAGAGGCTTCGAAGCAGTAGTAAAGATCGGCTTCTACGAGGGGAGGAAGGGAGGGCAAGCTCTGCGTTTTTCGGTTGGTTTTCTTTCCGGCGAGCTTCTTTAATGGCGACGGAAGGTGGGGCATGTTGGGATGATGGATGTGCATCGCTGGCCCCTTTCTAAGCTTGCGTATGAAGCCCTTCCATTGATGGGAACGGTCTGATTTTAGAGCTGTGTCTGAATTTGTCTGTCGTGTCTTGGTAAGCTCAGAATCGTCGTCGGTGGATGAGGTGACAGCTTCTTCTTCTTCTTGGAACGCAGTGGATTCTGTTTTGAAGATTTATGTAAGGAATAGCAGAATCCCTTTTAAAATATCAGTGAAATGGATTTGTTGATGTTAAGGTTATTATTATTACCATCTGCAGATAGAGAGATGGAGGAAGCTGAGGAATGCAATTTGGGATCTTCTTCCAATGCAATAATGTCTTCCACCTCCTCCTCATTTTCCCTGTTTATTTTTCAGAATTTCATTCTTCCGTATATTCAATTATGGGCAAGATCCACAACAATGAAAACGTTGCATTTCTGGTATATAAATAGCTACCGAAATAAAATATGTATATATATATATATATATTTAGAAAGGTGCATATATTACCTGGGAGGAGAAAAGAGAAGATCAGGAGATTTTGTCATGGTTCCTTGAAGACGAGAAGAGGAGGTGTCTTAGTTAGGAACCTCGTCTGAAGAAAGATTAGTAGTTGATGACGATGAATTAACGTACAATAAGAGAGCAAGATTTAAAGAGAATGAATGATTAGATTATATACGAGAGAGAATGAAGGTGATGAAGCCGAGAAGAATAAAGAATATTACGAGGAGTTAGCGGTGTGCATGTTATATGCAAAATCATCTTCCCCCATAATATCGCACCCTCATCTCATCGTACTTTTAGTTAGTTATAAAAAAAAGGTGTATATAAACTTAAGATGTGAATGTGGGAACTAAATCAAGTTGATATGTACGCAACAATCCTTCACTTGGCATTTATTCTTTTCTTTACTAATGTAAGATGGAGAGTTGACCGATGTGTAACTGTAGCACATGTAAGAGAATCTATGTCCAATGTTTTATCTCAGTCCATTACATTCCGTAGGATGATACATAATGGCATGCCACAGAACAAAACATTTACAAGTTGCATTATAGTGACCCTTGCCGTTCGACGTTACATTCCTATTCCTTGGTGTTTCAATCAACTCTAGAATGAGTTGGATTAAGTTTTTTGCATTTATTAGGACAAAAAATTGAGATTAGATTTCTTCCAAGTCATTACAATTGCGTATTAAATAGAAGAGTTACTTCGTATTTAATATGTAATATATCTTGTATAAACAAGCGATATGGAAAAAAAGCTACGATAAGCTAAGCCCTTTATTTCCGTTCGAACAAGCCGTTATTTTTCTTGCACATTCTCAGAGCAGCAATCAAATATACAAATGGCAAGAATAAGCTTCCACACTAGCGATGATTTTCGAATCCCACTATCCCAACTAACTAAACCAAAGAACGAGCAAAGAGTACGCAGATACGTCTTTCGATCGGCGTCCTACAAGAAGGGCAGTCATTCATTCCCCGTTTCTCATGGAGCTCATTACAGTCGACGCACACCACTTGATGAGCGCACGGTAGGAAAACCACCGATATTTCCTCCGTCAAACACATCACACACTCTCTTTCTCGTTTCACGCCCTGAACAACCCTTTTGAAGTCCGGGAGGTAATGACGAGGGAACGATGTAATAATTTTGGGTGCGTTGGATCCGTCGGTTTTTCTGGCGTCACGTCTATTTAGAGCTGCTGTATTGGATGGGGCGGTTCGCAACCTCAGTTGACAGATTTCTCTCTCGAGCTTCTCCAGGTCTTCTTTGTGCTGCCTTAGGTTGTTTTCTGCCTTCGATTTGATCGTTTCTTCCTTGGATTGAGCGCGGGCCTCTATTTGCTCTCTCTCTTGTCTGAGTGAAGTTAGTTGCGAAAGCAGCTCGTTCTTTGCAGTCTCTTCTTGGTTCTGTCTAGCCTGAGATAGCACCAACGTTTGTAAGTGAAAAAAAATGGTATTTTTTCAACGACCCACAAACCTATTGTGACTAAACCTAATTAAGATGAAATGTGCATACCTCAATCTGATCCTTGCAATCTTTAGCCTTCCTAAGTTTCTGATTCAGCTGAGCCACCGTCGACTTTTCGCCCGAAAGATCGTTCTGAAGGGCGCTCTTCAGCTTCTCGAACGACTGCATGTGCGTTAGGGTCGTCTTTTCCCTCTTCAGCACCTCCTTGCAGTTAAACGACGACTCCATCGCCTGTAACCTTGCAAATTCCATTTCGCGCCTCAACGAAGCATTTACAGCTTCGAGTCTTTGAACAGTAGCGTTGCCTGTCTCTATCTGCCCACTAATTTTACGCAGTGCGTTTTCCATTTCGGACAGCTGTCTAAGAGCACCTTCTCGAATTTTCTGCCTCTGCTTTCTGAGTCGTTCGGCGTCTTCCCTTTCTAGCTTAAGGGCCTGGAGTTCGTCCTTGTCCTTGCTCAGCCTACGAGCGACTTGCATCACCTTCTGATTCGTCCATTCCGACCATTCTTGGAGCAGATTCTGCAGTTCTTTGATTCTGCAACTTAGGTTCATAATCACCTCATCCTTCGTCATAGGTTGATACTGCTGTTCGGGACAGTCATAATTCGAAGAAGCCAAAGAAGTCAAATGGCTGGCGCCGGCGTTATAGCTCACGGGCAATGGAATCTCCTCATCCATCGCATGGATCGAAAGAGAAAGTTCAGTATCAGCGAAGGGTGGAGAGAAAGGTTCGTTCATCAGCATCTGAGGTAAGATGGATGGTATATTTGATTTAGGAAAGGAGGAACCATCCTCGGTAGCATCAGCATCAACTGCTGGCACTGAAAAGAATCTAGTGACTGTAGCGAGTGGATGACTCGTGTTACTGGGACCCACGCCGAAGCCCTTCGTAGCTTCAACCGAACCCTTCTTACCATAATCCTCTGTCGAATCAACTGCGTGATTGGGATTCCTACAACAGTCACCTGTAGAAAGAGTTGTACGTTTCGAGGCACAAACAAGCTTTTCAACTGTCTCAGGCACATAATTTTGATAATCGCACTCAACAAGTGATTGATTTGCATGGAAAGTAGCTTCAGATTGCATGTCCTGACAACCACAAGCTGAATCCACGTTCTCCGGTTTACACTGAACCGAAGAAGCGTTAGTTTCAGAAGTTTCGAGCTCATTCTTCGCAGGATGTTGTGCAGACACGGAGGAATTTGAATTCAAAGACGGAACATCGAGGAAGCTTCTAGAAGGGTAAGCATCAGCAACACAAGCATGGGATAAATTCATATCAGACATCAGCAAACACCACATTGTGTCCCCATTGCTCAAAAAGGGTCTGACCTCTCTTAAAAGGCAAATCAACTCGGCAAGTACAAACCTTCCCATCTCCTGTAAATCCTCAAAATAGTGTCCCTTCGACGTGTCGATTTCTTGGCCAGTTCGAAGCAACACTAGCGTGTTGTCCACTATATTCGTCACAATGTCCTCACGCCCGTACCAAAGACCGGACCTTAATATGGCCTTAGAAGCAAGTTCTTCACTGTAACCTTCAGCAACGATTCTCCTTATCGCACTCTTGAAAATCACATCTAAACTGCTCAAAACGAGTTCCTCTAGCTGAAATTCTGCAAGTCCACTCCAATCAGTGCCATAGAGTTCTTCAGAAGTGTCTATATCTTCTAGCTCAGACATATCCACATCGCACGGCATCCCATGGTTGAGCTCCAATGCATCGGATAAGGCTTGGCATGCTTCACATATGTCACATTCATCAACATCGCCGTGACTAATAAACTTTTCAGCTGAGAATTTGAAATCGGTTAGCTCATTTGAAGACGAAGGTATTGTGTTACTGGGATAAGCAGAAGATGGATCCACTCGGTGTTTTCTCTTATTCCGACTCTTTTTCTGTTGCGTTGTCTTAACCCTCATATGACTGGATGGACCAGTGCAAGCCTTTGCCACCATAGATGCCATATCAAAACCTGCACGTAAATCCTTCAGAACCCAAAATGTTCGAAATTGTCCTCCTTGAACGTATAGATGGACAAAATTCAAGATCAAAGACTCAAAAGCCAGGAAACTTAGTTATATCAATTAGAGCAGGGAAATGGAGTAAACCCAACTCAAAGTGATGACGGCATCAGAAAGCAGCTCCATTGATACAGATTTCATTAATAAAGATCAATAGCATACATACGATTAGTCGAGCAATTATTATTCAGTAAACACTGAAACAAACATCACCAGAAACTCGTACTTAACAGGAAAAAAAAAATCATTTTTCTGCATTAACCAGAAAAAAAAAAAAGAGAGAAAACAAGAAAGAATAATTGGTCCAAAGAAAACTACCAAACGTATACACTAGGGCATTTTCGAGGTAGATTGATCTACTGATAACAAAAACAGATTACACTTCGAAAAACGAGACAAGGATCAATCTGTTGCCTATTACGCCAAGATTCTGAAGACATCACTCGCAGAAGCACAACTACATATTAGTTATAGAAATAGATCCATGACTTTTACCGTAACGAAGTAAACAATCTGTTTCGATCAATCAACCGTTCCACAAACTTAGAGTATCGCAAGAAAGCCCACAGAAACCGCGGCTAGCTGCCTCTATCTTTGGTTTTGGAGCATCGATATTGCTGCCTGCGATGTTGTCTCCCCTTCGTGTTCTTCGATTTTTGGCCGGTCTGTAAAACGAGAATTCTCTTTTACCTCTTTGAGATAATAACAATTTAACACCCATGTCAATCGAAATTATAATCAAGTCCTTACTGAATTCGAGAGAAAGGGTCAACAAACGTAGTAGCGATAGCGATAGCGATGGCGATTGGCTAGTGGCAAGAACGATATTATCGCATATTTAGGGGGTTATATGCAATTCCAAGCGACGCACGTGGCTAGTGACTGGGCCCACGGACCAATATTTAAAAGCCCATTGGTCCAAAGCCTGATATAAAAGCTCCATTGCAACGTATGGCTCTACACCGAGTAACATGGACCAAAGCAACAAACGCGTCAGCACAGATGACACGTCATCACCACCGCCGCCGCCTCCGATTCACCAGAGCGACGCCGATGAGGACGACAACAACGTGAAGCAGCTTCAACAATGCTCTGCACTGTACATAGCTCTGCAAGTAAATATATAATTCCAATTTATGTAATTATTATTGTTTTGAAAATTATTTAGAACCCTAAGCATAAACCCCCGTTGGCTGGTGAAGGATTGCCTGGTGAATACCGACAGAAATTGGAAAGCTTGTCAAAGGGGTATGTCTTCTCATGGATTTAACTCAACGAAGATCATATAATTGCAAGTTTTGTCTCTTTTATTGATTGTAGCTGATCGACTCTTGATCTTGAACAGAAGTTCAAGCCCTGAAGGCGTGCAATGACAGAAGGAAGAATGATAAGAGGAACTGAAAAAGCACTGCTCAATGTTTCTATTTCTTGCATACGATTTGTCTGTCATTCGACGATTATGTGATTTTAGGCCCATACAGAATTTCATCCGAGGAAGATTGAGTTGGTTACTTAACTGCTGATAGATTTATCACACGGTTTTAACTTATCCGTTAGCATTCAAGAACTTAATCCGTATTACAATGATTGTTATATCATCCGTTCGAATCTCACGCTCTAACCACAGCTTGTAAGATTCCCCAGCAACAGCAGCACAAGCTTCCCTGGGATCACCATACTTGTCCACCTTCAGGTATTGCAAGAAAAACAGCTAATAGGTCAGATAATACAGTCGAAAGTTTGCATTGCTACCAGTTATGGTGGATGATTATTACACAAGGATACTAACTTACCATGTCCACAACAGCTTGGCTAGACAGAAACTCAAAGACCCCATCGCTCGCCACGACGAAGAACGAATGCTCGGGCTTTAGCTCCACAACTGACACCTCAGCATCAGCAACGACGCCTATCTTCTCAGCCACACTATCCCCAACACTCCGAGTGAAGGCAGTCCCGGGGTACAAGCCGTCCTGCACCCACAACCTCGGCGGATCACAGCCGTCCATCTCCTCATCGCCCCAAGATTGTACTTCAGGATCTTTAACACCTTCCACTTGATCCGTGCTCAACACCCTCGCCCCACAAAGCTTCACTCTCTCACACTCATCCTTCCTATAAGGAGTCTGATCGTACGACAGATCTCTAGCCACTACTCTGTTACCTTCCCTAACTGCCAAGACAGCCCTCGAATCCCCTATGTTTGCTACGTAGAGCTTGTTTCCCACTACAAGGGCAGTGATGGCGGTCGTCCCACTCATGGAGTCGTCTATGTAGCTATGATGGAGCTCTTCGTTCGTCGACGAGAATGCTGTGCTGTAAGCCTTGATGGGATCGCTCTGTAATGTGGGGTCGTTCGAGAGTTTGCCGACGAGCCTTTCGTTGACAAACGTCGAACACTGCGCCCCACAAAGGCCGTGCCCGTCGAACACGCCGAAGAAGTGGGTGTTTGGTTCGCCTTGTAGGTTGGTTGTGATGCAGTAGCTGTCTTGGTTTTCCCTGTCGAGGGCTTCGGGGTAGTAACCTCGGTGGGTTAGCGCAGAGTAAGTTAGGCTGAGGTTGTGTGAAGGGATTGCAACGATCTCTAAGGAGGTCGATTCGAATGATGGGGGGTTTTGTTCGTCGTAAATGGGTAATCTTTCCTTGTTGTCGTCGTCGGTGGATGGTGATTGTCTATTGCAGCAACGTTTTCCATGGACGCAGCCCATTCCCAAAAAAACCAAGACTTGCACGCCAGCTATTCGATGGAATTCCTCGCAGAAATTATATTGAGAGCTGAGAATGGATGGAGAACCTACACACCAAATGGTAGATTTGTGGAACTTGGAAGAGTACAATTTCTTCAAAATTGGAGAGCATAAGAGAAAGAAAAGACAATCATGGAGAAGAGAAAACTCGTGGCAGCAAAGGACAATAAAAAGAAAGCCCTAATAACAAGGAATTGTTTACGCGAGCTTTCTTTGGATTCTGATCAGAACAGAAGAGAACACCCTTTTGTCAGTCGGACAGAGAAGATAGATCAGAGGGTAAAGTTGCAATCTTTGGGACATTATAAGGAAAGATCTTAGCTTTTTTTCCCCGCAAACGATCATATTTATAGTACAGAAAGTAACTGATATTGCATTCATTACATGTCATATGATATAAAAATCATAGGACTTTCACGTGCTTTGTTTCGTGGTGGGCAATTGACATGTGTAGGCTTGATGTGTTTCCCATGTTTTCGAATTGTCGCTAGCTAGCGATTGGCAAAGGCAATCTCCCCTCCCACGAGATTCTTGACATAATAGGCCCCATTCTCATTTTGGGTCAAACCCTAACAACATCTTAGCTCATGGGCCTTCTCGAGTTATCGAATCTTCGGACAATATACGACATAAATACATGTCAGATATTGAGACAAAAAGTGAGACAAAAATGTAGGAGATGAAATCTCATCCCAAATTACATATACAAACAATATTAGTTTATTACCACCATTTTATTTTGTTTCCAATAGGCACACACATGTCAAACAAGTAGTCAAAATAAAACCTCCGATATTAAATCTTCACCTCCAAAAAATCACAAGTTACAATTAATCCAACAAAAAATTCCTTCCCCAAAAGAGAAAAACAAACAAACTAACAACAAAACATCGCCCTATATGAAGAGACGGGGATGGCCAGCACCACCACCGCCACGGCGCCGCCCTTCCCCACCATCCTCGCCGGCCTCCTCCTGTCTCTCCTCTTCCTCCTCTCTCCTCCCACCACCACCGCCCGCCTCCTCCCATCCCCACCCCTAAACATACCACCTTTCCGCGAAGCCCCAGCCTTTCGCAATGGCAACACATGCAGCAGCAATAACAACAACAACAAGAACAGCAGCAGAACAACCGACGACCAAGAAACCCTAATCCACATCGCAATGCCATTGGACGCAAACTACATACGCGGAACGATATCCGCAGTCTTCTCCATCCTGCAGCACTCCACCTGCCCCGAGAACGTCCGATTCCACTTCCTCACCATCCACCTCGACCCCAAAATCCACTCCCTCGTGGGGTCCACCTTCCCCTACCTCGCCTTCCAAACCTACAAATTCGACCCCAACATCGTACGCGACAAAATATCCAAGTCCATAAGGCAAGCCCTCGACCAGCCCCTAAACTACGCACGAATCTACATGGCCGACATACTGCCCCCACACGTCAGGCGCGTCATCTACCTCGACTCGGACGTCATAGTCGTCGACGACATCCAAAAATTATGGGCCGTGGACTTAGGGCCCAACAGCAGCAGCAGCAGAAAGGTGATCGCCGCGCCAGAGTACTGCCGGGCGAACTTCACCCGATACTTCACAGAGGCCTTCTGGTCGAACCCGAGGCTGGCCGGGGCGTTCGACGGGCGCGAGGCGTGCTACTTCAACACTGGGGTGATGGTGATCGACGTGGACCTGTGGAGGAAGGGAGGGTACACGGAGAAGGTCGAGGAGTGGATGGACGTACAGAAGCGGAAGAGGATTTACCAGTTGGGCTCGTTGCCGCCCATTCTGCTCGTTTTTGCGGGGAATATTAAGGCGGTGGACCATCGGTGGAACCAGCACGGGCTCGGAGGGGATAATGTGGAGGGGAGGTGCCGCGGGCTCCACCGAGGGCCTATTAGTCTCTTGCATTGGAGTGGGAAGGGAAAGCCTTGGCTGAGGTTGGACGCGAGGAGGCCGTGCAATGTGGATTATCTTTGGGCGCCTTACGATCTTTATCGCTCTTCTAGGGTGGCATTGGAAGACTAGTAGTGATGAAATGAGGGGCATGCATGCATGTGAGATATTATTGTGTTTGTAGAAAGATGTTTAAATATGTGTAACGTATGTATGTGTGTTGGTTTCTAGATTGGATCCTCTATTCCATATTGGTGTTCCAATCTCGTGTTCCACCAACCCAATTGCGACAAGTGTACAGTTGGTCAACTGAGTTTATTGTCGGAAAATAATTGGTGGAACACAGAGATGGAACATCGTGGACAATCCGTGGTTGGTTTTCGTGTTTATGTGTTATATGAAGGTATGGATTTTTATTTTAAAATTATCCATAGAAGATTCCCTATTTTAGCTATGGTTAACGTGAGATTTTCCATGTTTATTGATGGTGAAGGGAATTTTATAAGAGAAATAAAGATTTTGGTCTGCGATGATGAAAGTATGAATGGTTGTTGTTGGTTAAAGGTACGTCCATGCATGCACGAGTGTGGAATATACTGTGTGAGATGAAGGATACGAGGACGACGATGATAATGATGATTGGAAAAGAATTGATTTTGTATTTGTTTATGTGTATTTAGGATTGTTTATTGTGAAAACATTGTAGATTTTCGTGTGACTCGACAAAAATAACAATTTTCGAATTTTGGGAATACAAGGACAAGGCCTAATGTCATTTTAATCGTCAAAGTATTGTAATAATAATTGCTCGTGTTGCGGCTCCACCACTTTTACAAAGATAAACAAATTTAAACCATAAAGAAAACCTTTTTACACGGCCGAAGAAGACCATAAAAGAAAAGGTAAGCTTTTTATTGCACCATTACCATATATATCTTGGCACACATGCCACCCATTACCCATCACTATACTTCATAATAGTTCACTAGCAAAACCCTTTTTATGCTGGCTGGCATGGCACTTCACTTCACCCCATATTGATTGATTCCCCTCAATCATCGTCATCATCATCATATCAACTCCTCTTTATTCTCAAGCTTGTGCCACTAATCATTACTACGCTGCAAATGGCTTTTACGGTGAAGGGCTACTTATTTCTTACGATATTCATCATAAGCTCTCTCATTAAACAAACCCATTGCGCTCACCCAAAAACACTACCTATTATTATTAGTCCCATCATCTCAGCCTCGCCGGCGCCGATGCCTGCTAATGATCCCTACACGGAATTATCTCCAGATATCGCTCCTCTGCTCCCTTCTCCCGGCGACGGGTCGCCGGTGCTACCGACGATTCCGTCCGATCACAGCCCGCCTAATCCCGACGCCGCCGTGAGCTCCGTCGTGGGTCCAGACACCGCCTTCTCCCCTCTGGGCCTATTGCGAGATTCGTCGGCTGCTGCTGCTAGTACGATTAAAAGGCTTAAAGCTGCGATTTTTACAGGTTTTCTTTCGCTTGTCTTCGTGCTCTGAAGTCTGAAGTTGAACCCAGAGAGAGAGAGAGAGAGAGAGAGAGTGTTGTTCTTGAACAGTAGATTTATGTAGTGATGGGAGCGATGTTGTCAGAATCTTGATTGATATAGACTGTTCGAAGGAACGCCATTAAATTACCCCATGAGGATGAAGGTTAAAACTTGCTGTAGTTGGATGAAATCTGTACGATGTGTTTTTAGCCCAATAATGCAAGGAGACTTTTTTTCATTTTTTGCTATAAAGCTTCGTGTTAGTTTTTTTACTTGAAAAAGCTTTAAAGCAAAAGGAGAGAGGCAGAGGGAACAGTACAGACTTTCCAGTTAAGAATGTTTTGTCGTTGCTGGTGATTATAATTGGAGACTACTAATCGAAACAGCACAAAATATGACTGCTATTAGTTTACTATCATGTATTAGGTTAGGTAATAGGATGTTTTTCTCATTGTCTAGAATAGAACTAACCTGAGTTCAGATGTAACCCAACAACTTGTAGTAACTCAACCAAACCAATCCAACATGTATCAATCAAGGTAGCAACATGTATGGGATCTTTGATTTTGTTATCGTAAATTCAAAACACTAATCTCCGTAGATTGTACTCAGAAATACATAAACAAGAACCCCAAGAAGTGAAACGAAAAATTACATCTTTGCCTCTTAAAATTTTTCCCATATCACAAATAATCCTACCCAGACAAAAACACACAAAATTGCATCAAAACTGCACCTTTACGTGTTTTTGCCGTCTGCCAAGAATCCCATCAGTTATCTCCTCCGTCGATGATCGTTCTTGGATGCTTTCGACTTCTTTCTAGAAGAGTCGGAGTCAGCCAGCGGGCCCGACCATGTCTGAATAGGTTCCTTGGAGTACGCAAAGTTCGTCGAACTGAAAGGCACGTCGGGCGGGTCGAAGTAGGGATCCATGTGCTGCGATGCTCCGAGGGCCCGGCCCAGCCCGCCGTCTTGGTGGGGCGGCGGGAATTTTTCGCTCTTGCTCTTTGCGTTGGCGTGTGTGATCAGCCTTCGTCTCTGTTTTTTTTTTTTTTTTTGAAATGTTGGCAAGAATAACGATATTTGAATCGAAAGTAGCGGTGAAAAATAAGAAGGGTGATGGCTCACATCGATATTGGATTGGAGCTCGGCGTTAGCTTCGGGCGCAGGCATGGCGCGCATTCCTCTTTCACGTGCCTTTGGCTTCTTCACTACATCGGCTTGAGTTTTCCCAACAGCTCTCAGTCTAAGCTCGTACCGAGAATTAAACAGAAAACATAGCAAGATATTATCAGCCTATATGAGTGAAAACAATGGACTTAAAACGACACAGCTCATATTGAAGGTAAATAAAATTTGTTGAAGTTAAAATCCTTTTTCCGAACCTTCGAGCTTCTTCGTCGCGGCGCTTGGCATCCATCTCTTTACTAGGCGGATACTTTGGGAGGTCAGATGGATGGCATGCATAAGGCTCGGTTTTGAAGAACTGAATTTAAGGAAAATATTGAAAAAAAAACGACATTGCGTATGAACTACAATTCCATATTCATATTATTAAAAAAAAAAACACTTGAGAGAGAGAGAGAGCGAGCTTGCATCACTGTTCAACGCTGCAGTAGCAGTTAACCGATCGTTTGGGTCAATGGAGAGCAGAGTGTCGATCAAAGATATCGCGGATGGTGGGAAATCCCTAAAAGTTTCTTTAATGCATCTCTTATACGAGTGCTGCGGTTTGAATATGGTTGCATGAGGAAGCTTCGATTTTTTCCAGTATTCTTCTGAAGGAGAACCGCATAACTTGAAGATTCTGTGCAGTTGCTCCACCTAAAAAATCCAATTAATCAAACTCATCATACTGTTCACTTTCTATTGGTAATGAAAAAAATCACGAAATCTAACCTCAGTTCGCCCAGTCATTATTGGCTTCCCAGCAAATAACTCCGCGAGAATGCACCCAGCGCTCCACAAGTCGATGCCCACGCCGTAATCTGTAGCCCCGAGGAGCAATTCTGGCGGCCTATACCACAGAGTAACCACACGGCTGGTCATGGGCTGTTTTCGGTTAGGGTCGAAAGTCGAAGCCAACCCAAAATCAGCAATCTTCAGAACTCCTTCGTTGTCTATAAGGAGATTCGAGCCCTTAATGTCTCGATGAAGGATATGGCGGTTATGGCAGTGTTCGAGGCCAGATAATAGCTGGTGCATGAAGCATTTGATCTATTGAGGAATCGGTAATGCGACAAAAGTGCGAGTCAGTTAGTAAATATGATCTCAGTGATGAGGAAAGAAAAGGTAAAAAAAAGAATAATTCACCTGAGGTTCTGTGAACTTAATGGCTGGGCTCGAAGCAAGGCCGGCCAAATCATGGTCCATATAATCAAACACAAGGTACAAGCTACTATTCATCCTCGAAGTAACCAATCCATGCAATTTCACGACATTTTGATGATCCAATCGGTGTAAGATCAAAATCTCCCTAGCCATAAATCTCACGCTCTCAGGTTCCAAGTTGTCGAATCTGACCTTCTTTAGTGCGACGATCTTCCCAGTTATGGTATCTCTTGCTTTGTACACGTTGCTATACGTTCCTTGTCCGATCTTAACACATACCAACGAACCCCAAGAAAAAACAACGCGTAAGAAACAAACACTTAGGACGGCACGAAAGACAAAAGAACCGACGGTTAAAAATCTCTTGCCTTATCGATTTTCTCGAAGGAATCAGCGCGACGAGGGGCCCACCCGTTAAGGGCCTCTCCGGCCACAACAGACAGCCATGAGGGCCATCCTAGAGCTGCTTGCTCGCCGTGTAAATGCTTAGTATTTGGCTTTGATCTTCTCCTCTCGCCTCTGTGCCGCCGTGAATTCTCATTTTTGGGCTCTTCGATGGGTTTCTTTTCACCCCCATTTTCGACTTTACAACCACCATCTTGTGCTTCCTCGGGTTTACTAATTGGATCAACGACTACTTTTTCTCTCCTAGCAGAGGAAATTTCCACATCTTCTCTATTGGCTCTTCTACTCTCAGCTACAACAGCATCTTCGGTAGGTGGAGCAGGGGAAGAAATCTCTTTACCAAATACACAGCCCATTTCTCAACAACCCTAACACTCATATCTCACAGCATAGCATAGCCTCGCACCTCATTCAAAGCCCCACCGAGGTATACCATCAAATTGCCAAAAAGGTCGACTCAGAAATCAAGATTTCAGAACTCAGATCAATCAAGTAGCTTTCTGCTCAACCTATCACATGGAAAAAAGCAAAAAAAGCCTCAGCAAATGGGCTGCAATTAACCGAGCGAACGAACAGTATGGAGTGTATGCAGCAAGGATTCATCAGTAAAGCAATGATTTTTACTTCTAAATCAGCATAAAGAAAAACAAAACATACAGATCAAGATAACCTGAAGAAAAATAAACAAGTCTGCAGCTCACAAAAGCAGAAGCAGCAATTATGTCGCTGCGAAGGCACAATAGAGGAATAATAAGGTTTACAAGCAAAAGATAATTACATTCAACAGCTGCAATTAGTACATTCACTGTGCTTCCTTTTCCTTTTACCTCTCCTTTTCACTGTTGTGGGATCGAAGAAAAAAGATCGGAGACTGAAGCTAAAGTTCGCAAAACTCTCGCTTTTTTAGGCTTTGGTCAAAATTGCGCGTACATTAAATTAAATACATATAAATATATTTAACTATAGTTGCGTCTTGCAGATCTGTATCTGTGAAATGCAACTTTTTCTCTCTTTTTCGATGATCTTATATTATAATTTAGAGCAATAATCATGATTAAGCATGCAGAAACTCATCAAGATGCTTTGAAGAAAATATGATCATTTGAGAAAAAAGGTTCATGATGTTTGTTGTATTATATCCAACCAATCACATACCGTCTTGTTATTTTATTGTAACTAAAGTGTGCCAAAAACTGACCATCAAATCTTGAATAGCTATTATTGACAAGTGACACGATAAATAAATGTATATAGATATACGACTTGAGTTCCCATGATCCAAAGGTGTGAATCATGTAAATTTTTGAAATAAAATAAAGTAATAGTACAAGATTCAATATCGATCCAAGCAGACACTACAAAGCAATGCATCGTTGTTCCAGGTTGTCCTAGTCACAGTCTTCTTTAACCATCGAAAGATCGAAAATATTAAACTAAAAACTTGGTAGATAGTTCGCAGTGTATGCCAATTTTTCAATATAAATAATAATTAAAAGACATCCCACACCTAATCCACATTTAGTTTTCATTTTTCACTTATAGAATACACCAAACTTTTCCCACATTTTCCAAGAGTAGTTAATTGCAAGCATAAGTCATGAATAGGGAACAAAAGTCATCAATTGGAGAAACTTTTGGGTGAAGCGAGAGAGAATTTTTGTATATTGCGAGATTAAAAAAAGCGTACATTTTTATGCAAGAAAAAAAAAAAAGAAAAAAAACAATCAATGATATTCAATCGGCTGATAAAAACCATTTTCGCGTTGCATTCGTATTAATAGTTTTGCACACTCATATGCGTGTGATATACATTAACAATAGAAGGGTAATATTGGTATATAATATGAAAATATAATGGATGGTTTTATTTAATTTTAATATTATTATTTTTAATTAACTTAGATTGACATCCAAAATTTGAAGGTTTATCCCAATCCAATCCTTGAGGCTTAGTAAAAGAGAAAAAGTAAAATCATCATAAATATGACTAAAATCGAGTGGTATTGCTACTTGCTAGTTAATGGCCCTTTAGACTAAGTGACTACTATTGAAATCAGCCCAATTTTAGTTTAATAAAATATGTGGCATCTCAAACTCAATATTTCTTTTAATGGGCCAGATGTAAAATAACACATCGATTGAAGGCTCTATTTAAATTTAAATTTGCTGAACTTGCGCTGTCCCCATGTGTTTGTATATAAACTGTTTCAATATGCAAACATAGCAAATGCTGGCTCATCAAATAAGAAAACGAAAGATGAATAAAATAGTTTTTCATCCATATTATTAATGAGGACAAAATTGGACCTAAGTGGTGTACTCATGCCTCTCTGTCCACATTCGAGCAAGCCCTATTAAATATATTATCTTTCAAACAGCGATGTTAGAAGAATTAAATGAAGATATAAATGTAACGCCGCGAGTCCGAGCAGAAAAATGTGGAAGATGTTATTATGTAATCAATGCATTCTCATTATGGTCAACATATACACAAATTTTATGTAATAATATCTAATGCCTGTTCACAATGTTCATACATAATTATCAGTTCCAACTCACAATTTTTGTAATGAACGAAAAATCTGAATTATTGCTGAGATATTTATCTTGTTTCCTTGCAAGACGGGCACGTATATATAGTATTTTATTTACAATACGCCAGATATTAATTATTATAATATTCCGACATGATTGGAAAAGGTTTTCACGTTAACCTTATCTTCAAGTTACAGATTGGGAACAAAACCCATCGATCAACGACTTTTCAAATCGAAGTAAAACACGGTTACTAATGTTACTAAGAACAAACTAGCAGTCAACATCATTCCTTATTCCACATACAAATCTAGCTGTAAAAAAAAATAGATGTTCCGACTCGTCAAACTTCTGAATGATTAAATATTGTTTATAGAGATTAATCCATTTATTGTTTTCTAATTTATATAAATAGTAATCAAACTTATTTCTGTAACGCGATTGCTACTCTGCATAACCCGTCCTCAAAAAATCTAAATACGCTTAATTAAGAAAATCATTTCCAACAAAAGGGGTGTGTGTGAGTAGCAGTCATGGACAAAATTTTATAATCAAGCTTAAATAAGCTTCAAAATAAGAGAATTTTTAAATCTACTACGCTTACATATTTCACTAAACGCATACAACTGTCGTATATTACAAAATCTCATGCACATACGTACACACCTCCAATCCCACTCGTTTTCAAAATTTTCTAACACCATATCGTCATACCATCGTCATCACTATTAATGCTTTTCTATGTCGTCACAACTAACACACATTTGCATATTAGCAACAAAACGTTGTATATATAGGCAGAACTAGCTAGTCCCAAACTACATTACGTCTTCAAGAAATAGAAAAAAACAAAAAGAAGAAAGAAAAAGAGAGAAAGAAATGGATTCCTACAATAATACCGAGAATAATCGAGAAAAAGAAGTAGCGGTGGCTAACAAAAGAAGCATAAGGGGTTGGGATTTCGTCCTCAGGCTTTTAGCTTTGATACTCGCCTTGACTGCTGCGGTGGTCCTCGGCGTCGATAAGCAGACGAAGACCGTCGCCGTGCAGCTCGTCCCCACCCTACAGCCGCTTCAGATTCCCCTTCCGGCCAAGATGAAGTACTTGTCGGCGTTCGTGTAAGTATTATAAGATGATGATGATGATGATGATGATGATTACGGTGATGGTGATGATGAAATGAAGTATTTATTAATTTTTATTGCAGGTATTTCGTGGTGGTGAACTCCATAGCAAGTGCATACGCAGCACTCTCACTACTGCTCTCCTTAGCCAACTTAGGCTCGAAGAAAACCCTAGCCACCGCCGTCGTCTTGCTCGACGTAATAATGGTGGCTCTGCTATTCTCCAGCGTCGGCGCGGCGCTGTCCATTGGGCTTATGGGCTACGAAGGGAATAGGCACGTTCGCTGGGACAAAGTCTGCAACAAGTTCGATAAATTTTGCGACCAAGCGGCGGCCGCCTTCGGCCTGTCCGCCGGCGCCGCCATCGGGTTCCTCTTGTTGGTCGTTCTTGCAATCGTAAACATGCACAAGAGACGTTAGAAAAAGAAGAAAATTTAGTTTGTTGTCTTTTAGTGCTTGCTATTGCGTTTGTAACAGAGAAGAGAAACAATGAAGTTGTTCTGATCTGATTCATATTTACGCAATTATTAATTATTTTTGTCGCAAAGCTTCCATAGTTGCTCCGCCGCGTCATCCAAAGCTTCTTCCTTCTCCACCTTCATCGCCTCGCTCAGTTCCTTAGCTCTAATCCTCAGCCCGCCTCCGATTTCCTCCGAAACCACCTTCTTAACCGCCTCAGCTATCTCCTCGCCGTTGAACGCCTCATCGCCGCCGTGCCTCGAGACCTCGACGCAGCTCCCCGCCGCCGACAGCATCCTAGCGTTGATGGGCTGGTCGAGCTTCATGGGCATGGCGACGACGGGCACCCCAAAGTACATGCTCTCGACGATGGAGCTCCACCCACAGTGCGTGACGAAGCCCGCCGTGCTTGGGTGGGCTAGGATGTCGGCCTGCGGGGCCCACCCCGTCACCACCATCCCCCTTCCGTCGACTCCGCCGAGGAATCCCGGCGGCAGGACGTCTTCCAAGGCGGTGGATCTGCGATGGTCTTGGGGGAATCTGATGATCCATATGAAGTTGGCTCCGCTCAGATCGAGCCCTTTCGCTATCTCTCCAATCTCCTCCTCGGACAAGAAGTACTCGCTGCCGAAGGAGACGAACACGGTGGAATTGGGAGGTTGTCGGCTCAGCCACCGTATTGTCTCGTCTGAATCTCCGTCGGCGGCGTTCTTGGGGTCGTAGGTGATCAGCGGGCCGACGGGTACTATTTTCTTCCCCGACAGATCCGATAAATAGTCGATGTACTTGCCTTCGATTCCTTTGCAAGTTTTCACCAGTACGATGTCCTGGGATTGCTTGAAATTCCCAAAGAGAAAATCTTGATCGACATCGTATATGTTCTTGTACAGAAAGTCGAAGGCATAATCCAAAGTGTCGAGCTCAAAATCCTCGAATTTTATCGCAGGGAAAGGAAACTCAGCACTGGGATCATACCCATGGGTGAACTGATGATGTCTGTACGCCAAGAAAAGCGCACCGTAGATCGAGAAATAGACGGCAGGGATGCCTTGTTTGGCCGCAACCTTCGAAGCCCAAGGATGAAAGACATCGTAGATAACCAAGTTGGGCTTGAAGGTGCCGACTATGTCCGAAAAGCTCGAGTTTGCCGTCTGAATAGCCTTGAGCAGAGCGAAGTTGAGGTGCGGCGGAAGGTTCTTGGTCGTGTGGTAGTGTGGGGGAAGTTCAGTTGTCTGTAAGTGAACCTCAACTAGCTGTAAGGAGTTTGATAATTGGTTCTTGTCTATAAAGCTCTTGATTGAGTCGAAGTTGATCGCCGTGGAGCACAAGTATATGCGCAGGCGTTGTTTTCTTGTCAGTAAGGCTTTGGCTAGCTCAAGAAAGGGGAATATGTGGCCGTGAGCCAACCATGGGAACATCAGAATGCTAAGATCTGAGCTTTCTTTCTCCATTTTTTTCTTGCAGTGAGCTTCTGTTTCCGTTGCAGATTCGTCTTTTATTGAATGAAACTGCGGAAATCGTACAGATGCTTGAATGATTCAAGTCAGAGGATTAGGTGGGGAAGGGTAGGTAGATTTATTTTAACGCACGTGCAAGACAGATTCTCGTACGGACTTGGGAAGAAATTCTGATACAACGTTAACATCAGTTCTTCAACTTCAAAGAAAGAAAGGAAGAAAGAAAGCTGAGGATGACTGCTCTGCTGCTTATGCTTGATGCATACTTTCAAGAGCTGTTCAGCAGCATTACTCACTTCGTCTTCTTCAGTTTCCCTTAATCTTCCGACACATTTATTTAGCTCTGCTTCTCATACCTTCGCCATATGCCTTGTCCGCAAACACTTTGTCGATGGCTTTTGCGATTTCTTCTCCCATATATTCCTAAGCCATCGTCTGCCGACAATCGAGAGCACTCAATGGCTGCTCAAACTTCATGGGCGCTGCTATGATCAGCACACCACCGAAGAACATGGCCTCGGTGGTAGCGTTAAAGCCGCAGTGGCTCAAGAAAGAAACCACCGATGTTAGGATGGGCTAAGATCTTCTGCTGCGGCGCCCAGCCTGTGATAATCCTCCCTCTCTCTCTCTCTCTTGTCTCGTCGACAAATGCCCACGTAGTGACGGCGATGGAGAAGTAAGCGCCGGGTATGCCTTTGGACGAAGCAATCTCCGGCGCCCACGGCGAGTGGAAATCGTATATCAACGAATCGGACCTCTTATCATCCAAGATCTGGGCGAAGCCCAAACGTGACTGATGAAATGCCTGAATGAGGTTCGGCATTAGGTGCGACGGCAGGTTCTTGGTCGTGTGCATTTCCGGCGGTAGCTCCGGCGAAGGCGGAACGTCGAGCTCCACCAGTTCTATCGACGATGCCTCGGCGTCTTTCCTGTCGATCGAATCGAGGTTTATGGGAGATGAGCAGATGCTAATTCTGAAGCTTCTTCTTTGAGAGTCTCCTGGCTAGCTCGAAGAAGGGGGGGACGTAGATGGCCATGAGCCAACAGCCAACCATGGAAACATGAGGATACTGAAATTTTATGGTTTTGCTTCCATGGATTATTATGATATGATACATCATATATATATATATATAGAGAGAGAGAGAGAGAGTGAGAGAGAGAGTCTTTCCTTCTCAATTTCATCGATGGGTAGAATATGTAAAGTGGAGTGGAACTTCATAATTTATAGTACTGACCCACGTGTGTGCCCATTATTCCCGGGAGTTTTTTAATTTAATATACGTACCTTACATAGATACATACTTACATATATATTAATTAAAACGATCTACATCACGATTTGGATTAATTCAAATGATTTTGAAGGCGGTCCCGTACACAATGGATGTAAAAACACTAAGTAATATACTGATGTTGAACTTGATGTTGGGCTAACACTCGAACTCACTTTTAATGCACAGCGGAAATGATAGAAACTTAGTGATAAAAACGAAACGAACACACACGATGTTTTGTGCAGCAAGTCAAATAACTTGCTGCGAGACCCAAAGGGTAAAGATCCACTAGAAAGATGGATTACAAAAAACTATCGAAAAGATAGTCAAAAACTAGTCTAGCCAAAACCTACGAATCAATAAAGAATTCAGCAACCACTAGACTAAAAGAAAACTCTTTCAAGAAAATAACTCTCGCTCAAACTGCTCTGTTTTTCGCTCGTGTTCGTCGTCCTTCGAAATGATTAAGACTTCGACTTATATAGGTCTTCACTCGTAAAAGACTTGTCCAAAGGACTTGGCAACTTCCCACAACGTCCACTAACGTCCACTAAGTGTTTTGGACGGTTAGTGACCGTTGGAACTAGACTTGGTCAGCTTGGATTGCTCGATCTTCACTTGAGCTCCAAGCTTCCTATTTTTAGTATGCTCCACTCCTATTTTTGCTCTAGCTTATCCACACTCTTTCCACACGCTTTGAACCGTTCTAGCTCTTATCCATAACCTGCACAATACTAGAAAAATGCCACGTCATAATAAAAAATAGGTTTTGGGCATGAAAGATAAAACTAGGAAAGGGAACATTCTCGGCCAACAGATGTTGACTAGAATGTTACCCAACATTGTTTCAGTTGAACGCTCAACATCAACAATCTCCCCCTTTTTATCTTTCTTCCCAAAACCAATGCAGAAGTCAGCCTTAGCAAAGCTCCCCCTAAAGATCACACCAACTCAACCACAAATCGCAAAATGGTTAGAGTTAGATGTAAAGACCGAATAGTAAGAGAGACTATTCAAAGTACTAGAAAATTAGTACATGCCTTAGAGGTCCTGAACATAAATCGGCAAAACAAAAACAGACATGGTCCAAATAAAAATCGCACAAAGGAAAATAAGACATAAGCATGCAAACATAAGCAAAATACGCATGCACAAAAATCTAAGTCTCCGCTTCAGCTCCTTCTCCTTGCCCTTCGTGCTCTTTCTCACGAACTTGATCTCCCTGATCTCCCCCTGCTTGGTCTGCGCCAGTACCTTGCCCTACTTCACTTGGCCCTGCTCGATCTTCAGCTCTCGGCTCAGCACTCACTGCTTCTGCCCTATCTCCCCCTTTTTGGGAAGAAATAAATCTCTTCAGGGCATCCCTTTGAGCTACTAAGGCTGCTATGGATTCGTCAAGAACTCGGATAGCCTGCTCTGCCAGAGATGTTGACCCAACACCGTGGTCAACATCGTTTGCAATCTGCTCCGGGGTGCGCCAAGGAAGATCAACAACCTTATTAGGTCCTGTAAGATGGCTTGGCTGAATGGCATACGGCATCCTCTGAGTGACTACTTTATCCTTGCGAGTGGGTTGAAATCCTCCTTGAACCAACACTCCATAGATGATGGATGGGTATGGCAGGATCCCTTTGCTAACCCTCTCCGCTTGATTGGACATGTGCTTGAGGATGATCTCTCCCCAGTTCAGCGGCAGATTGCGCCCAAGAGCGTACAGCAGATGAGCCATTTGCTCAGTTACCCGAGTATCATTCAAGGTAGGCAGCCAACTAAAGATACCTATCTTAAAAAGAACTGAGTACAAAGAAGTTAGAGCCGTACTTGCACAATTTTTCTTCCATACAGACACTCTTCCTCCAGTAAGGAATCTAACCACCTCATCATTATCATACTCATAGCCCATATCAACCTCAGGCGTTCCAAGAAACTCATTTATAGCACGAGAGGAAAGATCATAAAGTCTCCCCCTTAAAAAGACCTTCCCATACTTCCGAGAATTAACTTCAGCTATACTAGAGAAAAGGTTCGCATATACCTCACGGACGACTGAGTCACAGTACGTCCCTAGTTCTTTCACCATTCGGCCTAAGTGACGAGATTCCAGAAATTGCAAGACGCCATGCTTCCTAAAGCTCTCTTCGTCCACCACCCTTTCCACTCTGAGAATTCTCTTACTCATGGAATCCCACAGCTCCGCATTGGCTGTGCGGTAGAACTTCTGGTCAGGCAGTGGATTTTCCCAGTCAGAATCCTCCAATGTTGGTTCAACATCATACTCAACATCTCCATCTACGTCCCCCCCTTCTTTGAGAGTCTCCTGGCTAGCTCGAAGAAGGGGGGGACGTAGATGGCCATGAGCCAACCATGGAAACATGAGGATACTGAAATTTTATGGTTTTGCTTCCATGGATTATTATGATATGATACATCGTACCTATATATATATATATATATATATATATATAGAGAGAGAGAGAGAGAGAGAGAGAGAGAGAGAGTCTTTCCTTCTCAATTTCATCGATGGGTAGAATATGTAAAGTGGAGTGGAACTTCATAATTTATAGTAGTCACCTAGGTGTGTGCCCATTATTCCCGGGAGTTTTTTAATTTAATATACGTACCTTACATAGATACATACTTACATATATATTAATTAAAACGATCTACATCACGATTTGGATTAATTCAAATGATTTCATGGAAGACGTGGTTTTGCATATAATCAACGAAAAAGTCACTCTGCTGCAATGCAATGAAATGAAAAAAAAGCTTGAATCTTTGGTCGCGACTTCACTCGTCAAACAAATTGGTTTGCTATGAATAAATGAGCAACTCAACAAAAAAAAAAAATTGACAATCGAAGTTCTTGTGTCGCAACATTTTTTTCTTTATCTCGGGAATTTTAATCTCACTTAATGAAAGAGGAGTCCAAATTCCATGCGTATTCTAACTAGCTAAGAAAATGATTAGAGACCTTGCATTTAAACAGGGCGGATCAAGAAATTTTTTATCGGAGGTAATAAAATTAGCATTCGTAACGAAGTTAACATAGAACATATATATTCATTTGACGTTTTTCGAATGGAAAATTATCATTGAAATATAATTTTTTTTCATTAAAACATTTGAAATATACATGAAAATTTTAAATTTAGTATAATCAAAACAAAATATCAATAAAAACAAATAAAAAATTCCTCGATGGAACTCAAACAACGACGACGCCTCAAAATATTAATATTCGTAAGCGTGATATGATTCGAGTTTGTATAGAGAAAATAGAGGAAGAAATTCTAGATAGAAAATGAAATCATAAAAAGTCAAAATTAATTTACTAGATATTAAATAAATACTATAAACTAATCATATATTACTATGAAAAATCATACTATATATTACTGAATGGTTTTAATATTCCTAACATATTTAAGTCATTAAGTATTATTTAAAACAATTTAAGATTTATAGACTTAAAACGAATAGAAAACTAACAAAAATAAATATAAGTTCAAAGAATTAAAATGGTTGAATTAGATTTAAACGAATAGAAAAGTTAAAAAGATTTGAAATTGTTGAATAAGTTAAACGAATAAAGTAAAAATAAACGATAAAAAGAGTATCCGATATAACTATGAGTCGAACCGACAACATCGAGGATTATTATAGCATTTTCGCGCGGGCCGTGGCCCCCCCAACCACCATGTAGATCCGCCCTGATTTAAACAGTGCCACAGTTTTCATGTTGTGTTGTGGATTTCATAGGTCTCCATCTTTGTACATGTATATGTTAATCATGATGTATCGCATCCTGTCAATCTGAGCCTCATCAAAGAAACGATAATTGAAATTCCAGATGTCTAAGACATCATTACCTTAAATCACATTGCATTTAAACCACAAAATAATTATAAAAAGAATGAGACAATCCTGGATATCATGGAAAGGTTTGGATATATAATATAGCAAATTGTTACAACCCACAAATCGGCCATTTTATTTTGTAATGGCCTACGAAAGACCATTATAAATATAGCAACGCACCTCCTCATGCATTAGATAATTATAGTTTTCGGAGGGCTTACTGAAACCATAATGTGGAGAGAGTAAATCCCCCACAGTGTGTAGACCTGCGTCAATCTTGTGGAGATAGAGAAACTAGGGATTGTGTATTTGCATGGAGAAACTTTCATTAATGGCTCTCATAGATACTCAAACTATATGGGGAGCTAGGGTAATGTGTATATCTTCAAACTCGATATGTCTGAGATCAGGATACCACCTGCGTAAAACACGGTCATACCTAATAATTCAATCGAATTTAAGATACATCAACATTTAATAACTTAATAAAAAGAATGAGAAGTTTTTTAATATCATATTAAGTTTTAGGTAGTTACCCCTGGGTACTCTTTCGTCGTCATGGTGGACGCATGAGACACTGTCATGGGGCGATCATATATCGGTCATATTGTCATTCTGTCGTATGACTCTTCTAAAGGTAGATATGAGATTTCGTATATGATTAACATTCATGCAGTGGGTTCGACGGTTTCTAGTTGGGCTTACAAATAATGCAGGGTTGAATACTCTTACAATTTAGATAACAAAAGTACGTTAATAAAAAAGCCGACGTGATCTAATTTTTATTCCAAAATCAAAATGCTTACACGAATTGTTTAATCTAAACATCATGAGTCATGGCCATCAATCAACGACTCAAAGTATGTCACAGTCGAGTTTAATTGCGATTAAATTCGATGTGTCGTCGTCCAAGGAATCCTCAATGGACTTTTATGTAGAAAAGTAATTCGAAAACAAACACAATCCGAGCTAAATAGAAAAAAACTAGTTACAAAATGAGTAAAAGTTTAATATATGATTCGATGGTTAAAAAATAAAAATGGTAACATAGAATTAGATGGGGTAAACAAAACAAATAAAAAAAAAGAAGACAAAATTGGATTTGAACCCTGCACATAATACGCATCAAACTGCGTTGCAGAACGTTACCACTGGCTACACATACAAATGCATAAACTCTATTCTAATAACAAATATACATAAAAGCAATCCAAAATTGGCAGCAATTACGGATGACTTAAAGAACTTTTTACCTGGTCGACGCAATTCAGGTTTCGGAAAGTTTTCGTAATCCAGGATTCGAAAATCAAAATTTTCATAATCGAGGTTTCGAAAATAAAAAAGTTTTGCAATCCAGGATTCGAAAAATGAAAACTTTCGCAATATAGGAGTTGAAATCAAATTCCGCAATCCAGTATTCGAGGATGCAAAATATTTGTTATTGAGGCTTTGAAATAAAAATTTTCGCAATCCAGGATTTCAGATCTTAATTTGCAACATTAGCATATTTCACAACATATAATATACGCAAAAAACTTACATCATGAATTAATAATCCGTTAAACAAACATTCATATGTGTTTACTGCACAACCTGGTTATAATTCAATCACTTGAAAAATTAATAGTAGAAAAATATCCCAATATACGATGTAACTTTTGCCGCTTATAGTAATGCACAAATATTTATAAGAACGAAATTGAATCCTCTTCTCTTTTATAAGAAAATCACCCTCAACATTGGAGATCATCATCGTACGATCATTCAAAAGTATCATATAAACGATGTTCAGTAGTATGGAAATATGTAGAAATTTTGATAATATCAAAGTCGAAAATAGAAAAGATACAACCATATTGAAGAATTCCCTCAAACCGAATGAACCGCATACTATGAATCGAAGTGAATGAGAGCATTCTATAAGACAACACATAATTTAAAAAATTTAGGAAGAAGTTAATTGCTAAAGAATAAACGAGCAACTATCAAACCTATTCGTCCAGTAACATGAGATGCTTATTAGCTCTCCAAGACTTAAAATTTGTTGCTTTATATAATCGTAAAAGTCTATTATAATGCAACGTCCAACTTTAGAGTTTACCAAACCAAGCAAACAATAATTTCTGGAAACCCATTGTGTCGAAATAACTTTTGATATCCAATAATATTTCAGGAAAACTTGTAGTAAGAAATAAAAGCCAAATTTAGATTATTTAAATAAAAGAAAGTTGTTGAAACCTTTCAAGTACCCTTGTGTAATGATGAGTCCACAGTAACTCATTGAATAATTGATGCAAAATTGTTGAGTTGCATACATGCATATGTCAATGGTGGTTTTGAGACATTGGAATCGTTACATATTTATGACAGATAGAATGTATGGAACAATTGGTTTAAAATGTTGCTTTACATACATATATATGGTCGACGGTTGTAAATATATATGGTCGATGGTTGTTTTCAAGAACAATCGTTACATATTTCTATGGCATGTGTAACTCCAACTCATATGGATCTAAAACTGTAATTTCTATTGATGCATAGGGGTTGGCTACTATAGTGTTCAATGAGAGTCAATGTCCAACTTTTATATTGTATAGATCAGAAGTTACTTTTAATTTAAATATTTCATATATAAAATGCATATTCATTTTTAGTTGAAATTTATTATATGATATATTTATCTATACTCTTATATTAATGCTCTGCAGGAGTTAAAAACCCCCAAATTTGGTGTATGAATTGGACAATCAGATTTAACATAAAAAATAATATTTATTTAGTTATTTTAAAAACTATCCACTACCCAAGGTCCAGGATAAGGAATGTTGTGCGTACGAAATGAGATAACGAGAAATCTCAATTCAAATGGAATTGGTTTATGCATTTTACAAATATTTAGTTACATATCAATGTGTAGAGTTGTAATAAATGTGTCACACATTCGAACATAGCGGAAGGGCCGAGAAATAGAAGCAACGGCCCCAATAAAACTTCAACATTAGCTCACCCGTAAATAAAAATTAGTAACTTATGCACGCTTAATTGCGTGTGCTATTATATAAATATATTATTAGACTTTTTTTTTAGTTTGAAATATTTCGTAGATAATTTAAATTTAATTTGTATGTTTTAAATATGTAGAAAGAAAAAAACTGACTTATTATAAATTGAAAGCAGGATAGTAATCAACTAAAAATATAGTACTAAACTAAATATAGTAATTAAAGGTGGTTAGTGAAATTTATTTTTTTTTTATTTTTTTCAAACTCAATTCGATAGGATGTTCAACGTATGTTGTGAACATGTAAGTGGGTGGTTTAACAGTGGAGAGCTTGTGAAAGTTCGAAGAAGGGATTTATGTGGCCGTGAGCCACGTATGGAAACATGAGCACGCTTAGCTTCTTTTGATTTTGGTCGGCCATGGATTTATTATAACAGTACTAGGAAGATAATATACAGCAAATTATATTTAAGACGAAGAAGAAGATGACCTGCTACTTAAGTGGTTTCTTGATCTTGTTTTGGATTAATATATGTATTATTAAATGAAACGATCTAGATCTAGTTTTGGATTAATTTATATAGTTTCTTGGAAGGCGTGGTTTTATTTTTATATAACAGAGAAATTTTACATCGATGATCATTTTTAGCTTGGAAAAAATCAAAGTCAAAACCTAATAATGTGTCTAATGTATATTAATCTGAACGGTTCAGTTAGCGGGAATCGCGTGGTATTTACAATATATACACACGTAGATATACTTCTCTATATGTTAATTAGTAGATTTGGTTTCGTTTACACTATCATTGGACATTGCCTATGAATATCGAATTAAAGTGTAAAAAAAAAAAGAAATTACGTACATCTATCTATTACTCAGCAGGGGTTATATATATCTTGATAAGTTGGAAGTAATAGATTTTTGTTTTGTATAATATAATAATCAAGTGTGTTTCTTCCATCTGCCAATCGCCTGAAATCAATATAAACAAAATAAATTTATTCTATTTTGTCCTTATTCGTTAATTTTTCTTCTTCTAAATCATTATACGACTAATAGAATAGATATAACGTGGACGATATTATTTATGAAATCTTATACAATCATAAGATTATGATACTCGAACTGCTTGCGAATCCAACTTAATGACATTGGGGAACCAAAAAAGGTCAACTAATCTATTCTATTTTATTAAAGCTCGTGGTCTTACATAAACCGTCAAATTAGAGTAGAAATTGGTCTGTATATTTCTATTTGTTTACATAAAAAATAAAATATTGTTAAAAAATGATTTCTCCCCACATATTTATACGAAAACTGCCGTTTCGAATTAGTAAACTCATTGATAATCCTGAAAACTGTCAAGTTTTACAAGATAGAATAACATGACTAAGATTAAACCCATGAGGCAATCTTATAATATTCTCCAGCAGCATATATTGTGTTATAATCAACTTGGGAACCTAATTTTTTTATCTGATAGATTATATACTCGTCAAGGTGATACGTTCAACAGAATATTTACGCCTCTAGTTTCGATTTATTAAATCTTTTTTTTCGCCGTATTATCTAATGAGCTCATGCGATGCCAAGAACCGTCCACAAACGCAATCCAATCCATTTCGTGCGTAAAATTCTTTTCACGATTTGAAGTGTGATCGTTGTGCCGTATAGATTCCACACATACACATTAAACGTGCATATATGTGCGTTGAACCAATTTACTTTTTTTTTTAATCTCTTGCTACATATTCTTTTTCTTTTTTATGTCGAATCACATATAAGTACGAGGGAAAATTATAAAATTAGGTCACTAAGTATACAAGTTTTCGTTTTTGGGTCACTATGTTTGATAATTGCAAAAGTAGGTCACTAATTTTTCATGTGAAAACAAATTTTGGGTCATTTTTCAATTTTAGGTCACTAAGAATATATTCTTTCGATTTTGGGTCACTAAGTTTACATTTTTTTCAATGGGTCACTCATTTGGTACTAATGTTATAAACATAGTGACCCAAAATTTAAAAAATCTAAACTTAGTGATCCAAAATCGAAAAAATGTATTCTTAGTGACCTAAAATTGAAAAATGACCCAAAATTGTTTTCACATGAAAAGTTAGTGACCTACTTTTGCAATTATCAAACATAGTGACCCAAAAACGAAAACTTGTATACTTAGTGACCTAATTTTATAATTTTGCCTAAGTTCGACAATATTTCAATAAATGTCCCTTGGCATACATTGAGGGCCGTTTACTACTTGCATGCATGGATGGATACGCCATTTTGTTTGCCTATAGTTGATCAAATATCCTTTTAGGAACATATTCTTTGCTACCTATGCGATTTAATATTGGATTTTGAGCGGTGCAAACATCGAATGACTAGAATGTCACTCAATAAATAAAGGAATCACCACGATTTTTTTAAGCAGATTGAATAGTAGATGCATGATTTGATATCTTCCAAGTATATTTTTTTTAGTGACGACCTTTAATGAGATCATCCTAGCTTGGTCGATCAACCGAATATTGTTTTGGATAACTCTCCAACATCTTCTTCAAATCGCTAGATGCCTCCACGAAAGCTCGAAACTACGGGCCACACATGAACGTATCATTTGTTAATATATATCTATGGTGAGGACCTTTTAAAAACAGATACTTTTATCCAATACGGTGTATCAATTACACCCAAATTTCTAGCCAATTTGTTAGTTATTTAATAGAAATGAGACCCTATTGAATAGTACACAAAACTACCCCACTACCTCTGTATTTGTGAATTTTGATTATTCTATTTAGACGTGTGAAAAAAAATATTGTTATGCAGTTTGAAAAAAAATAACTGTTGTTGCACAGGTGTAGACTGTGCACCGTTTACTAGTATAGAGAGAGAGAGAGAGAGAGAGAGAGAGAGAGAGAGAGAGAGAGAGAGAGAGAGAGAGAGAGAGAGAGAGAGGGGTTTGCTTTGGTGCACAACCACGGTGAACAACCACCGTGAGCACCATAGCTGATTTCGCAATTATATTTCTTTTTCTCCCACTCTGGCACCACTATCACCTCCGTTGATCCTCTCAACTCCCTCGTAACATCTGTTGTCCATCTTCCACGTACTGATTATTTATCAGGAATTCATAATCTCATCTATATATGAGAAAATTGCAGTATACTATGAATTTATAGTAAATCAGTGCGTGGAAGATGGACAACAAAGGTTACGAGGGAGTTGAGAGGATCAGCGAAGGTGATGACTGTGCCGAAATGGAAGAAATATAATTGCGAAATCAGCTATGGTGGTTACGGTGATTGCTCACCGTAGTTGTGCACAATAGCAAACCTCTCTCCATCTCTTATTTGTATATAATTTGAATAAATGACAGCAACATTAAATGGACCAAATTGTGTCATGATATAAGTTCACGTGCATGATACTTCCATGCACAAAACAATCCGAATAAAACTTACGGATAGCATCAAATCGTATCGATATAGACCAATAAAGAAACAGTACTAAATATTCTTCAATTATATAGAAGAAAAAAGGAAGAAAAGAAAAATTGCCCGCTTAAGTTGACTCTTTATTTATCGAATATTTAGCAAAACTAGATAACAACTTTTAACATTTACAGAAACAAAGAACATACGAGATCCGTACGCGGACACGTAATCTCAAATCCTTCTTCCCTTCGTATGCAGAGATTCGCCATCGCGAGCCATAAGCACATCAAATCGCTTTCCATGTAATGATAATCAATGTAATATAATAACATCTCTAAAAGAACAATATTAAAACCCAAGGAAATCCTTCTTTTTTCCCTATATATACCCCAATGCACTCCATTTTCCTCAGCAAGCAAAAAACCAATAATCCCAACTACGTATAAAAAGATAATGGAGACGACACTAAATAAAATGGTGTCTGAAAAACCGATCGTGGTCTTTAGCAAGACCACATGCTGCATGAGCCACGCTATCAAAACTCTCCTCTACGACTTTGGCGTAAACCCAACGATTTACGAGCTCGATGAGATCAATGGTGGTCGTGAAATCGAGCGAACCCTTTTGAACATTGGGCGTAACCCAAGCGTGCCAGCCGTGTTCATAGGTGGCGAATTAGTGGGCGGTGAAAATGAAGTAACGACCCTTCATCTTCGAAGGGAGCTCATTCCTAAACTCAAAAAAGCTGGCGCTTTGTGGCTTTGATCCATAAATATATATTATTCATCCATCATATATATATATATATATATATATGTATACATATGATATAGATAACTTGCGAAATAGTGATGCGTGGGCTTCACCTTTTTTTTTCCAAGTGAAGTTGATTTGCACCTTATTGTTATGTGTAACCTTTGATAAATTGATGGATATATATAAAGTCTGCTGCTTTATGCATTGTTGTTAGAATTTATGTTTGTGGGCTTTAACATTGGTTAATTATATGCTCTTCAATTATGATGTGAGCCTTCATAAAATGGCGTCTTTTGATGATTACGGGGAGTCGAGATTTTTGTTAAGACGTTCTTGTTAATTCGAATAGGACATCATGTGACACAATTTAGCATCATTTGAAATGAATATGCAACTCCATATAATTCAGCTTCAGTTCAACTTAACAGAAAAAAATAAGTATAGCTCCATGAAAAAGGGTGCTTTAAGAGAAAGACTAGCTACAGAACCAAAGCTATGTCCAGAAATGACAGAAAAAAAAATGATGCAAATCATCCAACAATACTTTCAGTTTCTTATTAAATTCTCTTGTCCCCTCAAAACCCCGAGAAACCGTTAGGCACGGTACATCTTTTGTACGAAAAAATCGAAATTTTACTACGGAGATGACCAACAACCTTGACACGAACTTATAATACTCTTTCAACATCAACCCATCAGAAACTTGAATATATCGCCTAGAGTAACGACTCCTTCTACACGCTTGCTCCCAGCTTCAACAACAATCAACCTTCTAACTCCTAGATTAACAATATAATGCAATGTTTAATTCATATAATTATAGTAACAGAGATGACAACTCATACTGATATTGATAAGAGGACTTAGAAGTGGTATTCGAAGAAAGGGTACGATCATCCTTACCAGGCTGGGACAGCCTCTCCAATACTTTGTGAAAAGGATCGGACCTCAAGCACATATGACATCTCTGATTATTGTAGGCATATGTCGAGAAGGGGTCGTCTCTATACTGCAATGCCTGTGTAAAGGTATAACCGAGCCAATGATAAACATTTCTCTCATATAATTTATTGAGGGAATAATTTTATCATCTTCGATGCATGACATGCGTAACATGCAGAAGCTGAACTAAGTCATGAAGAACCAGAAGAGAGAGGTAACTATAAGTAAACATTGACCGCATTAAAACGAGCCAATAATTAACTGTATTTGTAACAGAATATATGTCCTTGCCTGATGGATTGTTGTTTCTTCGAGCTTAATGTGTGCGTAAAGCTTGTCCTTTGCCAAAGAAGTTATGTCACTGAAAAAATACATGAAAACTGATACGGGTGAATATTGTTTACATGCAACAAGCTTGGATAGAGCCCAGAGGTATGCACCACCGACCTTCGAGTATACACATCCAATAAAGAGTTGTTATCATCAACAATTGGGATCGAACTAACTTGTGCTGCATTAACATATGATGAATTGGTGAGTACCCAAAATAAAAGTTAGGAAAGAAAATAAGTGGTTAATGTATTAGAACATTTATTGGTATGAAGCACATTTAAGCATTTCCATTTTCAGTACTGTTCGAAAAGCAGGCTTATATTTTCATAACAAAAGTTTCTGATGGAAGAATTGCCTACAGCAAGTCATATGAATGAAGATAAGTTTTATACGTTGAAATAATGACATAAAAATAATGACTCCTCTGGAAATTAGGTCACAAGGGATAGGACAACTCAAAAGAGATATCAAGGTGGAAATGAAAGGTAAGTTAGAAGAGAAAATAGATAGCAACCTTGAAGTAGTAAGGTCAGTGCCGAACTAAGTGAAGCACTTGGTCTCAGCATTTCCATTGGCCGCTGATGTGGCTGTCCAATTCTTGGAACCCAAGTGCCCAGCGGAAAAGCACCAAGTGGGAATTGAAGAATTGGTAAAGAACTCGGTGAATGCTTAAAGAACCGGAAAATACCTGCAAATAATAGATTTTATAAGTTATAATGTACAAAGATTAGATAACTGCTCCTTATTCCATCATAGTAAATAATTCCCATGTGAATACTAATTCATTTATTATGAATTAAATTGTTCCTACAGAAGCAATTCGTTTGAAGCGTATAAATACTTCAAATAAAGTTCAACAGAGGTGCAGTTCCATAATCTATGCAACTCATGGACAGTTATAGTATCATTCACAGCCCAAAGTGATGTCAGGGTGGATCACTTTTTCCTCACATTTCAGTATTCCTGAAAGTGAAGCAATATGCAACAGATGTGGGTTCAAGCCATCAGCCGAAGATGAATGAATGACAGGAACTGTGGCAAAACCATTATGCAAAATCTTCAAAGCGACATCCTTCAAACTGTCATCTGGCCCAGCCTGACACATACCGAGATATTTGAATAAGAATTGTGAAGTATGTAAAATAATTTAGACAGGTAGCTGGCTCTATGTTCGAGACTAAGAACAAGGATGAAGCCTCGGACGTATATAGAAAACGTTATGCAAGGGCTCATTAAATGAACTTGTTATCATTGGGGATTATAACCCCTATCAATTATCATCCTTGGCAGGTTATGAATAACAATGAGTCAATGAGGAACTAATTTCATGGCATATCACAAAGCAGTAATAGGACATAGGGAATGCCAACTTGCTAATTTCGGGAGAGATCATCAAGTTTATCAGTACTTACATGCACAAGATGTCTGGAAACTGTAGTCATTTGCCCATTAATTTGACTACTGAGGTATGACTTTGCTTCCTTCCACGCAGATATAGTGTGTGTCTCAAGCTCTTCTTCTGTCAAATTCGACCCATGACTGCCAAGCTTTTGAACAAAGAGACCATCAATTTCAAGAACTTTCAGCAAAACTAATAATAATTTAACAGTCATAAAAACTCTAAAGAAATTTCGTTCATTGTTGAATCATGTGGAACTACATACCTCTCTCATAATCAAGATAAAATCCAGAGCACTGAGAACTCCAACAAATTTCCCTTTTGAAAAGTTCCACAATGGAGCCATTGAGATTCCCTGGGATAATTAGTCAGCTAAGTATGGCATACAAAGTTGAATTAACTCAAGGAAACAATGCAACGAAAGGAATCATCTAATTGAAGAAATTTGACACATATCTTGAAAGAGGTCGGAGGTCACACTCAGAGCCAAGTGTCTTACATGTTAAAAAGGGCAAAAAAAGAAGAGAACAGGCCATGCAATTTGCACAAAAACTTACTTGAAAAACACATAAGGACTAGTTCCTGTGACAAATTAAATGTCAAAAGATTGATTATACAACCTTGACGATTTTAAGAGGAGCAGGGGTGAAAGAATTAGCTCTTTAAACACCACCTAAGTAGAATGACAAGCTTTCATACTTAAATCTAGCAAATCACTAGCAAGGGTACCTGCTCATGTAGTATATGAAATGCCTGTTTTACAGGTAAATCAACGTCCAGAGCAATAACCTGGCGAACAAATCCATGCAGAAGTTACAGAAAGAACATCAACATGACTTTTTGATAGGAAAGGCATAGGACAGAAAATAAGAAACATGCCTTCCCAGATTCAGGAAGCAACTCATAAGCCATATGTGTTGACAAGAACACAGCTATACGATGGCGTGAAATTTCCACATCTGCATCTGCCAACTTTGGCAGGGTATCAACAGAAGTACCCTCTGATACTCGGACCTGCAACGAAGAAGCTTCATGAGTGTTTGATCAACCGTTCAACTTTTCTATTCAATGTCCATCTTGATGACCTGAAACTGTAGGCAACATGCTCAAGTAGGATAGTATAAGCTAGAAGATCCATTAAGATTAGATTCGTGCTCGTCTAATGAAAAACACAACAGACATAATCTCAAACTCTAAAACACTAATGTTGAGTGAACAATGTTTACCACACGCTGAAACACCTCATTATCTACATCCATGTTGGGGCCGGGACCTGAGGGATGTACTTGTGTGCCGCGTACAGGGGATATATAATTAGATTCTCTAGTTAAGAGGATTGTGTTCACCGTTCCAATGTTGCTACTAACAAAAGGCTGGAGTTCATCATGTCTCCATTCACCATCGACAACAAACTTGTACTGCAATAGGAGGGTACAAAAGTCTTGTAAAACAATTATTACTCCGTTCTGTCCCAAATATGTGCATTTGCCGCACTTCCAGCACGAACATATTTAGTTAAACCATAAAACGACAAACTATCTTCCACAACATCGTGCATTTATGGTTCTCAGATCAATAACCGTTCCTTAAACCATAAAACGACAAACTATCTTCCACAACACCAACACATGTACCATATATCAGTAGTCATTAGTAATACTGATCTACTATCAACGACAAAACCTTCCATCGTGGAAAACGAACTGCCTGTTTCAATGGAAGACTTAGCTAATAATTATTCAAATACCTACCTACACCTAATTCATATACATACACTTTCAAAGATGATCATACATATAATGAAAAGAAACATTACCAAATAAACCCACCTGATGATAACCCGGTGGTAGGCTACATATCGTCTGAAAAACAGTTGGACAACCCTCCACAGGGGTCATCGGCCATTGGATCCACCTTCAGATTACAACGCCGATGACAAAAAAATTTAATTTTGGAAACATGCTAAAATACCAACACACAATCTGGAAACAAAAAGGAAAGAAGAAGAATGTTTGGGATCATCAACAAAATCTTGAGATGCAACTTTTTAACTCACCCCGTGAAAGAGCCACTAATGCACACAACTCTGCCACCATAAGGCCACACAAAGCGTGTTGGAATCAACACCATCCCACTGTCGCGCGAAAAATCCATTATAAAACTATGTTCAGCTCAGCTCAGCTCAGCTACTTCTCGTCAACTCTAAATTTCTCAATCTGAAGCCTTATCATTTGCGTATCTCAAAAACCCAACAATCAATCCTCAATTCCGTGAGGTGGTGATCGGCACTTCCCTATAGATTGATAAGCATGCCGGAATTTTCCGCCGCATTCAAGAAAACAAGCAGCACAAATACTGCCAGCTGAAATAGAGAAACATAGCAAAATTAACAATCCTGGACAAATTACAAACCAGTGTGCTGAGCTCACAAAATCACAGCATCAATCTTCTCGTAATTGTAAACGAAAGAAACAATGTAAAGGATTTGTTGAAAAAAGAAATCTTTTTAGTGCCAACCCTAGGAAATATTCCCGTTCATAGATTTTTATTTGATTAAAACAAAATGCTAAATAGAAACTCGTCTATCGTGTTGTGGGTCATGAAAGAAATCATTTGGTGGGTGGGACCCACACCACGCATAGCGCCTGTACTGTAATGTAAGATTCTTTTACGTGTTGCCTAGTCAGCATTTAACCACAAATTAAGTCAACTTAAGATTTATACACAAATTACCGTTCATAAAATTTGCAATTTACACTTTGTTTTCAATTTTGATTCCTCAAATTTGAATAATTATATGTTACTTTTATACAGTACAAATGAAATGCTTTTCTTAATAACTGATCTTGTATACTCATTGCTGCCACATTCCAATTTGAAGGTTACCTGTTCAAATCTTTTTACAGATTCTTGACTTTGATATTGGGTGGAAAATGAGACATATTTACCTCGTATTAAGGCTATCTCCAACCGAGAAATGCATTATTAAACTCAACACATCCCCAAACTCAAAATACAGCAATCCTTCTCCAACCGTTAAACTCATTCTCAAACTCAAAGACTGTTTTTATAATATTTTCTTCTACACAAATTTTTATTAATTTTCTTAATGGAGACCCACATATTTTACAATTACTAATTAGACTACGATTTATTTTAATTCGTTGAAAAAATATTTAGTAAAACTAATAATAAAACTATTAACTATAGATGCTAGTCTCTTGAGTTTTATGTTCATCATCAGTACATCTTCATTTCATTTTTGTATGGTTTATGATTACTTTTGTTTTGATTAGTTATGTGTTACTCAGCTTTAAAATTGCAATTTGTAGTGAAAGCTAAAGCAATAGTAAGTAGCTTTAAAATTGCAATTTGTAGTGAAAGCTAAAGCAATAGTAAGTAGCTTTCCTTTTCTGGTATTATGCTACCACAGCAACAATAAAGCAATAGAGACTTCAATGCAATTTTATAACAAATAAAGGATTTTTATATAATTGTAAAATAGCAAACGCATATTTTTTGTACAAACGCATCTTTGCGTTCTATTGAGGAGAGAGAAACCATAAAACTCATTTTGAGTTGAGTTTTGAGGTTCCATTGGAGTAATTTTCAATTATATTATGAAATTTGCAGCACGGTTGGAGATGCTCTAACGACAGTCCAGCATGTTCAGTTTAAGGCCATATATCGGTTGCAAGTTGTAAAAAAAAGTGTTATTTTCCTCATCAAAGGGTCCTACACATACAAGAAGATCACCAAGTCTCAAAATTTTATGGTTAAGTTGACAAATGTAAGAGATCCCAATTCGCAGACCCAATTCGCAGACACATCTTCTTCATATTATCCCATAGTAAACTATCATACAGACAACAGAGTTTCGAGCATTGAATTACATAGCATGTAAGTTATGTAACAATCAGGCTTGAAAAAAAGAGCAACCTTTTAAGGCGTTCATTCATTCAACGCACGTCCCAAACGAGGCGATAAAAGGCTCTCGACATAGACACATCCATCGACAAACGCAGCTTGAATTCCATCAACAATCATATCCCGCAAAGTCTTACCCATTCGATCATAGACAACTAAGCTCTCACCTTCAGTTAAGAACACGACCTCAACATCATCATCATCATCTCCTTCGCCGATGTAGCACAAGGGCTTCATTAGATCCCATTCGTAATCGACTTCGACGCTGAATTTAGTCCAAGATTCTCGGTCACCGTACTCTCTCATGATCCAAACATCCATTAGACTGCTACCTCTAGCATCAGCCATGCATAGATACCCTCCGAGATTCACAAGCCTGTTGAAAACAAACATGTTCTGATCAACAGCACTTGGAGCAGGAATTTCGTCGAACACCTCGCGTGCTAAGTCGAAGGCGGCTATCACCGACCTGTAGCCACGTTCTCTGCTGCTAGCCAGCCAGTTAATGGAGCCGCCGACGTAAGCCCCCGGCGCCAGCTCAGGCACGGCGTGGTCGTACGGCGAGCTGTCGACCCTTTTCCATGTACCGCTCTTTAGGGAGTAAACATCCACGAAGGTGTCGATTACGTCGGGGTGGTGCTCGTTATCCGTGTCGTAGAAGGAAAGCGCGACGATCTTGTAGTCGCCGTCGCGCGAGCCGTCGCAGCCGAACCCGTACATGGTGAAGCTCTCGTCCTTCGCAAGGGCCACCGGCGAGCTCGGCACCTCGACGAGTTCCATGGTCGTGGGGTTCACAAGGAAGATCGCGCCGTCGTCGTTATTCAGCAGAACCAAGCCGTCGCACGAGCCAGAAACCACAGCCCAGCTGGCGCTCGCGGCCAGTTCGAGCTTCGTCGAGGCGGCGTCGTCGGCGATCGACGTCGTGGTGTGGACGGCGTTGGATGGGGTGATGAGAAGGAGGCTTTCTTCGCGCGGCCTCTGGCCGAGGCGCGATTTGTTGAACTGACGCGTGGAGAGTATGGATCGCCATGTCTTCGATAAGCACCTGCACTTGGCTAGCGATTTCGTGGGGAGTTTCAGAAAGATCATCGTCAAGATTTCTTGAGGAAGATGGGGAAGCTCCATTGCAAGGCCTTGGGAAGAACAGAGGATTGATTGATTGTCAAGGATTTTAGTTTATTGTCTGCCTTGCTTTGCTATACCATGAATAAAATGTGTTCCAATGGGGAAGTAGCAGCTAGGCTCTTATGTGTTATCTATCTCTTATTATATTTAACATTTCATAATTGCATCGGCTTTTCATTAATTACTATCTAAATAATGAAATATAATCTACTTATTAAAATCATCCAATAATAATTACTTTCATTTTATTGCACATACATATGATGTGTTAAAATCCTAGTATGTTTAATGTGTCAACTGTTTCATTAACATATAAAAAAATACTTTCGGTAGGGAGTGGATCTGTACATCAGTTACGGGATAACTATATCCTTGATTTGTACTACTCGTCTCAAGGCAACATATACTTCAATTATCTAGGAACTCAATCGAATGCTAACTCATTACCTCTCAAGACTCGTCCACTTGACCTATTTCTTCTGAATTTCCAATTCTCAGAGTGATTCAGTAACGTCCCGTCCCATACTAGGTGTCACTGTAGCATCGGCCCCTACCGGGACCTGTGGGGTTGGGCCCATCACACTCCGACTGATAGTCTGGCCTCACTGTACCACCATTTAACCTTTCTGCGTGCTTTATGCACTCGCTCACACGCACCCTGAGAAACTTTCCAGGGGTCACCCATCCCTAGATTGTCCCAAGTCGAAAAAATAGGTCGACCTTGGTGATATGAGTAGTACTATCAATTCCCTTATATGATTCTTAGCGTGACACGCCCATACGTTGCCAGTCTCAGGATCCCTCCCATTCGGCTGTCGAATTGGTTCATTCATGTAACCCGTCGCCTAGAAGCATGCCAGGAGTCGCTCCTTGTCCGCGCACCTATCTTGCACCGGCGATCACTCCCCGCCCTCATCGGCCCCGGGCGTCACAGATTCACTCCGATCCGAGTTTATTTTTGCATTTGTGACACGCTTGTCGAACTATCTGCGTTGTCGATGATCGTCGATATCTTCCGTTTAGAGTTTGATCTGGCGCACGCGGCAATTTCAGGTAAAATACGCCACGGGCGTCGTAGAATTGTCTGTAGCTATTTACTAACAATCGACAAAACAAACATTTATAACATACTACTGCCACTTCGCAACTATATCTATATCATTATATAAAGAGCCTAGGGGTTTTATAAACTGTCAATTTTGATCGGTCAATTTAACATGTTACCCTTAACTGCTTAATTACAATTATCTTTTCATTCAACAAATTTATCTTTAAATTAAAATTATTTTAAATAACTTAATTTATAATGTGAGATGTTCAAAATATAAAATAATTAATATGTTTGCACACACGTAGGGTGTGCTAAACTACTAGTATCTATGTTATTATATTAACTTTGCCAGTGTTTGTATATTGCCACTTTGGTTGTTAAAGTTTTACAATTTAATCATTTCATTTACAATTAAATAATTATCTTATTTAATCACTCCATTTTAATTGATATACTTGTACCATCCATTCGCATTATTTTCCTTTTACATATTTACTAAACATTAAAGATTATAAATTTTAAAAGAATAAGATAATTATATTAAGCACATGCATAGATTATGCAAAAAAAAGTACCAATATATATTTATAGAGTAATGTTATGGTGCTCACCTTGCGTGGGCACTTTCGTGAGCACAACCACGTCAGCGCGCCAAATCAGCATACGATGAGATTTTTTATTGATTTATAACCTACACATGAGATTAGTGAACCCGTCAGGGGTTAATTTGGCATGTTGATGTGGCACAAAAAAATGCTACACAATAAGTGCCCATGGATGGCGCTCATGCAAGGTGAGCACCATAACATTTCTGTATATATATATATATATAAGCCCGCGGTATTAACCTGCGTTGTATTAAAAGCGTGTATGAAAACGCGACATATATGATGGATGTAAGTATTTGAGATCCGATCATTCAACCAATAGCGATTTCTCGTCAACCATGTTTTCGTTCGACCCAAAAAGTATACAAATGTATTATTTATTACACCGATTTATTAAGAAATAATAATAATTATTGGATATTCTTCATATTCTACGTGATTATGAATTACGATGCGCGTAAGTTTAGCAAGTTTCTTGAAATAAATGATACGAAAAACTCCCAGATTTTCAAAATTTTAGAGCTGCTTGTTCTATGGGCTTTTTTCATATGCGAATTATATATGTCTATCTATATTTATGATACCACAAAATTTGTATAGTCCAAATCAAATAAAAATGCAATTTTTTCGGTCCTACAGAATTGAGAAGAACAAATACGTGAAAAGAAAAAGGAAAAATACATTTTAAAGATATAAAAAAAAAAAAAGAACGACTCCTCTCGGTTTTACCTTCTCTTTCTTCGATATCAAATTCACCCCATGAAAGCTCTAATCTCATAGAAACAAAACCCAGGTTCTTCTCTCTTCTTCGTATATATACATACATACATGTCTCATACGGTTGTAAACTGCTTGTGTACTGCTGCCTTCTTTGTGTGTGTTGTATTGATGTTCTGTAGCTAAAGGTTCTTATTGCTTCACATCTAGTCCCATTTTCCCCAGCTTCACTACAACGTTCCCCCTATGGTTTTCCTTTCTCTTTTTCTATTTCAATACATGCAAACCTTGTTGGTCTTATGCGTGTTATTTTGTGCGTCGTTGGTAATGATGTTGGTTTTTGCTCCTAAGTCGTGGAGAATGATGGCTTTACGGATTTACATGAGTTACGAAGTGGGATGAGATGTTTATTTTGTGGGATCACATTGGATTTTTCAATAATTCAGGCGTTCTTTTTGTAGTTGGATAAATTTTTTGTGCATGATCTTTTGCTCTCTTGCGGGATGCTTCTGCTTTCGTGTTATTTCATGGTTGTTCTTTATAATCTATGACATAAATTAGAATTTCATGGTATTGTATGTCTTTGATTTCTATATGTTCCAATTGTCAATTGGAAGGGAGTTTTCTTTATATGTGATCTATGCTTTTGCTGTGATAGGATGGATTTCCTTTCTCCTTGTGATAAAAGGTACTATCTTTCTGGTGTTGTGAGTCTTCTGTGAAGTTTCATTGGGTACAAAATTAAAATCTTGATGGGCTCTTGAGTTGATATTGATGCACCTTGTTTGAAGAATCGCAATGTAAAATATGCGATCAAAAGCTGCTTCCGTTATGGTGAATGAAAACTGAACTTTTTTTCTTGCTGTGTTTTTGTTTTTTTGGATATAATGCACTTGCCTTTGGTTTCGATATGCGTCTTCTGTAATAGTTTTTTTCTGTGCTTATGATCGGAAACTGTTAGTTTACTTGTGGAACAAAGCCTTAACTGATGGATTTTCCCAATTAAGTTTGCATAGTTTCATCCCTATAGTTTTCGATACTTTTGTGAGAGCATCCTTAAAGTTTCCATTGGCTGGCGTTCTTCCCTTTGGCACTTTTGCTATGCGTTGCTCGTTTCTTAAACTTCATTTTTTTTTTCGCAGATGGATTCTGTTAAATCGGTCAAAGATGGAGACTCCTCCGATAATCCTCGCATCGAAGTTTCGGACACAGAATCGTTCCCTTTAACTGCATTAGATCCACTCGAATCGCTCGATTACTTCAAAGCAACAGTGATCGAACCGCGCGTTGGAGATGAGTATCAAGCTGAAATTCCTCCATTCGTTGGAGCATTGAGCTACTCTCAACCTCTCCAAAATCTCCTCATTGGTTTGCCTCTAATTTCAAGTCTGATCTTTATTTCGAAACAAGAAAAGCTTTGACCTTGTAATAGTCCAATAAAAGAGAGTCTTGATTATCATTTAGGAACCGTCGAGCCTTCGTCTGATTCGGGGAACGAGCCAGGCTATGGTTTGCTTCCAAGTGATGGCTGGAGCAAGGCTGAGAGAGATTGCTTCCTACTCGGTCTGTACATATTCGAGAAAAACTTCGTCGAGGTTAGGCGATTCGTTGGAACGAAAGAGATGGGCTCCATGCTGTCGTTCTACTATGGTAAATTCTACGGTTCGCTCGAATATCGGCGCTGGTCTGAAAGCAGAAAAAGGGCAAAGCACAAGAAATGCGTCTACGGTCAGAAACTGTTTTCTGAACATAGGCAGAACGAGCTACTCTCTCGAATCCTACCGCGCATTTCGGAAGAATGCCAAACTGCTTTGTCTGAGGTAATTCTTGCGTAGAGAACTAACTTTCGCGTTTCTTTATCTTCTTTGTTTACATTTGCTCAACTAATTGTACAACCTTTCAATGAATGCCACAGGTCTGCAAAACGTTTCGAGAAGGGAAATCGTCGTTAACCGACTATGTATTCTCTCTCAAGTCAATGGTGGGGACAGACATCCTAGTCGAAGCATTTTCCATAGGCTCGGGAAAGAACGACCTCACGGGGATGTCCTTGGAATCTTCTAAATCCGCCCAGGCGGGCCCCACGCGCCCCGAGATACCTTCGGGGAAAGCGTGTTCATCTCTTACAGCCTCCGAGATAATCACCTTCCTCGGCGGAGGCTATCGCCTGAGCAAGGCTCGCTCGAACGACCTGTTCTGGGAGGCAGTTTGGCCTCGCCTGCTCGCCCGTGGCTGGCATTCTGAGCAGCCCAATAACAATCAGAGTTACTTTTCGAATTCGAATCGCTGCTTGGTGTTTCTCGCGCCGGGCGTGAAGAAGTTTTCGAGGAGGAAGCTCGTGAAAGGAGATCACTACTTCGACTCTGTTTCTGACGTGCTGAGCAGAGTTGCTAAAGAGCCTTGGCTGATCGAGTTAGAAGATGAGGAGAACGAAGGCGGTAGTAGCAGGGAAGGAAATGTGCAGACGAGCGAAGTGAAGAATAGCTACCTTCAAGCCCCCCGTCGTGGTAGTTCTGACGTCGTTAAGTTTACTATAGTGGACATGAGTTTGCCCGGCGTAAAAGTGAGGGAACTGAGGTGCCTCCCATCTGAATTTTCGTGTGAGTTTATCGATCGAGGCTACAGAATAGAGGAATCTGAAGCTATCAATGCTGCTACATCAGTAACGGATGATGGGAGCCTTGGTACAGCTAAATCTGATGAAAATGAGTCCATGGAGTTGAAGAATATCGACGCTGATGAGTCGCGTGGAAACGATCAGCTTCTTCTTCGTACAGAAGCTTCCAAGTCGAAGAAAAGGAAGGGCTCCTCAGAGAAAGGAAAAGGGATCAGAAAACGATCCAAGACTTCTTCGAGCAGCCGACAGAAGCAGAGAAAAGGCGACTCTGAAAATGGTATTCTCTGTTCTTCTCAGACAACAGCAGGCGTGTTCGAAAATGTCAGGTCTGATTCCCATTCGAGCGTTCGCGAACTAAGAACAGATAGTTCGTCTTCCCAAACAGCTCCAACTAGCCCAAGCGAAAAAGACGAAAAACCATCCCAGTCTCGGACGCTCTTCGACCTCAACTTGCCTCAAGTGTCTCCTCCCTTGTCTGAAAAAGCTGCCTCCGTACAAGAAGAGCCTTTGGCAGAAAAGGTTATTACTGCGCCCGAGCAAGTGCCTGAAACGAACGCTCGAAGGCAAAGCACTAGGAATCGACCGCTAACTGCTAAGGCTCTCGAGGCTTTAGCAGATGGGTACTCAACGGCTACTACTAAGAAGCGAAAGGTGAAGGAGAGCAGTTCGAATGAAGCTTCTGCAAAGCCACCGATGGTGACTATTAAGCGTGCCCGCTTTGTGTTTGGCAGTGGTAATACTACTAATGAGTCCATCAACAGTTGTGAGGTTTCGAACGTCGTGGAAACTGAGAAGGTTGGGGGCAATGGCAATGTGTTAAGATGATCCCTTTTGTTATTGGGGAACAGTTGATTATATAGTGTTCGGCGGAGAGTCTCAGATTTGCTGCCTTAACGGTATAAGTAAAGTCCTCAGTTGCAGCTCATGACTGAAAGGTCCAAGCTTTTGTGGCCTAAGCCTATGGTTTGCTCTTATATAACTACATGTCCTTTTTTAACGTTCTTTTTTTCTCGTCCTTGATGAACTATATAGGTCTTTGTTTTTGCGAAGATTATATAAAATAGTTTTTTATTTATAAAAATATACTATATCTTTGCATCTTTATAGGCCAGAACGTTCTGATATGAACTATGTAAATTATTAAATAATTATCACAGAAAGAAATTCAATTGCTTTTCATCGCTTCGGTGTTTATAACAAGCTAGAAATTTCTGAAAATGAAATTTTCGGCGCTTATTTCAGGCAAAAATTTAAACTAATGTTTGTTGGGGTGCGCCGGGCCCGTGCTTTAGTGCAAGGCATGGGCGACGCTCGAAGACCCAGACAGCAAGCTGCCTTAATGGGCCTTCCCCCTAAAAAAAATTAATTTAATATCATGTGGGCCGATGGCCCACGTATCAGATATTAAACTGATAAGAACAGATACTACACTTGATCTTAGCCAAAAGGCCGAGAAAGGTATGCTTCAAAACGATCCACATCCCCTCCTTATATAGGAGCTTCTCTTTGCCTGACCAACCCAACTTAGCGGTGTGGGACAAATCGAAAAACACAAGTCGCAATTACTTCCAACCCCGAATCAAGCAAACACAAGAAACGCTTCTCATAAGCATCCTTAGTACATTACGAAATAATTTATTATACCGCAAGAGAAACATCATGTATTTATTACCGGCAAGAATCTAATCACTCAGCGAACTTCGTCACGAAGCCTCTTTAAGATAACAACTCACTGAATGTGTATTATGTTCGATGAAACAAAACAATAGCCCATTTCTTTTTAGACATAGCTTTAACACCCTTGTAACAGAACAAAGCCAAATATGGAAAAGAAGCATTCAGATTATTTCTTCATAGACATGTTGATGCCTTTGAGGTGGTACGTTTGTTCATGCCAAGTATTATCACTATAACCGTCACATCGTCGTGGTACTTCCTCCTTCTACCGGCTGGGATGCTCATTAGCTTCTCCATACTGAAACCTTAGGATACCAAAAAAATAAATTATAAACACACTTATATATATATATATATATATATACACTATGATATGAATATTACATATTGTTAGGAATCGTGAATCAAGAATTCAGATTAAACAGTTTTGGTGATTGTCCAAACTTGATTAAGAATACCGGTCAGAGGAACATAAGACCGAAGATTAAAAGACCAGATAATCAGTCTGAAGGAAACTGCTCAAGCCTGGTTAAGGATATCAGTTAGAAGAAGATTAAAAGTTCGGACGTCAATCAGCAGATTACATATGCGCAGGAGATCGGATATCAGTTAGAGGAACACAAGACTGGTTGCTAGAAGAAGCGTGCCTAAAACCGAAAGATACATATAGATATACCGGAGTTGGCAGGAGCCAAGATCAGAACTCAGATACCGGACCAATAAAGTGCGAAGACCGGAGTTCTGTCATCAAGCATGCCACGTGTACAAAGATTCAAATTTACTCAAGGCGGGATAATGAAACCTACTGTCGAAATCTTTAATGCAAGGCTGCCATAGGAAGTCAGGTCGAAGTCAAGCCGAGCTTAAAATGGAAAAAGCAAATGAGAAAGTATGAACTGCTGCCAAGACCGGACAGTACCCATTTTGGGAAAGTGCATTTAATGCACAGTTCAGCACTTGGAGCTATTTCACAACGGTCTTCTTCATCAACAAACAAGTATATATATCATAGAAGAAACACTGAGGAAGATAACAACACAACCACGAGAAATCAATTAGACGAAAGTCAAGAACAAAGCGAGAAATTTAGAAAGTGTTGTCCTCACTGTACGATAACCGGTCAGGTTAAGTAAGTGAGTTTTTGTTATTCCGACGGACTGTAAAAAGCTGTTGAAGTAGGTGGATTGTATTTTACGACTGCCTAGGGATTCACTAGATAAGGCTGAGGGCAGCCGGGTAGGTTGTACTGTGAGTGTATAACTGAAGTCTAGTGAACCTTCCTCACGAGGAAGAAGGGGAGACGTAGGAGATTCAACTCCGAACTTCCAGAAACAAACTGGTATTGTCTTTCACACACACACTAACACTACGCACAGATTATCGATTTCTGAATCAGAACCGATCTACAAGCTTCCGCAAATAACACAAAGAGAAAAATCAAGCACCGGTATTAACCTTAACCGGTTAACTACCAAAAAGGCGTCAAGCGTTTATTCACCCCCCCTCTAAACGCGTAAACCGATCCTAACAAGTGGTATCAGAGCGGGTTTGCTTGACATTTCTTCTACACTAACCATGACTTTATCGGATCAGCTTGTTATGTTTAGCAGGGAAAATTTTCTTGAGTGGAAAATAAGGTTGATGACCTACCTTTATGCGCAAGACGATGAAATGATCGACGTACTGGAAAATGGACCGTTTGTGTTCAACAAAATCAACGTAAGACATGCTGTCTATCCTGACGAACCAAGAGAAATTCGGAAGGAAAGACACGAGCTTTCAGCAGAAGAAAAACGAAAGACAAATCTGGATAATATTGCAAAAAATACCATATTCAAGACTCTGGACATAGAGGTCTTCAGACAAGTTATGACAGGCAAAACCGCTAAGGAAGTGTGGATCAAACTGAGTCAACTTGGGGAAAACCAAGAAATAAACGAGCTCAAGGAAAATCCAGCAGAAGCACTGAAAGATGGAAAATTATCCAGTGCGACACAGGTTAAGCAACGTAAGCTAAGCGATAATACTAATTTTCAGTCTAAATGTGACAGGACCGGATTCAAAACTGAAAATGACCCCAAAGAGGAAACAGACCAACATCCAAGGTGGAAAAAGGCACAAGTCTCCACGACTAATGGAGACAGCCACAGATGGGATGATACCGACTCCGATGAATCAAGCTCTGAGGATAAACCAAGCAACCACAAAGATGAACCAGAACTTATCTGCCTAGTGGGAGATCAATCAGATCCAGAAAATAAATTCACCTATGAAGAAGTTCTAGATGCTCTCCAGAATATGGCTGATGAATACTGGAAACTGAACGAGAAGTTAAAGGTGGCAGAAAAAGGAAAGGGACCAGCGCTAGAAGATGCCGGATCTCTTCTTGAAAAGATCATCCATCTAGAGGAAGAAAACCTCAAACTCAAAGAAGCAGCCGAAAAGACTGCATCAGAAAACAAAAAGCTAAGCGCCTTGGTCCAGTCATGGACTAAGTCAACAGAGACATTTCAATGTCTTCAAGGTTCCCTAAGGGATGCTGGTGACCGAACCGGACTTGGTTACGGCGAAGGAATTGGTGTCGATGAGCCAACAACATCCGCACAACCAACTACTTCAAAGGTGATCAACTTTGTTCGTCCCAAAAACTATAACCCAGTTTCTGTTGCTCCTATGAACAGGTTTAAGGAAACTGAAGTGAAACATAGCTACAATTCCTCAATGTCCTACGCAAGGACAAGATCTCAGGTAGCAAGGGGGAATAATGTAAGAAATGCTCCACATAAAGGAGTATCCCAACAATTAAGGGGGAATACCGGAGTAAGTTATGATTCACGAAGAAGAAGACCTCAACAACCAAGGGGAATGGTCATGATACGAAATCAGGAACACAAGGCTACAGTAGACCCAAAGACCGGTCTCAGAAGAGGAAAAATAAACATAATATCTTATTGATCCCACTACCGGCAGACACATTAGGATAATCCAATTATGGATACCTAAGGTACTAATTCCTAACCGGACTCAAAGAGATTTGGGTACCGAGGATTTTATCTGTTCTTGCAGGAACTCATGCAGGAATTCAACCGGTTCTACTAACCTCTAGACAGCAGATGCTGTCGGCACATGCCCAGGGGGAAAGACTCCCACTGAGATCGAACCATGTGCCAAGTCAGCGGTTACCTTTGAAATAGGTATCCAGGTAAAAATGTAAATATCATTAGATTGTCTTACTAAAAATTAGACATAACCATACTAACCGGATGAGAAATCAAGTAAAGCAACTGTCTGAACCGGTACAAGCAAGAAAGAACTTACAGCTCAGTGTGCTTGGTTACTGGTGAATTCATGTAATTAGAAATAAATCATCTGGAAACTCAAAAATTCTCTTATAATTATTAAAGTTAAATAATTATCCACTCTCATCACTAGTATGAGTGCAGAAAAAGATAACAGGAACTGTTCTTTCTAAGCCTGGTACTAACATTGTGTCTAAGGGCCATAGCGTATGCTGTGAGTCATCTATCTACTGGCAAGTGTAGGTAAAAATGCAGTTAAGAGAGGGAATCAGCTGTCTGGCAGAAGCACAACAGATGGTCAGGATAATCAAGCAGTAGCAGACAGACAGGACCCCAGAAAGGAAGATCCGAACTGGGAAAATCAAGCAATAAAGGAACAAACCAGTTTCAAAAGAGTGATACGTGTCTAAAAGAAACCGGAACAGTGTATTGCTAGAAGTTTGCACCTAAGGGAGTCTACTGAGGGGGAACGCCTCAAGTAAAGGGTAGAAAAGACTCTCAGAAGACCAAGACTGCGTTCAAGAGACGATAAAGTCAGCCTGGTAACTGATCAGAATAACAGGTGGAAATACAAACTAAGCGGAAACTCATCAGAAGGAACTAAACTAGTCTCGAGATCAACTAAGTCCGGAAGTTTCCATCAAAGACCAACAGTCCATACCGGAGGAAGACAACTGAAGGGAAAACAGTCAAAAGTTCAACACAGAGAATGTGTCAAAGACTCACCCAGCTCTTGGAATTCAAAAACATAAGGGACAATTGGTGAGGGAAACAATCTCAGTTCCAGAAAAATGGCGTGATGGCGCACTACTTGGAGACTGGATCTCAGCCAACTGAATGACTGAGTGCAGTTTCAGACTCTAACAAGTGGTTAGTTAAGGAGCAGACAAACATGGGTCAACAAGCAAGTTCTTCTATTAAAGGAAAGTTACAGCCTTAAGAAGAAAAGCACTAGAAGTACCAAGGTTGCCAACTTGGTGAAGATAGTCGGGAGTACTGAAATCAGGAAGGAGAGACTAAGTACAGGAATGACAAACCGGTGAACTACGCACAACTGAACCAGACTGGTTCTCAAAAGCAGTGTCTACTCTCTGTCTGAGTTTCAAAGTATCTCAAAAGCCTTCTGAAACCGAAACTATCCATGACTGACCAATGGATAAACATATGACTTCTACTAAGCGGATAAAGACCGAGTCTCTTCGATATTTGTGCCTCATCAAAGCACATATTATTGAGTTTAATACAGCTGGCTTTGAAACTTGCAGGATATTTGAGAAGGTGAATAGTCGTGTCATCAACGAATCTCTGTCATCGGACAAGACATAAAGTTCCGACGCACTGAAAGAAGATAAGCGTGGCTTGGTATACTGTACACCCGTGACGCAAATCGACAGGAACTTTTCGGCTATTTAAAGACCTCACGACCCTCTTCAAAATCCCAGTCACTCAACAACAACTAAGTTCAAAATGCCTGAGTTACCGAAACATCCACAACCCTCAGTCAGGATAAGCCTCACAACCAGAAAAAGCTTAACAAGTCCAAGCCCAGTTTTCTTACCCAATCGCCTCAAAGCAGTATCTCCAACAGATTGGATGCAGACTCATCCATTAGATCATTCAAAGACCTCACGGCGGTCAAACAAAGCTACAAAGACACTGCTGTGGACTAGCAGGCTTTTTAAAACAAGTCCGACGGCACAGAAGGAGGGCTCTGGGATGCTCTCTGATGACTGGACGAGTTGGATCCGATGCACCCAGTCATCAGCTTCTTACCCAGAGCTGAACAAAAGATGCCACGGACCGGGCGAACCATCAGGGCACTACAAGGACCCAAAGGAGAAGATGGCGCCCCTCCAGTCCCTTGTAGACCATCGACCCACCGAGAAACGGCGTAGTAGCCGAGCGGTTGAGAAGCCATGGGCTACCTTACCGCTCCAATCAGCCTCTCGAAGAGACGGGTCGGGAATTCATCAAGGAAAGGGACTGGAAAAGGGGAACCGATTACCCGGGATTGAACGCCATGCCAGGCACATACCCGGACACCGGTTCCTATTGGTTTCGTTGCGCTTTCAGTGGTGTCAACAAGCAGATACCTACCATGACGCAACAACCGACCCTCCAAGGAGCTCAACAAAAAGCGCGAGTCCTGGAGACAACCGGAGCTCTGTAAGAGCTGCTAAGACTGGACGGCTCAGAAGAAGATTTCTTCAGACCTTGAAGCGTCCTGCCAAATCTGAGCACAGCTACGGAGCTACCGGTTTCATTGTGCCTCAGAAGGAGAGAACAACGGTGATGATGACTCTCTTGCACAATGACTACCTTCCCTCATACCAGGCAGATGATTGTCAAAAAGGGGGAAGAAGAGTACTGCCCACTGCCCAATACTAATTGGGGAGAAAGGGAAGATGGCAGTACTGAACGAAGCTGCAGGCAGACCAGGACGTACCAAAGAGACCTTGGGATGCCATCAACCGGAAGATCGAAGAAGTATACTGATACCGGTTGTGTCAAGCAGTGTGGAGAAGAGTGCTGCCAGCTAAGGAGAAAGAGCAGTAGCACTGAGGCGAAGCAGGAGGCAGACCGGGATGTACCAGAGTAACCGGACGATGCCAACAACCAGAAGAAGTTTAGCATATCTAAGGAATAGATAGGCCACAACGGTTGTAATAGATCGGTAGTTTTTGTATCAAATTTCCTTTGATATAATAAACACCGTTCTGCTTCGTTGGGTTTTGACAATCACCAAAAAGGGGGAAATTGTTAGGAATCGTGAATCAAGAATTCAGATTAAACAGTTTTGGTGATTGTCCAAACTTGATTAAGAATACCGGTCAGAGGAACATAAGACCGAAGATTAAAAGACCAGATAATCAGTCTGAAGGAAACTGCTCAAGCCTGGTTAAGGATATCAGTTAGAAGAAGATTAAAAGTTCGGACGTCAATCAGCAAATTACATATGCGCAGGAGATCGGATATCAGTTAGAGGAACACAAGACTGGTTGCTAGAAGAAGCGTGCCTAAAACCGAAAGATACATATAGATATACCGGAGTTGGCAGGAGCCAAGATCAGAACTCAGATACCGGACCAATAAAGTGCGAAGACCGGAGTTCTGTCATCAAGCATGCCACGTGTACAAAGATTCAAATTTACTCAAGGCGGGATAATGAAACCTACTGTCGAAATCTTTAATGCAAGGCTGCCATAGGAAGTCAGGTCGAAGTCAAGCCGAGCTTAAAATGGAAAAAGCAAATGAGACAGTATGAACTGCTGCCAAGACCGGACAGTACCCATTTTGGGAAAGTGCATTTAATGCACAGTTCAGCACTTGGAGCTATTTCACAACGGTCTTCTTCATCAACAAACAAGTATATATATCATAGAAGAAACACTGAGGAAGATAACAACACAACCACGAGAAATCAATTAGACGAAAGTCAAGAACAAAGCGAGAAATTTAGAAAGTGTTGTCCTCACTGTACGATAACCGGTCAGGTTAAGTAAGTGAGTTTTTGTTATTCCGACGGACTGTAAAAAGCTGTTGAAGTAGGTGGATTGTATTTTACGACTGCCTAGGGATTCACTAGATAAGGCTGAGGGCAGCCGGGTAGGTTGTACTGTGAGTGTATAACTGAAGTCTAGTGAACCTTCCTCACGAGGAAGAAGGGGAGACGTAGGAGATTCAACTCCGAACTTCCAGAAACAAACTGGTATTGTCTTTCACACACACACTAACACTACGCACAGATTATCGGTTTCTGAATCAGAACCAATCTACAAGCTTCCGCAAATAACACAAAGAGAAAAATCAAGCACCGGTATTAACCTTAACCGGTTAACTACCAAAAAGGCGTCAAGCGTTTATTCACCCCCCCTCTAAACGCGTAAACCGATCCTAACACATATATATGTGTGTGTATGTATATTATATACACCTGCTGAGTCAGCAGCTTTAGCAGTGAGCTGCTCGACGAGGAACTTGGCGGGATCGCCCGAAGGATTGGTGGAAACGTACGAGCGAACGAGCTCAACAACATCTTCGTTGCTGAAGAAGTCGAACAAGCCATCGCTTCCCAGCACCACAAACTGGTCCGATTCCGACACCTCGTGCACGGTCAGCGACGGCTCCAACGACACGTAAGGCGGGCTCCTCAGATTCCTCACTCTGAGGATTCCCATCAACGCATCGTTCATCGACCTCTGCAAGATTTTATCGAACCCATTAAAGACACGTTGAAATAATCTTCAAATAGATCTGAGTCTAGTAGACACGTTCATAGGGAACGAACGAACGAACGAACCTTCTTCAGATAGCCGACTCCGAAGGCTCGGGTGACCTTGAGCTTCCCCTTGACTTTCCCCGAGACGATTGTATTGGTATCGTCGGGATGTTCGTCGACGAGCCTCTTCCTTTCCCTCTCGTTATCCACCGTGTGAATCTCCGTCAACTGCACGGCCTTCTTCCCTTCTCCTCCTCCGTTCTTAGCCAAGACGGCCCTACTGTCGCCGACGTTGAGCAAATACAAATTCTCGCCGTAAAGCAGAGCGACGAGCACGCACGACCCGATAGACACCAAGTCGGGCCGATCGTCCATCTCTCGCTCGACCATGCTCAGAAACTCTGCCTCCGCCAGACCGAGCGCGTTCTCGAGCCCGTCGAGGACCTTCCGACCGTCCGTCTCCGAGCCCCAGCCGAGCGAACCGAGGCTGAGAGCGATGGTTTCGTACAAAGTCCCCGCGAGGAAGTCGGCGGCGTCCCTCCCATTGAACCCGTCGTAAATCCCGCAGAACAGCCAGTCGTCCTCCTCGGAGCAGACCGCCTGAACCCTATCCTCGCCGGCCGCCCCTCCGGCGACCTGAACCTCGCCGGCGGTGAGGAAGCTTTCGCATTCGCTGCTCGACGAAGACGGGCTGAAGGAGAGGAACTCCATCCTCGACAGGGAAGGGGAGGATGGGATTCTTCGGAAGGAGTTGGGAGAGTCTAAGGCTGGTAGGATTTCCGAGGCGATTAGGCCATTGCATATGTTTGTGTTTGCCAGCGTGGCGTTGGCGCTCAGGGCGGCGCCGGACAGGCAGGAGAACGACGAGCTGTTGGCTCGCCTGAGCTTTGCGGTTGTGGTGTCCGAATCTGAAGGGATTTCGATGGAGTTTTTTCTGGGATTGTTCGAAGGGTGGTAGCCGAAGCTCACCTTGAGCTCGTCGGGCGGGTCGGCCGTCGTCGTGAATTCTCCTCGGGCCATTTTTTTTTTTAACAGCGGCAAATATGGAACGAGCTTAGAGGTAACGAAACGAAGCTCAAGTCCTGCACGTAGAACGAAAGTCAACGGAAGTCCGTTCCATTTTCAAGTTCTTACAACTCTCAGAAATAAAACGAGGATCGGATTACGAGGGGAGGAGAATCTGAATCGTTCAGTGAAGGGAGGCGGGAAAGGGAACCAATCGGAACAAAGAACAGAGCGATAGAGAAGACAGAGCGCCTAAAGCGATAACTTTTAGACGGGTTTTTGTTCTTACACATCAAGGAATAGGGAGACGAGGGGAGAAAAAATTATCCCATCTTTTTACCTAATTGGTCGGAGATTGGAAACTCGGACAACCTAAGAAAAAGGTTAAATAAGCGACGCTGAGCACCCACGAGCTAATGAAGATGGAGGTGTTAAGAACACCATTTTAGGAACAAAAATGCAGACGTGTTGTTCATGGTCATACACAGTTGACGTGAAGGTACAATGAGAGAGAGAATGGCTGGGAGGGGCTTAATTATAGAGTGGATTCTTCTCTCTTTTTTTTTTTTTTCTTTTCCCTGTTTTCTTTATTATTATATTTTTCGTGTGTGTTTTTATGTGAGGTGAGTAGTAGTACGTTGTGAAAAGAGAAGCATCGATGGGAGTGGCGTAGGACTATATTTATCAACTACCCGTGTAACTGATTGTGCAATATAATTAAATAAAATAAATCAAACAAGTAAATATTCCCTACAACCTCTCACAAGCCGGTTGGTGGACCAACGTTCACCAACCGGTTGTGCACAGTTTTTAAAACTGTTTTTGTGGTTTTTATTGATTTTTATGATATACTTAATTATTTATTACAATTTTACTTTAATTTTTTTACCAAAATAGTATGATTTTTTCTCTCTACAAATATAGACTAATATTGCTACATTTTGAGTCACAATTTCAAATTATCTATTTCTCTATTACATTCTATAATCTATCATAATTTATATTATTTTTCTATCTCCAATGATCAAAGTATCTAAATTTTATATATATAATGTAATCTATTTTGCGAACATTCAAATACTACTAAAAATAATTATAAAATATAAATATTATAGGTTGTGCTGTGTTGTTGATAAAGTATGAAAATTGTTGAGGTGTAGGTTGTGAATGTGGAGAAGAGAGAAATTAATATTTTATTCTCGTAACGGGCTGCGGAGGTCATGGATAAACATAGTCTAAGAGATTTGTAGGTCGGGGTAAAAGTAAAAAATGTCCTTTGCCATTCTCCAACAACGGTAATTTTTATAGTTTCCAGATTAGGTTGATTCCACTTGCTTAATTACTACAAGGGTAACGAGATTATTATTGTTCTTTAGATTGGGACGTTGATTAATCAAGTTGCCTCATTTTAATAACCCCTTAACTTTCAAAGTTTGAAAGGTTCTTTTGTCTCTTAATGGCCACCAAACGAGCAAATAAAGCATTATTTTATAGCTTTGTGGATGATTAGTCCAAAGCTGGTTGTATTAGAAATATCATTTCTTGTTTCATTGCGGGCCTGCCTGCGGCAAATATGCAATGTTCGTAGTTGGTGAGGGGAGAATACGACACGTTGATATAATAGAAAAAAGAAATAATAGAACAAATAGGTGACAAAATTTTCTTGTTTACATTTTATTTATTATTAAGTAAAATAATAATTAAGTCACTTTCTTACTTTCAACATGCTCGACCATTTGGCTTAGATAAAATTGCTAATATTATTGTTGTGATCATTTTTGGGTAACCTGGAAATTTGACCTTTTAGGACAAGTGACTAAGGTTAGCGCAATATATCTACAAATCAGAGTCACCAGGTAAACTACATAGGACATATCCAGTACCTTAAATCCCCAAATTTAACCACTAAACAAAGGCTCATGGGTAAAAATGGTTCTTTGATTGTTGAACAATGAGAATATCTTCTCAAAATATATTAAATTGTTAGAAGTCATACAAGATTCATCGTACAGATAGAATCTCCAAACCAAACACGGATCAAATACGTTTACTAGCTAATAGATAACTAAGAAATAGCGAAGAAACAGCGAAAGCAAGCAACATTCGGGGAGCTGAAGATTTTGTAAATTTGCCTTAACTATCGTCGGCAGACTTGGGCTCTTCTTTACCCGTCTTTGGTAGAGCTGAAGGAGAAGGTGAGGAACCTTCTTGGCCCATCTCGCTTCTGAGATCATTGATGCTCTGCTCAAGTTCATCGATTCGATTGCCCATCTCATCAAGTGAAGCGCAGTTAAGGATAGGCATAGTGAAATTATGAGGATAGGCACGAACATAAGAGTCCAAGATAGTGTGTTTGCACAAGAACAGTATGAATGTACGATAGATGAAAGAACGCAGCTATTTATCATTCAAAAGGATATTTTTAGAAATGATAGACTCCGACATAGTCTGGAACCTGGTTTGCTGCAGTGGAATTAAAAGATTTAGCAAAGAAGCTAAAACCAATCAGACGAAAGTTGAAGCTCGGGTAAACTCACCATCTGCTGAAGCAGATTTTGCACCTATATAGTTTGGTAAAAGAAAAGTCAGCAACGATGGGCTATGGTCGAAGATGGGATTAACAATGAAGTAAATTAACAGAACGTTATCTTACGAATGCAGCCATGTCTGAGGTATTTTGTTTGCTGTTGTCTCCATCCTGCCCATCCTGAGAGCAATACAATAATATACTTCACGAAGATCAAAAGCAGAATCACATTGAACCACGGGCGTCTTTTTCCAACCAAATGTGTTTTAAACAAGAATACACTTATACAAACAAAGTAAGCCAATCAGCATTTCAAAGATAAAGTACCACAACAGTAAATCAACGGCATAATAAAGAAGGTCGACAACACTGCATCACCAGCATAAATTAATTAGCACAACAAGCTCACTGAAAAAAAAAGTTCAATTATGAGTAAAAAGGTTATACCAGTTTCTCCGAGTCACATGAACTGAAAGATCTGATTTGTAGCTCTTGTTACATTCATATTATCCCAAAATCAATAAAACGAAAGGCCAAGTTACACAAAATACATAACCCGAAATCCGCCAAACACAATTGATAACGCGATCGGGAGCTAGTTTTGAACATGTTACCGAACCAACAGCTACATAAGCAATAATTTCGAACGATCTAAACAAACAGTGGCTCAAATCGTCAAAAACAAATTTAGAACTCAACTCACCATTTCGTTGATTTCCCGGCGTCAGATGTGCTTTTGTTCTGTATCCGAAATGACCTGAGATGAGACGAAACGAAAAAGGGAAAAATTGTGAATTATTATTGATATTTCGAAAATTATGAGGTCCAAATTTGAAATTTAAAGGAGCGAAGCTAAAACGATGTTGAATACTTATTGGGCTGGGCTTTCTCAGACTAAGCCCAGCCCATAATTCAAAAAAGGAAATAACAGCTCATTACCACCGCGCTAAGCTCACTGCGCTAATATGCTTAATTACGTTGTCTATTATGTACGTAATAATCATTGCATTACAGCACTACAACCACCTTATTAACAGAAAAGCTAAAAACACTGCATTAACGAAGACCGCACATTCCCCACTGTTGTGTTTCGAACGAAAAGAAAAGAAACATTCTCTTTCTATTATCCCTTTTTCCTCTCCACCGACACCTTTCCTCCTCGCATATTCCGCCGCCCCTTTTTCACATCAGATCCTCGCAAACACACGCGCCGCCATGCTCGACCGCCTGCTCAGCCCGCGCCGGGCGCGTCAGCTTCAGAAGCTGATCCGCAACGGCAAGCTGACCCTCCTCTGCCTCGTGCTGACCCTCGTCGTCCTCCGCAGCAACCTCGGCGCGGGGACGTTCGGCACGCCGGAGAAGGACCTCGACGAGATCCGTCAGACGCTGTCCTACATCCGCCACCGGCGCGCCGAGCCGCGCCGCGTACTCGAAGAAGCCACGCCGTCCGACGCCAGCGGCGACGGCAGCTACGGCGGTTACCCGGAATTCGACCCGAGCAAGATCTTCAAGGACGAAGACGCCGGCGGCGGCGAGGAGTTGAAGAGAGATCCCAACGCGCCCTACTCCCTCGGGCCGAAGATAACCGATTGGGACCAGCAGAGGAGCGAATGGCTGAAGAGAAACCCTTCCTTCCCCAATTTCATCGGCGAGAAGGGCGACAAGCCTAGGGTTTTGCTCGTCACAGGTTCGTCCCCTAAGCCGTGCGATAACCCCGTCGGCGATCATTACCTGTTGAAGAGCATCAAGAACAAAATCGACTACTGTAGGGTTCACGGCCTCGAAATCTTCTACAACATGGCTTTGCTAGACGCAGAAATGTCAGGATTTTGGGCGAAGCTACCCTTGCTGAGAAAGCTACTGCTGTCCCACCCCGAGGTTGAGTTCCTATGGTGGATGGACAGTGACGCCATGTTTACAGACATGGCCTTTGAGCTTCCGTGGGAGAGGTACAAAGACGTCAACCTAGTGATGCATGGTTGGGACCACGACGTGTACGAGGAAAAGAAATGGATCGGTCTGAACACAGGCAGCTTCTTGCTAAGGAACACTCAGTGGTCTCTGGACATACTGGACGTCTTAGCCCCGATGGGTCCCAAGGGTAAGACCCGAGAAGAAGCTGGTAAAGTCCTGACCCGTGAGCTAAAGGGTCGACCCGTCTTCGAGGCAGACGACCAGTCAGCAATGGTGTACATCTTAGCCAGCCAAAGGGAGAAGTGGGCGGACAAGGTTTACTTGGAGAGCGCCTACTTCTTGCACGGTTATTGGGGGATATTGGTCGATAAGTACGAGGAGATGATGGAGAATTACCACCCTGGATTGGGTGACCATAGGTGGCCACTAGTGACTCACTTCGTGGGGTGCAAGCCTTGTAATAAGTTCGGGGATTACTCGGTGGAGAGGTGCTTCAAGCAGATGGATCGGGCGTTTAACTTCGGGGACAATCAGATTCTGCAGATGTACGGTTTCACGCACAAGTCACTCGCGAGTAGGAGAGTTCTCAAGATAAGGAACGATTCGAGCACTCCCCTCGAACAGGCCGATGATTTGGGATTGCTTCATCCTTGGTTTAGGGCCATGAAAGCTTCCCCTTCCACTTGATTATTATTCCTCGTTCGTCTCAAGGCACGTTCTTTCATTTGGTTATGCGATTGCTGAGGAGGGTTTTGGCCTTTTTTGTTGTTGTATGTTGTTGGTGCTGCTTATGAATCTGTTGTAATATGCCGTATTCATCTCTACCTGCGTTAGTTTATGATCAATGGATCGATCATCGTACACTCGTTTACTGATGTTTAATGTCATGAAAGGAATTAAGTTACGTGACGTTATTCTTATTCAAATACTCATTAGTATGCCTGTATATCGTCGAATATTCGTAATCAGAAGTGTATACGTAGATTCATGAAATGCAAATAAATTAATGGACTGAAAAACAGCATTAAAACACTACTTTGAGACATCCGTCGTTAGGACATCATCGCTCGAATGAAAGAATCAGCTTGCTGCTGCTAAGGCTGGAAATGGCCGACTGCTGATTATACCATAGCAGTAACCACACAGCGATGGATGGTCACTGTACGTACCAACTTGGCCCGAAAAATGCCAACACCTCTCACATTTCGAACCATCAGCCCGAGAAACTCCTATCCATACCTTCTTTTCGTCTTCAATGAGATACTCTCCGCTGCAAGCTATGCCTTCTTCACTCACACTCTCCACAGATTCAACTATCTCCACCTGCAAATTATTCGTCAATTTTATTTAGAATTAAGAGGGGCAAATAGTGTGTGTGTGTGTGTGTGTGTGTGTGTGTGTATACGTACCTGGGATGTTAGGAAGATTCGATACAAAGTGTCAGCATAATTATCAGAGGCACACAAGTCGACCAATCTCGAGGCAAGTTCAGCGTCCGAGGAATGGAGGTACACCTTTGCTTCCAAGCTCGAACCTATCAGCTTCTTGTTTCTTGCAACCTCCAACACTTTGTTCACCTCCGTTCTAAGCTGGTAAAAGATTTTCGAGCAGATTGCTATTATTACACTGCTAAAAGAAAGAAAGAAACGGTAACGCTAGCGTCTGAGAATTATTTTTTATTTACCTCGAGGATCGTTCCCCAGAGACTGATTTCTTGCTCGGAGAGCGAAAGGTGCCTTCGGTTTGGGACGGGCCACTTGGATTCGAAAACGAATTTCGCTGTCTGCCCATCTTCGGTAGTGTAAGGGAAAGGAAGGTGTTGCCAAACGTCTTCGGCTAAATGGGGCAAAATTGGAGCGATGGCTCTCGTTAGAGAGAGTAACTGTACGCTGAGGACTGTTTGGCAGCTCCTCCTCGTAAAACTAGTCGTTCCTCTAGAGATGAAATGAGAACTTACATTATGTAAACGAATCATAGTTTAAGCCTGATTATGTAATGAATAGGGATTGCTACTTACCCTACGTAGAGTCGATGCTTTGCAGCGTCCAAGTAGAAGTTCGAGAGATCGACCACGACAAAGCGCTGAATGATCTGAAATGATGGGAGAAATCAAACTACTTGAAGACTTATTGTAAGGTTAAATGCTTTTCATTACCTGGAAAATTTTGAAGAACTGGTAACTGTCGTAGCTCTCTTTGATGTTCTTGACTACGTTTTCGAGCTCATAAAGAGCGTATTGGTCTATCCTTGGAAGCTCACCGTAAGGAACGGCGTAATCGGCCTGTGGAATAGTTGAGAAAATGTAAAGGTGAATTATAAAGAGAATAAAGGAAGGCGTGGATGGATGTGCTTTTACTTTCCAATCGTGGAGGTTTCCCAGGAGAAACCTCAACGTTCCTCTCAGTTTCCTGTATATTTCTGACATTTGACGAAGAACGTTTGGACCAATCATCACATCGCTGGTGTAGTCTACGCTAGAAACCCATAGCCGAAGCACGTCTGCACCCAAAGCATCCTGTTTAAGAATCGAAAAAACGAGATCTTTTTCAGTGTGTTCACGTTACATGTAAGAAAGCATATGCTGTTAAAATGATATATAACAACCTTTTGGCCTTTTCCTCCTTCGATCACATTTCTTGGATCGACAACATTGCCCAGAGATTTGCTCATCTTGAAACCTTTCTCATCGAGCACAAATCCGTGTGTGATGACACCGTGATATGGAGCCTTCCCTGCAATTTCAACAGAGAAATATAACTTCCATGAAGTTGATGATTTAAAGTCAGATATAACATACATATGGTTGTAGCAAGGATTTTTCAGAAAATAGAGTAAAATTTTCATGCCATTTGTAGCAACGCTGGTCAGCAATGAACTTTGAAACCAGCCTCTATGCTGATCTGTACCCTCGAGATACAAATCTGCGGGATAACTAAGGGATTCTCTCTTGCCCAACACAGCAGCCCACGAAGAACCTGAAAAATACCGAAATAAAATAAGATTAAACCTTCAAGTTCCCGATGATGCTATTGCCTCGATATTTATTACCTGAGTCAAACCAGACATCCATTGTATCAGTTCCTTTGACGTAATTAGACGCTTCATCGCGATACTTTTCTGGGAGCAGTTCTTCTACCTTCATGTACCACCAAGCATCACTTCCCTTTTGTGAAATTATAGCTGCCGACGACAAAAAGTTGAGATAATATATAAATACATACACAAACACATATGCTATTTATTGGAACTTCACCTTTAATATGATTGATTGTCTCTTCATTCATCAAAGGCTCCTTCGTCTCCACGTGATAAAACACTGGGATGGGAACTCCCCAAGTTCTTTGCCGCGATATACACCAATCAGAACGACTCGAAGTCATAGCAGAAATCCTGTTTTCTGCCTGTTAAACATAGATAATCCCTCATTCACAAAGAAATATCCCATAAAAAAGAACAATACTGTTTCCCCGAACTCATCATCCTTCCCTTCAAAAATTTCAAAAAGAGCGTCGAAATAATCAGTTCAAATACCTGAGGAGGAACCCAATTTACTTTCTGTATCGCATCCATGGCAGCCTTCCGAAATCCTTCAACAGAAGCAAACCACTGCTCGGTTGCCCTGAAAATAGTAGGCTTCTTCGTCCTCCAATCGTAAGGATACTTGTGTTCTTCATGTGTCAAAAGTAAGAAACGAAATCAGTTCTCTTAATCCTTAACATGCGATTAGGAAAACTAACTGAAAGCAATCGCTCATCCATATTCTAACACTCACTGTAAGGCTCGGCTAAGACCAACGATAAGTTATTGTCCAAGCAGTCGATGACCGCACCATTGCCATCACCGAGCACATCAAGGCCACTGAATTGTCCGGCTTCTTCAGTAAACTTGCCTTCATCGTCCACAGGTGAGAAAACCGATAAGCCATACTTAAGGCCCGTGATGTAATCTTCTTGACCGTGGCCCGGCGCGGTGTGGACCAGCCCAGTTCCCGACTCTGTTGTAATATAATCTCCACCAATAACGACCGGGCATTCTCTGCTATCTATGGGATGAACATACCTGAAAGTTTCCAGTCAAATATCAATAGATGGACGTGGCGACAAATTATATGACAGGGAATTGGTGATGTAATTAAAGAAACCTGCAGTTCTCAAGCTCAGCGCCTGTAATTGTTGCCTTAACGACCAGTTTCACGCCCCATTTCGTTTCAAGATTTGAGACAAGGTCCAATGCTACGACTAAGTAGAGCTTGTTGTTTTCTTTCAAGACTGTACCCAGTCTTTTGCCCTTCTCCCCAGATGGTGTTGTCATTTCGTCTGAAAAATTGGAGTTGACTTCAACGACGGCGTACTGAAGCTTTGAGTTGACTGCAACAGCTGCAGAGGGAAATAAGCCGTTTCTTTGATCAGTTTAGCTCATAATATTTCCTAACTAGAAATAGAAAGTTGAGAACTTAAAAGACCTCATGAGGTTTATGTACCACCAATGTATTAAGTAGCAAATATCCAAATATAAATGATGAGCCTACCAGCATTAGCGGGAATAGTCCAAGGAGTTGTAGTCCAAATAGCTAGGGCCAAATTGGGAGCAAAATCATCGAGCTTTTTACACGAAGAAGGGACATTAACTACCCTGAAAATGGCATACATGCTCTTCGAAACATGCCCCTCAGGATACTGCATATAAATTTTGAACCATATTCATTCGTTATTCTCATCCATAATTAAGTAACTTGCGCCAGAGAAATGATTTATTACCTCGAGTTCAGCCTCTGCAAGAGCAGTTCGTGAAGAGGGACTCCAGTGAACTGGTTTTCGGCCTCTGTAAATATACCCTTGTAAAGCCATTTGACCAAACACTTCAATCTAGTATAAGGTAGACATTACGAGACAACTCAGAACAGAACAATTCCCAAGGAAAGGGTGGAAGGAAAGCAATTCTACATTGAAACACTAATTGTGGTACTATGAATGCACCGAATTATTGTTAAAAGTCGCATCAGATAGCAAAAGATGCACCTGAGCTGCTTCATACTCTGGATCAAGGGTGAGATATGGATTTTCCCAGTCGGCCCATACGCCATATCGCTGTAGGCATTATGAGAATGGCATTTTAATGTTACAACACTATAGTACAAAAATCTTTTTGTTTACTGTTGATGATCTTAAAAGAATGGAAATTGACCTTAAATGCAGCCATTTGATCCTTGACTGTTGATTGTGCAAATTTGGCAGCTTTTTGTCTCAATTTTATTGGAGTCAGCTCCTTTCTAGCATCCTTATCCAGCGACTGCAACACTGGAATTATAAAATGTCAGTATTTAGCAAATTGACTTAGACTTTAAGCAAGTATCTCGCTAAAGTGGACAGGACGAAACTTTTCACTGTACTCATATGATCAATAGAAATAAAGAGAAAAATGCTTCCTTCAAGAATTGCAGCAATCATGAATGTAGTAGTTACTTGCCTTTCAATTCAATTGGCAAGCCATGGCAATCCCAACCAGGCACATACTTAACTTCAAAATTCTGAAGGAGCTGCAATAGAGATAATAAATTCAAGCACAAAGTCACATATGTGGAGACGTGAATCGAATGGCAGGTCAAAAAAATGTGAATTTTTTAAGAACAACCAAAATTCATTAATAACATATCTGCATAAAGACTATCACAAACTCCCACTTCATTTTCAGGGACTATGTCGAAATACGAGACTTAATATACAGAAATTATCAGCTTACAAAGAAACTTTACACAAGTACCTTATAGCGATTGATAATATCCTTCAAAATCTTATTTAAAGCATGCCCCATATGTAAATCACCATTCGCATATGGAGGACCATCATGAAGCACAAAACTACCCTGTTAAATACGATTGCATCAGCAAAATCGAATCCCAAAAATAAATAGTGAATGGGTGCGTTTGTAATAGCGTAGACTAAGTTACCCCACTATTCCTGCCAGAAACGCTCTTAAACACCTCGTTCGCATCCCAGAGTCTTTGTATTTCAGGCTCTCTAACAACAGAATTCGCTTTCATTGAAAAAGATGTATTTAGAAGATCAACCGTGTCCTTATATTTCCCTTCTTCCTGCTTTTTCCCTGGATAACAATAAGCATAGATGGTCTGATACTGATATCGTAACGCAATAAAGTCCAACCAATTCGACACATGCACAGAACGAATTACAAACAAAGGAAGGGACTAAGAACCTTCTGATTTTCCTTTAGCAGCCATAACAGGTCCCCGCGATCTTCTTTTCGAGGATGGACCATTTTCTATACCAGAAAAAGTACTACAGGCCGCACGAAAGAGAGTTAAGTCTCTAGGCGACGAGCATCTTCTTAAATGTAAGCTGATTGCATTAATTCCCCTAAAAGATCGGCTATTTTTCAGAGACAGAGCCTGAGCAAAAGAAGTGATGTTCATTAGCTATTCCACCCATGAGAAAATTCTACAAACCGCAAAAAAAAAGCAACTAACTGAATGTTCTCTTCGAATTTAAATCAAGCTCAGCTAAATAATAACTGAAACCAATGAAGAAATTATCAGCCATGCCATGGACGAATTAATTCGTCAGAGCCATGAGATAACGTGCGCTGCTGTACTTACTACCACAAACTTATCATACTAAAAGTCCTTTCACATAAGCAAAAAACACATTAACCATGACGCAAGGACACGACTTTGACATCATTTCATCCAATGACCAGCTTCCCTTTGCTAAGAAACCCAACAAGATAGCCAAAAAATAATAATTTTCAAATTTCTATAGGACAATTCTCTAGCCCACCTACAATTCCAAAGGTAAGATGTTCATATTCAGAGAAAAATGTCCCTCGAACATCTAACCAACCAAGAAGTGACAGGTTTTTCATTCACGGGTTCAAGTCAACATTAATCCTCCATCCGTGAAACGAATTCAACGTCAAATATTACCTTGTAAGACGAGCTCCGCAGAGCCATTTCGGATGGAATATGAAAATTAATGAGGCTGAGGTGTGGAGAGTGTACTGAAGCAGGTTAGCTCCTCTCCACTGCCATACATTTCTTTTCCTTTGGGATGGGAAAGGAAAACCAGTTAAATTAATATAAATACTTTTTGGGCTTTGATGAATGGGCTTCTCGATTGTAAGGCCCAATTAGAATAGGCCCAATTGTATCCGCAATCTTCCTGTCCGTACAGTTTTGAATAAACCGCTATTACACAATTCCCTCGAACCCTTTCGCTTCCATGTCTCCTCTTCGAGGCAAATAAACTAAGTGTATAGAGAATAATCGTTCATACACACACCTTCAGAAAAGTACAAGTAAAGAAAGTTTTCAGCAGCAAACAGTTCACAAACTCAGGCAAGACTTTCGTTCATTTTGGATGGTAAGAAGATTTTCTTGAAAATGGCAGAAGCGACGGAAAGCAAAGCCATGGCAGCGAGCTGTAGCTGATCCGAGCCACCCATCCGTACACAAATCCGACGGCTCCGCTCGCCGTCCTTCAGACCGGCCCAGATTTTCAGCTTCGAGTTTCTTCCACTGATAAGAGAGAACCAAGGTTCCACCTCAGCTCCGCGTCCCATAAAGGACAAACACAACGAGGTTTGATTCTCATCGTCGATTGGATAAGTGAACGATATCCCAGCATCTGTTGTATTCCCATAGAAGCTTCTGAACACTTTTCGAGCTTTAAGAACACTATCGACGATGCGCAGTTCGTACGCGACGAGCACTCTATCGTGGTAGCTATGATCATGGTCGTCCTCTCTGTTGATGGAGCTCAAAAATGGTTGTTCTCTTTTACCAGTTCTTGATTGGGTCTGTGGCTTGAGATGGGAGTTGCAGAAATCGTCGTTCGTCGGATCATTATTCGACTGCAACAACGAAGACAAGAAGAAAGGGATCTGATTATCGGAGACGATCGATTTCGCTTCTGATAAAGTCTTCGTCGAGCAGCAGAGAAGCATCAGCTCCGATCTCCACCGTTCGACCTGATTTTCTGGGTAACGACTGTTCTCCACCAAACTCACGGCAGCCTTCGAACTGTGATTCATCCCTCCACACGAAAGGGCGATAATTTGCTGAATGGTCAGCGATCTTTTCGAAACCGAATCGTCGTTGCTTAAGGGCTTTCCCTCTGGCCCGTCTAGAGGCAGCGAATTCGCATGGGTTAAGACGATGATCGAGTTTCTCCATATCGATGAGCCGAGGTGTGAGGAGATGTCCTTAAACATGGGAAGATCATTAAGGCTGATGCTTTCGTCAAGGCGATCAACGTACAAGACAACATCAATAGGCTGTTTCTTCGCTGATTTCTTGATCGATTTTAGCACCTTTTCGTTGATGGACTGTTCAGAGGAAGCTGTTCTCAGGCCAGGGGTGTCCAAAACCGTAATTTTGACTCCTCGTATGGTCCCATTCATCTCTTTCACGTCAGCCTTGGTGGGCTCGAAGGCGCTGGCTGAAGCCTTTGCTTCTCCAAAGATGGAATTTACGGTGGAGCTCTTGCCAACGCCAGTTTTCCCGATGACCAAAATGTTCAGAGGAAAAATCGATTCTTCGTCGAACCTCAGTGCGAACTTTGTGTATTCTTCCTCGGCGTAGCTGAGATCGAATGCTTGGGTAGCAATAACTTCAGCTTCGGCCGCCGTTAGCTGTAATAAAGTATGCGCAGCTACGGAATCTTTGGGAGAGAAGCCCAGCCTATGAAGAAGCCTCAGGTATTTTACTCTCAGGAGCTGTATTTTCACTAGCTTTTCCTTCTGTTCTTCGCTCAGAGCATAGCCTGCGAACGCGCTGCTACTTTTCGCTCGAGTCATAGATCTTATAATGTCCAAATACGAGATAACCGGGCCGTCGATTTCTTGATTCTTATCTGTTGAATTGTCCTCGGAAGATAACGCAAACGATTCTTGTTCGCTCTCCACGTCGCCTACCGTTTCGTTGGTACTGTTATCAGAGGGCGAAGCATCTAACAATGCAGAAAACTGATCAATGTGCTCTGTTTCTTGAATTTCCTGGATATTCATTGACAGCGTTTAGTCGTATCAAATCAATCGAAAAAAGTACCCAAAAAGGCTACAAACCACAGTTACCTGCTTGATCTGCATGAGAGTGTCCTGGGACTCGAAGAAATTGGCGAGCACTTCATCAACTTCGACGCCTCGATGAACACTTCTGTCAACCGCAGCATTAGAGCAGAGCAAGTCACGAGTCGGGGTTGTTTGATCGTTATCGCCCTCGGAAGTCTCCTTTTCGACGCTTTTATCAGATTCGAGACTGTCATCATACAGAGCTACTTCCCTAAAGTCGCTGTCGTGTTCCAATTCAGTGGCGTCCGATTCTGCTAGCTCGGAAGGTTCCTCAGGCGAAGAAGGTACGACGCTCTTCAGAAGGTCGATCGATTCTTGAATTTCTTCGCCGAACTCTTTCTTCTGAGGTTCTAACAGTAGCGTATGCACTTCGTCTGAAAAATCGTCTTGAATCGTAGCAGATGAGCCCTCCTCGCAAATGTTATCATCTTCAACAACCTCCATTTCAGTGTTAGTATTAGCCAGAGGCTCATTACCAACTCCTAAATCAACCTCTGAGAGTCTAACTTTCGGGGCACTGTTAACTCTTTGCAGCAGCTCCATGCTTGGAACCCTAACAGAACCCGAGAAACTGTCATCTTCAGAAACCTCACTGCCCTGAGAATCTACATCGCTGTCCCGAGATATCAAGGCAATTGGCACAAAGGGCCTAAACTTTCTGTTCTTTGGAACGTAATCATCCACTCCAACAAGTTCATCGCTTCCACTCGAGTACAGCCCATGATTATCATCGGTTCCTTCGTCTTTGATTCTAACAGATGGCCTGAAGATTGGATTTTTAAAGCGGCCACTTTCTATAGATGGCTTTGAAAATCCACGTTGATTGCTACTGCTACGACTGCTTGTTTCTTGAACTACTGACTCCATGCATTCAGTAGACTGAAAGGGAGTTTTCTGCTCAACTTCCTCACTCTCAGTGTCAGTTGCAAGCTCATCTTCTTCTCCACTCCTCCCATCCCTTTCAGTCTCAGTATCGCTACCACTGTACTCACTGCTCGTACTGCTACTATTATCCCCATGACTCTTTGACGAACCTGAATATTCAAAATCGGATTCATCAGCAGTAATAGGAGCCCTAATACCCATCGATGCGCTGCTGTTATACGCAGGGACAATCTTTGGAGCCATTTCTGTGGCCGAGAGCGGCACGCCAAGGATTCTTGAGCCCATTGAAGAAAAGATTCAACCTTTATGATTCAGCCCAGCTTCTCCTTTCTTGCATGCGTTCTTGTTTCTTTTCAATATGTTTGGCTGCAAAAAAAAAAATGAGGATTCTTGGATTCTTGGCTCTTTGGACGTATATATCGTTTTTTTTGGGCTCGTTTAAGGTTTGTGGTCGTGGTAAATTACAGGTGGCGTAGTTCTTCTCTGCAATTTTTGTCAGCACTTGTGTCTTTACTTGGATCATATCTTTTTTATTATTTGAGGTATTCTTTTTCTGCTGGTTTTAACGAATGGAACGTCACTCACTTGGCTGCCTTGTGTTGTCAACATTAAATGTGATGTCATGATCAAGAAAATATGAACTGTGAAGTTTGAACCTAAACATTTGAATCGTTGCATTTGATAACACGATATAAGCTGCTAATCAACAGATTTACTTGGGATTTTTACCTTTTTCTAACTCAGTTGTAACGTAAAATACTTGTAATTAGTAGTTTTTTAGCTAATAACTCTTTACTATCATCTCTCTCTACACTTCACTCGCACCTTTCACAAATTACATCTGGTAAGAATCCATCCTTTTTATGAGCTTAATTTCAAAATTTCAACGACTAGAAAGACCCGAAAATAGAGAAAACCTGTCGTTTTTAGGCGTTCGAAGAATTGTTGATTCCCTTAATTTCTGGGTAGCTTTTCTGAATTCTCAAAGCTTTAATCGTTGAAGAGCACTTTTGATGGTCTGGTAAAATGCAAATTAATTTTTTCATGAATCCAAGGTGATGCTTCGTCTCCATCATGTATGCCTCAACCAGCAATAGAAATCGAGGCGAAGACTGTTTGTTATCTCCACTTTCGAGCTCACATCGTAGAATCGATCAATCGCACGACCGCGTTTCGGAAAAACCTAAGCTCTTAGAATCTGCGAGTGAGATTGCTGGGGGATTTACTCGAACCCCAACGTTGAAATCTATTTCTTCTATAATTTCGGAGGTCCCCGAATCAAAAGGGTACGCGAGACAAGTTCATGCCCCGGTGAGAAATTTGACATTTGGGTCTTTTTCATCTGCAAAGGGGTGTTGCGAGGGGAATTCAGCTGATCGAATGGGGAGGTTCAATGGATTCTGGCTGAATTATTGGAATACGAAAAGAGAGGCTTTTCGGAGCTTCAGGTATATTTCCAAAGAAGATAATGTGTCTGGTAAAAAGGAGAAGAAAAAGCCTATGATCGGCAGTGAAAAGGAGAAGGAAAAACCGGTGATTTTGATCGACAGAGAAAAGGAGAAGAGAAAATCGGTGACTTTTATAGACAGTGAAGAGGAAACTTGTGATGATATTTTGCATAGAACTAAGGTCGGGGTGAAAGATGTGCAGTCCTTGGATTTTTCATTGGCTACAGAGACGAGTATTCGATATGGGAAGGTGATCGAGGAGCCCCATGAATTGTCATTGCCTGTGTATAAGAGGTTGATAAATGATTCTAAGAGAAGAGAAGCTAAGTTGGAGAGACTAAGGAATGACATAGAGATAACTGAATTTAGTGCTCAGCGGTTGAAGTCAATGCGGCCTCGTAAGAGGGTGGAGCAGCTTAAGAAGGTGAATTTCTATATTGCTTCTTGTGAAAGTGACACATTCGGGCAACTAATCTTAGGAATGTTTTTTAGTGTACATGGTTGCTTTATGTGTCTGATGGCTTTTCCATTGCCTGCAGGATTTTGCTGACGAATGTTTTGCACCACTAAGTAAGGAAGAAGAGGATGAAGTTCATCGTGCTTTGTCGAATTCTAATAGGTATAACTTGTTTAAACGCGTTTATCGAGTTCTCTTATCTAGCATCTAGCTAATCATGCATAATACAGGAGAAAAATTCTGGTGAGCCATAAGAACTCTGCTATTGATATAACAGGAGAGAATTTGCAGTGTCTAAAACCAGGAGCATGGCTAAATGATGAGGTTTCTATTTTTTTTTTCTGTATGTATGTGGAAAAATTGATGTTTTTTTATGATATTACATTAAGTTGTATATTTTAGGTCATGAAATTGTATTTTGCTCTGCAGGTCATAAATGTGTATCTTGAATTATTGAAAGAAAGGGAGACAATAGAGCCAAAGAAGTTCTTGAAATGCCATTTCTTCAACACGTTTTTTTACACAAGGGTTTGCTCATTCATTCTGACATGCACCTTTTCAATTTGTAGTTGGCAAGTCTTTCGAAGTATATTTTGACATGTACGAACGAAAAAAACCTGGCTTTTTGTATAGGTGTGCTGTTATAGTTTCAAGTGGACATATTAGATATGTCTTAGCTATCATTTAATTTTAACGACGTTGTTTTTCTATTTAACCTCATTTAGTTTCCCTTTCTTTCTCACAGCTAATTGGTGGTAAGGGTTGCTACAACTATCAGTCAGTTAGGAGATGGACTACACACAGAAAGCTCGGTTATAGTCTTTTAGAGTGTGACAAAGTAAGTCAAGAATTTTGTTTTCAATGAAATCAATTCCATTCTTCCTTTCTGCTTTCAGAATCACCTTACTTTCTGTTTCTTCCTAAGATTTTTGTTCCAATACACAAAGAAATCCATTGGTGCCTAGCGATTATCAACAACAAGGATGAAAAGTTTCAGTATCTTGATTCACTAGGAGGAGTTGATTCTCAAGTCCTGAATGTCCTGGTAGCTTGCTATCTTACTTTGACTGCTTTAAGCTTTTTGTTTTCCTCTTATTTGTGGAAGCTTTTGTCCTCTTTTGTTTTCCCCACATAGTACCAGATATTTGGCATCACTATCTGGACTGGTTTGTTATTTACATCGGAGTAACTAATATATAAAAAGTAAAATGCACAGGCAAAGTACTTTGTTGATGAGGTGAAGGACAAATGCGGAAAAAACATTGATGTTAGCTCGTGGGAGCATGAATTTGTTGAGGATCTTCCTGAGCAAGAAAATGGGTAATGATCCCACACACATACTCAAAGGAAATTTTTTGCTTCAGAAGCCTCTGTGATATGTTCATACGGTTAATCAATTCGAAATAATGTGCAAACTGTTAGTACGGTACGAAATTCTTGCCTCAAACAGGTTTGACTGCGGCATGTTCATGGTAAAATATGCAGACTTCCTTAGCAGAGACATTGGACTGTGTTTTCGCCAGGTAAATGTTGAAGACCATCAGCTTAGGCCATTGATTTCTCAACTATGCTGGTCTTGATCATTTATACATTTCGTTCTTCAATATCATATCTTCACTTCCATATGCTTGCTAAAATGTTCTTGCGTTGCCCTTCCTTGAAAGGAACACATGCCCTACTTCAGGAAGAGGACAGCAAGGGAAATTTTGAAACTGAGAGCCTATTGAAACTCAGACCATGTTAGTCCAAGGCAGATTATATGATTTATTGAATAATTGTTGATTGTAGTATAGTTATCCCCTGTTAGTCTTCAGTGAATGTTATATCTACACACTTTCTTTAATCAAAATTATCAAACACGGTACAAAATAAAATCCATACAGTTTGAGCCGTAACTTGGAGATAACATTTACAACCATTCAAGACTAAAACAATAATATCAGTGTGCCACCATTCAAATACTACAACAAAAAAGTGTTCCTGGAATGTAGCATCATATCAGATATGCAGCGAGCAGCGCCATAGCTATAAAAAGCATATCAAAACATTTCGGACAGATATTGGTTAATCCCATATTGCACTGACATGTAGGAGTTTCACAAGGTGATTTTTGGTAATTTTTGCAGTGCAGTAAATTTGCAATCATTCATTCTAATGATAATAATAATAATAAAAAGGAACAAGGGAATTGTTTTTACGGTAAAAGTTCACCGAGGCGCCCTCTTTCTGCTCAATATTTCCTGCTCCTTTAACCGATGTTGAAACCTTGCTAGGCGAGCTTGAAGGCTTACCAGGCTAGCTGCTTTTCTTGAGAGCACAAAACTCAATTGCGTGACGTAATTGTCGATATGGCTACCTGGTTGATCCACTTCAGCCAATAGCTTCATTTCCTGGCCATTGTCAAGTAAACGAGTCATGCTTAATAACAAAAACGCAGCTTGCAACAATATTTCATTGTCTATGGAGAGAGCTTCAACTTTAATCACGATTTCCTAGGTTGTGAAATTCCATAGTTGTACAAGAACTATGGAATCAGAAAGAAAAACACAACTTACTTCACGAACTATTTCCATTGTGTCCTCAATCTCTTTTCTGTGGGCTGCAATGAGTGCTTCCTCTTCCTACATGGAAAAGAATAAATAACTGAGGCACCACCTGCACAACTTAAATTGGTAACAGTACATTACTTAGTGAAAGGAATACTGCTAAACGAACCTCAAGAATCTCATCTAAACACCCATCAGGAGAAGATTCAGCCTGCTTAGAACCGATGATGCTATTAGCATTGGAATTCTTTACATTTTGCTGCTTATAAGCAGCTGGCAACGTATCGGTATCTGCATTATCTTTTCTAAGACTAGTTCCAGGCTTTTCAATCCTTTCCTCCCTAGAAGCTTTTTGCCGTGGTGGAGATAGTTTCTGCTTCTTCTCTTCTATATCAGCTGAACCCCTAGAATAGTATCCAGCTGAAAGTGTTTTCTGATCAATAGATCCCTTAAAAGCATTTTTAGCATCAGACTGTGCCCTTTCCGCACCACCAATAGCTAGACCTCCTTCACGGCCACTAGAGGGAAAGGAATTGGAAGAAAAACTCGAGTTGTATCTGTCATCTTCGGTAGAAAAGTTGAAAGGTTTAGTTTCCTTCTCTGCAACCCTTGTATCCACGATTTTAGATTCTACAGGACGTTGCTCAGTAACATCCTCAGTCTCAACGGAAACCGACGAAGATTCCTTCAAAGTAGGTGGTTGTGAACTGCTCTGATCCTTTTTTGGGTTCCCACTTCTGGATAAACTTTTCACCCTGTTCAATATTATACCTTTAGTTCAAACATCGTAAAGTTGATATAGGGAATCCAATTGAGAAAGACTCACCGATCAGCATATCTTAAGGTATTGAGAGTGTGCTCGCATGAACCCGCATTCGGCGAAATGCAAGAAATCATGACAGTCCTCGAGTTACCCATGAAAGAGTCTCGAAGCACCTCGGTAAGTTTGCTCCCACGGAATGGGATGTGAATTTGATCATTGTCAAGAGCACGAATACACTCTTTGAGTGCCAACAGACTCTTGTTGATTTCTGCTCCTTCGATCCTATATCAATCAAAGAATGGTTGCTTTGCCCATTAGCAATGTTACTAATAAAAAAGAAAAAAAGCAAGGACCCACCATGAGAACAAAAAAGCAACACTTTCAGAAAGCACTTGATATGCCCGCTACGAGGTTCGATTATAAGTACACCGGGATTAGAAAACTGTTAATTTCCCAACGATTGATTGTGACAAATGCCAGTTAAGTGCAGAATTTTTTTTAATTTTTGTAAGCGTGCTGAAATTTTTTCCTAAAGGACCAGTTGAAAATACTCATTAACTTCTATGTCGAAACTGAAGAAAGAAATGGTGTACACAAATTACCGTGTCTGTCGATCATTATCAGTAGTGTCAGCACCTCTCTCACTACCAGCCAGATCAATAAAAGAAATCTTCCCAACTAGCTTTCCATTTCTGGAATCATTTGCATCATTGCTGTTATTGTAACTTCTCCTAGATTCCTTCACTTCATTATGCTTTTTCACAGCCAATTGCAATATTGCATGTGATCTTGAAGATTCTTCATTAGCACCAGTGGAGCCAGTACTTCTAGCAGCATTTCCCCTTTCAATATATTCTTTCACAATCTGCACATCTGACACTTCAAATTCCTGAAGCCCGACAATGCAAACCTGCTGTTTTCCGTCTTCTCTCATCATGAGTTTCCTAAAATAAGGGCCATCATACATTAGCCTTAAAAAGGTTAGAATATTGTGCCCCAACAGTTTTGCTATAAATGGTGGTTGTAAATACCGTAAATTGCAAACAATATATGATAATCTTTGGATGTCGCATGTCATTTTCGCCGATGATAACAAAATCACGAAACTACGGATACTATTCACGCAAGTCGGGGTAAAGTGAGTATTGATAAATAGATACTGACTTCCTGTCACTGAGAAGATCAAAAAGTTTCCCGCCATATATTTCGAAATAACTAAGCCATAGCTTCAATCTCTGATTGCGATACATTGGCTGATGGAGCAATCTAACAAGATCTTCAGCTGCTCTAATTGGCAGTGGTTGCATGGTGTACGTTTTGCCACTGCCTGAGACAAAGAGAAGCAAAGTACGTAACAGATGCATACATCACTTGCATAAATACCAGAAAATTTGATAAAAAAAATGGACTTGGCACAAAAGATGATATCATCATATGGATATACTATTATCATCGCCAGGCAACCATTTAATTTCTTAAAAGCATCATGATACATACAATTGAGTAGCCCTCTATGCCAAATTAAGTAAAATAACAAAATGGCAGGGATAATACCTGTCTGACCATATGCAAAGCATGTTGCTTTGGTTCGTTGGAAAATAATTGGAATAATAGGCTCCACCGTATTACGGTATACCTAATGATAAAATGAAAACAATCTCAGTAGAAACGAAGAAACAAAAGTTTTTTCACAACAGTATTTGTAAGATAATCATGTGCTACTGACTGAAATTGGACTGGGGAGGGGTAAAAAAGAGAAAGGTATGCTAATTAGAACGGCATTTTATAACACTTCTAATCAAGGAAGTCATACCTCATCATTCGTTACATTCTCATCCAAAACAGCATCAAAACAGAACTCATGCTTCTCCACATAAGCCGTCAGGTCCACCTTCCAAATTATTCTCAACATGAGTTTCCGAAACATAACTATTGTTATATATCTAAGCTTCAGAAGTAATCATCCTAGTCAATATCACAAAACATTTCAGTATCATAAAAATAATGCTAAACCTTCAGTTTTGGCTCATGAACTGTTATATAAGCATCTCCCTCCACATCAACAATATCATCCTCCTTGCGGGAAATTTCCTTCTTGTTCAGCGGCCTCTTACGCACCTGGTTCCAAAGACAAATTATGCATTTACATTTCCCGATGTATGTGATAAGCGCACCAAAAAAAAATGATCAGCGACCCACGACACGGAGGGCAACAATATTTCACTCACCACAACTTTAATTTTCGCAACATTGTTTTCCCTTGTGTTGCTTTCTTTTTCGTTCACAGAGGATGAAGCAGGGACTTCACCATCTGTTTGCACTCTCTGCTGCCTGGTGGCTACTACATCTAAGTCACTTTCAAAAGCTTTCGTCACGGCAGGCATAAAAGGTGATGGCTCAAACGGCTCTGAGATAACATGCTACAAAATCTCCCATCAGCTACCCTCCGTTAAAACATAAACATTAACTTTGAACTAGACATTAGTAAATATGACATACATCAGATAATAGCTCCGTATCATCCATGGAATGTAGATCCAATAGTCCAGCACCAAAATCCCCTCTAAACTCTGGAGAATAATACCCTTCATTTGGAGCCAATGCATTTTGATTGTAACTCTCTGAAACAGTTTCACCATTCAAATTGAGATTCCTCATCAACTTGAAAAGCTTCTGCTTCTCCTCTGCAGATTGTGGTCCATAACCCTTCATAAATGACCGTGTTCCAATTAAACATGGGCCTCAAAATATAAAAGCATCCATAAAGCAACAGAGATAACATTTTTTATCGATCCTCATCCATTCACTGCATATGACGATCGTTGAGATTATATTTAATCCATAACTACGAAATATGCATTGCATGAACTCCCCAATAAGTTATACGTCATTTTAACAAAATAAACAGCTGCATTCTTGTTCTATATCATGATCGGCACCATACAATAGACCAAATTACAAACAAAATCTCAAAAATGGAAGCATGAACAGAATTGCATCAAACATCTCAATCCAAACAACATTAAGCGACATGTGGAATAACAAAACTACTAGCCAGCACATACCTGCATTAGGAGGCTAGGGAGGGTCCGATGATCAACAGAGTTTGAAGCCACTGGTGAAGCCAGATGCTGCAATCCGGCCGACTGAAGCCACCTTGCCATAACAGCATCACTGGTGTCTCCACTGGGTCCGCCGTTCTCATAGAGTGCAGTGGCTGTGGCCGCACCACTCGGCTGCATCTGGCCGCCCACGTGGCGCATTGTTCTCTTTTGGGGAGCCAACTTTCAAGATCTGCCTCTTTCCTCGCTTCATCAAGGAAAAAAAAACTCAGCAAACAAAAAACAATTCCACCGGTAATTGAACCAACAAGAAAAACGCAATGCAACAACTAATCAACTTCGCAACAGATAAACAATGCAGATCAAAATACTAGTTAAGACCAACCGCGCAATATAGGAAGATCGGAACACAAATGCGCAGATTTCTAACAAAGGCATCGGACATGAATTAAAAAAATGGAAATCAGGGAGGGAGCAATAACATCTCGATTGATAAGAGCCGAATTTCGCAACGGAATGAAACATATTGACCAAAAAATAGCGAAACACAACGAAAACGTTGCTTCCTATCGAAAGCAGAAAATCAACCACGTGAAGGGGCAAATTTGACGGATCCATTAAATACCATACCCCAATCAAAATCAATCGAACATCAAATACGATCAGATCTGCGTGCTTCCAAAAGAAGAAGCCTAATTTTGCTTTCCTGGTGAAACTTCCCCAACAAATTATTGTTGAGTTTGCTTAAAAGAGTGGAATGGAGCGTCAGAAAGATGATGGTCCAGCGTATTGTCTTTTATATTTTTAAATACGTGTATTTTTTAATATCCAAAAATAAGGAAAAATGATGAAAGTAAAAAATGGGGAGAAATAAATTAATAGATTCTCGTAAATAGCAGCAGTAATGCAATGATTTTATTTCATGAATAAAACCAACGTTCAACGGTTAGTTTGGGATATTCACTATTCAGGGCGTTTACGTCCTTAATTCATTTATCCTATTTTTTTCCTCCAAAAGTGGTTAAATTAACAACACACGCACAAAGTTAAATTAACCTTAGTTTATTATACAGTTTTTTTGTTTTTCTTTCACATAATTCTTAACTAAACGGTTATTAGAGAAAGAACGAAAAAAAAGGTATTTTCCAGTTGACGATTTTACCCCTCTTCGATAGACTTGGTCCCAGAAATTGAAGATGGGATCCCAAAGTATGGCGTGGCGACAGAAGATGAGTCCCCAAGAATTAATAGTTAGGTGCCGTCTATTTTGCAGGCCGAATTTAATTTATATTTTCCCTTGTGATAGTCAATACATTTTGCATTCTGATTGGCGATAATATTAGACAAAACTCATGTGATCAATAATTGTTCCATAATTCACGGTTTAAATTAAATAATATAAATAAATAAAAGAAGACGCTATAGAAAACAATAGTGGACACTGATTATCGAGGTTTGGGCTCTTCTCGTAATTAAGGCCCAATGGACTGATGGTTGAAGAGTGTCGAAACTTATCCCTACGTCGTCGTGCCGTGCCGTGTTAAGCAGTGAATCATAGAAAATGATGGTTGAAGACGAAGTTTTGTGGTAAGAACTATTACTTTTTTTTAAAAAAAAATTAATAACTATCACTTGGACAAGTTGGAAAGTACAAGTTGCTTTACATAGTAAGAAAACTACGAGAAGGAGATTTGAAGTGTAGCTAAGTTTTTCAAAACTTTGCCTCTCCTTCTATAACGGCATGCATGGGGACCTATCTCTAAGTTAATACTCCATAGCTTTATTATAGGTAGAAGACCACATAAGAAAAACGGAAGCTTGTCTTTTAGTAACTTCCAAGAAGTCGACGATCTTCGAGCACGCTTAAGACTGAGAGGGCTCTAGATTCGTCTCCCTTGTCCGAAAACCTTAAAATTTTTCCCTTCTATAAATAGCTTCTACGTGTGGAGAAATGCTAATCATCAGCCAAATTAAGTAGCAAGGAAAAAAAAAACAAAAAAAAAAATTAAAGAAAAAAATGGCTTCGAAATCCCTTGCCTCCTTTGTCCTTGGCCTTTCGGTTTTGATACTCTTTGCTTCGCCAATGGCCGATGCCCAACTGGGACTCATCGGCGGCCTTCTCGGGCCACTTCTCAACCTCATTCGCATCCAGGGCATCATTTACTGCACTCCCAACGGAAACGTCGGACTCACTGGCGCTTCTACGCCTGCGTTCTCTAGTAAGTCAGATAGATAAAAAAGCATGTTGAATCAGTGAGGGACCCAGAATTCAGAAATACGGGGGTCAAAAAGTAAATTAAAATTTCAAAGTTTGGGGGGTCAAAAGTAAATACAAGAAAATTTATTGAGGTGTCAAAAAAGAATTAGAATACACTTAACTAGGAAGGGTCAATTGACCCTCCACGCCCATATGTAGGTTCGCGTCTGTGTTGAATGACCGCTTCACCTAAAAGCTAATTAAGCTCGTAGGAATTGTAAATCGTTTCAAAGTTTTATATATGCATGGCCCCTTACGGACGTATAGGCTGACTATTATCTAGCTTCAGACGTCTAATTTTTTCAAATGGCTTGTCGTGAGGATTCATGCATATACAAGATTATTTGGTTTCTGAGTTCTGATCTTACGTTGGAATGATCGTTTCGCCTAGATCTTAATCTTGTAGGGAGTGAATCGGTTTTTCAAACTATTATTAGTAATGAAGTTGAACTTTTTTATTTATTACGATCGAGACAGATGCTTCGGTTCAGTTGCAGTGCGGGGGGAACGTACTGTCCACGGCCACCACGAACCAAAACGGGCTATTCTCGATGGTTTTGGACCCCATAAGTTCGATCCTCTCGAGCATAACCTCCCTCATCTCGGGATGCAGGCTCGCGGTGAACACGCCCCTAGCTTCGTGCAACGCGAGCCTGCCTTCGGTTGGCGGGCTCGTCTCGACCCTTCAGTTCTTAGGGACGGGCCTGCTCGGCGGGCTCAACGTGGCTAACTTGGTCCCGGGTGGGTTCGTGTTCAACGCAAATGCGAACTAAAAAACAACGTTATTTAGCAATGCGTGCAAGCGCGCTTATTGCTGGCTTTATTATTCGAAGTTATTGTTATTTATGTCTTATATTTTGTGTGTCTGTTTGTGTTGTCTTTCTACTGTCAATAAGCGACTTAGAATCGCTTAGTCCTTTGCGTCTGCGTCGTTTGCATAATACTTATGAAAAACCGTCGAAAGTGTGGACAACGGACTCGAAAAAGTTCAGGTTTTTTCGCTTCAGTTGCCATAACAAAATATCTCCAACGAGCGATATTTCGCTTGATTGGCTTTGAAACGAAGAAGAGAACGTAAAATGGGAAAATACGAACGAAGTTCTAAACCGAAGAAAAATCGAACGCAGAATCTGAATCTTTTTCTCGAGAATCATTACAGGCAGTCTTTCTAAGAAAAGCATGAAATGTGTATATGGTCCATGGGCGAAAGAATTATTATATGCTCGACGAGCTCCAGAGAAACCGTATAACGCGGATTTCAAAAGGCATCCGCGGGACAAATCACACAATGATAATCGCAATCAGGCAAAAAGCTCAACTTGGGGGAACTTTATGCTTTGCCATTGTGTTCATACTTTGCTAAATCAATCCATTATTCTCTTAATATCAGTCTCCAAGAGAAGATTGCTAAATATAACCAGCATGCAATGAACATTGGCACCTTTTCAGGTTAATTAGCAGTTTTGACTGAAAAATAGTAATGCAGTGTGCTGGAAAACATCGACGAGCACATGTTCTAGTTTACTTCGAGAGCCTACGATTATTTTTAGCGTTATTAGTCGTCTTCGACGTATATAGAAAAACCATCTCTAGAAAGATGAAGTGTTCTCTTGCATGGAATATTTCTATTTTTAACGCTAACTCTTGCTGCTCTAATATGTCCTTGATCACAGCTGTTCTTCAGTAGTATATAAAGAGCCTTCTTTCTGCCTTCACAACACAAGACAAAGATAGCCCTAATAATTACGAAAGAAAGCTTCCTTTTGTTAATCGTTTTTTTCAGTTTCTTACATTATTAGATTATGGAGCACAGTGGAAAAGTAAACCTGGAGAAAATTGGGAAAGAAGGCTTCGAATTAGTGGAGCAGTTCCACAGCGAGGCGAAGAGGGCCGAGCGTTTGCCTCAAGAAAATCCCATAATTCAGAAAGCAGCAAATTACTATCCACTTTGGAGGAATTACTACGCAAATCAAACGACGACCATCGACTGCTACCAAGCGGCAAAGCGCTACGGAGGCGTCGTGATTATGGAAACACGAAGGAAACACATTAATCGTATGTAATAATATTAAGCGTCGGCGATATTGATTATTCATAAGGTTATAATACGTATTTTGGGCTGCTGTTAAGGTTTGGGAAATCTCTCTATAATGTAATCAACTATTCTGTTGGTGTTAAGGTTTCAAGAACAACGCCTTTCTGGTTTTTTTTTTCCTCCTAATTCTTACATTTCTTTTGCGGTCTTTTGGCCTGCGATCTTCTTCGTTGGGATGTGAAGCAGTTACAGAAAAAGCTGTTCAGTTCTAACTAGATGAAAGTGCATATGTATGTCGTGCTGCTATAAGCAGCAGCTAACAATATTGTCTCCTTTTTCAAGCAGGCTTATATTATTAGTTCGTGTGTATTCTTTTACATCATCAAGCAAGATACGTGTGTCAACTGAATTTATCCTTTCTTTCCTTTTCTTTATACAAAGTCTTCAGATCGAAAGCCCATCCATAATAGTTAGAACTTATCATCTCAAACCAAGTTGCAGAAAAATGAACTGACGATGCTCACTGATGTACTGTATAATTATGGCGCACGAATACAAAAAAAAAAAAATAAATAAAGAAAACAGATCCAACGGCTCTCATCACTTCTCAAGTGGGACAAACACCGCTCTTACATCAAACCGTTGAATTCATTTCGATCGCTTCTCTATCGTCCGATCAGATGAATCCAAGAAGCATTTTCCTTGAATAGGACCTACGCTTGTCCTACCCTTTTAGTGTAGTTTGCAACTGAATCCTTTCTATAAATCAAGGAAATTCATTGCCCATCTCCAATTACCTCTCTCTCTCTCTCTCTCTTGCCTAGCTTATGCACAACAAATTAAACAAGCTATCTCCATATCTCCCTGCTCTTTCTTAAAGATAATATAACCAGCGATGTGTGGAGGTTCAATAATCTCAGATGAGCCCATAATAATCAAGAAAAGAGGCAAACTAACGGCGAAGGAGTTTTGGGCTGAGCTCGATAACATCTCTGAGTTTTGGGGCTTTGACTGCTCAAATGACGATGACCAAAACAAGAACAGCCTCACCTCACTCGCCAGAGGTAGTACGATTCAGCAACAGATTATTATCAGTATATCAATAATTACGAGGAAATACACGGTTATGTATATATATATCTACATGTAATGGGCTGTGAGAAGATCCACTGCATCAAATCGATGCGTGCTTTACGAATTAGGGGAGGGGCAATATCGCCATTTTCTCTTTGCTACTCATACGAGGTTTCCTCATCCTCAGTAACGTATACACACATGTAATAAAGTGGAATAAAGATGAATTCTTTTTCACAACATCCATCATTAAAACCATTGTTATGACTGATCTTAATTCTTGTTTCATGCCTTTCCTCTGCAACATAAATTCAGACTTGTTCAAAACATTTGCAGGCAAAAGTGGTAAAAAGGCCGAGAACAAGATCAAATCAGAGAGGGCTAGGAAGAACCTATACAGAGGCATACGTCAAAGGCCGTGGGGAAAGTGGGCGGCGGAGATTCGCGACCCTAAAAAGGGCACCCGCGTATGGCTCGGAACTTTCAGCACCGCCGAGGAAGCTGCTCGAGCCTACGATCAAGCCGCCCGGCGCATAAGAGGTGAAAAGGCCAAGCTCAATTTTCCACACGACAACCACCACCGTCAGCCACCTTCTCCGCCGCAGCTGCCACCGCCAAAGAGGCTGTGCGCCGAGCCGCCGAGCCAATTAATGGGTCTTGAGATGGTCAAGGAAGAGTTTTCGAGCCTTGAGAGCTTCTTGGATATGGAGCCCACGACTGCTCAGCTTGGGTTCAGCGAACATATGTTGGATTATTGGATGATGGATGAGTTTTCTGAAATTATTCAGCAGCAGAGTAATGGTGATATCTGCTTCTGAACTATATGTATATACTCCATGAATAATCGATGAAATGAAACATGATGCTATGAAGTATATCGTGTTGTTTGTATTTGTGTTGAATCATTTTGAGTTCTCTGGAACTTGATCGTCTTTCTATGTGCTATGTTAATTAGGACTATTCTATGCTTGATTGCGATCTTTTGGGTGATTATTATTATTATTTAAAGGGCACTAATTTAGAATATATTAGCGATGTATGAATCAAGATTTATGACTACTCGACTATCTGTTAGTTGCTTGAAAAGGAATTTATCTTATATATTAAAAAAACAGAAAAATGGTGATATGAAAGAGCCCAAGTGCACCACCCTCCTAAATGCAGTGCAGTATGGAAATAATAGACTAAAAATTGTAGCAATTCGTGGTAATTATTTATATTGATTATTTATATAAATTACTCTTATAATTAAACACTACTTTGGAAGGATAAATCATGTCGACATATTTCGAGATTCGAGAGGAAATTATATGTACCATTCTCCCCAAGGGAGGCTCCAATTACTCATGATATGAGGAATATTACGACTAGTGTATCGATTAGGAATAGGATAACGCTTTAAAAAGATATTAAATCCCAATCATGGAAATTCTCGAACATAGTTTAGGACTAATTGCCAATATGCAGCAGTAAACAGTTATGCATAGTTTAGTAGGACTGATTGCCAATATGCAGCAACAAACAATTAGGATAAAGACATCATACGTTGGGTGACTGGTAATAATTTATACCACTCACACACATCACCAACACACAAACAAACCCACCATAAAGAATTCGCAAATGGCATCTAATAATATTGGATGAAAAGGAGATCTACTAAACGCCAAAGCACTATATAATAACCCAACAAATCTAGGCAGTTCTGAGGACCGATACGTGGGACAAAGCAGAAACTTTCACCAAATTAACAATTCCCAGTTGACATTATGGCAGTACATAGAAGTCCATTCTTAAATAATTGAGAGATGTAACCTGTTAGAGGAAGATGCATGAACCTTAAAGAAAAAAGGTTTTCTAAAGTAAGATGTAAATGGGGCTTATGAAGGAATCTTCAACCAATGATTCAAGCTGACTAATGGGCCACTAACACAGTTCCTCTGAACCAGCTGCTAAAGCCTGAAACCAAATGTACTAAGCTTCCAAATCTTGCCCAACTAAGGGTAAGACATAGCTTATGAATTCCTATAAGATATTCTTAATTCACCTGTAATGGATCCATCGTGATCCATTGTGTTACAGATCAATTTCTAACTCCACCACCCACCATACTTTTATCACCCCTTGTAAGGTTATGCATACCTTAATCTACTTCAGTCAATCATATTCTGCACCATTATTCATCCCAACTCTCTAGGGTCTTCGAGCTAAACAACAGATAAAGATCAAGGACATAGACATAACATAAAAATCATCAGGAAACTAGACGTACTACTTCTCAGATCACAGCATTCTACGAGAGGCAATGGAGACAAAAACTAGATACCTTTGTATAACATCGATGTAGGAAATAAAGAATCCATTCCGCAGTTAAATTTTTATGTATAAACAATATTTATTTACAACAATTACCGCCCAAGATCCTATCTTTACCCATCGCATTAAAGCAACATCACAGTTGAGTCCAAATCTGTATTTTTTTCCCCATTCAACATGCCGAACCCAAACTCACTGCAACTTTCCCACGCCTCACCAGCTTCTTCACAGAGAAACACAAGCAATTGGACATGGCTATCAAACTCAACACCCCATAAACAAAATCGAAGGCCGGGTCGTCCTCACTCGCCGACTCTTCCCAATTCGCCCCTCCTCCATCTCCGCCAAAATTCCATCCTTTACCCCCTCCGCCCCTAAACCCACCATCGCAACCTCCGAAATCCCCAAAATACCCCTCCCCATCCAGAAAATTCCCTCCAAATCCCCAAAAATCGTCCCCCTTCTCGTCTTCATCGCAACTCATCGTCTTTCGCTTCACGCGCCGCGCTTTACGCAGACGAGGCTTCGATATGGTTTTCGTGGGAGGGGAGCCCGCCGCGACGATGCAAAACGGCGAGGCTTGTGCTTGCAGTTGTTGATCCGAATCGGAAACGGATCGAACGTTGTTGTGCGGGCGATTGAGGACCAAGTTCGCGAAGGCTAGCGACTGCGTAGAACATGCGATCGATGAGATAGCATCTGGGATTATAGATATCTCCATCGCGAATTTGGGGACGAAAGACGATTAGAATCAAAGCTTCTTGCGATTGGGGACAGACAACTTAGGGAAGAAGATTTCGAGATTCTGCTTCGTTAATATCCGAATTTGATGAAATGAAAGTCGCTTATGAAAATTGTGGTTGGAAAAATTCCCCGAAAGCGCGCCACGTTGCGTGTTGGGCTTTTCTTGCGTTGCTTGCTGGGCCTGTCTACTAATTTGACCATCTAAAACTATAATAAAATAATCATAAATCATAAAATATATATCACACTTCACTGTATCAACCTTTTCATGTAACTACATATCCAGAATCCAACAACTCATCTTCGAGCTGTTTAATCAGCAATTCCATCATTTTCTTGTACATTGGCATGTAATGATCGTTAATCATAGTCCTCGACAATCGAAGCTTTGCGTACAGTTCCCTCGACGTCTCATAAATGGCAACTTTCGGCTCGAAATGCTCGCCCTCATTCTGTTCGCTCGGCTCCGTCGAAGGCGCATCAGTAGTGACGATATGCATTATTCTGCCCGGCGGATAAAACCTAAGATTATCCGAAACGTCGGACGAAGAAACGGGCGTTTGACGTTCCACTGCTTCAGAATATGCTTTTTCTTCCTCAATTATTTCACCTACAGCAGTTTCTTCTTCTTCTTCTTCTTCTATGAACTGCTCATCAACATCATTCTCAGATCTCTGAAGTTGCTTCTCCAATTCGTACAACAGTTCTCCTTGAGTTACTTCCTCCATAGTAGAAGATGTGGCTGCGGTGATGTCTTCCCCATCAGTCTCGTCAAGGCCAGACTCGCTTCCACTTGACGAGCAGTATTCTGAAGCTTTTTTCGAGTCGGGAGATTTGTGGGCTACTACTTCGGTGACTAAAGATTCGTTTGTCATCTCTATTATAAGGGGAGATGCGGTCAAATCGTCTGTAGTAGTAATAGAAGACGAAGGGGCGTTGGTACGACGGCGAGGGCCCATACATGTCCACGATGATATAGAAGTGCGGGTTCTAACAACTGCCTGGGCTACATCTTGTGCACGTTTTATTACAACCTGCAATGCATCATCTCAGAAGAAAACAACCAACTAAAGGAAGGAGACCAAAACGAAAAAAAGTTTAAGCTACTGAGCTGCCTTTTAATGACCAAGCGCTGACTAATATTGGATTACCTGAGTGCTGCTGGAGACTGGTCGTAGAAGTGCTCGTGCTCCAACAACCTTAGCTTTTGCTTCTGATATAGATGGTAGATGAGAGCCAACAGTAGTGGCCGAACGATAAAGGGCGTTTAAAATGAAGTTCCGCTCAACTTGATCACGGAGATCATTTATCCAAGAAGACGCAGTGACCTACAATAATGTTTGGGAGGTTCTCACAGTTGATGGCTAGATATCTTTAACGTAGATGCTTTAAAATTCAAGCGAAAAATATCAAACCTCTGAACGGAGATCGTCTATAGAGGCAGTTGAGAAAGTTGGAACCAGATCAGAACCATTGACTACTGTGGTAATGAAGTGCTTGCCTGATTCCGCCAACTCCCAGGTCATGCATGCAGCTGCAGGAGAAAAAGTTTGGAGATGAGAAAACTCGGTAAGATCGACATGTGTGTTAGGTAGAAAGCTTTCTGTAGATCTGAGAGCACCTGGCGCAAAAGTAACGCACGTGCTAGCATATAGTTCTTTTTGTTCACGGAGTATGTATGTCAGCAGTGCAGCTGTACCACCACCAAGTGAATGCCCAACAATCTAATATAACAATATTGTTTTCGTGTTAAAGTACAAAAAAATCATAAACAGGAAGGGAGCATGTATGTTCAATGTTCCAGTTTCAGCAATCATACAATATCTATTCTATGCTGGTAGGAACAGACATTGAAACAGAAAGAGAAAAGCATCCGAAGGGACACAAGTTAAGGCCATCAGTCGGGTCTTACCTTCACCTCGTATTCAGGATTTTGTTCGAGAGCCTTGAGCAAATATGGCACACTGAGTTTTGCAATCCACCGAGCAGCAGCAACCATCCCACAGTGCGCATATCCCAGAACCAGATTGCTTAGACCACCATGATCCAGAACGGAATGGTGAAAAGGGACGACTGCACCAGTAGCTGCAGTAAGGGTATCTTTAATGCTGTGAGTACCACGAATCAACAGAAGGAAGCATTTCGAGTTTTCATCACGTAAGATTGTGAAGGCAGGCTTCAAAAGCTGGCAAGAAAGTTTCAGTTAGGAAAAAACATCAGCAGAGACAATAAAATACAGATGTATTCTTGCATTCACGTACCCCTGCTTTGGGCTTCTGAAGGAGGACGTGCTCTTCAGAATATCCTGTGGATTCTAAAAATACTGGGAATGGTTTCTTCGAGAAGAGCATGCAGAATGTTAGCAATCTCAAGTAGTAATACAATTGGGCAATAATATCAGCGCCTTTGAGTTGCACGGAATTGTCTCCGGCATATACACTTGCAACTTGTAAATCTCCCTGCAGAACATGAAAAGAATATAAGAATCCCAAGTGAAATGTACTAAGAATTCTATAATTTCCTTTAAAAAAAAAGGCAAACCACAAGAAAAGACACTTAAAATCCATATTGCATAAACATGTACACCAGGTCAAATAATTTCGGCAAAACTAGAATTGCAGAAGCTAATTAACTACACTAACATGACGCACAAGATTAAAAGGCACTAATATGTGAAGACCGATCAATCCCTTCAAAACAGCTGCATCAAGGTAAGCTACCACGATTTCTTCATTACTCATCATAGAACTACATAACAAGTCAATAGTAATTACAATGACGGTGACTGCTAAATCGAACTAAAGAGACAAATTATAGGATGGTCTATGGACACATGAAAGAAATCACCACATTTTTTCCCGTTCACAAAAGCCTAAATCTTGACTTCGTTTGAACCAACCCACAGCAATTGTATGATCAAACACTGAAATGAGCTACGGATTTAGGAGCACGGTGAGAAACTAACGAAACATCTGTACAACGGAACACCGAAAAACTTTCACTCGACACAATCAACATAAACACAGAGATGTGTTGTACTCACTAACCTGCCTACGGATGAAATAATTTATACCAAACGCCAAATCACCAATCGGCCACTTGCCAAGCGTCTCAGAGTAGGCAAACCTCAACGTCTCCGAAAGCGTCGACATCGTCTCCATCCACGTCGAGGGTGCCTGTGCTGGCCTCCGCGATAATCTCTGCTTCTTATTCTTCTTCTTTTTCTTCGAAATCGATCTCGAGCCACCTCCCCCTTCAGTCGTGTCTTCTTCATCCTCCGCCGGCGAGATCCGGCGGACGACAACGTAATACATGAGCGCCACCGCTCCGGCCGCCGTTGCCATTGTCGTAGCAGCCATCGGCACTTTACTACTCGATCCACAAAATCGCCCAACAAAAAAAAACAATCCCAATCAATATACGATGGTTATCCTAAAACTTCCGTGCATTTCGACGATGGAATTGGATACCAATCCTACTTAATTATGCTTGGATTTGATCCTTGAATTATGCGTGTGGCATTAATGGTTGTGTGCGTAAAGAGAACCAAAGTGGTTGAAGAGAGGTTGAACAGAAGCAGAGAGAGCAAAGGTCTACTATAGATATTGCCTCAACGACGAAAATAACCTCGCTTCCTCATATAAAAAACTCGTGGGTAAGAATATGCCAAATATCCACGTGTCATGAGGCTAAAATGGTCAATTTGCGTTTGCTTTCCTCAAAGAACCGCGAGGCATTATTACAACTTACGTGGTGGTGATTAGGGGTGGTTCGGTACGGTATACCAAACCAAAACTGTGATACCGTATACCGTACTGAAATTTCGGTATCCAAAAAAATCATACCAATACCATACCAAAATTTTGGTATACCTTAAATTTCGATACGGTTACCGAAATTTCGGTATGGTATCGGTATCATACCTTCTATACCATTCACACGGAGGGTTTTTTACCATGCATGTCTCGTAACTCGTTAATTCGATGTGTTGGAATTTTTAATCAATTCAAGCTCCTTAGGCCCCAATAAGATAGATTATTAATACCAAAATTTTCAAAATAAAAAGATTTTTAACCTTAAATAACTTACATATTTTAGCCAGTCTCTTAGTAAGACAAAAAACTTTACATAACCACAAAATACTTTATATACAGATTAATTAGAACGAAGCGGCTATATTTAAAAAATTAGTGAAGATTAACAAAAAGTAATTGCATTGCATCTTCACTCTTTCAAAATAATTAAAAAAAGACAAAAATTAAACGTTACTTGAGTTACATAAGTAAAGTATGGTGGGCCTAATATTAGAAAGTTGTGTATAAGTTAATAATTTATTGGCTAAATAAGTTTGAGAAGATCCTTAATTTTTCATTTTATATTTTTTGAAATAATATTATATATATAGGTGTGTGTATATATATATAAAATATATTAAAAAATTTTAGTATTTCGGTATTTCGGTATAATCGGTATACCTTATTTTAAAATTTTCATACCATTACCGTACCGAAAATTTTCGGTACGGTATCATACCTTACCAAAAACTTCGGTATACCAAAATTTTCGATATTTTCGATACGATTCGATACGATAAGGACGGCATTTCGGTATTTTTTCCCAGCCCTAGTGGTGATATCTGGCGCGTGACGGCTTTGAGAACTGATTTAGACATAAATTTCTAATTTTTCGCAATAAAAATTTTACTTTTTTCCTAACCAATTAATAAATTATTGGACTCTAGGATTGGTGGGGCGCGCCAGGCCCGTGCTTTAGTGCAACGCATGGGCGACACTCGAAGGCCCAGATAGCAAGCTATCTTAATGGGCCTTCCCCCTAAAAAAATTGATTTAATATCATGTGGGCCGATGGCCCACGTATCAGATATTAAACTGATAAGAACAGATACTACACTTGATCTTAGCCAAAAGGCCGAGAAAGGTATGCTTAGAAAATTGTTTGGGCTGCCTTATTTATAGCTTGTGTGGTCCTCTTTTCATCCATGCTTAATCGGTGTGGGAATTGGGAAATATTACAAGATCTGAGTTATTACCACCTTCTAGAAGATAGGCAAACAGAAACCCTTCCAACTCTTTAATGCCCGCACACATCAAAAGGGTGTTTTCGGCTTATATTTCTTTGGCGAAATTATGATCAAGTCATAATGCGATTGCATTGAAGCTGTGAAGCAGTGAGTAGTGATTGCTTAGAAACATTGTCTGGTTTTTTTTGAAGACATCTTTCAATTCAAATGTACCCCAGCCTGGAAAGATGGATTTTGATTTCGGTCCGCGACGCAAATCTACAAGAATATTATGTGATGGATAATCTTGTCGATTAGTGAAGTTTTTCTTTTTCCCCAAACGAAGTCGATTGATTAATTTAGTTCTATAATGTTAACCAATAATTGACGACACATAATTAAATGTTAAAAAGAAAATGTTGACATATGGGCGTGTCATGTTTGTGAGTTGTGACTTGTAAGTGAAGGGAGAGTTCTCAAAGAAGCAAGAGCAACTTCATTTTATCATCCCTCTCTCTCTCTCTCTCTCTTTCTCTCTCTCTCTCTGTCAAAATGGCGAGAAGCCATCAAAAGAAGCTCAAGTTATCGTTGCTGCTGGTGACGACTATGCTAGCAATAGCTCCATCAAGAGACGGCGGAGGAATTCTAACTACAGCCGAGGAAGGCAGCAGTCGCCGATGGGAAGGATCCAAGTACCAAATAGAATGCACCATGTGCTCGGCTTGCGACAACCCTTGCAACGCCCCATCACCGCCGCCGCCGCCGACGCCCTCCTCCGCCTACTGCCCACCGCCACCAAACAGCTACTACTACAATTCCCCACCGCCGCCGCCGCCAACCCCAACTTATTACGCTTACTACCCTCCACCGCCTCCCAACGGAGGCAGCGGCGGCGGCGGAGGAGGAGGCTACTACAAACCGCCGCCGTCGCCTCCAGCCTTCACCGGACCGGCACCACCGCCGCCGAACCCAATCGTGCCTTATTTCCCTTATTACTACTACAACCCTCCGCCGGCGTCCTCATCGTCTAGATTACAGCTCAAGAAAATTAGCCAGTCTTTCTCTGTCATGATTATTGCTCTGTACTTCTTTTATATCTCTTTGTAGGTCATTCTTTTTTCTTTCTTTTTTTACATCCATGGACACGAATGAATTATCTTTCTTTCCTCTTTTTCGAACTTTTTCTTTTCTTTAATGTGGAGATAAAATGTGTCAGGTTCACAGCCTGCGCTGAGGTGTTGATCATCATTACTCCAGCCTTGAGGTTTGGACAATTTTTCTGAATTCCCAGAATTGCCCTCGATGTTCATAAAAATCACGTTAGCCTATTACATTACAACCCCTTCCACTTCATTCCCATTCTGTATGTGTAAACTTGTGTATGGTTCCTCGTGATGTTGGAGCCTTGTAATGATTTAGCGTTGGATGAAAGTATACTATTCCTTCCCAAAAGGAAAAAGACTCGACCTTTAGAAAAGCGAGGAAAAAAAAAGTGAATTTTAAAGTTGCCACCTTTGGATCAAGAATCCTCTCTATACTATAGTATAGCAGTGCTCAATTGATCAATAACCGAGTGTGATGGGCGTTTGTATGTGACTGAAAGAACGTGGCCATTAGCTGGAAAGGAAACGTATCAACATATATAGGAGGGTGGGATCCATTGAAATATGGCAAAATCGTATCAAAACTAAGTGCTTTTTTACTGTATACTTTGTCAAAGAGTGCTTTTACCGAGACAATAAATCACATTTTCGGTGCCAGATGTCTTCTGCGAGCGAGTCTTTCAATTCAATTACATGTATCGTTTCGTCTGTGTTACGCTTTCCATGGGCAGAGATACAAATAGCAATTCAGTTGGTAAATCGCATGCACAGTTGACATTCTCTATGAGTTGTGATGTTCCCATTCTTGCAACTTGCAAATTACATAAGAGAGCAATTACTTCATCCCTAAAATCCATCACTAATACGATAACCGACAAAAGTAACTACCACAAGTCCGAGGCAACAAAGTGGGATCAGATCAGTAAAGATTGGACCTTTTGAGGCAAACTAAGAGACTCCATCTAAAACATAGAGCACCGACCACGAAACTAGTTGACCCTTCATTGAATAGTGAAGATATAAATGCTTCGGAATCAGAAAAATGAAAGCTTGTTTGTCCCAATTCCCAAGCTCGTACGTAAATAGCGCACGTGCCACGGACCATGCGACTATTCAATGTCATTTCACCACGCATGAAATGGAGAAGTGACACTCTTTAATGGGTATAGTATATAGCTAGATGAACAACGATAATATATTCCTGTCATTTCTTGTAACATCCTAAATACAAAAGTTGCTTTGGTTCTTATCTTCAGATTCTGCAAAATCTTATGACACAACCCTTTTGATAGTCAATGATATTTGCTTGCACAATTGAAGATATTTGCTAGGAGCTGCTGAGACCTTTTTCCGCTAAGGAAAAAAAGACTTCAAATGTTTTGCATATGCAACAGTATTTTCTTACTGTTAAGTGTCTTTTAGGGTTTTTGTAATGAGATTGGTTGGATTTCCATGAAAAGCGAGAGCACCATTTTTCAAATTGAGAAGATAAGAGTTTGAAGCAACTACGAGTCTTGATGGATGAAGGACGATCAGTGGCTAAGGTTTTTTCAACCTTAAAAAGTCACATATCTCTCTCAAGCTATTAATTATTCCTCGGATTAAATTAGGCCTTTCACCGCCAGTCTTTGTCTCCGTTCATTGCGTAAATGCGTCCTATATTGAAGCAATGAAATGTCTTCTCTTGTATATCGATGCTAACAAAGACACACACACACACACGCTACGCCTGAAATCACGTGCTTTCCGCTATAAACTCAGAATCACGCATTAGTGGGACAACTTTGGTGTGCTTTTCACAAAGCGTGGGGCCCATAAACGGAGATGGCGGCAAGGGATTGGACGTCGACTTGCATCTATGAGTTTTTTATGCATCTATTCTTGTAACGTATTATTATTATCGAGATATGATCGTTTCCGATCAGAGGCTAGAGAAGAGCATAATAAAGTTCCGATCTTTTTCTTTGTTTTGTTTTTTGGCTTTAGTTTTCTTGATATATATATTATTCTTCATCAGATACGATGATATAGGTCCTACACTCAAGTTTCATGTGTTTGGTTTTGACATGACTTGAAGAAAAATGTAAAAGCAAGCCATGCTCTTCTACTATTGAGTGGCAAAAAGCGTTTCCTTCACTTCAATGTTCTTCAATTCTTTTCCTCGTTTCATTTTCGGACGGAAACAACATAACACAATAGCAATAAAAACATTATCTACAAAACACAGACTTACATAACACACGGCACAATCCAACTTCAGATCTGAGTTCATCGATGTCGTGATATTACACAGCTCGTAAATCATAGTATATATAAGCGAGACTATAGAACACAAACCTCCAAACATTTCAGAGCCTACTACTCATCTTCTTCTTCGCGGCCCCCATCTCCTTCGCCTTAGCCCTCAAAACATGCTTCTGTATCTTCCCCGTCGCCGTCTTCGGCAACGGCCCAAAAACCACCGACTTAGGAACCCAATACGCCGGCATTTTCTCCCTGCAAAACCTCATAATCTCCTCCGCCAAAATCCCATCATCCTCCTCGGGCCCGCCCGCCTCGGGCTTCAGCGTAACGAAAGCGCACGGCGACTCCCCCCACCGCTCGTCGGGCCGGGCCACGACCGAAACCTCAAAAACCTTGGGATGCTGATAGAGCACGTTCTCCACCTCCACGCTGCTTATGTTCTCCCCGCCCGAGATAATAATGTCCTTCGATCGATCCTTAACCTCCACGTAACCGTCGGGGTGCTTCACCCCCAAATCGCCCGAGTGGAACCACCCGCCCGCAAACGCCTCTCGGTTCGCCTCGGGATTCTTCAGGTACCCCTTCATCACCGCGTTTCCCCTGAAGACAATCTCCCCGACCGTCTTCCCGTCGGCCCGAACGGGCCCCATGGTCTTCGGGTCGACGACCTCCAACCCCTCGAGGGCGGTGTAGCGGACCCCTTGCCGGGCGTTGAGGCGGGCCCGCTCGACGGGCGGGAGAGAGTCCCACTCGGGCTTCCACGCGCATATCGTCGAGGGCCCGAACGTCTCGGAGAGCCCGTAGGTGTGCGCCACTCTGAAGCCGCGCTCGGACATGGCGAGGAGGATCGAGGGCGGCGGGGCCGCCCCGGCCGTCATGACGTGGACGGTTCGGGGGAGGGGCGAGAGTGTTTCCTCCTTGGGCGCGTTCACCAGTGCGTTGAGGACGACGGGCGCCGCGCAGAAGTGGGTCACGCCGAGGTCGGCTATTGCGGAGTACACGCCCTTCGCCGTGACCTATGGAAGCAGACGTAAAATGCAAAATACAGTACGTATCTTCTCCAATGAGACTGAAGTTTAACATTGTCATTGCGTTGACGATCAGTGTTATTCCATTTTTAGACAGGAAACGAACCTGTCTGAGGCATACGTTCGTGCCGCAGAGGGCGGCGAGTGTCCAAGTGAAGCACCAACCGTTGCAGTGGAACATAGGCAGTGTCCAAAGGTAGACGGCGCCCTCGGGCATGTTCCATACCACGACGTTGCTAGTAGCCATTAGGTAGGCCCCGCGGTGGTGCAGCACGACCCCCTTCGGACTAGCCGTGGTGCCAGAGGTGTAGCCGAGGGCGATGCTGTGCCACTCGTCCTGGGGCGGTTTCCACTCGAATTGCGGGTCGCCCGTTTCGAGGAACGACTCGTACTCGACCGCCCCGCTCTGGATGGCCCGACGGAGCACTTTCGGGTCGCAGCTTGCGTCTCCTATGACGACTAGGGTTGGAATTTTGAACTTGCCTTTGCTCTTCTCCGACAGTATTTTGAGGGACTCTTCGGCTAAGGAAAAGAATTCTTGGTCGGCCATTATTAGGGAGGCTTGACAGTGGCCGAGGAGGAAGGCGATGGTCTCCGCGTTTAGGCGGACGTTCACCGCGTTTAAGACGGCGCCCGACATTGGGACGCCGAAGTGGGCTTCGTACATTGCCGGGACGTTTGGGGCGATCACTGCGACCTGTAATAATTATGAGTTTCGCCATTGTTAGAACTTTTTTTTTCAATCCGCCAATGTTAGAATTAAAAGGTTCGAATTTGGCCAATTGCATGAAATCCTTAAAAATCGATGAATCTTATGCCTTAGCATTGTTCTACTCTTTGCTGCTACTTGTGTTTCGGCCCACATGATTTAAGCTCAGATCATTCATGGTAGAGTTCGAATATTACGTATCGAAGTGATAAAAAGTCGCATTAAGTTCTTATAGAAAGGGACCGAAGTTGGAATAATGCCATGAGAATTACGAGGACAGCTGAGTTCGACCAAGTTAGAGAAAGTATGCGTAGAAGCCACTCAGTTTATTGACATCTTATCTTTTATTACATGGCACTAGCTTGCTACCCATCCATTCCCAATTGATATAAGCCAAGAAAAAGGATCAGATATAGTAGGAGCAAAGACAAATTCGAGAAAACGATAATGGCGAGCAACTCAGGGACAATCCATGCATCATATGAAACACATAAAATCCTCAATTAAGGATGCAAAAAAAAAAACAAGAGAGGATGTAATTGTGCAGGAAAAGATTGCTGAAGCAATTACCAGGGAAACTCTTTCAGGTTCTTTAAACCAAAACAACATACTAAATGGGATGAAGTCCATCCCATCCCTTAGATTGGAGCAGCTGTCTCAAATTACACCCCACTAAATATTTTCTGTAATAGATGTGACTAAACCATAAGTATTTCGGTTCTAACAATAAAAGCAAAGCTAGCCTCATTCGTTCACTAACTACAGCATATGGTACCCAGATTGAATCCTTAACACTGTTACGTCCTAAGGATTCACTCGCATATATTTGAAGAGAAAATAGAGACCTCTTATTACTTCATCAGCTACCAACTCAGCGTACCAAGAAAACGCACAAACGACACGAATCAGTGAGTCCTCAAATGAAGTAGCAATAACTGCCATATAGCTAGCAGCAGCTAAAACGAAATACGCGATTTTTTCATAAAAGATCGCCATCGTCGTTATAATTAAATTTTATTAACAAAATTAGAACTCACGGTGCTGCCAAAGGTGACACCCAGCCTAGTGAGGGCAGACGCCATCTGACGGCATCGACGGTAGGTCTGCTGCCACGTGTACGAAACGGCGCCGTGGATCACCGATTTTCGGGCCGGGTGAACCAACGCCGCGCGTTCCAAAACCCAGAGCGGGGTCAACGCCGTGTAGTTGGCGGCGTTCTTGGGCAAGTCGTCGATGTCTCTCTCCGCCGCCGCCGCACCTCCACGACCCATCTTAAAGAGATTCATTCTTTTTTTTTGTTCTCTCCTCTCCAAAGTCTACTCTATATAATCTCGTCAGTGAATCGCATATTTGGATCAGCGCATATGGACGTTTATATATATGCTTTCAGAAATCAATAAAAAGAGAATAAAAAGAAAAAATGGAAACGCCTGTTCGCTTATTTATGTATTAAAGATTGGTTTTCTCGACGGTTTTTATGTATACAAATCGTATACAAATTCTCCTTTTCAAATTTCTCAAGACTCACCATTCCTTACATCACTTAACTATTGATACACATACGATGTTTACTTGCAGTTTCATGTACATAACCATTATTACAAAGAAAGACAAATGCCAAATGCATAAGCAACACCTCAACTATAAAACCAACAAGCCACAAAACACAGCAGAGAGCCAAATTTCATCTGTACAAAATAACAACAAGAAAGCAAAGGGCTATATGCCTCCTTCGCTTAGTTGATGTACTGAGAGAGCCATCTAAAGCCCTCACCATATCCCATCTTACGAACGATGCTGCACATAAAAACCTCGATAGGCCTCACGTTTGTATCAGCTAAGCTGACCTTACCTTTGCCAGTGGTGACACCAGCCAAGCCCATGTAGTAACGAAGCTCGTCCTCAGAAGCAGCGTACGGTATGTCGATCTTATTACCGAGGATTAGAAAGGGTACGTTCGATAAGGATTCGTCCGAAAGGAGTGCGTCTAGTTCTCTCTTCGATTCTGCGAATCTTTCCTTGTCGTAGGCATCGACGAGATATACCACAGCATCTACCTGTACCGTGATCATAATAAGTATGGAAAGATTGAACTATTATGACTCTCAAAAGCAAGAATATGTGGACAAGCAACTAGTGGATCAAGAAAAAGAAGTCTAATGTAATTTTTAGACCAACGCAATTGCTTGCCTTAGCATAGTAGTCCTTCCACACTCTTCTGGCGATCTGATGGCCACCCAAGTCAAAGGCTTTGAATTTGATTTTCCCTATGCTCAGTTCCTCTGATGTTGGATACTGCGTCGGCTGATGCTGAACAAGCCTCTGAGTACAGAAAAAAATTCACTAGTAACGCATCAAAACCAAAATCTCAAAGCAAGACCTAAACGGAAAACGATTGAAACAAAAAGATGCAATCTTTGCTAATAAAAAAGGTAAGTAAAAGATCTGAACAGGGCCAATCTTTGCGCGGAGCTAACACAAAACCCATATAAAAAAAATTGAACTTTAGCGTTTGACAGCAGAAGAACACCTAAAGCTAAGCATAACCATCGTCGATAAACGGGGAAACTGTTGGGGGGAGATTAAGACCTCATCTTTCAACATGTGAAGTAAGGTGGTCTTTCCAGCGTTGTCGAGGCCCAAAAACAAAATCTTGGCCTCCTTCTGATACAATCCAAGAGACGCTAATATTCCATAAAACCAGTCCAAGAGAAACATGTTTCCGGAAAAAGAACTACAAGGCGGAAGCAGCGATTGGGGAGCTCTTGGTAAATGTAATAGAACGAACGAGAAGACAGACGGGGGCACGAATGCTAAGATGGTTTCTGCCGATTCACCGGGTAACGGATAAACCGGTGAAGATTTGCTGATCTGGACCCTGATTACCCGGTTAGCGCTTGAGCTATGGAGAAGGTGTGAGACAGTGATTGGATGAAGAGCGTCATCAGACACTACACCAGCACAGTCGTGGTGTCGGGAAAGTGATTGATTAGAGAGTGAAGGCTGTCATAAATCATAATAATTTAGATGGGCCCAAGCCCAGTTGTATCGAATAAAGCCCAAACTAGCAAAACTGACCGAATGCAACTCTCATAAAATAAAGAAAACCCTTCGAACGTCACTCGTCCTCTCTGAACTGAAGCATAGCTAAGGATCTGCGAAGAGTAGAAAAAAAATGGCGAAATCGAAGAACCACACGGCGCACAACCAATCGCACAAGGCACACAAGAATGGAATCAAGAAGCCCAAACGACACCGTAACATCTCCACCAAAGGGGTATAAGGCTTCTATCTCTCTCTTTTTAATTTCAATGATGCGTATGTTTGTCCCTTGTGTGTTGTCTCGACTATGATTTGTGACTTTGTTATCGTTTTTTATTACCGCGTTAGATGGATCCCAAGTTCTTAAGGAACCAAAGGTATGCGAGGAAGCATAACAATAAGAGTGGAGAAGAGGCAAACGAAGAATAATAGTTGGTGGTTGCTCTCCAGTTTCATATTTGTAGGAAAGTTATTGAGGGATTGTGATTTCTGTTCTGTTAGAAGGTAATGTTAGTTTTGGTTCTTGGGTAAGAAGTCAATCGTCAAATGTGTAAAATCTTGATTTCTCGTTTGATTGCTTGAAATTCAATCAACTCATACTTGAGGATTGCTCATTATCTATCAAAGAAGATCTAAATACATGAAATAATAGCTCTCTTCTCTTATACAAAACAATGGCTGTAAAGTAAATCTCTTCTTGCCTGATACTGGGGAATCCCTACACGGCAATGGGTTCATCAACTCGCCTTGTTGTTTCGAGTTGCAACTAAGTACATAAAAAAGGAAGTAGTTAGGGAGGTAAGATGAGATGTGTAACATTTAAATTTGACCATCAAACAACTCATAAGCTCACCTTAGCCGATTTGTACAGCTCGTCAAGAACTTCAGACAGGGTTGGATGTGCGTGGACAGCGAACTTAATGTCCTGAGGGTTTGAGGTTACAACTTAGTTCGAGTGCAACATAATGTTTCGTAAGATAGAAAGGCTTTCATTAATTAATAATAGTATTACACATGCCTGAAGCCGTGTGCCGAGTGCCATGGCGTTAGATGCTTCGTGGATGAGGTCAGCTGCATGCATCCCCAGAATGTGAACTCCGAGTATCTCACCAGTGTCGGCTCTGTATATCAACTGCAAGAGAAAACGACTGTATAAGTTGTTTATTGAGCTGCTTATCGACGAGGGCTCGATGGGCAAGAGGTAAAAAATGTTAAGTGTTTAGTAACGGCAAGATTCGAAGGTGTAAGATTATGACCTTTGCAAGTCCTTCCCCTTCGTTTTCAGCCAAGGCCTTGGTGTTCGCCTTGAAGCTCGTCTTAGCTATGCTTATTTCAAACCCCTCCTTTTTGGCTTTCTCCCTCGCTTGTGGCTGGTAATGTAATAACGAAGTATATGAACAGCAGTTTGAGTACCACCCAAAGTTTTCATTTCTTTTTCTCAAATAGTTACCTCAGTCAGCCCAACCATACTGATTTCGGGATGAGTGAAGCAAGCTGCTGGTATGCAGGAATGGTTAAGAACGTGATCTTTACCAGTGAGCTGTTCAACAACTGCACGCAAGCGAGAGCATAGGACTGGACTTACCATAAAGATTAAACATCGAATATGATGCCAGATAAAACTACTGACCGGAAATTCCCTGAGCACTTGCTGCATGAGCGAGCATCAGTTTACCATTGGCATCGCCGATACAATACAAGTGTGGAACCTGGCGATACGTTTAGATCCATGGAAAAGGTTTCGTAAAGAAATTGTGGTATGCAAGAAGGGACATTACCAGATTTCCATCTGCATCAATTACCCTCATGCGCTCGTCTACCGGGACGAAACCTCGTTGTGTCTCCACATTTATCTGAAAGCAGAACGAATCTTGTCATAGATGTCACTTAAGGGTCTATCTCCAGCCTCACTTTCCCTATGAAGGAGCTCGTATTTGTTCATATGTCAATTGAGGAGCCAAAATTTATCAAACGTACTTACATTTTCTAGTCCCAAGCCCCTCGTGAAGGGAGCTCTCCCAGTCGCAATTAATGCTGCGTCAACCTACGGTGGAAACAAGGTGTATTTTTTTAAGCTGAAACACTGAAAGGCAAATGGAGGAAGTTACAGAAGAGTTGAGTTGCCTCTAATGTATCCTTGTGTTCTTTCGTCTTAGCATCAGTTAGCTCAATGGTGACTGGCTTCCCATCTTTTGCAGGAGTTATCTAAAAGGTATCAGAAAGTAATGGTTGAAAAGCTAGGTACAAAATCTTAAACCATAAAAATTGAGTACCTTGGTTGCAAAGACGCCTGTGTAATAATCGATTTTCCGTGGATTTATCAGGACCCTTTGAGCTAATTTGCTTATCTCGGGATCAAACCCGGGCATCAGTTGATCCAAAGCTTCAATGAACGTAACCTATATCATTGTTCAATTATCTGTTTTGTAGTGCATTATTCAGGAAAAAGAAGGGAAGCGCTTATGCCAAAGAACTTTACCTCACTACCAAGAGCTGTATAAACATCACTAAACTCAAGGCCTATGTACCCGCTTCCAACTATGGCAACCCAATCTGGCACGAATTCCAATTTCAGGGCATGATCGCTGGTAATAACCGTCTTTCCTGCAGGTTAGTATTTGAAGCCATCAACAACGCGCAAATCATATGATGGGATATTAAGCTTTATTCATCTTAGTGAGCATATTTATGAAATAGAGATCTCGGATGGAATGTCCGTCAATAACTCGGTAAGGAATGTTTAAATGACATAAGAATTTTACAACCCATCGTTTGAAGAATATGTTACCATCGACTTCAATTCCTTTAGGAACAAAAGGGACTGAACCAGTTGCAATAACTACGTCTTTCGCAGAAACCTCTTTGTCCTGGGAATCGACTTTTCCGTATCTAACCTTCTGAGGACCCTGAAATTATTACAGCCAAAAAAGTTTGTGAAAACAAGAATACGACGAAATGAAAATATCTCATTCAAGACGATTGAGAGCTCACCGCAATCGTGCCGAACCCTGTCAAGATATCCACCCCAAGTGCTTTCAACGAATTGGTCAGATTACCACGTATTTTCAGCGCGAGGTTATTAGCATGGTCAGCAACTGCTTGCCGATCATACCCAGCAGCTGCTACCTACAATCGGCAATGAAAGTGAAGATAACAAAGTAACTGAAGGAAGTAAAAGTAGAGGCAATGTAAGATCAAGAACCTGCAAACCCAAAGCCTTCATGTGATGCTCGTCCTGAAGCTCACGCATCCTACCACTTACTGCTAGAAGGGCTTTAGAAGGAACGCAGCCCCTATTCACACACGTTCCTCCCATCACATCTCCCTCAATTATAGCAGTTTTAAGTCCCTGAAGAGATTGGAGCACTAATCCTTGTTCAGTTTCACGATAAATAGAGAGTGAATCGTATTATTGCAAAAGCGCACAATAGATCAGCATCTCATACTTTCTCGACGGCATGCAGCGCAGCTCCGTGGCCTCCAACTCCAGCCCCAATAATGACTAGATCGTAGTCAAACGACGTCGCCTCTGCAAAACCTCCGTTGGCCGAAGCTGAAACGACGAAGAGCCTCCTCCTTCGGCAGTCAATCGAATTAGTGGATGCAATACCGACGCTGCGGGGGCGGCGATTGCAGAAACGCGGCGACGCATCTCTTCGGCGGCCGCACGGCAGAAGGTTTGAGCATGCGACGGAGGAAAGCGAAGTGGCCGCCTGCATTGCGTAAGCGGTAACTGTAATGCAGAACAAAAATTTCGAATGTCTTCTCTGTTTTTGCCCGAAATAATTGAGGTTTTGCGACAGGTGGAAGGATAAACCCCGACCTGATGCTGACGTGGCGGATTTGGTCGTTTATTGACGTGGCGGATTGACGTCATTTTGCACGCTGTTCCAAACTCAGCTATGGAATTGCAAACGAATATGCAAATAGATCCTTATATTTATCTAAATACTTCGCGTGGGCCTCTTATCGGCCCAACAGTCCAACATAAGATTTCTTGAATATAGCTTATGGGCTGAAATAAGGGCCAGTCTTAAACGACGTCGTTCGCTTAGGACGAACCTCTTCAGCGACTATCACCTACTTTACTTCAGACTGGTAATGAGATGACGTGTCACGCGCGCTGATATATTATCCCCCCCTCGCATCCCAAAATTCACGTCACGGAGAAATTGCGTCCCTTCGTCGTCTTCGCAGTCGGGTCAGCGAAGCTCTGTAGGAAGAGAAACCCCTAATGGCGGAAGACAAGTACAATCGGAAGAATCCGTCCGTGAAGAGGATCCTGCAAGAGCTGAAAGAGATGCAATCCAATCCTTGTGATGATTTTATGAGCCTTCCCCTTGAGGTGTGTCAATTGGGTCCGGCTCTTTCTTTTTTCTTCCTCATTTTCCTGTTTTCCTTCCATTCAATTGAGGGATTTTTGTTGAGGTGGTAATATATAAGGTATATTGCCTCTCAAAGGTGCAGTGATACTTAAAAAATTAGCCGTGATGCGTACTGAATAATGCAGTTGTGAATTACCTTATCTCAATAAGCTAGCTTGTGAAGTTTGTTTCGTAAATTGTCCTTCAGGAGAATATATTTGAATGGCAATTCGCCATTAGGGGGCCAAGTGAAACTGAGTTCGAAGGAGGAATATATCATGGCAGAATTCAGCTTCCTGCAGAATATCCTTTGAAGCCACCATCGTTTATGTTGTTGACAGTATGCATACTAGTACCACATCCATGACTACCATGTGCCTCTGACTTGTGAGCTTTGCGTTTGTCCTTTTCTTTGTTGACGTTTCTAGAATTTTTCTTACAGCCAAACGGCCGGTTTGAAACCCAAACCAAGATATGCTTGAGCATTTCAAATTATCATCCCGAGCACTGGCAACCATCTTGGAGCGGTATGTATATATATGTCATGTTTGTGATATTCAGTTTGTGGCATGTTGTGTTTTCGGTGGATGCTCGACAGTTTAGAAATTCCATATGTTATTTATGAATCAGTTGCATGCCTGTGTTTTCAGTTCGGACTGCTTTGGTAGCTCTGATTGCATTTATGCCTACCGACCCAAAAGGAGCTCTGGGATCACTAGAATATCCAAAGGAAGAGAGGAGAGTTCTCGCAATAAAATCCCGCGAAGCAGCTCCAAAGTACGGCTCGCCTGAACGACAAAAGCTGATTGGCGAGGTTTTCCCATATCCCTGTTACGTACATAAACAAAACTACTTTCCAGAATCTATGCTGAGTAACAGACGTGTTATGCTTGCAGATTCACGAATATATGCTGAGCAAAGAACCTCCGGCCAGCCAAGCTTCTGAAGTGGAGAGCAACATCGAAGGAGAAAATGAGCAGATTCCTCAAAATGCTGCTGAGGAAACTACCCCAGCCGAAGATAATGGGATTATCGAAGAACGAAATGAAAACCTCGTAAATGAAAATGCGAATGAAGTAGCTCTACAACAACCCCCACGGCCCCACGCATAGGTCCTAAAGCAGCCGACGACCGTTTCTTCACATGGGCAGCAATTGGGCTTACCTTTGCGATCGCAGTTCTTCTGCTGAAGAAGTTCTTGAAAGCTAGTGGTTATGGGAATGTCTTTGTTAACGAGTCGTGAGTCGTCGGTCATTGGGTTGTATTACGCTGAGAAACGGATAAGGTGGAAACACCTTCTCCTTCTGGTGTCTGCGAATCTGCAGTTTACTGTTTATATATATCTGATTCACTGTTTAAAACTCTTGCAATATAGTGGAAACTCGTATAGTTGAAGTACTTGCATATTCAGACAAAGCAAATGCAACAGAATCCAAGTGAAATCCAATCGAAATTTTTATGACATCACTAGATCAATACTCAAGATCAAATACTAACAAGAAGCTTCCACGAGTGGAAGCACACACAAGAGAAGAATAACAAGCAAAGCGTTTTGAGCTATTCATTATTCATTGTAGACAATGGAAAACAATACATACAACCTCGGATCAGTGGGTCCCATTTAGTCTTGGCTCTTCACGACCGTGACTGGACAAGTCGCATTGTTCACGACGAAGTTGCTGACACTTCCCATGATAACCCTGAAAGATTTACTTACATATGAAGCACTGGTACGAATTTTAGCACCGATAAACGCAGGAAAGAGTCGAACCTTTTGAGCTTGCCAAGGCCTCGATTGCCTATGACGAGGGAATCGAGGGGGATTTTATCGACTGCTTCGCATATCTTCTCGCGGGCATCTCCCCAGTAGATCTTCAAGACGACGACAATCTGCAATTTCAGCAGCCGCCAGCCATTGAAATGATATTACCGAATGTTTCTTGAATCGATATGATATGAAATCGACGATGAATGAGAAAGCGAAAAAATCACCTCTTTCTGCCTTGCAGCGGTGGAGATTATGTCTAGCGTTTCTGGGTCAGGTTTCACTCCGTACTTCTTTATTACATGGGGATCACAGATTTCGACCAAGGGGATCAAAGCTGAGGAAAACGGTAACGGAAAGAAATCATCCCATGTTTTCATAGCACCTTCAGACACAAAATTGAGCTCCAAAACGAACAGATACAGATCAAAGATCCGATCTTGGAGAAGGTATGAGAAAAGGGCCTTCGTAAATCGTAGATAAGGAAACCAAAACAACGAAAAGACTCCAACTTTATCAGATCAACCAAAACAAAGAGACGCAGAACACAAGCCTATCGCATATATAATATAACAGAGAAAAAGGAGAAGTGATTTTTGGGTTGCATACGAGAGCCAGTGGTCTCCCACAGCTGCATCTCGCCCGTTTCATAGTTCCCTTCGGGCAGAACGGTGACGAGGATCAGGTGATCGCCGGTCCGTACGAGGTTGTCCATGGCCCAAGACAACGCCTTTCTGCCGCACGGGGAGAAATCGACCGCCACGCCTATTCTTCTGTCGCCCGACATTTTTCTTGCAACACCTCTCTCTCTCTCTCTCTCTCTCTCTCTCTCTCTCTCCTGTTTTTCTCGAGGCTGCTTTAATGTGAAATTGTGACAGGAAAAGCAATGAATGAACGATGATAATATTATCTTAGCCTAAGATTCTTTAGTGGGGATGATGTGTCAGACAGCACCATGGCCCCCAAAATATTATCTTTTTTTTTTAAGTTGACAAATATCTTGAGATTATATGATGGTATTGGTAGATAGAGTTTTGATTGTTCTTGTCCAACTCTTTATAATGATTCAACCATGTCGTTTTCATGTCGTTTGATTAATGCAACGATGACTAATGCAAAGGCACGTTCTTACACGTCGCACTACACACAAGAGATGAAGCAAAAATCTTTAAATACACAAAAAAAGAAATTACAGAAAATGGTGCATCAGAACGTAAATGGCAGCGAACAGAGCTCCGGCGAAGACGAAGACGAGCAACAGCACAGCCAAAACGAAACCAGCCACGCCCAAGCGCGTCCTGCGATAGACATGACTCACGCTCTCCAAGACGGCGGCGCGTGTTTTCCCCCGCCGATACCCATTCACCTTCTCGCAAAGACCTCCGTAATGAAACTCCTCCGCCCTCACATCCACGCGGAGCTTCTTGAACAGCAGAGCGACGTCATCTCCTTCCTCGTCGCCGCCGCCGCCGTCGACGACGACGATCTCCTTACCTCGTAGCAAAATCACGTCCCTTTCAGACCCCACCAAACCCTCCATGAGGACCGCGTAGGAAGCCACGCGCTTCGAACACTTGGGGTGGCACAGCTCCATAGCTATGAGGTTTCTGAACAAGGTTTCCGTGTAGCCATTGATTTTCAGAGTTGGGATTCTTAATACTCCATTAACGAACTTCACATTCAGCGGACTTTTCTCTCTGGACGCGAGCCTTTCGATCCTCACCCCAAGCTCCTTTAGTCGGCTGGCGTGTGGGACACGCGCCTGCTGATTATGACCGTTGGGACTGGCTATGCTCAGTTCTGGCGATGTAGTAGGAAGATAATGCTGTCTGATGAGGTCAAGCAAGTGATGGGTTTCGAGCGCGAATGACTCCATAGAAGAAAACTGAGAAACATCTCCAGGAATCAACCTTCGAAAGAAGCTCAAGGCAAGCTCGACGATGGATAAATTGCAGTGCTTGGGCAGATGCACCAAGCGAAAGAGCTTCTCAAGAACGAAGAAAGGGATCTGATTTTCTAGAAGCACCAAGTCTTTCCTCAGCTGCTGTACAGCATTTACAGTGCCAAAGCATGGATCGTCCCTTCGCCTCAAAGTCTTGAATGTGTACTCGAGAAAAAGCTCTATCAAGAAACAGCCGTCTAATAGCAGCATCTCTACGAACTGATCGCTCCCCATTTTGTGTTCGGTGGACTCGCAGTAGAAATTTCTAGCCTTTCGTTCGTCTTGCCTCAGTGATGCGATGCAGTCGTTCAGCACTTCTTCGGCGTTTGGCTTTCGATTCAGCAATGTGCTGAGGAACCTCCATTTTCGATCTTCCATGGTCTTGAGATTCTCTTGGCCGTGGTGGTGAGGGCCGATAGAGACCGAGCGGGGGAAGTAATGCTCTTCGCATCCTCGGGTTAGTTCTTGGGGGACTTTGCAGACGCAGTACGATGAAGAAATACCTTCCATTTTTCCTCTGATGGAGGACATGAGATGGTGGTCCTCGTTTAGGATTTCGATGGAAAGGCTTTCCATCGATTCTACTTCTTCTTACCAGAAAACAGAGTGGCAGTAATAAATTTGCTTGAAGACGATATATAAAAGCCATGAAAGCTAATGAGAATAATAGGTTTCTTGGAGAGGCGAGCAAGAGTACATCCTTTGTCTGAGGATATTTATCGTCTTACGAAGCAAAGCACATTAGAATCGTTTTCAAAGTTAAAAAAAGGTTGCTTGTCTGAGAGAGAACTATGTTTTCGTTGCCTAGTAATCATGATTATTATATTATAGTTGGTTTATAACAGAAGGTAGTTTATTAGTTGGGCCTGTATGATGGGCCAGGTCCATTTGTTATGGCCCAAATAGCAATCTACACTAATACATATGTAGGTCAAATTGTATGTAATTCATCGTGGAAAAAATGATTACTTTCATTAGTTTGCATCATCTGTTCCAAATTCACATGATTAACATATTGACTTTTAATGGGAACGAAAACCTTAAGTAATCAATAAATGGAGGCAGGCGTGCCTCAACTATTAGAAGGTATGAGAGTTCATATAACCTACCGTACCATTGAGGCAAATTGACTAGAGAACAAAAACCAACCAACATTTTGAGAAAAAAAGCTAAGTTATAATATAGTACGAATCACTTTGGAACCAAAAAGGTCAAAATATTTATTATAAGCACTATATTTTGAACGAGTCACTAGCACATTGTAGTTGGTTGGTTCCACTAGCAATTCCGATAGTGGACTATGACCTATAAAAGCGTCGACGACGACTTTTGAAGTACTAAAAGTTGACTTAGGCCGAGAAGTATGAAATGTTAAATTTGACCCAAAAACAATTTACGAAAATTCGGTATTTCAATCAAATAAAAAGAAATTAGGTATTAATCGATGTGAAGAAACCCACACACAGTCATCACTCGTGAGCCAGCTAACTGCACCAACCATTTCAGCTAACATATAACTTGATAATTTTTTTTCTATTATTGCATTTTTTCCTTATTACAGTGGTCAGTGAACGAAATTATTAATATTTTCCTCAGATTGACAAGCACGCCCACGGCACACACACCTCCGTTCCTATATAAATAGATACGAATCAGCTCCATCTCGTTTCCAACGTCATATGAATCGTCGTCTTTAGAGCACTTATCCCGTCTATTTACCAGATATATCTAAGGTGCTTCATTTTTGTTGATTGGTGGTAATCGTATTCAGGTATGCATATCCAGTCGTCACTTGATTGGCATTGTATTGGTGTGGTTTTGGTTTGATCTGTGTGATCTAGATCTGTTTGATTTCCACGCTTTGTTAGTTTTCGATCCATGATTCCTTCTTGTTTGGTTTTGTTGTTGGGAGAGGTGTTATGAATCGCTGGATCTCTGTTCCGCTGTGTCGTGTTTATCTTCAGTTCAGTGATTTCGAGCTAATGTCTTTGATTTGTTCTTTACTTTGTCTCGCTTGGTTTGATTTCTGGTGAAAAGCATATGCAGTTCCCTATTATTTAGTCTTTTCAGATGCAACATGGTGGTGGTTTAGGAATGCCGTGGTGCGAGTTTTGCGGTCATTTCTTACATTTTCATACTACGATCGTCACGGATTTTACTAATTACAGTACCAAATGTGCATTAGCTGATAATTTTCTTGGCATAAAGCGAGAAACTGAATCAGTTTATGTTAGGATAGTTTTCCTAATAGGTGTCAACAGAGGAATCTTTTAGCTCTGCAGCTTCAGTTACTTCTTGGTGGGATTGTTTCATTTTGAGGTTACATGATTATGTTTTATTTGCGTGCAGGGTGCTTCAAGCAGCACGATGGCAACTGGACAACTTTTTTCAAAAACAACACAGGCACTATTTTACAATTACAAGCAACTGCCCATCCAGCGAATGCTTGATTTTGATTTCCTTTGTGGTAAAATATATGAAAGAAATTGTGTTTCTCTTATGATTATATTGATACCGTGGCAGGTGCACCTAGATAATACTTTTCTGTTCTCCCAATGCTTACAAGAATTTATGTTTCTAACAATGAAGGCAGAGAAACACCTTCGGTTGCTGGAATCATTAATCCCGGTTCTGAGGGCTTCCAGAAACTATTTTTTGGTCAGGAGGAAATAGCCATCCCAGTTCATTCAACGTATGTTCTGTTCTCTTGCTCACCTTGTTTCCTTTCTTAACCGTAGTTTTGATTTTGAGATGCCTAAGGCTAAGAGTTACCTTCAGATTGATTAACTTTTGGTAGAAAATTCTGATTCCTCCATGAATGTTATTCCAGAAATGAACTTTGATAACTGATTAATAAGGTCCTAAGAGATTAATTCCCTGTATAAAACTGTTTCCATTTAGTAGATACTATCTTACCATTTATTTGGAATATTCTCCTGTTTTGCAGAGTTGAAGCTGCTTGTGCTGCTCATCCTACCGCTGATGTTTTCATTAACTTTGCATCCTTCAGAAGGTTGACTTTTGTTTATGTGAATATATCATCTGCAGCTCCAATTTTTGTGGCTGACGACATAATTCCATTTTCCAGTGCTGCTGCTTCGTCAATGGCTGCTCTCAAGCAGGCAACCATTAGAGTTGTGGCTATCATAGCAGAAGGTGTCCCTGAATATGACACCAAACAGTTGATTGCTTATGCAAAAGCAAACAACAAGGTCAGTGATTCTAATGAGTTGTAGTTTTCAACTGCACGCTACTTGCTTGAATTTCGACAATATTCATTTTGCCATCATGTATTTGATCATAGGTCGTTATCGGTCCAGCTACTGTTGGTGGTGTTCAAGCTGGAGCATTTAAGATCGGTGATACTGCCGGAACAATCGATAATATAATCCAATGCAAGCTGTACAGGCCCGGATCTGTTGGCTTTGTCTCTAAATCTGTACGTAGCCATTGTTAAAGTCGTTGAACATCCTTTATGCTAATTGCATTTACTTTACGAAAACTATGTGATATAGTCATCAGGAATGTTCGTTTATGATGTTTAATATAATATCTTCTAACTTCCTATACCTGTCCTAATATGTCTTCAGGGCGGTATGTCTAATGAGATGTACAACACAATTGCTCGTGTAACTGATGGAATATATGAAGGTTGGACAATCAGAGATTGCAACCATATTCAATCTCTCTTCCCATAGCGCTGCCTCTTATTTTTCGAGTTGTTCTGACTTGTGCAGGCATTGCAATTGGGGGAGACGTGTTTCCTGGGTCAACACTTTCTGATCATGTTCTTCGGTTCAATAACATACCTCAGGTATCAAACTGTACTTGACTTCTGCATAGGGGTCCTTAACCATTATACTCTCAGCTGAACATGCCAGAACTTCTGGATTCTAATTCTCCAATCATGCTTTTGGCTTCAAACCAGGTTAAAATGATTGTTGTTCTAGGCGAACTTGGAGGCCGTGATGAGTATTCCCTTGTTGAGGCCCTTAAACAGGGGAAAATTAACAAGCCTGTTGTCGCCTGGGTTAGTGGAACTTGTGCCAGACTCTTCAAATCAGAAGTACAATTTGGTCATGCGGTAAGCTATTCCCTTTAAATCTGAAGTGCAGTTACCCTGTGTTAGAGTACTATGTGACACTTGTTAATCTTGAATCTATTTCATTCCCCATCTTCAGGGAGCCAAGAGTGGTGGAGAAATGGAATCTGCACAAGCCAAAAATCAAGCATTAAAGGATGCTGGAGCTGTTGTTCCCACTTCTTATGAAGCATTTGAGGATTCAATCAAGGAAGCATTTGAAAAACTGGTAAGAAGTTGTGTATATGCTAAATACCATTAATACTCTTCTAATTGTGGTTACTGGTCACGTTTGTTAGGTTGCAGAAGGCAAAATTACACCAGTGAAGGAAGTAGTACCTCCTCCTATTCCCGAGGATCTTAACACAGCTATCAAGAGCGGGAAAGTTCGGGCTCCAACGCACATAATTTCGACCATATCTGACGATAGGGGTATCGCTTGTTTTACTCCTCATGCATTTTGTCCATTGGATGAACTGGTCCAGTTTTGTGTAACCCTTTCTTCTGCGATTGGCAGGCGAGGAGCCAACATATGCTGGTGTCCCTATGTCCTCAATTGTTGAACAGGGTTTAGGTGTGGGTGATGTCATTTCTCTACTGTGGTTCAAACGGAGCCTTCCTCGTTATTGCACACGTTTTATTGAGGTGATTTTACTCATTTGCCTCTCGCTTTCATCCTGAGATTTCTATTTGACTTTAAGCTTAAACGTTAATGGTAGTTTTTGTAAGAGAATGCAACTACTGTTTTCTCAATGCTGCTTTAATTGCCAGATTTGCGTTATGCTGTGCGCTGACCATGGTCCTTGTGTCTCTGGTGCCCACAACACCATCGTAACCGCTAGAGCTGGGAAAGACCTCGTCTCTAGTCTTGTTTCAGGTATCATTATACCTAAATGTTTCTACTTCTACAATAAGCTCACTACTAAAACAATGATCCTTTAAAAGGATATAGAAGTAATTAAGTATAACATACTCATAGTAACAAAATCTTTTCTTTTCCTTGTCAATTAATTAGGTTTGCTGACGATTGGTCCCCGGTTTGGAGGGGCTATTGATGATGCCGCTCGATACTTCAAGGATGCCTACGATAGGGTTAGTCGATGAGATATATCATCTGTCAATTCTACTGAAACATCGATCTCATCGAATACTAAGTGGAGTCACATGATTTCTCTTCAGGGACTTACACCTTACGAGTTTGTGGAAAGCATGAAAAAGAAGGGCATCCGTGTCCCTGGAATCGGGCACAGGTAAACGACATTGCTCGGTTTCGAAAACCTTGAAATAAAATAGAACTCTTCGCAATATTTCTGTCTCTTAGCCCGTCACCAAAAACTCAACCATGAAACACTTTCGTCGAAATTAGGATCAAGAGGGGCGACAACAGAGACAAGAGAGTCGAATTACTGCAGCGCTTTGCGCGCGAAAACTTCCCCTCGGTGAAGTACATGGAGTACGCGGTCGAGGTCGAGACCTACACTCTCTCGAAAGCAAACAACTTAGTGCTGAACGTGGACGGCGCCATCGGCTCCCTCTTCTTGGATCTCCTCGCTGGCAGTGGAATGTTCACCAAGCAAGAGATCGACGAGATCGTCGGGATTGGCTACTTGAACGGCCTCTTTGTTCTCGCCCGCTCCGTTGGTCTCATCGGGTAAGAATTAATTTTTACAGATTTCGCTATCCCTTCTTACAAGTGAAAATTTTTGTCATATAAAGCTGCATCTGAATGAACTTCCGATATGTCAGGCATACGTTCGACCAGAAGAGATTGAAACAGCCACTGTATCGACATCCATGGGAAGATGTGCTCTACACCAAGTAGGGCTTCTCAATCATATCCATATCACATTACACAAGTCACAACCTTACAAGCTCCATCGCTGTTTTTCTAGTTTTACTTTTTCTTTGTCTGTCTGCTTAAGTTATCTGTATGAATCATGGATGCACTTTACACATATCTTTGGGGAGCGAAGCATATGTTACTCGTAATGCCACGGGGCTATCACTTTATACCTAGCTCTTAATTGGATTCCATTCCTTTATGGTGATTGGACTGAGACTTGTTAGTGTGAAATGCAAGTAAAAACAAAACTGCGATTACATTTTCGAGCCGAGAGAGTAGCAAAAACAAAAAAAAAAGATCAAAGCTTGCGTACGATTTCCCCATCACTTATTCTCAGTGGAGGAGGGATCGAATGGCAGCAACAGCATCGCCCTTATGCTCCCTCAGTGTTCTTTCGGCTAACTTCTTGTCCAGCTGTTTTTAACAAAGTTCGACTCGTAAGAGGCCAATGCAAATACCAAACCACATCCAATGATTCATTACAACAGTCCAGTCCTAAACAACAGTAAACATGTTTTTTGATGAATGAGATGATTTCATAGCCAAGTACCTCCAATTCACCAGCGATGACGTCAACATCTGCGGAGTTGATCTTGACTGCAGCCAATTCTTTTTCCCTGTCATAAAAATCCAACAACAACAATATCTGTTTGTCATACGTTGAACTAAGCCGGGCTATACTCCCCAAGTATCACGAATCTTGCCAAATGATTCTTGAAACACGTTTCTTCTTGGAAATTTCAAGATTTTACATTTCGAAGTGATATAGCAATTAGCTATCAAGAATCTAAGGGTGCGTCGCAAACCCTAAAAATAACTGATCATTGACATCTTGTTCGAACTGAGAGAAAAGAAACCAAGGATTAGAAATCAAACCTCAATCTGGCAGCTTGAAGGTCAGCTTCCTTGGACGCAGAAATCGAAGCCATGGCCTGAAAGCAATAAATAATTCACAGTGTAAATCAGCAGAATTTGATCCATAAAACGCATAATTCATACCCTAAATGTCGCGTAACTACAAAATGGCTAGCTAGAATCATGAAAGACGGCACAAATAACCACCAACCTCCTGAACTCGAGTGGAGTTGAGCTGCCGATCCTCGACTCGATCGGTGAGCTTGTCCAGGGCTTTGTTCTGCTGTTGCATGTCCTTCGAATCCATGACGATCTCTACTCCTTCGTCTCCGCCCTCCATTTTTCCGCTGCTTCTTCCGATTTCCCCCAAACCCTTGGTTCGCCTCCCAAATTCTTCCCAGCTTAGTAATTCGATACCGTTAAATATACGAAAAGGGAAGTATGTTATTGGGCCGTTTTATGGGCTTTAAGCTGTTAAGCCAATTTAAAAACTTCCGTTTTCTCTTTTCATAAATATTTAATTTATTGATAGATTAGTATGGTTTCTAAAGTAATACTTAAAGTTTAATGTTCACAATGTTATTATTTAAAAATATTTGACTGTACTCCATGTAATTGATAAGACAAGAGAGATAGGGAGTAGCTATCAGCAATAAATGAAGTGTAACACAACCATATGATTAGAAAAATACTTTACACTTGACTATAAGTTGATGATTGATGAGATGAAGCATCGCGTCAAGGACAGCGAAGCCATCATCAGTTCATCATAATAATATAAGAAAAAGCAAGCGGTCTCCAATAATAAATATTTAATTTTTCGATTCATGTGACCTATTTAATACATATCAATATTATGGCGATGAAGCCCACATGCATCCCACGCTTCTAAACTCCCTAGAATTAGTTCTCCAGGCAAAACCAGTAATAATCCCAACGCAGTTAGTTAGTAATCTGCTCCAAAAGAAGAAAGAAAGGAAAGCTTGATCGAAAATCCTTTATTGCATGCACGTGATGTATCTTCTTCACGTCCTCATATTTGGCCGAGTAGTTCAGGCATTTTCTTGATGATTTATTTACTGCGAAAAAAGAAAAAAGAAAAAGGAACACAGTGTCAGCAGAGCTTTCAACTGTGAGCCTTAAAACGTTAGGTTCGCTTTCAGGCGGCGCCTTTAGTGCTTCTTCCAAGCTTCCCAACTAAATGTTGACTCCTTCAGTTGGCTTGGCTCCACAAAGACAAAGCCAGCCCTTTCTATTCTATGTATATATACATATAGATAGTATAGATCGACAGATTGTCAGGGCATGAGGAGTACAATGCATGGTTAAGAAAATGGAAATCCTCAATAAACACATTGGAGTTACTTTATTACTACTACAAGTACTAGTCTGTTGTTGTCTTGGCGCTGCTCAAGTTAATGGCTTGCTAACCTATGACTATTACAGCAAAACTTGCCCCAAAGTCGAGTACATCATCAGGGCTGGCATGGAATCCATCTCACTCGCCGATCCATCCACGCCTGCTGCCATGCTAAGGCTCATGTTCCATGACTGCCAAGTTCAGGTCTCTCTTTTGGCACATCATTATATTATTGTCTGTGTACGCATATAATACTTACTTTGACGATGAGTTAAAAATCTCTGAAATGTGCTATCTTTCATTGTCAGGGCTGCGATGCTTCGATTCTTCTGGACGGCGGTGGCACAGCTCAGTCGTCGGAAATGGCTTCCGCCAAGAACTTTGGAGTCAGAAAGAGGGGCGCCGTAGATCTTCTGAAATCGGCAGCTGAAGCAGTTTGCCCTAAGCAGGTTTCTTGTTCGGACATCCTCGTACTAGCTGCCCGCGAGGCAGTCTCCTTGTCGGGCGGGCCGAGAATCGACGTCCCTTTAGGCCGGAGAGACTCTTCAAACCCGCCGAGCTCCAAGGCGGCGGACGCCTCTCTACCATCGGCAGACGTCGGAGTTGACGCCGTGCTTCAGCTCTTTGCCGGCAAGGGCATGACTGCTGAAGAAACTGTCGCAATTTTAGGTAAGAATGCAGCAAAAAAATCACATCTTTTCGAACTATCCGAGACCGTTCTTGACCCGACCCGTTAATCTGTTTCTATAATTTTCAGGTGCTCATACGCTCGGAACCACGCACTGCGTCAATCTTGAAAACCGTTTGTACAATTTGAGTGGGCGTGGGAAGATGAACCCTCTATTCGAGGATATGCTGAAGCTAAAGTGTCCCAAGGGATCGTTACTACCTTCCAATAAGATCAGCTTCGTTGAGAACGACCTCACGCCGGCGGTTTTCGACAATCGGTACTTTGTGGACGCGTTGAACGGCCGCGGGCTGCTGAGGGCGGACGCCGAGATGGCCGTCGATTCGAGGACGGCGGCACATGTGCGTAGGTTCGCCGGCGATGGAGAGGCGTTCTTCAAGGCGTTTGCTTCTGCTTTCGTCAAGCTTTCCTCTTCTCGTGTTCTTACAGGAAGCAAGGGCGTTGTAAGGAAGACGTGTAATTCGTTGGATTAGTTTGTACGAATGAGTCGTCAACGATATTTGCTTCCTTTTGTGGGCTCAATTGAATGTTTTTGTAATAAATAAGTGGATCGAAAGACAATTAATGAATGGATATAAGGGTATTAATGTCATTTCCTGTATCAGTGAGCTTATCAAGAAGCACACTTTCCAACGACTTCTAAACATACTTGTATAGACACGAAACAGAGTGCGGACAAGAGAACTCCACCGAGCTGGAAAATCAAAGATGAACGACGGCATAATCCCCCCGCCGCCGCCGGAGAAGCTCATCTTCGTCCACCGTGAACCAAACGGCGTCGGATACATCGTCATAAACCGGCCCAAGTCCTTGAACTCGCTGACCAAGCCCATGATGACTGACCTTGCCCGTGAGATCAAGGCCATGGCCGCCGACGACTCGATTCGGGTCATCGTTCTGACCGGTGCGGGCCGCGCGTTTTGCTCCGGCGTGGACCTGACGGCGGCAGAGGACGTGTTCAAGGGGGACGTGAAGGACGTCGAGACGGACACAGTGGCGCAGATGGAGCGGTGTAAGAAGCCCATAATCGGCGCGATCAACGGCTTCGCCGTCACGGCTGGATTCGAGATCGCCTTGGCGTGCGATGTCCTTGTGGCGTCGAAGGAGGCCAAGTTTATGGACACTCATGCTAGGTTGAATTTTGAATTCCTTTTTTTTTTTTCAGTCGATCATGCTTAATTTGGGCATTTTGGAATTTGCTTCTACCGTTGTTCCTTTTTCGATTAGATCAACGATGATTTGAACTTGTTCGTCATAATTCCGAATCGATCCATAAATCGACACTGATTGAGCTTTGAGTTGCTGGACTAGGGCAAACACAGCTTATTTGCACTTTCCTCCTACTGTAGTTCAATTCAGCACGCCACAGTCCAATTCAAATCATGCTTGTTGATGAGATGTATCTAATTGATTGTGGGCCAAAAAATTGAATCTTCGATTGGTGCAGGTTTGGCATATTTCCTTCATGGGGTCTATCGCAGAAGCTTTCTCGCATCATAGGACCCAATCGGGCCCGCGAAGCATCTCTTACTGCAGCTCCGATTACTTCCGAGCAAGCGGAGAAATGGGGTTTGGTTAGCCACGTCGTGGAAGGACCTCAGCTGTTGAAGAAAGCACGGCAAATCGCAGAGTCCATAGTTAAGAACAACCAAGACTTGGTGGTAAGATACAAAGCAGTCATAAACGATGGGTTTAAGCTCGATCTTGGCCGTGCACTTTCCTTGGAGAAGGTAAAAACCCATTGTTTCTTCTCTTGTTTCGCTGCACTTCGCTTATATCTGCTCATCTTATTGCAGGAAAGAGCCCACGAGTACTATGATGGGATGACAAAGGATCAGTTCAAGAAGATGCAGGAATTCATAGCGGGTCGGGGATCGAAGAAGCCACCGTCGAAGTTATAAGGTTTTTTGTGTGCTCATCTTTCAGCTGAATAAATTGACGCATGGGTCGGCAAGGTGTTGTGTTGAAGGTTGTCGTGTTAATATACTTTGTTGCTGATCCACATGATTTGAATACGAAAAGGGAAGCATTGATTTGTAGAACTGAGTTAAGATAAGACAGAGTGAGCAAATACAACACCCTTTTGCTGCGATAACTCTACGCACTCGAGTACGTAGGCCAAGAAAATCACGGCCCCTTTATTAGCTATTGATGTTGAGTTATGTTTGCCAAAATTTGTGATTCAGAAACTCTCGATCGCCCCGCTACTGTCAAAACTGCGGTTTTTATTGTGCTTGATTCTGTAACTTATTCATTGTTGGAAAATCTCTGTGCGTTTTTTTCGACTTTGTCGCTGCATATGGCTCGAGACCCACCCCGCAAAGCATGACGATTCGATTCAAATCAAAACAAAAGCAAGTTAGAATCGACTACAAGGCATTCAAATGATTTAATTTTGAGTGACATTTTCCCATTTAGTTGTCAATTATCATACCGTACGAGGTACTTCGTTGGATAGTCTCTGATTCGATTTCACTTTGGGACATTAATTATGGTTGTTGGGTTGGCTTGGCAATGCACATATGATCTCGGGTGTTAGTCTCACAAATTAGGTTGCAAATGAATTGTTTCTCGATTAGAATAAAAGTCGAATACAAATACTAATACGCAGTGTCAACGTACACTCGGGTGTTAGTCTCACAAATTAGGGTTGCAAATGAATTGTTTCTCGATTAGAATAAAAGTCGAATACAAATACTAATACGCAGTGTCAACGTACACTCGGGTGTTAGTCTCACAAATTAGGGTTGCAAATGAATTGTTTCTCGATTAGAATAAAAGTCGAATACAAATACTAATACGCAGTGTCAACGTACAGCATCTCCAATGGACACTCATTTTACATCGCAAAATACAAAAAATTACTCCACCGAGACCAATTCGCATACCCAAATGGGATTAGGCCAATTTCTCCCTCCATCCAACGCATATTTGCGTTTTATATTTGGTACAACGCATTTCCTTCTAAATATTTACAAAGTGACCCTCTTAAATTAATAATTATTATTCTGGTTGAATATGGAAGTCGTAACTGTTCTAAACAGCAAACAGACAAAAGCTTTAAGGCTAAAGAAAGAACACGAAGCACGAAGAAAAGCACAGTTGTTGAGAATCTTCTGAGAGCATACAAAAGCCAATGTCGTAAGACTTGCTAACAAGGAGTATATTCGAAGGTCAGTAACAAAGGCCACGAAAATGATTTGTCACTTTTCATACAATTCAAAGCTTAGTGAGACTGGAATGAGATGATCAGGACCAGTGTGAGTGGAAATGGATCTATGAGGTGACGTGAAGAATACATGTAAACCTAAACGAGTGTAAATCTAAGGGTTTTTGCTTAGTTGGCTTATTTTTCATTTGGCTTTTTTGTGATCAAATCTAAAATAATATTTGTAATTTAACTCGTAAAGTTGTAAAAATGTGGGGTGGTATTGAACTTTTGAAAATTGTTGTGAAAGTGAATATTACAAAATAGTCATTTGAGTTTGAGAATGCGTTTCTCGGTTGGAGATGGTCTTAGGTCATCCCCAACCGAAAACTCATTCTCAAACGCAAACTCATTCGCAAACTCAAAATGCAGTCATTCTTCTCCAACCATTAAACTCATTTACAAACTCAAAATGATATTTTTGCAATATTATATTTCCCATCAACTTTTACAACAATACGACCCGCATATGTTACAATTTTTTAATATTACCTAAATAATAATTAAATAAATGATATTTTCTTAGACTAAATTTTTTAATAAAATAGTTTAAATATTTTGTTTAAAATTTTGAACATTATTCATGTGGTATATTAACAAAAACAATTACATAAAAGGCTAATTTATGTAATAAAAGTTAAATACTAACTTTAGTATGTGTTATTTTGTGAGAGATAAAAATTTATGCGTTGATGTCAAATGAAAACATATGTATGCGTTAATAGGATAGAGAAGATGACATAAAGCCCCTTTTGAGTATGCATTTGAGTGTTGTTTGAAGTATGTTTTATGTTTTCGTTTGATTATTGATATTGATTGGAGATGGTCCTCGCGATACTTTGTTGCCCAAAAAAAAGGGAAAAATGGAACTGTTGGGCTGCAGAGGATAGTCTAGCAAATCTAAGAATCGTAAGGCCCACAACCCTTATAAGGCCCATTTTGGGCCCAAATGGAGTTGACGAAGCTTACTGTTGCTAGCAACGCATAAGGGGAAGACAGCAACGCAGGGGGGTACTTGGGTGATTTCACTTCTCTTTCTCGGACCTCAGTCAATTCAGCTTCATCATCGACGACTGCGAAGATTTTGCGAAAATAGCTATAAGCGAGCAGAATCGCGTCAAGGCTATAGCTGCTGCGGATTTCTTTTTGAATTATATCTTGTTGTTAGTGTAGGCATGAAGCGGATCAAAGTACTCTGCTGTTTATTAGGAACTGTGTTGAGTTTTTTGGTATCGGTTGAGTGTGCGCCGCAGGCGTATCGGAGGGACCCGGGGCATCCGACGTGGCACCATGGGGTGTTTCAGGATGTTAAAGACTCTGTTCGATCCGATGTTCGTCAAATGCTGCACTCTCGAGCTGAGGTACCAGATCAAATACGCACTCACACACACAAAACCACGGAATGTTATATCATCTATATCTGTTTGCTGCTAGAGCTGTTTATCGGTTGTTCGATATTGTTGATGAAGTTTGGAGTACCTCGGCGTATCCTTGTTCTTGGATATGGTCTGTCAAGTTTGCTTCCGTTTCAATTTATTCATTAGATATGGTGTTCTGTGACCTCGGAGCTCAAACTACAGAGTTATGCCGAAAATCATGTACAATTGCAGAATATGTGGATGAGATTATTGGATTTCATTTTATTTCTTGATGATTATATATGAGGTTTTGTTTACAGTTGTGCCAGATGATAAACATATGTTTCCTGTCTGTAAGCCTTTTATTGGTCCTTGGGCTTGTTTTCCTGATTTCTAAATAATCGGAATGTTTGGTTGCCGGATGTATAAATTGCTTTGACTCCACTCATGTCCATAGCTCTTGTTCAGGTTCCATTTCAAGTCCCTCTTGAAGTGAACGTCGTTTTGGTTGGCTTCAGTGGTGATGGAGGCTATAGATACACGGTGGATTCCCATAAGTTGGAGGAATTTTTGAGAGTTGGATTTCCTTCTCATAGACCTTCATGCTTGGAGACTGGAAAACCACTTGACATAGAGCATCACATAGTCTTTAATGCATTTCCTGTAAGTATCTTTGTTTTCTGCCATTGTTTCACACTCACAGTCAACTATCTTTGCCTAGATAATATAACGCATCTGACGTCACTTGCTTGCGACAAATTTAATAAGATGCTAATGTTTACGGCTGAGCTTTCGCCTTATTTTGTTATAATCGTGCTTAATATTGCACAGGCTGGACAACCAGAGTTGATAGCGCTAGAGAAAGCTCTGAAGGCATCCTTGGTACCAGCTGGCACTGCAAGAGAGGTGATATCATGCTTAGTTTTGGTTTCATTCGCTGAACTTATCTCTCTCATTGGACTATGGTATATATAAACAAAATCTACTTCTTTCAGGAAACTTTTGGAAGGGAAGTTCCTCTCTTTGAGGTGGAAGCAACAGCAGTTGAACCAGAATTTCAGAAGCTTTACTCTTACCTCTTTGACTTTGAAGATACGGTTGAAGAAATAGACAGACCTAACCCAACTGCCATTTTTGTGGTTAACTTTGATAAGGTGTGGTCGTAACTTACGTTCTCCTGGAAAAATTCTATAAAATGAAAAGAAGTAATATTTTTTAAATTGTGCAGCAATAACTGGCCTGCACTTCTGTAGTATATGCATTCTGAGTCGTAAATTTGTACAGGTAAGGGTAGATCCTAGAAACACGGATACAGATCTTGACAGTTTAATGTATGGAAAGATTCCGCATCTGAATGAGGAAGATATGAAGAACCAAGAGGGCGATTACATATACCGTTATCGATATAATGGTGGAGGTGCATCTCAAGTTTGGCTAGGATCTGGCAGGTACATGTAATTCAGGGGTCAGAGTCAAAGCATTCTGTGTTTTGATGTCAATGTTAGCTGTTAATTATGCTTCATGTGATATTTCTCCAACTGGATAAGTTCTTTTCCACTTCAGTCACAGTTATATATAATATATATATATATATATATATATTCTATTTTGTAATTTCTGATGTTACTGTGTCATCATCATCCCAGGTTTGTGGTGATTGACCTTTCTGCTGGGCCTTGCACATATGGTAAGATAGAAACTGAAGAAGGAAGCGTGAATCCTAAAACACTACCTCGGCTACAGCATGTTCTGTTTTCCAGTACGGGGACAGGCAGCAGTCGGTCTACTCATGATAAGTTTATTGGGCGACTGGCTGCTCTTATTGCAACTACTGTAGAGCATGTTATTGCTCCAGATGTAAAGTTAGTTGATACTGCTATTTCATTTTAAATATATGTTTTTAACCTTTTAGTGCTACACACCGGTTGTATTTTTAGATGGACAAGTCTGATTTCTGTTGTACAGGTATGAAAATGTTGAGATGGCTACCAGGATACTTATTCCCATTATCGTCCTTCAGAACCACAATAGATACAGTATCATGGCAAAGGGCCACAATTACTCCATTGATGTTGAAGCTATTGAGGCTGAGGTAGATTTTACCCTACCAGTTAGTTCCCAAAATGAATTCACACCTCGGAATTTGCATTTCCTTGTAAGCTACTTATGCATGTGCTGCAGAAGTCACATGGTAACTCTATGTTGTTGGTTGATTTTCAGGTCCGGAAAATGGTCCACCAGGGGCAAGATGTAGTAATCATTGGGGGTACGCATGCTCTGCATCGCCATGAAAAGCTTGCAATTGCTGTTTCGAAAGCAATGAGGGGTCATTCACTTCAAGAAACCAAGAAAGATGGGCGCTTTCATGTGCATACAAAGACATATTTGGATGGAGCTATTTTGAAGGAGGTGGGTCTCTTGGTTTTTCATTTTATGTAGCTGCTATATTCTGCCATCGGATTAAATTCTTATGTGTGCATGATTTCGATAAACTTCCACATTATATTCTTGGTATTCCATCTGTTAAATTGTTGTCTAAAACCCTTCGAGTTATGTATTTAGTAATCGTTTTTAGATGAACATATGTGCATTTTAATCATTATTTAATTTCTAACATACTGATTGCAGGAAATGGAACGATCCGCTGATGTTCTTGCAGCGGGTCTACTGGAGATGTCTGACCCAGAACTTTCGAATAAATTTTTCCTTCGCCAGGTTAGTTGCACTGCCAATCAATTGAATCTCGTGCATTGAGCAACATATGAGTAAAGAAAGTTTCCAAGTTAGATTTTATCAAGCTTGTCTTGTATGATGGTAATTCTGAGGTTTGCTTCTCCTCTTCAGACATGGATGGATCAGACAGATGCAAATGAGGATTCCATACTAAAGCATAAACCGATTTGGGCATCTCACGGTTCAAACCGTCGAAAGGATAAGTGGAGACAACAAAGGAAGAAACAAGGGGACCTGTACCGAACTTATGGAACTAGAGTTGTTCCAGTGTAAATATGTACACTTGGGTTGCTAACTTTATAGATTCTTTGATAATGATCTGTCATCTTCGATTAGGATGCACCATGATTGTCTTCTCCTCAGCGATTGTCTAAAATTTGTCAGCAAGATAGATGATAGCTGAGCTGATGTCTACCATTGCAGTTTCGTTCTCTCATTGGTCGATGTGGATGAACACCTTATGATGGAGGATGATACCCTTGTCTGGACGAGCAATGATGTAGTCATTGTGCTTCAGCATCAAAATGAGAAGATACCCTTAAGGTAAATTTATCTTGAAAAGCTTAAACCTGGCATCCAATTCTCTTCATCACCTAGTTAGTAACCTATGATTAGCGTTCTTTAACTTCCTGTTCTCCATTGGACAGTTATGTCTCTGAGTTGGAAAGAAGACATGCCATCCCTTCACAAGCTCAGCGGCATATATTGTCCGGCCTGGCTTCTGTTGTGGGCGGATTAAGTGCGCCATTTGAAAAAGCTTCTCACGTTCACGAGAGACCTGTGGTTAATTGGCTCTTGGCAGCTGGGTGTCATCCATTCGGACCATTCTCAAACACTTCTCAAATAAGTCAAATGCTTCATGATGTGGCACTGGTACATACTACATACCCCCTTCCCTACCTTATTTATTTTTCGAGTTGAAGCTGAAGTTCAAAACCTTGCTGGTCATGTGGACCATATATTGGGTCGGCATATAGCTCATAGATAAAAAAATGTTTTATTTGACATCCTACTTTCCAGAGGAACACAATATATGCTCGTGTTGATTCTGCGCTTCGCCGAATCAGAGAATCATCGGAGGTAATTTTTTAATCGTATTGCAGCATATAGTTTTCTTTTCTTTTACCCTCTTTGATGATGCTCGTGTTTCTTCTCCAGGCTGTCCAAGCCTTTGCGACGGAACACCTCAAAACTCCACTCGGGGAACCAGTGAAGGGCAAGAAGAACAAGACCAGCACCGAGCTTTGGCTGGAGAAGTTCTACAAGAAGAAAACCAACTTACCCGAACCATTCCCCCACGAGCTAGTTGAACGACTAGAGAAGTATTTGGATGTAAGTCTCTTTCTTCTCATTCCTTATCATCTCCTATATATATATATATATATATATATATATATATATATATATATATAATTGTTATTATTGCCTTCACTCTCAGAACCTCGAGGAACAGCTCGTGGAGTTGTCTGCTTTACTATACGATCATAGGCTGCAAGAAGCACACTCGAACAGCTCAGAGATTCTTCAGAGCTCTATGTTCACTCAGCGGTTATTTCACTTCCCTTCGACTCCATAATTCTGCTTTTTAAGTTTCTCTTTCTCGAGGCATTATTCTTATTATTAACATTGATGTGCAGCTACGTGGATCATGTCTTGGAGACGGAGAGGGAGAAAATGAAATGCTGCACCGTGGAATACAAATTCCCCACCCACTCTTCCCAAAACTACATCTATGCAGGTATCCTTCTTGCCGGCTTTTTTGTTTATTTCGCAGTTATATTCTTCGCCTCGCCTGCACGATAGCTTTTTTTTACCGACTACCTTTTTCCGCTTCTTATTTAGTTCTGTATGACCTGCATAAACTTTTAATTTCCAGTAATAGTACGTAATTTTCCATAATCAATGAACTGCAAGACGTTTTAGTGCGTGCTGAGCACTATTGATAGGAGAGATCTGCTAAAAGGTTATTTCCTGAAGGATTCTCGTTTTCGATTCCCTACTCTCACCATTTGCCTAGTTACGATTCGCATTGCTTAAGACATTTTCCTTAGCTAGCAGTAGATTATCTATCTTACATTTAACCAATTTTTTCCAATAATCCCATTCTGAACTAATTATCTGCTTTTATCTTCCTCTCCGACGCCAGAAGATCAACGCAGGTGCAGTAATCCTACTATCAGCAATCCTCCTAACATCAATCCACCCATCGATCGTCTCCCCCGCCTTAGCAAAGGCCAGCGCGGGCCCAACCCTCCTCCGAGGCGAGCTGCTGACCAGCGCCTGGACTGGCTTCTTCGCCGGCTGCCTGCACACCCTCTCCGGCCCAGACCACCTAGCCGCCCTGGCTCCCCTCTCCATAGGCCGAACAAAGATGGAAAGCCTAGCCGTAGGAGCCCTATGGGGCTGTGGCCACGACGCGGGCCAAGTCATCTTCGGCCTACTCTTCCTCCTCCTCAAAGACCGCCTGCACATCGAAATCATAAGGACTTGGGGCACGAGGGTCGTGGGCCTCACCCTTCTTGTAATTGGAGCCATGGGCATCAGAGAAGCCTCTGAAATTCCCGAGCCATGCGTGGCCTTGGAGAACGGCGAGGGCGGGCTCGACGAGCCCGCCTCGGCGGGTCCTTCTTTGGGAAAGAAGAAGATTGGGTTCGCTACGTTTGCGACTGGGATTGTTCACGGGCTTCAGCCCGATGCTCTGATGATGGTCTTGCCCGCCCTGGCCTTGCCGTCGAGGCTGGCAGGTGCTGCTTTCTTGGTTATGTTCTTGGTTGGGACGGTTGTTGCTATGGGAAGCTATACGGTTTTTATAGGTTCGTTTAGCGAGGCGCTCAAGGATAGGGTTCCGAGGATTACGGAGAAGCTTACGTGGGGTTCTTCGCTCGTGGCGATTGGATTGGGGCTTGCGATTATCGTTAGTCAGTATTTTGGATTGAGTCTTTATTGATGGATTTTTATCTGTGTTGTGATGGTGCTTTGTTTGTATTTTTTTTTTTTTTTTTTTGTGTTTTTGGCTAGTGTTGGTAGTGAGTTGAGAGGGAAGGAAAGATCTTGTGACTCTCTTATTGCCTTTTATGATATGAATTTTTATATACTCACTTGGAATTGGGAGAAGTAGACATTGGCATATGTTTTAGGAAAACCGTAACCGAAAGCGGTGGTCAACGATTCGGTTTTGGTTCAAGACGGATTGAAACCGTTATTCTTTCGGTTAGGGTTTATGGATTTTCGATCCACGAATTGCCAGTGTGAGTTCTTTTTTATGAAAATAGCCGTTGGGTCTATTTCCATTTGAACAAACGGATTTTTACCGTTAAAAAGTTTTTAATTTTTTTTTATGAAATTTTAGACAGTTATGTTAAGGTCCCGCCGATCTTCGATTTCAAAACAGTTTGTGAAATCTCGTAACGGTTCGAACACCTCTAGGGAGGATTCGCGGTTTTGATTCGGTCGACATTTTTCTACCATTAAATTTCTCTAAAAAAAATTTCATAAGTTTCCATTGATGGTTCCGTCGATCTCAAAATTCAAGTTGCACTGAAGTGGATTATTCCGTTAAAGCAATGGCTATTTCGGCCGAAGTTGAGTTTCAAATTCATTTCAAAATGAACTTAGTCGGACTGCGAGGAGTACAAAAGCGTGTGTGTAAATTGGAATACTACAGATCCCAAAAAAGAAGGCAGATACGCAACTTTTACGAATTAAAAAGCGCTTTGTCGTACGCGAGAGTCGCTAATGAGCTCACCCTATATATAAGTCAACCGCTTGGGCGTGATTAAGAGAGTAATATCAGCATTTGCAAAAATCACTCTACATCGACTCCCCCAATTTTATTAGGGTTTCCTTTTCTCCTTTCAATCGCTCGAAGAAACACCATGTCGTCTGCCGATAACGCTTCGCCTCCCAAGGTAATCGTTCTGAGGAGCTCCGACGGAGAGACCTTCGAGGTGGACGAAGCCGTCGCGGTCGAATCTCAGACCATAAAGCACATGATTGAGGACGGTTGCGCGGACACCACGATTCCTCTGCCGAACGTCAACTCCAAGATCTTGGCCAAGGTCATAGAGTACTGCAAGCGACACGTGGATGCTGCGGCCAGGGCTCCCTCTTCCGACGGCGCTGCGCCGTCTGCTGATAAGGTTTCGGAGGAGGAGTCGCTGAAGGCGTTTGACAACGATTTCGTCAAGGTTGACCAGGGGACGCTGTTCGATCTCATCTTGGTAATCTCAGCTACTGATTTCTCTCCGTCAGGTTTCCTTATTCCGTTTTTGTTGATTTTAGCTTCCGTTCATGCGATTTAGCGACAATCAAGGGTTGCCTTCTCATCGTCCTCGTTAGATTGATGGATCTATTATTTCAGTTCCTCGTGGATAGGGTAGATTTGCACTGCAATTTGTTGGTGCTATGTATCTGTTCTTGTCAATCTGTCGAATACTGATTACTTGATTCGGCTTTCATATCCCAGGCTGCTAATTACCTGAACATCAAGAACCTTCTTGACCTCACATGCCAAACTGTAGCAGATATGATCAAAGGTAAGACTCCCGAGGAAATCCGCAAGACCTTTAACATCAAGAACGACTTCACCCCCGAGGAAGAAGAGGAGGTTCGCAGGGAAAACGCCTGGGCATTCGAGTGATGCGATGGGAGTCCGTTTATTATGCTATGTTATATTATTATATGTAGTAAATATTTGGTAACTTTCTGCTGAAGACATTTGTCGTCCCCTGTTTTCGTATCAGTTCCAAACTTTTGCTTCGGCCATATGCGTTATTGTTCGGTTCTTTCCCTGTTGGATGAAATGAAACTATGGAGTAACTATGTACCATTAATAGTCTTATCCATCAATGTCCATTAATTAGTAAAAGAACAAGTCTTTTCTCGAGTCCTTGAGACACGATGAACGTATTGAAAACGTCGTAATCGATGGCGATTTAAGATACATAATGAATGAAGATTAAATAAGCTTAGCGTTCTGACCCCACAGAATATATAATACACGGTGGCCAATGAAACGTCTCCACGTATCATAGAGCAGTGTCCCTACATTTTCTCGGCTTTTTCATAGGAAAAAAAAGTCACCCTCCCTCGTCTTAGTTTAGACTCTGACGAGACGACTGATTAATTTTCTATTTTTCTTCTTTTTTTCCAGCTGCAGCTGCCTTAAAAAATTGTAGTGAATTGTGAGATTCAGATGAGGTAGGAGCTCGAGCAAGTTAGGCTCGGATTTTTTCTTTTTCCTTTTTCGGTTTCTGCTTGCTTGTTAAAACGAAGTTGTCAATGGCGGAGATCGAGCCTCTGTTGCAGAGCGTTGATCGAAACGAGGTATCGTTATCTGAGCGTGAGGAACAAGCCGACGCTATTGTTGAGCAGAAGCCTGCTCGTGTTGCGTCACTCGATGTGTTTCGAGGCCTTTGTGTCGTTGTAAGCGTTTTATCTTTTTCGTTTTCAGCTTCAGTGAGCATTTTGTGCGTAAACTTACTTAGATGAGCTCTTGATTTGTTTCGATTTACTTATGGGTGTAGAGATTGTTTGGTAAATGTAACTATTGAAGTTGGATGGACAAAGATTCGGCAGATTGTATGATGTACTGCTCAATGTGGCTGTGTACTTCGTTTCTCTACTGAGATACTGTTTATGGTGTCAAGTTTGACGTTGTATTCTACGAAATCTTGTTCAATGAATCATGGAACAATTTGGTCTTAAGTTTTGAATAATAAATGAAGTCGGAGTCAGCTTATTTTTTTTTTTCTTTCCAGCTTATGACTCTTGTGGATTATGCTGGCTCTATTTTCCCAAATATTGCTCATTCTCCTTGGAATGGTGTTCACTTGGCAGACTTTGTTATGCCTTTCTTCCTTTTTGTTGCTGGAGTATCAGTAGCAATTGTTCACAAGGTAACTTCTAACTTTCTAGTGCAGCTGGACATGTTCTAAGTCTAATTTCAAGAAGGGGTTATGAAATTCTCATTGTTTTTGTTCTTCTTTATTGATTGGTCATTCTTTGTAACTTCAGAGAGTTGTGGATAGAGTTGAAGCTACATGGAAGGTTATCCTTCGAGCGTCGAAGCTATTCCTTTTAGGTGTTTTCCTTCAAGGTATTTTAATGATCTTGTCCATACGTCTTTTGGTACTACTTTGTTTTCCTTCATGGCTGCTGCTTCATATGAATTTCAAATACAAGGTTCTACTTCATCTCAGGTGGCTACTTCCACGGAGTTAATTCTTTGACATATGGTGTTGATCTTGACAACATAAGAATCATGGGCATCTTGCAGGTTTATTGGTTACCCTGTTATTCCTCCTCTCTATCTTTATATATTTGGTGTATATCTTTGTAAATTGTTCTATTTCAACGTAGAGGATAGCGATTGGATATATTGTTGCTGCATTGTGTGAAATATGGCTTACTTCTAGCAAGTGGAAAGAAGGTTTTCTGAAAAAGTATTCTTGGCAATGGTGAGCTGTTATACGATGATCTCCTTGCCTCATTCCTTTACATCTAAGAATATATGATAAAGACGGCTATCATTAAGGGTTGAAATTCTGATATCTCTATCAGTTAAATGATTGTGTTACACAATGTTCCTTTTTGTAGGTTTGTCACATTACTGATCTCTGTCGTATATATAGCTCTCTTATATGGCTTGTATGTTTCTGATTGGCAATTCTCTGTCGATCAACCAGATTCATCCCCGGTGATAGCGAGCTATGTCTACACGGTAAAATCAATATTTTTCCATTCTAACTTCTGATTCTGTGTCTGTAAGTAACTGTAGGGTGGAAATTAGTTGCTTACATTCAGCTAATATTTATAATTTGGATGCATGGTTGAGATTTGGATCTTGTTGATCCTCAGGTAAAATGTTCATTAAGGGGTGATCTTGGGCCTGCTTGTAACTCTGCTGGAATGATAGACAGATACATTCTTGGAATTGATCATCTTTATCAAAAACCTGTTTACAGGAATCTGATGGTATATTTATCCTAAATGTTCCATTAAGCCTGTGCCATATCCAATCCATTGCTGCTTTAATGCACCTCTCAATCATAGGAATGCAACATGTCCAACCATGGCCAAGTTCCACTTCGTTCTCCATCATGGTGCCATGCTCCTTTCGACCCTGAAGGCATTATGAGGTAAAACACGTATGCGTACTGTTTCCGAAAATCTAATTTCACCAATTTCCTTGGAACTAGTTCTAAGAGAATGTGCTGACATATCTTTACCAGTTGTGATCTTTCCTTTACGAACTAATCTTATGCAGTCCATACATACATACAGTTCACTCACAGCTGCGGTTTCCTGCCTTATTGGACTTCAGTATGGCCACATTCTTGTACAGTTGAAGGTGGCACATCAAAATCTGGCCCTATTTTCCATTTTGGCTATATTCATTCTCGAGCTAGAAGCTACTTCCACTTTCATGCTATAGAGTTTAACCTGATATTTCTGTGCTTTCCGATTTCTTCCTTATAGCATCACAAAGGGCGACTTTGTGGTTGGTCTGCGTTTTCAGCTGTGCTGATGGCTCTTGGCCTGATTCTTACCTTCTTGGGTATATATCTCTTTTCTTCTTCCCATTCGAAGATTTCTAGTCTGTTTATCCAATGCTTTTAAACATCTGAGTGACCTTGTTTCCTTGCTTCAGGGATGCCACTAAATAAATCTTTATACACAATCAGCTATGTAATGGTTACATCTGCAGCAGCAGGAGTCACCTTTTGTCTACTGTATGCACTCGTAAGTCCAAATTCACTGCTGAAGCTGTATAAACATCTGTTCTGATGACCGAAGAATCGTGCATGTTCTTCAATAATCTTATCTATTGCAGGTCGATGTGTATGGTTGGAGACGCCTGACTTTCGCGTTGGAGTGGATAGGAAAGCACTCGCTGAGTATTTATATCCTCGTAACGTCGAACATTGTCGTAATATTGGCTCAAGGGTTCTACCTCAAATCTCCACAGAACAACATCGTAGGTGCTTTGTTTGTTCCACTTATAGACGATTGTCCTCCTTTACTATAGTAAGACACCCCTTTGATTGTTTCACTTACAGGTAAATTGGATCATCTCTCGGTTCAAGCACTCAGCATCAACACATGACTATATCCTCTGACAATCTGGGATTTTTGTTTTGCTCCGAGGTTCCATTATCAATATTTTGAGAAAAGTGATGGACTATTTTCATTAGGGGGACGTATTACTTTTCTTTTTTCCTTTTTGTCATTTTTAGTTTATTTTACAAAATGGATTTGTTGGTTTCCGCTGGGATTCTCTGAAGTGCATATGCGAAAAGGAATTGTTCTGCAAAATTCAGGCATCAAAACATCTCATATAAAGGTTTGAGCATTGTGTGATGTGTAGTATAAGCATGAAATTTGTCTTTGATTCTTATTTCAATCAAAGTCACACGTTGTATAAGTGGGACCATATTATAAGTAAACATAACACGTATGTGTCATTTGCTAGCGAGGTAAGGATGAAGCTTGTCTGCATGCGCAATTTAGCTTTGACCTTAGATGAATAGAAAAAGAATGCTAGCACATTATTTTAGACTAATTAAATAGGCAGGTCATTTTGGTCGGTTCGAAATTAATTTTAAATTACAGTGCTAAGTAGCCTTTCAAGCCAAACGAGGTCATTTCATTTCACTCACTCTCCGCCACAAAACAAAAAAGGAACGGCAAAGATTTTGTAGCCGTTGCATTGCACCTATCAAGTCCAAGAAAAAACAATATTATATTTATCAACATCTCTATCAAGAACCCACTCAAGAAAACTTAAAAATCTCAACTGCTACGTGGCACGTTTTGCGTGGTTGGTATTGTGCCCTTTAAGAATTGAAAAAAGATAACCGCATGATTAGCTTGTTCTTTTCATTTAAATTGTAAAGACAAAATAATAAGTGGTCCACAATGGATTATTTATCTTCCTTATGATCTCAATCATCGAGACCCAAAACTGGCGATTCCAGCTGTTTCCCGTATAACCCATTAGTCCTGCTAAAAAGTTTGATATATAAATCAATGAAATAAATTTCAAAAAATAAAAATAAAAAAATCAATGAAATAAAAAATAATATATATTATTACACACAAAAACGAGGTCCATCACTACCTAGGAAGTAGGAACACATGTAATTGTAATTGTAATTAGTTTACCGGAAAACCTAACTAATGGATAATGTTCTTTATACGCTTCCCTAAGCATTATTGAATGAAGTTGATCATATTCGTATTCATCCGCTTGGGTTCAATGATTAAGAGTAGCTACGCCAAATTATTTACAATAGTGTCATTTTCAAATACTAAAGGATAATCTTATAAATAACCGACGAAATGATAATAAATCGGTAAAGCACATATATAAACAATACGCTAATGTCCAATGATGTAACGAAAGCATATTCGACCATATAAATAATTTGCTTATTTCACATACTCATGATTCGTATATTTGATAGTGGATTTCTGCCGTAGGTATTAGTTAATTCACATGGATCATCACATCAAGCTTGGCTTTGGTTTTCTTTAAAATAAAGCATCATAATTATCTTTGCGTACATGCCATGAGTTTGTCACATTGAAGACATGGAGAGACTTCATTTCAAACCCACCAACTAGAGCAAAATGTTTTTCTTTTCCTTTTTCCCTGTTTTTAATGATTTCAAAATTAAAGTTCAATTCGGTGAAAAGAAAAGATGAGTAAGAATCCTCTCCTCATATACTTGTAAGAAAAACATAAAAAAAAACAAATAATTATTATTAGAAAACGTCGTCAGATGATTTCATCACATGGTCATTGCTGTCTCAAGGACCCACCACCGCTTTGCTTTTTTTTTTTTTTATCGAGGTATCCCACACAACCCGGCTATGGGTTAACCGCCACACACTCCAGACGTGGGACTAATCCCCGGGGTCAGATGGATATGTCCCAAACCCACCCAACAACGATAGTCATGGGCATAGGCCCATAGTTCGCACGGCCCTTTTTATTATTATGGCGTTTCATTCTATTATTCATTTCAAAATTTATAAAGAATACTCTATTTCTTTTGTTGTCGTTGCAAAATAAATATTTGGACATTGAATTTGAATGTAATTATATCCTAAATGATTGCATATATATTTTAATATGGTTTTCTTAGGGGATTTTACATAAAAATACCCATTAATATAAAAAATTAGCAAGTCAGTACCTGTCATTATTTTTATATACAGGTAGCTGTCAATAAATTTTTTGCACATTAGTTAGCACATGTCCGTCGCAAGGTACATCGTATGACACATTTAGGTATCATAGAGAAACGTATGGTGATACCATCATATAGTCAGCCGCAAGGTACAATATGGAACGTATATGGGTTCCATATAAGTGCGTGACGTGGTACACAATACACGTATAAAAAGGTACGTCAAGACCGAGAAAATGGTATGCATAGTCGAACGGATACTTATATAAAAAAATTTCTGACATGAGTACTGACTTGCAAATTTTTTATTCAATTTGGTATTTTCTACATATTCACATTTTTTTAGGATAATAACATAACTTTGTTTTCTGGACTATCTTTAGACAGGTGATTGATAATAAAATAATAATAAACACACACAATTTGATTTCTTTTCCAAAATGCCACTCGCCCTTATCCAATAATCGAGCGCCAGCCTAACACACACACACACACTTCACAAAATCACTATCCGTGATACTATTAAAGTCCTCTCTCATCTCCTCGTTCTTACACAAAAGAATAAACCAAAAAAATAAATTACAAAGCTAAATAATAAAGCTAAAGCGAAGATGGCGAAGGAACTGAGCGAAGAAGGGCAGCAGGTCCACCACGGCGGCAGAGACTACGTCGAGCCACCGCCGGCCCCATTCTTGGGCGTCGGCGAGCTCTCCCTGTGGTCCTTCTACAGAGCCCTCATAGCAGAGTTCATCGCCACACTCCTCTTCCTCTACGTCACCGTCGCCACCGTAATCGGACACAAGGCGCTCAACGCCGCCGACCCGTGCAACGGCGTCGGACTCCTCGGCATCGCCTGGGCCTTCGGCGGAATGATCTTCATCCTCGTCTACTGCACTGCTAACGCCGTCCTAACACCGCCGCCGCCGGAATCTCACCGCTGACTCAGGCGGTAAACGGTGACCTTCGGCTTGTTCTTGGCGCGCAAGTCTCTCTCATCCGCGCCGTCTCTTACATGATCGCTCAGTGCCTCGGCGCCATCTGCGGCGTCGGCCTTGTCAAAGCGCTAACGCCGTCCTAACACCGCCGCCCGCCGGAATCTCACCGCTGACTTTTTCAGGCGGACACATAAACCCGGCGGTGACCTTCGGCTTGTTCTTGGCGCGCAAAGTCTCTCTCATCCGCGCCGTCTCTTACATGATCGCTCAGTGCCTCGGCGCCATCTGCGGCGTCGGCCTTGTCAAAGCCTTCATGCACAATCCCTACAATAGGCTCGGCGGCGGCGCGAACACCGTCGCCCCCGGCTACAACAAGGGCACCGCCCTCGGAGCCGAAATCATCGGCACGTTCGTCCTCGTCTACACCGTCTTCTCCGCCACCGACCCAAAGAGGAGCGCGCGTGACTCTCACGTTCCCGTAAGCTATCAATCATTTCATTACTACATCTCTTTGGAAGATCTCGTTCAAATCTCCATAGCTTAGCTTCTTCCATTACATCTAATTTTGTCGTCTGTTATAGGTGTTGGCGCCTCTCCCAATAGGTTTTGCGGTGTTCATGGTACACTTGGCAACTATTCCGATCACCGGCACCGGGATTAACCCGGCGAGGAGCTTCGGCGCCGCCGTGATCTTCAACAACGGAAAAGCTTGGGATGACCATGTAATAATCTTTTATTATCTGAACGGAACTTCCAAAGTTATTGCAGGCGTATTTAATTTGGTTTTAGTTAACTGAACTAAACTCGATGATATGGTTTTGGTGCAGTGGATTTTCTGGGTTGGGCCATTCCTCGGCGCATTGGCGGCGGCGATTTACCATCAGTACATATTGAGGGCTCAAGCCGTGAAAGCTTTGGGATCATTTAGGAGCAACCCCACAAATTAAAACTGTGATTTGTGAATATTCTGCGCTTGTGATATGAGTACTCTACTGCTGCTTTGCTGTACTTGATAATTAATGATAGTAGTAATACTTGTATTTGCTTTGCTTGCTTTTGTGTGTGTGTATTATCAAGTATATTCAGAGGTTTATTTTCTTATTTTATCTTCAAATTATGAGTTCTCTCTTCTTTGTAAATATACAAAAAAAAAAAAAATCAAATTTTATATTCCGTGGTTGTGAATGATTTTTTCTTTTTCAAAGCAGCTTAACTAGTGAGCCCCCGATGTCTATATCATCTATGAGGTATTTATTTATTTATTACCTAACCTTTACCGAACCTCAATTATTGCATTGCTGCTGCAACAATCCAGTGTTCATTCATCAATAATCAAAAACGCTTTTATTTATATATATGCTTCTCGCGAAATAAAAGATTTATGGGTCACGGGCTTTTGGTGCACATCATTCGATGTCAATTCCTAAAATGCAAATAAAGGAAAAGCGTCCCACGTAATTTAATTCAAATTCCTTGTGGAACGATCACTATAGACGTGAAAATGAAGAAGCCAATATAGGGAGGATCCAAAGAACGTCGCCGACCTGATAATTATTAAGCAGTCTATTACACACATCTCATTCGCATGATGTTGATGATACATCATATCATAGATAGATATATTAAGACAATTATATGCCGCTCTGTTATCAATTCGTTGGTCCCACATGGACGGTGCTGATTGTCATAAAAAAACACTAGCAAAGCAAATAAGGCGTGTTGTTCTTGATGATGAATGGATTGTTGTGGATTGCAGTAATCTGTGTGGGCCCACATTCAATATCTTGCTATCCATCCCTAAAAAGTAAAGAATGTGAAACCACATAACATGCCGGATCGGGTCGGGCACGTCTTATGGGCCTGTATGGGCCGGGTTGTATATTGCTCCATATCTGCGGAAGTGAAGAAAAATATTTTAATTGGGCTTTATGGGCTGAAAATATTCTAAACGGGCTTTACTATCAATAGTTGTATTTAGGAGAGGCATTATCAAATGCGTTACTATTTTGCAATGTTTTAAAAAGCCCGCCACGTAGCCCGCTATAGCGTGTTTTAACTCAAAAACGCATCAAAGCGTATTACATATAGCGCTTTGCCCGAATAGAGCACGCTATTTATGATGTGGCACGCTATAACTGCGCTAAATTGCGTTATTCACGCTAAATTGTTCTATTCACGTGATAACCCGCGCTTTTTTGGTAATACTGAACAATGTTGTAAAATTCGGTCAACTATTTGGGTTAATTGGCCTAATTATTTAAGCCCATTACAAGCCCAAACAAAAATTTACTAGCTCAAAGCCCACAAAGGTAGGCATACCACTTAAGTGTGGCGCTGAAGTGAGTTGATGCGAACAAAGCATATATATATATAGAAGATTTATCAGCTTTCGCACTGATGATACTAATGCATTGATTTGATTTATATAAGACAACAAATTAACTGAAATAAAAATATATTTAAAAACTGAAATAAAATGTTTTAACAGTGGAATATTATATACTAACGTATATAAATGGAACTATAAAAAACTGAAATAACAATTATTTAAACTCAAATCTTTTATCTTTTCTTTATTTATTATTTTTTCAATATTTTTTATTTCAATTTTTAATTGTAATTATCGTTATTTTTTTCCCGAAACTTAAGTGTGGTTTAGTATATCTGATTGCCAATTATTTGGATAATTTATTTAATCTACTGATGATAATTAATTAATATCATATTAGTTAATTTAACTAGTCTATTCATAATTATCACATATTATAATTTTTTTTGATTATAAGTGGATTGCTAGAAATACTGCACTATGCGCCACAAAACACGACGCGACCCGCTATACGCTTTTTAAACACTGCTATTTTGTATTGTTATTTGTATATATGTGATATTATTTATTTAGATCTGAGTTTCTTACTTGAGCTGTCCATTTCTTAATCTCCATCAAAACTGTCCACGCTCTCCTCCTTTGTGGTCTTCCTCTAATAGTTGGGATTGAAGATAAGGTACGTAAGATTCCAGATCTAATTCGTGAATCTCCAGCTCTTTAGATGCATTTTTGCCTTGTTTCTGTTATATATATGCCAGATTTCTGTCTTTCGATTGATTGGAATTTGAAGCTGTTTGTCATCATCGTTATGTTGCTGTTCATCTCGTTCCCAAGGATATTAGATTTATGTGTCTGCCGCGGCAACTTACTGTGATGGTATATGATGTTTGTTTCAACCATTTGTGCTTTCTGTATTCTGGGTAGTATGGAAATTGAATGATCTTCGTGGAAAAATATTGATTCGTGCAGTTGTTATTGTTATCCTCTTGTTATTGTGCCGCTCTTAGGTTGATCTAGTTTCTATGTTGACTTGGAATGAAAATTAGGGAGCTAGCTAAAGATGATTCCGCTGATACATCTTTTTAGTACTATCCACCAAGTGTTATTTGCTTTTATTTTTGTTATTGATACTATCTGCAAATAAAGTAGGTAACTTCAAGTGACATTCTGTTAGCTATTCTTTACTTTACTGTTTCATCTTGGGTATATTGGATTTTATAGGTCGAATATGGTTTCTGAAAAGAACATTGATGTGGAAGAAGGGACTTTGGAAATTGGAATTGGTATGACCACGTTTATCTTCATTTCCTCAGTTTGAAGATTGATGGTTATGCAGAAACTTATGTTTTTCGAGGCCATCTTGTCCGACTTCGTGTGATTTTAATTTGTTAGTCGTTTTGTCTTGTGTCTTATGGTTTGGAATGAGATCCAGACCCAGTGTAGAGTATCAGTATAGTGATGGGTGGAGATACTTAATATATGCTTTTCCTTGAATGAATTCTGTTGCTTGAATATTTCTCTCACTGGTAATGAGGACTACAATTCAATTATCATAAACGTTTTCAGAGTACAGAACTGTATCTGGAGTGGCTGGCCCTCTAGTTATTCTTGATAAAGTAAAGGTGAAAATTTTTATCTCGTTTGTCAGTTATTTCCAAAAGTTATTCTCTATGTTGTCGAGAGTATAGACACTGGAAAAGGATCGTTTTAATGTACTTCTAAAATGACCAGGGACCCAAGTTTCAGGAAATTGTTAACATCCGCCTAGGGGATGGAACTACCCGGCGTGGACAAGTTTTGGAAGTAGATGGAGAGAAAGCTGTTGTTCAGGTGATCATGTAGAAAATATCCACGTGATTATTATCTAATGAGTTTGGGTTAGTTATTGATGCATCGACTGTGATATTTTTTTTCACCTTGTATATTAATAACCAATACATAGTCGCTTATATATGGACACAAGGTTCATGCCTCTTCTTACTTCTCTAGGCACCCGTTGCTCCTAATAAATTCCTGTAATACCAACCTCTTTTACTCCATATTTATGACCAGGTCTTCGAAGGAACGTCTGGAATTGACAACAAATACACGACTGTCCAGTTTACCGGGGAGGTAACGCAATTCTCACTCTTTAAAGATTGTCTTGAATACATGCTATATTAGTCTAATACAATTTGAAGGTCGAGGATGCATGATCCATCCGTTTTTATCCTTCTATTCTGTCCCTCCTTGCTATTCAGGTTTTAAAAACTCCTGTCTCTTTGGACATGCTTGGCCGCATATTCGATGGTTCTGGGAAGCCCATTGACAACGGTCCTCCTATTCTTCCAGAGGCTTACTTGGATATATCTGGCAAGTGTTAATGAATCGTCATTTACATTCCATATCTCATCATTTGATATATATTCTTTAACTGTTTATTTCAGGGAGTTCCATCAATCCCAGTGAGAGAACCTATCCTGAAGAAATGATACAGACAGGAATTTCTACCATTGACGTGATGAACTCAATTGCCCGCGGACAAAAAATCCCTCTTTTCTCTGCTGCTGGTCTTCCTCACAATGAAATTGCTGCCCAGATCTGCCGTCAGGCTGGTTTGGTGAAGCGATTGGAAAAATCTGATAACCTTCTTCAGGTATTTAAGTTGGGTCTTTGATGTCATTACGATTGCTAATAGCTTTCATCTGTTCAAACAAAGAGATCTAGTCCTGCTAGCTTAGGGTTCCATTTGGACTCTGTTTCTTCCGTAAAAATCATCTGCATGATTTTTTGAATGAATTATTCCTGCAATTTGTTGTGTCCGACAGGATGGTGAAGAGGACAATTTTGCTATAGTATTTGCAGCTATGGGAGTCAACATGGAGACTGCTCAGTTCTTCAAACGTGATTTTGAAGAAAATGGATCGATGGAAAGAGTGACCCTTTTCTGAATTTGGTAATCATCACCCTAGTAGACACCATCAAAGACCACATGTCGTGCTAAAAAATGTCTCTTCGTTTCCATTAGTTGGTAATCAACATCATTTTTTTCTGCAGGCCAATGACCCAACAATTGAACGTATCATTACTCCTCGCATTGCTTTGACAACTGCGGAATATCTTGCATATGTATGTGGGAAGCATGTTCTCGTCATATTGACAGATATGAGTTCTTATGCTGATGCTCTCCGCGAGGTAATATTCGCATAACTGATCATTAAGAAACTACTCTTCTCTTAATCATGTAATGAATTAGTTTCCTCGAGTTTCTTCCGTCCAAGTTATAATCAAGAATAGTCTCAGTTTATTCACTCTTCCGTTACTATACCGTTATGTAATTTCTAGTAAAAATATGTCCTATTACATTTCTAATATAGTTATATATGTTTTAGGTGTCTGCTGCTCGAGAGGAGGTGCCTGGGAGACGTGGATATCCTGGTTATATGTACACTGATCTGGCAACTATCTACGAGCGAGCTGGACGTATTGAAGGACGAAAAGGATCAATCACGCAGATTCCTATATTGACCATGCCTAATGATGGTAATGTTCAAAATAAGCGTAAACTTTAATCCTAATTTTGCGGTGGTTTATCTTTTCGTTTTTGCGAAACTTTTTTTTCCTTTCGTTTTTTCAGATATCACGCATCCAACTCCAGATCTTACAGGCTATATTACGGAAGGGCAGATATACATTGACCGACAGCTCCACAATAGGCAGGTAATGCCCGGTTACAGTTTGATAGGTCATACAAAAACATGTGACGGTTAGCATTACTACATGGCTAATTGAACGCGTCTCTTGCCTGATTTTGTAGATCTATCCTCCAATCAATGTGTTGCCTTCCTTGTCTCGTCTGATGAAGGTAGTTTCATATAATAGCTCATGATACCTGTGTTTTGACTCCTTGAGAATGCTTATCATTAAATAATGAAATTTCAACACTTTGGCAGAGTGCTATTGGTGAGGGTATGACCCGTAGGGACCACTCTGACGTGTCTAACCAGGTATTATCTTCTATTTTTCGCTGGGAAAAAAGTCGAAGTGTGATTTTCCAGTCTTGCTATCATCCTCTTCGCTTCGTGAAATATTGATCAACCGAATCCTTTGTTCATCCCAGCTTTATGCAAACTACGCCATTGGAAAGGATGTTCAGGCCATGAAAGCTGTGGTGGGAGAAGAGGCACTTTCCTCAGAAGATCTGGTATGTGATTTGTGCACACGCATTCGTTTTATTTCACTTTTTTTTAAGCTGAACAAGATAAAAAAAACTAACATAATCTGCTACGGTACTATGTATGCAGCTGTATCTCGAATTCCTCGATAAATTCGAGAGGAAATTTGTGGCACAAGGGGCCTACGACACTCGCAACATCTTCCAATCGCTCGACTTGGCATGGACACTGCTGAGGATCTTTCCCCGCGAACTTCTTCATCGTATCCCAGCCAAGACACTCGATCAGTACTACAGCAGAGATTCATCTAATTGATCTGTTCAAGTATGTTCCTTGCCTAAGTGTTTTTGCAGTATTCGTGTGCATTTTTTTACTTATTCGTCAATGTCCTTTTCAGAATAAAACTGTCGAGCTTGATATATCTTTATGAAGCCGAAGGTGCTTAACTTACGGCCTCAACACATGTTTGATATTCTTTCGAAATGCAGACGCACATTGAACAGCTTTGTAATGGATTTTATATTCGTGTGTAACTTCGAGTGAAATAAGGCTCTGCTTCTTGCCCTCTGAAATCGAAGCTGTTTCAGTTTTCGTCGTGAACAGAAAATTAGTGGTTCGAGTTTTCTTCGTAAAAGGTACAACCTTCTCGATTTTCATGAAATATTACAACCGCGGAACAACGTTGTAGGAAATCTACAAGAATTTTGAGTAGCTCTGATATATTTACATTTCGCAAACATGTAACAAGCGCAGAAACAAAGTCAATTGGGAATCAATCACCAATATTCGACGCAAGAACATCGCCCATCCTTGAAATGGTGATATAGTTTCGAATCTCCCACGACTATCTCTCTCTTTACATAGCCCGAAATCTTCTTCAGAGCAGAATGACAATCTTCGCATATTCTCACATTCTTCCTTACAAGAACGGGCTCTCCGATCGGCGTACTAATCAGCCCAAAACAAACAGCTAACCTTACGCTGTGCAACATTGGAGAACTGCCGTCTCTTGCCCTGATCAAATCCAATGGCCCGAACTTGGACACACTTTCAACGCACCCCTTCTCATCTATATTCCTCGACAGAATATCAAGAACGTCGTATACGATTTTGAGCTTGGACTTTGATTTTTCACGATTAGCGAACTTGTATGTTTCACCACTATGATCGACTATGCTCAGAGCAGCAGTTCTCTGAACTCCTTTTTCCCTTCATCAAGCGTTTAATGCGCTCCACTCTGTCCCATTTCCCAGCTTCAGCGTACATGTTAGACAGCAAGACATAGCAACCCGTGTTGTCATTGTCATCCATAGATAGAATCTGCTTCGACGCAAACTCAGCCATTTCAATGTTTCCATGATATCTGCTTGCGGACAGTAAAGATCCCCATACTCGTGGGGTTGGCGTCAAAGGCATTTCATCTATGAACTGTTTGGCTCGTTCGAGTTCACCAGCTCGACCGAGCAGATCAAGTATACATCCGTAATGTTCTATCCCGGGATCAATACCATGGTCCCTCTGCATCGAATTGAAATACTTCCAGCCTTCGTCTATGTATCCACCAATGCTGCAAGCTGATAGAAGGGAGACAAAAGTGCTATCGTTGGGTAAATTTCCTTCTGCTACCATGTCATTGAATGAGCTGATCGCGTGTGTTGCACAGCCATGAATAGCGTAAGATCCTATCATAGTGTTCCATGATATCACATCCTTACACAAGATGCTGTCAAAGACTTTCCTTGCTGCCATGAGATCGCCACATTTTGCATACATGTGAACTAACGCATTTGATACAGAGACGTGCTGCGAAAGATTCCCAGTTTGTAAACTTGACAGTGTACTTGTTTTCCTTCTCTCGGCAGAGCGATTTCGGCGTAGGATGGAAGGATGCCCAAGAATGTCATGTCGTCGGGGATAAAAGGCAAAGTTTGAAACTTTTTTATGGCTTCCTTGTGATGATTGTTCTGAGCGTAAGCGGCAATCATAGCATTCCATGATACTAAGTTTCTTTCCCTCATTTGGGAAAACACTCTCTCAGCGTGTGCTACGCACCCAAACTTACCATGAACGTCGAGCAGAGTTGTCTCCAACACTAAATGAGGTAAGAATGCCTTTCTAATTGAATGGCCATGAATCATTTTTCCTTGCTTGAATGCTCCGAGTTTGGCGCAAGAGTGTAACAAGTGAATAAATGTGATGGCATCTGGGGTTACCTTGTCAACATTCATCATTTTATCCAAGCAAGCAAATGATTCCATGGGCTTATCGTTCAATCTGTAGGCACCAAGCATTGAATTCCATACAACCACATTCTTTTCTAAGACAGTGTTGCAAAACCTTTCAGCATAGTCCACCTTGCCACACTTGCCAAACATGTCGATCAGCGAGCTTTGAATCATTGGATCCATGTCGATCCCGTTTCTGAACATTTGGCCAAAGATTTCTTTTCCACTCGTCAAACATCGCTCGAGACAACAAGCACCCAAAGCACTGATGAAACTGAACCTATCATGTTTGACACCAAATTCTATCATTTCACGAAAGTAGGTCAGGGATATCAATCCATCCCCGTGAGCAGCGTATCCACTGATCATTGAGTTCCAAGACGCCACATCTCTTATGGGCATCTGAGCAAAAATCTTTTCAGAAGCTTCAATCCACCCAAGCTTTGCATACATTATAATAAGCGCATTGCACGTGTAAACATCAGCAGCAAATCCAAGCTTGATAATGGTGTTGTGAACCATTTGTCCAGCTATAAAACCACAAACTTCTCCACACGCTTTGATCACTGAAGGAAAAGTAAATCTATCAGGTTTTTGCCCTTCGTGTCTCATTCTACTGTACACGAAAATGGCCTGTTCAAACAACCCAGAATCAACCAGTCCCCTGATCATCACATTCCACAGGAAACTGCTTCTCTTATCCATTTGTTCAAACAGCTTGAGTGCGTCATCCACATAACCCGATTCCACGCAGGCAACGAGCTTTTCAGCGGTGGAAACTGATTTTTCAACTCTCCTAACCAGCCTCCTTCTGACGTAGGTAGTTCCGAGCTTGCGTTTGACCGTCGTTTCGTGGTTTTGGATTTTCCTCGATGTTTGAGCGTTTGCATGAACCATGCGATGATGGGAAACCGTACGTTCGATGTAAAGCTGAACGCTTAACGCCATAATTTCCCGAAACCACGATGAGAAGAAGCTGTGTTTAGGAGCTACATATGGCGACAGTTAATTTCGTTACATTTTTTTCCCACCATATTTGTCCCAACTCCCAACTGTGGTATAAGATGCATGAAGATGATTGATTAAAGAGCTTTTCCTATTTGTAGTGATAATGATGTGGGCTTAACTATTGGGCCTGCCAATTAAAATATTCACAAGCCCAATAAATGGCCCAATTAAACTTGGCATTTCACCTTATTGCATGCATCTAATCATCAGTCAACCAATAAACTCGGGGGAAAAAGAATTCATGTCGATAAACACGCAATTAATGCTTGGTTTGGTTTGGTGCGAAAATGAATGTGAGAATTCTATGGTTTTGACTATTGCATCTTCCAAACAATCATAAACAGCACCATGACTTCTATATATCAACGGTAATATAAAATTTATTTATTTGTCAGTCAATAACTTGTATATATGCATGTGAGTTGGTGGGTCTAAATCACTATTTTTGGTCGTCTTTAAGAAGGCAGAACGAATCTGAGTTAGAGTGTAGAGCAGCACTTTTGATTTTATGGTCTTTATTTACCCTCAATCGCTTTCTTAATATGGATTGGGATGAATTTTTCAAAGATGCTAACTCGGGTTTTTGTTTGAATCAAAGAAAACTAATGGATTAATAATGTTGAATATAATAATATTATGTGACATCTATAATATTATTTCCTCCACTATTTTCTCTGGTGTTTTTAAATGTTAATTTCAGTTGAAATTATTGCAAAGGACCTCAATAATATAGACCTTGCGACATATCAATATCAAACATTTAAAATGAAAATTCTAAGTCAACCCTAAGATTCTTGATTCAACGTTGTACCAACCCTTTTACTTTCATAAATTCTCCCTAAAATATCAAATACTCGACTTGTGATTAATTAAGTCGTCTCTACGACACATTTCGTTTTATGAAGATTCTATATATTAACTTCAGTAATAGAATATTTTCTAGTTTTCCTTTTTCAAATTTGGTAGGTATAGTCGTTGTTCGAATCACAGCTGTAATCCGAAGTGGGTCCACTTTTATTGGGCTTCTAAATGGGCCGACCGAGGTGCAGTTAAGAACCTTCGTCTCCATTACCTTTATCAATTAATCAATTAATAAATTTACCTTAAGTGGGTAGATAACATAAAGAGGGAAATAAAAATATACTGAATCAAGTCTTCAATGATCATTTAAAACATGCTCAAAAAATATACGGCTGCTTTTGCTTAAAAATGTATCTGATGTAATCAAAGTTGAGTAATTCTCGTCAAACCAGCTTTTACCTAATTCTGGATAGAATTTTTTTTTTTCATTTTCGTCTTTTCTCCAAATCTGCCGAATAATTTGAAAATTATATAAGAATGGATTGATGTGTTATTTTACCAACTTAAACGGTAGGTGGTGAGTTACGTAATTGATAGAATCTAAATTAAAGTATAATACAATTTTTTTTTTATGGGCTTATATCAACCTTATATAGTATACAATATCAATGTATTCAATGTATTAATACACTAGGGTGTCCTTGCTTTGGTGGCCTTTCAATCTCAAGTAATATTTTATAAGTAGCAATTTATGTTGCTACTTACCCATTAACAAGATTCGTCCCACTCCTTTTTAAATCCGAATAATTAATGATATATGTTATTCAAAAAGTTATTAAATTACGATGGATGCACTATTACAGCCGCGTATTCAAATCCCGCCTTGATTTTTTTGTCAATTGAATAAAATATTGCTAGCTAATTACCTGCTAAATATCTATGTAACTAAAGAAAATTACAAGAACGCTTTGAAAATTTCTCCTTCGCCTCGTCTTCGTGTGTGTACATTAAATGTACATAGAATCAATAAAAGGAATTTCCAAGTTGGGCATATTAGATAAACAAAACACGATATTGCTAATGTTAAAAGAAGAGTTAATCTTCTCACCAACCACGAAAATGATAAATAAAAAGTGGCCAAAACAGCAAATAAATTAAATCGGGCGACGTCAGCAAAGCGTCACGCGTTATCAAGACTTGGCTTTAATGCTATGATAAAAATATATAATAAATGACTATCCTACGTGTACATAAGTAAGATCGTCGAACCTTCAACGACCCTATATCTATATATGTCTAATATGCGTATTTAGGAACTCAGTGCTTCAAATTCACAATTACAAATCTCTTTATTGAACCATCGTTCATTACACTGCTGAATTGATTGATTTCCTTTGAATATTTGAGAGAGAGAGAGAGAGTTCACAAAAAGAAAAGGAAAATAAAGAATTTAGACGAAGAGAACAGAGAGATGATGGAGAAAACTTGGAAGAATGTGATGCACATATTCGTAACTGTGTTCCTATCGAATTTCGCTTCTTTGGTTGTGAATCCTACCATTGCTGACGTCACCATGGAGGCCGTTTGTCCTGGACAAGACGAATGCTCTCTCGCCATTTACCTCACTGGCTTCCAACAAGCAGTACGTATAATATATATATATATTAATCTCTCTCTCTCTCTCCTATATATATATATATCTGTATATATGTGTATGTGTGTGTGTTATTACGTTCTTGAAAACACGAACATATATGTCAGAGAGTTGGAAATGGAAGCCTTGTCTGAATATGATGGTCAATAACACAGTTAGATACTCACTTTGGTTGAAGTAAAGTTGATTCTAATTCTAAAGCAGCATACATACATATACATTGATCGATAATAATTACATGGTTACAAGTCTTCTATATTTCTTTTTTTTTCCTTTTATATTTCACTCTAGATTATCTGTTTAATTTCTGTTTGCGATGAGCTATGGAAACAATCGTAACAATTTGTTTGTATGCGTAGACTCAGAGATAGCCGATCGCGATGACTACGAGGATTTTGAATAATACAAATAGATATTTAAATAGTTCCAATTAATTCCACGTCAGCTTATATATACTTCCAATATCTTCTTTGTATGCATATGCATGCGCTAATTGCTTATTGTAATGCACGCATAAATATTTAATTTACTACGGCCTATATTACTCGTTCTTTATAGAAAATTTGAATTTTAGTTGCTGCGGGAAAAGAACGATCTGACTTTCATATGCTTTTAATAAAAATATGGAAATCTTTTAAGATGGGGTGATTTTTTCTTTGTAATAGATTAATGTCTTGGACCAGGTCAACTTTGTACGAGTAAAAATGATTCTTTTTCACATTTAATCTTATAGCTTGAATTGACGAATTCTTACAAGTTAGGTGGTGGAGAATTGTTGTCGTGAGTAGACACGTGAACCTACTTTTACGTTTTACTAAATGTTTGATTAAAACATGTTACGCACATAGTTAACATTTCCCGTACTTATTATGTTATATATCCAATTGGGAGTGATTAGCATGTTTATCCCTAAAACATAATTTATATTATATCACCTACCTAACACACTCGGACTTAAGTTGGGAATTGCTATATCTTTCTAATATACTAATTAGGATTATTATATCATAAAAGTGCCTGCTAATCATCTTCGGCCTTATCTAACACTATCTAATCATATATCTGTATAATACTTAAATATTACTTTATATTCACGTCTTGATCGCCAAACTTTATAAAATAAGTGTATATTATGACTAATACTATTATTTATATTCACGTTTTGATCGCCAAACTTCATAAAAATAAGTATAACATACTGTTATTACTATACTTTAATATGGCGTCTTCGTCACCACAATACATTTACAGTTTAAATAAGAGGTTAATATTATTTTTTTTGGCACCAATTGAATAATAGATACCTTTCAAACGGCATAAATTATAAACAGAAGAGAAATTAATCAACTTTTGTGTACGAAAATGGTTCCGTCAGTGTGTTTCTTGAAAACTATTCATGCCCAGAAAAACACCATATTTGATTAATTGTAATTAAAATTTAATTAATTTTGCATGGTTATTTCTTGTCTATGCATGGCAGATAGCAGGCATAGGTTCTGTGATAATGATGCCATTGATTGGAAATATGTCCGATAAATACGGTCGGAAAGTCATGCTCACCATTCCGTTAACACTTGCCGTCATCCCTTTTGGTAATAAATAGTGATAATCATCGTTTATATACACCATTGATATATATATATATATACACACACACACTATATATAAACTGTGTGTATGTGCAGTGATATTGGCGGTGAGGAGGACGACAGAGTTCTTCCTACATTTACTACGTAGTGAAGACTTTCACCGCCATGGTTACTGAAGGAGGTGTCATCTGTCTCTCACTCAGTTACTTGGTAATAATGACGGATATATTTCCCTTAATCATCTCTTCACTCGATTCTCTAACAGAGAAGAAGAATGAATCCTTTCGCTTTCTCCTTTTTCAGGCCGACAATGTGTCTGAAGGAAAGCGAGTGTCTGCGTTTGGGCTATTGTCCGGCGTTGTCTCCGCCGCCACAGTTTGTGGGACTTTAGCCGCTCGGTTGCTTCCCACAGCTCGTATCTATCAGGTGTTCGACAAATTGCTTCTTCCATCTTTTTTCCCCCTTCTTCTATCGCCGTTCTTTCTGTGAAAGTAGCGTTGATTTCTCGAGTTTTTCTGATAGATGTTTTATCATCTGATCATATATATATAGGTCGCAGCTGTTTTGGCCGTCATTGCAGCAATTTACATGAAAGTCTTCCTCAGGGACGACAGTTCACGCAATGACGAAGATTCGATGTTAGAGCAGCCCATTCTTAAACCGTCGCCCGAGACGAAGGAAAGTAATAAAGAAGAGTCGGCCGAAAACACGGACTTGGTGATCAAGAAAATTTCACTGCCGAGGGAGATCGTTAGGCTTCTAAGGAGCAGGTATGAAAGTCATCGACGTGTACCTAAAGACTCTTCTTGCAATATAAACCTTTGTTGATTTTGTTTTGCTGGTCTTACGTGTAAACTATGCAGCTTCATTGTATCGTTGGCGTCGATTGTGGCCTTCTTCAACAGCCTCGCCGAGGCAGGAATTCAGGCCTTCTTAATGGTATGTTTCTTGCATTCTTGGCTCGAAACTAAGATTAATTTTTTTTGTTTTTTAATTTCGTTGGTTATTTGATTGATTACCTCTGTGAACTGTGCAGTACTACTTGAAAGCAAGGTTCCACTTTCAGAAAGACCAATTTGCTGATATATGGCTTATCACATACATAGCAGCAACTATATCGAACGTATGCCTCTTCAACATCGTTTTTTTTTTCGTTCTTCGTCGATTTTTCTGCGTAGTGTTTCGGAATATCTTTTCTTATTACAGCTGCTGACATGAACATTGCAGATGGTCCTAATGCCCTCGCTTGGTCCGATTCTTGGAGAGGAGACATTGCTCTGCGTAGGCCTCTTTGCTGGATTCTTGAATGTATGTATATATATACATGCAATAAACGCCTCTTCATTCCCTTAATTCGATCAATCGGCGAATGGATTTTTCATGGGTTTTTTTTTTTTTTTTTCTGGGGCGCAGATGCTGCTCGACAGCATAGCTTGGGCGCCATGGGTGCCTTACGCCTCTGCTTTTCTCGGAGTATTCCTCTTCCTCGCGAGCCCTAGCGTGAGTCAAAAGCTTAAGAACGATCCTAAATTTTCACACGAGACAGTTTCTGATATACGCTATCGTTTCGAAATTGCAGATAAGATGCATCATTTCAAAGCACGTGGGACCTTCGGAACAGGTAAAAACACTGTCTTTCTACCTCGAAGAAGGACATCTCCTTCCTTCGATTCATTCGAACCTTCCAATATGCAACGTAATCTTGTAACACTATAATATGACTGCAGGGAATTGCACAAGGATGTCTGATGGGCATCTCCTCGTTCGCCAACGTCATCTCGCCTCTGATCTACAGCCCTCTTTCTGCCTTATTCTTGTCAGATGGAGCTCCATTTTATTTCCCAGGCTTCAGCATTCTCTGCGTCGGCCTTGCATGGGTAAGCGCTGATGCTTCAAATTTTACTGCTTTTCGATCCTTTTAACAGTAAGCAAATCTAATTCCTGGGAATTAACGGGTCGATGCAGTTCATAGGCTTCGTTCTGAGCACGGCGATAAAGATTCGACCCCTTTTGCTGCGCGGCAGAGGACCAAGCGAGCCCTGCCTATTGGCATGATGAACGAACGAACCAGCACAGCAGAAAACAACAAACGCATTTTCTGCGAACTCCAAAGTGTAAACAGAAAAAAAAGGTTCTTTTTTTTTTTTTTTTTCTGATGAAATTTCTTCACGTATTGTAGAAAAATCAAACGTACGCTACTGCATAAATCGAAAGACAAGAACTTGTTCCCATATACATCGTAAAATAACCGTGTGGTATATATATTCACATAAAATCCTTGGGCACGGCTCGAACGTTGACGTCGAGAGGATACAGACGGTACTCGACGTCGAGCTCTTTGAAAATCTGAACCATCTCTTCGACCAAAAGGGCTCTCCTCTTCCACCTCTCTGCCATGTTCTGATGGTTCATTCTGTGCCTCAACCAAACCGAAAGCTTAAGAGCGCTCAGCGTCTCTAACTCCATCACCACTACCGAAGGGTCGGCGTACCAATGTTCGCCCTTCTTCTCCACCCAGCTACGAAATCACAACGAGAGAAAAAAAAAAGAAAAATAATCCCGCGAAAAGAAAGGGAAAAAAAAAAGATCCCGAAAGTTTTTTACCTTACTATCCTCTGCTTAACGGCGTTGATCTTCTCGGCCGGCGTGGCTATGTGTGCGTAGAAGTCGATGGAATCTCCCATGTCGGGACTTCTGTAGTAGTTGCTGATGGGCTTCGTCGCGAGGGTCACGTTTGGGTAAGTTATCCTAAGGTTGTCGAATCTCAGGAAGACGGTAGTTAGTATGTTCATCTCTTCCACGACCATCTGAGGAAAAAAAAAAAGATCATAGAAATACGGTAACATTCAGACACAAAAGGTCCGTCCTTTCCACACCGAAAACTTGTACGGCTGCTGCGTTGATGACCACTTCACCTAAAAGCTTAATTTTCTAGGAAGTATACATATTATGACCTGACTTTTCTACTCCCATCCGTGTTTAAACACCCAATTCGCTCGTTGCATTTAAATTAATATGTCACATGTCAAATTATAGTTAGATTAGGTTGGAAGACAAGGCCTATATTAAGTTCCAACATTCCATATATTACCCTCTGACCTCTGATACCATGCCGATGACCATGTCCACTTCCGGTTGGGATCATCTATTTCACTTTCTGTATTCCACTCCGTATTCCAACGAACGAAAATCGTTACACCTCCCCCCGACAAGTGTTAAAACACACGTAAACATCATCACACCTATGAATTTCATTACAACAAGTGTTTAAACAAAAAAAAAAAAACCTCATTATTACGTTTTTTCTATTTTAATATATAATACGATTTTTTCTACTCCATATTAGAAAAATACGTAATAATGAGGTTTTTTTTTTGTTTAAACACTTGTTGTAATGAAATTCATAGGTGTAATGATGTTTACGTGTGTTTTAACACTTGTCGGGGGGAGGTGTAACGATTTTCGTTCGTTGAAATACAGAGTGGAATACAGAAAGTGGAATAGCAGAGGATCTCAACCGGTCCACTTCATATAAAAACTTACGCTTATTTTGAAGCGTATCGTGCTATAATTTTATTCCAACGCTTTTCGACGTACGTTATAAGTAAGCATTCGTGATCATATAATTACGTGCCTGAACTCCGTCGACCTCGCACCGATCTCCGACGTCGAAGGGGTGGATTACGAAAACGAAGATGATGGCTTCGAAGATGGTCTTGAGAGTGTTGCCGAATATGAAGGCCACGATTACGACCTGAGAGCTGAGGTAGAGAAGGAATTTGCTCGAAGCAATGTCGAGGATTACGAGGCAGACGAGCAGTATTGCTACGCCTACTATTACGTCCACCATTCGATGGAGCTTGTCCACCGCCGTCTTCGTATCGTTTAGAGTCAACGACAGAGCTTTTCGTTCCACGAAGGCGCTTACCTAATTTTACCACCGAATAAAAAAAGTTCTCTTTTGAGTAATTTGGAAAATGATGCGCGTATATACTATAGTGATACTGACCACCCAGTTTTTGAGGGATGATTTGCTTATCTTTTCGGCTTCGGCGGATTCGATTAGGGTTAGGGTTTTTACAGCTTCGTCTTCTGGTAAGAAGCGCATCAGATCGTCGAGGTATATGAACCTGTAAGAATTTAATTAATCCGTGAAAGGTTTTTTCTTTTAAATTCTGCGATGGGATTGATGGAATTAAAAGGGCGAAGAGAGCTTACTTGGCGCCAGGTTTTGCGACGTTGCTGAGTATTTTCCTGGCGGCGCACTTGGCCTCGTGCTCGCTCTTAATCTGCTTGGAAGCCTCGTCGTCGGCGCCGCCGCCGCCCAGCACTTGTTCGTCCAGCGTGATGAGAAGGCCGTTCCTGACGATTTTGATAAGCCTCTTCATATTCCAGGCGGAGACGTTCTTGGGATTCAGTTTGTGGAGCTGATCGATCGATATTCCCTGCTGCTGGCGATCGTCCGCGCTCTTGCTCGACAGCTGCCCGGAGAATTTGAAGCTCGGAGGCTTCGGCGGCGGCAGACCTCCTCCGCCGCCGCTCGGGCTGATACCTTCTTCCTCGCGGCGGTGGTTCCTTACCTCGAGCGCTGGCGGCGGAGGCTGGCCGGAGAGGGTCTCGATGACGTACTGATTGAAGAGCGACTCTTGGATGCGGTCGAAGAAGGTGCTGACGTGGAAGGAAGAGGCGAGGACTTTGACCATTAGGGTTTTCACCAGCCATAGAAGCGTGCCCACGAGCAGGCAGACCATGAGCTTGTTGACGAAGCATAAAAACTCGCCGTCGTTCATCATCCCCTCGCCGGAGGAGGCCTTCCGATCGCCGCCGCCGTCGAACATGGATCGCCAGGCGGTTAAGACGAGCCCGAGCCATATGCAGTTCTGCACGGCCCTCTTTATGCCGTAGACGAAGTAGAGTATCCTCTTCCTCATGAAGAAGTTCCTTTCGATCAAGAAAACGACGACCCTCACCGCCCAGCCGGCGACCAAGCTGCCGCAGATCAAGACGAGGAGCAAAACCTCCCATTTCCATAAGCTCAACCCTCTCGCCTTCTTACCCTTCCACTCGCCGATCGAAAGCGTGCAGGCCAACGCCGTCACGATTAGGACGAGGCTGACCCATTCTGCAATAACTAAAGCGTCGAACTTATCTCCCTTAGTGTAATAATACTCGTCTGGGAAGTCCTCGTCGATGAATGGATCGTCTTCGTCTTCTTCTTCGCCGCCTGTAAGAGTGCCAGAAGCTCGTGGTGGGCCCGACTTGTAGACCAACCCAGATGGTTTTTCGGAGCTCCGATCAGGCGGAGGGTCGGCTAACCTCGACTGAGTCTTGAGCTTGCCGCCGACGATGTTGCTGAACCTTCTCTGCACAGAACTGCACCTCAGCACTTGGCCCTCGATATTTGGCGCATTCGCTGATAGATTCGAAGATCTTTTGCTCCTGTTGTGAATCATCCTTTGGCTGACGCCGCCCTCTTCTTCGTCGGAAGAAGAGTTAACGTCGTCGTTTCTTCTGCTCATTGTTGCTCGTTCGTCTGTTCTGATGTCCATGACGGTGCTTGAAGAAATATACGGAGAGTGGAAAGAAATACCCAAATCCTTAGACGTAGAAGTTGAACTGCTGTTTCTTCTGATCGTACTGTTGTCGTAAGAAGGTCTGGGAGGTGGGAAACTTCGAGGGCCGTCGTCGTCGTCGTCCGTGCGCAGCTCCTCCATTTCCATATCGACGTCGAGGGTGACGTCGCCGCCGCTGGCCTTCTGCTTGTTCAAGAACTGTTCGATGAGTTTCGAGGGTGGGTCTTCGTGGACGTCGCGCTGCATGGCGCCGCCGCCGTGTATCCTGAAATCTGAGCTTGGCTCTTTTGCCGTGGGACGGTCGCCGCCGTCCATTTTAACGATTACGTCCTGGGGTAGGATCGAAGAAGATGACGATGAAGAGATTTCATGACTTTTAACGACCGTCGCCGTTTGCTGACGTCGGTCAAGGTGAAATCTTTCTTCTGAAACGTTGCCCGGCGGCGAACCTCGCCGTTCTTGTCTGTTGGAATTTTTGCGGGATATGAAAGATTTCCTCGGCGGTGGTGATGATGATGAGAGGTCCATAAATGCCGCCTATTTCACATACATATGTGAAGAACGAAGCAGTCAAGAACCTCGATTGACGAGGAAATATCACCTATCGAAGGTTAAAGGTTTTCTTCTTTTTTTTCTTTATTTTTTTGTTTTGTTTATAGAGAAGAGAGATTTTAGGATAGGGAAAGCATTTCTCGTCGGTTAATATTCCTAAAAAATTGCACCAAACGATACACAACATAATGACTGTATAATGACTATCTATGGAATATACATTATGATTGTATTAAGACTAACATCTTTTCTTATCTGGTAATCAGTGCATGTGCAACAGCTAATTCCAATCTGACTATGATCGTATTAATGAATGATTGGAGGACTCCTATGGAAGACCCATAAGTTAATTGCAGTTCCTGTGTGATTATCAATATGATTACCATCCTAGAATGAACCGTGCTCCATTCCATTAAGGGTGTCCACAACAATAACACACTCATAATACTGTCGCATCAGCTTTTCTCTATATTTTTTCATATATTTTATTCTATAACATTTTATTCTACTTCTTCGACAATAATAACACACTACTATAACACGAACCCACAACTATAAATAAATAATTTCTTTTTCCTTCTCCCCCATTCTCTCTCCTTCATAATATTTTTAATATTCCTATAACACAGTATCATAAATATGACACAATGTCATACTCATGACTCGTCCACAATGGTGGTGTGTCATATAAAGTGCCAAATAAGCACATATGACAAACATATAAATCACCATTGTGGTTACCCTAATGACCTCATTTTCCTACTTCCCATGCAATGCAATGCGACTTCGACCTAGTTTTGGCAAGATACATTATAATTCTGTAGGAATGCAAGAAATGAAACACACTTGGAATAAAATGAACAGAGAAATTTTTGAAAGATAATGTTTACAATTATATAATGGGAGAGGGGTAGATAAAAACTGCAACAGTTTCGTCTGTAAATTATTTGTAATTTAGTCCCTCATTTATAATTTAATTAACTAAGTAATTTTCATATCACTCCTAATTTTTTTATTTACCGTACTTATGCCTCTAAAATTAAATTTTTTTTATATATTTAAAATTTATATTTTATCTTAAACAGTAAAAATTATGATTTTAAAATTTAAATATTACAATATAATTATATTTTAAGCACACACGTCGGGTGTGCAACTGACGGTCGTAAAAAACCTTCCTTTCAATCAATTACAGTATAGATTTGATGAGAGGATGCTGTACAGACAAAAAAAAAGGAAAAAAAAATCCGAAACAAAGAAAAAAAAATGAAGAAAAACAAACTGAGCTTAGGACTGCATGCTATTGAAGGAAGAAAGTGTCTCTCTCTCTCCATTGCCTTTTTTCCTTACCGATATATCTTAGTAGTTGTTTGTCCTAGTGCCCACGTCTAAGGGAGGAGAAGAAACCCCCAGATTTCTCCTTATGTCTTTTATTATCTACGCCATCATCTCCAACCTGAGATCAGATAACCTTATATGAAAAATGTCTAAGCAGTTATCTCAAAGTTCATTAGGGTTTTCTATCAATAAAGAAAAAAGATTGTGTTGTGTTGGTGGATCTTTTCAAGCTAGCTATGGCTAAAGGAAGGAAGGAAGCATAATGTTACCTCCTTTGCAAATTCCTGAAAGATGTCTAATATTTCAGAAAAGTCAGGTCTCAACGCTGGGTCTTGCTGCCAGCATTTCTCAAGCAGCTCAACAAGCTTTGGATGAGTGTTCTTGGGAATGGTTGGACGAAGACCCTGAAAAATCATAGTACGCATTTAAGTATTAGAAAAAGACCCTAAAATTGTACTCTAAAGTTGCTGTGGAAATCTATTAACCCAAAGAGGAGAGACCAACCTTTTGAACTACCCCAACTGCAGCTTGTAGAGGAGTCAGATACTCGTACGGAATCTAAGACAAAAAAAGGGGAACACATTTTTAGAGAGATACCAAAAGCATCTTAATTAAAGTTCCAAAATATATCCGAGAGCAACGACATAGATACCTTTCCTGTTAGCAATTCCCATAAAACCACACCGAAACTGAAAACGTCCGCCTTATGATCGTATGGTTTATGTTCGATAACCTAACAGTTAACAACTAGTACTTGTGAGAAGCTCGTTCGAAACGTTCATTGTAGAAGAGAAGCCTCGATCCTCAGGTTCAGAGAGCACACGGCTTTATTTAATCAAACTAAATCGATACAACAGTTCATATATATACCTCTGGGGCCATCCACCTATAAGTCCCTGTCTCAGCTGTCATCACACCTGTCTGTGCTTTAACTCTGGCCACTCCAAAATCAGCAACCTTGACAACCTAAAGATGGAGTAACTTTGAGATCGTTGAAACAATAACATTATATTCTAAAATTGCAGGAAAACCAGAGGCAAGAATGGTGGTGCACACTGCACAGGTAGGAAAAGGGATAATGTACTAGTTTAAGAGTCCACATCCATCTATCTAAAGATGAAATACTAGAACCATGCATCCAAAGCAAGATCACCGATTTGGCAATGGTAAAAACAATTCATAAAATTTAACTCTCACTTCATTCTCATCCATCAAAAGATTTGCAGCTTTCAGATCCCTGTGAATTATATTGTTCTGATGCAAATAGCTCATTCCCCTCGCTACGTCAATAGCCACTTTAATCAAAGTTGGAAGCTTAAATGTAGCCTTTTGCTTGTGTAGGTAGTCATAGACACTCCCACCAGACATGAATTCTGCATTTAAGAAATCAAGAATAAAAGATCTGAAAAACAAAAGCATAAACACAGCAGAGCTCCATTTTAACATATATCCCCAATCTTAACTTTAACCATCGACACTTTATGTACATACCTGTCACTATGCACAAATTGGGAGGCCTGGTACATGCTCCTATGAACTGGACAACATTTTTGTGCCTTACTTTTCTGCATAAAAGCAAATCAATCAGTTCATGGAGCAGAGGCGTAGGGCTGAAAGTAATTAGCTGATTCATCTTATCAGTTTATAAATCCGAAGAATGGATGAATTCACCTCATTATATATACTTCTTGGCCAAATTCCTTTTGCAATTCTGAATTTAAGCGCTCCGCCTTGAGAATCTTGATTGCTACTTCCTGACTGCAGTAGGTGCCTTTGTATCTGAACAAACAAGTCATCGAGTAAGTAGAGAATTCAACGGCACGAACAAGCTACAAAGCTAACATTCCTAGTACTTACAAATCACCGTATGATCCCGATGCTAATTTGGACTCAAATTTCAAAAGGTGGGGATCAATCTCCCAGACATCAGTACCATCGTTGGGAATTTTTAGATGATCAGATTCACGTTTTATTTCAATCTGCTCATGTTCACTGACAGAAGCCAGAGAATGTGGATTTGGCCAAGAATGGTTCTGCACAAAGTTATAATTTTGAATCTCACAGGATAACAAAGGAATAACAGCAAAAAGTAGATAATAAAAATCAGTAGATAATAAAAATCAGAAAAAATATCAACTAAACTGGCTAACGTCCTTCCTGAAATCAACATCCGAAACTAGCACATCACATTGAATCTTCAGAAATCCAAATATATAAAATTAACAGCTGAATAGAGAAGTAAAGCTCTTGATCATATCCACAACAGGCAGCCATATCGTGATAACAACAATATTGGACTTGAATCCTATGATCAAGCCTGAACTGTTTTATCATAAAAGAAAAACAAAACAGTACCTCAAACTTTACAACTTGTTTCTCCAGTGCTATTCGAAGCTGTTCCACCTCCTACAAATTGGAAGCACCAAGAAATTCTTCAGTGATACAAAAAGGGCATTCAATGTAAAAATCTTGCTAACCTCTGCTACAAAGTCTTCGATAGCGTCGTTCAATCGACAAATGACATTACAATGATTAGGACTAACGTACACAAGCTAAAAAGCAGTGTAACCCTAAATCAAATATACCTCGAAAGGCCAGCCATCAACAACAAAAACATCCAACGAATAGCCATCAACAGTAGAAAAAGCATGTGCTTCCTGGATGTTCAGCCCAACCTCAGATAATAACGAAGTCAACTGCACAATGAAGTATACTATTAGAGTTTCTATTAAGCATGAAATGGTCTACATGCCAATGCCATACTAAATTCTAATACACAAGCATGTACCTGACTAAGGAGCTTTGGCTTGTCATCTGCCGAGAACGTAATCTCATGCATTGGCCTGCATAAATGAGATTCATAGAGAACACCTTTTATATGATTTTCAAGGATGGCATGCTATATTTATGAGGATAAGTCAATGTGACGAGTCAAAAGAAACAATGTAGTAGAAATATAACAATTGCAGAGGAACGAGAAAAAAACTTTTTTCGATACACAAATTTCAATTGATAACTCTTAGTGACATGAACAAATGTGTGTATCCCCCTTCAAGGGAGTGATAACGAAAATATAAAACCTTCACCTTTGATATTTAAAGCTGTTCCAGTAAAAGTTGTCCAATGAAAGTTCAATATAAAAGATCATGGCATCTCAGTACAGACCTTGGAATCTTGGAATTGTCATGCACAGCACTGTCACCATCATTAACTTCTGACTTGCCAACTTCAAGGGCAAGTGCTTCAAGGTTAGGAGAAGAACCAAAGGCAGGTGGAGGATGGATGCTGGGTAAAAGAAATAGGTTTGACACTCTCAGAAGTCACCAAATCATAGAAACTCAATGACTAATTTTGAAAAATGACACTGATCTAATAAGCAGATAATAAAAATATAAGAAGTGAATAAACTGTCACAAAACCAAAAAATAACTTCAAGTCTATTTTATCAAAAAAAGATCGGCAGTACCTTCCCCTTTTAGGTAAATGTGAGTGTACCGATTCTCCTCCATTCCCATCCAGAGATGGAACAACCTATGCGTAGAATTGACATCATAATATGCTGAGATGAACCAAACAAGAAAATCCCAAATTATCGAGCGACGAAAATGGGGGGAAATGCATATAATATAACTCAAGTAACGGTAATGGTAAATCATGAAAAAAGGTTCTCCAGCAGCATCAATCAAGAAAATATGAGAGACATAATCATGTGTAAAGATATGTTATAATGTTTCTGAAGCAACCAAAAATATCTGAGACATGATATCTAAACAAATATTTACAACAATATCATTCCAAACTCTAATTCCATATTATTTCTCAATGGCAAAATGCAGCCACCTAAACAAGCATAAGCATTACGAGATATCTTTGTCCAAGAGAGGCAACTATTCCTAGAGCCTGTTGCTGATAATTTAATTTGTCATCACTGTCTCTCTTGAAACTGTGATCTAGTCCATGATAACTCATTACCGGTAGATGAGGATATTATCATTTAGGGTTTTCAACTTTGCCAGAAGAATTTGATTTGGGACTGCTAAACTAAATAGTATTGTTAGCTAGTTTCTTCTTTCTCCAAACATCTTATTACTGATAATACCCATCAATACAAAAAAGGTCCAATGGTGACTTCAATTCTGATGGAGACGCACACATCTCAAACTACAACTCCTCACACTGACAGGTCCATCATATCACAAGCACGATAACCAACTGATGCTGAAAGAAAAGGAACAAACAACTCTACCTGCACAAGTCGAACTTCAAATACCGGCCAGTTGTTCGGATCACGAGCCAAGTGCAGCAATCTCTTGTGAGTCAACACATCTTCAGCTCTCTCCACATTCACATCCATTGCATACCTTGAACCACAACAACAAGTACATCAAAAGATCAACATCGCATTCCAACAATCATAGAGATCAACAGTACCTCACTTCGCAAAACACTTGATATTATCATACGACGCGAAATAAAGACATGCAGTAAAAATCAATTTCTCCTGTTCACTCCGTCAACACGCGAAAAACGTGAAGATGAACAATATCTCAAAAAAGTCGACGGCCATAACAGCCACTTCAAAGAGATGTGACAGCTCGGCAGACAAAACGAGCAAAATTGGTCGAAAAAGATAAAACTTGGTTGGAGGGGGTTTCGGTACGAAACCTGGCAGGAAGTCGATTGAAATGAGCCCAAAGCTGATCGTCGAAATCAGGCTCTCGAGCCTCGGCGTGCTCTTCCTCTTTGAGGCGCCGCAGAACCTCATTGTACACTTCAACCTTCTTCTGCTCTTGTCTGTTCTTCGAAGCAGACGACTCGACTGCCTTACTCCCGCAACTCTCGTTATCCTCCAACACCATCTGCGATTTGATGGGACAACACTTAGCACATACGATCGCAAAATCGAGCAAGATTCCGATCCCTGGGGATACGCAGAACGAAAGAGAAAAAGGAAAAAAAAAAGACTGAGATGCAGATAAAAGATGGCGTGAATTGGGGCGTGTCGATTTATAGCATATATTATTACTTTACAACTTCCAAGTGGCGAATGGAGATGGTGGAGTGGAGGAACAAAATTAATAAATTATTAGGGATTAAGAGATTTTGGATTTGAACTCTCTCTCTCTCTCTCTCTCTCTCTCTCGCTGTAAAAGAAATAGTTTTCTGCCGGCGTTAACGAAGTTTAATTTCAGTAACGGAGGAGAGACGGCGTGAGAAAAGGAACTGAATTTTCTAAAATTGAAACTAAGTATCATTGAGTTAAATGTTAAAATATTGGATGCCTTCATTTTTTGTACATTTGATCTTAAGTTTTCTGTTAACGAAGTTTAATTTCAGTAACGGAGGAGAGACGGCGTGAGAAAAAGGAACTGAATTTTCTAAAATTGAAACTAAGTATCATTGAGTTAAATGTTAAAATATTGGATGCCTTTAATATTTTTTGTACATTTGATCTTAAGCCATGCTAGCGATAATTTAATTGTGGCATATTCTCGGGCATATTTGTATATAATATCCCTGCCGATTTGGGTAAGTCCTAGGCTCTCTCTATATTTTGATTAAGATTGATTTACTAATATTTTAATTAGGTGATGATAAACGAATAAATTAGGTTATTTAATGGGTTGGCTGAGTAGTTGATATCCATCTATGTGCCCTCTTATTCCACTTGGCGTCCAAGTTTTTTAGTATTTGTATGAAGCAATGTACTTGCTAATTTCAGTGGCTTATGTATATAGCTAATTTCATGGCATCCTTATATAGATCGCCTTAATTTTAATGAATTAATTGACGTCGTAATAATCGCTTATGTGATATGAATAACGAGATAGGTCGTGTCATATGAATAGTTGAGATAAGATGACGTTTCCCACTTCGGTGTGTTGGGGAAGAAAAACAAAAAGATGAAAGCACCATTAATTTAAATTCGGACAAATGTAATTTTCCTCTTTCATTGCATAAGGAGATGAAAATATCAGAAAAAGAGAGAGGAAAACATATAGATGTAGATATTATAAAAACTATTTCATAAATAAAACGTTAATTTTTTCATACAAATGTACCCTTATGAGTTTTTTACGAGTGCATGCATACCAAACCCTATTCGCATTTAATTTTGTTTTGATAATCCAAACCAAAGCATGCAATTGCGCAAATCATGTCGTACCAAAATAGCCGCCGTTGACATCGATCGATCTAACGCCTTCAATATATTATTGAAATGTGCGATGTGCCACCTTGATAATACGAAATACATGACGTCATTGGTTAGTATTTCTTAATATTTTTGGTGGTATTTAAATCTATTGCTAAATTTCAATACATGTCCTCATAGTGAGGAAATTAGAGCTCATCCCCAACGAGGATTAGGATAGGAGGCCACGTAGATCGATGTTGTATTTAACTTGTTAACCTTTGGGTTCCTCGAAGGGACATTTCAACGAACATTTGAATATAGTATAAACATAGATAAGCGGCGACTCGACGACGTTCATTTCAAAGAATATGCCGATCCTATGTCTATTAATTAAATACAACAATCTTCCCTAGTTGACCATTTTTTTTAAATATGTACGAGATAAGATACAATACGTACAGCGCACATTTGCCAGCGAGGCAATATTCCGCTGTGACTGCGACCACCATAACGTATTGTCGACTAATCCTATACCACGACGAAGGAAAGTTTGAGTCGCTCAAAACCTTATATCCATAAACAAGAAGTTTTACTATAATGCATAGACAGTGAATTGCAAAGAAAAGTGCTTTTTTTAGTAGATATTATTTTAATAGTTTTTATTTATTCTTTTCTTTTTTATATGAAAAGCCAATGGTGAAGGTGGATTATTACGACGAACACGATGACACTAAGAAGATAAGACAGATTTGAAAAAGAAAATTCACAGCATTCACGGGAAAAAAAAAAGGGACCCCCACTTTCGTGATTATGAAAAATAAATGCATATATTTACATGTTGTTATATGTCCAGCTCCGACATGTGAGGAGACTAGCGAAGCTACGAGAATTCCGTTTTCTCTAAATCTTTCTATATGGGAAAAAGAAAATATAAGAAATAAATACTAGAGCGAGATTAGGACTAGCTGCACTCTCTGATTTTTTTTGTTTTTATTATTTTCTTGTGCAGACAGAGAAAATAGCTCGACAATATTGCATCAACCGCCACACAATACGATATACTTATTTAATCTATCTTAAGTATATTACAAGATGAGGGCTGTTGACTTCGTTTTAGGCTGTACCTGGACACGATATAGCGAGGCATGAATGATGAATCTAGACGCATTTTTGCCAAGTCGATGAATGAACTGCCAAGTTCGTTCATCGTTATTACTTCAATTCATTATTCAGTCATCCCCCATGCCAGGCATAGATTTGCTTCTTCTACTCAAAGCTTGGGCCTTGAGTTAAGTACTTACGAACCTATTCTTGAACCATTCAATGGAATGGACAATTAGCCCATTTTAGACTTGAATTGTATACTAGTTTTGAACTTTCTTATCATTGATTACCAAGACTGAGTTTAAATACTCACATTTCTGCTATGGTTGCAAATGAGCCGAACCGAATATTTGCATTTTTTATTCATGTTCGTTAATATCTAATATTCGTATTCGATATTCGATTCTTATACGAATCATAAAATTGACTAGATTAGATTCGTTTCGATAATGATATTCGAAACGATTCGCGAATATTCATTTTTTTTTAATTATTTTTTTCAAAAAATACCTGTTAATTATAAATATATTATTCTGCATGAAGATGAACCATGTAAGAAAATTCTCATTGGATCTAATACATAGTGGGCCTAACTAGTATCTATGTACGTTATACTATATTATTCTGCATCATATAATTCAAATCGAATCGAATATTCGATAACTATACGAATCGAATAACGATATACTCGTATTCATATTCGGTAACTACTCGAATCGAAAAACGTATTTGTATTCGTATTCAATCGATATGAGACGCACGAGGACTAGGGTTGTCTTCCTTAACAACAGATACAGTAAAATTTACATACCTGAGAAGGTGAGAACACAGAGTAATTCCTGCTGGGTTAAGAACAACACACATGGAATTCTTCTAACACAAACCCTCAAACGCCAGAAAGCTGATCACCAATCCCAAACCCCCTCTCAGCAGCATAATCCACAAAGCTATACAACGGCAAAACCCTATCTCCGCCATACTTCTCCTCCAAAGCAGCCAACTCCCTCTTCGCCTGAGCCCTTAAATCCTCGGCAACCTCCATAGCCTTCTCCACCCCATAGAGCGACACGTAGCTCTTCCCCTTCTTTTCCCCGCCCTCCTTGGCCTCGAGGATATCGTCCACCACCTGATAAAGAACGCCCACGGCCCTTCCGTAGTTCCTCAGCCTCTCCACCTCCTCGTCGGCGGCCCCCGCCAGGAGGGCCCCGCACACGGCCGAGCACTGCCCCATCTCCCCGAACTTCTTCTCCTGGACGAAGTCGACCGCGTTGGGCGTGGGCCCGCCCTCGAGGTCGACGAACTGGCCCGCTGCCATCCCGTGGACCCCACTGCCCGGGCGATCTCGGAGATGACCCTTAGGAGTCGGGATTCTGGGACGAGGTCTGTTGGGGTGTGGGAGACTATGTGGCGGAAGCCCAAGGGGAAGAGGGCGTCGCCGGCGAGTATGGCCATGTCTACGCCGTAGACCGTGTGGTTGGAGGGCTTTCCCCTTCTTGAGGGGTCGTCGTCCATGCATGGGAGGTCGTCGTGGATCAGAGAGGCGGCGTGGACCTGTTTTTGAAAAAGATGGAGAAACAGGGGATTGGGAAAAAAACCGTTCGAAGAAGAATCTCAAACCTCCAAATTATCAGCTACGATATTTCAGATCAGTAAGAGGTTTAAGCAATGAAGCTTTGCATACCCAGTTTGGAGCAAAGGTTAAGATGCCACAGTAATCACCTCCTTATTAGCCTAATTTCGGCCGGGAAACAAAAAGCCATTCAAGAAAGAAGCTCGAACTTCCAAATTATCAGCTGAATTCAACTGTTTTTTGTCATGATAATGCATTTTTGGAATGTAATCCATGGCCATTTCAGTTCGGAAAAGGGTTTTAAGCAAAGAAGCTTTTAGATGCTCAATTTCAAGCTAAAGATTCAGATGCATGCCACGGTAATCACCTCATCATAATACCTAATTTTCAACCACAAGATAAGAACTTCCAAGTGCTGGAAATTGTCATAAGAAGTGATAATAACAAGAGGATCATCGGATATTCATCAATTCGTGACCAGCTTATGACTAAGGATGGGAACAGAAAGCAATTTCAAACGAACGAACCATTTCAAGGGCGCAGGCGGTGGGGAAAGCGGCGGCCCTGTCGCCTCCGAACAATTCGCAGGCGGCGACGCACATAACGGGGGGCGCCCTCTTCGCTCCCTTGGCCAACACGGAGTACCGCATCGCTTCGTAGATCTGCTGGGGGTACTTCACGGGTATCGCTTCGTTGAGCTTTTCGTCGATTTCTTTGATCAACGCCGTCCAATAAGTCTTCAGATCGAATTGAGCGGCGGATGGCTGTACGGCTGCGCAGCACCTTATCGTCCGCCGAGGGACGGCGACCGCCTTGGGGAACGGAACGGAGAGAGATGGAGACTTGAGCACCGTCGATGGAAACATAATTTACCGTCGATCAAGGTGGTGGAGGGTGGCCGGCGATAATGAGCTGAGCTGAGCTGAGAGGAAAGAGATAACGTTTATAGTTGTGGAGCCAACTAAAGCGCTTTTAATTTCTTGTGGTTGGTACTGCTTTAATCATAATTAATTGGTTAATAGCGCGCTATTACACTTAAATGACTTTCGTTAGGAAAGTGGAAAAACCTCAACAGATCAGCAGAAAGCACTTCGCACAAATCGTTTCCATCAAACAACGACGCGAACAAAGCGTTGGCAAAGCTTTCACAATATATAGACTATAGACATACACCCCAACTGCTGGCCCAAAATTCTAACAAGAACACAAAAACTACGCCAAGAAAAGCACATAAATGCCAATCAGTTGCGTTCGAGGGCATCGCCCGACACTCGCCTGGAGCTGAGATTACCGTTGGTATAAGACCAAAGCTTGTCCAAGTCCGAGGGCACCACTTTGTCCAGCTTATGAGCGGCGAGGCTGCTTCTGTTCAGTGGAGTAACCGTCCTCTTTGGGCTGCTTGGCTGAGGAGGCGAAGAAACCATCGTAGGCGTGGCGAAGGGGGATGTGTACGGTGTGTGTTGAATGGAGAAGGGACTCGGCGACATTTTCTTCTGCAGAGGAAGGCCGTTGAAGCCACCTCCGCGGTTAAAGATCGACATGTTTTCTGCAGCAGCACAGCGCTTGGTTGCATCGTCGACGTACACGACGTCGTCGATCCTTGCGATTATGTTGAACGCTAGGCTCTCCATTACCCTCGAGTAGCTCTCAAGAATTGCATGGCCAACGTCCTGCGAACAAATGAAATTAAATTCACAGTTCAGAACTGAATGTGGAATTGGGGAAGATTGAATTACAATGATCTGTGGTGGGGTGCGTAAGGAAAGGAAAGGACCTTGTTGTACTGAATTTTGCACATGTCTAGAGCAGTTTGTGGCAAACCAGGGAATCGGATTTTGAGGCTGTGCAATAGGGTTTCAGCGCGCGCTGTGCCAGGAATTGATTCTTGTCCCCGTCGGTAACGAGGCCCATTACTTTACCACCCCAAGACATTCGTTTCGGAGGTTTCTGAAGATTGGGATGTTTCTTTCTGTCCTTCAGCTTCCAGGCATGCACGGCTGCCTCGATTTTGTTTGCCACGTCAAGCGTGTGGTGCTCTGAGGAGAGGTCGAGGCAGTCGAGTAGACATTCTGGCAAGAACTGATCCGATGTAATGCATCGGTAGATGATATCACCTAGGCAATCTCTTCCATTCTGTAAAGGGGCAATGGCCGAAATTGACGTCAAGAAACACATCAATCACATTCCTCGACAAGGTCTATGGAAATACCACATAAATGTCATAAGGAGGGAGGACGAGTGGAAAAGTAAAGATAACTCGCCTTGGGTAAGGTCTCAATATAGGCAGTGGGAATGTCCATCTCAGCGAGCACATTAGCATTTATGGCCAAAGCAGCTTTCAGTATCTGGTTTGTGCAATCTCTGCACTGTTGCAGCCTCTTCCTCGATTCTTCAGATAAACCTTTTCCAGGAACTTTAGGGAACGGAAGCCACCACTTCTCTTCCTGTCTCACCGAAGGCCTCCCAGACAACAAGCCCGACGTAAACTTATCTCCATCCTCCACTGAAATTCCACGGTCAACATACCAAAATTCTGTATCACGAAACCCGTCGAGAATGCTTATCAACATCGCATCGAGCTTCTTGAGTGCTGGCAAGTTCATACACAGATCAGAACGTGGCCTTGTTGCCATTACTTCATAAGTACCACCGCCAGGAAACTGCTGTATTGAAGGCACGAGCTCAACGATTGAGTCGCTAACGGATAGCAGCCATTCCATCTCTCTGCACCACATTGCCTTCTTTTGAGGAGCAAGTGGCTCCAGCCTCCACAGCTCTCCAAACACGGTTGCTGCAATTCGAAAAAGAAAAAATCAGAGACAACAATTGGTCAACTAGACTTGTACCTACGATCTCATTTGCAACACATAAAACTCTGAGAAGGAAATTACCTGACAGATTGGTAATGGCATTTGAAATTGCTAGTGCAGTACAAACTCCTTTACCACCTCCAGACATGTCCTCACCAAGAAGCAGCTTAGCAAATCTTTCCTTCATCATTTCGATTTCTGGGAAAATATCTCAAAACAAGGCAAACCAGAGCAAGTCATGAGACAGTGATGGCTTTCTAGACATCAAAACTAAGACAAACACCAGAATATCCCCTCACGAGGGACAACTTATCACACCACCGACACTATGCATCGGGGCAGTGATCCATAAATTTTGAACCACACAGTACAAACATGCGCAAAGAAAGAAATAACAAAAGTCAAGCACCGCAATCATGGGGACACTACACCAAAACACTCAAGTGACGCTGATGCCATTTCTTCAGCAGCTAAGTGAAAAAGGAGAAAAAAAATTGAAAAAAATAAGGACAAGGTGAAGTCGTAATCACAAACCAGATGTCTCGGTGCAGGTACCTCTCGGATTCTCATCCCAAATGAGGACATCCTTGCCTCCAATCACAGGAAAACTAAACGTCGGCGTCAGCGGCGCCGAACTCCCGGCGGCGAAGGGAGAGAAGCCGGAAGAACTGGATGCGCCGCCGCATCCGCGGACGTCATCCTCGGATGAGCTCTCCGACTCGCTGACGTCGGCACTAGGGCTGTAGCTGCCGCACCTCTCTTCGCTTCCTTCCTCCGACGATACACTGCCCACCATTTCCCTTTCTCCTAAAATCAAAACACCGAATAAAAAATGAGAGCTCAACGCACCAGCAAATACAGATCTGAAACGACTAGGTACATACAAGTGTGGCATTTACGAAGCCAAAACGTGGAGGTGGTACCATTACCTTGAAAAGCTACGGTCGTTGATCAGAAGATGATTAGTGTAGTGGCGAAGGAATGTAGCAGATAGGGTAAGTTGCAGCAAAAGCAGAAAGCAGAGAGACAATAATAAAAGTGGAACAGCAATCACTGAGTCGTTGTGAGGTGTGTGTGCTTTTTCTCTCTCTACTCAACTCTTTTCGTCTTCCTCTCTCCCTCTCTCTCTCTCTCGCTATTAATGTATTCTACTAACGTTTGTCTGTAACGGCGTTAGCTGGTAGGAACATTTCCATCGTATGACTTGACGGCAGGATACTCGTGTAAACGGCGTTAATGTGTTAACGCTGTGCACTGGCACTTGAGATAGGCTGCTGTTTGGTACCATGTCTATTTGCCACGTAGACTTTGTCTTTTTTTTTTTTGCGTAAAATTTTTCATTAAAAAGAAAAAGAGAATTGAATTCCATACTCAATGTTAAGTAGAAACACTGAATTAAATGTGACGTGTTAATCAATATTTGAAATAAATAAGAATTCGAAGCATCGAGTCATAAGTGTAACGGACGTTATGGAGTTTGTGGTTTAATTGTTAACTTAAATATACTTGCGACTAGCTAATGCTCGTTACATTGTTATTTTCATACTATTATTTAAAGCGACATAAATCGAATTTATGAGTTGTGTTTATGCAAGTTGAATTGAAGTTGAGCTGCGTGTGTCGAATGCAGTCGGGTAAGAAGAATGGATAGGCATTATTTCCGTTACAGCTAGAGATGGTATTTATGTTATTACTACGTACAGCAACAATAAGAATAATCATTAAAATAATAGAGAAATTGTAATAACGATATTACTATTTTTAATGAGCGATTGAATCATTTGTAACATTATTGGCAATATTATTCGAATTAGGGCCAGTGGTCTCGGAATATGATTGAGACATAGCCATATGTAGGACTGCTGGTCGTGTACACTTATTTATTTCCATTACTATAAATATATACAGCGAGTGTATTATTTTTAATATCGACACAATAAATGGGCCAAGAGTAATTTGGAATAAATAAGCTGAAGACCAACGTTGGCCCATTCAAATGGGTTATTAGATTCGCCAGATACTGTTATTGGGCCCGGCCTTGAAATGACAAAATATACATCACAGACCAACTGTACGGACAAGTTGAGATGATCTTGGAGATTCTGACACGTTGTAATCATTTGATAGCTCCTGTAAAGTAGCAATTCACGTCGACAGCTGAGAAGTAAAATAAATGCAGACTTGAGACATAATAGGTAGCTTATTAGAACCCATAGCTCTTTGGAAAAAAAAAGTGTCAATTCGAAATATGGCAATTATGGGTTGGTTTCGAATTCGGCCATGTTTGACAATTTTTAGGTTAAAGGATCCATTTTGTGTGGCGTAAAAAAGTGGTAGATATATGAACTGATATAGATGATCGTTTTGTGTTACAAATTTCAACATACTGGTATGACAGAGCAATGAAGTGGTACGACAGAAAATAAACTGGTATTTGATGATCATAAACTGATACCGAATTATTTGTGTTACAAAATTTGAACATACTTGTATGAAAGAGCAATGAAGTTGTACTTGCAGAAAATGGGTCCTTAAAACTAAATTTTTTGCAAGAGGACATGAATCCTAAGAGCATCTCCAACAGCTCCTCTACCTATAAAGTTGCAACAGTACAATTCCTCCAGCTATAGAGTTTGAACAGTATCACTAAACTCCAACAATCTCCTCTATATTTTCCTCTATACGGATTAATCACACTATAGTCTATTATATTTAATTTAAAGTCTGCATTTTCGTTATAATTTGGATTTTAAATAATTTATTGAAATACTATTTCACAATAATTAAGTGACCTAAAGTATTCATTAATTTATTTTATAGTAAATGAAATAATCATATAAAATAAATATTTATCTGTAAAACTAATATTATCATTGTTTTATTTATTTTTCAGAAAGAAGTATTCAATAAATTATAATATTAGTTGTTTGCTATATAATTAAATAAATTTCGGCAAAATTATTGGAAAAAATTATAATATATATTTTACAATCCATCATTTAATGTTAACATATTAATACTAAACGTATGGAGCTATTACAATAAAAATGATAATATGATTTATCTAACCATTATTGGCGCTAGTTAATGTAAGAAACAAAAATACAAACAAAAATTAGAAAAAAAGTACACGAAAAATAGACAAAAAATAAAGATGAAATACTCGTGGAAAACAAAAGTATACTCTCTCCTCACTATTCATCATCGTCTTCATTTGATCGCACTATTCCTTCGTCAGTCTTCCCAAAATCAGATTCCAAAGGAAAAACCCCAATATTGAAACCCTAAATTAAATTCAATCACATAATAAAAGAAACTCAAAAATAAAAAATTAACACATAGCTGGTGAACAGTGCCCCGCTTCACATAGCGGGACACTGTTCATTCCTCCACAATTGGTGTGGCGTTTAGTGTGCCATTGGAGCTCCTCCAACCTTAATTATGGCGTTTAATGTGGCGTTTAGGGTGTCTTTGGAGATGCTCTAAATGATAGTTATGTGGGGGCCGAAAAGAAAATGTAAAAAAAAAAATAGAAGCCATAGCTCTTTGCCTATTATACTATTTATTTATGGAAATTAATCAATGTCATGATATAACATTAAGGTATATAATATATATCCCCTATGCATGTAACGGCCGTAGTAAAAACACTTGCCATTTTGCCGCCGCCGCCGCTAAATAATTAATAACAGCGCCACCCGTAATAAAAACACTTGCCATTTTGCCGCAAGCATATTTTCCGTCGTACGAAGCTCAATATTTTCCTTTAATTAATATATTCAATATTATCGTGTGTGTAATGCATTAATCAACACGTTGCATCAAAATGTCATTTCCTATCTGAAGTTGTAATGATTTGTTTTTGGAAACTTGCACGCTTCTCGACAATACGAACTGCTGAGGAACTTCAAGTTTGACAACACCCTCCCTTGAATTCATGGTACAGATATATGTTGCTATCACCAAAAATTTTTTTAAGAAAAAATAATCAAAGAAGTAATCGCACTTATGGCTCCGTAATTGTTGATTTCGTAGTTAAATGATTTGCGATTGCTACTGTTATTTTTCGTTTTTCACGAGGGTTATTCGATGGTGTAAATCTCAAGATTTTGATGAGATTCAATCATATATGTTTCTAAGATTTGTATATGGGATCTTACGTATATTTAGTGCCATCCGTACTGTGGCTTGATTTTTGTACGAATATGTTGAGTGTAATAAAGTGGTCGATGTGTGGCGCTTAAAATTGCATCATTTGATCGACACTTGGTCGCTTTATGCTTCATAACCCTATTTGTCGAACTTCAGTTAACGTTCGATGTATATGGTTACTAAATAGCCAACAAATTAAAGTATTTTACTAAAATGAATTCGGAATATGATATAAATGTAGAGATACCGTGCATGAAAATATGATATGGCCATTTATATTATATATAAAATGCGCGTGTTGAAGTTTTTCATTAAAAGTTTGAAGGTACTGCATATGAACATGGGATAGAGATCTTTATATATATAGATAGATAGATAGATAGATAGACACAGTATATATATTTCTTCCATTTATCTGTTCCAATCGCGTCTTATAATTACTAGTATTATCGATTCGAGAACGTAATTTCTCGCTTTATTTAAAGCTTTTTGAAGGTGAAGAAAGCTCGTACAGAAAAAAATCCAAACACGAGAATGGAATTTGAAATTGTGGGGTCAAAAGCCATACAATCAAAGACAAACAACATTTACTCGAATTTTTTCTCCATATAAATACAAATAAAGAAAAGGAGATAAAAAAAAAAACACAAGAGCCACGTGTACGGACAGGTTTGTGAGCTCAAATCCCGAGCCGGGGAACATCAGTCGTCTTCGTCTCATATTATTTTTTTCCCTTTTGTCTGCATTTAATTGTTTATTCGATATTAATTGTTTTTATATCAATTCATAACTTACATTATGTAGGGAGGGGGAGGTTGAGAGTGTTTTCATTGGATTTATTACAGATTTAGTTCAAGACAAAAACCTTGTCAACTGTTTTCGAATTAAAGATCTTCGTCAAGGGTTTACATTCCTTGATTGAAATACACACACATGCACACGCATATATAATATAATAAAGAGCATTTATATTCGCCAAGTTTCGGCGTGCCTAATCTCCTCTGCATATATATTGGGTTGGGGCTGTGGCAGTTAACGTTCTGAATCATTATCCAAGTCCGCTTCTTGTTCTTACACCACCACTCCAACTATAAGAAGTACACGAAATCAAAAAGCTAAAGAAACGATTTTTATCTGGGAAAACAGCTACGAAAATCGATGAAAGAGAACCATATAACGAAATCAAGATTCAACACAGCGTGTGTTTTCTGTGGGAGCAGTTCTGGGAAGAGGGATTGCTACAAGGAAGCTGCAGTCGAGCTAGGGCAGGAGCTGGTAACGATATATCAACCAAGCTCCCTTTTTTTTTTTTCTTCCTTCTTTAACTCGAATGCTTATATCTTCTGCAACCCTGTAATGACGAACGTTTTACTGCTACGTTCGCGACGCTTTGGCGTATATCGGCATGAAAAGGTTGCGAAAAAATTAAATCTTGTGTATGGCGGCGGAAGCATTGGGCTCATGGGTCTAGTTGCTCAAGCTGTTCATAATGGCGGTGGACACGTTCTTGGGTAAAAAGCTGCCTCCTTTTTTCGTCTCTCTCTTAGCTAAGACTACACACCATTTCAAAAGCATATGTTGGGTTTTGGTTGATCTTTGCTGCTTTACACGTGTTATTGCAGGATCATACCTAGACCTTTGGCTGGAAAAGAGGTGGGCTTGCTTGTCTTAACATGTCTCCTTTTCCTGGCACTATTTTCTTTCTGGCAAAAGCTGATGAATGGTTTCCCTTCCCTTGTTTTGACTACCTCAGAAAACTGGGGAGGCCGTCGGCGAAGTGAGGATGGTGGCTGATATGCATCAAAGGAAGGCCGAAATGGCTAGCCATTCTGATTGCTTCATAGCTTTGCCAGGTACACATGATCAGTTTTCTTGCCTCACTTCAGAGAGCTTGGGCTTCACTGTGTAACTATGGCTACGCTGTGTTGTAACGGCAGGTGGTTATGGCACTCTCGAGGAACTATTAGAGGTCATAACATGGGCGCAGCTTGGCATCCATGACAAGCCTGTAAGGGCATTTGTTACATTGTCCCTTTTGCTTGAGCTACGAGAGATTATTATTACATGACGGTATATCTATCTATCTTCAATAGGTGGGCTTGCTCAACGTTGATGGCTACTACAACTACCTACTCACCTTCATTGATAAAGCTGTGGATGATGGCTTCATTAAGCCTTCTCAGCGCCATATCTTTGTATCTGCACCTAATGCCAAAGAACTCGTGCAGAAGCTTGAGGTAGTCTTTCCTCAGGTTTCTTTTTTCTTTCCTTTTCCCATGGAGGAGGAAGCCTTCCTCCCGAGTTTCACAGAAATGGCAAAATATAGATTTGTCTCCCAAGGAAAGGAATCTCCACAGTTTTTCCTACTTTTACATTTTCTTGTTCCTTTCTTCTTTATGGGGTTCTGTGCTCATGATGATCTACTGTTTTTCCCTGGGCCTGTATTATTAGGAGTACGAGCCTGTCCAAGATGAAGTAGTTGCTAAGCTAAATTGGAACAGCGTGGAAGCTGAGCAGCAGCAATCGCCTACGCCTTCGACACCACCACAGCCCAAGCAAGTGGAGTTCACTGCTTTGCAGCAGGCCAAGGTTGCTCTCTGAAGCGAAGGAAATTTAACTTAAATCTATCTTTTTCTAGATATAAACAGTAGCAATATCTAAGGCTGTTCTCACTTTCCTTTTTTTTTTTTGCCCAAAAATGGTTATGATGCGCTAACAACTGACCCTACCATAATGGTGTGAGTGGGGGGAGTGAGGACAAGAAGAGTTGGTTTCTGTTCCTCCCTCCTCTTGCATTCATTTTGGCAGCTATTGATGTTTATGCTTCTGTATGTTATAATGTTGGCTCTGATTCTTGAATTTTACATATATAATTATACATACATGGAGCAAGTGAACAAGTCAAGACAAGAGGAATAGAAACAAAAAATTTCATAGCTGCAGCTTTATTCTGTCTCTGGGTGTATTTGTGCGTGTCTGAGCAAGCATGCATCTGCTGTAGTAACACATACACAACTTGGCAAAAACCAGCCAAGGCAAAGGCTGGGTAAGTGTAGTTGTTTTAAGGTACTATTTTGTGGTGTTGGGAATTCGATTTCCACTGTAAGAGCAACTTTTTTTTTTTTGCACAAGTTGGGCAGATGATAAGGTTAGCTTGGTAGCAAGATAAACACACGGCCACAATTTTTACTGTCCCCAAACGTTAGTTACATCAGCTGTTAAACGCCTATACGTTTCTTGTATTTAATTGAAATTAGTTCATGACAACATTAGCATGGAGTTAAGTACAACTATGTACAGAGACCATAGCTCAAGTTATTTCACTACAGCATGCCTATCTGTTGTGTTTTATTACCTGCTGTTCGTTGAGTTGTGATAAATGTCCCATTTTCGACATACGAAGTAATATATTAATGAGGGAAGTTTCAGGCTTTATAAAAAGCTAATAACTGCAGTTATGGTGCAATATTGATCTGCTATAAAGAAGGGATTCTCCTCAGAGAACTGTTTTGAGCCCTCAAATCCTTTGTTTTGCCATCATATTTCAGAAATCATTTAATCTGAAATTCATATATGGCAAATTCAATATTCGGCCATGTACATTGCGAGAAAGATGAAGCTTTATATCAAAATCGAGGGAGAACAAAATCTATCAAGAAAGTTAAAGGTAGGCTTGTAAGTTCTTATTATTCAACAAAGTAATGAAACCTGGGCAAAAGGGGGGAATGCTCCATGTATCACACTGTGCTTCAGAAAAAAAACCAGAGAAATGCTTTAGTAACATCAATGCCTTCTTTTACTAAATCTGCTCCTGGCCAACAATCTGCAATTCAAACACGATTTAGATAAATACACCCACAAAACTATAAACGCCAATGTTTCGGAAAAGAGAATTTGGTATCGTATTACGGTTCATTTCGGAAAGGTTCAAAGGAAACACAGACCTCAAAATTTCCATGGAGGAACCACCACGGGCCCTTTGTCATCGATAATCTGGAAACAACGAAGCAAGCATGGCAGTTAAACTCCATGATTAAGCGTTATACAGAGCTTCGATATTATTTGTTTCTATCCAAACTGAGATGTAGTACAATAGCGTTTTATTCAGCAGATACGAAAATATTAGCAACGAATAGTCCAAAGGTTACCTAATAAATCCAGCTACCATTCGTAGTCCCATGAAGAGCGTCAAGCCCGACCAAACGCCAGGCAGGCCAAAGGAGTTAGACGCATATAGCAAAAACGAAGAAGATATCGCCCCAACTAGCATCTGTGCATCGCCCAAAAAAAGGTCGTTAAAAGGCCATTGATCATCAAAGACTCGAAATATATATATATATATATATATATATATATAAGAAAAGGATACCATTGAAACTGCAGCATAAGAAAAGTCGGAAACTCCATAATGAAGGCCGTCGAAAATAAAAGCTAGTGCATTTATAGGTTGGCTGGCGCTAACAAACTGTAAAAAATTCCAGAAAAGCAAAGTTAGAGCATAAGTGGAATGCATTTCATATAGAACTTTGAGATAGTGCATCTTACTTACCAAAACGCCTGTTCTAATGATTTGTAGGACTTGTTGGTCCTTAGTGAACAAGCGAGACAAAGGAGTGAAAGAGACGCCGAGAATTAAAGCTAAGATCGCCCCCGTCACAAAACCTGTCTGAAAACGCAAGCCCATGTCAGGAAAATTCGGTTAAAAAAGCGCTATTTAAGCAAAGAAAGGATTGATAATACCTTTAGAACAAAGAAAGTGATGTCCTTCACGGTTCTGTAGTCATCCTTCGATACATAGGTGGCAACAAGGGCCTGACAAGCACCAAATCACGGTGAATCTGATGCGTGGATAGAAAAGATTCGAAGCATGAAATAATGCACTCAAAAACATAAAAGTAATAGCAAGCTAGACACAAAATCATTTCGAAGGTAGTGAGGTGATACTGCAAATGGAATAAGAAGAGCGAACAAAGAAATGTGAAACCTGGGCGGAGGCAGCGAGCGCATCAGTGAGAAGTGAGACAGCGAGCCATACTTGCAAGCATATCTGATGAGCTGCCATAGCCACAGGTCCCTGTCGAGCAGCCATTGACGTACCGAGCGTCATAGTCAGCAAAACTGAGAGCGTTCTCCCGATAAGGAAACCACCTTCATACAGCCAAAAAACGAAAAAGAAATTCAAAGTAATTACACATTCGAATAATCATATATCTGCACAGAAACAAATCGTTGAATGCTTACCTGATTTGAGATAACCACCAAACTGCAGGTCGCCGAGTTTTGGAGGTAATAAAACTGCTCTCTTGTTCAAATACCAAGCCATTGAAAAGGTGACGATATACCTGGCACAAGTAACATGGTATCAGCACAAACATTAGAGTAGGACTGCTTATCAAAGAATATACAGAATAGTGCAGATACACATACTGTGAAACAACAGTAGAAAGTGCAGCTCCATAAACTCCCAGGTGAAAGTAATACATAAACAAGGGAAAAAGGAATATAGCTGTAAAATTTCCAATGCCTGCAGGGAAAAAAGGCTTTTCTCGGTTAGTATTCAACTTTTATAAAATTCGAAGTATGTTTGGATTCGTCACAATGCATGGGTGGATATTTCGCGTGATGATCATGATGGGGAGTCCAAAGGGGCAAAAAAACTTCGATTTTTTGCTTTCACTGGGTGACTCACAGCATAATGTGACACATTCAAGGGGGAAGAACAATAATGTTACCTAAACATAACACGGGCGTTTTTGTATCCTTAAAACCACGAAAAATTCCTTGAAGAGCCAATGAAACAACATAGGCAGGAGCACCAAGAGCCCTTAGAATAAGAAATCTTTGCGCAGGAGAGCGCATGCTAGATTCCTGCAACAACAGTAGGCACAATTTCAGGTTCTGCTACTTAATATGTGAACAGTAGTCTTGTCTTTTTCTCTCATAGCAGCACATAGTTAGCAAGCAAACAGCCCAACCATTCATAAAACCCAAGATGGGAAACACTAGAAAAAAACCATACTATGTATTTAGCATGAAAGTGCTACGTGTTATACCAAAGCATCACATGTTTTCCATGTCTCCTTCGAAAGTGTACGTATATATGATTAGCACGTGTACATGCCGTCACATATTGACTTTTAAACAGCATCTCAGCATCATTTTCATGGAATATGGTTCAAACAATCCCAAACAGAAATAACAATCGAACAATTCAGATGCACACTTTTGCTATCCCCATCAAACTCAGAAGAGGTCCAGATGCCAAAGTGAGAGCAGCAGCTTCAAATATTCCAATACCAACAGCTAATAGCAAAGCTGTGGACACCGAAGATAGCTGAAGCTTTTTTGCTGCGGTAACAACAGAACAAAATAGAATTACATTAAAGGACTTGGACTAAAATCTAAAATTTCTACATAACCATACGAATCAACAAGTCTTACATAGTCAACATCTACCTGTCGTGGAATGTCCGCTAGCATTCTTCGAAATATCTTCAGCCACGAAAGAAGTAGCAACACTAAGGAGGGGAATGTTAAAGAGCTTTGAGATTATGTTAAAGAGTGATATGGAGACAGCAGCTGAAGCCAATTCTACAGAACCTGATATAAAAATAAAACAGAGGATTACAAAGATAGAAACCAAGAAAAATTGTGGCAAATGAGAACAGGTGAAAAAAAGTTACCCAATCGACCGATATACGCAGTCTCCATCAGTTGGACCATTGGTTCAATCGCCTGTCCACCGATTGCTGGTACAGCCATCATAACTAGTTCATGTTTAACATTCTTCGGCTGGGATATGCTGATAGGTGATTCATCGAACTGAGAATAAGCAGTCCCATTCACCTCACTGAGAAAGAAAGCAAAAGGAACAAGGTAAAATTATCAATCCAAGAACCACCTTTCACATAACAAATCAAATAGCGGCGAGCAATGCACAAACTGGCGTCACCAACAAGCTCTAATGTAGACAGAGAATAAGAATTAACATTGAGGGCTTATGGGACTTGAACAGAATTCCATTTCCTTCGCAATGAATTTTGTGGTGGTCCACAAACATACCATCTTCTTAAAAAAACACATAACACAAAGACCATCGTTTTAAAGGGATAATTGCTTTGCCAATTACTGCTTATGAGAGTGGTATGATCGGATACCTAAGGCCTGCACCTGCATCATAGCAACCGATCTCTTCTTCCCAGACATCGCTAGATTTCTTACAGCTCAACCTCGGAAAAATATGATTTTTCCGACGAACGACTGGGAGAGGCAGCAGCCCCGCCGTTGCACCCATAAAGCATGTACGGACACCGCCGCAACAATCAATATCTGCCGGCTTTCGTCCGACACGACGAGGCACCGTTGAGTGGTGCTTCGATAAAAATGTATTTTTCAGACTGTTCATCGCTAATCCACAAGCAAAGCCATTCAGCTGCGCAGCAGCCATTTTCGGCAGTGGGTGTTTGTGTCGATTAATGGGGAGTATGCTGGAGATTCTTGTTTCTCACCAAGAATCTTGAAACTGAAGAATTTTTGAAGAAAGAGAAGAATATATTGATATTTATTACGAGCTGGCCTTCGGAGAATTCTTGAACCGAGTATAAAGACAAAAGAGAAAACGCAGGAAAATCAAACACAATTCGACCCTTTTTTATCAGTAACATCAACGATAAAGAAGGATCCTATCCTGGCTCTGAGCTCATAGAACAAAAGCTTAAGGCCCAAGAAAATAACGAATCGGATAAAGATTCATCCTCTCCTATGTTTATCCCATCTGTGTAAGAGTTAATGCTTTCCTATTTCGTCTCTACTGCAATAATATACGTGGGTTTATGTCCGAGGTTTGATGCTTCGTCAGTTACGAGGTGGCTCTACTTCGTTCCTACTTCCTAGAAACACAACACTGCTCTGTTTTAAGTTGCGATCCCATTCTGAGATCCGTACAGTTATTGGGCTTCACATCAGCCCAACAAACATGTATTGGGCCTTGGGCCCAACATCAACACACTTCGGCCCGCTATGATTCAAAATATGTTTAACACTACAAAATCTTATAATTCATAAATCTTACAAAAAAAAAACATTAAAGAAGGATAATCTATTATATTAACGACGAATGTGAGTTAAAAACTGCTTTTTGGTATATCTATTAACCAATCAGAAATTTTCTCATATTAAAAATTGACATAAAATATAATATAAATATAAGATCACACGTTCTTTAGCCTAATGAAACTGCCTATTCTATTTTTAGTACAGTGCTTATTTTTCTTACTAAATATTAAAATCAGAATTAAAACAAAAACGTCTTATTAATTTTTATTTAATGCACACAGGTAGGGTGTTCAAGATATACTAGTATTAATAATTGTACTCATCCAAGGAAGGTGCAAATCATATCATATACTGTGTGTTTTGAGGGTCCTCTTTTAGTACTTGCAATCACATGGCCACTTTGTACAGTGTCTATTTGAAATAGAGGACCCATGTTATAAATTCCTCACTACCAACTGAATCTGCTTGGATCGTGTAACATATATATATATATACATAGATTGATGGTCAAAATCAAATTCCTAATTCAAACCTAAAACACCAACAATGTGAGTTCAAAGTTACGATTCCGTTCTTCGAAAAATAGATGGATTAGTTTACTAGCAGCAATATACACGTTGTAGAGCGTACAAAATGAATTCAAGGAAATGACTTTTCACCTTCTCACCATCTTCTAGTTTGTCTAGAGAATAATATTACGTTTGTGGCTATCACTTTCTTTATCCCGCGGGGCCCACGATGATATAATATAATTTTATATTTAAAGAATATTATGTTTACCCCAAATCGATCGCAATATTAGAAATAGAGGTTGCATGTGGTGTAGAGGAACTTGTGAAAAATGACTAGGCAAGTTTCTTTGTCGTCAATTGCGTAATTTAATTGAAATTGTTTTGTATATCTGTCACACTTCTATTTTTTGCCGGACAATAATACCCCTGCTTTTGTTCCATCTGGCATTGATTGGGGGGTTTCTTGATAAGATTTTTTTATATTTTTGACCTATGATATGCAGCCAAGATTGCATTATCTCATGATACGACACTCGACACTATAAGATAAATATAGTACATGTAAAAAAGAAAATTCAATTATTTCATATCAACCTTACCTTTTCATTGGACTCAAATGTAAGATGGGGATGTGTGTAAAGTTACATACCAGCAATAATAATTGAGAAGTCTCTGTTGTTGATAGTTGACGGAATAGCGTAAGGCGTAACGCATATTTACTATATTTAAAAATTAACTAATGAAAGTGGAAAGGGTAAATATATAATAATCACAATATAAATAACGCTCGCAAAAATAGAAAAACTTGTGACGTTGTTGTACCTGCTAGTCAAAAGTCGTCAATGGCGGTGGCGGCGAGGAGGCTCCCAAGACCTTTCTACTAGTCTAAATGTACCTTGCTAAATAATATTAAAATCATACTTCTAAGAATTTAAAGTTGAAAAAATTTTTCCCAAAAAATGAAGAAACAATTCACGATACATTTTTTCACAAGTTCTTTGGGGTTTCCACTGTTTCTTTTCCTAATTAGAATCCATGATCTTTTGGAGATGGCTTTTTCACTACTAATTTAATGCAAAATCGACGATGAAGTGGAATGATTAAAGAGGGTAATAACTGTGTAATAATAAACAAAACACTATGGCCTAGGCGAACCAAACCGACCACATTTCGATTACTATAAAAATATAAAATTCCATATTTATCTACACGAACACAACGCAGCACTATAAATAAATAAATAACTTCGTACAATTAATTAATTACACATAGCAACGATTCATGTACAATATTTACCATACCACATCGTCTGTATTAGTACCACTTCTTGTACCACATCCGTATTCCTATCTATACTCTACAGACTGACCTTACTACTCTGAATCAAACATCTGAAACGAAATTAACTCATTAATTATTATTTTTTTTTTACCGTCTCATCGCTGATTCTACTCCACCTCATATTCTTTAACGCCCAAACACACCTTTCTCTCTCTCTCTCTCTCTCTCTCTCTCTCCGCCACTAAAAGAAGACGACTGTACATCTCTCTTCTGTCTGAACAGAGAAAAAACATGAATAGTTGAAAGGAAGAAAGATTCTCCCCAGCAGGCGTTGTTTGCCCTAAGTTGATTTGGATTGAGGTCTCTTTTATCGTCGCCAAGCAAGGAGCAAGGATTTCGCGTGGTTAAAAAAATTGGATTTTTTCTTATCTTCTATGCGTGTGAAGTGTTGTTGGGATGGGATGCACGAATTCGAAGGTCGACGAGCTGCCGGCGGTGTGCCTTTGCCGGGAGCGGTGTGGGTTCCTCGACGAGGCCATACGACAGCGTTTTGCCTTCTCCGAGGCCCACGTGGCGTACCTCCACTCGCTGAAGGCCGTCGGCGCTTCCCTTGACCGGTTCTTCAGCCGAGATCTGGACGCCGACGGCTCGTCGTCGCCGGTTCTGAAACTTCCCGATAAAAGAAAGGGGGAATCGCCGCCGCCGAGTACTGGCAAGGTTCATCACCTCCACTCGCGCTCCCACTCCGACTCGGGCTCGCACCTTGACTTCCACTCCGACGGCGAGGAATCCGAGGACGACGACGACGACGACGATGCTTCGGGCTCCGACGACCTGCACCATCTTCACCACCACGACGACGAAGATGACGACGATGGCGTCGCCGCCCATAGCCATGTCCAACCAAATCCATACGGTGTCTATTTGCCTGACTACGCCTTCAATCTTCACGGCGGCGGCGGAGGAGGAGGTGGGTACGTGAACGTTAATTACATGAAAAATCAGTCGACGCCTTCGAAGGTCTACACTCAACGGCCCATGAGCCAAGAAACTATGCATATGGGCGGTGAATCTTCATCCTCATCTTACTACTATCCTTACCCATCTAGCAATACTAGCAAGAGGGTACCTCCTTATCCTGATTATAGCAGAAGCTACGAAAACAATGGTTATCCTCCCAATTATGGATCTTTCTCCGGCGGCTATTCGTCACAAATGGACGGTAATTCCGCCAATTTCGGTGCATCGACTTCCAAAGCCCCACCTCCTCCTCCTCCTCCACCAAGCTCGTCTACATGGGATTTCCTCAATCCATTCGAGAGCTTCGATAGGTTCTATCCTACTTACACTCCAAGTCGTGACTCGAGGGAGGTTAGGGAGGAAGAGGGCATCCCCGAGTTGGAGGAAGGGGATGAAAATGAGGACGACGAAGAAGACGAGGTAGTCAAGGAAGTTCATGGTGATCACAACTTTGTAGAGAGGAGCAGCTATCCCAAAAAGCCATCGAAGGAAGATGAGGCGAGTGACGGCGCCGGGCTGCAATACAGAGCTAGGCCGAGCGTCGGGACAGAGGGCGAGCCCGTCGAGTACGAAGTCCATGTGGTGGATAAGAAGGTGGTCGACGCCCCCGACAAATCGAAAGATCGTGCCTCTACTTCCGGGCTCAAAGCAGCAGCGTTCAAGGGCGACCAAGAAGTTGTGAGAGAGATTCAGGTTCAGTTCGAACGTGCATCCGAGTCGGGGAATGAATTTGCCAAGTTTCTTGAGGTGGGGAAGCTTCAGTACAAGAGGAAAAACGGTGGCCAGAATGGTAAAGACTCGATCTTTATGCGTTTTGTTTGTGATGACGTGATGCTATTGCGGATATTCGTTGATGACGTGCTAATTGACTTGCACGGATGTAGTTTTTCTTTTCTCATTAGATCGAATCGGGAGTTTATGGGAGAGTTATCTTTATCATAATTTGCGATCTTTGTGACAGTTTCCTCCAAGATGCTGCACTTGCCTTTGGTATCGTCGCAAGCTTCGATCTCTAAAAGCTCTGATGGTGCTGATGCTGCATTAGATGTCGACCGAGAAACGGAACTGAGATCGAAAAGCCTATCTTCTACTCTGCATAAGCTACACCTCTGGGAGAAAAAGCTGTACGAAGAAGTGAAGGTGCGCTGTTGATTCCGTTTTACCAACCTCATGTTCTCATTTCATTCCTTTCATCTTCATGTTGCAATATTCTCTGCGTATTATCTTCATGTTACATTTTCTCGCATGATCCCAAACGCTCTCGATTTCCAGGTCGAAGAGAAGATGAGAATCCTCCACGAGCGTAAATCCAAGAAACTCAAGCGTTTAGACGAAAAGGGCGCCGAGGCCCACAAAGTCGACGCAACGAGGTCTCTGGTGAGGAGCCTCTCCACGAAAATCAAAATCGCGATACAGATCGTCGACAAGATCTCCGTGAAGATAAACACCTTGAGAGACGACGAACTGTGGCCGCAGATCAACGAATTCATTCGCGGGTACGTAGCGTGCGCGCACCTCTTAACGAGAACGCCGATCTCAAAATAACTGAAACCTCTTCGATTTCCAATTCCTTTCCGTAGGCTGGCCAGAATGTGGAAGGCGATGCTCGAGTGCCACCAAAACCAGTGCCAAGCCATCGCAGAGGCCAAGCGGTTGGACTCAATCGCACTGAGGAAGCACTTCAGCGACGCCCATTTCGAAGCCACCAAGCAGCTCGAAAACGACGTGGTGAATTGGACCCTTCGATTCTCCCATTGGGTCGCCGCTCAGAAGGGCTACGTTCGGTCGCTGAACCTATGGCTCATGAAATGCCTCTACTACGTCCCTGAAGAAACGCCCGACGGCGTAGCCCCATTTTCCCCCGGGAGAATCGGCGCCCCGCCAATCTTCGTCGTCTGCCATCAATGGTGGCAGTCTCTGGACAGAGTTTCCGAGAAGGACGCCGTCGAGTCGATGAGGGAATTGGCCGCGGACGTCCTCCATTTGTGGGACAGGGATAGAATGGAGATTCGCCAGAAGATGCTGGCGAACAAGGAAGAGAGGAAGGTGAAGATCCTAGACAGGGAAGAGCAGAAGCTGCAGAAGGAGATTCAGGCGCTGGACAAAAGGGCCGTTGTTTATTCTGGGAAGAGAACGGCGTGCGCGTCGTTTATCAGGGCGAGGCGGCGAAAGGGGGGAGCATTCAGGCGAGCCTTAGGCACGTTCTTGAAGCTATGGAGAAGTTCGCTGCTGACTCTGCGAAGGTTTACGAGGAGCTTTTGCAGCGCATGGAGGAGGACCGTCTTGGCTGAAGCATGGAGGAGGTGATCTTTGGTGAAGACGTCTTCTTTCTGACGACTGAAATTTGGCGGGCGGGGCGGGTCGTGGGAGAAGGTGGATCGGGTGAATTTTTGGATCAGAAAGATGAAACTGCAATAATAATATCCTGGGAAGTTGATGTCTTGTTGGGTTTTGGGCGGCATTTTCCGACGTCTCTTGTAGCGGCGGTTTGCTGTCCCGAGCTTCGAATTTTGACGCATAGTTCGCCATTTTTCGGGGGGATACGTATTCGTCTCCGAGTTTATTTTATTTTATATACCGTAAATTATATTTGTTTAATTATTTGCCCCGACGTTGAAAATTTGTATCGAAAAATTGTATTTGGCGAGTTTGGTGAGTCGTAATGGTTTGTGTTTGCCGTAGACCAACAACGGTTACGGTTTGAAATTGGCGGTTTTCTGTAGTTAATTATACAATTATTCATGTCAGTAAAATATTGCAAAAAAATTTGTTGAATACACTTTCAAATCATTTTATACATTTTACTATATTGGGTGTTTGTTCCCTTTTGTACGTTTTCTTTTATAACAAAAAACTACAACAAACAATATAATAATATAAAACTCTTAAAAAAGACGTGTCAAAATATATATTTTTCACCTTTTAATTGTATAATATTACTAAAATATTTAGTTTCTTAAATACCGTGTCATATCCCAAATGTCAGCCGTATGGGAGAGAGGGCAGTAACTTTTTTTTGGAAAAATATGGGAAGAGAAGAATGTGAAAACTTAGGCGTTGTTAAAGATCAGCCAAAACGTTTCTACGCGATACTTACACTTTCTGCCACGAATTTCAGCTTATTTCGATTTGGTCCTTCGATTTATCATGTGACGCACATTTAGTCAGGTGGGTTTATTTGCGAGATCCTAAAACCCTAGGTGTGTGTAACCATCGCCAGACGACTATTGAAAGAAACAGTAGAGTCTTTCCGAAGCTAAGTACAGTCAGTGTTGATCTTAGTTGATCGAATCAGCCGTCGATGGCATCCATTGCAAGAGCCATGATTTGTTATATGAGGCTGCAGCGTCTTCGGCCGTCAGCTGGCATGGATCAGTTAAGGAGGTTCTGCACAGGTCATGAGACGGAAATTGATTCGTCGCCGGACCGAGTCATCGGAGCTGAGCCGAGAGCTATGGGTCCTCAATCGAAGCGGACTGGCGCCATTGCCGTGAAGTGTGGTATGACGGCGTTGTGGGATAAGTGGGGAGCTAGGATCCCGATAACGATTCTGTGGTTGGATGATAACATTGTCTCACAAGTCAAAATCCCTGAAAAGGAAGGCTTTTGTGCTCTCCAGGTGCATTTTTATCACATTGCAATATGATTTTTATTTTCTTAATTTTCGATCTCCCTTGGTGTTGGTGGTGAAAGTAGTCTATGCTATGCTATGGTGTTTGCCAGATTGGGTGTGGACAGAAGAAAGAAAAGCATTTGACGAAACCTGAGGTAGGGCATTTTAGGGCTCAAGGGGTGCCCATGAAAAGGAAATTGAGGGAGTTCCCAGTGACTGAGGATGCTCTTCTTCCAGTTGGAACGTCCATCAATGTACGCCATTTTGTTCCGGGCCAGTATGTTGACATTACTGGAATTACAAAAGGGAAAGGCTTTCAGGTTTGTAGCGGCATATATGCATTAACAAATTGTTCCATTTTCCTTTCATTCCTTACAACTATGTGAAGTAGAACCATTTTTTAGCTACTCCTAGATCCCGTGCACTCTTTGGTGAATAATCGTTTTCCTGCAGTTTGTGGTGAAACTGCGCTCTATTGGTTATTATGTTGTTTGTAGGGTGGTATGAAAAGGTGGGGCTTCAAAGGTATGCCTGCATCGCACGGTGCATCATTATCGCATAGGAGTATTGGATCTACTGGCCAGAGGGATGCTCCTGGAAAGGTATACATGTTCTTGGAGAGTACTCACATGCAATTATTTCTATAGCTTGAAGCATTCTTTAGCTATATCTTTCTCCCTTGCACTAGTACAATATAATCTATTTTAGTAAGACATTAAGGTCCAACCCCTACCAGTTGGACGTGCTTCTACCCGTTTGTTTTATGGTTGCATATACTTCAACTTACTTTAACATTCTTACTCAGAATTATCATTTCTCGTTGGAAAGGTATTTAAAGGAAAGAAGATGCCTGGCCACATGGGTGTGGAGCAAAGAACAGTGAAGAATGTGTGGGTATATAAAATTGATCCTGCTCGGAACTTGATGTGGGTTAAAGGCCAAGTATGATCTCTCTCTCTCTCTCTCTCTCTCTCTCTCTCTCTCTCTCTCTCTCTCTCTCTCTCTCTCTCTCTCTCTCTCTCTCTCCGTAGATAGTCGTCTTGAGTGTTATGGTGCCTTTGCAGGTTCCCGGTGCAACTGGGAATTTCGTCTTTCTGAGAGATGCCTTTTACAAGAAGCCAGATGTTAGTTCACTCCCATTTCCTACCTATTTTAGTCGGGAAGATGAGGACCTATCAAATTCGGAGCCTTTGGTAGCTGATCTTGGTGAAACCGACCCATTCATGGCAGCAGATTAACATACACCATACGTAGCCTTGTGTCAGGCGTGATACATAGCGGTGATGTTTCGGTTTTTTTAGTTGAATCAAGATTATTAGGTTGAATGCTTGAACCTACCTCTTAGTGGACCTACTGCAAAGGCAAAGTTTTGATTCATCTTACACCCTCGGTTTCAATCTTTCTGCTGAGCCTCACGGCTTATCCCTTACAAGTTACAAATAATAACCTAAGCTGACCTGCTAGACCGAGACACTCTAGTAGTTTTTATTTATGTTGGCAATTTGTTATTATAGTTTCATGATATTGTCTTGTTTGGTTTGTATGATTTGTTTCGAGGATTGTAGAGCCTATTCATTATTTGCTAGTCATACAATTGAATATCACCCAACCCCACCGTGGGGCTGAGATCATTTTTTCAAACCAAGGGCTAGAAAAAGAACAAAATTCATTCATGAAAGATAGCAAAGTACAACCGCAAATGTCAGATAAAATCTGGTTAAAATGAGGACCTAAGCCCAGTCAACAACAGAAACACTCTCAAAGAAGGATGAATTGTGAAGGCAAACCACAAATGCTTTACAAACAAAAGGAAGGCTCAGATATGCACAACTCAGAAGGCAAGGGAAGGCATGGCAAAGAAACACTAAGCATAATTCGGAGCACAGCATCCACCAAAGCTGAGGCAAAGAGCTCAGAGAAGGTATTGGGAGGACTTTACATACAACAATCTTCTAGCTGCGGGAGCAGGTGGAGCTAGCCCAGGAATATCCCTTATGCTTTTGTTATTGGGATTGACAATCTAATCAAAGACACAGATTTCGAAAGATCAAGGACGCAAGCTTGCACCTATAACGTCGTACTAAGTACTGAGACAAAATATACATTCCAGACAGGAAATTACCTTCACAACGATTATGGCAATAACCCCGCACACAATCAGGAAAAGGAAAAACATGATGCATTTGTCTGTAGCCACCTGGAAAAAGGTATAAATGCCATTTACACAAGAAAACATAAAAGACTAGAACGAAAAAGATATAATAACAAGAAAACATAAAATACATGGGTCCCAGAAAGTAAAAACTTGCAATCTCTAGGATTATTAGCACTAAAAATCAGAGTAGCGGAATATTAACTGTTGATGGAACAAATTTGGAAACTGTTCTACCTGCCTACCAATCTCCTTTACGAGCTGTGACGCCTTTTTAATGGAAAACTGGATCGTATCAAGCTCATTGACGATGCGACCCATTTGTTCAGTCTGTATATTCCAATAGCACTTGGATAAGAAATGGAAACTCTTATGCCGTTGGACAAATTATATTAGGAGTATAGGAGAACTTGCCTGGCCCTTCAGAGTACTGGCAGTTTGTGTTCCAACTTCAACAGTTTGGTGAACAACCTTCATATAAGAACTTAAGTTAAGAATACCGTCCAGGATCAGTTTTAGAACTGTAGCCAATTCATCTAACCTGTTTGGAACGTTCAATGGCCTGGTCGGTTTCATCCATTGTCTTCGTACCAGCATTGATGAGCTCCTGATTTGACATTTCTACATCGATTGATAAAAGGAAACATAGTAAGCCACAGAACTCAAAAACGATCTACGGACAGAAGATTTGAAGATTATATAGAACCTGTATGATATGAAGATATCCAATAAAATTACGTGAGAAGCATGGTTAGCAGACGCCACGATCGGTATCGTTTCACTTTTTACGATGCCATTTAAATGGAGAAAAACAAACCAAATAAGAACAACCAATGGCAACACAGACAAACCTGATGCCATCTGAACATTCTCATCTGCGGTAGGGTCAGAAGGACCAGTTCCCATGTCAAACAGTTCCACTCTCTTGTTCCCTAGGGTGCTCATATATCTGCAATATCCAAGAATTTTATGCTATATGTGCATATTATAATTGTGAGTGAAGAAACATGAGAAATCACATTTTCCACAAGACGAAACTGCAAGAATATCATCGAGCAATCCACGAATATAAACTCTACAGAACTCAAAATTGCATGCGCTATAGAAGTGCTGATAAAGAACTTACGTTTTCCTCAAGGCCACGTATGAATTCAGCTCTTTGATCTGCATGAAACCCAGAAATATCGTGCAAGATTATTTAACAGCTGTAGAAGTGCACATTTTTCAGTTAGGTGACAAGGTTACCATTGATTGTTTCTCATCATTAAGTTGCTTGGTCACCTCTGGAGGGTTTCTACTCTCCTCATCTTTAATTTCGCGATCAAATTCTTTGATCAATCTAAAAAATTCACCTCAAAAACAAAGAGTGAATGGTTGCAAAGAAGCATCTTGGGATCAATATAGATTCCATAACATTAATTCACATCTAATGGCTATTACCCATTAAGATCAACATATAATTAACAAAAATAAACGGTTGCGATGCTTGACAAGAAAATCTCTAATATCTATCAGTGATACTAAAAATGGTTAGTCACGCATTTCCCCAGCTATATTTGGCTAGATAAAAGAAAGGGTGACCATAAATAAGAAAGTATTACCTTTTGCACTCCCTCATCTTCCCCGTAAGCTCTTCCAATTGTTTGCTTTGCCTATTTGTATCTTTGATCTTATCCAGCTTTTGGAAGCCATTTCTGCTCAAGAAGAATGAGCAGTGACCAACTAAGACAAGTAAAACTACTACCTCCAGCTGTAACGCAAAAGCAAAAATCAAAATGGTAGGCAAAGACATGAGACGGAAAGAGATATTACGCAAGGGCACGCATGTTGTCGCGAATTTCACCGTGGATCTGCTCCATTTGGGGGTTCATCTGTAGCGCCATCTCCAGCGGGGTCTGTCCACAATGATCGAGATAACTTTGCTTCGTCGTTCGAAAACAAGATCACATCAGCAACATCAGCAGCCGGTTAAAGAAGCAAATATTCCTTTCCGGCGGGCACACAAACACGCACACAGTAAAATAAATTCACCAAAACCAGGAGATAGTCGCACGGCCGGGGTGGAAAAAGAGGCTTGGATTTCCCCCAATTGACAATTCCCTGGGAAAACAGATACAAACTGAGAGTAATTACGTCTCGAAGAGAGAGGGAGAGATAGATGTAACCCGATCTCGTTTATCCTAAATTCCTATTCGAGAATTAGGGCTCTGCTGTGCCCTGACGTTGAGAGAGAGAGTGCGATGAATTTGTGCAAATATAAAAATTAAAAAAGAGCATGAAACCATTTGTTGACATTAGAGATTAGGTATCTATCGGGGCTGGCGTGACGGGGAAAAAGACGTCGATGTCGGATTAATTGCACACCTTGCCCTCCTATTATCTCACATTTAATTTTGCAACCATATTCTCACTTTTAACGGTAAAATAAAATCCCTCAATTTTCAAAGATTTCAACTTCAAACACCGCCCTGAGTGGAATTCCATCCATTATTATTAATGAAATCGCCACCATATGTCGCTCTCATCTCAACTATCCATACACACATTAAAGAACACGAAAAATTGACCAACTGCTAGCTATATAGCACAGCCCATCAACGACAAATACGTTCCAATCCAAATTAAATCAAGAAAAATACATCAATCATAAACTCAACCATGCAGCATAGCGAAGAAAGAAAGCAAAAACGAACAAGTAGAAAAATATAACAGCCAGCATTAAAATCAGAATCTGAAAATAATAAAGCATAAAAGTGTGCCCATAAGGCAATGCTAAATTTATATTATAAGAACAGACAAATATCAATCCCCATATTCAGGCTTCTTCTTCTTCTCTTCTTCACACCCTCGGAGCAGACGGAGGATCACCGCCATTATTGGCCGGCGGAGCAGCTTCCACCATATCAAACTTCGACACACGCCGAGGACGCTTCCTCTCATAGCTTCGGCTACGGCTTCGGCTTCGACTGTAGCTCCTCCTCGGGCTTCGACTATACGACCTACTCCTACTCCTGCTATAACTCCTCCCACGGCTTCTGCTCCTACTTCTACTCCGACTTCTGCTTCTGCTTCGACTGTACCCACCCCACGTTCGAACCTTCTCAGGGCTTCTGCTGTAGCTCCTTCCCCTACTACGACTCCTATCCGTCGTCGCCGACCCATACCTACCACCATCAAATCCACCCCTTCCTCGCCCACCAACCACGTTCCTATTATTATTACCACCAAAACCACCACCACGCCCACCACCGTCGTCCCTCATCCCTCCTCCTCGCCCACCAAACCCACCGCGTCCTCCACCACGGCCACCGCCGTCCCTCATTCCACCGCCGCGGCCGCCGCTGTCTCTCATACCTCCGCGCCCTCCGGCGTTCCACCGCCCGCCGCCAGCGTCGCTCGGCCCGAAACGGTTGGGCCCGGCCCGATCCCTGGGGTAGGCAGGCCCGCCGCGGAGCGACATTTCTCTTAAGGCGGGAGGCACGGCTTGGTTGGCTCCCTCGAGGAGCTTGACGAGGTCGGAGGCGTACTTCCAGTCTTGCTCGGAGAAGAACGTGTATGCGATGCCCGTGGCGCCGGCTCGCCCGGTCCTTCCAATGCGGTGGACATAGTCCTCGACCCCAGTGGGGAAGTCGTAGTTGACGACTACTCTGTGACGTCCAAGAGTTGGGTTTCATATTACAGATAGATACATTGATCCAATATTTGGGGAAATGGGTGAAAGTTCACTAACCTTATGTCTCTTATATCGAGTCCTCTAGCGGCGACATCTGTGGCAACGAGGATCGGGCACTTCCCGCTACGGAACTGATTAAGAACCCAGTCTCTCTCGCCCTGAGACTTGTCGCCATGAATTGCAGCAGCGCCAAAGGAGCGGGCAAGACTACGTGCTAGGTGGTCGCACAGCTTCTTTGTGGAACAAAATATAATGATCTTAGAACCACGCTCCTGTGACCTAAGGATTTGCTCCACGCGCCTCTGCTTCTCCATTTCAGGAACCATTTCGACATACTGCATGAAGCAGCATCTTCTTGTGAATAGTTAACAGAGAATTGGCTGGAGTATTACCAGTATCCAAGAGAACTATAACTTAAAGCATTACAATTACTGCATATAACAAAACATCATTTCTGAAAGTATTACACGAAGCAGTTTATACTAAGAATTAAGGTTTTAGCATTAAAAATGATCAGATGAACACAGACACAATACCTGTGTAATAGACTTGTTTGCAGCAAGTTCATCAACTCTACCAATATTGACCTGTACTGGATTGACAAGAAGATCGCTAGCAATTTTCATGACTTCCTTGGGCCATGTGGCAGTGTACATAAGGGTCTGCCTTCTTGGAGGTATCTCATTGACAATCTTTCGTATCTGAGGCTCAAACCCCATATCAAGCATTCTATCAGCCTCGTCAAGCACAAGAAGAGAGATCTGCCTAAAGTCAATCCTTCTCATTTCAAGGATGTCATTGAGACGTCCAGGAGTTGCAACAACGATGTCCGCCCCTCTTTCTAACTCTTTCAACTGGGGTCCTTTTGGAGCTCCTCCATATAAGCACTGACAAGAACACATCAACCATCTCATAAAGTACCTTTTAGTCGAGTAGTTAAATGAGATAAGATGGGTGGACTTACTGTGCAAGAGACCCTGGATGATCGACCAAATTTAATGGCTTCATCCTGTATTTGAGTAGCAAGCTCCCTTGTAGGAGCCAGCACCAGAGCCGTTGGACCATACTGAGGATTGTTCCTACGTCTTCTAAGGTGAATGAATGCTGGAATCAAATATCCTAGAGTTTTCCCAGAACCTGTCTTTGCAATAGCAACTATGTCTCTATCCTGTAGAGCAATAGGCCATGTTTGTGCCTGAATTGGTGTTGGACTAGTGAAACCAGCAAGATGCATCTGCAAACATAAAGTAAATTAGAAACAAACTCCAACCTTGTTATCGCACTAAACGCTGTGACCGTACTATTTGATGAAATAATTAAGTATATGAGAAGGGGTAAAAGCAGTGAGATGAAAGAACACATTATGAAATACTGTATGTATGTGTGTTTGGTTGCTTACAGAAGCAACATTTGGCAAAAAAATGGATCAATATAAAGAGAATAGGCGAAGCCAAGACGGAGAATGCTAAAGGAAGGCTCCAACACTGCAATTGCAGCCTCAAAAACACAGATTGGTGGTTGAAGAGATATGATCATAGCAGTGCCGCGTACGACATGTGCTCCTCCTCCGGAGCAGATATCGCACCTGCGACAAAGCTAAATGAAAAATATTTTGAAAACAGAATGGTGAGAAGGGCCAAAGATCAACTGGCACTGATCCAACAAACAACGAAATTCGAATAAACTAGATATTCACACTACCTCCTGCAGTAATTCTGGAGGAAAACCAGTTGCTTCGAAATTCATATACGGAGCAGGAATATCTTCACCCTGAAAATGTGAACAAAAACCCATCACATATACCAATGACAAAAGATATCAGACAGTATTCAAATGAACTTTGGTCTGACTCATGAGCAAACAAACACAACATCCGAGCAAAACTTTATTACAACATTCCACTTTCCAAAAATAACAGCAACTTTGAGTTACTAACCGTAGCCGTTATTTCATGCTTTTCTCGATAAGTCTCAGCTGTTAACAAATGACTAGGATCAGATCCAACCACAGGTAATGGGGTTCTCGCGAATGCATTGTTCGGATATTGAGGGGCACTAGATGGATGGACATATGCACCAGGGAATGGGGGCCTGCTAGGACCATTCATCATGCCAGGGAAAGCGGGTATATCATTCTGACGGGAAAATTGACCAGCCTTCATTTCCTGACAAATTAAGCCGACATCAAAATAATTACAATTTAAAGATCTTACCAAATTTCCAGTTATCAAGATCAAGCATAATGATGAGTTCCTCGTAAGAGGCATGTGCGTATTGACTATGCTATTTTACCTGCCGATCATTATACCCCGGTAGGGGTGCAAGCTTTGGCAAATGGGGCGACATTGCATTTACATCTTCATTGGTGTTGTGATCATTACCACCATGCCCATGATGGCCTTGTTCATAAGACATTTTTGGTCCAACATGAGATGGATTTTGGTTATGTCCGTGCATCATCCCAGGGCCTCTTTGATTTTGATAATTTTGAACCATAGAACCATGGAATTGATTTGGAAGATCCGTCCCTTGCACGGCAGGCTTGGTAGGGTGCATCTGAGAAGTGCCACCATAAAGTATATTTTGACTTGGTTGAACACTCAGACTTGGCCCATGAGATGAATGGCTCCCCGAATGCATACTCTGCCCCGATTCCGGACCATTTTGAATAACCTGCGCAGGTGTGACTCCAGCTTGCTTTCCTTGATCAGATTCATTCTCATCTCTTTGCCCAAATCCAGCTTTAGGCTCTCGTAGTGTCCCTTGCATATAACGCTGGTCACCTGGAGGAAACACAGATTGGTTTTCTTGATGATTTGAAACACCGTCTCCGTGAGAAGGTTCTATTTTATTCTCTTGTCTGTACGTTGACTGCTGCACGTGACTGAAATGTAAAGACTGCTGTGAAGACGGTCGTGGTCCTTGCAGATGCATGTTCTGTTGATGCAACATGTATTGGGGTTGCTGACCGGCAAACTGAAAACCATGTGGAGGTCCTACCTGTGCGCCCATTTGCCCTTGCGGAAATTGTGGCATGGGCTGCATCTGCTGATAAGGAGCTTGGTTTCCCAGCTGCATTGCCAGAGAAGATGGCTTCTGTTGACTCGAATGTTGCATCATTTGGGGCCTAATGTGTTCAGCTGTCAAATGACCTTGCTGCACTTGATGCCCCAAGTGAGATCCTTGTAGATGTCCAGAAGGCGCAAATGTCTGTTGAGATGCTTGCATCTGCTTTGTAACAGAACCGTCTGGCTGTGAAGCTACAGTTGCTGGCCGGGGCTGCATAGATGCAGGTGGTGGACCAGCTGGCAAAGGTCGTGGCGCAGAAATTGGCTTTTCGTACTGAGTCACGTTTGTTTCAGGATTCCAATAATACAGAACTCCCGAACTTCCATCAATTAATCCTTTCCAAGGTTCAGGCAGGGTAGGATCATCTGGAGCATATCTGGGTCCCAAACTAACGGCTTCATCGGCAGTCGCCATAACAATTCTAACATGCCACGAAGCAAAGTAAGTGTCATAAAGAAGCATGAGTATGTAAAAGTGACATTCGCATTCAGCAGTAATTGGCCACAACACATTCTATCCTAACCCCTAGCCAAAATATGAGAAACAATTCTACAAATTTCCTTTCATTAGATGATTGACAAGCTCCCTCAGAATAATTGCATCCCAAACTTTTGAATTTTCACCAAGTTCATCCAATTCAAAATTACATAAAAAAAAGGGAATTCAAACACTAGAAAGATAGTCCGTAGCTTTATAAAAGCCAGCATAAGCAGAAAACTCTCTTGTTCCGCCCACAACTAAACCAAGAGACAACAAAAAAAAACAATCTCGCCGACATATGAGGATGCATTCTCACCTCGAAGAGGGGGAGAAACGGAATCGAGCGAACGTTAACGAAGGCGGCGACTGACTACAAGCTTTGATTAGCTAGTTATCAGATTTCCATCATAAGTTCCACACGGCGCCTTTGAAAAATGAAAAAGTTCAGATTGGGTTGAACACGAAAACCCTAGCGTGCTCGATTTCCTCTCTCCTGGCGAAAGATGGCATGTTCCGTCCAATTTATAGGGCCGAAGTAGAACATAATCGCTTGAGTGCGAGGGCAGTATGGTAATTCACGAACAAAAAAAGCGTCGCTAATGTAGATGGAAATCGCTAGCATCGTAAGAAATGACACCTCTTATCACACACACGACTAGGAACAGAGAAGCCCATAACTGAAAATAAATGCACGATTAGGGGTGTTCAAAAGTCGGGTTAACCGAATTACCTAACCAAAATCGAAAATTTGGTATGAATCGAAGAGGTTCGTTTCGGTTTTCGGTTCTTAAAAATAGAAAACCGAAATTTTTTATTTTTCAATTCGGTTAACCGAATAAACGAAAAAACCGAAATTTAATAAATTAATTATATTTATATATTAATTCGGTTTTGGTATTAAAATATTATTTTTTACCCAAAATTTAATTTTTATTTCAGTTTTCGGTCAGTAACCGGAACCGAACCGAAAAAATTTGATTTTAACCGAAACCGAACCGATTGAATTCGGTTTGGTTTTCGGTTCTTAAAATAAACAACCGAAATTTCGGTAACCGAAATTTTGGTTCGGCTCGGTTCAGTTCGATTTTTACCGAGAACACCTCTATGCACGATAACTATTACTCGTATCGTATATAGTCTTTTCAAGTATCGCCATGCACAAAGATGTAAAGAATATTGTCTTGGGAGTTGGGACTTGGTATATTCATGGTTCGCCGTCGCGGCGATATCTCGGCCGTATCGGCCGCGACGGAGCGGGATCGGAGGTCGCCGCACCCCAGATACAGGTAGGCTCAGTTACAGACTTGTACCGGCCGAAAATCGGGCGTAACGGCGAGATCTCGGCCGAGGGAGAACGTAGCGGCCGATATCGGCTTAACGGCCGATATATCCCCAAGAACGACCAAAATTTTCAGTTCTGATGTGTGTTGGACTGTGAGGAAAACGACGATAGTGGAATAATTAAAAAGAAATCATAATTAGAGTTAAAAACATCATGGGCTTTCTGGGCCTAGTTAATAATATAAAAAAATTAAGATAAAGTCCAATCTTGATTAGCTTTATAATAATAATTTATTTGAAATAAAAAATTGGTTTTGCTTTTTTATTTAAGGAAAATCAACCTTTTTAATTCTTATATCTTTTAAATACAATATTTTTTTAACAAAATCAATATATTAATTTTTCTAAAACTTTTAATTTCTTAATTTACATAAATGAATCTAATCTGATTGTAAGAGTCAAAATACAAACCAATATTTTGTTTATATTTTTATATATTTCAATTAAATATAGTGGAACGCCCATAACGTCACTCTTCGTGGAACATAGTCTTATCACGTGTTTTTTACATTTTAAATATTATATGGTATAATTGCAAGTAAATGTATATATTTTACAATTTTTTACAAAAATTGCGTATCGCGACCGCGCCGCGATAATGCAACGTATCCGTATCGCTCGTGTCATCGTCGTCCGCATCCGCGACGGCGAACCATGTGTATATTGTCTTAATCACGGGTGAGATTGATCATTCAGTGACGGGGGGAAACTTTGAGTTCATGAAAGAAATTGTTTTACCTGTTGTAAGGAAAGAATTGCTCTGTTTTCTTCCCCTGGAAACGAGGGGTTGAGTTCATAGAAGGCTAACCTTCCTATGGATAGACAAGAGATGATATGTTGTATTTTACGATTGGTATTTTTTCTTACTAGACTTCAAAAAAAAAAAAAAAAAGCGAAACTGAAAACTTGTGGGATTTTGACAGAAGAGCTCACTGCTCTATCTCATTCATCCACTCATCCTCTGTTTTGGACCAACCGCTGAATGTAAGGTGCTCTGTTTTTCGCGAGATAGATATAATAGATATACAAGTCAATTCAATAAAAGAAATAGGTTGACAAAGAGAAGCTCGATTAGTGGTACAATACTACGGGTATTTGACGGTGGAGATTGAGCAGCCAAAACAAAATCGACGGCTGTCGATTAAGGAAGAGAAGAGATTTAATTGTTCTTTCGATTAATCATTCCCATCCATCTCCATCAGCTGTTTTTAAAAGGAAAGCTGAAGTCTGAGCGCCCGACGATAATCGGAATTAGAACGAAAAGCAGGTGATTGTTGGAAGAAGATGGCTGCGATGGCGAGTATTGTGAGGCGGAGAGCTACGTCAGTTCTCATGTCGTCCTATTCCAAACCATACGCGTTGGGAGCGTCCAGGGGATTCGCTTCTGGATCTGATGAGAACGACGTCGTCGTGATAGGCGGCGGTCCCGGTGGTTACGTGGCCGCGATTAAGGCGGCGCAGCTTGGGCTGAAGACGACGTGCATCGAGAAGCGTGGCGCTCTCGGTGGCACCTGTCTCAACGTTGGTTGCATCCCTTCAAAGGTCAAACCCCATTCAATCATTACCGTCCATCTTTACCTCTAGATCTGTTTTTTCTCCATCCTTGGGCCACTAAGCTTATCTTCGGCCGTATCGTTGCTTTGTCCTCATTCCTATTTGCACTTTGACTGATTTATTTGATGTTTTGATCGGCTTACCTTGCCTTACTTTATATACTTTTAACCTAATTTGCATTCGCGCATCCATTCAAAAATGGCCTACTCTTCTTATCTACATTGTGTTTGATCTGGTTTTATAGTTTGTCATGTATGAGCTAGTTGTGGTGACTGGTGACCAAGATAAACTTCAGTTTGGCAGGCTAAATATTTTCTGTCGCGGAGTAGAATACCAAAGCTTTTTTCCAGAACCTGGTCTCCACACTGTTGATTTTTCTGTGTAAAACTAATTTGTTCTTTTCTTGTTATTGATGATGATGGATGAGAATAGCAATCTAAGCACAATCTTTTCTGTTTGTAGAGGAGCCCCTAAGATATTTAGATTAGTCATTCCTCCATGAAACTCCAGACAATGCGGAGTTATTTATGATTATCCTTGGGCATTTTGCAACTTCTGATCTCACTCAATCATCTACGCCGCAACGCTGCAAAATTTATCCTTTTTTTTTCAGGCATTACTTCACTCATCTCACATGTACCACGAAGCAAAGCACGCATTTGCCCACCACGGCGTAAAAGTAGGCTCCGTGGAGGTCGACCTGCCCGCCATGATGGCCCAAAAGGACAAAGCAGTAGGCAACCTAACAAAAGGCATCGAGGGCCTCTTCAAGAAGAACAAAGTAAGCTACGTCAAGGGCTACGGGAAATTCCTCTCCCCAACCGAAATCTCCGTCGAAACCCTAGACGGCGGCAGCACGGTCGTCAAGGGCAAGAACATCATAATAGCCACTGGCTCAGACGTCAAGAGCCTCCCGGGAATAACCATCGACGAACAGAGAATCGTATCATCGACCGGCGCCTTAGCCCTAAAGGAGATTCCCAAGAAACTCATCGTCATAGGCGCTGGCTACATAGGCCTCGAGATGGGCTCCGTGTGGGGCCGCCTTGGCTCAGAAGTCACCGTCGTCGAGTTCGCCCCAGACATCGTCCCCACCATGGACGGCGAAGTAAGGAAGCAGTTCCAGCGTTCCCTCGAGAAGCAGAAGATGAAGTTCATGCTCAAGACGAAGGTCGTCTCGGTAGACTCCTCGGGGAGCAGCGTGAAGCTGATTCTGGAACCTTCTTCGGGCGGAGAGCAGACCACCATAGAAGCCGACGTCGTCCTCGTCTCAGCGGGCCGAAGCCCGTTCACGTCGGGCCTTCAGCTCGACAAAATAGGAGTCGAGACCGACAAGGGCGGGCGAATACTGGTGGACGGGCGTTTCGCCACGAACGTGAAAGGCGTGTACGCCATAGGGGACGTCATCCCGGGCCCAATGCTGGCCCACAAGGCCGAGGAGGACGGCGTGGCGTGCGTCGAGTACATCGCTGGGAAGGAAGGGCACGTCGACTACGATTTGGTGCCCGGCGTCGTGTACACTCACCCCGAGGTGGCCTACGTGGGGAAAACGGAGGAGCAGGTGAAGAACTTGGGGTCGATTATCGAGTGGGTAAGTTTCCTCTGCTGGCGAATAGCAGGGCTAAGGCGATCGATAATGCCGAGGGGCTCGTGAAGATACTCGCTGAGAAGGAGACGGATAAGATTTTGGGCGTGCACATTATGGCGCCGAATGCTGGCGAGCTCATCCACGAGGCTGTCTTGGCTTTGCAGTATGGGGCTTCGAGCGAGGACATTGCTCGCACTTGCCATGCTCATCCCACGATGAGCGAGGCGCTCAAGGAAGCTGCCATGGCGACTTACGATAAGCCCATTCACATATAGGAGAAGTGGTAAAAAAAATCCGTGTTGATTTATTGATTTTGTGTCGTTTTTTTTTTTTTTTTTTCTTTTTCTGTTGATTTTCTGCCTCGCTTGGTTGTGTTCTATTTTGGGTTATTAATAATGTAACAGCGAGCACATAACATTGTGAAGTAGTATGCATATTTGCAGTGCAGCATAGCACACTCTTTCTTGCATTCATATCTTCTGTTTGGTGTATGAATATGCGGATATGATTACAATGAATCGAAGGTTGAAGGTAAAATGAAGAAATAAATAAGATAATTTAGCGAGCAATTTGATTTAAATTAAAAGGTAAAGGGCAAAATAGTAATTTCATGTTTGATACCAAATTAAATTGAAATATTAATTTTTCTTTTAACACAAAATCGGGCCGTTTGGGCTCAGAAAACATGTGATGGGCCATATAAACCAGACAAGACGTGCCAGGCTCAAGCCACAACACAACCCTCCATCTCTTCATCACTCTCTGTCTCCCTCCTCGGCATCCTTTCTTCATCAATTGCCGTCGAGCCACTCCTTTCCTTTTGCCCATCTAATTTGTGCAGTTTTCAGCTGATAGAACTTACCATGTCAGAACCGAATCAGGCGCTTCCGCCGACTGGTAATTCGTCTTCTCACTCTTATTTAGTTACCTTTCAGCTCCAGCTGAACTTGATTTTGCGTCGTTTGTGAATTGCAGATTTAGCGGATGATATTAAAGACTTGCAGCTCGATTCACCTGGTATAGCTCTTAAATGTTCGGTTGTTGTGACTATTTGGGTTTTGGGATTTTTGCTTATCTGATTTCTCGTTTATTTTGGAAGTTATTGTATAATGGTCTTTGTGAGCGTTAGAATTGGTTTCACAGTGAATGATTAAACCTTTTCACGGATTCTGATTGATATAGTGGAAGATGCGGCTGTGGCCGGTGTAGAGCCTGTGAAGCCTGATGATGCTGTCGATTCTAATAAATCCGTCGCAGGTAGATGGAAATTAATTTTCTATTTTCTTGATTATTGGGTTGAAGATATATCTAGTTTCTGCGTTTATATTTCATGCTTTCGGCCACACTTGCATACTAATTTCTTAGTTATGTGAAAGATGAGTAACAATAATCAATAGATGAGACGTTTATTAATAGGAATAATAAATGGATAGTTAACTTCTGAGTGCCGATATTCATCATTTTTCTCTTCATGTGTATTTTCACTAGTCCATAAATGGTTGGGATCATATGTCTGTCAATATGCACTGCATTTGCTTGGTAGAGAACCCCCATGAAATTGGTGTCAAATTTGTATTTGGTTCTACAGATGCAGGACATGTTGATGTCAGCCTTAAGCAAGTGCAAATAGAAGATATAGTGGAATGTAAGACTACTGAACAAATTAGTTTTAACTATCATGATTCTTGTTTTTCTTACTTGTTTATGGGATGATACACTATTACCTTTTTTTTCTAGCTTCAGAAAAAGCTTGTTGCTAACTGTTTCATTTTTTTAATTTGTTATGCAGCTAAAGAGAATGAGGCCGCTCCTCTTGATGATAATGATGACGCAGAGGAACAAAAGAAGCGACATCTGAATGTTGTATTTATTGGTCATGTTGGTAGGTGCTATTAAATCTTTTGTTAAAATTCCTGCCCGAATTTCTGATTCGAAAGATTTTCTTGTATCGTATTTGTGAAAAAACAGCAGATAATCACCCTTTCCAGACTAACAAACTAAGGTTTCTTTTAGAAACTATATCAACGTTGATGCAGATCCTAAACGGATATTGGCTCATTCAGTTAATGATGAATTTGTAATTTTTAGCATTTTGAGTTAGTTATAGTGATTACTTGAATGCTCCTGGTTCCATCATCAAGTTGTATTCTTAGCTGTCTACCCCTTTAGCAGTGGCGGCCAAGAGGGAACCATTTAAGAATTGACATATCAAAAGATAGTAGTTTGCTTTGAGATATGGCTTATCTTTTTACAATTTCTACTCTTAAGATTTGTTTTTTATATCAACCGTAGATGCTGGAAAGTCCACGATTGGGGGCCAGATATTATTTCTCAGTGGTCAAGTTGATGAGCGTACCATTCAAAAATATGAGAAAGAAGCTAAAGATAAAAGTAGAGAGAGTTGGTGAGTACGCTATTGCACATTATTTCATTCTTTTACTCTCTTTTCCATCAATAGTTGCTAGATTCTGCATTTAGTATTATTAAGAGATACAAATGTGCAGAGTGACATATACTGGGTTCTATTTTATTCATGTGTGCATGTTAACTATTTGGGGTTTGAGTAGATCTTGTTCGTGATTTACATTTCTTGCTGGATCCTGGAGGCTAATGTATTCCTCGTTGAGTGTCCTCAATTGTCCTGAATGGACCTCTGGGCCTCTGGGGCAGTGCTAATTCCTTTATCCGTACTTCTGTTAGGTATATGGCTTATATAATGGATACAAATGAAGAAGAAAGAGTTAAGGTATTCAATCATTTTAGGCAAACTCAAAATATTTGTGATAAATCTTGAAATTGTATCGTCTGAGGTTACGGATTGTTATTATCTTTCTCTATGTCAGGGAAAAACAGTTGAAGTTGGACGGGCCCACTTTGAAACAGAAACTACAAGATTTACCATATTAGATGCCCCGGTAATCAATACGTCTCCACTTTACTCGTAGAAAATCTATGTTGGTTTCTGTTTTCCATTCCGAATCTATTTCAAAACTGGGAATTTGTTTGTTTATAGCATTTTCTTGATTTTCTTCCCTCATTTTGGTACTTGTATCCTTGATTACTCTTGAACTTACATTAGCGACTTAGCGACTTTATTATTCTTTTAGAACTGACCTTTCTCATCTCCTTCTTAGGGTCACAAAAGTTATGTACCCAACATGATTAGTGGGGCATCCCAGGCAGACATAGGTGTACTGGTAAGTTTCATTCTGATTTTGAACTACTATGTAGCAGATAGCTAGTATGAGATGTTGTCTATCATTACCCATGTTACCATCAGTAATCTTTATACTTCCGAGTTCAGGTAATTTCTGCTCGTAAAGGAGAATTTGAGACCGGTTATGAGAGAGGTGGACAGACTCGCGAACATGTTCAACTGGCAAAGACTTTAGGTGTTTCTAAGCTGATAGTTGTTGTGAACAAAATGGATGAACCTACTGTGCAATGGTCAAAAGAAAGGTGTGATGGATGCAATCATGGTTTTTTTTTTAACGTAGGCCGTCGTAATTTCATTGTCAAAATAATATTATACATTGTTGCTGATGCAGGTTTGATGAGATTGAGTCGAAAATGATATCATTTCTAAAGTCCTCAGGCTACAATGTCAAAAAAGGTAATTTGACATAACATTCCCCCAGCATGTTCTTCTCACGCATACAAAACTGCTCTCTAATTTTGTTTAATTGGTTCCATATGATCCATTGTACCTTTAAAATCGTGGCTGATTTTTATTAGATTTCCTAAGGTTTTGGCGTTGTGGGTGGACTATTGAATTAAACAAGTTGGTTATATAACTAGGGAAAGGCACGATTGTTCCATCATTAACATGTTACGCCACAGTTGGCAATTTCTGTTGTTTATCATTGAAATATGCGAAGTTTATGGTATTATTTTATTTGTCGACGGTACTATGATACTGTGGTACTTGGATGGCGAAATGGTGGTCTGGCATGTGCAATGACTACTAGGCACATCTTCAGACCACAGGTAGTTTTGACGTAAGCCGCTGCTCGTAATTTTTTAAGTTCGCTTATGCCTCTTGCTTGAAATTATATGCATTCTAAGAGATACTTGCTAAGTGAATGATACTTTGGGTTAATTTTTATATTTGATACCCCGAGACTGATGACAAGTTATGTATAATTTCTAACTAATTTATTACTCTAATCCACCTTCCAGATGTTCAGTTTTTGCCTATATCTGGTCTTCTGGGAACAAATATACAAACCAGGGCAGACAAGAAGGTGTGCCCTTGGTGGAATGGCCCATGCCTTTTTGAGACTCTTGATGCCATTGAAGTACCGCTACGTGATCCAAAAGGTCCATTGAGGTATAATAAATATTTCTACTCACGTTCTTAGACTATCATGTTACTTTGACGTTAAGATTCTCCACCAGTTTTCTATGTATGATGAATTGTTATGACTCTTAACTTTTTATCAAGTCAAGTCTTTGTAGTTATTACTTGGAAGCTACCACGGTTCTGTTATTTCGCCCAACGGAATTTAGGTTATATACATCCTTATTGAATCCTGATTGCCAACTGATTTACTTGTGCCAACAGAATGCCTATCATCGACAAATTCAAAGACTTGGGAACTGTTGTTATGGGCAAGATTGAATCTGGTAGTGTGCGTGAAGGTGACAGTTTGCTGATGATGCCAAATAAGGTTTGCCTAAGCCTTATTTTTATACGAAAACTGATGATGCAGTTTGCAGTTTGCACACTCTTTCCAAAAGAGCATTTTTCTAATGTGGCTGGCATTGTTCGTTCAGGTTCAGGTGAAAGTTACGGCCATTTTCATTGATGAAGACAGAGTAAGGCGTGCAGGACCTGGTGAGAACCTGCGGGTCAGGATATCTGGGATTGAGGAAGAGGACATATTAGCTGGTTTCGTTTTGTGTAGCGTTGGTAGGTATTTATGTTGAAATTCTTGCATTTTTTGTGTCATCACAATAAGGAACTTGTCTCGTAAGGATTCATTGTAGTTTTTAGTATCCAATCTTTCTTGTTAGTAGTAACAGTTAAAGCTTCATCAATTTACCTCTTTATTTGTTTATCTATGCTTTATAGCAGTCCTAATTGTAGTATTTCTTGAAAATCATGTTCCCACTGACAACCAAATTGCTCGTGCTCTTTTTGAAATTTTCTTCAGATCAACTTTAAATGTATTCTTTCATGACTTGGGAATGTTGTGTGCAGTGAAACCGATAGCTGCTGTGTCAGAGTTTGTTGCTCATTTGCAGATTCTAGAGCTGATCGACAATGTAAGTATGTATATATTTTTTTTTATTGTGATGCATAACTGCATGGATTTTGTAGAAGATCAACATAACTTTTCACCTCAGGCAATTTTCTGTGCTGGCTATAAAGCTGTTTTGCACATTCATGCCATTGTGGAGGAATGTGAGATTTTGGAGTTGATGCATCAGATTGATCCAAAAACCAGAAAACCTATGAAAAAGAAACCTCTCTTTGTTAAGCAAGGTGCTTTGGTTGTATGCCGTGTTCAGGTCAGCTTACCCTATCAGTCATTTGGTTGGTAATATTATTTCATATATATTTTGTTATGATTGCCATCTTGATGATTGTTTCTGCCGTCAGTACTACTAAGTTGAATACCTCTGCGAGAGTTTCTACCCTTTTGTACAATTGACTTGGCCAAGTACGCACCGTCTTCTGTATTTATGCAGGTGAATAACATGATATGTATCGAGAAGTTCTCTGATTTCCCGCAACTAGGGCGGTTTACTCTCCGTACTGAAGGTTTAGCTACCTACTTATTGAGCAAGAAATCTTACAAAGCTTATTATTATCCATAATATTTGAAGTAAGATCCAAATGTTATTTTCATCTGCCAGGGAGAACTGTAGCTGTGGGCAAGGTTACCGATCTGCCTAGCACGAGTGAAGTGTAAACAAGTTTTCCATGAGGTTTGTCTGTAATTGCTGTGTGAGTCGGTTTTTACAATAATTATCTCGGAAGAATTGAGGGCTCCCATGGTGCCTATGATTCCTCTGCTTCATCATAAGTTAATTAGAATGCATCCCTTGAAAATGTGGTTTTCTGCTCGTAACTATTGGCTTTTATTGTTTGTTCTTGGATGCTTTGCTGCTCTATCTAACTTACCCAACTCTTAGCACACATCTGTTATGGTCTACTTAAGTCGCTTGTTTTGCCTTATAGCAGGATGGCGATATAATATTACTCTCTCTGGCCCGAAATATATGTAATATGGAGCTTTTTGCTTCTTCTCATATGTGGATCGTATCGATGTGCCGTTGATGCCATTTTTGCTTGAACTATGTCTTTTCTTGATTTTATTCTCTCTATGGAGGCGTTGTTAGAGTCCCTCAATCAATATTTATACGACGTGAATTGGATGCATGAACCTCACCAATCTCCTGCCTGCAGTATGCTTTATTGATACAAATATATTTACTACTAAAATCAAGATTGAAAAATATTTGTTCTTGAAACCTCGTACATGACTGTTGTGAGCGAGGATGGTTGTCTATCCCAAATCAAAATAGCCGTAATGTAGTATCATGAATTTTATCTACTTCGAGCTAGTTCCTATATCCTTAGGATGGATGGGCTACGTAGTAGGATTGTTGAAAAAATGGTAATGGTGATCGTGTAACTAATTTGTAAGTTTTGACTGACCACTGCCCGTTTGGCTTTGCATTTGACTTTGAAATATAATTCAAGTGATGTCATGGTGTTCTAATATCTGAACTTATTACATATGCATCAGCATCATCATAGAATATTGCGAACCCACCAGAACTGATTATCGATGGATACAAGTGAGTTCAAACACTAATTACTATTTTTACACACCACTACATGAATGGGTCAATATGAAATTAGGCTCCATTAACGGTTTGATTTCGAATTCAGGCCCTTGATCCATTTTGTGTGGTCTAAAAAAGTGGTATAAAAGATATATGAACCCGTATTGAATGATCGTTTTGTGTTACAAACTTTCAACATATTGGTATGTCAGAGCAATGAAATGATACTGCAGAAAATGAATTGGTATCGGATGATCATAAACTGGTACCTGACTATGTTTCTGTGTTACAAAAGTTCAACATACTGGTATGTCAGAGCAATGAAGTGGTACTGCATAAAATGGATCCTTAAAACTAATTTTTTTGCTAACAGTGCCTGAATCCTAAATGATACTTACCCGGGGCCTGAAATGAAAACACTCCTACATAAATCTCTCTCTCTCTCCCTCCTCTTTCAATTACGCCTCAATTGAAGCCGTGTTGACCAGCCGACGCACGTTGGTCAACTGCATTTTGTATGTTTGACTGTTCACTTGGGCATTGAAGATTAGAAACTGGAAACATGTTATATATGTTTATATGTATGTATAGATAGGTCCACATGTTTGTATGTCCGGAGAAAAGAATTTCCGAATGGGTTGTCTTTTATTCCTTTTCTTGATAAGTATTAGGCTTAAACCCACGTGTACTATATTTAATGTGGAGAGATAGAGAAGAGAGAGAGAGAGGTTTAATAATCATCTTCTCCAACATAATAATACTTTTTAATCCAAGAAGCATCTTAAACAACAATACTATATTGACGGCAATTGAGACCAAATTGTAATTAAGAATCAGCTTAGCAACTTCGTGCTTGGGCTTTCCAAAGCAGAGTGTCTCGCCTTATTAAGCAAGCTGCACACGGCATGACGCATGGAATGTCGTGTTCATATTTAGACATGTTAAGTTTATTTATTAATACTTTATCACACCATTGTCGCATTATTACTTTGCAGTTCTTATGATGCCTACTTTTGAAACTTAGAGAAATAAATGGCTGCTTTTGCATAATATATAATCATATCTGCCAAGCTCAAACAAGAGACATATATAATGATAAGATAAAGGCCATACATATAGATGGGAAACAAAAACTATCACATCAAACGTGCGATGAGGCACTTGATAAGGCCATATTACAAGTCAATGACTTGTTAAAACATGACACCATTATGACTCCAATATAGAGATGTAGGAAAAGAAAATAAAGTCTCAAATATATATTGAAAAAGATAGCCAGTCCAGTGCACCTGGACCCGTGGTATTAATGACTATATTGTTCATCAATAATTAAAAACTATTTTCAACAAAGACTTTGGCTCGTATGTATTAGCGAGTAGTGACTGCTAAGCTAGTCATCTCCGTCACGTTAATGTAATAAAAATCTTGATATTTGGTATTCGTACGGTGTATATTAGTTTGGTGAAATATGATTACAGACGTCAATAGACAGAGAAAATAAAGCTTATATGATTATGTATTAACTTGCTGAATCTAGACATGATCAAGAAACCCTTCTAATATGTGTTAGCAATTTAAGAGCAAAATCTATTCTGTTTTAAGAATAAATAGAATAGGAAGTATAAATTGTTGGTCCAGCTCATGATTGAAAAGTCCAAGGAGGAAATCGTTTTTATTTTCTCTACCAATGACGCATGGGATGACGTCTCATTTGCTTGTTGAACTGCCTATTTAAAGGGACGTGGAGATCACTTGTAACACACCCCAAATTGAGTGAAAGAGAGAGCGAGTGAGGGAGAGAGAATGAGAGGGAAAAAGAAAAAAAATCTTGTCCGAGCGGATAAGGGTGAGAGCGGGTTTAGTTTTACTGGGGTAGTTGGGAGTAGGTACAGAAACATTACCCAGGTGGGTAAGGGGTCTCGGGTTTTGGATTTAAACACGAGCGTTATTTTGTACGGTGTAATATTCTCAAATATAGTAAAATTATTGTCTCTCCGTGGATGTAGGCGTATTTGCCGAGAAATCTCGGTGTTCTCTCGGTGTCATTTCGGCTTTAATTAATATCGTGATAAATTGTTGCGGGGTCCAAATACAACTACCGCTGGCCCGAAATTAAATATTACGGCTCAACCCCAACAAGTGGTATCAGAGCCTTACCCTACTGATATTCTAAGTATGCTCTGTGGTTGCAGCTGTGTCTGATCTTTCACATCAGAAAAGATATCAGAAGGGAATGTCGTTCGGGGGGAGCCACTGTCAGAGCGAGGTTCAACGAGGTGATGCCTTGTGCTAGAAATAATGGTACAAGATGGTTATCGTTGATGGATGCTCGGTGTGGGCGGAGCTTGTGCGGCTGTGCAGTTTTGGCGAGTTATGACAATAGTGCTGTGAGGCAGGTCGTTAGCCTTTCTTGGAAAATATCTGATCAGTACTATTTGGGTCGGGCTGTTAAATCTCTGCAAGGATAATAACGACGGATGACAGCAAAGTGCGACAATGTGCTGGTGCGGGAGGTTTCACTCTGCGGCAGAGAAGAGTGAAGGATGTGCTCATTTGTCAAGGCTAGGGTGATAAGCTTTGATGGGAGACGAGGAAAAGTCGGAGTAAATGACGGAATTTGGGGTCATGATGTGTTGGAGAGGAAGAAGTAAGGCCCTGTTACTTCTTACCTCGCTTCCTGATTCTGGTGATAATTTGATCACAACCATCCAGTACAAGACGGTGCAAACGGTGGATGGTGGAGTCAACTCTTTTGGAGCAAGAAAAGAGAAGGCGGTCAAATTATGGTGATAGTCGGGCGTTGACTATTTTTCAGAGTGAATCATAGAGGAAGGTGATACGCCAGGGAATTTGGAGACAGCAGCAGGTCCAAATCTAGGTGGCGGGAAGGGCATGTGATGCTACAGTGTGGTGAGCCGGGACACGTAAGGAGAAATTGTCCGACTTGGACGAAGAAGGACAAGCGGCTAGGAAAATTCCACAACGGAGGTAGCACACAGTTTATCTTAGAGACGTTCTCACAGTCTCTAATGATGGCGCTCGTTCTCAGAAGAAGGATATTAAATTCGGGTTTGCTCCAAGTGCATATTTTGATACGTTCAAGAACGCGAACAGTTTTTCGATCTCCATGGGCCGATGGATATCGTTGTGCTGTCGGTGTATTGGAACAGGGAAGATCAAAATGGTTGATGGAGCGGTACGCATTTTGGGTGGTGTGGCTTGTTCCAAAGTTGCGTAGAATTTAATATTCTCGAGTCGGTCAGATTCCAGGGCTATGGGGTTTCATAGCAGGGGAGTCTGAGAAATCACACATTGGCGAAAATGGTCCTACCAGAGGGAGAAGAGTGCAAAGGTTTGTATCGTCTGGATGTGAGTATGATATATAATACTCAGACTTCGATGGGTTCACGAAATCGCTAGCGTGGTATAAAAGCAGACGACGGTGAGAAGGAAAATCCTGCTGGAGAAGGGGTTGCATCGAAGTCCCTCTTCGGGAGTCGACGGGTCGAGTCGGTTCGACATAGCTGCACATAGATTGGCTGCTGAATGAATCAAGTGGGTAGGACTGGAATTCTTGATTCGGATTATGTGTAGGTGCTACAAGGAATGCCAATGGATGTTCGTGGTATTTGCGAACGGGTTACTCTCATTCTAGGTTCGCTGGAGTGCTCTCCGGAAAAGATGCTGAATGTCGCTGGAGGGGGAGAATTGTTGGTCCAGCTCATGATTGAAAAGTCCAAGGAGGAAATCGTTTTTATTTTCTCTACCAATGACGCATGGGATGACGTCTCATTTGCTTGTTGAACTGCCTATTTAAAGGGACGTGGAGATCACTTGTAACACACCCCAAATTGAGTGAAAGAGAGCGAGTGAGGGAGAGAGAATGAGAGGGAAAAAGAAAAAAAATCTTGTCCGAGCGGATAAGGGTGAGAGCGGGTTTAGTTTTACTGGGGTAGTTGGGAGTAGGTACAAAAACATTACCCAGGTGGGTAAGGGGTCTCGGGTTTTGGTTTAAACACGAGCGTTATTTTGTACGGTGTAATATTCTCAAATATAGTAAAATTATTGTCTCTCCGTGGATGTAGGCGGTATTTGCCGAGAAATCTCGGTGTTCTCTCGGTGTCATTTCGGCTTTAATTAATATCGTGATAAATTGTTGCGGGGTCCAAATACAACTACCGCTGGCCCGAAATTAAATATTACGGCTCAACCCCAACATAAATTAGCACCATCCACATTATGATATGATATAAAAATAGGATGAATACAATATACACGAATGTAATGTGCACGCCGTTTTACTCTTTATCCTTTGGCTTCTCGCTCGTTTTTTCGTACTTTGCTGCTCGGACAAATTCCCACGAATTACAAGTACTAATCTAATATATTCGTTAACTATCAATATAATATTACTTGGGATCATAATTGCTTGCAACCCTATTTCTAAAGTAGAGAATTGTTTAACTCTGTTTCATTGGGAGGAGAGAATAACTAATATATAATTAGAGAAGAATTGCATTCAACGAACATTAAGTCATACCTTACATAATTATCCCAAATTAAACATAAATAGTTCCGCTACTTGCGACTTTTCGCGTATATATAAGGCCAAATGAATTTGGTAATAACTCATAAGAAAAGTTGTACAAAACCCATTTACATTTAAATATTTATGCGTGTTGATAGACATGTATAGTATATACATTTATGAATACGAAGAAACCCTTTACGGTCAGAAATAGCATATGACGATTATGACTAATAAGTCCTCTTCGATATTTAAGTCAAAGACGCATCTTCGTGTAGATTAGACGACTAACTGTTGCAAATTAGAATATCAAACCATGTTTAAGTCTTTTCAGCGTAATCAAGAATAATTTATGCATGCTCATGATATATAATAAGGTTCTGAGCACCTCGTAACTCTAATACTTAATAAATTAATGTATAGTATCGTCAACATTAAACATGCATGCATTTGGTCGTCCATCATTATTGTAAGGGCTCTCGCCAATCGATGAGTCTGAAACAACATATTTATTCCATTCTTGATGCTGTGTGTGTATGTTGAATTTTAGATGATTAAAACTAACATATAGTAAAGTCGAAACATAGTTGAAAATATAGAACTTTACTTAACCTACCACCAATCCAATCGCCTAAAAAGTTTCTGCTTGGGATGAATGCATTATATAATTATGTGTGTGTGTGTGTGTGTGTGTGTGAGTTATGCCTAAAAGACTAGAAACCTGGGAAGTTATGAGTTATGACAACCTTGTTCATGTAAGTGGAAGGAGTTTTCATTAAACAGATACTAAGACGTGACAGCAAGAACTATCGAATAATCAATTACAATTATAGCTAAACGTCTTTTATTCGATCAAGCAAAAGATCTTCGTATATAAAAGGAGAACGATCAACTTAGATTAGACAGATAGCTTGATGCCAAGAGCTTATTGAATGGTGCCAGCAATGACCTAAATAGGATTGAGTCAACTTAAATAGAGTAGTTAATGAAATCACATTATATTGAATGGAAATAACGGAGAATCATTGTTAGTCTACAGATGTAATCAGGCTGCTCATATAGTAATTATATATATATATATATAATAACATGTCATATGTTAAACAGCGAAATCCTATAAATAAAAACCCTAGTTAAGACTTTATGATAATATATATCATTTAGTTTCTAGGCCTAGCAGGCTCCTCTCTTAGTCGTATGATATTATCAAAGTGAGGATACAAACGCTCAACTATTTCTTTGATAACGAATATATTCAATTTAAAGGAGACGGGTAGGTTTAGTGGAAGGTATATAGGGTACTAGGTACCTAAGGAAACTTTTTTTCTTTTCGTTTTTCTTTTCGATAAATACAAAATATATGGCTAGGATAGGATACAGTTCCTTAACTATTCATGATATTAATCTTATTAAATTTAAATTATTCTCTAACGTTATTTCTGATATGTGTTAAGCTTGATGAACTGGGTTGAGTGGCAAATAGGTGATGTGATATACATGTCCATATGTAAAGGCACAAACAGGGTCATGACTGCACAAGTAGTGACAGAGAGAAAAGAATTTCGATCTCACAAGAAAGAAAAACATATATACATATATATAAATAGAAGAAATTGGGACACGTAGAATTTTTTGCCTCATTGTGCATATAGTCTTGATTTGCTTTTCACCATCAAGTTCCCCCTGGGGGAGTATATGTAAGGAACATATTCTTGTAATTAAATATGTAAATTTCTATATAAGAACTAACAGCATTCATTTGCCATAAATCCTTTGTGAGCTTTTGCTAGGTTAATCCACTACTGATTGAACGCAATAGGAGAAGCGAGATCGATATAGATGAATATTAGATAGGATCACTTTATTAGATATAATAATATTAATGATTGCAAGAATATATTCTGCTAATTTTAAAAACTTTCCGTGCAAGTATATATGCAATGACGTTATCGAGTTTCTAGATACCCAAGCTATTTTTATCAAGGCGATCACATAAGCTTGATCACGTCACAATTCATTATTCTATCACTTAGGCAACTGTTTTTTTATGTGCTCAATTATTCATATTTATGACGACTTAGGATAAATTGTTAACATAATTGTAGGAAACGCTGTAATTTGATGTGTATGCATGAATTTCATAGAGCGTTATATGTTCCGCCTAGAATATTTCTATAATACGAAGTGGGGCTTCCATGTAATGACATATATAGATAGATTTATATCTCCAAATACATCTCCAAATGTTTCTTTTGTCATTTTCTGTTACCTCAATAATATTCTTATTACGACGGCAGTACATAGAGAACGTATATAGTGGAACTTCGCACCAACGCGTCCCAACTTAGTGATGAAGTCAAAAAATATCAATCTCAAGGGAATATAATATATATGTTTTTATATAATGAAAAACTATTATATGATAAAAAGGAAATGAAGCTAGAGAGCAGAGCATCCATTTCCACACGGTGAAGTAAGAAAGTCAAAGTGTCAAACTTCAAAGCCCTCACTGGGTAATGAAAAGAAAATAATAATAATAATGCTTCAAAGCTTTAAAAGTGCGTGCGTGCTTATTAGTACATAAAAAATTTGCATATTATATAGTTAACTGAAACTGCTATTATTCTCCATCTCTCTCTCTCCACCATTTTCAAACATCTCTGTCTCTCTCTCCATCTCTCTATTCTCTCCCTCTCTCCATTTTCCCATCTATATAAAGCCCCACACTCACAATCCTTCTCCTTAATAATCTATCTCATCTCCCCATCCATGAAAAGATTCCAACTCTTATAAAGCATCAGCTTTTTTCTCGTCCTTTTTTATATTTCTTAAATCTTTATACTATTATTCAAGGACGAAGAAAATAGAGACATGAACCAACAGCAGGTTAAAGTTTCCAAGAACAACAAGCAAGTTAATAACTGTGAAGACGATGATGATTCTTCGGACCTCAGAAGAGGACCTTGGACTGTTGATGAAGACTTCACACTCATCAACTACATCGCTCACCATGGCGAAGGAAGATGGAACTCTCTTGCACGTTTCGCTGGTAATAATAATACATATTTATATTACATGTATACACACACACACACACACACAGAGAAGAGTAGTGCATGGATATGGATCCTATTTCCTTTGTCCGTATTGAAAAAGAGAAAAAGGAAAAAGAACACAAACTCAATGATAAAAGTGATCAAGTGGCTTCTGAGAAAAAAAGGGCTAAAGGAAACAAGGGAAGATCTTATTTTTTTTGTTTTAGTTTCTACTAATCTTTTTGCATCGATCGCAGGCCTGAAACGAACTGGAAAGAGCTGCAGATTGAGATGGTTAAACTACTTGAGACCCGACGTTCGTCGAGGAAATATCACACTCGAAGAACAGCTTCTCATTCTTGAACTCCATTCTCGCTGGGGCAATAGGTACACGTCATAACATACTTACTGTAATAACATATGATCAAAAGAAAATTAACTTTCACAACGAATTAAATCCATAGGTGGTCGAAGATTGCCCAACATTTGCCTGGAAGGACGGACAATGAGATAAAGAACTACTGGAGAACAAGAGTCCAAAAGCATGCCAAACAGCTAAAGTGCGACGTCAACAGCAAACAGTTCAAAGACACCATGAGGTACCTTTGGATGCCAAGATTGGTCGAGAGGATCCAAGCTTCCACCACCACCGACGACGGAGCACCGCCGGCGGTGGCCTCCTCGCCGTCGTCCGCCATGAATACAGCCTGCTACAGCGCTGCCATGGCTGCAGGCGATCACCGTCGTCAGTTTATGCTGATGCCACAGTATTACGCGACGACGACGACGGCCCACAATAATTCGATGATCGCCCAAGAAAATTCGAGCACCGTGGCCTCGTCGGAATCTTTTGGCAGTCTTTCTTCTGAACTAACGGCGGAGGCCAACTACGCTAACTATCACCGAGTAATCAACGGCGCCGATCACCAACAGATTGACTCCTCGACGACTTCCTATGGTTGGCAGAACTGCGCGGTCGGAAATAACGGAAATTCCGACCAATTAGGGATGGGTTTTGCGGATGATCGGCGGAGCAATGAACAGTGGATGATGATGACGGACGACGTCGTCGATAATGGTGGATCGTCGGATCAAGACAACAACTTGTGGAATGTGGATGACGTGTGGTTCTTACAACAGTTCAGCAGCTGCTTTTAGATATACGAAATAGAACCACATTCAAGGGACGTATACGTTATGATTGAATATTTAATGATCGATTACTATACATGGTTTAATTATTTAATAAATCAAAAACCCTAGAAGTGAAATAGATGTAATATTCTTGAAAAAAAAAATAAAAAACTTTTTGTAAGCACGTGTTTTTATTTTTCTTTCTTCTTCTTACTTGGTATAATATGATAGAAAGGAAACTGAATAAGATATATATACCTCACGTCGACGGAGAAAATTATGGCGAATAGTTTTAGGGTTTATTTGAGTATAATAATATATGTTGGAGATGGAAGCGCATAATAATTGATTCCACCAGCTTTGTATAATAGTCTTTGTTGCTTGTTATTTTAATATATATTCGCTACTTTGTGGAATTTTGGAAACATAATTGGGGAATGAACCACGTTAAAGCTAAGCTTCACATCGTTTTAATTCTAGATTAAGCGAAAAAAAGGTAATCAAGCAATGATTTAAGGGCTTAGAATATTCTCAGTTTTATGTAATTAATTACTATTTCTTCAGTAGATGCACTAAACCTTATCATATCGATATTAATAAAGAAATCCCACGTGAGTGGCTTACAAGTTCGCACGCAAACAAAAACTAGTAGCTCCATTATCTCTCAACAGTACAATTATTCTTTAATTTCAATTATTTTAAGACCTCGAGTAGTTTAAACCATTACATTAAACTGTTAAAAAATAGCTATTTTCTGATCGAGGATAGCTTATGTATGAATCTCATGTACACACCTACACTACGAGATTATACAAAGATAGTATCATTTCCTTCTGTTTTTTATGTATAAATATAATCTTCGTGCGAATGTGTTTCTGTATATATAATAATATGCGGGACGCAGTGTTTGAATACGTGATAAAGGAGAAAAAAAGAAGCACGGCTTATATTCTTTAATCAAATGATCATCAATAAGAGAAGATCAATTTGAACTGGTCCCATAAGTTTTAATTGTGTTTTAGCAGCTTCCACGCTTACACTTATTATTTATATATGTAACTTAATTAGGCTTCCCAGCCAGCAGCATTAAGTGCCGCAACCATTGAAATAATTCCCAATCCATTGAAAGTTCAGTTGGTATCATTAAATATTTGTATGTATTTTCTAACAAACTTCGGAGTTTTATTATAAGTCACCTTACTCATCTTTCATGATTGAAAAAAAAAATGGTGGGTAGGGTTTACCATTAAATGGGGCCAAGATCATCTGTGGTCAGTACGACTTGCAAACAGTGCCACGTGGATATTTACGGTCTAACACAAAGTGGGTCCCAAGAATTTAGTCTCATCCTGGACTTAACTTGGGTTTCTGTCAATGATTTGATACATAGAACAGTAAATTATTAAAATTATTAAACCCTAACCAATGAAAAGCGTTAGTGTCATTCAAAGATTAGACCTTTCATAGCCATTGAATGACTAACAAAGGAACAATCTCGAGACGAGACCCCATTCACTGCATGAAGTAAGGCCCTAATTGGTCAAATCACATCGCGAAATCGTTACATAGACAACTCAAAAATAAATGTTTGCATTCTCATTTTCTTCGTTCTTTTCTTTCCTTTTATGGAGCATCTTATTTTATAAACAACTCATATGTTTGAAGGGAGATTTGTTAGGATATCAAACTCAATCGGTGAACTGTATAGCCTAAGTGGAATATTTCATCTCTTGCCAGTAATAGTTTTAACAACAAAGTCGAATATAAATAGGGAAAATGATAGTAATACGTCAGGATTAGTTGGAGGAATACAAAGTGAGATTACAGAAAAAAAAAAGGCTTGTTAACAATCCTAATCAATGGAATTTTTCGATAAGAAAGAAAATAAAGCATGCAAGTTCTTAAAAAAGGAAGATAGATACACACACGATGAATTGCGTATGATATATATTATATATTAGGTAACTCAAGCTTTCACAATGACTCAAATAGAAATCCCAAATAGACTTATGTAAACTCGCCAAGGAACATCATCGTTTCCCATCCTTTTTTTTTAATTTACGTGAGGGAATTCGTTCTCCAAGTTTGATATTGATCAATTGAACTGCCTCTTTTTTCATGAGTACGTGGTAATAATAACGATAAAGCAATGGTCCTCATAAGCATTTTGCCTTGCTTGTATAGAATTAATTGCCCATACGAGAAAAAATCTGCATTGCTAGTTATAATATGCCACCATTAGCCATGATATTATGTTTGCGGTCGCAATCGATCCACACTAATTCAAATATTTGTGTATACATTCAAAATTAGTTCATCATGTTTTCCAATTATATTTTGCTCACGTGTATGTGTGAGTAACGTGCCATGTCGGGACATCTATATATAGTTAGATGAATTTAGTGCAAGTGATGAAAGCATTTGTCCGACCATTCCATATATAATCCTGCTTTAGAGTCACATCGACGACGAAGCATTGGTTACGTTAATTAATTAATATTGTCATTGAGACAACGAAACATACGTAAAGCCTAGTTGTTCATGGACGATTCATATTAATATATTCTAAGTTATGTAACTCACCCCCTCCCCGTAAACGGATTTTAAGCTTCGGTACTATTTAGCGCGACGATTTTGACTAAAATATGACGGTATTTATGGAATCGTAGCAACTCCTAAGTAATATGATAGCGTAGTTTCATAATTATTGCAGATGATATAATAACCAAAACATAGTGAACCTTCCATCTAAGAGAACGGCTGGTTATGAGAAAAACAATTAACTCACAATTAGCATGTATTTATCCACTTAACATAAGCATGAAAAAAGTATGGGTTATTATTTATCTTGTTTTATTTTAGTGATGGAATATGATTCGAGTTGTGACCATTGAGCGGGTGATATTTTATTTAATATTCACCTTATGGGCTTTAATATTTGGGCCTATTGTAAAATGGGCCTACGTTTGGGCCAACTGCGATAAAAAAACCCACTCATTAATGAAGCTTTGGGAGGTAGGAACACGCACAAAGCACGCAATGATGGTGGCTAAAATCAATGTATTGTTCTCCAAGGATTCGATCGAAATATCTGATAGTCGTTGTGTATTCTAGCTGTTTCCTATCAGTAAAGCTTCGGCGCTCTTCTGTTTGATGGGGTAAGTGCTTTCATTTTATCGGATCATTACCCCCTATTCCCCTATTTTATCGGGGAAATCGCTCGATGAATTCGGAATTTGGGGTTTTCCCCGATGAAGTTGTGCTTCAGATTCTTGCAAGACTCCCAGTTAAATCCCTGTATAGGACCAAATGCGTGTGTAAGAGATGGTCCCTTCTGATATCCGATAAGTATTTTGCTAGGCTGTACAATGAAATGTCTGCTAGGAACCCTAACGTCCTCGTAGAAATATACATCCCTTCGCTGGTATCAAGGTCGAGTTTGATCCTCGCTGATAGCACGAGGGGTGTGTTTGAGTCCTCGTTAGATTTCATGGCAGATAGAGTTAAGGTTAGAGCATCTTCCAACGGTCTGCTGTGTTGCTCTAGCATACCCGAGAAGGGAGTTTATTACGTTTGTAATCCAATGACTAAGGAATACAGATTGCTTCCTAAAAGTCGTGAGAGGGCAGTGACTAGATTTAACCCCGATGGTGAAGCTGCACTCGTGGGCTTGGCTTATAATGTTCTTACACAGAGGTTTAAGGTGGTCTTGGCTGGGTACCATCGGTGGTTCGGGCGTAGGCCCGAGAAGAATTTCGTATGCATGGTGTATGATTCTGAGTCTAACAAGTGGAGAAAGTTTGTTTCTTTGCAAGATGATCATTTCTCCCACATAAGTAGGAATCAGTCAGTGTTTGCAAACGGCTCCTTGCATTGGCTAACGTTTAGTTGTTCTTCCATCCTCGTTCTTGACCTAGAATCAGAAACATGGAGGAAAATCCCATTGCCCCACCATTTAAAACTGGGAAATGGGAATAGGGTCTATCTGTTGGAATCAGATGGAAGGCTGTCGTTGGTCGAAATATCTGACGTGTGGATGAGTATTTGGATGGTTGAAGACTGCGAGACACAAGCGTGGAACTTGGTTGATAGGGTGAGTCTTCGGTGCATCAAGGGGATGGTTCCTGGGATTTTCCCGATAGCCCAAAGCGATCGCTATGTTATCCTTGTGACTCACAAGCAGATATTGCTGTATCAGAGGAGTAGCAGGGTATGGACGGAGATTTACTCTGTGAAGAACGGGGCGACAATGCCTTTGTGGCTCTCTGCTCATGCCTTTCGAAGTACCATTTTTAACTGCAAGGCCTGCCTAGCTTCATTGTCTTGACTCTTTTACATTATAAAACATCTGCACATAGATCTTTTTCAGTAGCATGTTAAATTGGTGATGGGGTTTGTGTTGTCTAGTGACTTGAAAGCGTTGCCATTTATATCATATTTCTTGTTTGTCCCTAGAGCATTTCATTTAGTATATATTTTGCATATTCTGGTGCAAGAGACGAGTAGTGCTCTATAACAACGCAAATTCATCATTGAAAAACCATTTACTTCAACAATATTGATCTTCAGTTTCAATATATACACAGATTATGCAAGGGCCATCATTCTCATGTCTGTGGAATCTTGCCTTTCATCTGAGTAGAAGCTTCTCCCCTTTCGTCTGTACTGTCTGAACCTTGAACAATTTCCCTTATGCTGCAAAACAAAATCAAGAAAATGGTCTACGTTAGTAGGCGACTGAACTCAGAATCTATTCGTACCAAGAAAATCAAGACATGATATACTTGGGAGATGCAATGCTGGTTAATGGCATGCCATTCGAAACAGATGATCCATGCCGCCGGGAAGAATGACAACCTAACAATAAATTTTCCCAGTCAGGAAATTAAAAGAAAAGTAAAGCGACGTTGGCCTGAGATTTCCAATTCATCAGAATGAATACCTTGCAGAATGAAAAGAACGCACAGGGCTATCGTAAACAAGATGGCTACTAAGCTGCTGCCCGGCGATGAAGAGGATTGAAGCCTTATTAGCTGCTTTCATCTTCTTCAAAGCCTTAATTCGTTCGATCCTTGCACGTTTGATCATGGCCAGCTCTGCGATCTCTTTGATGAGCTTTTGATCTGCTGCGTCCAATGATAGTCCTCTAGGAGGACGTGGAGGTTTAGGAGGCTTTTTGTTTTTAGCATTCTTCGGGCATTTCTTGGTTTTGTTCTTCTTATCAGATTCATTAGGGAGCTCCGTGACAGTAAATGTAGGAGAAGTGAGATGACCATCTTTCGCTACGTTTTCTGCAGATTATTCGTATGCTGCGTCTCCTTTGCTCGTATGTAAGCAGCTATCGATGTCGATCACCGTGTCTCTTTCTTCCACCTGATTAGAATCCATTGTATCGATCTTTTTTGATCCTCAATATCTCAGCAGTGATTGCTTAGACAAAATCTGTCATATATTTTCGTGAGTAAAGCAAAGGATTGATGGTGTTTTTCAAGAACAAGAGTCCAATCCATACAAGTATTGTTGCTGTGGTAGAAACATACCAAGCAAGCGGTAAGTTCAACATACAGACAAATAAGGACCAATCCAAGTTCTTTTCTTCTTCTTTGAAAGTGCATTGGAGAGAAAAGAAAAACAAACAATTCAAACTTGATAATATATACATAAAATCAACTGACCTTTTGTTACTTCAAGAACAGCGAGCCTCTGCGTACGTGTTCGCTCGCACGTGGAACAACTAGGAAAGAAAGTGCGGTAATACTTATTATAGGGATCTTCTGTTCAGTGCTTAAAACCTACGTAATTATTTACTGCATCAAATAGGAATAGGTAAAAGGAATCCCATCAGCAATTTAAAATTTAATGCATTGAACTGATAGATAGAATGATATCTCTCTCATTTTTTCCCACAGACGCATACATATAATATCTACCGTGTAGTCAAACCATTTTCTCAATCTCGTATGATCGATGTTTATCCACTAATATATCATTCGCACGCATATATGTTTTAAGTATGATACGACATAATAACTACCATAGGTCCATCCATTTCATCTCCATGGACGCCACCAAGGCATGAAGGTTTTGACGTTGAAAGACTTAAAATATTAATTTGATTAGCTTCTAGAGAGAGAGGAGGATTTAAGGGGAGATATTCAATATGTCATTACAATATATAGCCCCATATTATATTATATCGAAGGTAAGAAGATATTTTATTGAGCAATCATGAATTTAAGAAAGGGTTAACTTAACAATAAGATGCATGCTGCTGCGTGGGTAGGGAACTGATTGGGTCCATATCTTCCAATTGATTGTGTGATCGAGCAAATTCGTTTCCCAAGTTAATGGGCCTACATGGGCCTCATACTGTTGATCTTGTTAATGGGCCTAACTGGGCTTAGTTGGCCCATCAGTTATGAAGTTGTCTTTGGCATGCATTTGTTGGTGGACCTTTTTTACTTTTGAGATTTTCTTTTACGGTATCGAGTTATCCCCACACAGCCCGGCTATATACTAACAGCTTGAGTTAAATCCTTTTTAAGTAGAAAAAAGAGCAACGTTCGTGTTTGATGTCCATTCGTCACCTCTCACTTCACGAGGTTATTTGGGTTTGCATTATCTTTTAAATCGACTTAAAAAAAATATATATTCCATAGGTTCCCCAAAATTCAAGCTGCCCATGTGCTAAACTGCTTTTTGATTGATCACGCACTATGTAGTATTAATATTACATTGCTGTTGGTTGGTTTATATCCCTACAATATAATAATCTAATTGTGATGATTAAGCTAATAGTATGTCGTTAGGATCATGTGGGATTGCGGGCCTCAAAGCGAATATTTTAAATTAAATTGATTATTATATCTTATCTTCGACTTAAACATAATACATCATTTGTTACCAAGAAGCTAATGTTAGAACCATCCATTAAGGTTCCTTCAACTTCAAACCCAGCAAATGTCATTAACTATTTCTACGATAGTTGGCAAAACCTTAAAACAAATGATATCTACCATCCATCGAAGACATGTACAATAACTAACTCTCCGACATAGAAGTATGTAGTAATAATGCAATGTGTACCAGCTCGGTATCCAAAAATTATATTGAAACTAATTATTTATGACCAAATAAGAATAAATAGAGGGTAAAAAAACAAGAAGTGAATCGTCGAAAAAGTGAAAGGGGAAAAAAGGGTTGGGATTTTAACGAGGCACATGGCTTATGGAGTGAAGGTGCATCTTTTTCACATCAATAGTGCGATGTCAAGATTTGATTTTTATTTTATTTTATTTTTTTTGTGATGACGATAAAGAACAGAAGATTTCATTCACAAAATTTTAAAGATAATCAAAAGGTTCAAGAATATATATATCGACATCGCTGGAAAATAGAAAATGCAACCTATAGCTAACTGCTAATGATCACTGTTATACTGAGCTGCTGTCGAGCCATGGGAAGAAGACGACGGCGGCTCAGTAACAGAAAGCAAATCGGCTAATCGGCTCATGGCTCGAACCTGCAAAAATCCGTAGAACTTGTAAATCTTCATATCCCAAGAATAGCTATTGTAAGATAAAGAGATTAAACGCTATGTGCCCACTTCAAAAATAGAAATAAAATCAGTCAATTTTTTGTTCAATCTTAACCTGCATTTCAAGGGCGGCTATGTAATCAGAAGCTTCCTCTAACACAACGTCCAACGGCTGTTTCCGACAACCTGGGACCAACCCGCCCAAAACCTTACCCTTCCTGTGAACCGCCGGCAAATCCTTGCCCTTCAGCCTCACGCCGCCGCCCTTGGACCTCTGCCGCGACCGGCAAATCATCACCCTCCTCTGTTGTTTGACAGCGCTGTTCTTCCTCCTCATAACCTTGAGCCCTCCGCCGCCCGTCAGTATGGCTCGGCTCCACCTTGACCGGCCTTTAGCCGTAAAGGCGAGAACGCGGTCGGCGGTCCGTCGGACTTGGATCGGATCCGGCGGAGATGCGGAGGATGTTCCGCCGCCGCTGATCTGCGCTCGGCGGAGGGCGTGGAGAAGCTTCTTAGAGTAGAGCTGCTGCTGGGAATGGGATTTCCATTGGATTGCTTCGTTTTGGGGAGGTGGGGTGCTCTCGCCGCCGTCCATCGCCGCCTTCTTTCGTCCTCTTTTTCTTGTTCTAGTGTCAGAATTTATTACAGATGGGCTCGATGACGATGACGCCATGATTGTGATTCTTTCTGCATCAGAAACGAAGAAAGCAGATATAGGTAAATGGGATCGAAAAGGCGAAGGCTTGATAATATGAATAATGGAGAAAAATCAGATCCTCGACGATTATCACAGAATAAACCATTGAAGAAGAGAGATCCTTACCCGAAGGAGAAGACGACCAAAATACAACACGTGAAAGATGGAAGCTTTGGTGCGACTTTTTATATTTTGCTTTGGCTAAATGAATGAATGAATTGAATGGTGTTGGATAGTTAGTGGAGAGAAGAAATGGTGGAGGATAAAAGAAAGAAAGAAAGAAAGGTTTTTTTAAGGGGTCCTTACACACAAGTACATATTTGGATAAAAGCTATCAGAATTTTTTTTATATAGGTACCTAACAGAATAAATTTTTTGCACATAGGTAACCGATCCCCGCAGGTACACCATACAACACATTGGGTATCCTATATGAACACATTTGAGTACCCTATATAATAGAAAATGGTACTACGCATGCTGCATTTAGGTACGCCCTATGTAACACATGCCGTAGGTACGACGTATGCTACATTTAGGTACCCTATATCAACGTGTTATGGTACGCAATATACACACAGGAAGGTACGGCATGACTAAGGAAACTGATAAAAATTAAATCGGGTACCTATCTGTTAAAATTTTTCTGACATGGGTACCTACGAATAAAAATTTTATTCAATTGGATTTTTATGTGTAGATATACTTTTTTTAATATGTACAATAACAATTCCTGTATTAAATTGAGAATATAGGAAATGACGTATCATTGAATCAAATGACAAATGCTACGATAGATTTTATTTAGACGAATTAATTCCAATAATAATATTACCTTTAAGTAAATATTGATGCGTGGATAAATAAATCTAACGAGTGTTTTTTTGTTGGCTTGAAATTGGGATTTTGGTGGAGCCCACGTGTTTCGTAATGGCCCGCACGTGGTTAGGACCCATGAACCCATGTGCGTGTTTCTCCCGGCCAACCCAAGCTCTTGTCCTTTTCTTTCCTTCTTTCTTTCTATCTTTCTTTCTTTCTTTCTTCTATTATGTAATTAAATAGCAAAGAGAAAAAAGATGATGAAATAAAGTATATATAAAAACACGTGGCTGTATACAAGTCGAGTAAAGCAGTGGATTGTCTCTTATGATCTCATTCTCACCACGTTATTTTCACAGCAGAAAGGAATCGTTCTCATCTCTCGACCATATAATATTCTTTTATCTCTACTATCATATAATTGATCTAGGTGACTATAGCCAATACACAGTTGTTCTGTCAACTTATTAGCAACTTAGTCCCTATATCTGTAACTTAATAAGTTAAACAATTTCATATCACTTTTAAGTTTTTAATTTACTTTAATTATACCTCTAGACATTATTTTTCTTTTTATATATTTAAATTCACCTTAAAAAGTAAATTATAAATTTCAAAATTTAAAATAATCTCAATATAAATATATTCGGCGCACACGCATGAAGAGGCGGAAAAGTAAGAGACTTTTGTCGTCTAGTTGGGCCTTGGGTTTTGCGGGACAAACAGATGCTTATTTTCTTGTGTTGGCTCTTAATACATAATTAAATTTATAAGAAAAAACATATTAAAAATGTTGATAAATACATAAATGAAGGGCAAGGCAACCCACATAGAAACCCTGGGGTGTCAGGCTCGTTCCGTAATATGTTCTCAAAGTAAATGAGTGACTTTTTTTTTACTCAATGACAAGAAGAAAGCGTTAGATATGTATAATAATGGAGGGGCACACTTCTTTAATAATAATAAGAATTATAATAATAATGATGATGATAAATCGTAATAGAGACAAATGCATGTGGTTGTACATCTGGCAGCTTGGATCATCTGTATCTATGTCTGTTTTGTGTTGTCTGTAAAAAATGTATATAGGTTAACAATACGTACGAATATTAGGAGCGAGTATTTGGAATTATTCTAAGGTGTTGTAGGTAGTAATATGTGAATTATCCAGTAAGAAAGGAAAGATATATTCTTTCTTATTATGCATGCCAGATTTAGTTGTGGTATGGTACATGCTTCACTTTGAGATTCTGACTATCCATCCTATATAGTTATTATTTTTTTTTTCATATTCATTACACTAAGGATCTTTTGATACGTGAGTATGAGTGGGTGTAGATCCTTAAGTTGTATGAATACGTTACCTCGTGTTTGTTATCCGTGTATAGCAACAGACGTCTTGTATGGGTATACACGTCTATTACAAGAATTTTGGTTATAAGCCTTGTATATACATACCCACCTTTAAAGTAGTTATGAGGTGTGTATCCTAATCCATACACACCTCAGTCATATCTATCAAACACAATTTATATCATTACACAAATAATTACTATACACATATCAAACATGTTAAAGATCATATATCAACAAAATCTTTGTATATCAATACCTATGTAATCCATAAACATGGATATCAAACAGGACTAAGAGCATCTCCGACCATACTCCATAACCCAAAAAATGGAGTAAAATTACTCCAACCATATGCCAAATAAAATCCCAAAATGTTTTTCACTGTTTCTCTTTCCTCATCCCGACGCATTTATGCGTTTCCCCATCCCCAAATCCGATTGCGTTTTGATATTTACATAGAAGTCCTTTTATTTTATTTTAATTTTAAAGACTCAGTATATAGAAAGTTGTGTTGTTTGGTATCCAAGCCTATATATTTGTTTTTATGTATTCAAAATTCATAGAAGGTTTTTTATTTATTTTTACTTTTGTTATATAATAGCTAAAATATTGTTTTGGAAATTTGGAAAATATGTGGGGTAGTATTGAAAAGTTGTAAAAGCTGGTGTGGAAGTGAATATTACAAAAATAATATTTGAGTATGAGAATGAGTTTAACGTGGAGAAGAATTACTGTATTTTGAGTTTGAGTATGCGTTTGAGTTTCGGAATGAATTTATCGATTGGAGATGGTCTAAGCCCTAAATGGAAACGGCTTTTAATATATGGTAGATATTGTCATGAATAGGTGGTTTCGATCATTGGGCCGGGCCACGAAGTGGCCCAATGATCCCCCAAGAAGACAAGAAACAACGTTCTCCAATCCATTTTGAAGTGTAATCTCGTTCCTCTTCTTCAACGATGAATATATAATAAAGGCCACAGAAGTTTTGCCAGCCACTTAGAGCAATGTGCACTTACAACTACTTGGCTTCCATCAAAATAATAATCCGGTAAAATACTTGCTACCTTGGTATCGTACAGCAGTCTATAAACTTAAAATGCATATTGGCGCAGAATCTATTGAAACTAACGATTGATCGATAGAAGGAGACTCAAGAATCAGTACTCAGTAAAAAGAACAACTTCATAACCTTTTTCATCTGTTAAGAAAGTCACAAAAAAAAAAGGAAGAGCAGAAGCAAACATAACATGGAAAATCTCAATTCGTCGTCGTCATCATCGCTCGCGCCTGTCTTTCTTCACACAGCCAAAATCTTGATCAGCCCCTCCAAAGTAACGCCTCCATTTTCATCTCCGCCACCCAATCCAATCATGGCCTTGAGATCGTCGTCGTCGCCGCCCTCGAAGCCAGCCCATTTCATGTAACCCCTCAAATCCTCGAGCCCAACTCTTCCATCTCCGTCCCTGTCCATAACCCTAAAAGCCTCCTCCATTAAAGTAGCTCTTCCATTTCTCTGACGAGGACTATTCTTCTTCTTTCCGTTCAGAACCAGAACCTTCTCAAACTCTTCGTATTCCACGTACCCATCCTTGTTCGAATCTGCCGCGCTCATCATCGACCCTATGACGTCGTCGTCCTCGGCCGACGTTATAAGGCTCGAAATCCCGCCGTAGGATGCTCTTAGGTCGTCGTAGCTGATTTTTCAGTCGGCGTCGGCGTCGAGGACATCGAACGCCGAACGTAGTCTTGACTTTTGGATGGCCTTTTTTGTGTCATTTTGATCCGTGGGACACATTCTGACTTCTCTTTCGTTCTCTGTGTGGGAATTGGTTCTGCGAAAACAATGAGATGGGAAGAGAAGGGCTATTGCACGGTTTATAATAGGGTTTCCTTGTTATTGTGCAATCTCGAGAAAGATTGGCAGCCGAGTTTCTATTATTTATTACTCCCACAATTCAAATCAAATTTATCACATAAGTTGCTGGACAAGCAAATTAAGGTAGCATTATTATAATAATATAGTATAATAAAAAGGTAAAGTATATATTTTAATACACTTTTAAGAATATTTAATATTATTATATTGATTGTTTGTGATAGTTTTTTGCTAAATAAGAAAAGGTGATAAATTATTGGGACGCCCAAAATGGAAAAGTGTGATAAAATTAACGGAAGGGAGGGATTAGTTTTGTTGATTTGGGCTTATAAATTTTCCGCGTATTTGTAGACGTATGTAGTGACGCCATTAGAGAATAAAAAGGCATGCTCCTAGTTGTTTCCGATCTTTTACGTGGTCGGCATGTTGCCTTTTATTGCCCATTGCTGCCTTTCAGTTTAGACTTTTTCTTTTTCTACAAAAGTAAGATTTTTATTGGCACCGAATGTAAGTTTTTTTGTCGATCGTTCTCGGAGTCGGAGGTCGTCAATTTCATTTGGTGATCACATAAAAATGAAAAAAAGAAAAACACTAGTGACAATTTACGATATTTTAGCAGATGAAAACTTCACTATTGAGTGGAAGCTCCCCTATCAATAGTGCTCAGCACGCACTAAAACGTCTTGCAAGTTCATTGATTATGGAAAATTACGTACTATTACTGGAAATTAAAAGTTTATGAAGGTCATACAGATCTAAATAAGAAGCGGAAAAAGGTAGTCGGTAAAAAAAAAGCTATCGTGCCGGCGAGGCGAAGAATATAACTGCGAAATAAACAAAAAAGCCGGCAAGAAGGATACCTGCATAGATGTAGTTTTGGGAAGAGTGGGTGGGGAATTTGTATTCCACGGTGCAGCATTTCATTTTCTCCCTCTCCGTCTCCAAGACATGATCCACGTAGCTGCACATCAATGTTAACAATAAGAATAATGCCTCGAGAAAGAGAAACTTAAGAAGCAGAATTATAATGGAGTCGAAGGGAAGTGAAGTAACCGCTGAGTGAACATAGAGCTCTGAAGAATCTCTGAGCTGTTCGAGTGTGCTTCTTGCAGCCTATGATCGTATAGTAAAGCAGACAACTCCACGAGCTGTTCCTCGAGGTTCTGAGAGTGAAGGCAATAATAACAATTATATATATATATATATATATATAAATAGGAGATGATATGGAATGAGAAGAAAGAGAATTACATCCAAATACTTCTCTAGTCGTTCAACTAGCTCGTGGGGGAATGGTTCGGGTAAGTTGGTTTTCTTCTTGTAGAACTTCTCCAGCCAAAGCTCGGTGCTGGTCTTGTTCTTCTTGCCCTTCACTGGTTCCCCGAGTGGAGTTTTGAGGTGTTCCGTTGCAAAGGCTTGGACAGCCTGGAGAAGAAACACGAGCATCATCAAAGAGGGTAAAAGAAAAGAGAACTACATGCTGCAATACGATTAAAAAATTACCTCCGATGATTCTCTGATTCGGCGAAGCGCAGAATCAACACGAGCATATATTGTGTTCCTCTGGAAAGTACGTGTCAAATAAAACATTTTTTTTTATATCTATGAGCTATATGCCGACCCAATATATGGTCCAGATGACCAGCAAGGTTTTTAACTTCAGCTTCAACTCGAAAAATAACTAAGGTAGGGAAGGGGGTATGTAGTATGTACCAGTGCCACATCATGAAGCATTTGACTTATTTGAGAAGTGTTTGAGAATGGTCCGAATGGATGACACCCAGCTGCCAAAAGCCAATTAACCACAGGTCTCTCGTGAATGTGAGAAGCTTTTTCAAATGGCGCACTTAATCCGCCCACAACAGAAGCCAGGCCGGACAATATATGCCGCTGAGCTTGTGAAGGGATGGCATGTCTTCTTTCCAACTCAGAGACATAACTGTCCAATGGAGAACAGGAAGTTAAAGAACGCTAATCATAGGTTACTAACTAGGTGATGAAGAGAATTGGATGCCAGGTTTAAGCTTTTCAAGATAAATTTACCTTAAGGGTATCTTCCCATTTTGATGCTGAAGCACAATGACTACATCATTGCTCGTCCAGACAAGGGTATCATCCTCCATCATAAGGTGTTCATCCACATCGGCCAATGAGAGAACGAAACTGCAATGGTAGACATCAGCTCAGCTATCATCTATCTTGCTGACAAATTTTAGACAATCGCTGAGGAGAAGGCAATCATGGTGCATCCTTATCGAAGATGACAGATCATTATAAAGAATCTATAAAGTGAGCAACCCAAGTGTACATATTTACACTGGAACAACTCTAGTTCCATAAGTTCGGTACAGGTCCCCTTGTTTCTTCCTTTGTTGTCTCCACTTATCCTTTCGACGGTTTGAACCATGAGATGCCCAAATCGGTTTATGCTTTAGTATGGAATCCTCATTTGCATCTGTCTGATCCATCCATGTCTGAAGAGGAGAAGCAAACCTCAGAATTACCATCATACAAGACAAGCTTGATAAAATCTAACTTGGAAACTTTCTTTACTCATATGTTGCTCAATGCACGAGATTCAATTGATTGGCAGTGCAACTAACCTGGCGAAGGAAAAATTTATTCGAAAGTTCTGGGTCAGACATTTCCAGTAGACCCGCTGCAAGAACATCAGCGGATCGTTCCATCTCCTGCAATCAGTACGTTAGAAATTAAATAATGATTAAAATGCACATATGTTCATCTAAAAACAATTATTAAATACATAACTCGAAGGGTTTTAGACAACAATTTAACAGATGGAATACCAAGAATATAATGTGGAAGTTTATCGAAATCATGCACACATAAGAATTTAATCCGCTGGCAGAATATATCAGCTACATAAAATGAAAAACCAAGAGACCAACCTCCTTCAAAATAGCTCCATCCAAATATGTCTTTGTATGCACATGAAAACGCCCATCTTTCTTGGTTTCTTGAAGTGAATGACCCCTCATTGCTTTCGAAACAGCAATTGCCAGCTTTTCATGGCGATGCAGAGCATGCGTACCCCCAATGATTACTATATCTTGCCCCTGGTGGACCATTTTCCGGACCTGAAAATCAACCAACAACATAGAGTTACCATGTGACTTCTGCAGCACATGCATAAGTAGCTTACAAGGAAATGCAAATTCCGAGGTGCGAATTCATTTTGGGAACTAACTGGTAGGGTAAAATCTACCTCAGCCTCAATAGCTTCAACATCAATGGAGTAATTGTGGCCCTTTGCCATGATATTGTATCTATTGTGGTTCTGAAGGACGATAATGGGAATAAGTATCCTGGTAGCCATCTCAACATTTTCATACCTGAACAGAAAATCAGACTTGTCCATCTAAAAAACAACCGGTGTGTAGCACTAAAAGGTTAAAAACATATATTTAAAATGAAATAGCAGTATCAACTAACTTTACATCTGGAGCAATAACATGCTCTACAGTAGTTGCAATAAGAGCAGCCAGTCGCCCAATAAACTTATCATGAGTAGACTGACTGCTGCCTGTCCCCGTACTGGAAAACAAAACATGCTGTAGCCGAGGTAGTGTTTTAGGATTCACGCTTCCTTCTTCAGTTTCTATCTTACCATATGTGCAAGGCCCAGCAGAAAGGTCAATCACCACAAACCTGGGATGATGATGACACAGTAACATCAGAAATTACAAAATAGAATATATATATATATATATATATATATATAACTGTGACTGAAGTGGAAAAGAACTTATCCAGTTGGAGAAATATCACATGAAGCATAATTAACAGCTAACATTGACATCAAACCCCAGAATCCTTGGACTCTGACCCCTGAATTACATGTACCTGCCAGATCCTAGCCAAACTTGAGATGCACCTCCACCATTATATCGATAACGGTATATGTAATCGCCCTCTTGTTTCTTCATATCTTCCTCATTCAGATGCGGAATCTTTCCATACATTAAACTGTCAAGATCTGTATCCGTGTTTCTAGGATCTACCCTTACCTGTACAAATTTACGACTCAGAATGCATATACTACAGAAGTGCAGGCCAGTTATTGCTGCACAATTGAAAAAATATTACTTCTTTTCATTTTATAGAATTTTTCCAGGAGAACGTAAGTTACGACCACACCTTATCAAAGTTAACCACAAAAATGGCAGTTGGCTTAGGTCTGTCTATTTCTTCAACCGGAAATCCTGTATCTTCAAAGTCAAAAAGGTAAGAGTAAAGCTTCTGAAATTCTGGTTCAACTGCTGTTGCTTCCACCTCAAAGAGAGGAACTTCCCTTCCAAAAGTTTCCTGAAAGAAGTAGATTTTTGTTTATATATACCATAGTCCAATGAGAGAGATAAGTTCAGCGAATGAAACCAAAACTAAGCATGATATCACCTCTCTTGCAGTGCCAGCTGGTACCAAGGATGCCTTCAGAGCTTTCTCTAGCGCTATCAACTCTGGTTGTCCAGCCTGTGCAATAATAAAAGCACGATTATAACAAAATAAGGCGAAAGCTCAGCCGTAAACATTAGCATCTTATTAAATTTGTCGCAAGCAAGTGACGTCAGATGCGTTATATTATCTAGGCAAAGATAGTTGACTGTGAAACAATGGCAGAAAAAAAAAAGATACTTACAGGAAATGCATTAAAGACTATGTGATGCTCTATGTCAAGTGGTTTTCCAGTCTCCAAGCATGAAGGTCTATGAGAAGGAAATCCAACTCTCAAAAATTCCTCCAACTTATGGGAATCCACGGTGTATCTATAGCCTCCATCACCACTGAAGCCAACCAAAACGACGTTCACTTCAAGAGGGACTTGAAATGGAACCTGAACAAGAGCTATGGACATAAGTGGAGTCAAAGCAATTTATACATCCTTCAGGCGACCAAACATTCCGATTATTTAGAAATCAGGAAAACAAGCCCAAGGACCAATAAAAGGCTTACAGACAGGAAACATATGTTTATCATCTGGCACAACTGTAAACAAAACCTCATATATAATCATCAAGAAATAAAATGAAATCCAATAATCTCATCCTCATGTCCATGATTTTTGGCATAACTCTGTAGTTTGAGCTCCGAGGTCACAGAACAGCATATCTAATGAATAAATTGAAGCGGAAGCAAACTTGACGGACCGTATGCAAGAATAAGGATCCGCCGAAGTACTCCAAACTTCATCACCAATATTGAACAACTGATAAACAGCTCTAGCAGTAAACAGAAATAGATAATAGAACATTCCGTGCTTTTGTGTGTGTGAGTGCGTGAGGATTTGATCTGGTACCTCAGCTCGAGAGTGCAGCATTTGACGAACATCGGATCGAACAGAGTCTTTAACATCCTGAAACACCCCATGGTGCCACGTCGGATGCCCCGGGTCCCTCCGATACGCCTGCGGCGCACACTCAACCGATACCAAAAAACTCAACACAGTTCCTAATAAACAGCAGAGTACTTTGATCCGCTTCATGCCTACACTAACAACAAGATATAATTCAAAAAGAAATCCGCAGCAGCTATAGCCTTGACGCGATTCTGCTCGCTTAGCTATTTTCGCAAAATCTTCGCAGTCGTCGATGATGAAGCTGAATTGACTGAGGTCCGAGAAAGAAAAGTGAAAATCACCCAAGTACCCCCCTGCGTTGTTTGTCTTCCCCTTATGCGTTGCTAGCAACAGTAAGCTTCGTCAACTCTATTTGGGCCCGAAATGGGCCTTACAAGGGTTGTGGGCCTTACGATTCTTAGATTTGCTAGACTATCCTCAACAGCCCAACAGTTCCGTTTTCCCCTTTTTTTTGGGCAACAAATAATAGCTGAGGACCATCTCCAATCAATATCAATAACCAAACGAAAACATAAAAAATACTCCAAACAACACTGAAATGCATACTTAAAATGGGTTTTATGTCATTTTCTCTATCCTATTAACGCATACATGTGTTTTTATTTGACACCAACACATAAATTTTTATCTCTCACAAAATAACACATACTAAAGTTAGTATTTAACTTTTACTACATAAATTAGCCTTTTATGTAATTTTTTTGTTAATATACCACATGAATAATGTTCAAAATTGTAAATAAAATATTTAAACTATTTAATTAAAAAATTTAGTCTAAGAAAATTTCATTTATTTAATTATTATTTAGGTAATATTAAAATATTATAACATATGGGGGTCGTAGTGTTGTAAAAGTGATGTGAAATATAATATTGCAAAAATATCATTTTGAGTTTGTAAATGACTTTTGGTTGGAGAAGAATGACTGTGTTTTGAGTTTGGAAATGAGTTTGCGTTTGGGAATGAGTTTTCGGTTGGGGATGACCTAAGACCATCTCCAACCGAGAAACGCATTCTCAAACTATCTCCAACCGAGAAACGCATTCTCAAACTCAAATGACTATTTTGTAATATTCACTTTGACAACAATTTTCAAAAGTTCAATACCACCCCACATAACAACTTTACGAGTTGAATTACAAATATTATTTTAGATTTGATCACAGAAAAGCCAAATGAAAAATAAGCCAACTAAGCAAAAACCCTTAGATTTACAATCGTTTAGGTTTACATGTATTCTTCACGTCACCTCACAGATCCATTTCCACTCACACCGGTCCTGACCATCTCATTCCAGTCTCACTAAGCTTTGAATTGTATGAAAAGTGACAAATCATTTTGGCTTTTGTATGCTCTCAGAAGATTCTCAACAAGTGTGCTTTTCTTCGTACTTCGTGTTCTTTCTTTAGCCTTAAAGCTTTTGTCTGTTTGCTGTTTGAACAATTACGACTTCCATATTCTACCAGAATAATAATTATTAATTTAAGAGGGTCACTTTGTAATATTTAGAAGGAAATGCGTTGGACCAAATATAAAACGCAAATATGCGTTGGAAGGAGGGAGAAATTGGCCTAATCCCATTTTGGGTATGCGAATTGGTCTCGGTGGAGTAATTTTTTGTATTTTGCGTTGTAAAATGAGTGTCCATTGGAGATGCTCTAAGTTGACACTGCGTATTCATGTTTGTATTCGACTTTCGAGAAACAATTCATTTGCAACCCTAATTTGTGAGACTAACACCCGAGATCAGATGTGCATTGCCAAGCCAACCCAACAGCGATAATTAATGTCCCAAAGTGAAATCGAATCAGAGACCATCCAACGGAGTACCTCGTACGGTATGATAATTGACAACTAAATGGGAAAATGTCACTGAAAATTAAATCATTTGAATGCCTCGTAGTCGATTCTAACTTGCTTTTGCATTGATTTGTATCGAATCGTCATGCTTAGCGGGGTCGGTCTCGAGCCATATGCAGCGACAAAGTCGAAGAAAAACGCCAGATATTTTCCAACAATGATGAAGTTACAGAATCAAGAACAAACAAAACCGCAGTTTCGACAGTAGCAGAGCGATCGAGAGTTTCTGAATCACAAATTTTGGCAAACATAACTCAACATCAATAACTAATAACGGGGCCGTGATTTTCTTGGCCTACCTACTCGAGTGCGTAGAGTTAACAGCAAAAGGGTGTTATATTTGCTCACTCTGTCTTAACTCAGTTCTACGAAATCAATGCTTCCCTTTTCGTATTCAAATCACGTGGATCAGCAACAAGTATATTAACACGACAACCTTCAGCACAACACCTTACCGACTCATGCGTCAATTATTCAGCTAAAAGACGAGCATACAAAAAACCTTATAACTTCGACGGTGACTTCTTCGACCCCCGACCCGCTATGAATTCCTGCATCTTCTTGAACTGATCCTTTGTCATCCCATCATAGTACTCGTGGGCTCTTTCCTGCAATAAGATGAACAGATATTAAGTGAAGGGCAGCGAAACAAGAGAAAAAACAGTGGGTTTTTACCTTCTCCAAGGAAAGTGCACGGCCAAGATCGAGCTTAAACCCATCGTTCATGACTGCTTTGTATCTTACTACCAAGTCTTGGTTGTTCTTAACTATGGACTCTGCGATTTGCCGTGCTTTCTTCAACAGCTGAGGTGCTTCCACGACGTGGCTAACCAAACCCCATTTCTCCGCTTGCTCGGAAGTAATCGGAGCTGCAGTAAGAGATGCTTCGCGGGCCCGATTGGGTCCTATGATGCGAGAAAGCTTCTGCGATAGACCCCATGAAGGAAATATGCCAAACCTGCACCAATTGAAGATTCAATTGTTTGGCCCACAATCAATTAGATTTCATCCCATCAACAAGTATGATTTGAAATGGACTATGGGGTGCTGAATTGAACTACAGTAGGAGGAAAGTACTATACTAATAACCTGCGTTTGCCCTAGTCCAGCAACTCAAAGCTCAATCAATGTCGATTTATGGATTGATTCGAAATTATGAAGAACAAGTTCAAATCATCGTTGATCTATCCAAAAAGAAACAACGGTAGAAGCCAATTCCAAAATGCCCAAATTAAGCATGATTGACTCTAAAAAAAAAAGGAATTCAAAATTCAACCTAGCATGAGTGTCCATAAACTTGGCCTCCTTCGACGCCACAAGGACATCGCAGGCCAAGGCGATCTCGAACCCAGCCGTGACGGCGAAGCCGTTGATTGCGCCGATTATCGGCTTCTTACACCGCTCCATCTGCGCCACTGGGTCCGTCTCGACGTCCTTCACGTCCCCCTTGAACACGTCCTCGGCAGCCGTCAGGTCCACGCCGGAGCAAAACGCGCGGCCCGCACCGGTCAGAACGATGACCCGAATCGAGTCGTCGGCGGCCATGGCCTTGATCTCACGGGCAAGGTCAGTCATCATGGGCTTGGTCAGCGAGTTCAAGGACTTGGGCCGGTTTATGACGATGTATCCGACGCCGTTTGGTTCACGGTGGACGAAGATGAGCTTCTCCGGCGGCGGCGGGGGGATTATGCCGTCGTTCATCTTTGATTTTCCAGCTAGGTGGAGTTCTCTTGTCCGCCCTCTGTTTCGTGTCTATACAAATGTTTAGAAGTCGTTGGAAAGTGTGCTTCTTGATAGGGGCATTATCATTTCAGGCCCTACGTAAATATTATTCAGTTTCGCCAAAATATTTAGTTTTAAGGATCTATTTTCTGCAGTACCACTTTGCTGTTCTTTCATACCAGTATCTTCAAATTTTGTAACACAAAACCATAATTCGGTACCAGTTTATGATCATCTGATACCAGTTTATTTTCTGCAGTACAACTTCATTGCTCTGACATACCAGTATGTTGAAAGTTTGTAACACAAAACGATCATTCTATACCAGTTTATATATCTTTCGTACCACTTTTCTACAGCACACAAAATGGGTCATTTAACCTAAAAATTTCTGAAAAAGGGCCTGAATTCGAAATCGAACCCTTAATGTGCCCTGATTTTGAATTGACCCTTGATAAGCTTACTGCTACGAAAATGACATTAATACCCTTATATCCATTCATTAATTGTCTTTCGATCAACTTATTTATTACAAAAATATTCAATTGAGCCCACAAAAGGAAGCAAATATCGTTTGACGACTCATTCGTACAAACTAATCCAACGAATTACACGTCTTCCTTACAACGCCCTTACTTCCTGTAAGAACATGAGAAGAGGAAAGCTTGACGAAAGCAGAAGCAAACGCCTTAAAGAACGCCTCTCCATCGCCGGCGAACCTACGCACATGAGCCGCCGTCCTCGAATCGACGGCCATCTCGGCGTCGGCCCTCAGAAGCCCGCGGCCGTTCAACGCGTCCACAAAGTAACGATTGTCGAAAACCGCCGGCGTGAGGTCGTTCTCAACGAAGCTGATCTTATTGGAAGGTAATAACGAAGCCTTGGGACACTTTAGCTTCAGCATATCCTCGAATAGAGGGTTCATCTTCGCACGCCCACTCAAACTGTACAAACGGTTTTCAAGATTGACGCAGTGCGTGGTTCCGAGCGTATGAGCACCTGAAAATTACAGAAGCAGATTATCGGGTCGGGTCAAGAACGACCTCGGATGGTTCGAAAAGATCTGATATTTTTTGCTGCATTCTTACCTAAAATTGCGACGGTTTCTTCAGCAGTCATGCCCTTGCTGGCAAAGAGCTGAAGCACGGCGTCAACTCCGACGTCTGCCGATGGGAGAGAGGCGTCCGCCGCCTTGGAGCTCGGCGGGCTCGAAGAGTCTCTCCGGCCTAAAGGGACGTCGATTCTCGGCCCGCCCGACAAGGAGATGGCCTCGCGGGCAGCTAGTACGAGGATGTCCGAACAAGAAACCTGCTTAGGGCAAACTGCTTCAACTGCCGATTTCAGAAGATCTACGGCGCCCCTCTTTCTGACTCCAAAGTTCTTGGCGGAAGCCATTTCCGACGACTGAGCTGTGCCACCGCCGTCTAGAAGAATCGAAGCATCGCAGCCCTGACAATGAAAGATAGCACATTTCAGAGATTTTAACTTCATCGTCAAAGTAAGTATTATATGCGAACACAGACAATATAATATAATGATGTGCCAAAAGAGAGACCTGAACTTGGCAGTCATGGAACATGAGCCTTAGCATGGCAGCAGGCGTGGATGGATCGGCGAGTGAGATGGATTCCATGCCAGCCCTGATGATGTACTCGAGTTTCGGGCAAGTTTTGCTGTAATGGTCATAGGTTAACAATCCTTTTACTTGAGCAGCGCCGAGACAACAACAGACCAGTACTTGTAGTAATAAAGTAACTCCAATGTGTTTATTGAGGATTTCCATTTTCTTAACTATGCATTGTACTCCTTCATGCCCTCACAATCTATCGTTCTATACTACAATATATATATATATAATATACATAGAATAGAAATGGCTGGCTTTGTCTTTGTGGAGCCAACTGAAGGAGTCAACATTTAGTTGGGAAGCTTGGAAGAAGCACTAAAGGCGCCGTCTGAAAGCGAACCAAACGTTTAAGGCTCACAGTTGAAGTCTCTGCTGACACTATTTTGTTTTTTTTTTTTTTCTTTTTCGCAGTAGATCATCAAGAAAAATGTCTGAACTACTCGGCCGAATATGAGGCCGCGAAGATACATCACGTGCATGTAATAAAGGATTTTCGATCAAGCTTTCCTTTCTTTTTTTTGGAGCAGATAACTAACTAACTGCGTTGGGATTATTACTGGTTTTGCCTGGCGACTAATTCTAGGGAGTTTAGAAGCGTGGGATGCATGTGGGCTTCATCGCCATAATATTGATATGGATTAAATAGGTCACATGAATCGAAAAATTAAATATTTATTTGGAGACCACTTGCTTTTTCTCATATTACTATTATGAACTGATGATGGCTTCGCTGTCCTTGACGCGATGCTTCATTCATCTCATGAATCATCAACTTATAGTCAAAGTGTAAAGTATTTTTCTATTATATGGTTGGGTTACACTTCATTTATTGCTGATAGCTACTCCCTCTCTCTCTTGTCTTATCAATTGCATGGAGTACAGTCAATAATTTTAATAACATTGTGAACATTAAACTTCAAGTACTCCCGTCCCGGCTATTTCTTCCCAAAGATTAGTGGGCACGGAGATTAAGAAATCACACTATTTTAATATTATAGTACACCTTTTGAAGTATGGAGAGAGAAAAGTTATTAGTAGACACGCAAATCAAGAAGACTTTTTTTAATATTAATGGGGTAATTAGTTTAATTAGTGGGATAATTTTTTACCAAATATGGAAATGAGAAGAATTATGTGGGACGCCCGAAATAGAAAGATGGGAAGAAATAAGTGGGACGGATGTAGTATTAGTTTAGAAACCAGACTAATCTATCAATAAATTAAATATTTATTAAAAGAGAAAATGGAAGTTTTTAAATGGGCTTAACAGCTTAAAGCCCATAAAACGGCCCATTAACATACTTCCGTTTTCGTATATTTAACAGTATGGAAAGGAATTAATAAGCTGGGTAGAATTTGGGAGGCGAACCAAGGGTTTGGGGGAAATCGGAAGAAGCAGCGAAAAGATGGAGGGCGGAGACGAAGGAGTAGAGATCGTCATGGATTCGAAGGACATGCAACAGCAGAACAAAGCCCTGGACAAGCTCACCGATCGAGTCGAGGATCGGCAGCTCAACTCCACTCGAGTTCAGGAGGTTGGTGGTTATTTGTGCCGTCTTTCATGATTCTAGCTATCCATTTTGTAGTTGCGCGACATTTAGGGTATGAATTATGCGTTTTATGGATCAAATTCTGCTGCTTTACTCTATGAATTATTTATTGCTTTCAGGCCATGGCTTCGATTTCTGCGTCCAAGGAAGCTGACCTTCATGCTGCCAGATTGAGGTTTGATTTCTAATCATTGGTTTTTTATTCTCAGTTCGACAAAATGTCAATGATCAGTTATTTTTAGGGTTTGCAACGCAACCAAGATTCGTGATACTTGGGGCGGATAGCCCGGCTTAGTTCACTGTATGACAAACAGATATTGTTGGTTGTATTTTTATGACAGGGAAAAAGAATTGGCTGCAGTCAAGATCAACTCCGCAGATGTCGACGTCATCGCTGGTGAATTGGAGGTACTTTAGCTATTAAATCATCTCATTCATCAAAAAAACATGTTGCATTTTTTACTGTTGTAGGACTGGACTGTTGTAATGAATCATTGTATGTGGTTTGGCATTTGCATTGGCCTCTTACGAGTCGAACTTTGTTAAAAACAGCTGGACAAGAAGTTAGCCGAAAGAACACTGAGGGAGCATAAGGGCGATGCTGTTGCTGCCATTCGATCCCTCCTCCACTGAGCTTAAGTGATGAGGAAATCGTAGGCAAGCTTTGATCTTTTTGTTTTTCTATCGTAGAATTTGTGTCACTCGAAAATGTAAACGCAGTTTTGTTTTTACTTGCATTTCACACTAACAAGTCTCAAGTGCAATCGCCATAAAGGAATGGAATCCAAGTAAGAGCTAGGTATAAAGTGATAGCCCCGTGGCATTACAACATATGCTTCACTCCCTCAATATATGTGTAAAGTGCATCATCCATGATTCATACAGATAACTTAAGCAGACAGACAAAGAAAAAGGAAAAGTAGGAAACAGCAATGGAGCTTTTAAGGTTGTGTAATATGATATGTGAATATGATTGAAGCCCTACTTGGTGTAGAGCACATCTTCCCATGGATGGCGATACAGTGGCTGTTTCAATCTCTTCTGGTCGAACGTGTGCCTGAATATCGCAAGTTCATTCAGATGCAGTTTTGTAGTGACAAAAATTTTCACTTGTAAGAAGGGATAGCGAAATCTTTAAAAATTAATTCTTACCCGATGAGACCAACGGAGCGGGCGAGAACAAAGAGGCCGTTCAAGTAGCCAATCCCGACGATCTCATCGATCTCTTGCTTGGTGAACATTCCACTGCCAGCGAGGAGATCCAAGAAGAGGGAGCCGATGGCGCCGTCCACATTGAGCACTAAGTTGTTTGCTTTCGAGAGAGTGTAGGTCTCGACCTCGACCGCGTACTCCATGTACTTCACCGAGGGGAAGTTTTCGCGCGCAAAGCGCTGCAGTAATTCGACTCTCTTGTCTCTGTTGTCGCCTCTCTTGATCCTAATTTCGACAAAAGTGTTTCATGGTTGAGTTTTTGGTCAAGGGCTAAGTGACAGAAATATTACAATGTCGTTTACCTGTGCCCGATTCCAGGGACACGGATGCCCTTCTTTTTCATGCTTTCCACAAACTCGTAAGGTGTAAGTCCCTGAAGAGAAATCGCGTGACTCCACTTAGTATTCGATGAGAGGGATGCTTCAGTAGAATAATTGACCGATAATATATTTCGTCAGCTAACCCTATCATAGGCATCCTTGAAGTATCGCGCGGCATCATCAATAGCCCCTCCAAACCGGGGACCAATCGTCAGCAAACCTAATTAATTTGACAAGGAAAAGAAAAGATTTTGTTAACTATGAGTATGATCTACTTGATTACTTCTATACCCTTTTAAAGGATCATTGTTTTAGTAGTGAACTTATTGTAGAAGTAGAAACATTTAGGTATAACGATACCTGAAACAAGACTAGAGACGAGGTCTTTCCCAGCTCTAGCGGTTACGATGGTGTTGTGGGCACCAGAGACACAAGGACCATGGTCAGCGCACAGCATAACGCAAATCTGGCAATTAAAGCAGCATTCAGAAAACAGTAGTTGAATTCTCTTACAAACGCTGCCATTTAACGTTTAGGCTTAGGGTCAAATAGAAGTCTCGGGATGAAAGCGAGAGGGAAATGAATAAAATCACCTCAATAAAACGTGTGCAATAACGAGGAAGGCTCCGTTTGAACCACAATAGAGAAATGACATCACCTACACCTAAACCCTGTTCAACAATTGAGGACATAGGGACACCAGCATATGTTGGCTCCTCGCCTGCCAATTGCAGAAGAAAGGGTTAAACAAAACTGGACCAGTTCATCCAATGGACAAAATGCATGAGGAGTAAAACAAGTGATACCCCTATCGTCAGATATGGTCGAAATTATGTGCGTCGGAGCCCGAACTTTCCCGCTCTTGATAGCTGTGTTAAGATCCTCAGGAATAGGAGGAGGTACTACTTCCTTCACTGGTGTAATTTTACCTTCTGCAACCTAACAAACGTGACCAGTAACCACAATTAGAAGAGTATTAATGGTATTTAGCATAAACACAATTTCTTACCAGTTTTTCAAAAGCTTCCTTGATTGAATCCTCAAATGCTTCATATGAAGTGGGAACAACAGCTCCAGCATCCTTTAATGCTTGATTTTTGGCTTGTGCAGATTCCATTTCTCCACCACTCTTGGCTCCCTGAGGATAGGGAATGAAATAAATTCAAGATTAACAAGTGTCACATACTACTCTAACACAGGGTAATTGCACTTCAGATTTAAAGGGAATAGCTTACCGCATGACCAAATTGTACTTCTGATTTGAAGAGTCTGGCACAAGTTCCACTAACCCAGGCAACAACAGGCTTGTTAATTTTCCCCTGTTTAAGGGCCTCAACAAGGGAATACTCATCCCGGCCTCCAAGTTCGCCTAGGACAACAATCATTTTAACCTGGTTTTGAAGCCAAAAGCATGATTGGGGAATTAGAATCCAGAAGTTCTGGCGGACCCCTATGCAGAAGTCAAGTACAGTTTGATACCTGAGGTATGTTATTGAACCGCAAAACATGATCAGAAAGTGTTGACCCAGGAAACACATCTCCCCCAATTGCAATGCCTGCACAAGTCAGAACAACTCGAAAACTAAGAGGCAGCTACGGGAAGAGAGATTGAATATGGTTGCAATCTCTGATTATCCAACCTTCATATATTCCATCAGTTACACGAGCAATTGTGTTGTACATCTCGTTAGACATACCGCCCTGAAATTAAGACATATTAGGACGGGTATACGGAAGTTAGAAGATATTATATTAAACACCATAACCGAACATTCCCGATGACTATATCACATAGTTTTCGTAAAGTACATGCTGTTAGCCTAAAGGATGTTCAACGACTTTAAAAATCGTACAGATTTAGAGACAAAGCCAACAGATCCGGGCCTGTACAGCTTGCATTGGATTATATTATCGATTGTCCCGGCAGTATCACCGATCTTAAATGCTCCAGCTTGAACGCCGCCAACAGTAGCTGGACCGATAACGACCTATGATCAAATACATGATAGCAAAATGAATATTGTCGAAATTCAAGCAAGTAGCTTGCAGTTGAAAACTACGACTCATTAGAATCACTGACCTTGTTGTTTGCTTTTGCATAAGCAATCAACTGTTTGGTGTCATATTCAGGAACACCTTCTGCTATGATAGCCACAACTCTAATGGTTGCCTGCTTGAGAGCAGCCATTGACGAAGCAGCAGCACTGGAAAATGGAATTATGTCGTCAGTCACAAAAACTGGAGCTGAAGATGATACGTTTCACATAAACAAAAGTCAACCTTCTGAAGGATGCAAAGTTAATGAAAACATCAGCGGTAGGATGAGCAGCACAAGCAGCTTCAATTCTGCAAAACAGGAGAGTATTCAAATAAATGGTAATATAATATCCATTAAATAGAAACAGATTTATACAGGGAATTGATCTCTTTGGAGCTCATTAATCAGTTATCAAAGTTCATTACTGGAATAACGTTCATTGAGGAATCAGAATCTTCAACCAAAAGTTAATCAGTCTGTAGGAAACCCTTAGCCCTTAGGCATCTCAAACTGCGGTTAAGAAAGGAAACAAGGTGAGGAAGAGAACAGAACATACGTTGAATGAACCGGGATTGCTATTTCCTCTTGACCAAAAAATAGTTTCTGGAAGCCCTCAGAACCGGGATTAATGATTCCGGCAACCGAAGGTGTTTCTCTGCCTTCATTGTTAGAAACATAATTTCTTGTAAGTATTGGGAGAACAGAAAAGTATTATCTAGGTGCACCTGCCACGATATCAATATTGTCATAAGAGAAACACAATTTCTTTTATATATTTTACCACAAAGGAAATCAAAATCAAGCATTCGCTGGATGGGCAGTTGCTTGTAATTGTAAAATAGTGCCTGTGTTGTTTTTGAAAAAAGTTGTCCAGTTGCCATCGTGCTGCTTGAAGCACCCTGCACGCAAATAAAACATAATCATGTAACCTCAAAATGAAACAATCCCACCAAGAAGTAACTGAAGCTGCAGACCTAAAAGATTCCTCTGTTGACACCTATTTAGGAAAACTATCCTAACATAAACTAATTCAGTTTCTCGCTTTATGCCAAGAAAATTATCAGCTAATGCACATTTGGTACTGTAATTCGTAAAATCCGTGACGATCGTATTATGAAAACGTAAGAAATGACCACAAAATTCGCACCACGGCATTCCTAAACCACCACCACGTTGCATCTGAAAAGACTACATAATAGGGAACTGCATACGCTTTTCACCAGAAATCAAACCAAGCGAGACAAAGTAAAGAACAAATCAAAGACATTAGCTCGAAATCACTGAACTGAAGATAAACACGACACAGCGGAACAGAGATCCAGCGATTCATAACACCTCTGCCAACCACAAAACCAAAACAAGAAGGAATCAAGGATAAAAAACTAACAAAACGTGGAAATCAAACAGATCTAGATCACACAGATCAAACCAAAACCACACGAATACAATGCCAATCAAGTGACGACTGGATATGCATACCTGAATACGATTACCAATCAACAAAAATGAAGCACCTTAGATATTATCTGGTAAATAGACGGGATAAGTGCTCTAAAGACAACGATTCATATGACGTTGGAAACAAGGTGGAGCTGATTCGTATCTATTTATATAGGGACGGAGGTGTGTGTGCCGTGGGCGTGCTGTCAATCTGAGGAAAGTATTAATTAATAATTTCGTTTTCACTGACCACTGTAATAAGGGAAAAATGCATTAATAGGAAAAAAAATAATATCAAGTTATATGTTAGCTGAAATGGTTGGTCACGTGGGATTTGGCAGTTAGCTGGCTCACGAGTGATGACTGTGTGTGGGTTTCTTTCTTCACATTGATTAATACGTAATTCTTTTTATTTGATTGAAATACCGAATTTTCGTAAATTGTTTTTTGGGTCAAATTCTAACATTTCATACTTCTCGGCATAAGTCAACTTTTAGTACTTCAAAAGTCGTCGACGACGCTTTTATAGGTCGTAGTCCACTATCGGAATTGCTAGTGGAACCAACCAACTACAATGTGCTGGTGACTCGTTCAAAATATAGTGCTTATAATAAATATTTTGACCCTTTTGGTTCCAAAGTGATTCGTACTATATTATAATTTAGCTTTTTTTTTTTCTCAAAATGTTGGTTGGTTTCTGTTCTCTAGTCAATTTGCCTCAATGGTACGGCAGGTGATATGAACTCTCATACCTTCTAATAGTTGAGGCACGCCTGCCTCCGTTGATTGATTGACTTAGAGTGTGTTTGGTTAGGGATATGATGGGGGATTAGGAGGGCTTGGATAAATTTAAGCGGCGTTTGGTTGGGACCTTTATTTCAAGGTGGGGTTCAACTAAACCCCCCTTAATACCTCTTATATGGTATTAATTAAATCCACCCTTCATGGTGTCATTATCTAATCCCGTCCCGTTTGACATACTTATCCTTCATTTCAGTTTTTTTACCCATCGCAATCCTCCCTCTCCCTTTTTCTACGAATCACGATCAAACCACAGCACTTCGAGATTGCAGATTTGTTCGAGCCTTTTGGGTCTTTGATGGAGTCGATGATCATCTAAAAGCATAATTTATTAATTATCAAGATTATAATCAATTTTCTACAGCTGATAAGAAGCATAGCTAAAGACGGATGTACCTCAGGGGAATTCAGAGCCTGTTGTTGAACGACCACCACCTTCATCTCTGCCTTCTTCACTCGCATGTTTTACGCTAATTTTCTTTATCCTTTATTTTTCAACAGCAAGAGGCAAATTAGAATTTCAGGGTAGAAAATGGGTCTCTGTCGTGAATTTTTTGGGTGGGGCTTGATGATATAACCTCGAGCACGGTATTCCATCTTTGAATCTCGGGGCTCAGCGGCGGAGACGTGAAGGAGCAAGACCAATGGTTGAACAGAATTGTTGATTTCTGCCATCGTTATCAGAGCTTGTGAAATTGGTTGATTTCTGGTTTACCTTATTTGGATTGTTGAACGATGAGGTTAATCGAATTAATTGAGAATTGATTCCAGTGTAGGGGTAAAATCGTAATTCAATTTAATTAAACCTAATACCACCTAAACCCATCTACCGAACACACCAGACATCATTATTTAATCCCATTAACCAAACACTCGAAAACACCCATACACTCGAAAACACCTTTAGAATATTTAAACCGTCCAAGCAAACAACCACTTAAGGTTTTCGTTCCCATTAAAAGTCAATATGTTAATCATGTGAATTTGGAACAGATGATGCAAAACTAATGAAAAGTAATCATTTTTTCCACGATGAATTACATGCAATTTGACCATGATATTAATGTAAAATTACAAATTGGGCCATAACAAATTGACCTGGCCCATCATACAGGCCCAACTAATAAACTACCTTCTGTTATATAACCAACTAGAATATAATAATCATGGTAGGCAACGAAAACATAGTTAACTCTCAGGCAAGCAACCTTCTTTTAACTTTAAAACGATTCTAATGTGCTTTGCTTCGTAAGACCACAAATATCCTCAGACAAGGATGTTCTCTTGCTCGCCTCTCGAACTCCAAGAAACCTATTATTCTCATTCGCTTTCATGGCTTTTATATATCGCCTTCAAGCAACCTATTTATTACTGCCCCTCTGTTTTCTGGTAAGAAGAAGTAGAACCGATGGAAAGCCTTTCCATCGAAATCCTAAACGAGGACCACCATCTCATGTCCTCCATCAGAGGAAAAATGGAAGGTATTTCTTCATCGTACTGCGTCTGCAAAGTCCCCCAAGAACTAACCCGAGGATGCGAAGAGCATTACTTCCCCCGCTCGGTCTCTATCGGCCCTCACCACCACGGCCAAGAGAATCTCAAGACCATGGAAGATCGAAAGTGGAGGTTCCTCAGCACATTGCTGAATCGAAAGCCAAACGCCGAAGAAGTACTGAATGACTGCATCGCATCACTGAGGCAAGACGAACGAAAGGCTAGAAATTTCTACTGCGAGCAGCCCACCGAGCACAAAATGGGTAGCGATCAGTTCGTAGAGATGCTGCTGTTAGACGGCTGTTTCTTGATAGAGCTTTTCCTCGAGTACACATTCAAGACTCTGAGGCTAAGGGACGATCCATGCTTTGGCACCGTAAATGCTGTACAGCAGCTGAGGAAAGACTTGGTGCTTCTAGAAAATCAGATCCCTTTCTTCGTTCTCGAGAAGCTCTTTCGCTCGGTGCATCTGCCCAAGCACTGCAATTTATCCATCGTCGAGCTTGCCTCGAGCTTCTTTCGAAGGTTGATTCCTGGAGATTTTTCTCAGTTTTCTTCTATGGAGTCATTCGCGCCCGAAACCCATCACTTGCTTGACCTCATCAGACAGCATTATCTTCCTACAACGTCGCCAGAACTGAGCCTAGCCAGTCCCAACGGTCATAATGAGCAGGCGCGTGTGCCACACGCCAGCCGACTAAGCGAGCTTGGGGTGAGGATCGAAAGGCTCGCGTCCAGAGAGAAAAGTCCGCTGAATGTGAAGTTCGTCAATGGAGTATTAAGAATCCCAACTCTGAAAATCAACGGCTACACGGAAACCTTGTTCAGAAACCTCATAGCTATGGAGCTGTGCCACCCCAAGTGTTCGAAGCGCGTGGCTTCCTACGCGGTCCTCATGGAGGGTTTGGTGGGGTCTGAAAGGGACGTGGCGTTGCTACGAGGTAAGGAGATCGTCGTCGTCGACGGCGGCGGCGGCGAGGGAGGGGATGATGTCGCTCTGCTGTTCAAGAAGCTGCGCGTGGATGTGAGGGCGGAGGAGTTTCACTACGGAGGGCTTTGCGAGAAGGTGAATGGGTATCGGCGGGGGAAAACACGCGCCGCCGTCTTGGAGAGCGTGAGGCATGTCTATCGCAGGACGCGCTTGGGCGTGGCTGGTTTCGTTTTGGCTGTGCTGTTGCTCGTCTTCGTCTTCGCCGGAGCTCTGTTCGCTGCCATTTATGTTCTGATGCACCATTTTCTGTAATTTTTTTTTTTTTTTTGTGGATTTAACGATTTTTTCTTCATCTCTTGTGTGTAATGCGACGTGTAAGAACGTGCCTTTGCATTAGTACATCGTTGCATTAATCAAACGACATGAAAACGACATGGTTGAATCATTATAAAGAGTTGGAGAAAAAAAAATCAAAACTTTTATCTACCATCATATAATGAATAATCTCAAGATATTGTCAATTCATCACATAATTTAGATAATATTTTCGGGGGCCATGGTGCTGCCTGACACATCATCCCCCCTAAAGAATCTTAGGCCAAGATAATATTATCATCGTCATTCATTGCTTTTCCTGTCACAACTTCACATTAAAGCAGCCTCGAGAAACACAGGAGAGAGAGAGAGAGAGGTGTTGCAAGAAAAATGTCGGGCGACAGAAGAATAGGCGTGGCGGTCGATTTCTCTCCGTGCGGCAGAAAGGCGTTGTCTTGGGCCGTTGACAACCTCGTACGGACCGGCGATCACCTGATCCTCGTCACCGTTCTGCCCGAAGGGAACTATGAAACAGGCGAGATGCAGCTGTGGGAGACCACTGGCTCTCGTATGCAACCCAAAATCTCGTCTCCTTTTTCTCTGTTATATATGCGATAGGCTTGTATTCTGCGTCTCTTTGTTATGGTTGATCTGATAAAGTTGGAGTCTTTTCGTTGTTTTGGTTTCCTTATCTACGATTTACGAAGGCCCTTTTTCGATACCTTCTCCAAGATCGGATCTTTGATCTGTATCTGTTCGTTTTGGAGCTCAATTTTATGTCTGAAGGTGGTATGAAAACATGGGATGATTTCTTTCCATTACCGTTTTCCCCAGCTTTGATCCCTTTGGTCGAAATCTGTGATCCCCATGTAATAAAGAAGTACGGAGTGAAACCTGACCCAGAAACGCTAGACATAATCTCCACCGCTGCGAGGCAGAAAGAGGTGATTTTTTGCTTTCTCGTTCCTCGTCTGAGTTCTTACCAATTCAAGTAACATTTCAATGGTTGCTGAAATTGCAGATTGTCGTCGTCTTGAAGATCTACTGGGGAGATGCCCGCGAGAAGATATGCGAAGCAGTCGATAAAATCCCCCTCGATTCCCTCGTCATAGGCAATCGAGGCCTTGGCAAGCTCAAAAGGTTTCGACTCTTTCCTGCGTTTATCGGTGCTAAAATTCGTAACAGTGCTTCATATGTAATAAATCTTTCAGGGTTATCATGGGAAGTGTCAGCAACTTCGTCGTGAACAATGCCACTTGTCCCGTCACGGTCGTGAAGAGCCAAGACTAGAGGTTGTATGTATTGTTTTCAATTGTCTACCACTATTTTGCTGAATAATACTGCTGTTTGTAGCTGAAGACACTTTGCTCGTCATTCTTCTCTTGTGTGTGCTTCTATTTGCCGAAGCTGCTTCTTGTTCGTAATTGATCTTGAGTATTGATGTAGTGATGTCATAAAACTTTCGATTGGATTTCACTTGGATTCTGTTACATATGCTTTGTCTGAATATGCAACATAATAACACTTCAACTGTACGAGTTTCCACTATATTGCAAGAGTTTTAAACAGTGAATCAGATACATATAAACGGTGAACTGCAGATTCGCAGACACCAGAAGGTGTTTCCACCTTATCTGTTTATCATCGAAATACAGCCCAATGACCGACTACTTACGACTCGTTAACAAAGACATTCCCATAACCACTAGTCTTCAAGAACTTCTTCAGCAGAAGAACTGCGATCGCAAAGGTAAGCCCAATTGCTGCCCATGTGAAGAAACGGTCGTCGGCTGCTTTAGGACCTATGCGTGGGGCCGTGGGGGGTTGCTGTAGAGCTACTTCAGTCGCATTTTCATTTACGAGGTTTTCATTTCGTTCTTCGATATTCCCATTATCTTCGGCTGGGGTAGCTTCCTCAGCAGCATTTTGAGGAATCTGCTGATCTTCTCCTTCGATGTTGCTCTCCACTTCAGAAGTTTGGCTGGCCTGAGGTTCTTTGCTCAGCATATATTCGTGAATCTGCGAGCACAAACACATGTATTACTCAGCATAGATTCAGGGAAGTAGTTTGTAGATGCACATATATATATAGGATATGGGAATACCTCGTCGATCAGCTTTTGTCGTTCAGGCGAGCCGTACTTTGGAGCTGCTTCGCGGGACTTTATTGCGAGAGCTCTCCTCTCTTCCTTTGGATAGTCTACTGAGCCCAGAGCGCCTTTTGGGTCGGTAGGCATAAATGCAATCAGAGCTACCAAAGCAGTGCGAACTGAAGAATCAAATATGAAACTAATTTAAAAACATGTGGATTTACAAGACACGTTACATAAGTCATACTGATGCATCCATCGAAACCCGACATGAGACAAACCGAAGCATCACAAACATGACACATACATACCGCTCCAAGACGGTTGCCAGTGCTCAGGATGGTAATTTGAAATGCTCAAGCATATCTTGGTTTGGGTTTCGAACCGGCCGTTTGGCTGTAAGAAAATTCAAGAAATGTCGGGAAAGGGAAAGATGAAAAAGCTCACAGGGGCGTGAATATCATCAATGTGGTACTAGTATGCCAGAGCCACTCAATGAATAAGCCTATGACATACCGTCAACAACATAAACGATGGTGGCTTCAACGGATATTCTGCAGGAAGCTGAATCCTTCCATGATATATTCCTCCTTCAAACTCTGTTTCTCTTGGCCCCCTAATGGCGAATTGCCATTCAAATATATTCTCCTGAAGGAAGGTTTACGAAACAAACTTTACAAGCTAGCTTATTAAGATTCACAGCTACATTATTCAGTACGAATTTTAAGTATCACTGCACCTTTGAGAGAACGACGAACTCATAAAAAAACACAGAGACACTAGCCAATGAAACCTAAACAGTGGGAAAATTCGTACTTAAAAACAGTACTGCAGTTTATGAGCCTCACGGATACCCTTATTGCGAGTTACCCAGAAAGACGTAATCAGTTATGCCCAAATGCCTCAACAGATGAGTGAGGAAAATCATAAATTCGTTTAGAGAAAGCCTGGGGGACCAAAAAAAAAAAAAACTTCACGGCTGGATCTAGAGGCAATACATCATATATACCTTACATATTACCACCTCAACAAAAATCCCTCAATTGAATGAACAGGAAAATGACGAAGAAAAAAGGACTAGGAACCAATTGACACACCTCGAGGGGAAGGCTCATAAAATCATCACAAGGATTGGATTGCATCTCTTTCAGCTCTTGCAGGATCCTCTTCACGGACGGATTCTTCCTATTGTACTTGTCTTCCGCCATTAGGGGTTTCTCTTCCTATGGAGCTTCGTTGACCCGACTGCGAAGACGACGAAGGGATGCAATTCCTCCGTGACGTCAATTTTGGGATGCGAGGGAGGGATAATATTTCAGCGCGCGTGACACGTCATCTCATTACCAGTCTGCTGAAGTAGGCGATAGTCGCTGAAGAGGTTCGTCCTAAGCGAACGACGTCGTTTAAAACTGGCCCTTTCAGCCCATAAGCTATATTTACATAAATATAAGCATCTATTTGCCAAGTCATTGGCAACTCCATAGCTGAGTTTGGAACAGCGTGCGAATGACGTTATTGCCCTTCAGTAGGGGAAAATTATCGGTTGTGCCACTCGCCTTTATCCAGCAGTAACAATAAACGACAAATCCGCCACGTCAGCATCAGGTCGGGGTTTATTATCCACCACCGTTCTTTATCCTTCCACCTGTCGCAAAAACCTCAATTATTTCGGGCAAAAACAGAGAAGACATTCGAAATTTTTGTTCTGTATTACAGTTACCGCTTACGCAATGCAGGCGGCCACTTCGCTTTCCTCCGTCGCATGCTCAAACCTTCTACCGTGCGGCCGCCGAAGAGATGCATCGCCGCGTTTCTGCAACCGCCGCCCCCGCAGCGTCGGTATTGCATCCACTAAGTCGATTGACTACCGAAGGAGGAGGCTCTTCGTCGTTTCAGCTTCGGCCAACGGAGGTTTTGCAGAGGCGACGTCGTTTGACTACGATCTAGTCATTATTGGGGCTGGAGTTGGAGGCCACGGAGCTGCGCTGCATGCCGTCGAGAAAGTATGAGATGTTGATCGAGTGTGCGCTTTTGAAATAATATGATCCACTCTCTGTTTATCCTGAAACTGAACAAGGAGTAGTACTCCAATCTCTTCAGGGACTTAAAACTGCTATAATTGAGGGAGATGTGATGGGAGGGACGTGTGTGAATAGGGGCTGTGTTCCTTCTAAAGCCCTTCTAGCAGTAAGTGGTAGGATGCGCGAGCTTCAGGACGAGCATCACATGAAGGCTTTGGGTTTGCAGGTTATTGATCTTACATTGCCTCTATTTTTACTTCCTTCAGTTGCTTTGCGATCTTCATTTTTATTGCCGATTGTAGGTGGCAGCTGCTGGGTATGATCGGCAAGCAGTGGCTGACCATGCTAATAACCTCGCACTGAAAATACGTGGTAATCTGACGAATTCGTTGAAAGCACTTGGGGTGGATATCTTGACAGGGTTCGGCACGATTGCGGTGAGCTCTCAATTGCCTTGAATGAGATATTTGCATTTCGTCGTATTCTTGTTTTCACAAACTTTTTTTGGCTGTAATAATTTCAGGGTCCTCAGAAGGTTGGATACGGTAAAGTCGATTCCCCGGACAAAGAGGTTTCTGCGAAAGACGTAATTATTGCAACTGGTTCAGTCCCTTTTGTTCCTAAAGGAATTGAAGTTGATGGTAACATATTCTTCAAACGATCGGTTGTAAAATTCAAATTCTTATGTCATTTAAACATTCCTTACCGTGTTATTGACGTTAATTCCATCCGAGATCTCTATTTCATAAATATGCTTTCTAAGGTGAATAAAGCTTAATATCCCATCATATGATTTGCGCGTTGTTGATGGCTTCAAATACTAACCTGCAGGAAAGACGGTTATTACCAGCGATCATGCCCTGAAATTGGAATTCGTTCCAGATTGGGTTGCCATAGTTGGAAGCGGGTACATAGGCCTTGAGTTTAGTGATGTTTACACAGCTCTTGGTAGTGAGGTAAAGCTCTTTGGCATATGTGCTTCCCTTCTTTTTCCTGAATAATGCACTACAAAACAGATAATTGAGCAATGATATAGGTTACGTTCATTGAAGCTTTGGATCAACTGATGCCCGGGTTTGATCCCGAGATAAGCAAATTAGCTCAAAGGGTTCTGATAAATCCACGGAAGATTGATTATTATACAGGCGTCTTTGCAACCAAGGTACTGAATTTTTATGGTTTAAGATTTTGTACCTAGCTTTTCAACCATTACTTTCTGATACATTTTAGATAACTCCTGCAAAAGATGGGAAGCCAGTCACCATTGAGCTAACTGATGCTAAGACGAAAGAACACAAGGATACATTAGAGGCAACTCAAACTCTTCTGTAACTTCCTCCGTTTTCCGTTCAGTGTTTCATCTTAAAAAAACACACCTTGTTTCCTCTGTAGGTTGACGCGGCATTAATTGCGACTGGGAGAGCTCCCTTCACGAGGGGCTTGGGACTAGAAAATGTAAGTATGTTTGATAAATTTTGGCTCCTCAATTGACATATGAAAAAATACGAGCTCCTTCATAAGGAAAGTGAGGGCGGAGATAGGCCCTTAAGTGACATCTATGACAAGATTCGTTCTGCTTTCAGATAAATGTGGAGACACAACGAGGTTTCGTCCCAGTAGACGAGCGCTTGAGGGTAATTGATGCAGATGGAAATCTGGTAATGTCCCTTCTTACATACTGCATGAAACCTTTTCTATTGGTCTAAACGTAGCTCGATATCGCCAGGTTCCACACTTGTATTGTATCGGCGATGCCAATGGTAAATTGATGCTCGCTCATGCAGCAAGTGCTCAGGGAATTTCCGGTCAGTAGTTTTATCTGGGTCAGTAGTTTTATCTGGCACCATATTCGATGTTTAATCTTTATGATAAGTCCTTTAAGTTTTCGCTTGCATGCAGTTGTTGAACAGCTCACCGGTAAAGATCACGTTCTTAACCATTCCAGCATACCAGCAGCTTGCTTTACTCATCCCGAAATCAGTATGGTTGGGCTGACTGAGGTAACTAATTGAGAAAAAGAAATGAAAACTTTGGATGGTACTCAAACTGCTTGTGTGTTCATATACTGCGTTATTACATTACCAGCCACAAGCGAGGGAGAAAGCCGAAAAGGAGGGGTTTGAAATAAGCATAGCTAAGACGAGCTTCAAGGCGAACACCAAGGCCTTGGCTGAAAACGAAGGGGAAGGACTTGCAAAGGTCATAATCTTATTACACATTCGAATCTTGCCGTTACTGCACACTAACATTTTTTACCTCTTGCCCATCGAGCCCTCGTCAATAAGCAGCTCAATAAACAACTTACACAGTCGTTTTTTCTTGCAGTTGATATACAGAGCCGACACTGGTGAGATACTCGGTGTTCACATTCTGGGGATGCATGCAGCTGACCTCATCCACGAAGCATCTAACGCCATGGCACTCGGCACACGGCTTCAGGCATGTGTAATATGTTAATGAAAACCTTTCTATCTCATGAAACATTATGTTACACTCGAACTAAGTTGTAACCTCAAACCCTCAGGACATTAAGTTTGCTGTCCACGCACATCCAACCCTGTCTGAAGTTCTCGACGAGCTGTACAAATCGGCTAAGGTGAGCTTTATGAGTTGTTTGATGGTCAAAATAAAATGTTGCACATCTCATCTTACTTCCCTAACTACTTTCTTTTTTATGTACATGGTTGCAACTTGAAACAAGGCGAGTTGATGAACCCATTGCCGTGTAGGGTTTCCCCAGTATCAGGCAAGAAGAGAGAGCGATTATTTCATGTATTTAGATCTTTGATAGATAATGGGCAATCCACAAATATGAGTAGATTGAATTTCAAGCAATCAAACGAACGATTCAAGAATCAAGATTACACATTTGACGATTGGATTCTTACCCAAGAACCGAAAGTAACATTACCTTATAACAAAACAGAAATCACAATCCCTCAATAAGGCAAAACAAAAAAAAAACCAATCTTTCCTACAAATATGAAATTGGAGAGCAACCACCAACTATTATTCTTCGTTTGCCTCTTCTCCACTCTTATTGTTATGCTTCCTCGCATACCTTTGGTTCCTTAAGAACTTGGGATCCATCTAACGCGGTAATAAAAAACGATAACAAAGTCACAAATCATAGTCGAGACAAAACACAAGGGACAAACATACGCATATTTGAGGAGAGAGAGAAGCCTCATACCCCTTTGGTGGAGATGTTACGGTGTCGTTTAGGCTTCTTTATTCCATTCCTGTGTGCCTTGTGCGATTGGTTGTGCGCCGTGTGGTTCTTCGATTTCGCCATTTTCTTTCTACTCTTCGCAGATCTCAGCTATGCTTCAGTTCAGAGAGGAAGAGTGACGACGTTCGAAGGGTTTCTTTATCTTCTGAGAGTTGCATTCGGTCAGTTTTGCTAGTTTGGGCTTTATTCGATACAATTGGGCTTGGGCCCATCTAAATTATTACGATTTATGACAGCTTCTGTTAAGCAGAAGACGTTCCTCGTATTTCACTCTAATCAATTACTTCCCCGACACCACGACTGTGCTGTGTAGTGTCTGATGACGCTCTTCATCCAATCACTGACTCACACCTTCTCCATTGCTCAAGCGCTAACCGGGTAATCAGGGTCCAGATCAGCAAATCTTCACCGGTTTATCCGTTACCCGGTGAATCGGCAGAAACCATCTTAGCATTCGTGCCCCCGTCTGTCTTCTCGTTCGTTCTATTACATCTACCAAGAGCTCCCCAATCGTTGCTTCCGCCTTGTAGTTTTTTTTTTTCCCGGAAACATGTTTCTCTTGGACTGGTTTTATGGAATATTAGCGTCTCTTGGATTGTATCAGAAGGAGGCCAAGATTTTGTTTTTGGGCCTCGACAACGCTGGAAAGACCACCTTACTTCACATGTTGAAAGACGAGGTCTTAATCTCCCCCCCCACAGTTTCCCCGTTTATCGGCGATGGTTATGCGTAGCTTTAGGTGTTCTTCTGCTGTCAAACGTTGAAGTTCAATTTTTTTTTATATGGGTTTTGTGTTAGCTCCGCGCAAAAATTGGCCCTGTTCGTATTGGGATGCTTCTACTTGGCTTTTCATTGATAAAGATTGGATCTTTTTTGTTTCAATCGTTTGCAGTTTAGTCGTAGCTTTGAAAATTTTGGTTTGGCGTGTTACTGGTGAATTATTGTTTTTTGTTGTACTCAGAGGCTTGTTCAGCATCAGCCAACGCAGTATCCAACATCAGAGGAACTAAGCATAGGGAAAATCAAATTCAAAGCCTTTGACTTGGGTGGCCATCAGATCGCCAGAAGAGTGTGGAAGGACTACTATGCTAAGGCAAGCAATTACGTTGGTCCAAAAATTACATTAGACTTCTTTTTCTTGATCCACTAGTTGTTTGTCCACATACTCTTGCCTTTGAGGGTCATAATAGTTCAATCCTTCCATGCTTGTGCTCACGGTACAGGTAGATGCTGTGGTATATCTCGTCGATGCCTACGACAAGGAAAGGTTCGCAGAATCGAAGAGAGAACTAGACGCACTCCTTTCGGACGAATCCCTATCGAACGTGCCCTTTCTAATCCTCGGTAATAAGATCGACATACCGTACGCTGCTTCTGAGGACGAGCTTCGTTACTACATGGGCTTGGCTGGCGTCACCACTGGCAAAGGTAAGGTCAACTTAGCTGATACAAACGTGAGGCCTATCGAGGTTTTTATGTGCAGCATCGTTCGTAAGATGGGATATGGTGAGGGCTTTAGATGGCTCTCTCAGTACATCAACTAAGCCAAGGAGGCACTCAGCACTTTGCTTTCTTGGTGTTATTTTGTACAGATCAAATTTAGCTCTCTGCTGTGTTTTGTGGCTTGTTGGTTTTATTGCTTATGTATTTGGCATTTGTCTTTCTTTGTAATAATGGTTGTGTACATGAAAAATAATGGTTGTGTACATGAAACTGCTAGTAAACATCGTATATGTATCAATAGTTCAAGTGATGTAAGGAATGGTGACCCTTGAGAAATTTGAAACATGATAAATGGATGAACATCGCACCTGCAATTTTCGAATCGATGATTTCCCGTCTATTTCCGGAAAAAGAATAATAACTGGGCATAAATACCGTCGAAAAAGCCAATCTTTAATACATAAATAAGTGAACAGGCGTCTCCATTTTTTCTTTTTATTATTATCTTTCCTTGGTGATTTTCGAAAGCGCATATAAACGTCCATATGCACTGATCCTATACGATTAGATGCGATTGATTCTCTGACGAGATTATATAGAGTAGACTTTGTGGAGAAGACAGAACAAAAAAAAAATGAATCTTTTTAAGATGGGGCGTGGAGGTGCGGCGGCGGCGGAGAGGGACATCGACGACTTGCCCAAGAACGCCGCCAACTACACGGCGTTGACCCCGCTCTGGTTTTTGGAACGCGCGGCGCTGGTTCACCCGACCCGAAAATCGGTGATACACGGCGCCGTTTCGTACACGTGGCAGCAGACCTACCGTCGATGCCGTCAGATGGCGTCTGCCCTCACTAGGCTGGGTGTCACCTTTGGCAGCACCGTGAGTTCTAATTTTTTCATAAAAATTTAATTACAACGATGATGGCGATCTTTTACGAAAAAATCGCGTATTTCGTTTTAGCTGCTGCTTAGCTATATGCCTGTTATCGCTGCTTCATTTGAGAACTCACTGATTCGTGTCGTTTGTGCGTTTTCTTGGTGTGCTGAGTTGGTAGCTGATGAAGTAATAAGAGATCTCTATTTTCTCATCGAATATATGCGATTGGATCCTTAGGACGTAACAGTAGTTAGTGAACGAATGAGGCTAGCTTTGCTTTTATTGTTAGAACCGAAATACTTATGGTTTAGCATGTTTAGTCACATCTATTACAGAAAATATTTAGTGGGGTGTAATTTGAGACAGCTGCTCCAATATAAGGGATGGGATGGACTTCATTCCATTTAGTATGTTTGTTTTGGTTTAACGAACCTGAAAGAGTTTCCCTGGTAATTGCTTCAGCAATCTTTTCCTGCACAATTACATCCCTTCTGTTTTTTTTTTTTGGGATATTTCTGCATCCTTAGTTGAGGTTTTTATGTGCTTCATATAATGCATGGATTGTCCCTGAGTTGCTCGACATTATCGTTTTATCGAATTTGTCTTTGCTCCTGTTATATCTGATCCTTTTTCTTGGCTTATATCAATTGGGAATGGATGGTTAGCAAGCTAGTGCCATGTAATAAAAGATAAGATATCAATAATTTGAGTGGCTTCTACGCATAGTTTCTCTAACTTGGTCGAACTCACCTGTCCTCGTAATTCTTATGGCATTATTCCAACTTCGGTCCCTTTCTGTAAGAACTTAATGCGACTTTTTATCACTTAGCTGATCGATACGTAATATTCGAACTCTAGCCATGAATGGTCCGAGCTTAAATCATGTGGGCCGAAACACAAGTAGCAGCAAAGAGTAGAACAATGCTAAGGCATGAGATTCATCGATTTTTAAGGGTTTCATGTAATTGGCCAAATTCGAACCTTTTAATTCTAGCATTGTCGGATTGAAAAAAAAAATTCTAACAATGGCGAAACTCACAATTATTACAGGTCGCAGTGATCGCCCCAAACGTCCCAGCGATGTACGAAGCCCACTTCGGCGTCCCAATGTCGGGCGCCGTCTTAAACGCGGTGAACGTCCGCCTAAACGCGGAGACCATCGCCTTCCTCCTCGGCCACTCTCAAGCCTCCCTAATAATGGCCGACCAAGAGTTCTTTTCCTTAGCCGAAGAATCCCTCAAAATACTGTTGGAGAAGAGCAAAGGCAAGTTCAAACCTCCAACCCTAGTCGTCATAGGAGACGCAAGCTGCGACCCGAAAATGCTCCATCGGGCCCTCCAGAGCGGGGCGGTCGAGTACGAGTCGTTCCTCGAAACGGGCGACCCACAATTCGAGTGGAAACCGCCCCAGGACGAGTGGCACAGCATCGCCCTCGGCTACACCTCTGGCACCACGGCTAGCCCGAAGGGGGTCGTGCTGCACCACCGCGGGGCCTACCTAATGGCTACTAGCAACGTCGTGGTATGGAACATGCCCGAGGTCGCCGTCTACCTCTGGACACTGCCTATGTTCCACTGCAACGGTTGGTGCTTCACTTGGACACTCGCCGCCCTCTGCGGCACTAACGTATGCCTTAGACAGGTTCGCTTCTTGTCTAAACATATTCTCCCTCGTTTGTGCTGGGGACTTTCAGCTTATGAGATCTCTCCAATCCTGTGAAAAAATACAGTTATTACAGTATTCTAACACGAGATTTGCTATGGTGCCCACCTAGCGTGAGCACCATAAGCAAATCTCTCATTTCTTTTGCTTTTTTTTTTATTCGCAATGCCGTCAACACATTCGTAGACGCTCTCATATCCATTGCTAACCTAAATTGCCATCTCCCACACGTTAATTTTTTTAAGAAAATTTATTATTTATTACTCACATGTGGACGACGTATCGAGATAATGATTTTCTTAAAAATTAATGTGTTGGAGATGGCAATTTAGGTTGGTAGATATGAGAGCCTCTACGGGGGGTATTGACGGTGTTGGGAATCGAAAAAAAGCAAAAGAAATAAGTGGTTTGCTTATGGTGCTCACGGTGGTTGCTAACGGTAGGTGGGCACCATAGCAAATCTCGTTTTAGTACATCTATTTTCTACATTATTATTTTTCCAGTCCTATAATTTGGGGATGCCTGTATAGGGGCGGAGAATTAAGGGGTTGGCATTATACCGGTAGTAAGCAATTTAGGGATATTATATGTCGAAATCCTATATTTTGTCCTAAAAATTGCTTAATTTTGAAAGTTTATTATCCGTATAATGCCACCTCCTCTGTGTCACGCCAGCCCCTCTTAACATGTCT